>OU745251.1:0-1250000 GCA_916618015.1 Xestia c-nigrum | reverse complement strand
TGCAATAAGACAGGACACCTAAAATATGAATGTCCTAGTAATATGAGCGTAAATAACAATAAAAATAGCGTGAGAAAACCTGAAAAGTCGACAAAAAAGGGTCATGCATTTACGATGACAGCTATGACATCAAACTGTGACAGTGACCTATTGAGTGAAAATAAACATTCAGTCGGTCAAAGATGGTTGATAGACAGTGGTGCGAGTGAACATATGAGTAGTGAACTATATTTGTTTACGAACTATCAATCAGTGTCAAACAGATTTGTTATTGTGGGCGACGGTCGGCGTTTAAGCGTTCTTGGGGTTGGTGAAGTCGAATTACAAATACACGATGGGGATGGTTACGCTAAATCGACGTTATATAACGTGCTATATGTGCCAGATATGCATATTAATTTATTTTCGGTACCTTGTATTACGAGACGAGGTTATGAAGTCAAGATGATAACTGAACAATGTCTCATCTACAAAGATAATGAGTTGTGTGCTATTGGGAATCTACAAGGAAAGTCATATGTACTAGATGTGTTGTCTGAAAGGCATGCCGCAGCTGTTTCAACGTTGTCAACATGGCACGAAAGACTGTGTCACCAAAATGTTGAATATGTTAAAAGGTGTCTAAACAGCAATAATATTCAATATAAAAGCGTTGATTTCCAATGTGAATCATGTTTACAAGGTAAATCACATAGGTTACCTTTTTCAAATAAAGTGCAGCACACCACAAAAACGTTAGAAATGGTGCACGCTGATGTATGCGGCCCCATGGAGGTTGAGAGTGTTGGTGGTTCGAGATATTTCTTATTATTGAGGGATGATTACTCAAATTATCGCGTAGTATATTTTCTAAAGAAGAAAGGAGATACTTTTTCTCGAATAAAGCAGTTTGTTGCTTGGGCAGAAACGCAAACCGAAAATAAACTGAAAGTGATTCGTACTGACAATGGAGGGGAGTTTGTTAATAAATATATGCAAGAGTTTTTCAAAGAAAAGGGCATACAGCACCAAACTACCATACCTTATACGCCACAGCAGAACGGCAAGGCCGAAAGGGATATGCGCACAATAGTAGAGGCAGCCCGGTCCATGATAGGTAGCAACTTGTCAAAGGAGTTATGGGCTGAGGCAGTGAACACTGCAGTTTATGTTTTGAATAGGACAAACAAAAGTAATAAAGAAGGTCAGTCACCCTATGAAATTTTTAATAATCGGAAATTTGATGTGCAAACTCTGCGTGGAATATTTGGACAGGAAGTGTATGCCCACATCCCAAAGGAAAAGAGGTTGAAGTGGGATGTCAAGGGAGAGAAGGCAATATTTGTTGGTTATGATGATTCTAAAGGATATAGACTTTACTATGAAGACAAAAAGGAGGTACATGTCAAAAGAGATATTATATTCTTAGAACAGATGAGTAATAAACAACAGGAGTCAACTGATGTACAGGAAATGGAGAATGTGATTCTACTGGATATGCCAAAGGAGGATGATGAGCAGGGCAGTGAGAGTGAAGAAGAGTTTTATGAAATAAATACTGAAAATGAGGAGACTGGAGAAGATCAAGATGAAGAAAGAGAACAGGAAGGTGAGAATGTTAATGAAAATTTAGAGGCAGTACAAGTAAGAAGTAGGAGTGGGAGAATAATAAAAAAACCAGAATACCTGAGAGATTATACTTTTTATGCAGTAGAACCAAAGAATTACAAGGAGGCAATGATGTCATCTGATGCTGAAAGTTGGAAGGAAGCCATCAAAAAGGAACTTGATCAACTAAAAGATCAAAATACATGGACACAAGTAGATAAAGTACCAGAAGGCAAAGAATTGATAAGTTCAAAATGGGTCCTGAAAAGAAAAGAGGGTGGTTACAAAGCTAGATTAGTGGCAAGGGGTTTTGAACAAAGTTATGTTGATAATGTGTATGCACCAGTTGCAAAACTTAATACATTTCGTATTTTTGTGTCAGTAGCTACGAAACTTGGGTTAGAGATAAAACAAATGGATGTTTGTGGAGCTTTTCTAAATACAAAACTTGATGAAGAGTTGTATTTAAGTTTACCTGAAGGAACTGAGTCTGTAGAGTATAAGTATGTTAAACTTAATAAATCCATTTATGGTTTAAAAGCATCTCCAAAATATTGGAATGATCATTTCAGATCTGTTATGCTGTCTTTGGCTTATGAACAGTCAGATAAGGATTGTTGTTTGTATTCAAAAAATAAAAATACATATTTACTTTTGTATGTAGATGATATTTTATATTTTGGAAGTGATAAAGAGGAATTGTGTAAGTTGAGGGATGTATTATGTAATTCATTTAAAATGAAAGAAATGGGTGTTATAAGTAAATATTTGGGGATAGAGGTTAATCAAAACATAGAAAAGGGAGTTACTGTTATTTCTCAGAAAACATACTTAGAGAATTTGTTACTACAGTACAATATGTCTTATTGTAAAACTTTAACATTACCAATTGATAAAAACTATAACTTTCATATTCTTAAGAGAGAAATGTCCGAGAGTACATCAATAGAAAATAAATGTAGAAAGTTAGTTGGGAGTTTAATGTATGCTGCTATGGGGACAAGGCCAGATATTTGTGCAGTGGTTAATGTGGCGTGCTGGTATTAAATTAAACCACATAAAAACTTATTAATGGACTGTAATTTTTGATAGGTAAATTTTCGTGTACAATACGCGTGTCGGTCTTACGATAGCTAGCTTAACACCATAGACAAAACATCAACTTACAGATCAACAGTGTGGCCACTTTCCAAATAGTATCTATGGTTTGTTTGTTGGAACGAACATGCTGGGGAAACGGGAAACAAATTTCACTAAATTTAAATGTAAGAGGCAAATCTCATCATGCTATATTATTTACTTTATAATACTTAATTAAAATTTATATAAACCAAAGCAGATTGTTTATTATTTATTCTACTCATTTAAGTCCCCGTTCCAGAATTACAAATTGTTATCTTTCACAGCTATTATATAAATTTTGGAGCACTGGAAGAGAGCGTTAGCTAAATCTGAACCGTATGTAGATACTAATAATATATTATTTTAATTACAAGGCCTTTATTAACATTTAGTTGCTAAAAATGATGAGGTTATTAGAAAACAGACGTGCCTATAAGAAGGCCAGCTAAGTTAAAGTTAAACATCTTATAAACTAAGTTACAACTATATTTATTTATTCAAGGTATCATCAGTTATCTTGAATCTTTAACCTTAAGAACATAAACAAGGCAAACAATATGTTTTGAAGTTGGGTATTCCTTATAACATACAGTTCTCTTATGTCTAAAATTTTCTTATGATTTTAAAACTACACTTATGATTAAATCTATATTAAGAATAAACTTAAACTATAGTCTGGTACCTAGTCCAGTAAAGCAGTTGAACAATATTAATATTTTTATATAGGTAACAATGTATGCACAGTCTAACTAATAATAGCCTGCTACTACCTAAGAAAAAACAAATCATTAGTTTTACAACATTTAGATGACACCATGATGACCCTGACACAAACAATCAACTCATTACTGAACACATGCATCTTCATCCCTCTACTGTTTGTAGTTTTTTAATATTTTTCAAAGTACAACCCTGCTCTTATTCTACAGGAAGTAAGCATACCTTACCAATGCTGGTTGTCATAACGAAACCTTTGCTGGTTTTAATGTCCAAGGCTCTGACCTTGCCATCTTTGCCAGGATGAATTTTAACTACCCGTGCCATTGGCCAGCGAAGAGGAGATGTGTTTTTGTCACGTATGATAACAAGAGAACCTTCTTTTATATTTAATGTTTCCTTGAACCACTTAGGTCTATTTTGTAATAAAACCAGATATTGTTTATGCCACTGTTTCCAAAAACTCTGTACCATTTTAGTGCATTTTTTCCAAAATGATAGTCTATTGATTGGTACATCTGATAAGTCAGGTTCAGGAAATGTTGACAATGATTTACCTGTTAAAAAATGACCTGGAGTCAAATACGAATAGTCTGTCGTATCAGAGGTTGATAATGCAGCTAAAGGACGTGAATTTAATATCCCTTCAATTTGGATTAAAATAGTATTCAATTCTTCATAAGTAGTAATAGTATCTCCTACCACTCTCTTTATATGGTACTTGGTACTTTTTATACCTGCCTCCCAGAGGCCACCAAATACTGGTGAATAACTGGGTATAAATTTGAATTGAATCCCCATTTCAGCAGCATAACCTTGCACCTTACTTTGGTGATTCTTGTTAGACTGCAGTTTGTATAAGTCATTTAAGACATTGCTGGCACCTTTAAAGGTACTGGCATTGTCACAATGTATCTCACTGGGCCTATTGCGCCGAGATATAAACCTTTTCAAACAATTTATGAAACTTTCTGTAGTTAAGTCTGTAACTAATTCAATGTGCACAGCCTTTGTAATGAAACATACAAATAAAACTATGTATGATTTTAATATAAGTGGTTTTCTAACCCGATGCATTTTTATGTGAAATGGTCCACCATAATCTATTCCCACTTTTTCAAATACACGAGAAGGAGATACCCTTCCCTCAGGTAAAGAACCCATTAGCTGTTCTGAAGCCTTTGCTTTGAGTTTAAAACAAATTATGCATTTTTGTATTACATGACTAACTTCTCTTCTACCATTGATGAGATGATATTTTTGATTCAAGTTTGACAACACTAGCTTCTGTCCTGCATGTAATAATATTTTGTGTTCCCTTTCGATAATTGCCTTGGTTACAGTTGATTGCTTTGGTAAAATTATGGGGTGCATTTGATCATAGGAGAGATTAGAATGCTGTAGTCTCCCTCCAACACGAATCAATCCCATACCATCTACAAAGGGACACAAATGAATTAAATTAGTCTTGATAGGATTTTTTGTCAATAAACAGTTTATTTCTTTCATTAAGTGTTGATGTTGATCATGTTTAATAATTATTTTTAATGCATAATCTAATTCGTTAACTTTCAAATAAGAACATTTAGTTCTCTCCTGAGCAGGCAACCTGCAATTATTTATAAATCTATAAATATATGCCACCAATTTCTGAAGACGATTGAAGCTATATTTTTTGAAAATATCTAGCTCTTGTTTATATTTGACGACAGCTGAAACATTGGTTTCAGGAACAACTTTTAACAAAGTAAAATTAGTATCATGCCTATAATCTTTACTATGCATATGTTTTGGACCATGCCACCATAACTTGTTGGCTTGTAATAAATGAGGATCCACACCTCGTGATAAACAATCGGCTGGATTATTATTGGTGTTGACATAATGCCATGAACAATGTTTGCTAATTTCTAAAATCCTTGTTACTCTGTTTGCAACATATCTGTCTAACTTTATAGGTGCTAATTTAAGCCAAGAAAGTACTATCATGGAATCTACATATAGGTAGGTATGGATTTCAAATTGATCCTTGATATTTTCTATTATTTTGTGAGCTAAGGTGGCTAGTAATAAAGCACCATTGAGTTCAAGCCGCGGTACAGTCAGCCTTTTAATTGGATTGATGCGTGACTTTGAACACAGTAAGTTCATATTGACATTTCCTTGTGAATCAATTGTTCTTAAGTATATGCAACAACCGTAGGCTTGATTGGATGCATCAGAAAATCCAATTAATTCAATTGATTTCACCATGTCAGTTTTAATATTTCTTTTGATAGTTATGTCAGACATGTTCTGTAAATTATTAACAAACTGTTTGAAACATTCATTTAATTTTATGGTTAATGGTTCATCCCAACTGGTTTTTGATAACCAAGCTGCTTGCATTATAATTTTTGCATTGACTAAAATTGGACCAACCAACCCCAATGGGTCAAATATTTTACTGATAAAACTTAATAAATCACGTTTAGAGTATGATTCTAATGTCTGATACTTGGGACATTTAACAATAAAAACATCTTGTTGCACATTATATGAAATTCCTAATGTTTTAATAGTAACATTATTTTTACTGATATCTATTTCACTTAAACTCTGATTTTCCAAAGGAATATCTTGTAATAAACTTGGTTCATTAGAACACCATTTATGAAGCTTGAAGTTTCCTGCTGCTAAAAGTTCAATTAATTCGCTCTTGATTGACAATAACGTTGAAAGGTCATTTGCTCCTAGATTAATGTCATCGACATATGTATTCTTAAGCAAAGCTTGAGAAGCAAATGGATACTTATCTTTAAATCTATGAGCAAGCTCATATAAACACCTTGTTGCTAAGTAGGTTGAACTTTTTAAACCATATGTCACTGTACGTAATTGTATACATTGTATATTGTCAGCAATGTTATCTCTCCATAGAATATTCTGAAATTGACAGTGTGCTGGATTCAGCATCAAAGCTCGAAACATTTTTTGAATGTCAGCAATAAGCACAAACTTATAAAGCCTGAATAAAACTAGCGTGCCAAACAAATCATTTTGCATTATTTCACCATTAAGCAAAACATCATTCAGTGAAATGCCTTCATTTGTCTTCATTGATCCATCAAATACAACTCTTAATTTTGTTGTTTTACTTCCTTCATTAATCACACAGTGATGTGGCAGAAAATAAACTAAGTCTGTAGACAAGTTACAGCTTGAAATATCAATGTATTGTGCATGACCTAAAGAGATGTATTCTAATATGAATTTTTTATAGGATTCATACAATGTTGAATCTTTCTTTAGCCTTTTTTCTAAGCTTAAATATCTTTTAAGTGCACATGAGAAAGAGTCTCCTAACTTCAATTTAGTTAAATCTTGTTTGAAAGGTAAGTCAACTTGAAACTGGTTATTTTTAAGTTCTACAGTTTTTTGAAATATCTCCTCAGCAAGCCTTTGTTCAGAGCTTGCTTCAGAGTACACTTCAGGTACCTTTTCACATTCCCAAAACTTTTCAATATTATTATTTAATATTTCGAGACCTTTTTTGTGAAGACAAACATGGCTTGAAAGACTTGCTGACCCACTGATGTGATCAACTGTATTATTAGAAACTCCAGCAACCACATAACCAAAGCGTGTGTTTTGCAAGCATAAGTTCCCCGGAATAGATAGAGGAATTTGTTCACGCAATAACAGCTGGAAAAATATGTTGCATCCCAGCAGCATGCTTATTCTTTGAGATTTATAAAATTCTTTATCTGCTAGCCTTACATAGGAAGGAAGCTTTAAATTGTGTACATTTACATCAAATTGTGGTAAGTTACAGGTGATGTCTTTGACAACACAGCAGTTGATGGAAGTACTAAAACTATCATCCAATGAAGATATACTAAATTCAGCGTTGTAAGCAACATCCTGTTTTCCATCACCTATCCCCTGTACAATGGCCCGTGCAGCATATAAGTTGCAATTAATTAAATCGGCAATGTCAGATACAATGAACGACACCTGGCTTCCAGAGTCTAATAACGCTCGGACATAGATAGCCTGACCATCTTTTTTAAGTAACTTTACCTTTATTGTGGGCAATAAAACATTGTCACCACGCCTTGCAATTAAGGCAATAGAATTATCAACATTTTTAGCTTCTATAGCTGCATTTGAAACATGGGTTTCTGATGATATAGCATCATGCAGTAAGCTATTATGCTTTGATTTACATGTCACACACTTGAATTGCATCTTGCATGTGCCTTTGTGTGTATTTAAACATAATTTGCATAAATTGTTTTTTGTAACAAAGTTTAAACGATCAGCAGTATTTGCAAGCTTAAATTGAGGACATAAGTATAATTTATTACATCCCTTGTTGCAAAACTTACATTTTTGGGATGAAGACGCATGTGTTCCAGCTAAACACTTCAAATTGCTCCTTTCATTCCTCTTTCCTTGAACATCATCTGCACTGGTAGACTCCAGAGCAGTAGCCCGTTGATCTAGAAAGGTTAAAAGTATGTTTAACGTAGGTACTTGTCCCTGTGTTTCCACAAAGAAACCCTTGAGAGTATACATATCAAGTTTTCTCTGCATTATGGTCAACAAAATATGATCCCAATGTTCTATAGGTACATCTAAGTTTTTTAAAGCTCCTGTGTGCTGCCTTAATTGACAAACAAGCTGCCTTAGGCCCACAGAAGTACACTTCTTTATAGGATTTAAGTCCAATATGCTTCCTATGTGGTAATTAATTATTTTAGGCTTGTCATCATAGCGTTGTTTGAGCAACCTTAATGCCTCCTCATAATTTTCTGAAGTAAGACTTAAATGTATAATAATTGCTAAGGCATCACCCTCTACAAGAGATTTCAGGTAGTAAAACTTTTCACAGCTACTAAGAGTTGTGTTATTATGCACTACGCTTGTAAAAAGTTCTATAAAATTATAAAAATCGCCCACCTGGCCGTTGAATTTGGGAATTTCTATTTTAGGCAATCCCTTGAACCCATTGTTATTCTCACCACCTTTGCTGATAGGCAGGGAATGTAGAATTGCTGTTGCCGCAGACTTCTCTCGGATACGCTGGTTCAGACAGCTTAAAAGATACAAATATTTATCTTCTACTTCATCAAAATTATCTACAGAGTCAGGATTTAAGACTTGAATTTCTAAATTTAATTCCGAGTAATTATTAAAGCACTCAACTAACCTGTCTTTTTTAACAATCATTTCGTCTATAGAAATTTTTTCAAAGTTAGCATCACTCACAAATTGTCCAATTTTTGTGATGCAGCCTTTGTTCTGACCGCGTGTTGCAACTAACTTCGCTAATTCCCGAGCCATGTTGCGCAATCGTAATAGTTAACAATATTTTAAACTGTTCTAAGGCTATTTCGACGACAATTAAACCACTCACTAATAATAAAATTATGCTAACGAATTAATCTTATGGCGGCCGTGCGTTGCGCTGACGCCGATACAGTTTTCGGTTTTCGGATAGATTAGATAATCTGTGGTTTTCTGTTCCGTCGCACGTTGGGGCGCGTTCCGATGCTAGCAGCGCTGCGATGCACATCCGCAGCATATATCGGTGTGTCTGTCCTTTTTTCCCGTTATGAGTAGAAGGACAGAAATATAATCACACGTAATCATGTATCCGTGTGCAAATCAAGTACATACCATACCAGGTTCTTCTTTGTTATAAAAAAGGATAGCGTTGCAGTTATTGATGCACGATTGTAGGTTGCAGATCAATGATCTTCGAGACACGGAGTGGCGCAGCAATGCAGACAGCCAAATAACCTCCGCAGCAGCAATGCCGCCGGCAGACACGTTGCAAGGCAGAACGCGCGCCGTCTTCTTGAGTTCTTGAGCCACGCCGACACGACGAAAGGGCTTCCCACGAACGATTTAGTTTTGAATTGAATTTATTTCCGCGAAGGACCAATTTATGTGGCGTGCTGGTATTAAATTAAACCACATAAAAACTTAATAATGGACTGTAATTTTTGATAGGTAAATTTTCGTGTACAATACGCGTGTCGGTCTTACGAGTCCCTATAATGCACGTCACTGTAATGCACACACCAGCAATGCGCGACACTGGATTGTACAACACGAGTGTGTACGCCCATGTAAAAGAAACCATCACAATGTTTCCAATTACTCGGCTGTACCTTGCTTGTCCGACCCAACAATGCACGGCATGATAATTGGCGACATCACGTGACTGTTTTGAATTCCAATGACGTGCATTGTCATGTCGCGCATTCTCGGCCTGTACCAGGATTGGCCGGCCCGATAATGCACAGCACATCAATTGGAATCAAAACAAACAGTGACGTCACATTAAAAAAGTAAAAAGCCATGTGACACTAGGGATGGGAGGTATCACAAATATGATTGATTCATGATTGATTTTGTTTCGGTTGACGTTCAATCAATATAATAATCTGTGAATTATTTGTGTACCAGTGTTTTTAGAAAAGTTTAAAAACGCTGTTTGGGTTTTCTTGTTGAGTTCTGGTTGTAAGGCACCCTCCTACAGCTAAATCCGGAAGAGAAAATGGTCCTGAGATGGAAGAAAGGAAAAGATAATGACAACAAACATGATTAACATCAGCAACGTGCAAGCGTTTTCAACAAGAAATTATATTTCATTGATCAAGTAAGTACCTATGCTATTATACTAAATATAAGGCTAAAAGTGTCTTGTTTGTCTCCGACTTACCGTTTGTCGTAAAAACGATGTCAAAGGGATCTATAGGTTAAGTTAGAAGTGTGACCAACTACCTCGAAATTTGTCGCGAAATTTTTCTAAGTATTTTTTTCATAGTGCCCATAAGACGACACTGACCCATTATTCTCTGATTCTTTCCGTAACTTACAAATCGTCTCAATTATTATGATACCCTATGATTATCAGTGTGTAAATTATTAGAGCTCTTTATCTGGGGGCTGTCAGTTTGATCCCTATGGCTTTGTTTGTGATGTAATTAATCAATCCTTGTAGGTACTCTATATTATTTACTAATATGTAGGTCCTTACTATCTGATAAATAAATACCTATCCACAAAACATTCCTACATAATTACCCACAAACACCAGATGTGGAGACAGTGACAAGATCTACAACATAGCACATAGCTTTAATACAGAATAAAAATAGCAATATATAAGTAGGTACGTACTATATCTATACCTAAGTGCTAGCAGTCGAGCTATGAAAAAATTTCATCAGTGTTTATTTTATTAAACCTAGGAATTTTGTAGAAGGTTACCTTTAGCTGCCATCATAATAACTTTCTAATGAATCTTATTTATTTTAGATTTTCACTGCGATCGTAAGATGTGTTCGACTCAAACTTGATGGAGATAATTATAAAAGCAATGAAACATTTGCCCCGAACATAGTCCATACCATGATTGTGTCGCTGCTTGCTGCTCAAGGGGACCGCAAGCCTGGAATTCCATTACAATATATATATTATATGGTTTCATCGCAGAAGGAAAGAACACTTTAGTAAAAAGTTAATTGGTTATACCTAGTCAACAACCCGACCTGTCAGTCGACTTGTCAAGTAACGAAAATAAAATTATTGAAAAAACTCTTAGAATTATTATTGGATTGGTATGTAGTGTCAAAAGTGTAAGAAGAAACTGGCGAGTAATGGATCTCCTTTTCTATGCCAAGGTATTTGCCTAGGAACATTCCATAGGAATTGTGTAAAAGGCTTGGCAGCAGACATGAAAGCAGGTACAACACGAATTTTTTGTAATAATTGTGAAGATGAAGAGCCCGAGGAAGAGGAGCAGGAAGTAGAGGGACAAGGGTTCGAAAAAATCCTAAAGGATATACAGAACAAAGTCAATTCCCTTCGGGGATTTCAAAAACAGCTAAATTCCATTATGATTAGCATGGCGGTTCTATGAATGCTTATCTCTCCATCTAAAATACTCTTAAAAACCAACTAGTTTTATTTTTGATACAGACAATAAGAATATATATTTTTTTTTTACTGTAGGTTCATATCTGATCACATTTTAGAAATCCATGACAGATAAATAGCCTTTAAAATAGTAGGTACCACCTACTAATTGAATGTTACATAATTTTATTTGTAATTAAAATTAGGAAATAGGTAGGTACCTACTTAATATGTGTAAGAAAATGAAGTGAGGAAAGTTTTGAGTATGAATGTAGATGGGTAGGTATGTGAGTATAGGAAGACCAAGACGAGAAGAAGACATTGCTTTAATTAAGAAGAAGAAGAAGAAGAATTTGCTTTAATTATTTAAAAGTTTAAATAATATCTGTGGGCTTGTTTTCTTCCATAACTTTATATTCTTAAACTTCTTCTTTCCTTTCTTTTTTAGATGAACCTAATCAGTCTGGTCGTCATCTGCACAAAATCACTGATTTCAATAATTTCAGCCATGTTTTTACATTAAAATAAACTTTCGCATACTACAGGTCAGCGTAGCAAAATCCTCTCAATTATTATCTATCACACCATCTAGAATCACTGCATCAAAATGAGTTGTTGCCATACAATATTAGATAGCGCAATGTTTAATTTGGTGCAATAATATTAAAATGGGCTTTGGGTGCCGAACGCCCTTGTTGCTCCCATTGCTTCAATTAGTGGTCCCGTCATTTTGATATCAAATTAGCGGGGCCACTGTCTTTGCAGAATAATTTAAAACTAGTTTCTGCCCGCGGCTTCGCCCGCGTGAAGTTCGATAACTGTCCCACGCGATCATACTACGGGGATAAAAAGTATCATATGTTAATCCAGGTTATAAACTATTTATGTGCCAAATTTCATCCAAATTCGTTCAGTAGTTTTCGCGTGAAGGAGTAACAAACATACACCCTCACAAACTTTCGCCCTTATAATATTAGTGTGATTCTTTTTATTGACTAAATTACAACCGTTCTATCACACAACATAGGTACTATTCAACCATTCTATCTCCAGTTCTACTGGACTGGACAGAATTGAATGAAGTTAGTAGATAGTGATACCGTCAGCAAAACGTCATCAAATGAAATCTGCTTTTGACTTCAGCGAGATCATAACATGCATTAAAACTCTAGCGAATACTGTGTCTCTGTTACGTCTACATCGCGTAGAAAATAACCAGGATCAACAGTAACGTGCCGTCCGCATCCGAAGCACGGAATCATCTTACTTTCTAAACAATCAGGTTATTTATTTAACCTGCAATGCCCTAACTAAACTTGAACAGTCCCATAAGATATTTTTTGTGAGACAGTGTCCCCACCGGTAATCGAACCCAGAACCTCGGATCGCGAGCCAAACACTCGGATCACTAGACAATGGAGGCTGTTAATTTGTTGATGATCTAATAAAAATAGCTAATTGTTCATCATCATTATAATTGCAGTCCACTGCTAGACATAGGCCTCCGCCAATCGCCAAGGTGCACCACAAGGTCTAGTGGTTAAATTGGTCTTTGAAATTTTGTTTATTCAACTGAAGACCGCTTTCACATTAAGGCGACTTTGGCAGCGCGACGGTTGCGCTGTCAGAATTTCATATTAAAACATATGCTGCGGCGCGGCTGTCCTTATAATGTGAAGGCATTTGTGCTTCTGCCGCGCTACTGTCGCGCTGCTAACGTCCTAGTGTGAAAGCGGCCTAAGATCCCGCCATGTGTTTCTCATCAAATGAATAGTGGTCCCGTCATTTTGATATAAAAATAGCGGGACCACTTTCTTTGCAGAATATTTTAAAATGTTATGGGTGTTGATTTTTTTATGAAAGTACTAGCTTCTGCCAGCGGCTACGCCCGCGTGAAGTTTCAAAATTGTCCCATGGGATCTTACTTTCGGGATCAAAAGTATCCTATGTGTTAATCCAGGTTGTAAACCATCTCTGTGCAAAATTTCATCCAAATCCGTTCAGTAGTTTTTGCGTGAAAGAGTAACAAACATACATCCATCCTCACAAACTTTCGCATTTATAATATTAGTAGGATGAAATAGTAGAAATATTGTAGTATTATATCCTATTCACATGATATTCGCAAAAACTGGCGTGGTCCCGCCATATAACGTTCAGCAGTTCTCTCCTTTCTCTTTCTAGCGACAGCCAATCCAGTGCATAGTATATGGTCCAGTCATCCAGTGTACTGTACATAGTAGAGTTCAGCGTGCCGGCTCACTCGTCCGGTGATTTATGCAACCGAATAGGAACACCCATCTTCTAAACATTGTCGAATAGCACAGGCTCCATAATTTTGTATATTGCCGGGGGGTTAGTTGGGTGGGTGAGGCCCCTTTGCGCCCCTAGGTCCGGGCCAAGGTTAATCCGGGCAAGAGGCTTACCAACATTACATAATATGTTGATTACTGGACTGTTCATATCCTAAAAACATCCCATTGGATGATAGCAGGTTCCCCTGATGGATAAGTAACAAAACTTAACTCAATTACATAAAAAATGGGAAACCCAACAAGTAATTATTTGCCCAGTTTCGAATGCAAATGTACCTGAGTGGTCTAAATAAGTGTTACTTTGGCGTTGTAGACCCAAATTTTTCTGCTAATATAAAAGTAGAAATTATAATAATTATGTATACCTACCTAACTTTTGATGCGCAATATATGTTAGGCCTTCCTGAAAGTGTTTACTTATTAAATTTTGGAAAACCCATGTATTTTGATATATAAAAGTATAGAATAGAAAATAAAAATGCTGATATTTTTTTTGTGTTTTATTTAATAAGAGAATCTTGTGTATTAATCAAACCACAAGTTTAAGACAGTAAAATATGGTTAAATGGTATATTTGTCTGTTCTTGAATCAAGTTAACTAAATAATAACAAGATATAAGAACGGGGACTGTTTTGAATTTTCTTCAAGACTCTAAAGCGTTTAAATCTTCTCTCCTTTTGTCATCCTCTATCATCTCGCTACAGTCCAATGTAGACTCCATTTAAGAGATTTTACAGATATTGATTCTGCATGAGTTGCACTGGGAGTATAAGTCGTATCGCTATCTGATTGTTCCAATTTTATAAATATTTTACTCAAATAATTTTTACTTGGTATTGATGGGTTTATATTAACACCACAATGCTTGATTTTAAATGGTGATGTAGATACAGAATGTAGCGCTTTGATGGTGACGTCATCTGATTTACCAAACTGACTTTTGTTTGGTAAGCTTTACTTCTAAACATTTTCCATATATTATGTACTTGAATTGATTTATCCAATACTCTTGGTGATATATGTACTTGAACTGATCAATCCAATACTCTTGGTGTTAATTGGGGAACTTCTGCTACATTCTGCTGAACTGTAAAACAAATATTTTGTTATTTAAGTGTTTTAAGAAGAGGTTTGCAAGTGTTATTCAGACTGGCTGGTATGAGAGATAACGGATGTTTGGATTATGTTTGTTAGGAACACTATGTGTCATTTTTCTATTATTCTGTACTCAGTGTCATGAGAAATAAAACCAACTAAATTCTATGTGCTTGTTATTTACTCTTGGCTCTCACCAAAGTGCAATGTTAGAATTATTATCAACACAAGTAGGAGATTACTAGGTCACAGAAAACTCTATGTAGTTTTGAGTGTACCTACAATGTACATAAGTAATAAACACTGAGAATAAATTACTTTTATCAATGCTATATTCTAATAAACATGTTAATAATAAATACCTGAACTACTGGATGCAATTTCTTTGAAACTTGATTGTTTTGTAACTGTTCATTTTTCTTCTAATTCCTTTTTACACTTCAATAATCATCATTCTTCGTTTCTTAGCTACCGTACATAGGGTCGCTCTGTTGTATCAGATGGTCGGTTTTCCTGTCTGGTTGGCACATAAATATTATGGGGCATATATCCTGGTTTCATACGTACTTGTGACCCCATCACATGATTCTTCATATAGCTTTCCATATCATTTGGCAACTGAAAAAAGACAAGATAACGATTATGATCGTTAGTAAGAATGACATCCAAGACCAAAACAAACATAACCTCAAAATTGCATAGCCTCAATATTTTCAACTATTTCACGTCCAACAAACATTTTAAGTTTAGGACCTATCAATATATGTTAACATACTCACATCAAAGTGGTCTTCACAGAAATAAAGTGGCGAATTCGTGACTAAGTCGTTCGAGTTTCGCCGTGCAAGCTTTAACCACTTATCTCTTATTATTTCCTTGTTTGGTACATACACAAACACTTTGTTGGGTGTTGTTATTGATACTGCACACCACTTAAAAACTTTGGAATTCGTTTTAAATTTAATATTTTGTTAACTTTCTTCGCTACGCATAGACACAATGGCATTGTTTACCTAGGTGTGACCACAGAGTATATAATCACTACTAGATACGTTTAGGTGTGACGTCAGAGCCGACGCCATGACACCTGAGAGCTGTTTTCGCGCACTATTGAAAAAATACACTTCTGGACACATCTATTGGCCCACCTTAGAGTTTAGGTTTCGATGGCCCCTACCGAAATATGATTGCTAGATTGAAAAAAAACTGTTGATGCAGTTTTAAACCTGATACATTTTACCATCTTTTTCGATCGTATTGTTTTAAATTTGAATTCAGAATACCATACGACATGGAGCTACGCCTAACAAGTCGGATATGCGACTTGTTAAAGGCAATTGATTTTTGAATAAAAAAAATTGGTTGCCTGTAAAGTCGGTATACGGGCGAAAGTTTTACGTGACAACGACTTTGAGTGGTAAAATAATTTTAATGTGAATATTCATTCGTATAGTAGGAAGAAGGATGAAATGAACCGGTGTGTATGCCTATCTCTCTCACTCTCTCTCTCTCGTTCTTTCTCTCTCGCTCTTAGGCGGGCTAACTGTGCTCGAGTGGAAGGGACGCGTGCCTTTCACTTTTTATGTCTGTCTCTCTCGCTCTTAGGCGGGCTAACCATGCCCGAGTGGAAGGGACGCGTGCCTCTCACTCGCTCTCATTGTGAGCGCATAACGTGAGCGGAGCGTAACGCAGTTTCTTGAAGTGTCACCCGGCAAACCAATTTATGAGACTTTGTCACGTCAAAACATGTTTTATCAAATAAAGGTTTAATTTAATAACGCGTGTTGCCTCCATGGGCATCTACCACAGCTCTCATACGATTAGGCATAGGTAGAGTTTATCAACCGCTCTATGAAATTTTGAGGGATCATCTCCCAGTCCTCTTCTATGGCAGTTTTCAACTCCTGCATCGTCTGGGCAACTGGCTGACGAGCCCTAACACGTCTTTTTAGCTCGTCCCACATATGCTCAATGGGGTTCATGTCTGGGCTTCTGGCTGGCCAGTCCATAACTGTGATGTTCACATCCCGAAGATATTCCCAGACGTTGCCGGCCGCATGGGCTCTTGCATTATCATGCATAAAAAGGAAATTTGGGCCCACATAGTCCGCGTATGGTATCCCATACGCGGACTATGTGGGCCTAAGTTTGACAAAAGTACATTCGTGAGTGCTTAGAACCTCACGTGGTAACGTGAGGTTCTAAGCACTCACGAATGTACCTTTCAGCATTTGATGTTGGCAGCCGTGGTCCTGTAACAACCTCAAGTTAAGTAAGGTACATTCGTGAGTGCTTAGAACCTCACGTTACCACGTGAGGTTCTAAGCACTCACGAATGTACCTTTCAGCATTTAATGTTGGCAGCCGTGGTCCTGTAACAACCTCAAGTTGAGTTTTGCCGCTCGCGGATATACCGCCCCAGACAGTCCATGAGCCACCGCAATAAGCAACCCTCTCTTCAAAGCAGCATTGAGCGAAACGCTCTCCCTTACGTCGGTAGACCTTCTTCCTTCCATCATTGCCATGTAACACAATTTTAGACTCATCAGAAAAGAGTACACGGCTCCAATCTTGCTGTGTCCAATTTAAATGACTGCGTGCGAAATGAAGGCGCGCTGTTCGGTGGGCTCGCGTTAGTTTGGGCCCATTATAGCTGGCTTGTGTGGTACCATATTGCGTTCTTTTAACCTTCTCCGAACAGTTCGAGCGCTCACAGATACTCCGTGGAAGTCGCGAAGTTGGTTTTGTATCTCAATGGAGGTAAGGTGACGATTTCTCAAGCTGGTCGTCACGATGAATCGATCCTGCCTTTCAGTTGTGACCCGAGATCGTGGCCTTCCTTGGCGACGAACAAAGCCGCCAGTCTCTAGGTACCTCCGATAAACATTTCGGACCGCAGATCGACTTAAATTAAGTTGAGCACTCACGTTTCTTTGGCTGTGTCCGGCCTGAATAAGTGCCACAGCTTGGGCGGCGACTTCAGGTGAAGTATCCATAGATTATTGATAGAACCTCACCTTCATGTTAAGAATAAGTAATGTTTGATGCAAAACCAAAGATATCAATCACTTTTTCAAGAATTAAATCCAAGTAAACCAATAAAACCAAGTTTTGATATCAACAAACAGGCTCCAAGTTGTCTTTTGTTTCTTTAAATTCTGTGTTCGAAATTCAAAAAAAGACTATTGAATGAAATTGTGAATGTGCCAGGTTCAAAACTGCATAAAAACTTTTTGCTCGACCTAATATGAAATTTTAGCTAGGACCAAACGAAACTGAAAATACAAGGTGGGCCAATAGATTTGTCCAGAAGTGTATTAGAAAAATGGCTTTAAACTTCGTTAAACTTGAGTTTAATACCGAAATAAAGGATTTTTCGTAAATAATAAATGTGTACCCACATTAGGGAAGAGGATTTCAAAACCTTTCGTCACGCCTAATCATCAAAATCATCAAAACAATCCACGGATCAACAATAAGAAAATTTGAATTTCGCGGGCTTACAATATTTTTTTATTTTCAATATTGCGCGGGTTTTTTATATATCATCTCATGGTTTGCGACTAGAGTCACATTTTCTTTCCTAAAAGCTTTTCATCAGAGCAAACATTTTGGAAAAATAGAGGGTTTTGTTAAAACAAAAAAAAAAACTAAAAAGCTCCAACTCGGAAACGGTGCGGCTTAGTTTCATGCTTCTCTGAACCTAAATGGTTTCTGAGGACTTAGTTAATAAGGTGCTGCAATAATATCATTAAATTTCCCGAAAAAGAAAACCCGTGAAAATTTTTCCGCCATACTGCCCTCAACTATACACTCGAACCGCAACCAAGCCGGCAGAGGCGCTATTCAGGTCGTCATGAGTGCAGGTGCAGGGACACCTGGGACATTCCAGCAGATGACGACCGCCTCGCACCAGTTATGCTTTTTCATTTGCCTTGGCACTCGATCCCGAACGAGTTTGAGTCGAGGGAGTCCCGGTCGACTTCTGGCCCCTTATTCACAACCATTCGACTCGCTTCCGATTCGGAAAGTCGTATGTCTATCTCGGTCGTTTTCGTAATGCCAGAAGAAGACAGATATACGACTTTCCGAAACGGAAGCGAGTCGAAAGGTTGTGAATAAGGGGCCTGAATGGTTTATAAAAAATAGGTCGGGGTTTCCCAAGTCGGTATAAAAAGTCAATATAAATAACAAACAAACACATAAAGTAAGTCAACATAAGCCTGCGTCATCCCACTACTGAGCAAAGGCCTTTCCCCATGACTTCCAGTTTTTTCTATCCAAGGTTAATGAGGACCACTGGTCGTTGGTTTTATCCAGCTCATCCCGCCATCTGCTACGAGGTCTGCCGCGGCGCCTTCAGGCTGTGTCAGGACTCCAGAAAGAGGCTATTTATTGGGCATGCGGCAGACGTGGCCAGTCCAGTCCCACTTCAGCTTAGCGACTTTTTGAGCAACGTCAGTCATTTGTGTTTAAAAATAAAATAAAAACAAAACACAAAAAGAAAACCCATAAGCTGGCTTCGAACGCTCTGTGCCACTCGACCAGACGACTTGTTGAATTCATTGGCCATAGTGATTATATACTCTGTGTCTTTGGCGAAAATGGTAGATTTTATGCTACTTCAACAGGTCGTTCGTGATTGAAGCAAACGCAAAAGGCGAAAAAGTGTAACTATAAATTTGAATTTCGCGGGATCAGGTTTTTCTTTTTTCAGTATTACGCGGGGTTTTTTTACATCATCTCATGGTTTGCAACTAGAACAACATTTTATTTCCTGTAAAGTTTTTCATCCAAGCCAAGCAAGGTTTTGTTGAAACAGCTCCACTCCAACCTGCTAAAGCTACACTTGTAAACCTAATACGAAAAAAAAAAGTTTGTAAACAAATTTAACAAAAATGTAAAACTTTAATAAAATAAATAACTACTGTTAATACAATATATCAAAATAAATATGTATATTTCTAATGCTGCTACATTGTTTGTTCTATGACTAGACTGTTTACCTCTATGCCTTTGTCTGTGGTAGGAGATATTAAGAAATAAAAAACACTTCTCTCTGGTATCGTATAACAGCAATGTGTATTTTATTTAATAATAATACTATGCTACTAAAAACCCCTAAAACCTATAAAATAAAATAATAACAATGAAATATCACTATCAAGATATTTTAAGCGTTTTCAATCACGCAATCAATCTATCAATCGTCTTTCGGAACAGCACTACCTAGTTCAAAATTCCCAGTCACCTGATTGGTCAACCAATCGGCCAATCACGCGATGTCGCCAATTATCATGCTGTACACTCTTGGGTCGGACAAGCAAGGTACACCCAAATAATTGAAGACATTGCGTGTTGTACAATCCTGTGTCGTGCGTTGCTGGTGTGTGCATTGTCATGGTGTACAATATCAAGCCGGGCAATCTTGGTCCAGGCCGAGAATCCGCGACATAACCGCGTACGTGTTTTGATTTCCAATGACGTACATTCCAATGTCGCGCATTCTCGTGCCGTGCATTGTTGATGTTGTACATTGCTGGCTCCCGGTCTTACGATAGCTAGCTTAACACCATAGACAAAACATCAACTTACAGATCAACAGTGTGGCCACTTTCCAAATAGTATCTATGGTTTGTTTGTTGGAACGAACAGTTAACATATTAAGTAGGTATCAGAGCTGTGCTTCTGAACTTTTATACAAACTGTTGTTGAATGTTTTAAGATATATAAAAGGGACACTTAATTTATGTTTATTGTACTATAGGGATTGCAATAATGATGTAATAGGCTATGTTGATAGTGACTGGGGTGGATGTAATGATAGAAAATCAACGTCGGGGTGTATTTTCAAAGTGTTTGGAAGTTCTGTAATTTGGTTTTCGAGGAAACAGCAGACAGTGGCTTTGTCGTCAACAGAGGCGGAGTACATTGCCTTATGCTCAGCCACTAGTGAAGCTTGTTGGTTGAAAGACATTTTGAATATGTTTGGGTTTGAAATTAATATTATTATATGAGGACAACCAGCCAACTATCAAAATGGCTAATATGGCGACTGGTAATTCAAGAGTTAAACATTTGGAAATTAAGCAAGCATTTGTAAAAGAAAAATTAGAAAATAAAATTATTGAATTAAAGTATGTGAATACCAGTGAGCAAGTTGCAGACATTTTAACAAAGATGTTAGGGGGGACGTTATTTAAAAAATTTAGACAGAAATTGTTTGAAGATTAATACTTGTTTCTTGTTTATCAATTAAGGGAAAGTTTATGTTAAGGGGAAGTATATGTTAAGGGGAGGTTTGTTTGATAAATATTAATCTGTTTGAATATTTTATTGAGGGGAGGTGTGAACGTAGCAATAAAATATCCTGACAACACTTGTTTAGTGTCTATGATATATTGTCGTTGGTATTTTCTGTGAGTGTATAATGGCGGACGCTCGACGTTGTATTAATCTGCGAGTTGTCCTTAATAAAACTTAAGAACCTAAATATCTGTGTGCTAATTCAAAACACCGATTAACAATTTCCACGTCTAAAATTTTGCCGGAGAAGCGATTTATATTCTGGTGGTAAAGTAAAATATTACTATCCGTCTTCTCTTTTGTCGGCTCTAATAGTTTAAAGAATCTACAACAGTGTTATCAAATAATACTGATTCATCACTTAACCTAGTCTCAGTTAAATCATCATTAACTGCGTGTATATTAAAAGCTAACAATGTAGCTAGTAAATGTTTACTAATCTTGGGAAGAAACATATAATGATCCCGAATCAAAACAAAATCCCTAACAAAATTGTTAGTATCAAAAAACAATAAACGGTCACTATGACGACATGATAAAATATGCATCAAAGTATTTAGGCTAGAAATATAATCATTTTCTTGAGCAAGTAAATTGTCAGAATATGGAAACGCACATAATATTAATTTGCCTAGTCTTAACTTAAGTAGGGTGTCAATACCATTAACTATGTCCTTTTTTGATATACTAAGACTATTTCCAACTAGTAAAACTACAGTACTTTGCTCATTCAATTGTGTATGTTGAATTTTATGAATGAGCTCATTAAAATGCAGGTTATGGTGGCAATGGTTCAGTACTGTATGATTAGAACGGTTATTTAACAAAGATCCAAACCCTGTTCCTAGTCTATCAGAGAACACTAAAATATTACTTTGGGTGGGGTTCAAAGTTGCTCGGCTAATATTATTTATGATGGGTAAGGCAGCGGGGAGAACATGCTGAGACATGGGAGGTGGCGGAGTGGCAGCACAACTACAGGTGAGATTGTTGGTCAGTGACTCATACCTCTCTGCGTTGTACTTCACTCGGTCCACCAACTCTAAATCTGTTGACTACACTCATATTTACAAAAGATATCCTTAAGTGTATTTTCCCTACTCAATAATTCCCTTTGAAGGTTTTGTATATCAACATCATACATTTGTGTACAAGATTCTAACTTACTATTACATACATTTAATTGGTTATTTAAGCTTCTGAGTTCTCTTCTGAGGTTAATATTGTATTTGTACACACTTTGAGTTTTCAGAAGTTTCTTATACTTTTTGATACTTTTGTTTATTTTAATATATTTCTTAATTTTCTTATGGCTACTTAGAACAATTGGACATCTAGTTAAGGTATCATCCCCAGTTAAATCTATGGTGACGGTGGGTTGCTCATACTCCAGTCCGGGTACACTATCAATTAGCTCACTGAACAGGTTGTTGGTGTTGGCAACCTCTTCGCTGGCTTTCAGAGAACTGATGGAGGCGATGGTGTTGTTTGCTTTGCACAATTCCGCCTCCAGCTCAGATATTCGTTTAAGTGCCTGGTCATGAGTGTCATGGCATTGGTGGAAACCCGACACTAGTTGACGGAGATGGTGATGCTGGTCCAGTATATCGATGTGCTGGGTGTGGAGTTCTGCAAGCTGGCTCTTTAATTGAGTGTTTTTGTTTACTATTGCCTCTATTTCCACTTCACTTTCTTCTCGTTCCCGCAGCAGCTTGCTGCACTCATTTCTGGATGAATCTAGTGACCCGCTTGAACTCAGTGGACGACCTCATGACAAAACCATACATCCTAAACGCTTTATTAATAATTTTTTCCACATGCTGGTTTAGGGACAACCTATCATCAATCAACACACCAAGATCTTTGACAGTAGGTACATTACTGAGTACTGTGTTCTGCAATGCATATTTAAAGTGAATAACAGTTTTATTCTTTGTGAAATTGATGCAATTGCACTTGGAGAGACTAAGGTGCAGTTTGTTGACTAGACAGTAGTCAGTAAGTCTGTCCAGATCCTGTTGGAACAGTCGACAATCCTCTACAGTTTGTATAGACCTATAAGCTTTTAGGTCATCAGCGTATACAAGAAACTTAGTATTTTTAAAACATTTGTCTATGTCATTGATATAAAGAATAAACAATAGTGGTCCCAAAATTGAACCTTGTGGAACTCCTGAGGTTATATGCACTTCGTCAGACTGATGGCCATTAATGACAACTCTCTGAGTTCTGTTTTTAATATGGGATGAGAACCAGCGAAGCAGATTTCCCCGTATACCATTAAATGAAATTTTGTTCAGTAGGATTACATGGTCGACCTTGTCAAAAGCTTTTTTGAAATCTGTATATACCGCATCAACTTGTAATCGCCTGTCCATGTGTTCAAAAAGATAATCGGAAAAAGTTAACAAATTGGAAACAGTCGAACGTCGCTGAACAAACCCATGCTGCTCTGGGATAATGACGCTGTGTAAGATTGGATAGATTTCATTGTGCACGAGTCTCTCAAAAAGTTTTGACAAGATCGACAGAATCGAGATAGGCCTATATTGCTCCACGTCATGTGTTGAGCCGTTCTTGTGCACAGGTGTGATGTTAGCTCGTTTCCATTCATCCGGGAAAACACCCTCGCTTAAACATTTATTGTAAATGATAGAGAGTGGCTTACAGATACTGCCAGCAACGGCCTTA
The DNA here is from genome assembly GCA_916618015.1 of Xestia c-nigrum. NCBI lineage: Eukaryota > Metazoa > Arthropoda > Insecta > Lepidoptera > Noctuidae > Xestia > Xestia c-nigrum. The sequence goes on along the minus strand of OU745251.1, from coordinate 1,226,252 downwards.
AAGAACAGGGCTGGGTACCCATCGGGACCAGCTCCTTTGGAAGGATCAAGTAATTTTAACTCTTTTAGTATTTTGTCTTCCTCAATTTGCAAATTATCGATCAACCTGGCATTGGCATGACAGTGTGGAGGCGGGGTCCAGGCGGACAGTGATGGTGAACAAGGTTCAAATGCAGATTGGAAAAAATCAGAAAACATATCACAGATTTCTTCGGGGGCACTTGATTTTGAGCTTTGATAGTGTATAGTGGATGGAATACCAGATTTATTTTTGCGATTATTAATAAATTTCCAGAAGTATTTAATGTTAGTGGTAAGATTGTCTTCAACTGATTTAATATAGTTTGAATAGCAGGCATCACAGGCCACTTTAAAAGTTGCTCTGTATTCCGAGAACTCATTGTAGTCTTTGATGTTCTTAAATTTCTTCCATTTAATCCAGAGACGTTGTTTTCTTTTGAAAATTTTTATCAATGGTGCAGAGAACCAAACTGGAAAATCAAGCGTCCGAGACTTGACACGCGGTACATTGCGTTCAGTAATGCCATCGAGAACACCATAAAAGCGTTTCACGGCCTCCTGCGCCGGAAGGTTCTCCAACAGGTTCACCCAATCAACCTCACTGATCTGTCTATTGATCTCTTCATAGTTAGCTTTGCGAAAGTCATATTTAGTCAACGGTTTTCTTTTCAGAGCTTGTGTGGATACACCCGTTGGGGCTGCAGCTATAAACGGAGGATGATGTGTGTCTATAGGTAGCAGTGAGTCTAATGGATGGCTTATAGAACAAGTGACGTTAGAAATAAACAAATCCAAGATTTTCCCATTTGCATTGGGTATGTTGTGGAGTTGGTATGCATTCAGGGTTGACATGAGCTATGCCAATTGTGAACACACAGGTGACGTTCCACCAGCAAGTTGATGTACTCCGAAAGACTTCCCGTCCATCCATGTAATATTAGGAAGATTATAATCGCCTATAATAAATATATTTTTGACATAAGGTTCAATTAACATGTCCTGCAGTGTATCAAAGTGAGTAGCATATACATCGGTTGTAGCCCAGGGTGGTATGTATACAGCACTAAAGACATGCATTTTAGCTCTGTTGTCCTTACTCGGAATACCAACTGCAAGATGTTCAATGCACGTCGGTCGACCAGGAACGTCAAGTAAACATGACTGGAGTCTACGTGACACCGCGACCAGAACCCCACCACCATCACGTCTATCAGTTGTGTCGCGATCGCGATCACAGCGATACACAACATATCGAGGATCCACAAACTCACCACTAGCAATATCGGGTATAAGCCACGTCTCAGTCAATATGATTATATCGTAGGAAAACGACAGAATACTCAAATACAAAGCTTGCAATTTGGTTTTCAACCCTCTGCAATTTTGATAGTAAATAGTTAATATGTCGTTATTATCCATTACACAAAATAATTAACATAAAATATGTATAAGGCAGCAGGTATTGTGTACAAAGGATCCAATCGTTGTAATAAATTATAGCAAGCTACCATGTCGTACTCACAATGTAAGATAATAATGATGTCAGAAAAGTAAAATATAAAGGAATGTAAATAATGGTAAATTTTGGAATAACATTGAATAGCAATTAATTTCATTAATAAATAGTTGAAAAATGATATGATTAAAACAATTATAGGAACATACAACACAATACAATTATAAAGATAATTGAGCTCAAATAATTATGAGCACACTAACTCATGCTGGAAATATTTCACGGTGATAGCGTTGAAGACGATAAAGAGAAAGCAGTTAGCCAGTTGACTTCTTTTTAATTTTAACAAGGTCACCTTCTCCACGAATCGCAAAGGCAGTTTCACCATCACGCTCACGTACCAGTATGGTACCATTTCGAATCCATACGTATTTATGATTGTGGTTATTTGCAGCTTCTCGGGTTCTACGAAACAACTGCTTTCTCTTTAGGGTCAAGTGCTCATTAATATAAATAGATGTGGAAGTTTCGGACATACCAATTTGTTCAGATTTTAGCGAGCTAACTTTACGATACGCGCTTAGTAAATTGTCTCTCTGTAGACGAGAGGTGAACTTTAAAATAATATTTTTAGGTCTTGTGCTTTGTTGATGAGCATGAGGCACTCTGTGCACAGCGACAATATCATTAAGTGAGATTGGTGATTTAAGGACGCTTCCTATGGCTTCAATGATGGAAGGTAAGTTTTCATTACGCCTTTCAGGCAGGTTACAAATCTCATCATTACATTGTCGAGCCTGCTGCTCAAGAACATCAATTTTGGTTTCCAGGCTACAAATTGTGGATTCAAACTCAGCTGGCGATGTGTTACTACACAAAACATCAACACGCTTTTTGAGGGTGTCATGCTCTGCTAACTGGAACTGAGAACTGGTTTGCAGGCCCATAAAGTCATCACGAAGGGTGGACACCTGTTGTTTTAGAACGGTTTGCTCCGTACGCAGCACCTGCATATCCTTCCGGATGCCAGTCAAGGTGGACCTGATGTCGTCACGTATTTGAAGGATGTCCTTGTTCATATCACTACGCCATTTTTTTTTTTTTTTATGGGACAAGCCCGCCACACATTCCCAAACCACTGTAACTCCTGAAAGCCAGAATCAACAGTGGCGACCACCAGAAAAGCGCCGAGACAATGAAGCTCGACGAAGTCCCAGAGAATGAATTTAACTGTCTTGGATCCCGCAACGAAATTAATCAGAAAGTATAGCGGAGGAGTAGGAAAGAACTGTAATTTCCACTTCCCTCCATATCAGCAGGAGACAGAACGAAACAAGGCCAATAGGCACAAAGGGACGTTTACAACTGGGATAGGCCCAGTTGCCTAACACCACGGATAAATATTGACGTTAATGGGTCCTAAGTAAAGAGCTGTTATATTTGGTTCCAATAATAGGTATGGCAAAAACGCTTGAACGCACGGAAATTTGCTCTAGTTTCTACAAGGTCCGTATAGTAAATAACTCCGGATGTAACCTGTACATTATCCAACATAATATTGCGTTCATTTTGCCAAAGATTACACTCCCACAAAATGTGATGAGCAGATTGTTCATATTCGCAGTCAGATGTTGAACATTGGCAAAAAGGCGAGTCAACAAGCTTGAAGGAAAATAATTTACTCTTAAAGTTGCCATGGCCCGTGAGAAATTGGGCAACACAGTGATCAACCTCCAGCCATGTCCTGTCCAGCCGCTCACGAACGGATGGAAAGAACTGGTGGAGGTGTCTGCCCTTGATGGAATTGTCCCACCTACATTGCCATTCAGATAAAAGTTCCTCCCAGACGTCGGTCTGTGGTTTGAATAATCTAGAAATCTTAGCACGATCACGTATGGTTAAAAAGTCTGCGTCCGTGGTCTCACGCGCGTTATAGTACATTGCAGCCCGCCGCTGCACCTCAAGATCTACAGGAAGTACACCCGCAAGCACCGGAAGAGCTTCGGTACTAACCGTCCTACACGCCTTGCATAAGAATATCAACGCCAAACGCTGGCTTTGAAGCAATTTACGTCGCACCGCTCCTATGGTGGCCCTATCGGCCCAAACAGGTGCCCCGTAGCACATACAACCCAAGTAAGTAGCCACGTAGATGGTCTTTAAAGTTAAAAATGACAATCCCCACGTAGATTTGGATATCCTCGTTAAGGAATAAAAGTTCTTTTTAGCTTTTTCACCGACATTTTTTATGTGATCTACGAATGAAAAATTCCTCTCTAAGACCAGTCCAAGGTAGCACACGGACTGCTTTCTTTTCACGGGAACGTTATTAAATTTAATACTCGGCCACGATTTAAGATCACCTTTTAAAATTAGTTGAAAAGTTTTATGCGGTGCAAAGGTCAGACGGTTTCGATCGCCCCACTGAGATATTAATCGTAGGCAAGTGTCAGCTAAATTCTCGAGTCCAGCCCGGGTACTTGACTGAATGAGCAGCAGGCCGTCGTCCGCGTAACCGGTTAATGAACAGCCCGGTGGAAGTGGTATCGCGAGGAAATCATCAAAACCTATATTCCATACATACGGAGAGATTACCGAGCCCTGAGGACATCCCATGGTAAGGGACTTTGACATAGAATGATGTCCGAGTTTTAGTTGCGCGGTACCATTTAAAAAGAATGAATGAACAAGATTATATATGTTTTTGTAGTAGCCACGATTTTTCATTTTAAGTAGTAGCATCGGCCACCAAGCGTTATCAAAAGCCCCGGAAATATCTAAAAAGATTCCAACCACGTACTTGTGTTCAGAGTTATTAACAATTTTTCTAACAGAAAGTGCCGCGTCAACAGTAGATTTACCCACAGTGAATCCGAATTGGTTGTCATGAAACTTTGGTCCGTCCGGTAGCAAACGAGGAACGATAAGGCGCTCCAGGAGTTTTCCCAAATTTGGTAGTAGGGTTAAGGGCCTGTACGACTTAGGGTCGTCCGGTGGCTTATCACCACTTTTTGGAATTATTCGTATAAAGCCACGTCGCCATACGCGAGGAAAACGCCTTCCGCAATACATCGGTTGAAAACAGATAGAATGGCGTCGCCCGCTGTTTTACACGCTTCTATTATCATCCGATTAGATATTTTATCTTCACCTGCTGATTTTTTAAGAGGTAGTTTCATGACAACACTAATGAATTCGTCAATGGATGGAAGGTCTGACGCTGGTGATTCAGGTGGCACAGCAGCCCACGCTCTGATCTGTTGATGGTAGTCATTGTCATTTACCGGCGAATCATCAGGTATCAGAGTATTTAATAGAACTTCGGTCGTTTCCTCAATACCGGTGGTGTGTTTATTATTTACTTTAATGTTTTGGATAAACGCTAGGTCGACCGATCGATTAGCTTTGAACTCGTGATACAAAGGAGACCACGGACCTTCTTTACCTAATTTTTCTACAATTTTTCGCAGTAAATTACCCTTAGATTTTTCCGTCGATGCTCTGTAGCGGGACCTGGCAACTCTAAACGCATTTAAAGCAATGGTAAATGGGTCTCCGGAGACTTTTTGTTTTTTAAGCTTGTTTAAATGTCTACGCGCTCGGCGATAGCTTTTACGTTGTTCAATTAAGTAGTCACACCACCAATCACATCTACGGAGGTTGGTCATAGATGTGCGACCAATAGCGATGTCAGCACAGTAAGTGAAGGTGTCTGACATAATTTCAGCACTTTCTTCAGCTGACAGCCCATCACGAGTGAAGTCTTTGGCGTGACTTGCAAACAGCGAGCCAAAGAATTCCCAGTTCGCGCCTTTACTTTTATATCTAAAATTACCAGTGATATGAGTCGGACCTTGAGTAGACATCGGAACAAATTCGTACACGATCAGGCGATGATCACTACAAGACGCATCTGGTAAGACACGCCACCTATCCAAGCGAACGTCTGCACTAGAAAGTGTGACGTCAATACAAGATTCGCCCATTTGGCTGCAAAAAGTAGGTGGTGCATCAGGGGTATTATGAATCGATAGGTTCATTTCAGCAATAAAATCTTCAACAGCACAACGTCGGTCGGAATCCGTTGACCTAACCTTGCCATACCACAGAGACGATGACGCGTTAACATCAGCGCCAACGATAACTTTACAGCCCGCGAGAGACTGCAAGACGTGACGGAGGTTATGTATATGAGGAGCAACAGGATCTGAGTATTGAAAGTAACAGCTCACAACGTAAACTTTGAAAGAAGCTGATGAGACTTCCGCAACGGCACAGTGGGGCGTCATGAGGTTACGCAAAGATGTTACTGTAAAGTTAGAAGAACGCGTCACGTAAATTCCGGCTCGTGCTTTGCTGTCCAGTTGAACTACTTTGTGACGTAAGTGTGCATTCTGGTATTGTTCTTGAACAAGTACAATGTCTAAGTTATAATCGATAATTAATTTGTCTAATTCAGAGGTCGCCACCCTATCGTTGTGGAGATTTAATTGTCCTATATTTAAACTATCCATTATTTTAGTAGTTAGTGTTGAGGATTAACTGTTCGAGCTTAAGTTTGTATGTGGTAGACTCTGGAGACCCGCAACGATGGTCAAACTGTTTTTTAAAGCGTTTACACGCCACGCAAGTCGGTATATAATTTAAGTTATCCTTGTGCGGGCAGTTATTTGTTTCATGCGCTTCGGAGCAGTTAGCACAGGTAGGTGATTTATTAACGCAATGTTTCTTAACGTGACCGAACTGTTGACAATGTAAACAACGAACTACCTCGACATCATCGATGAAACGGCAAGTCGCCCAATCAATAAATAATTTTTCTTTGGTGGACACCAGATGTTTACGAACTGAGGACTCGATTTCAACACCTATCCACTTGCGACCGTTATCTAAGGAATGCCGACGAATAATTTTAGTTGACTTAATAAAATCATCCTCATTTATTGGCAATTCATCTTTAATGTTTTGGCGGTATAACGCGTGCAGAAAAACATTGTCTTCCATTGAGGATGGGACGTCCTTAACTAATATACGGGGCCTTCGGCCTTTCGGTTTTTCAAGTCTTAGACCGGCGGTTCTAATAGCATCGACCGATTGTAATTTTTTAATTTGGTTGTCATTAGCGACACGTAATACAACGCCAGATTTCGCGGTTTTCTTAACGCCTACAATTTGAAATCCGTCGTCACTAGGCTTAATTGCTTTCATAAGCGCTTGTTTAGTCGCGGACGATGAAGAGTAATCGGCTGACCGCTCAGCAGTAGGGTAGGCGACGACGCACGGGAGAGGGGCGCGCGATTCCACCGCTGGTACAACTTTAGGTAGACGAAGTTTCAACGAATCCGCATACGAAGATTTGTTACAATCACAAGTATTGACATTATTATGATTATTGACAGTATTGGAGTTGAATTTAATTTTATCTAATTCGCGTTCCGTATTGGCTAATTTAGTTTCGTTGGAGGATGATTTTATTGCTAACAAAGAAACGATGGCCGTTACGCGCTGAGTCATGTCCATGATAGCGGATTTATTTGCGACATTAATGCGGGACCCTTGATCATTAACAAGGTCGTTAATTTTTGATAAAAATGCAGACGCCTGTGACACTAAATCGCAATAGTGGTCGCTGCTCGCAGTACTGACGTTTAAAATAGGCGAGGGCTTCTCAATTGAATTGGATGTGTGAAGCCGTTTTGACCTATCTTCGGGCGAGATGTACGAAGGTGACATTTCGCGGAACAAACGTTTTGTCGAGATATTAGCGGAGGTCGTCGGCGACCCGGGTGTATGGAATGCATCTCTGCAACGGTCAGGCGGGTCATCATTAATGGACAACATATTATAAATTATGTAATTCACACAAACTATTAAAACGTAAGAAAAGTAACAGAATTACCAAGCGACACAATTATATCGAGGTACCCACACACCAAAGAAAGTAAATATACTCACCGAAAGTAAACGAAACGAACTAATTACCAGTAATAACCGACGTAAAAACACTAAAAAACTTACGATACCAGCACTTAGCACAATAGCACACACCTAGAAACAACTCACGAGCCGGGAATCGATCACGGAACACGAAAATCGTAATTAAAAACAACAGCAAAATAAATTGCATCCAGCCCGAACGAGTGCGCGGAGGGAAGTGAAGTAAAGCCACAAACTGGTTCGAGGTAAGGTTCAAGCACTCGAAGTGATAATTCCCACCACACACAGAGCATTGAAGAATATTGGTTGACGAAGTTGAGGTGTTCTTACAGCATTCCATCTTGAAAGAAGTCGTTTCAAGAGCTAACTCCATAGTCCTGCCGTGTACAGCAAGGTGCAACCAACGCCCTCTATACCTATACGCTGCAACGAAGTTCCCTATCGATCACTTAATAAAAGTCGATGCGACTTTGAATTCGTAGTTGACTCCGTGGTTTCTCAATAATTCGATAGGTGGCGCTGATCTCAATCACCACAAATCTATGGACTTGTCAGTGACTTTGCAGATTTGAGGAGTGTGTCATTCGATATATTAACACGGATAATCACTTCACTTCAACACTGTTTAGACACTGGGGATGCTTGGTAAGGAAGCACTTAGTCCAACACTAGTCATTTACCGACCAAATTGTACTTGTTTTCTAGATATGCACCTGCAGACAGTATTACACTTCACACAGCCAAAATCTTATTTGAGGTGACTTATAACACGGATAACAAGATATAGCACTCAGTAAGGTCTAAGCTTTGAGTAATAATCAAGAACTTCTGGTATTTTACACTTGTACTATTTTAATTAAATATTCAAAACGGAGCGATGCAAAAAGTAAACAAGAAGTAGCGCCCTCTAGCGACGGAATCGAACGTTAACGCTCATTTATCTAAGCACCTGGTGACCACCGCGTCAACAAGCACCGTCATCACGTCAGCGCCGTCACCACGTCAGCGTTGTCACCACGTCAACACGGTGACCGCTCGCTGTAGCGCGACGTTGACAACGCACTAACGTCAACTAGTGCTTGTTATTTTAGCACGGAAATGATTCACTTTTAGTGTTGGAGTTAAATTGAGTGGGGTTTTTTACTGTAGTGTCAAAAAATGTATATGTGGCACACTTTAACATGACTGTGAGTTGAAAAAAAAACGGAATTACTCTGTTATATTTAAGAGAAAACGATTCTAAAATATTGGAAAAGTTTCTCTTTTTATTTATTGCATACGAAAGTTAACTTAGCAATTATAAGCACAACCCGAGATGTGTTAAAGTTGAAAAAGCACCAAACACGACAATAATTATTGTAGTTATTTTGTAATTATGACAAAATGTTTAGTGACGCCTTGCATTAACACTAATTGACACGCCATTTTTTTGGTCATGGATCTCACAATTTAATTTTGAAACTAGTAGGTAATCAATGTCATCAGGCTTTTTTTATAACCTTTAAGGCAATGACTTTTTTTTTAATTAAATTGTAATCCCACTGTCTCCCAAGTGACAGGTGAAAACCCACTTTAGGAGCCATGGGACCTATCAGTGTGACATAATGTAAGATATTATATATGTAATAATTTATAACAGTATTGAAATAAAGAATTTATTTATTTATTTCAACCATGTCCTACTTCGGTCATAACAATGTCATCATGTTTAATAAAATAGATCATTGTAAAACTGAAATCCCATTGAATATTCACCTCAAATCAGTCCACCTATCAAGATTGCCAGAACTTCAGCAAAAAACCAATGAAACGATTATTCATTCGATTCACTATCCAATGGATAGTGATCACTATTGACGGACAGTTGATTTCGATTAATTCTGCTTCAACGTCAGCCTTTAATTCGATTATATTCAGTTTTGTAGTTATATTCGTGGTATCGAGAATTGGTGTTGCGAGCCGGGAAAAATTGGATTATTGGGTAACAGGAACTTTTTGTCGATATGCCCACGTAGTAGCCAATATTACACACGTGGGCAATAATAGCCCACGTGTGTAATATTGGCTAGTGGCATTTTTCACGTCTGTACATAGTAAAGGGACATAAAATGTTGCCATGAATTCACAAGGTAGTACATCATTATAGCTAAAACCAGCCAACCATTATAACTAGACCATACTAGCATATTGTTATAATTGATAGATGAAGAAATTTTGGTAAACTCCTCATAACCGATAAAATGTTTAATTTTTGGATTCGTTTTTTTTATCCGTAGATTTGCACGTTACACGTCACATACAGTCATTTTACACGTGTAGTCTGTGTCCAGTTTAAAAACGAGTTCAGATGCTGTAGGGCCTACCACGCTTTTGTAGGGCTCCGGGATGTTCACCGAGGCCAAAATGGCTTCCATGCTATTATGTGGAAAAGTTACGCGTCCAATTATATACTATTCTACCATCAGATCTGATGATGAAGCCAAGGGTCAGGCACCAGAACTCCATAATGAGACAATGTATCCTAGTCGCGTTTGGGCTTGTTGTAATTGTAACGGTATGCACTTTCCATGTGTACCAAGCACATGTGAACCACTAAAAAGTGAAAAATAAAAACTTTTTTTGCAAAAAATAAAACCGACTTCACCGAAAAATTTATATGTTGGGTGGTTCAGCATAATGTGTTTATTACGTGAGTAGTCAGAAGCCCAAGTTTTTGACAAACAGTCTCACCCAAATCGCTGTTTAAATAAAACTACAAAGCAACAAATCTGGTATTATTTTGTAACTGTAAGGCTGTTTCAGAGCAGAGAAAAGAGGGGTGGGGGATGGGAGGGGGCTAACCACAGCTCCAAATAGCTGGACATCTGTGCTTAATGCACATCTCACACGATCACGTGATCCGTGCTACTGCGGTAGTAACTACTCAGGTTTATCGGGTAACAACCGGCTGTTGTATAATTTTTTTTTTTTAAAATTTTTTTTTTAATGCAAATAAAGACTTATCTATTTTAGGGGCGAGCCCGAACAAACAATTTACCGAATCAATAAGTTAAGTACTAATGACAATAACTAAACATACTATAGTCATAGATAAAATACGTACCTACGAAATATTTTATTTTGTAACTCAACTCAATAATGTAAATTATTCAAAGAGTTGTTTCTTGAGTTAGAGAGGTTTCAAATTATTTTCGGCAAAATAGCCTCGTTTGCCACGCCGTCTGAAATACGCGCAAGTTGTACTAGCGTTGACACGCTTTATACGCAAGCGTTCACTCAACCAGCGCGAACAATTCGGAATAAGCACGTGGACGCACGTTAGGATTTATGAATCGCAAAATGTGGTGCGTTTGCTAGAGCGTATTTTTCTTGTGGCTAAAGAAGTGCTGGTCAAGCCAATGGTTTTTCAATAATTATGATTGAAAACTAAACGCGATGATAACGATCTTTTAATTATTATTTTGCATGGAATTGATACAAATATCCAAGATATGTATGTTAAACATACGGACTTTAGATTAATATCTGACTGTGACAACTTTATACCATGTTTAAGGCAAATAAAGACTTTTCTTATCTTATCCATCTTATCACGTATTGGCGCACAGTGGGCTAAGATCTAATCGTCTTAACATCTCAGTAACTTTCAAACAGAACTATGAAGGGTGTATAAAACCTCCTACCGAAGCCGAAAGACACTATTTTGTTCTCATCATCATTGTGACCATTTTTTTTGTTTTACACCATACCTTCTAATAACGGAGATATTGGGGGTCAAAGTATCGAACTTTTTGACAAGTTTTTTTAAAACCAGTTTTTAATGTAAGTTTTTTACTTTAAACCCCTCCATGACCCCCGTACTATGCAATCCATCGATCAGCACAATGTTTTAAGTGCGTCACATTGAATTCTACCACAACACATGATTTTTCACCCCAAAAAGAAAAGTCGTTTCCCAGCAATTATTTTTGCGTAAAGTGTTACTTAGTTTGATATGCAAGCATTCATTTGCTTGATTGGTGATTTAGTGATGAATCTGTTTACACATACTGTATTGAACTCCTCTTTTCAGAAACATCACGATTACTCCGAGTCGCACTACTACCTACAACGCGCCATCCGCGAGAGTGTTGCAACACGACTAACATTTCAGTTCCTCATTAAATTCTAAGTCATAACATTGTGTCGGCCTTCGTTCGCTTCTATCGATCAACTCTGTGGCACGAGACTGCTGGTACCTGGGTTTGAGTATTATGTACGACAAGTTTAGCTGTTGGTTACTTAATTGTTATTTTACAAGCATCAAATAGGCATGAAGACAGTATCAAAAAAATGCAAATCTATTTAGTCTGTCACTTAGAGTATTGGAAAATAATAGACACCCTGATTTTTTGTTTTTGTAAATCAATGAATATTGACATAAAATATAAAACGCATCAAAACTCGGGATTGGGGGTTCGTGATGTCAAAACTCACTTAAAATCATACCAAGGCGTGACGTATTAAGAATTTTTAAAGCGTCGTATCTTCGTCTATTTTGGTTTATATATGTCACCGTAAAATGTCAAATACGTTATATTCTAGCGATCGCGATATCTCTAGCGATATTGTAAAATCTCGAAATATTGTCAAATGACCATACTACTTACAACAAAATGCATTATTTTTCGTGAAATGCATGCAATGGTAGTCAACTCACGCGGTGTGGAGGGAAGGAGGGGTCCCCCTTGCCCAGTGGTACAACTCTCATGAAAAGATATTGTACCATTCCTGAGAAATACCGATTATTATAACCTAACCTTAAAACACTTTATATTCCCTTAAAAAGCGTAGAGTGCAGGTTTTAAAAGAACCTAACTAGCCTAACGGGGGGGTGCCCCAAGTCTCGATTATGGGGGCAGAGATACTTCCGTATGTTCAGTTGACCATAATTCGAGATATTACAATATCGCTAGAGAGAAACACGTTATATTGTAATATAACGTGTTTGACAATTTTACGGTGACTTATATAACGAAAGAAAAAACACGTCAAATATTTTTTGATAATTTAAATGACGGATTAGTTAGTTTTTTTTTCGTCTACCCTATTACGTGCTTGGTTGGTTTTATTTGTCACTAAAAAAACTTCTAGGTCGATGAATACTAGAGAATGTTTTACAAATTAACTCACTCTTCTTTTCTAAGGAAGGAAATCCTCTTTCCCTTACAATAAAAATGGAGCAGAAACTACAAAACATCACTATTTATCATACTTTTTTTTTGCCACGTCCACCATTCCGCCATTTGGGAAAATTTCGCACCTTTCCGAAGGAGATCACAAATACGACCAGTGTAGTAATCATCTTCTAGTATATCGATCCTTCCATTAAGTTTAGCTCCTAACAAGGCCTTCATCTAGTGGCATTTTAAACACCGTATAAGTAAATTAGACAGTAAAGCGTTCCTTTTACACCTAAAACATCATTTCGATCAACAAAGCCGAACTAAAACAAAACCAGAGTCAATGAACCTTCATAATACGCGTAAATTAAAGCTTCAAGAAACGAAATGACCCCAACACAGGCATAAAACCCTTTTGACCTTTCAGATTTATTTACAACAAACAGTAAATGAAGCCAGACGACTCAATTACCAATACTTGATAGCTAACCCTTTAAAAACGTCGTTAAACACCAGTTAAACGTAAATAGCCATCGGTTAATTAAACGAAGGCATCCGAACATCCCCGAAGCGATGATTTGCAACCTCGTCAGCACACAACACAGATAGTTACAGAAGGTTTGCTCCATCAGGGGTTTAGCATAATTAACTAGCATTAAGTTGTTTGTCACTTCTGCGCCGTTTTGTGGGAATAAACTACTATACATAAATATGGTTTTCACTGGTAGATATAAGCCGGTATGTGAAAGGGAGTGGGATCCCAGTTGGTGGATATCACATGTCTTTGAAGTCTTAGTCCTTGAAACCGGTTTCCTTACGATGAATGCATTTAATCTAAACTAAAGTTGGATTGATAGTTCCAACAGAGACCTATTGAAGATGCCATGGATCATTTGAATTGCTTTATTTTATAAATAGTTGTTTTTTTTTTAACTCTGGACGCTCTTATTGTATTCGTCTTTCTACATCGTTCTCACATATATGTGTTATCTCAACATGAAAGATGAAACCAAGATTTTGTAACAATATTTTGATTGAAAAGAGTGTCCATGGAGTTTCTTGCCCGTTCTTCTCCATAGAGATCTACTCTAGGGAATGGGCAACTACAGTACTTTCACAAGTTATTATGTCTTGTGTCTGTGACTGTAGCCTTTTTTTTCGTTTTATCGACATTCAAAAGTGCCGTAATGGTCTAGTTGGAATAAATGATTTGAGTTTGAGTTTGAGATCTTATACAGGTTGTAAATCACCTCATCACTAAGTCGTCAACCAAGCATTTTGTATAACTTGGGTAGAATTCAGAAATAATTTGCTGGGGAACAACTTTTTTTTTGTGCTGTTTTGTGGTATAATGCATAATATAATTGTAAACAGTATGTTCAGTTGACAATATTTCGAGAGTTCACAATCTTGCTAGAGAGATAACAATCTAACGTGTTTGACAATTTTACGGTGACATATCAATTACGTCAAGAAGCCAAACCTACCATAATCAGATAAAAGGTTAGGCAAATGATGCCTAAGGATAGGTGAGCTCCACACAAATAGTGAAACCTGTACCTGTGAGTGTTTAAAAAAGACAAAAGTGAAACCTTTCCACACACAGCATGTACGGCAATCTCAAACAAAAGACAGTCGTGAGTGCACTTGCACTAGGTGTACGTTAAGTATGTCTACGTGTGCGTGGGATTTTGCGCGTTGTATTTAGCCAACCTTCTGAATATTTTTGTTGTGTGCCATCAATAAAGGTTTAATTAAAATCTGTTCTGATTTTTTGTCGTCAATTGAAGTCCTTTATAAATCAAGGTTCTTTCCACATTAAGTATTTAATTATTTTATTTGATCATGGTTACTATGGTTTAGGTTAAATATAAATATCTCGATGACTGACCTTTACTCGTTTTTTTTTGGTAAGCGACGTTTTCTAAAAATGGAACCTAGCTAAATCGATTTATCGCCCCAAAACGCCCCCGCATTCTTGTTGGAGTCACTTCGGAGATTCAGATTACAAGAATTGCTCATTTAAAGGTATTAGATAGATATAATAATGGGTTCCATCTATCTGGCAGAATCTTGTTGCTCCGAAATTCATTTAGCATAACACACTTGGCATAATTTTCTTTCAACGAATATATTAAAGGCATATTTTTTTTAAATATACTTATTGTTTGGCTGAATGTGTGTATGTCCGAATTTGGAATGGCATACTTTTAGATAGCAGAATTTTATTTGGCATAATTACCTTTGGCATTGTTTATATTTCGCATAATTTCGTTTAGAATAATGTTTACTTAGAACGACGATTATTTGATATAATTTCACTTGGCATACTATGAAGATTGCAGAATTTCATTTGGAATAATTTTATTTGGCAGTATTGCCATTTTTCAATGCCACAAAATAGCATTTTTAACCTTAATTTAAAATTAAAATATTATCTTAAAAAGTCAATATGTTGTGCGAAAAGTTAGTGACAGAAAAGAATCGCTCCAAAACCGACTCCACGTAGTCTTGTTTGCCCTACCCCAAGAGTGTAATTTAAAATCGCGTAGGCGCGTAGGGGCGAGGCGGGCCGCGAGTTGAGGAGCAGGTGGTTGTAACACTCGCCGCCGCGGCTGAGGTTGGCCGGCGAAGCCGGCCAGCAAGCCGAAGCTGCGGTGGTGAACGTTAAACCCATCTGCGACGAACAGCTCGCGTGGGACCGCCGTAGCCCCGCAGCGCCGGAGCCGTGACAGAAACCATGCCTGCTGCATGTTGCATGCTTGCTTGCATGCTACATGATTGCTGCATGCTTGTTTGTATACTGCATGTTTGTTTGCATGCATGCTGTATGCATGGTATATGCATGTTCAGATGTTTACATGCCTGCTGCATGCTTGCTTGCCTGCTGCATGCTTGCTTGTATGCTGCGTGCTGCATGCTTGCTTCATGCTAGCTTGTATACATGCACGATATAATATGCTTGTTTGCCTGCTTTTTACAGGGAAATAAAAACCAAGTGTTCACAATCAACTGATTTTATGAATTTTCTGTGATATGATAGATGAGTCTTTCCATTATTATGCATATGAAATGTATGCCAAACAATAATTCTAACTGTAAACTTTCTGAGATATGATAGTTCTGCCTTTAAAGACTATCGATATGAAAATTATGCCAATAGATGATTCTGACTGTGAACTTTCTGCGATAAGATGGTTCTACTTTTGAATCTTATGCATATGAAATGTATGCCTGAAGATGATTCTGGCTCACAAAATTATGAGTATGAACCTATGATAAATGAGTATCTGCCAAACTATTTTCTGCGAAATGAAGTTTATGCCATCAGCTGGTATGCAAAATAATATTATGACATAAAAAGTTCTGCTATAAAGGGTGGACCCTATAATAATATACAGGGTGTTAACAATCTCATCACAAAGCCATCGATCAAGCATTCTGTACATCAAACTAAGTAACTTTTTTTTGGGGTGAAAAATCATGTTTTGTAGTAGAACTCAATGTAACGCACTCGAGACAATGTGCTAATGGATGGATTGAATAATATGGGGGTCGTGGAAGTGTTTATTAAATGTATAAAATCTTACAATAAAAACTTGTCATAAACTTGGAACTTTCACCCCCAGTATCTCCGTAACTAGATATGGTAGGTACGTAGGTATGGTGTAGAACAAGAAAATGATCGGAATGATGAGGAAAATAAGTGCTTTTCGGTTTCGTTAAGAGGTGTTTTACACCCTTTATATACCTAATCAGTTGTTTATTCCCTTCTAAAATAAACTCACGCATGCTTCACGGCTTAATCTGCACAGTTGTGTGCTTTTGATAGTTACAACTCTGAGTATTTTTTAACTAGAAGCTCTTCGACTGATACACGTGTGAAGTTTAACATAATTCTGCTACATGATTGCAGTAGATAATTGAAGTACAGCGTGGTTAACAACCAATCACCGTCAACGATAGATAAACAGTGATGTGTGTTAATTAATTTAACATTAATCAATGTAACTACGTTAGTGTCTACCAACATAACTATATAATTCTACAGCAGTGTAGGTATACATACAGGACATATAATACAAGCGTTGCTTAGTGTGGCACTAAATGGCGCTGTGTGTAATGTCCAACGATATTTATTATTTATTTATTATATGATACCGTTGACTAGTTAAATATTGATGCGGGGCTGTTCGAAAGAGAAACCGTGGCCCCGGAACATAAAGGGCGAGGAAGGAACATGGATGAGTTTTAATCAGTAAATTTATGAGACTCACTCCCGCTCCGCCCACAGTGGGAGAAGTTATTTGATGATTTCCCACCCGAAAAAAAAATAAAAAAACAGTTTGTTTAATATAGTTTAGATTTTTATATCATTTACTAACATTTACCGGCCTTTACCGGGTCGGGCAAATTTTTACTGGGTTTTCCCTTCAGGAATTTCTTAGTAGCAACCACAATGTTTGGATTTGTGCCCGATTGATGGCAATAGGCTTGCCCCTATTACATGGGAATTAAACATAACTGGCTAGATGTGGGTGTACTATTAGGTACACTTCTGCCTGACCCTTCTGAATTACAGGCGTGATGTTTACCGGAATGTTGTGGTCGTTAAGAGGCCTGCGGAGCATGCGAATTTCATACAAACGTAATACCAAAATAATTTGTAAAACAAACATATTCTTAGGGTTGTGTGTTATTTTGATTGGATTACAGAATATATAGGTTCCGAAACACATATTTTGAATGTACACTGATTTAAACAAGAGTTATGAGAAAAATATTTTTGATATAGAAATTTTACATTACTCATATCTCGTCTTTAATTATCATTGTCCTTTCAAAATATTTATTTGAGAGCATAGATAATTAATGTAATCCAATCGAAATAAATACACACTACCTTAAGAATATATTTGATTTTCATATTATTTTGGTATTACGTTTGAATGTGAAACGCATGCTCCGCCGGCCTCTTAACACATTACATAAAATGACGCCTGTATTTTTTCGAAGGAGACATAGGTTTTATAGCGCACCCCGCATTTCGTCAGTTAGTTTTAAATCCCTTGTTATAGGGTTGCAGGGCTCTGCAGTTGTCATCAACCAACCACAAAACCCAGACTGTACTGTTTAGATATTTCAGTTTGAAAACCTTATAACATACAGGGTGACTGGCAATTAATGTACGATACTTTACACGCCCGAAATCGCGAATAAGAAATCAGCTGTTTAGTACATTTACGTTCGCCTAATGTACTGAACATCTGTTTTTTTTCGCGCTGTCGTTTTTCGTCCCATAGTAAAAGTTGCTTTTTTATCATGAGCACAATCACGTGTTTAAGTATCGTACACTAATTACCAGTCACCCTTTATACCTCGATTGTGATTAAATCCTTCCTAACGTACAGCAGCAGCGTTTGCGACAACTAAGACAAATGAGAAAACGTTTTTGTTTAAAATAATCTTGCTACAAACACCGTAAACTCACAATTATTCGTAAACAATTAAAAAGCAGCCAGTAAAAAAATCTAATAAAACAAAAAACAATCGGAAACGGAAAATGGACGAAATCGAAAATTCGTACCTCAGCGACATCCGAAACGATGGCCGCCCAATTTAATCAGTATCAATTTCATACAAAAACACATTTCCAGTCCCGGTAGACGCGTAATATTTATGCGTTTTTTTTTAACGCCAAATGTACCGACACTCGTGTCCGGGAGTGCATTTGAATTTCAGATTTTTTCCCCTCCCTAGCCGAGCTCTATTATTCAAATTTATTTTGGCTGGCCAATGAGGCAGGGAATATATAAGTGCAGAAGGTTATCTCCAAATAACGACCGAAATCGCACTCACTTGCTTGACGTGTGGCGAGAGCAAGCACAGTAGGAAATGTTCTCGAACAAATTACACATATACTAAAGAAAGCATGCTATCCAGTAATCCTCGTATTTCCGAATGAATAGAACTACGTAAAAACATAAATGTCGGCCCACAGAGTAACCCACAATAGAGGCAATGCCTCATAACTTTGTTATAATTAACTTCAATTGTGCTCTACCAATGTTCTTACGACTATTATAAATGTAAAAGTCTGTAAAGATCGATTTTTGTTATTCTTTCACGCAGAAACTACTGAAAGGATTTGGATGAAATTGCAAACAGATGGATTATAACTCTTTTCCATTTACAACAATAGTAAGAAGTTTGCTTGCCTGTAAACCTAACGGTTTTGCTGACTGTACCATCTCAACATGAATGATTTTGAAACCAATATTTGTAACAATTTTCTGATTTGAAAGATTCTTGGAGTTTCTTGCGTGTTCTTCCCCATACAGATCTACGCTTTGGAATGGGCAACTACAGTACTTTCACAGTTTGTATGCCTTGGGACTGTAGTTACGTTGTCTTTGTTTCGATACTTCAGAAACTGGCCGACTTCAAATAAAAGCTTTTATTTTGATTTTTTAATTTATAATCTGTAATCAAGGGGAGAGGCCTTTGCCCAGCAGTGGGATGATGCAGGCTACCAATAACAGTAACAGTTATCATGGTAATACTACATATATTATGAAAGAATTTACATAGTCGTCCAGTTCTAAACTGGACCTCTTCATCGATTGGTCGTATACTTTTCCTTGGAAATATGTAGGAAGGTATATGCGTCTACATGCGAGAGTGCCTGTTTTTGCCTGTTGTATGATGCAGACCTTCTGTAACTATTTATGCCATAGACTAGGCGAGGCAACGATACCAGCGATAAACACCGTTTCACTTGTTTGCCTCCAAATGGATTCACAGCGAGGTTCTGATGAGATCGTGATGTACTGACGGACGGCAAATAGCGCGGCTCGTGATGTCTTGATCCATGACGGTAGATAGATTTTGCCAAAGACATTGTGGAGGCCAAACAATGACCAGGGTCCCCTGGTCGTAGTTTGGCGTGAATTCATGACAAATTGTGCTAAAATTCTTCATGATGTACAAAAATTTGAATGTAATACGAACTTGATGCCACAAAGCATTAAATCTCATTTAAAATTTGGTTTGAGTTGTGTTTTTATTCCAATAAACTACAATTAAGAAAGTTTTAAGTTACTATTACAGCCAAATAACGCATAACCAAGGAAAACACTAATTTTTTTATGAAAGTTCATACAATTAATAAAAAAAAACATACATCGTTGACACAGCAGTACAAAAGAATTCAAATACAGTTAAAAAAAAACAATTAATTCTATTTTTATTGCACAATGGTTAGGAAGAGCGGCAACGTGCAACGTTGCATACCATTATTGACCTAATTAGTCAGTCTCCCAATGAGAGGGTGCGACGTTGCCATACTTGCGATTTCTCCGCCTCATTCTGCATCCTAGTGTGAGAATAATTACTTCGTTTGTGAGTATAAAATATATCATGCGTGAGTCTGACATCACACGATGACGTGTCCATGTGCTCATGTGACGTGTGTGTGTGGCTTCAATCTTACACATATTGCTGAATATCTGCAGTACTGATAGATTGATAGCAATATCATCTTCCTAGCCTTTCCCCAACTATGTTGAGGTCGGTTTCCAGTCTTACCAGATGCAGCTGAATACCAGTATTTTACATGGAGCGACTGCCTATCTGACCTCCACAACCCAGTTAATACTGGGACATACGATACCACTTGATAAGACTGGTTATCAGAGTTTTTGGGCCACTGACTACCTGTAACGACTGCCAATGATCTACAAATGACAGCCGGGACCAACAGCACGGAGGAAGCTCGGTATGTAATGGGTAATGCAAGCACGGCCCCCCGGGCAGCTGTTATTGTTTTGCCACGAGCTCCTCACAAATGCATATTGTTAACATTATCAAAGTAGTAATTCTGCCTTTGATGCCTTCTACTCCATGTGATACCTTTATTTATGTATCCTATTTCACCGCTGCGACGCTGGACCGGGATCATTAAATTTCAGAGTAAACAAACAATTTTCAGAAAACTTCTCCAACCATAATTTTGTTAAAGCCATTAAACCACCTTTAAATAACCATTGAATGATACATTAATATAATAAATAAGGCCGGGGTCGGTCCATTCTCATATGTACACCCGGCAAATTAAGTCGGTGGACATAAAAAACATAAATGTTTATTAAAGTGCTGAAACCTGGCATCAGGACTGTAATTTGGGATTTAATGCTACGCCACTGACCGGGGGTTGTTACGTATAAAAAAAGGAATGTGAGATGGGGCTTTTAAGACGGGTTCCGTAGCGCAATGAAAAAGGAAACGCCAAGGTAAGAGCACTTTTAGGTTTTATATGTAAACGTATTAAACAACCTAAGAACTTCAGGTATAGCGGAAATACAAAAAAAAAACATAACGTATGAACGATAAACTAAATATATTATTCAATGCTGAATGACGCCCTATACTAAATCAAATAAAAATATGTTGTCCAAGGTCTTCAGATTTTTTGCAGTGTTTCTGTTTGCATGGATTTGAAGGGTAATTCGATGGAAAAGCGTCAAGTCGTGTTATTTACAGTCCATCTAAATTTATTTTGTACCAAATAAATTCTAAAAACATCCCGTTTTTCCGAACCAAGTGCGGAATACTAAAAGTAATCAGAATTCCGCACAACGATTTTAAATCAGACTGAAATACGAAGCCGGACGTATTTTAAATTTACATTTGTTAAAAAAATCGGGAGAGTGATTTAAAATTTTGGTAAAACCCCGTGTTCGTTATTTGCTTCAGGAAATATTTATTGATTAATAATTATTGACTTCTGTACCTACTGAGTGTAAATAAATTAATAAAACATTTTTCAATTGGTTTATACTGGTATTTCATTTTCTGTTTTCCTGTTTTTAATGTGAGTTTGTAAAATTTAGGGCTTAGGTTTTTTGTTCATTTTAGAATCTCATCTGAAAAGGAGGGGAGTTATATATTATGTTATGTGCAAGTTTTTTAAAACTTTTATTGAATACTTAGGGACATCGTTGTAAAGGTGTAAAAACCTCTAATCTAAACCGAAATGACTTGTTCTCCTCGCTATTGCGATCACTTTTTTGTTTCAAACCATACCTGGGAACCGATATTGGGGGTCAAAGTTACAACAAACAAGTTTTATTGAAGATTTTTTACTTTAAAAACACCTCCATGCTCCCCCCCCCCTTCTATTTAATCCATTCATCAGCGCAATATTTTGAGAGCGTTACTTTGAGTTCTACAACACAAGATTCGCAACCCAAAATAAAAAGTTTTTTTCTAGCAATAATTTTTGCGTAAAATTACTTATCGGGCTTCGTGATGAGGTTGTTTACACCTTGTATTTCTCTTGGTTTTTATACCAATGATACATTTACGCCAATTGGTAAGTTTTCACGAAATAATGTGCTTTTGAATAAACGACATTTTAAAGTCTGAACACAAACGTGCATATCTATACTTAATATTATAAAGCAGAAGAGTTTGTTTGTTTGTTTGGTTGGTTGAACGCGCTAATCTCAGGAACTACCGGCTCGAATTGAAAAAATATTTTTGTGTTGTATAGTCCGTTTATCGAGGAAGGCTATAGGCTATATAACATCACGCTACGGCCAATAGGAGCGGAACAGTAATAAGAAATGATGCAAAAACGGGGGAAATTTTATTCCCTTTCTTTCTCTCTTAAGTGACGCAGACGAAGTTACGTGGGTCAGCTAGTACTGGCATAAAAGATAGCAAAGGCATTAAAAATTTAGTAAGGAGGTAACTTTACAAACAACTCAAGAAGATTCGTCTTCAAAAAGTCATAGCAAGTCCGCAAAAAGAACACCGGCACTATTTCTATACGGCCTTCCAAAGAAATGTAAGCAATAATGACAAAAAATGATCGTTTCCCGAATGTTCTGCTAATGCCCTGCCTGCCCTATTAACTGGCAGTCACGTACTGCTCCTAACAGCCGACACACGTGACCATATTGATATCCTCAAAGAACTGCGTAATGAGCCGTTTCTTTGAAAATATACTGTATGTTTATATTTATTTTTGGATACGGGCACAGTCTTCTATTTCACCTGATTTTCACCTAACCTATTCATTTGAACATTGAAGACTTCTAAGGTAATGATTGTGAAAGGAATCAGGAAGGAGTTTCGCTCGGACTATAATATACTGGGTATATAGACAAAAGTAAATACCTAAAAAATGGCATTTTAGCGCGTACGCCCCTTTGTTATAAAGCCCTCGATAATATGATCGTTTAACATGAGCATGTCTCTAACCATACTAAATGTATGAAACCGATATGCTTCTGGCGCGCCACGCCACACCACGCCACTTATTTATTTATTTATTTAACAATTTATGTACACACTAAATATAGAGAAGAAGAAAGGAACAGAAAATAGTACAAAGGTGATGCTTATTACTTAAGTGTGTTTTAATATGAGTTAAATCAACACAAACAATAAACACACAGACAAACAATCAATCAAATCTGTCCTCTTTTAGTATAGGTATTACACTATTACAGACTTCAATCGGCATATTACAAAAAAACTATTCCTTCATACCGTCTACAAATCAGAGCTATTTGCACTTCGAGATTAGCCGGCCATAACTCCAAAAAGCCGTATCTCTCCCACCTCAGTGTTCACGCCACATGTGAGATAATTCACATTACAATAAGAACGCTCCATCATGGTGGTTGCGATCACGTCTATCTGTCACTTTCGCTCCGTTTAACGTCAATAAAAGAATGAAGTTACTTTGTGGAGTAGCTGTAAATCTCGGGGATTCGGGGTTTTACACCTCACGGTGTGAAAGGGTTTTTTTTGTCGTACGGTTATGCATCACCGTTTTGCGTAGAGGTGTGTCGCATATTTTCTGCCGACTTGTTCTTTTTATTTTTTGTTTTTATGGACGAACCAAAGAAAAAGTTAGTACAAATTTAATTTGTTATTTCTTTCTTGATTGAAATCTACATAAATGTGTTTTAAATATGTATCTCTTTGAAATTGTAGTATGGAATGGGGTCCTTAATCAAACGTTCTCCACTACATTTAGCAAATATGTTTGATAGTCTCCGCCTTTATCATAATTAATATGTACAAGGATAAAGATAAACCCCCAATAGGACGATATTTGTAAGGTTTTTTACTAAATAAATTCTAATTGACGTCATAAAATAATTTGTTAAAAGCAATCTTTTAAATCTCATCATAAAATAGAAGCTACACCTATTAGGCCTGAATTCGCGTCGGTAGCGTACGAGTATACATTGTGTTTTATATAAGGTCCCATTAAAATAGAGGGACACATTTCTTTTTTCCGAAAGGGAAATCATCAAATGCCTCCTCCCACTCTGGGCGGAGCGGGAGGGAGTGTCAGACTTTTACTGACTAAAACCCATACATGTTCCTTCCTCGCCCTTTATGTTCCGGGGCCACGGTATCTCTTTCGAACAGTCCCGCAACCCCGGCAGGCTTCGGCCCTTGCGAGCCCTGTCTCTTTAAGGCACGCATGGAACACGAACGCGCCGTCGACACGGCCTGTCGTCATTAGACGGACGGACGGCTAGCTAGCCCATAAGAATTCAGGCCTAAGACGTATTTGGTAGAAGAATAGAGACATAAAAATATTTACAAATTGATATTTTTAATTTCTTTATAGTGTCGCATCGTCCTCGTATCGTAACCTCTACACAATGCCCACGATCCGCTGAGTCGGCGTCCAGACGCGTGTTCTTTATGACAGACCCACAAAATATCGCCGCATTCATTTGAATCGCAATGTTATCATTCCCAACTCGAGGGGGCTTCACTCCTTATCATATTTTTGTGTGTGTTTTTCTTAGGTTCAAGACACATAGCTAGGTGATAAATGCTTCGGTGTGTTCCAGGTAACATGATCTAACGAACTAACCTACTATTTCAATATTACTATATTGTTGCTGGACTACGGGAGGGTCTGAGTGGCTCGTGATTAGGTAATTACTATATAAAGAACTAGCTGACCCACGCAACTTCGTCTGCGTCACATAAGAGAGAAAAACGAACGGAAAAAAAATCCCCGTTTATGCAACACTTTTCATTCCTGCTCCGCTCCTAATGGTTGTAGCGTGATGTTATATAGCTTAAAGCCTTCCTCGATAAATGGACTATCCAACATAAAAAGAATTTTCCAATTCGAACCAGTCGTTTCTGAGATTAGCGCGTTCAACCAACAAACAAACAAACTCTTCTGCTTTATATTATTATATATTTAATATTATACATATAAATAGTATATAGTATAGATGAAAAGAAAGAAAACATTTTTTTGGCATATTATTATGCCATGCCACAAGAGCAGACAACAAAGAAAGAATAAACAAAAATATATAAAACTTAAAACTGTTAGGGTCAATCCCCACTAAAAGAGCAGCGGCGCGCAGCGGCGTAATAGCAAGTGACTGAGCGCGGCGCCGCAAGGGGCAGTGTGGCGCCGCGCGGGGCAGCGCGGCATCCCGAGGCGCCGCAATGAGCCTCCGCGTGGTAGCTTTGAAAACTAGTGTGCGATCTACTGGTCTCAATGGTCGCTCGCGCGCAGCCGCGAGTCTGTCAGCTGCACCGCGGTCGGCCGTACGTCAGCTAGCTGCGCCGCGATCAGCCGCGCGGCGCCTCTTTTGACTAGTCGGTAGAAGGCTCGTGCCGCCTCGCGACGCCACGCTACCCCTCCTTTGCCTTCAAATGACTATGAACTTTTTAATCACGTAGATAAAATTCAAAATAGTTTGTAATATTTTGCCTCAAAAAGACGCTGCCGGCCGCTGCTCTTTCAGTGGGAATTGACCCTTACTGTTACTGCTAGCCTGCATCCTACTGCTGGGCAAACGCCTCTCCCATGACTTCCAGTTGATTCGATCCAGGGCTAATTTTGGCCACTGCTCATTGGTTTTGTCCAGCTCGTCCCGCCATCTTCTGCGAGGTCTGACGACGCCTCCTGGCTGTATCAGGGCTCCAGAAAGTGGTTATTTTGGCCCACAGCTCATCGGGCATGCGGCAGACGTGGCCAGTCCAGTCCCACTTTAGCTTAGCGGTTATTTGAGCAACGTCAGTAATTTCACTTAAAACTACACAATGATAAATAAAAAAATAAAAAAAACGGAATAATATTGTGTCTCACGGCTGCGCCAAATAGGTTAAGCAACGTTTACCGAGGCTGATCTGCAGATGGGTGAGCATCCATAACAAACTGACACAACCAGAACAATAGCAGTTGGTCTCGGCTGTCGTTCATAGAAGTTTGAGAGTCGTTGACCTATGAATGGCTAGCTATTAATTAGCATTCGGTTATACTGAAGCCAACAACGATATTTATGTAGTTGGGAAATTGCTTGACAGCATATGATGAAGCACAGCTGTGTGGCATCAGCCTTGTTTTTCTAAAAATCTAGAATTTTATGAACTCTTGATTTAAAAGCTGACAGAAACGTAGGGTGTGCTGATAATAGTGTATCGTAAACTTGAGATGTTTTCATAAATAATTTAGATTTTGAGTAAGGATCTAGTTAATGGTTCAGATTTTTGAATAGTTTGCTTTTTCTGTTCAGTATTATAGAGCCTTTAATACTTAAAGGTAAATTCGGGATAAATACCCGTATTCAGACAAATAGAGACTCCGAGAAATTCCTGATGGAAAGACCCACTCGCACTTTAAATAAAAAATAAAAGTAAATAAAAAATAAAAGTAAATAAATATCGCTGGACATTACACACAGCGCCATCTAGTGCCACACTAAGCAAGGCATGTGGCGTGGTCACCAGACACTTGATACACTACTTATAGGTATACTACCCACTACTACACTTACACACTTACTACTATACTTTGCCCGACCATGGAATCGATCCCAGTACCTCTTGCTCAGCAGTCGCGCTTGCAACCACTACACAAACGAGCAACAAGCTAAGTAATTGACGGGAAAATTCCTATTGCATTTTTTCAGCGATTTTCACATCTCTTCCTTCCTCATCCCTAATTTCAGCTTCATATTCCACCGTCCCCACAAACACTAACATAATCTAGACTATCCTCCTAAACATAGCTCCTAAACAAGTTAGTAGAACTACATGGCATTCTTATCACAGTTCATACATCATTAAAGTTTTCATTCGGTAAAGTACAGACGCGCACAAAAATGGTAATTTGATGTCGTACACTCGCTTTGCGATGTATAAAGACAAACTAAGAATATTTTGTTGGAAACGGAACAATGTTTTGTGCACAGCTGCTGGGAGTTAAGAGGGAGGGAATTGGGGCACTTGAAGAAATATTTTGTTACAAATAATACAAGACACGTTTTATTTTACAAGATTTTTGCCCTGATTTTGGATAGGAGTGGAATTTGAATTTTGCATAAGTTCAAAAATGCCCTGTAAAAAACAATATCGATTGTTTATGAGAGGGGCTAGTGGCTAAATACTGCAGCCGTACTCAAGTCGTGAGGCAGTCAGATAAGCACTCGCTTTATATAAAAAACCTGTAGGTTCGACATATAGCCAACCCCAAGTAGTTGAGAAAAATAAAGTAAAATGAAAATGCTAGATTACTCTGTGCTCCATCCTTGCATCCAAACGTAAGCCTTTGTAGAATATATATACTAAGAAAGAAAGAAAGAAAGAAAAAGCATTTATCAGCCCGCATAGGACAAAACACATCAAAATTATCAGTATAAAAGTTACACAGAAAAAAAAACAAATATATATTTAAAAATTAAAAGAAATGAAACTCGTCCTGTACGAGGCCAAAAGGCTCCTATCTCAGCATGGTGCTGTAACATTAAAAGAAAACATCACAGCGCTGGTATTCTGATAGGGCTAAAAAAGATTAAATAGACTATTACTACATGAAAATATTTTTATTTATAGAGAACTTAGGTTTCAGTCATTTGTACCAAACGCCATCAAAACGCTACTATGTACAGACAAAAGTGCCACGATTACCACCCTGACACCAACGTATCACAGATGTACCACCTCGGGCAGTGACGCGCCATAAACCGGCTAAATCGCTTGTCGGCGGCCATTTGCATAAACATAAACCGTACCGGAGCCGTGTCGGGACAAAATGCAAACCGGAACGACACCAGTATCGGTAAAAGTGAAGTCATGTAGAACAAGGTTGTGGGAAACGGTGGTTAATGTAGTAACCGTAGTCGTTGAGTAGTTGGGGAAAATGTTACTGGAATTGATTGGAGAGCAACAGCACTGAACCATCCAGTGGAGTTCGAACCCACACAGCTATATTCAAGCATCGTGCAAGTGAAGTGTTACTAACATAGTTTTAATCAATCAATCAATCAATATTCTTTATTTGTAAACACAGGTTACAGCAGTGTGCAAGATGGTACATTAAATACATATTAAAGTGTCTCTATGTTTTGCCATTTGGCGTACAAATATAAATTTATAGGAGGGTTTTGCCAATCAAGTAAATTAATCTATAGGTATTAGTATTATAAAGGGGTAAAAGTTTAATTAGCATAATATGTATCAATTCTAATAAAATGCATTCGTTAAGTTACTTACATTACCAAAAATATCTATTAGTATGTATTTTTAGGTTAAGGTATTTATGTATGGGTCTTTGTTACCTGAAATAAATGGTTTATTATTATTATTATATTTCTTTTTTAGTTTATTTCATCACCATTGCTCTCAAAACGGTAAAGGAAATCTTCGTGAGGAAACCGGCATGTCCTAGAACCAAAACTTCGAAGACTTGTGAGATCCACCAATCCGCACTGGGCCTGCGTGGTGGATTATAGCCCATTCCCTCTCATAGAGAGCATACCTTTGTCCCAGTAGTGAGAACATCAATGGGATGATGATGATAATCAATTGATTGTCAAGCTATATTCAAGTTACATAAGAGAATGGGCAGTGATCCACCACGCGGGCCTAGTGCGAGTACACTTTGCCTGCCTAGTGGATTACTGCACAATCCATTTTACAGAGAGGAGAACTGTGTCCCAGCAGTGGGAACGTAATAGATTATGCTAACACTTTTCAAGTTACATTACTTCATTGGCCTTGGGTTTATCCACCAAGGATTAAAAATGATTTCAGAGACCAATCCCGGTGCTCCAACGAATTTAAAACTCATTAAAAATTCTTTGATCTAAAAAGGAAACTGAAACGACACTCCTAAAAATTAACAACTTTTTTTAAAGGTCTTTTCATTATTATTCCTTTTGAAACTAACTCAAAAGTCACGTAAAGATCATTACTTATTTTTTCTTGTCAAATAATTGAATTTCGATTAAATCACTATTAAGAATGAAACTGTAGAATTATGCAGATGTAAACGCTAAAAAGATTGGGGGAGAAAATGTTTGCGTCTCGTTCCAAAATACGTGTTTATTTTTAACATTTTTTATGTTAATTATATTTGAATGGGTACATTTTTCTCTGTTTTCACGGGTAGGCTACATTTTCCCGCTACAGAATTTGAATTTCAAATTAAGAACAAATCCTGTTCCACGGTTATTCAGATTTATATTCGGTTGAGGGCCAATGACGCAGAAATATGA
Source organism: Xestia c-nigrum (assembly GCA_916618015.1). NCBI lineage: Eukaryota > Metazoa > Arthropoda > Insecta > Lepidoptera > Noctuidae > Xestia > Xestia c-nigrum. The sequence goes on along the minus strand of OU745251.1, from coordinate 1,197,118 downwards.
GTGCCATCTTTCATTTTACTTTAATTCAAATTTATTTGAAACACTTCTGTTCGTGATTGTACATTGGGGATGATTGTACTTTCCGTTATATTGGTTAATTAAATGTTTACGTAATTTTATTAATGTTTACTTGGGGCTCAAGATCGTCTTTCTGTTTCTAAATTGGAATGAAATAGGTATCGGTGGCTGTGTAACTTCGTTCTGGAAAGCTTTCTTTGTTTTGGTAAAGTGAGATAATTTACTACATTTTGTATTTATTTCGTTCAAGAAATCGCAGCATTGGCATTTTATGTTATAGAAATCAAACCTGTGATAAGGTTACAAAGATAAGATCAGTAAATTAGTCTGCAAATTTAAGCTAAGTTAAAGTTAGAGTGCTGTGGAAAAGGGCATATCTTTTTTTAAATTAATCTTCAGGCAGGCAGTTGAAACAACTAAAAGTAGCCTATACCCTGCTATTTCCCCCTAGGTTTTCTTCTTGCAGTATCATTGCTTTTCTAGTCACTCTTTTGTTCGATAATATTAGATACAGAATATGATTTGTTTTTCTAATTCTGTCAGCAGTGTACAACAAAGTATTTATTTGTCCATTTTGAACTTAATGCACTCAACATTAAGCTTTAAGTTTTATAATTAATCTGTCATTTGAGACAGGAACATTTCCTTCTAGATTAAAACAATCTATAGTCAAACCTATATTTAAAAAAGGTAACCGCACGGATATGTCCAATTATAGACCCATTGCAATGATCCCTATCCTATCAAAGATTTTTGAAAAGGCAATGTACGGAAAAATGATCAACTTTTTAGATAAAAACAGCATACTTACTGATAACCAATTTGGTTTTAGGAAGAATAGTTCAACGACACTTGCTTGTTTTACTTTATTCAAACTGATATCTGAAGCCCTCAACAACAAAATGTCTGTATTATCAATATTTCTAGATATGAGTAAAGCATTTGATTTTGTCCCACATGATCGATTACTTAACAAAATGGAGAAATACGGCATAAGAGGCAAGGCACATGACTGGCTTAAAAGTTATTTATCAAGTCGACAGCAAAGGACAGTAGTATCAAAAATTACCAAAAACACAAAGAAAACATACAGTTCTGACCTTAAAATAAATAGTTGTGGTGGTCCTCAGGGAAGCGTATTAGGACCTCCATTATTTATAATATACATTAATGATCTTTGTAAGAGCCTGAAACATAACTGTACACTATTTGCTGATGACACTACTATCACAATAAAAAGTTCAAATAGGAGTGATCTAGAAACCGACACTAACGCTGATATATTTAACGCAATTAAATGGTTAGAATCTAATAATTTACGTGTAAACATTGATAAGACAAAGTTAGTACAATTTCGAACAAATAATTCTTTGGTAAAACCACCTCAAATATGTCACAATAATTTAATTTTGGAACCCGTACCTTCCACATCATTCTTGGGAATAGTTATTGACGATAAATTAAATTGGAAAGAACATGTTGATAAAGTCTGTACTCGACTTGACAAATTTGTGTTTGCTCTTCGAAAACTGAGGCGAATAGCTAGCAAAGAAATAGCCCTCAAGGCATATCATGGCTATGTTGCATCAGTACTGCGATACGGCCTCGTGATATGGGGAAATTCAGTAGATGTGAATAGAGCATTCATTGCACAGAAAAAATGTGTCAGAGCTGTGTATGGTGCAGAATATTTAGACCATTGTAAGCCATTGTTTAAAGCGCTAAAAATTCTTCCACTTCCTTGCCTATATATTTTTGAGCTATGTATGTTTGTAAAAAGGTATTCACACATGTTTCCGTTGTATGAGCACATTTCTAAAAGAGTGAAAAGCAGAAGCTCAAATAAATTACTTGCACCTAGCCAGAGACTACATTTGTATAGCAGGAATTCCAATTGTATGGCGATTAAAATATTTAATAATTTACCTGCACGTATCAGAGTGCTGCCCATTAATAAATTCAAGAAAGCAATATTTCCCTGGCTTTTAGACAACTGCTTCTACTCGGTTAATGAATTTTTAAATTATAAATTTTGACATTATTTTTATCACCTATTGACATTGTATTGCTCATTTTTGATTTTATATTTATATTTTTAATCATTTGACCATTTGACATTGTGTAACTACAAAATTTTGACATTTTATTCATACTTGGTCACTTTGTAAGTTAATTTAATTTTAATATTTCTACACCGGTAACGGTAGTGTATGTGAAACTGACTAATTTTAAGATCTTAATGATATACTCAGAAATAAATATATCTTATCTTATCTTATCTTATCATTGTACTCCAAACTTGCCTACCAGCTTATTATCGGCTGAAAATTGAACATGCACTTAACATTTCTGTAAACGGCCGGGCATTTGGAACAATCGGCCGCCATTTAAACAATGGCGTCGATTTAACGAAACGACTTAATTGTTATGGAGTGGTAATATACAGGGTTGAATATTTGTGCACTTTTGATTGGAGAATCATCATTTACATCTGCCTTGCGGTTTTCCACCTATGTTGGGGTCGGCTTCCAATCTACGGGATGCGACTTCCTCTCTTTCCTCCAAAAATCTGTTATTGGGCAACATTGTACTCCTCGGTAGACTGGTCATGGGCATTCCAGGCTTTTTGACTACCCCTAAAGACCGTCATTAAAAAGAAAAGTCGGTATTCTATTCACAGTTTTTATTGTCTTATCAATAAATTACCATGCAGACAAGATTGAAAAATCATGCAAGATGTTTAGCTTAAGAAAACAAAAAAAAAGACGATTGTCTCTATCAATTGACACAATTGCGTTTATATCATGAGCCAAACAAATATAGTTTCTTCAAAGTTTTCTGTTTGTCTTTTTGATTTATTCGCCTCTTACAAAATTGAGAAAAGCTTTTATTACAAAACAAGTTTCGTACGAATTACTCCACACAAATCGAGTGTTCCACCCAAAAGCTATCTTCAACCTCATTACTAATCCGCTAATCAGCGACATCCTCGGAGATCATACCAAAAACAATGCTGCAGCGACGTTCTAAAAACTATCCTTGTAGATGCCTTCCGTCTCCTTTGACGGGGTTAATTGCTAGCGAGTCAACACAGGCAGAAAGCTCATTAAGTCACAAGGGACGGACGCGATACCGCCGCCACCCTCTTCCCTCCTCGCGTCGCCCGGAGCCTGCTAGAGGAAGTGCGTTTTAACGCCACCTGGGCAGATTTTATATTGTAGTTTGAGAAACTGGTCCTGTTTTATTTCGGTGTTGAGAGGATATTAAAGTTGTTTGAAAGCCTGGGTTTTTTTATGAGATCAGGCTCACAACTACACACGATGTCCGATCGGAAAGAAGGATGCCCATTTTTCACCTGACAATGTATAGAAATGAAATAAATACTAAAATTTAGCTCATTTAATTGTACATTCATTACGCTAATCACAATTTTAAAAGAAGGCCAGTAAAAAAAAAATCTTTAATTTTTCTTTATACTAAATCTACGGCTTATTACCTTATTTTGAACGCATCTCAATTACCCTGAACGCATCCAACTACTCACTTTTTACAACGTTCCGTTTTGCACACTGCTTCTTGACTTTATTCAATTCTTTTTCTGAGCTTTATACTTTATTTTAAGTTTTATTTAATCAATAACTACTTTTTATTAGTCTATGCATAATACAGATCTGTTGAAAATAACATAATAATTAAATGAATTAATTATGCCGAATCTAATTGAATTCGCACGATTGAAACGGATTTTTTAGATATTTTGACAGTTCTGAGTACTGCGATTGGCAATGGCGCAGGGATACACAAGATTTTTCACAATATAATCTGAGAGGAAGTGGCGACATAACTCTAATAAGAGAAAAAATTAAGTCCAGGCATATTTCAAGAAAACAATGTTATATCTATATTTTGATAGAAAATAATGTGTCTGGCAGAGCTGGTATAAGAAGTCGAATACTGCTGTAATTGTTTAGTCGGTCGACGGACCATTGGATATTGCACTCACGGTATGACGTTAGTGTGGTAGGTAACTTGGATGGGCTGGGTTTGAAGATAATATTTTTTGACCTTTGTAGACTTTAAATCGTAAAAATGACCATAAGGGATTATTTTCTAATCTTATAGGTACTCTTTCTACTATACCTTATAAGTATACATTAACTTTCATTATCAGGTTTTTCAATGTATGGAGAGTGGGCATTGTTCTTTATATTATTTATGACCTCAAAAGACTATTTGAAGCTAATAACGATTATATTTCTTTACTTTCCTCTTTTACTAATCTAAATCGACATTATAGCGGCAATCAGTTCTTGAAACGTCATCATCATCCACATAGCCTTTTCCCAACTATGTTAGGGTCGGCTTCCAGTCTAATCAGATGCAGCTGAATACCAGTATTTTACATGGAGCGACTGCCTATCTGACCTCCACAACCCAGTTAATACTGGGTAATACGATTCCACTTAGTGAGACTAATGGTAGTCAGACTTATAGCGCCAATGACTACCTGTGACGACTGCCAAAGATGGATAAATGACAGCTGGGATAACAGCTTAACGTGCTTCCCGAGGCACAGAGGAAGTTTGGTATGTAAGGATGGTCACCCATCCACAGACCAACCTAGGCAAGCACGGCTTAACCTAAAGACCGGCCCAAGTGGCTGTTATTATTTACCCTACAATTAATCAATTCCACAAGCTCTTACACTACAATCAAACAATTTTCCAAATAGAAAACAGAAAATAGAATACCGTCCACAATGTGTAGCGGGATGTCGTTTGTAAGGTGTCGGTCTAAACTTGTTTGAACGGCAGATGCGGCGTCGATCACCGCGACTGCACTCACACAAATTGACGACAGTTTATTGAGTGGGTGTAAAAGTGAAAGTTGCAGTAAAAAGAGTGGGTGAAATAGTGTAGGTTAAACTTACTTACGGGATATCTTGGGGTTTCTTTCTTTTTTCTTCTTCTTTCTTGTTTTTTTTTTTAAGTTTAGTTTTAAACCGTGTAAGCTTAAAACAGTGATAGTGTACGTTGCAGTACACATTATAAAACATATGAATACGGGTATTTATCGCGAATTTACCTATAACTTAATCCCGACGTTTCGACCGGATAAAAAAAAACACACTCGCGATAAATACCCGTATTCATATGTTTTGTAATGTGTTCTCATCGTGAATGTTTAAAAAAGACAGTTGCAGTACAAACTAGTTTAACAGGTGCGATTTCTACACGTGTGTGACGCGCCATAAAGAAACTCTAAATTTTTATTTAGAGTTTCTTTATTGCGTTGCGACGTATTTTCATGCGTTGTTAAGGGCCCGTATAACCCAAAATCGTGATTTTTAAACCCGTCTCGTGTTAATATAACAAAAGCATTCACCTTGGGATTAATATATGGCAAAGTTGAGGACTGCTTCTAAGGTTCATACGGTTCGGAAACACGATCCCATAAAATTTTCTCGATAGAAAACTACCTCAAAGTTACCTCTAAAATAAATTTCAAAACCGAGTATTCAATTAAAAACGTTAAATTAGGTCGTGAAACTTAACATGATAGTCGAAAACTATATAACGCAGTGTTCATACGTTTTCTTTTTTTTTAAACGCTTTATTTTAATCGTAATAGCCTCTTTTCTAAAATTTCAAGCTTTTTAACCAGTCCCAGCTAGGACCGCCCTGCCCCCCGGCCCTCGCTAGGACCCCGATGCACCAATTGTCAGTGCGGCTTCGGCCTTCCGTTTTCTTTCGCCATTTTGTTTTTTGTTTTAAAGTAGCGGCTACGCACAAAACCTATATAAATCGATAACTGTTATCAATACAAATAAGTTATGGACGAGACAAAAACTTCTAAATCGTCACGTTTCCGAGATTTAAGCTATCAAAGGTAGCGATCACAATGCCATATATTTCTGAAACTTGACGTTTTAGAACATTTTGTCTCGACAATACTTGTTTGTATTGAAGCCAGCTACTAGCAGTTATTTATTACGTGTTTTATGCGTGCCTAATCAAACCAAAGTTGTGCTGAAGATTCCATCAGTGAATTGACTTAAACTCTGATAGCTCATATCTCGGAAACATGACACTTTAGGACATCCTGTCTCACGCAAAACTTGTTTGTATTGATACCAGCAATCGATTAAAATAGATCGTATGTGTGCCCGCTACTTTGAAAAAAAAAATTGGCGGAAAAATGTTCCAAGCCCTTTCGCACTTTTGCCTGAGAACTTAAACTTTTGAAAAATTTACCATTATGATCTTTATCACTAACCCGAATTGTTTTAGTCAAGTTTATAAATATTTACATATTACATTTTTCGTCCAAATTGTAGTCACACTCACACCCCTCCATCCCGCGTGGTGCACCACAGTCCTCACTTGGTGTAATGAATTTTTTGAACCCTTATGTATCCAATGGTGTGAATGAATTTAAGATGAAGATGATAGATATGAAACTGAAATACCAAACTGTATACACAGATTAATTTAGATTTTTTTGGCGGGATTTTTTCATTGTAGCCGCCACGCTTATGATTTTTATGAATCGATAGCTGGTATAAAACAACTAAACAACTTTGTATTATGTAAAATCTTCTAAAGTGTCACGTTTCCGTGATAATGAGCTATCAAAGTTTAAGTGCATTCACCGATGGAATCTTCAGCGTAACTTTGATTTGATCAGACACACATAAAACGTCTATCAATCGACAGCTAGCATCAATGTAAACAAATTTTGCACAAATTAAAACGATCTCAACTGTCATATATTCGAGATGAGAGCTATCGAAGTTAAAATACAATCACTGAAAACATCTTCTGATCAACTTTGATTTGATCAGAAACCCATAAAGCATTTATCAATCGATAGTTGGCATCACAACAAACAAGTTTTTTCTGAGATATAATCTTCTACAGCATCACGTTTCCGTCATTTAAGCTATCAAAGTTCAGCTAGTATCGACCACAACGCCAAATAGTGCCTCCCGCCTGACGCAGGTCTTCAACGGGCACGGTGGTTTCGGGAAGTTTCTGCACCGAACCGGGCGGGAGGAAACGCTCCGGTGTCACCACTGCGAGGATCGACCGGCGGACACAGTGGAGCACACAGTGGATGTTTGCCCCGCTTGGGCGGAGCACCGCCGTGTCCTCGTAGCGGCAATCGGGGGCGGCAACCACTCGCGTCCGGTCCTGGTCCAATCCATGGTCTGGAGCGAGCCGGAACGGGAAGCTGTCACCTCCTTCTGCGAAGCAGTCATGCTAGCGAAGGAGGTGGTGGAACCTGAGTGGGAGAAAACCTCACGTCTCAGCCGCCGCAAGAAACACACCGGGCGTTGTGGGCCACGTGGTGGCCCCCGGACACCGTAGGCGCGGGCCTGGAGACGGTGAGCTATGGGTTAGCTTACCGTCCGTCTGTCATATGGCAACATGAGGTGTCGCGCGTTCCGATGTCAGCATAAGGAAGGGGTCCACAAGGGTCGATTCCTGCCGGGGTCGTGGGACTGTTCGAAAGAGATAACATGGCCAGGGGTGAGAAAGGAAAAGAAGGAATATGGATGGGTTTTACTCAAAGTCTGGGACTCCTTTCCGCTCTGCCAGAGCAGGAGGAGTCATTTGATAATTTCCCACCCGAAAAAAAGGGCATATGATTGGAACTAACGCAACGCTGTTGTTAGAATTTCAATCCTTAGGGGGTGTTTGTTCTTAAAGTTAAATTCACTAATATCATGAAACATGACGATATCACGTAAAAATATCGTCCGTTAAACCGACTTTACAGACAACCATCTTTTTTAAAGTAGCGGCCACGCATAATATAAAACCTTTAATATGGGTTTTTATCCAATGCTGGTATACTACAAACAAGTTTTGTATGAGGCTAAAGTGACACGTTTTCGAAAGCACAAGCTTTGATAACTTAAATCTCGAAAAAGTGACGCTGTAGAAGATTTTGTCTCAGATTAAACTTGTTTGTAATGACACCAGCTATCGATGAATATATGTATTATGCGTGGCCGTAATTTAAATTAATAAAACACAAAATGGCGGAAGAAAATCCGGCTAAAAAATTCAAAATTCATTCGAGTGTCGCATAATTATGTTTTTATGTTAAACAAGAACAAAATCTTGCTGTTGAAAAATTGTCGATAGAAATCTCTTTTTAGGCTAGTATCAAGAAATGTAGAGTGAAAAACGCTTCGCTTAATTCACCGTACACCACGCTTTTCTATATTAGTTTAAAGTGCTCGGAATCGCAAAGGAGTTGTGTCGTTTTTATAAAGTTACCAAAATATTAGTTTCCTCGTGTTGACTTGTCAGTAATATTGCAGTACGTCTGTCTAAATGTTTAAAAACCGAATTGAATTTAGGTTTAATTATGATTAAGCGAGGGGAGGTAAGGAGCTTTTGGCTAAATAATAACAGCGGCTTGGGTCAATCTTAAGGTTAAGCCGTGCTTGCCTAGGTTTGTCCTTATGTGGGTGACCACCTATTACATACCGAGTTTCCTACGTGCCTCGGAAATCTGCTGTCTGTCATATGTAGATCTTTGACAGTCGTTACAGGTAGTCAGTGGCTCGAAAGTCTGTCAGCCAGTCTTAGTAAGAGGTATCGTATTACCCAGTACTAACTGGATTGTGGAGGGCAGATAGGCAATTGCTCCATATAGAATAATTTTATTCAGTTGCCTCCACATATTTGGAAAAGACCAGGCAGGTGATGAATATTTTCCATCGTTCCATCAATAGTGTAGTTCACCCTAAAACAATCTTCTTGATAGTGTGAGCGAGATAGAACTATCTAGCCTGAGGAAGCGGGGGCAAAATTTGAATTTTAGCTGTCATTCTGTGCGCCCTTAAAACTGATTCTTTTGTAGATAGTATTTAAATTCATATTAGTCTGAACATTTCATTTCATTTAATATCACGCTTGTAAATCCCGAAGGTTTAGGCCCTAAACCCACATTTCGCTAGGTATGTTTACGTTCCATGTAAAAGGGTCTGTGCCTATTACCATCAACTGAGCACTAATTCTGACTCCATGGCAGCGACTAAGAAATTCCTGATAGAAAAACCCAGTAACAAAAAAAAACATGTTTTCTATTTTCTACACACTGTGTCTACATTTCAAATCTAACTTTCCTCTCGCAGGTCTGCTGGAAGAGATTTCTTATGAAATAAGCAGTACCTTTGTTCTGTTCTATCGTAATGTAATATCCTGTTAAGTATTTTTGTGTGCATATAAATAAATAAACAATTTCGCTGACCAAGGAATCGAACGGGACCTCAAGCAGTCGCAATTGCCACCACTGGACCAACGAGGCAGTATATACTGTATGTCTAGCTCTAACCCATTATTTTACGTCAATCTCTATGGAAACCATTGAAAAAGACAAAATATCTTTCAAATCTGGATGTTAATAGCTGCGCCTGCGCTGTGCCGAGTGAGAAATATTACACCTTATTCGTTCTCCTTTAATTAAACTTTTCGATGGCTGCGTTCCGGCTGACGTACGGTAAGTAGCTGTGAAGAAAATATGAGTGGTGATTTATTTTAAATGGTTTTTAAACGAACCGTAATATTGCCCTGATTTTTTAAAATTATTTTCATACATCAGACTCCTATTTAACGTACACGTTTACGTAGTAATGTGCTTCAGAAGTTGGTGACTTTTGTTTGATTGACTTACTTAGTTTTTTGTCACCGACTTCTGAAGCTTTTTGTATTTTTTGGAGTCGGTTTTTTTGTGTAGAAAAGTTTATATTTTTCACTTTTTAGCGGTTCACTTGTGCTTACCCCTTCATAGCGTAGCGGCGTGATGTTATGCTATGAACTGGTGTAAACAATAGATAGACATGAGATTGCAGAAATCCCAGTCCATTTGCTATCATTTATTGAGGAGGGTTGCCTTTCGCCGAAGTTCTTCATCAGATCTTCACCAAATTGAAGTGGAATTTTAAGTCTACCTATTAAATTTGAAGAGTTCTCTCAATTTCTCCAGGATCTCATCATCAGATCCCGACTTGATGAATATGGGACCATGGAGAGTATACCCTTTCAAACAAAAAAATAATAATTCAAATCGCTTTAGGCGTCTTCGAGTAATCGGCGAACATACTCGTACATAAAAAATTAAAGTTCCGACGAATTGAGAACCTCCTCCTTTTTGAAGTCGGTTAAAAAATGATAAACAGATAGAGATAACAACCTACCAACATTGGCTATTAAGTTATTGAAAATGGCCGAAATAGAGGCGTGATGGGAACGTTCGGTATAAGCTTGATTATTTTCAACATATTATATTAACGATTCTCAACTCCATGGAATCGATTAAATTCTTATAAAAGTTTTCATTTCTTAGGAAGTAACAGCTACATACCACAGCGCTTCTTCACTGAAGGCAGTAACTGTGGAAATTGGAGCAGCTTTCAATAACTGAACTGGATCAATTACGGCTCTCAAATACATTGGACACACGTGTATTTCAGGTTTCAGGTTTTAGCGCGCACTTTACTCCTGAAAATACATATCGATAGGTTCTCCGAATGATTATACCTTCATTTTCATCAAAAATTATGAGTTTTTCTCTAAAACAAATGACAACGACTAGTTTTAGTGAATAATAATCAATAGAAAATATCCAGGAATATTTTTTGTAATTCTTGTCGAATTTGGACCAAATACATGCCTTTTTTTTCCTTCTACCTCTAAGTTTCTTTGAATTCTCAGTAGGGACCAAATCATCATTAGTATATTGATGAAATGCCTAGCTTTATGCTAGTCCATTTTCAAGGTAACACTGAACACGGTTATTTATCATGTTTATATGTAGTTAAAAAACAGCAACTTTAGTTTAAAAACTTATATAATTGCCAAAATGTTTCGAAGAAAAACAAATAATTAGCTATATAAATTGACAGAACACACTTTATTGTACACAAAAATAAATAACAGTTCAGAAAATAGAACAAGTTTAACGCAAGTGGCCTCGAATAACGACCATCAAAGCTAATTAAAATACTTAACTACTTCTTTTTTCCTTCCTACCTTCAAACTCAAATTTCCTTACAATCTTTGTCTCCCACTTTATAATATTTCTTGCGGGAATTTTCTCAACATTATTATAAAATTACCGAAGACCACTTAGCACCATTATCGTTTGCCGAGAGGAAATTGTATGCAAACAAAGTGAGGGTTAAAAAATCCACGTGAACGCCAAAGGGGGTTAAATGCGGCGGGTAGGATGCAAATTGGTCCTGTGGGTCATTCAGACCGCATTTAAAATAATACACCGTTCCCAGTCCCCAGTTCCCAATTCTCAGTTCCCAGTTCCCAAGGTGAGTTCCGTAGGCTGAGGGTTAAATAACTTTTAATATGTCATTTGCATTCGGCTGTGTGAAAAAAAGAGTTGGTAATATTTTCATAATTTGTTCATGTTTCGAGATGAATGTTAAATAAGGTGGATTTATGAGTGTTTACCTGTTCATTATGAGTTGGGTTGTAAATGTAGTGTATGTTTCGGTAATTGTGCTTGTTAATGTGACATTTTTCATCATTGTTTGTGCATCATTGTACAGGGAATACTGATTCAACCTATAATGTCTCACTGCTAGACTGAGATTTACGTACTGTCTGCTAAGGCTGAGTTAAATTTTCAATAGTTCACTAGAGAGTTGTACTCGTAACTGTGCAAGGATCTTTTGGGCGTGGTCTAAATTATAATTAATGGCGCCGCCTAGATTTTACAGTAGTTACAAAAACATTTTACAAATGTTTACAAGTAGTTCTCTTTTGTCAATGACTTTCACCTAACACAAGCATCTCCTTGCTTAAAAGGTGGTCTCCAAATCCTTTTTCTTTAAGCCTTTTGTAATTGATATAACCTTTTTTTTTTTTGTCTTTTTTTTTTTTTTTTTTCAAATTTTAAAAGATTCTTGTGGAACTGTATTTCCTTTGATGTCAGATGAGATACGTGACACTTCACAATGAAAAAATAAATACACTGGTTGACGGAACTTACATCAGATAATAAGCTACTTGAAATAACCTAGCGCAACATTACTAATGAAAGTGTAAATCAGACATACGAGCTCTTGAGACACCAAATAAGTTGTTAAAACAAGTATACCTAACTGATCCTCTCGACACTTATTTTGAGTTATTTTATTTGACTAACCTAATGTATTTTAGTCATCTCATGTACGAAAAGTATGTATTTACTAACAAAAAAATGTATCTATTGTAACGTTACGGTTTCCTGGATAGGAAAACGTAAGGTTGCATTATATAAAATAAGATAAAAATGACAAGGGTAAATAATAGCAAGATGATTTAATAGGTTAAGGAAGCCGAGGTAACGTGGTGATTAGGATCCAGGACTGGAGCTCGCAATAGGCAGGAGCTGCTCGCCGCAGCATTAGACTCGCTTGCAGACGCCATTCTTGCGAGGGTTCGAAGGTCGAGGCTCACCCGCTGTCGATGTCCAGGTTCTGAGAAATAGTAGTGGATGCCTTTTCAAGGCCGACAGCGTCCAAGCTCTCCGTAGTAGTGTAGCAGTGTAGTAGCAGCAGCTTTTCGAGGATATTAAGCAGGATTTTGCGAACTTAGCGATCACATTAAATAGTTCTGAGTAATCTCCAGCATGTTGCTGGGTCAAGGACCACACGCAGACTGACCATTCAGGCTCGGCTTCCTGTCATCATGCAGTTATAATTTTTATAGTGTTCTAGAACATGGAAGAATAAAATGGTTACAAAAGAGGTCTAGCATCAAACGTATACAACCTACAATTACTAGATACAGGAATAAATTAAAAAGAAAACTAGGCTTGTCATTGTCATTATCTGACATCACAAAAGTAAACAAAGATTTGGAAACACCAAAATGTACAGAAATGCTTTAAATAATACTAATTAAAAGGCGGAAAAGGCATGCCAAGCCTCCACATAAAAGCTATGAAGTTATTCGGAAAGAACATGTGATAATGTTTTGGATTACAATAGTTAAAAACGTAAGTACAAAAACACAAACATTACACTATGTAGTATATCAACTATCTGGTGTCCACGACACACGTCTCGTTGCTTAGTGTGGCACTAGTTGGCGCTGTGTGTAATGTTCAGCGATATTTATTTAGGTATATTTATTTATTTATTTTCATTATTCTTCTCCTGTTATCCCAGTTCATTTGGAGTCGCCGCAGCATGTCTTCTGCTTCTATACATCTCTTATCCATAGTATTATAGTTGACAATCAACCACTTCATTATAACCTCAGACCTAATAAAAACAAAGGTCGGTTTATAAACAAATTCGTAATAACTCCACGAGTTTCAGTACCAAAATAAGCGTAAATCTGAATAAATAAAGAGAATAAAAGCGTATATTCGTCACCTAGCGAGACAAAGCTAAAATTGTGATGCTTATTGCGAGCGGACCGCGGCTCGACGGATTACTGTAATGGCGCTGAATACTAAGCGCCGAGGACCGGGGCAGGCTAAGAGGAGGCGAGAAGGCGCAGATACGACAGTACGGTTAAGGTTTAAAGACAAAATATTGCGCCTAAATGTTGTCTAACCTTTTTTTTCCGATGGGAAATCATTAAATGACTGCCACTCTGGGCGCAACGGGATCCCAGTGTCAGACTTTTACTGACTAAAACCCATCCATGTTCATTCCTCGCCCTTTATGTTCCGGGGCAACGGTATCTCTTTCGAACAGTCCCGCAGTCCCGGCAGGTTTCAGCCCTTGCAGGCCTCTTCATTATGCTGACATCTGTTTGAGGCGCGCGTGGAACAAGAACGTGCGTAATATTGTCTTACCTTCAAACACACGGAATCTTCGCCTATTACACTTTATCAACGCAATAAAGACTGACCGTAGTTGTTTCCCTGTACGAAAGTCATCCGAGTACTCCCCACGATCTTATGAAGATCGCCCACCCATCTGGTTGCCAATCTGCTGTGCTGTATCCTGGTTGTCTGTTTACGACGTTTTCCTAAGGAGTATGTCCTGGTAGTACTTTTTACAAACGTTTGATTGTAGTCTGCTAATACACTAAAATCTTACTTCAAGTAGCTATGACCCATCCCATGCCTATTAATTGATGGCGTCACCTTACAATTAATAAGTGATAGATAGGTCAAAATAGTACTCAGGTATTAATTTTGGTATCGCTTAATGTTATAAAAAAAAAACAAATTAGCTAAACGGTTGCCAACCGCGTGACTCTCAGATGATCTCACGAAATATCCAGAAACCTTTACTTTACTTTCTAACAGTTCTATAATCTAGGCCACAAAAACAGCGAAAGGCCGCGGGCACTCACGTTCCCATCGGCGAGTGAAGAATAAACAGGATTACGTCGACACCCAAACTACCTTATGTCTTCTGTTGTTCTGTACAAAAGGTTACCTAAGGGCGCGCACTCATTGGATAAAGCTGTTGTCGGTTTCCAGAGAGGTGGAACTTTTTCGCTGCAATTTTTGGTCACTTTGGAAGACTTGCATAGTGTCGCTGTTATGTGGAAGGAACATCATTATCAACTGCTTAGCCTTTTCTTAACAATGTTAGAATCGGGTGCCAGTTTAACTAGATGCAGCTAACTACCACGTTTTTTTTTCATGAATGGAAACAAAAGATAAATCTTCGTCTTCTTTATGCTGTGGTTACTAACCGCATTATAAACAAAAAGTACTCTGACACCAGGTCAGGTACTCCTCACCAGGCCCCTTATTCACAACCATTCGACTCGCTTCCGATTCGGAAAGTCGTATGTCTATCTCGGTCGTTTTCGTAATGCCAGAAGAAGACAGATATACGAGTTGTCGAATCGGAAACGAGTCGAACGTTTGTGAATACGGGGTCTGGTGTCAGAATTTTTATGCCGTACTTGGGCCTCTGAATTGACGTTATCTGCCGTCGAAAAATATTTCTCCGTGCTGGTTTCCTCACGATATCTTCCTTTACCGGAGCAAATGTTACACAACAAACATAAAGGAAGGAGAACGAAGTGCAAATAGTTGTACCAACTCGGCTCCCAAGATGATTAAAAGATGGTAAACGTAACTTAAAAATTATTACAAAAAACAATTCAAAACTACATCTTAATGCAGCAAAAATTGGATTGCGATATTTTTTTTGTTGTACACCATACCTGGGAACCTTCTAGTTACGGAGATATGGGGGGTCAAAGTTACAACTTATGGACAAGTTTTTTTTTAAATACAAGTTTTATTGTTCGATTTTTACCTCCACCTCCACGACCCCCGTACTATTCAATCCATCCATCAGCACAATGTTTTAAATGCGTTACATTGAGTTCTACCACAAAAAAAAAATATATAGGGTGTAAAACACCTCTTTACGAAGCCGAAAGGCACTTGTTCTCCCCATCATTGCAATCATTTTTTTGTTCTACACTATACCTGGGAACCTTCTAGTTATGGAGATATGGGGGGTCAAAGTTACAACTTTTTCACAAGTTTTTTTTTTGTAAAATTTTAACTTTCAACACCTCCACGACCCCCGTACTATTCAATCCATCCATCAGCACAATGTTTTAAGTGCGTCACATTGAGTTCTACCACAAAACATCATTTATAATCTCAAACAAAAAGTTGTTTCCCAGCAATAATTTTTGCGTAAAGTTACTTATTTTGATGAACAGAATGCTTGGTTAACGGCTTTGTGATAAGGTGGTTTACACCCTGTATTTAGGATCTCTAAAATATCGTTTCATTTTAGGACAAAAGTGTCCTATTCAAATCCAAAAGAATATTTCCACGTACAGTCCAGTCGGACAAATGAGGACGTGACCTAAGGTTACCTAACAAAAACAGTTTACTGCGTGTAATACCCCTAATATATTTGACTGGCAAAGGTCGGTCACGTTCAGACCTAGGACATTTGTACAGTCTCAGGATGGGAATGAGTTAGGGGCTTCGTCGAAACGTTTACGTAGGGTTAGACGTTTAGGGGTCATGAACATTGTGGTATGGGTGGATGGGCAGCAAAAAAATGGCTGAGTATGGATAAATTTGACGTCTCGCATTGTCAGACAAAGTAAAGTAATTGTGGTGACAATTATATTAATTGATCTAATTTTGTTATTGGTATTCCGAAAATGGTTTCGGGGAAACTGAGATAAAAAGATATAAGTATGGCGTGATCTATTATACTCGTACTATTTTTTAAGTCTTTTAGATACAATTGAATCTGTTACTTATTTGTCTTAGTGAGTGTAAAAAGTTATTTTATTTTATCAAATAGGAACAACAAACAGCTACATTACGAGATATTACAACAAGAAAACATAAATAACTTCAACAATAATGTAGCCCAACGCGCTGTTCATAGATTACAACCAATCATGAGTTAACCTTTTTTATTTTTATTTTTTGGGATGGGAAATCATCAAATGACTTCTCCCACTCTGGGCGGAGCGGGAGGGAGTGTCAGACTCTTACTGACTAAAACTCATCCATGTTCCTTCCTTGCCCTTTATGTTCCGGGGCCGCGGTATATTTTTCGAACAGGCCCGCAACCCCGGCAGGCATCATGAGTTAACCTTACATTGCTAAGAAATAAGCTGTTCCTACAGAGTAAAAAGATAGAAAAGTGAAAGTAAAAAACGTGTAAGTACAACGATGAAATTATATGACTAAGTAAATTAATGAATCCAATAGCTTATCAGTCTACAAAAGGGTTCGAAACTTTTTCATGAGGCATATAGATAGATGTCTACTCGAGTTCTTTATTATTTGATTTTTTTTTCATGCGCCGAATTCTTGATGTAACGATTTCATTTTCAACATTTTTTTTTACATTTTTAACATAAAAAATAAATAAAAACATTTAAAAAAATATAAAAATTGTAGCCCACCTGTATCGGGAACAGGGTCCAAGCTACCGGCGGTCAGGGCTCCAGAGAGAGGAACCTCTTAACAATACGGGCCGTGTCCAGGAGTACCGCTTTCTGAATCGAGCCCTTGATCCAGCTGCCTAACGAGAGCCTCCTCAGGTGTTGGTCGAGGCTCTTGGCAATTAAGCCATGCGCTGACACGACTATCGGCACAACGATTGCTGATTCATTCGTTATTATTATCATTCTCTAAGGAACCAGCCTGTTTATCAGCCTTCCTATGAGCATAGTAAGAAAATGTTGTAAAATGGCGCGACCCGATCTTTACCCAGCGCATTTTATATCTTGTGGCTACGTGTGAAATAAACCCGGTGTGAAGACTGTGCCTTTAATGGGAGCCTCAGCTTACACCGAAATGCAACAGACAGTTTTTTTATCGCTTAGAGAGAATTTCGGAAAAAGCAGGAGTAGAGAATGGAAGGCAATGGGGAGCCGATGCCCAGCATTGGGACAATATAAAGTAAGGAAAAAGTAGGGAAATCTTGTCATGATAGTGATATGTTTTCCACAGACTATCACAATGAACATATTCTTTGTTTTTCAACGGGCCAGTAATATGGGTGATAATCGTACTCAGAAAGAACCCTTTAACCTGTTTTGTGAAATTTAATTTCAACTACCACAAATGTGCTGAGACAGGGTAAAGGTAAAGACGGTAGCAGTGGTTCGGCAGGCTTTCACAAGTCACCAGGAAATATGAAACCCATTATCTCAGTGGCCTTATTGGTGAAAATCTTCTGAAAGTGCAGGTATGTACTATTCGCGACCATGACCAAGTATTTGAGAGTCGAGACAGTTGCAGTAACTAAGCTAGGGTATCCCGAATTTAATGGGTTAGGTAAGATTAGGTTAGAACCGTAAATAAACGCGCACGAGTCAAGAGTAGCAAAGTGATGACTTGGTAGCGGCCGCTGAGCGCTCTTCCAAGTTGGATGAGTATTTTCAATTTTCAAGTCACCCGTCTTCACGACTTATAGTCGATCATGGGCATTTGCACACAAAATTGACCATGTCTTTAAGGCAAAACCTATAATTTACCGAGCCTATGGTAGCAATAGCTCAAAATGAACAATGTTCGCTTTGCCATTCAGGCTTTTGCCACTAAAAGTTGTTATATCTGAGATTTTACTAGAATATCTTAGCACCTAAATAGGTGCTAAGATATTCTAGTAAAATCTCAAAAGTAGTAGTATAAACACGTAGATACGTGTTTATAACTTCAATTGAATAACATGAGACAAGAGCAACGGTGTGACATGCGGCCTTTGTGCCGACTTACAAGTGAGCTCTCACAGTCAGGAGTGTTTGCGAATGTCGAGCCGAGTGTCGTACGGGTAACAGGTTCTTTTCCGAGCGAAAACCTTTTTGAGACAAACGCTGGTGAGCGGCGATACGTGTTTGTGCTTGTGGTTTATATGCAGCAAGGTTCGCTATTCAATGTATTGACGTTTAGATTCTTTTTAGTAAAGTTTATTGTTGGTACAGTCGACTAAATCATTAAGTAACCAGCAATTTCCAGTTCGTTGTTGTTTTGTCTGAGTTTTTAGTTTTTTTAGCACTATAATGATGTAGATAAGAGCCAATTTAATAGATCATATTTAACATCTGTCAGTTCAAAGTAAAGTAAAGGTTTTTTGCTATTATTGCAATAACCAAAACATTACGTTGCGTCATTACGTTGTTGTATTTTGATGATGTGTCAAATGTGATTTATTAAATTGGTCCTCCTGAAGTGCGAAAAAAACTGCGCACTAATTCTTGGCTTCTAATGTCGAGTACCACTAAGTGCAGTATTGAAACAAGAAATCTCATAATTTATGATACAGTAATTTTAAGTTGTATTTGGACTTGAATATAGTATAGCTTTAATTAAGTTATGAATGTTACAAAAGTTATATGATACCTAATTTGATGTGTTTTCTGTTGTAAATATGATTAAAACTTTACATTTTGCTAGATATTTCACCTTCTAAGTAAGAAGCTGGAACTTTATCGAAAGTGGTAGATTCGAAATTGTTCAATGTTTGTAGAATTTGGTAAAATATCGAATCTATCGATTCGCCGCATTGAATAAATGGCCCCTAGTGCCCGGCAGCCCGTCTACCCTCGACTACGGCAGCGGTCGAGGTTATGGCGTGGCAAGGGGTGCTAAGAATCCGGTGGATGCGAGTCGCAAGGGACTGGTCAATGTGGCGACACTTGGGGGAAGCCTATGTCCAGCAGTGGGCGTCTTTCGGCTGAGATGATCGGTTCCGATAGTATTCTTTGGCAGAAAAGGTGAAATAAAAAAGTTTCCGGTTTCAGAAGGGAGGGAACATCATCATCATCATCATCTGCCTAGCCTTTTCCCAACTATGTTGGGGTCGGCTTCCAGTCTAACCGGATGCAGCTGAATACCAGTATTTTACATGGTGCGACTGCCTATTTGACCTCCACAACCCAGTTAATATTGGGTAATACGATAATACTTGATAAGACTGGTTGTCAGACTTAAAGGGCTACTGACTACCTATAACGACTGCCAAAGATGGACAAATGACAAGGGAACAAACAGGAAAATATGACATGGGTGATATGTGTATGGGTTGACTGCCTTGTGGCATTAAGTCCGCCTGTGTACCACTCTTGTACATAAAGTTTCAAAAAATAAATAAAATATACGGTAAGACCTTATATTTTCCTGTTTGTTCCCTTGTCATTTGTCCATTGAATTGATACAAAAAAGAGTGTCTATTTTGCAGAATCTATTCTTTTTTTTTATTTATTATTATTTTTACATTTTTATGTTAATTTGAGATTTGTATTTATCTCGTGTCTCGTAATCTGTAATTTTTAATATGGGGAAACCTGAAATAAATGGATTTAATTTTTTTATTTATTATAAATGAGACGATTTTTTTATAGATCCCGTCTTTGTAATTGTCATCGTAGTAGTCTATGATATTTTAAGTAAAATACCTAATATCATTGGTGTTAGTGATGACCATGTGTTTAAGGACCATCATCTGTCTAGCCTTTTTTTCCGAACTATGTTGGGGTCTAACTAGATGCAGCTGAATACCAGAATTTCTCAAGAAACGACTGCCTATCTGACCTCTATAACCCAGTACGTGGGTGATAGGAACCCCCTTAGTAAGACTAGATGTTTAAAAGTCTAAATTCGGCTTCTGGCTTAGAACCATCGATAATAAACACTTTAACAAGAGCAGTTTACATTACATTCTTTGTCCAACAACACAATTCAAGCCACAAATCAAACTATCCAACAGCAGAACACTTACAGTACCGATGCGTCTCAAGAAAAATCGCCCGGTCCACGGGAAGCAACAGTGACAAATACAGGGGATGTATACAGGGTGTGTGCGGAACTACACTCATCTGACAACCGAACAGAGGATAAAGGAACGTGAGTGAATCCGTGAACAAATACTATATTCAGGAATTTAGATAACATGATGTGTTTTTGTAATACGCTTTTTGATGGTTAGGTTGGTCTGTGGGTGAGTGACCACCCTTACATACCGGGTTTCTTCCGTGCCTCGGAAAGCACCTTAAGAGCCCTCTTACAGTCCACTAGCGCCGCCAATCGAAAAAATGTCATAACTCGTAAATAGAATCAAAAATACAAAATGTGGTCTATTATTACTGTAGAAAAGGCAATAACGTAATTTTATAACACATTGTCACCACTTGAAATATAGCTGTTTAGCTAAATCGTGCATTTGTAACTAAAACGGCCGTTTATGTTTTGAATGCACGATTTAGCTAAACAGCTATATTTCAGCTGTTGGTCCCGGTTGTCATTTGTAGAGTTTTTATTTATAAAGGGTATAGGAAGCCTTTTAAATAAACCGCGTCGCACATGTCTTCCCCGTCATTGTTATTTTTTTTTTTATACTACACTGTACCTGGGAACTTTCTAGTTATGGAGATATTGGGGGTCTTTCCAACTATGACAAGTTATTTTATTTTATTTTAATGGAATATTTTTTCCACGAACCCCATACTTTTCAATCCATCCACATTGAGTTCTACCACAAAACATAATTCACATTCCAAACAAAAAACCAGCAATATTTTTTGCGTAAAGTTACTTAGTTTGATATACAGAATGTTTGGTTGAGGGCTTCGTGATGAGGTGGTTTACACCCTGTATGCGACTTGAACTTAACTTGGTTAATAATAATAATAATGTGGGAAGTGGACTCAGCGATCATTGTGCCGATAGTCGTGTCAGCCCATGGCTTAATTGCAAAGAGCCTCGACCAATACCTGAGGAGGCTCTCGTTAGGCAGCTGGATCAAGAGCTTGATTCAGAAAGCGGTACTCCTGGACACGGCTCGTATTGTTAGGAGGTTCCTCTCTCTGGAGCCCTGACCTAGCTTGGACCCTGTTCCCGATACCGGTGGGTTACAATTTTTATATTTTTAAATGTTTTTTTTTTGTAATATTTAAAAATGTAAGTTTGTGAAAAAAATTAATAAAGGAAATAGTAATATTAATATCGCTGGACATTAACATACAGCGCCATCTAGTGCCACACTAAGCAAGGCTTGTGTCGTGAACACCAGATAGTTGGTATACTACATATTACATACTTTTTTGTTTCTAAAAAACATACTTAATAAACATATAAATATCCATGACTCGAAAACAAATGTCCATGCTCATCACACAAACATTTGCTCCTACCGGGATTTGAACCTAGGACCCTAAGAACGTAAGGCAGCCTCACTACCACTACGCCATTCGAGTCGTTCGTAGTCGTGGTGGGTTCACTAAAATAGATACACCTCTGCCTACCCTTTTAAGGCTTACAGTCATGATATTATGTTCTGCAAAAGAATTACGATAACGTGTCACGATTGTTTGTTATTGCATAATAATGTCGTGCTGAAATAAATTTTAAAAACAATGTAGTACAGTGTAGTGTGTTTGAAGACGGCTTCAAACTCTCTTCAGCTTGGAATCCAGTAATCAATAAGTGTATTCGTCAAGTGAAATCGCCTCAATATACGGACACTGTTAGTGTAGTGTGCTGTCCTAGTGTGAACCGGCCCTAATTAACATTTATGAAGATGAGTCAGGGTAGTTGAATAAACGCCTTCACTTTGCTGTCGCGGAACCTCCAATACTTCAGTCTCCCCGCGACCACGGCTGGTGCAATCCGGTCGAAACGTCGGGATTAAATTAAAGGTAAATTCGCGATAAATACCCGTCTTCTTAAGTTTTATAATGTAGTACAACTTACAAATTAGTGGCAATTGTCGTACTGGTCTAGCATAGTACGGCTTTTGACTACTAAGATTCGCTGTATTGTAGGTGAGGCATTATTTACCTTACCATACCGTCTCATAGTACAGACCTTTTTTTTTCTGATGGGAAATCATAATCATCAAATAACTTCTCCCACTCTGGGCGGAGCTGGAGGGAGTGTCGAACTTTTACTGACTAAACCCATCCATGTTCCTTCCTCGCCTTGTATGTTCCGGGGTCACGGTATCTCTTTGGAACAGTCCCGAAGCTTATAGTACAGACTTACGTTCTCTTACATACCAAGAAACAAGAAAGCAAGAACTTTTTACACTAAATATTTAGTGTAAAAAAGAAAAAAGGGAAACATTTTAGTTTGACCGAATTAAGGTTTTTTGTTTGACCAAAGCGCTGCACACAAATTGCTGACGGCGACCACCATAGACTAACAGATACTTCAGCACATTATCTGTCAGGGTCTTGAGTCCTGAACAGTGTCCGCAAGTATGTACCGATTTGAACAAACGCTGAATGGCAAAAACTTCATTTACTATAATACCTAGCAAATTTGTAACTAAAAGTCACGCTAACTACCAAAAGATACCAAGAATTTACTTAAATCCCAGCCCTTAAACCAACAAAACGCCCCACCCTAAAAACCTCACGCATAAAAATAACATAGAGGGTACCTATAAAAAAATCGCATCCATCCGTACGTCGGCTAGTTTCATCAGCCCGTATATTACTGACCATAAATTTCTCATAGTAGCTTCGCGTAACTTGAGTAAGTATTTACTGTGACTAAACCGGTATATATCACAGAGACCGACCAATTTCTTGACCGAAAAATTTATAACGGTACTTTGGAAGCAACCCTTGATATATGAACGTAGGACATCCCTTGGTACACGAATCACTCTTAAGTGAATGCGGGTATAATTCATATTGGGGGTTTACTAGTTATTTTGATGTTGGGAAGGGTAGGTTTTGTGTTGTGAAAGAGATGGCTGAGAGGAAAATTGTCCACAATTCCCTAAAAGAAGTATTAAAATGATTCGGAATTAGATTTCAAATTAGTTCACAATTATTTGGTGTGCAGCTGCCTTGCGTTCATAGGGTCCTGGGTTCGAATCCCGGTAGGAGCAAATGTTTGTGTGATGAGCATGTTTCCGAGTCGTGGATGTTTGTAGGTATGTATAATAAGTATGTATTTACAAACAAAAAGGTTCATAATGTATTATATCAACTATCTGGTGTCCACGACACAAGCCTTGCTTAGTGTGGCACTAGATGGCGCTGTGTGTTAATGTCCAGCGATATTTATTATTTATTATTTGTGAGGAAACAATTATGAATTAATTTGAAATCTATTTCCGTATCTTGGAACAATACAATTGAGGACATGTGACATCTATCAATCTGCACTGCTCGCGTGGTGGTTTATAGCCCATTCTCTCTCATAGAGTCTTCTCTATTGGGACCTCACCACTGCTGAGACACAGGCAAGGACGCCTGTGTCTCAGCAGTGGGAACCTAATTAGCTCATTATGACAATATGGTGGTGTATTTCAATACATCCCGCCTAATCTAATCTAATTGGTCATGTTTACTTTGTTTTTGTATTTAGTTTTAAAATGTGTCATGTCTGTCATTACTAATATTAGTTTCTCATAAATATTTCTGTGTTACTAACAATTGTATGGATGTTTATCTGAAATAAATGAATAATAATAATAATCTTAAAGCACTTACGGGATAATATTCGTGATTTTCTATCGTTTCGAGTGCTGTGTTTGGGTGCTCGAAACAAAAGAAAATCACGGATATAATTCCGTAAGTTAAGTGTAGTGAAAAACTGTGAAAGTCTAAAACAGTGCATTCTGCCTAATCATCTTAAGTGAAATTGCTCAAACGTTTAGAAACTTCTAAAGGCGATTACACGAACTAAACGCAAGTTTTATAATTAAGTACTAAAAGTATATAATTCACTGCTAAAAACAAAACTAGAAAAATATATGAATATATATATATTATATGCATGATAATGTTTTGAAAACATAATACAATTAATTTGGCTCGATAAAAAGAAATCACGAACTTATCTCTAAAAATATCTTTCAAACAATAAAAAACATACTAATATGCATGCGATCATTCTGATTTTTGGCAAATAATTCTACAAGCAATATATTAGCATGATACTGTTTCAGTTTTTTAATCCAATCAATAGTTTTTTTGTAAATCGATCGAAACTACTCATTTCGCGCTATTTGGCCCGCAGTGGCTGACGTAATAACCACTTAGTAGCGCAAGCTGATTAGAACTTTATTCTTACAGCATTTGAATCGAAGTTTGAACCACCACAAATAGAGTTACTAATTTAGCTCGTCTAAGCGCCTTAAGTTGTTTCTCTATTTTTTTAAGAACTTTCATAATAATAACATTAAGCTTCGGGAGTGTTTCGAGCACCATACAGAAACTTCCAAAACGTGCACAAATAGCGCAGCGGTATAGCGCAGCGGTAGTGAGGCTACCTTACATTCTCCCGAGTTTGAATCCCGGTAGGAGCAAATGTTTGTGTGATGAGCATGGACATTTGATTTCGGGTTAGGGATATTTATAGTAAGTATGTATTTAAAAACAAAATGTATCTATGATTGTATTATATCAACTATCTGGTGTCCACGACACAAGCCTCGTTGCCTAGAGTAACACTAAATGGGACTGTGTGTAATGTACAGCGATATTAATTTTTATTTAATTTAACTTTGTGGTAATAGATTTCCAGTCAGGGTGCCGTTGATAAGATTATACCAGCACTTACTGACTGACCTTCACAAGACTGTGTTACCGCATTAGCATAGAATTTTCGATACCAACATACACCCACACAATTACGAGGAAATCTATTTGTGTTTCCAAGTTCCCGATGTTTTCGTCTCGTCTCCCACGCAACATAACTAACTTATTTTGACTGGTTCATGGGCTTATCAGGCCTGTTTTTGCTTTGAAGATTGATAGAACTTTGAATTGGGTTAACGGTAACTGTGTTAGCAACTGGTACCTAATAAGAGGTATGGAGAAAATAACAGAATACAGATTAGACGATACAATTTGGTTTATTGTGTACTGTGTAGCGGTTTCTTGGTTACAAAAAGATCTTTGGAAAAACGTAACTAGAGGTAATCTGTCATATACTTATCATGATTAACCTGTAAATGTTCACACTGGTGAGACACTGGCTTCCTCTCTATGAGAGGAAATGGGTTATAATCCACCACGCGGGCCCAGTGCGGATTGGTAGATTTCACATGTCATTGATTTTTTTGAATCTAAGAAAAGTCGGTTTCCTCACGATGTGTTCCTTCACCGTTTTGAGAGCAGTGGTGATGAAATAAATAGGCTTAAGTATCCAAAATTCTTCAGTAAGATATTTAGCAACCTCACCTACTAAGGCTTGATTGCCTCGTTGGTCTAATGGCCGACCATTCGACCCTCAGAATGAAGTTGGTCTTCACTTTGAAATACTGCACCACTTTGTCAGTTATAGTGGAGTGATGCAGACGCGAAATGTACAGCTGCGTCGTAGGCATAACAGGACCCACAGCATGTTGGGTCCACTCGGTGCGGTACCGCACAGGTTGCGAGAACAGGGCTTCTTCTTCTTCCTCCTTGCCACTTTCGTGGGGCCCTCCTCATCAATTTGTTTCCTTTTGGGGTCGGAGCTACGCACCGCAGCCAGGGCAGGTTGAGCCACCATTTTCATTTTTTCCCTTTTTCAGTATTGTCTAACTGATGAAATGTGTGTAAGGTATACTTTTGACTAATCGTTTATGGATTGCAAACGTGATGTTACGTTATGTAAGTTCAATTAAGGAAGTACAAAACTTTGTCATCCTAAGAACACTTTCTTGCGGCCTATTTGTCATTCCAAAACACTTAAGTCACTTAAGCCTCAGTCACCAATACGCCTCAATCTAGTTGGTTATTGTGGTTCTAAAAATCACTCAACAATTCAGAAAAGTTTAACATCCGGAAATTGGGTAGTATCTTCAAATCGGTTTTGTACGTATAAATAGAGCTTTTTCCGCAAAACACAATCACAAAAACCTCCTGCCCCTCACAGAACTTACCCAGGAATCGAATCTTGTAAA
Source organism: Xestia c-nigrum (assembly GCA_916618015.1). Lineage (NCBI taxonomy): Eukaryota > Metazoa > Arthropoda > Insecta > Lepidoptera > Noctuidae > Xestia > Xestia c-nigrum. The sequence continues at coordinate 1,170,771 of OU745251.1, read as the reverse complement.
CAGCCAACGTTCGTATTAACAAGTTCAATATTCCCGATGGGGTATGTTAATGTGAGTCTGTGGGTGACACGCTCCTCGCGACTACATTTTAATATCCCGCCCGCTTTTTAAGAGATTATTCGCTTTAAATGTGGGATATGGGGAAAACCCCCGGAACAGATCACGCAATCTCGTTTGAGGTTTTTTTGAAGTTTTTCTTTTTAATTTACAATATTATAACAGAGTGAGATAATGTTTCTCTCTAGTAATATCTATGGGATGGGATTATACGACTCATCATCGTCATCATCATCATCATCATATAATTTCAGCCGAAAGACGTACGCTGCTGGGTATAGGCCTTCTCCATGTGTCGCCACATTGACCGGTCCGGTGTGACTCGCATCCAATGGATTCCCACCACTTTCACCAGGGCATCGGTCCACCTAGTGGGAGGTCAACGCAACGTCTTCCCCCTCGCGGTCGCCACTCCAGAACTTTTCAGACCCATCGACCATCCGCCCTTATCCCAATTAATTTGTGGTTGGCGCAGACTGCCTTTTTCTTTCCATTACTTGTCATCTCCTCAGACATCTCTTTTCTTTCCATTATATTTCATCCTTTACCCAGTCCGTCCCACGTCGACTATCAACTGAATACTAAAGTAGATACCTACTTACTCGGAATGTTTTTTTCTACTCCATTTATGTACAATATTGTACAATGAGCATCAATAAACATAGATTTGAATAGTTTGTTTGGATGGTTTTTTCTTAATCGTAATTTTAGCCATATACGTCAGTATTTTTATAAAAAAAAAACCGATCACCGATTTTCAGGAAAAACTTACACTAGTTCTAAGTAAACAACCAATATTAAACGAAAGACTCAGGACATAGTGACTAACTCAGTTTACCCGCTTACAAGTCTTGAATATGTTTAAAATGTCGAGATTTTCCCGAAGTGGATTTGTTGTGAAAACTCACTGGCAGAGCTAGCGTTGTGCTGCCAACAAATACTGACTGTTATGTTTGCATGAAACTTACTTGTAAACGGATAAAATATTGGAATAGGGAAAATCTAAGACATGTAAAAAATATCGGTCTAGACTACTTACAAAGTTTTTCAATTCAATCATCGAATACAAAACAATAATAAAGGCAGTTATAAGACAATTCATAAATCAAATAATGAAACAAACAAAAAAGTTACAGTAAGTACGAAATAAACAAAGACAATAACAAGAAGTGACATTAATAACAAAATTGTATCATCACTATTGAATTATCTGACTACCCGCAACAACTCCTAAATAACTTATTCAGAACCAGAATAATAATTTATCAGGAAGCTATGTGGCAAATAATTTTCTTAGCAATATATTTGGAGAAAAATTTAATCAGCAAACTGGAAGTAACTCAGACATGAAATATATGACCAGTGAACAAAGTTTATCTCGTAATATACATATAAGCTCGGCGCGAGTTATAGGTGGTAGCGTTTTGGGAATCCAAACAAGTTTTAAGGCGATTACATGAGCTAAACGCGAGTTTTATATTTACTAAAAGTATATGATTCACTGCTATAAACAAGACCAGAAAAATATATGATATTCTTCAGGATATATGCTAGCATGATACTGTTTTGAAAACATAATAGGTACAAATAATTTGGCTCGATGAAAAGAAATCACGAACTTATCTCTAAAAAAATCTTTCAAACAATAATAAACATAGGTACTAATATGCATGCGATTATTCTGATTTTTTGGCAAATAATTCTACAAGCAATATATTAGCATGATACTGTTTCAGTTTTTTAATCCAATCAATTTTTTTTTGTAAATCGATCAAAACCACTCATTTCGCACGCAGTGGCTGACGTAACAACCACTTTGTAGTGCAAGCTGATTAGAACTTTATTCTAACAGCATTTCAAACGAAGTTTGAACCACCACAAATAGAGTTGCTAATTTAGCTCGTCTAAGCGCCTTAAGTAACCTTCAGTCTGGTGAAAAGTGAGGAGATCTGGCACTCTGCTGAACAGCGAGTTACTCGTTCTCTTGAGTTCTAGATGAACTGCTATTCTAATACCTGTCTTATTAACACCTTTTTATTTATAAGTCAGGCGCAGGAACTAGTTTCCATGAGGGAATTGACATCTCGGTTGAAACGTCTTTTACGTTATTATAACAGCGAAATAGATGTAAATCAAAACGCGAAATTAGCGATAATCGCTACGCTTGGAGACACTGTCGACCAACTCAATAGTTAGTCCGGTAGGTGTATTATCACTCTCTTCCTCATTAATCGCATATTCACAATATTTTCCACTCGCCCACGCGCCTGCTCGTACCTCGCACCAACACCCAATCGTAGCGCTATGAGTGCCATCGATATTTGCATACAAATTGCCCCGACACCACTTCACTAGACTTGAGCGATCCCGCTCCAACTCCACGATTATAAATTGTCGATATTATGCATAGTGACGTCACTATTATCGATTATATCGACTTAGTATCGTGACGAGATGGAAACTGACGTGACGGATACTATTTCAGGGATAGACTAGATTTTTTTGGAATGTTTAATGTTATTTTATTAGCTCTACTAAGATTTGATGAATAAAATTGCATATTGATACGTTTATAATGATCGGTAGCAAAACCACCATAATGGTCATAAAAAGCCGTATTACTTTTAGATGGAATTAGGAAAAGAGAACAAGAGTAAGAATTTTATAAACCTGCTTTTTCTCTTATGCAATCAAAACAAGGGAAAGCTCCCACCGCTTTTAAAGACTAGGCTTAATTAGGGCTTATTTGCGGGGACACGGTGCGTGAAACATCGCATTTTCCAGCGCGGCCCACCGTAAATTCAAACATATGCTAATATGAGATCATTTACGGAATAGTGAGTTTACGCACGTTAATTTTAACTGCAGCATTACTCTAGTAGAGCCCGCGAATCACATCGCAGCGACGCATGCGGTGTTTATGCTAGCTCCTATCTTAACGTAGCGATACCCGAGAGGAGCACGAAGCGTCACAGTGTCACGCCCCACGTTTTTGTGAACAACGTCGTACTTTGCCATATGTTTGTATCTGCGCGTGGGCCGCTAGTCCCCTGCACGCGTCGTTTCTCTTTAAGGCGGAGGTTTCTTGAAAACGGGCCAAAAGGCGGTTTTTAAAAGCAGTGTATCTCTAAAACTGTAAATAATTTCGACAAATAAAAAAAACTTTATATTTTGAAGTCCTTTTTGCATGCACTGATGGAACTCAAAACATAATTTGACAAACTTTAATGCACCAAAAAAATCTTCAAACATACCTCTTAATTTTCTTTCAAAGCAGTTTAGCCATTTATTGACAATGATAATTATAATTTAAAATATAACATAAAATTTCAAATGCTAAACTACATCGACTGATGGATTAATTATTGTTAAATAGTTAAGTTCTAGTTTTAAATCGATCGAAAATACTCATTTCGCACTATTCGGCCCGCGCAGTGACTGAAGTAACAACCACTTTGTAGTGCAAGCTAATTAGAACTTTATTCTAACAGTATTTCAAACGAAGTTTGAACCACCACAAATAGAGTTGCTTATTTAGCTGATGTCGTCGCCTTAAACGGATAAAAAGAAACATTGAGCGCGGTGCTTGACGTCGTGACGCTCGCACCGCGTCTCTGTAAATGCCCCTCAGAGCAGAATGTCGCAACTGAAACTGAACACGATCAACAAACTCTAAAACGTGTTCAACAGCTGTCAGTGGTCATAATTGTTATGCAATCAATATAGTCACTGACAACAGAACTGTTCAACGCCTTTCTGATGTGTTGATCTCGTTCAATTTCATTAGATAAATCCACCGTCCAAAGAACACAGGTTTTATAAATCGACGTCTTAAAAGATAATTAAAATCTTATTCCCGAGCAAAACCGCGGTACACATCAAGTATTCCACAATATTAGCTATTCTATCAAGCACCGCCTAAGCAGTTTGATCTAATACATCGCCAAGCAGAATTAGCCAAGTCTCAAGACGCCTATCGGTTATCCATCCGTTCATCCATCAAAACTGGGGAAACTACTTACAAGCTTTAGTAATTCCCTAAGGCTTGCGGATCCCTAAGATCGGGGAAACGAGATAGAATGATGTTTCGGTTTAGTAAACTGTGTGTTAGTGTTATTAGCGTGTTTGTTGTGTCGTTTTGTTCAATTACGATGCTTGTTCGTAAGACTTTGAGGCAATTGTTTTTTAAACGCATTCGTTTATAGTTAGGTAGGAAAGTGCACTGTAGCCTGAAAGTTGTGCTTGTAGGATTACTACTAGTTGTTTCTTGAAATGGAAGATACATAAAGTGATGCATCTTCCCTTGGGAGAACCTTAGAACGCTCCCTTTTACGAAATTTACAAACTCCTTCTTGTTCTTTATTTTAACGCTGTATTAGCTCCATGTGTAGATCAGATAGGCAGTCGCTACATGTATAATACTGGTAAGATTGGATGCCGACTCCAACATATTTGGGAAAGGAATAGGCAGATGATGATTAGCTCCATATTTTGTAACTAACCGTAATTAGAAGTTAGAGACTCCCGGTAACCGATTGAGCTGAAATTTTTCATACGAGTTCGTTGCCAACGACAATGGTCCACACAAGCCCTGAATCGAAGATTATGGAAGTCATGGAGGCCTTTGCCCACAGTGGGATGACATTGTTTAGCAATAACAGATTGAGTTAGATGTCACTCTACTCTGAGTGTTATTTTTAAACAATAATAATTTTATATATTTCTTAAACGAGGAAAATCGCAGAAGCAAATTTTTAGACTCTCTGAAAGTGTCATTTTGGATTGACTTAATGAGCTAGGGCTGGAACTGGTTATATGCATAATATGGAAAAATGATTCCAGTCAACAGCACATCAATTTTAACAGTTACCTGAAGACGTAAAATTATTAATAACATTATATACATACTACAACTATTATAGAACTATACACCGTAACTTTTTAGTCGTCTTACAAAAGCAGTCCACTCAATGTACCTGACATAAAATACCTCTAGGCGCGATTATTATTTTTTATCATTAAGTAATTTTAATAATAGGTACGAAGAAAAATAAATAATACATTAGAAATATGAAACACTCTGTTAAAAATGTTTACGTATCAAACTGTAGAGTATACCTACCTAGCGCACGAGTCGAGCAGATCATTCCATCACCATTTTCAACGAGACAAAACTAAGCCTTGCGTCAAAATAATGTTTTTTTTTTTACTTATTCAAATTTCATAAATACCATTTTTTATATTATGAACGTTTACTAGTCATTGGATATACATGAACTGGACTGCCTTTGTAAGACGACTAAAAAGTCACGGTGTATATAATTACAAAAATAAAACTAAATGTAAACTAGTAAGTACCAACATAATACACAACTATGTCAATTATTGGACACTAATTATCTGATCGCTGTCATCAAGACTGGGCCTCGATTCTAATATTACAATAGTGTCAGAGTATTCGATCATTGATTTCATAATGATCAAGTTCTGTCAAATTTTGACAAGTTTGTTAATTCGACTATCATAATGGCGCCATTGTGACTTCTCAATGAACAACCACTGACACTCCATTGAACGAAATGTCGTAGAATATTAATCTCGTACATGAAATCTGGCATGATTAAATGTTTGCATTTAGTAGTAGATTTCGACCATTTGTACTAAAGGTTTTATAATAATGACAATACGACAATGCCATTAAAACACAATTTTATTACGAGACCATTGACCGACCATTGTGAATTTAACAGATTACGAACTTTAAGCGAAATGACAATGGGATGAGAATGAAATCGTGTTGGAGTGACGAATTTATTAAAATAGCAGAAGCAGCACCACGTTGAGTGGTACTAATTCTTTAGCCAAAGAAAGAGCCAGTTCTAGCCCTCTGGTTACGCGAAAAGTTATCTTATGTGTCATCATTTCATTACAATTGTCGTGTCACGATAATAATTGAGCAGTTGGCAACTGACAACATGATTGGTCAATTCCAATGATGTAATGAGACGCCATCTCCACACATAACACCTTAATCCAATAATGAGATATCTCATTGTCTACTAGACGTGATTGGAGGGAAGAGGGGGCGTAGGTGTGGAGGGGAGATAGAACTAAATCACTGTAACAAATGTTGTCATTACTCTCATATCAAGAAACGTGTCTATTTCTGACTAGTTAATTCACATGGAATTGCTTGTGGAATGTGGGATAGAACGAATTACGACTTTGGATAATTTTGCTCAGTATACATATCTCAGTGACAAGCTAAATTCTACGACTCATGTTGACAAATTCGGACGAAAGTTATTCTAAGTTTAGCATAGTTTTGCTGAGGTTTGCTTAATATAAGAGTTATGGAGGCCACGCCTTTAGTAACAAATAGTAAATGTTAGTTCGAGGTTTCATGAGAAAGTTCCGTTGCCCTTGACCTGCATTGGCCAGAGACCTATTTACAGGTTGATTATGATTTGAAACGAGATTAGTCACTTTTCAGTAGGTCATAATTATTCGCTAAAAATCAACCTTGTCATTAGGTAAATTCATCAATCACACATTAAAATTCACCTAACTCTAAAACCAAACCTCTTAACAGGTATAGTTTAAATCGAACTCAGCACATACGGACAGATAGACGGGCAAACTTCGCGGAAACGTATCGAACGCAAGAGTGTCGTTAATAAAATCACGTCACGTCAGGCTCGCGGCGTGAAGTGTGGCGTGATACGCGGCGTGAAGTATGGCGTGATACGCCGGATTATGACGTCATCGGCGGTGCTCACTCGAGCGGTGTGCGACCGATAACGTGTAGGATACATACGGTTAAGCAGAGTGATCAACTTGTTAGGTGTATTTTCTTTCAGTTGTTGTGACAATAATTGTTTGTACCCTTGGTTTACTTACCTTCTATTTTTTTATCGATTCAAAAAAAGGTCACAATTTTTCTTTGCATTACGCCAAGTCATTTTGATATAGAGTAAGAGGTTAGATTATGCGTATTAGCTTGAGCTTTTAAACATGTCATTTTCAATTTAAGTCTCTTTTTATAAAGCTTACTCTATGCAAAATTTGACAAAACTAATTACTGCTGGGTCTTTGTGGATCTTTAAAAGATTGTACCAGGATTGCTGTAAGAGAATCAGCTTTTCAATGACTTGCTTACTTTGGATTCATGTAGTCCGGGTTAAATCGTCACAATAATGGGTCTCGACTGTTTAAGTTGCTATGTTCTATACATTTGAATTTATTATTCGTTTTATTGCATATAATTATTGCCGCGGTATCAGATATTCAATAGCTGATACTCAACTTTATATAGATAAGACTCCTGCGTTTGTTTTTTTTCTTTTTTTTTTGCGCGCTGGCAACACTGGCGACTGGTCGTAAAAAAAACGGCCTCGTAGTTAATTTATTTAAAATAATTGTTTTATTTTGTTTAAATTGTTTTAAATCTATTCTTTATAGTAGAATCAATGTATAAAGTGACACACGTAGTGTTTGTGACCAGTTTATATTGTGATAACTCGTAACAATCGATAATTCGATAAGTCATGTACCGGCTGTCAACTTTTGGACTGTGGATTTGAATTCTTCGAACCGGGGGAGTATTCCGTTTTAATTTACTTATTATTGGTGTATAATTTATATACTTAACATCACCTAAACACTGCTCAGGGCACTGAGCAACATCCCGTACCCACACCGGCTACGTTTATGTCTCATTCTGCTTGACAATTGTGGAAGCAAAATCGAGGACGAAAACACTTGCCCAGACAAAAACATTCACTACAAACCCTACTTCACACATAATATACCACCTAATACCTATATTCTTTAATAACTTGACATTTCATAATGTACCTTTATAGACTTTGTTCCCACATAAACTCATGTTCTTTATGATAATTGTTAAAAATAGTTAATCTTAGCAATCATAATAGTAGAAATAGCCTTTCTTAGAGTATTAATTGTAATAAGTTTGAGAATTTTAAATCACATATCTTTTCTTTAATTTTAGTTTTTTTTTTACCTTATACCTTCATTTTTTTCATAATTTCTTCTAAAACTTTCTTTTGTTCTTTGGTTTAAATATTTGTACTTCTTTCTAACTTTAAAACTACTACTGTCTCAAGGTTTCAATAAACACAGTATTCTCTTAACATACTCAGCTGTTTCTTGTCACTTTTCAGGTTTCGCTTAATCAAGCAATATGATGACCCGCGGAGCTACTGTTCGTGACATGTCTGACAAACTGAAAGCGGCCCTGAGGGAACTAGATTCATCTAGAAATGAGTGCAGCAAGCTGCTGCGGGAACGAGAAGAAAGTGAAGTGGAAATAGAGGCAATAGTAAACAAAAACACTCAATTAAAGAGCCAGCTTGCAGAACTCCACACCCAGCACATCGATATACTGGACCAGCATCACCATCTCCGTCAACTAGTGTCGGGTTTCCACCAGTGCCATGACACTCATGACCAGGCACTTAAACGAATATCTGAGCTGGAGGCGGAATTGTGCAAAGCAAACAACACCATCACCTCCATCAGTTATCTGAAAGCCAGCGAAGAGATTGCCAACACCAACAACCTGTTCAGTGAGCTAATTGATAGTGTACCCGGACTGGAGTATGAGCAACCCACCGTCACCATAGATTTAACTGGGGATGATACCTTAACTAGATGTCCAATTATTATTATTATAATTGTTCTAAGTAGCCATAAGAAAATTAAGAAATATATTAAAATAAACAAAAGTATCAAAAAGTATAAGAAACTTCTAAAAACTCAAAGTGTGTACAAATACAATAATAACCTCAGAATAGAACTCAGAAACTTAAAAAACCAATTAAATGTATGTAATAGTAAGTTAGAATCTTGTACACAAATGTATGATGTTGACATACAAAACCTTCAAAGGGAATTATTGAGTAGGGAAAATACACTTAAGGATATCTTTTGTAAATATGAGTGTAGTCAACAGATGTTGAGTGAGCGCATGCAGGAGGCTTGTGAGTTGGTGGACCTGGTGAAGTACAACGCAGAGAGGTATGAGTCACTGACCAACAATCTCTCCTGTAGTTGCGCTGCCGCTCCGCCACCTCCCATGTCTCAGCATGTTCTCCCCGCTGCCTTACCCATCATAAATAATAATAGCCAAGCAACTTTGAACCCCACCCAAAGTAATATTTTAGTGTTCTCTGATAGACTAGGAACGGGTTTTGGATCTTTGTTAAATAACCGTTCTAATCATACAGTACTGAACCACTGCCACCATAACCTGCATTTTAATGAGCTCATTCATAAAATTCAACATACACAATTGAATGAGCAAAGTACTGTAGTTTTACTAGTTGGAAATAGTCTTAGTATTTCAAAAAAGGACATAGTTAATGGTATTGACACCCTACTTAAGTTAAGACTAGGCAAATTAATATTGTGTGCGTTTCCATATTCTGATAATTTACTTGCTCAAGAAAATGATTATATTTCTAGCCTAAATACTTTGATGCATATTTTGTCATGTCGTCATAGTGACCGTTTATTGTTTTTTGATACTAACAATTTTGTTAGGGATTTTGTTTTGATTCGGGATCATTATATGTTTCTTCCCAAGATTAGTAAACATTTACTAGCTACATTGTTAGCTTTTAATATACACGCAGTTAATGATGATTTAACTGAGACTAGGTTAAGTGATGAATCAGTATTATTTGATAACACTGTTGTAGATTCTTTAAACTATTAGAGCCGACAAAAGAGAAGACGGATAGTAATATTTTACTTTACCACCAGAACATAAATCGCTTCTCCGGCAAAATTTTAGACGTGGAAATGTTAGTAGATAAATACCACATGGATATTTTATGTTTTAGTGAAACTTGGTTAAAACCAGATAGGATGTTGTTTAATGTTAGTAATTTTTCAGTTGCCAGCGCGTTCAACAGATCCACAGTGGGTGGTGGTACCCTGATACTTTGTAACAGTTCTCTCAGATATAAGGAAAGGAAGGATATCACTGCTTACTCTGTTGATCGCTTATGTGAGGTAGCATGTGCAGAGGTTGAAGGCCATACTTTCTTATGTGTCTATAGACCACCAGCATCTAACTTGTCATTGTTTTTAATCACAATGGAAGAAATATTAAGTAAACTTTTCAGGGATAATAAATTAGTTTTTGTTTGTGGTGACTTAAATATTGATCTGCTAGTCGATTCTCCCAAAAAATGTAAGCTCATCTCATTGTTTAAATCATTCAATTTAAAATATTTATTTAATGAAGCAACTAGAATAACGGCAACTTCAGCTTCCTGCATAGATAATGTATTTACTAATTGTAACGTTAAAAATTCGTTCTTAATTAGTGGCGTTAGGTCAGACCATACTGGTCAACTTGTATCTTTTGATTTGGACAAAAAGTTGCACTTAGCTAAAACTATTAGAATAAGACCTCTTAATAAAAATAAATTAAAATCTTTTAATAATAATGTTCTAAGTAACCTTTCAAACGCTAGTTTTGATTCAAAAGACCCCAATTTAAACTATGGCACATTATTTTCTACAGTTTGCCAAGAATTCAATAAAACATGTCCTTTGAAAACAGTTAAAGTCAATTCTAAATCAAAATTTAGTGAATGGGCTACCGCGGGAATAAGAAAAAGCAGAGATAATTTATACAATTTATATCACGAAAAATCTCTAACCTCAGATCAAGTTTTTCATACTTATGTTAGAAATTATTCGAAAATATTCAAAAGTGTCTGCGCTCAAGCAAAATCACAGATAATAATTAACAAAATTGGTAAAAATCAAATCAAATCAAATCAAATCAAATCATTTAATCTTTGCAAACATGGGTTATAGGTACATGGTGTTCTTTTAGAATAGAGTTCTCCACATTTTGCCGTCACATAGGCATGCAAATAATTGGTTTACAATAGAATTATAATTTAAAATAAGTGGCATGTCATTGGAATAGCATACAATAAAATAAAAAATTAAGAAAATGTCAACATTGTCAAAAAATTTAAAAAATGTCAAAATTATCAGCATGCCAATTAGAATAACAGTAATATTATGTCAATTAGAATAACAAAAGGTAGGTATTTATAAAAAAAAAAATAACAAGTCAATAACAGTTAGTGTGTATCGTAAGAGTAGTACATAATTATATCAATCAGTCAGTGAATCATCATTTAGAAAGTCGTCAATTGAATAATAAGTTTTCATAATTAATAATTCGTTTAGGGACCTTTTGAATTTTAAGACAGTCAAGTCTTTTAAAACATTAGGTAATTTATTATATATGCGTGGGGCAACACCAAAAAAACTTTTTTGCATTAATGCGGTTTTACATTTCACTTGACTTAATTTATTGACGTATTGCGTCCGATTTGGGTTTTTTCTGACGTCTGAAAATTTTTGGAATAGATGTGGATTACATTTCACAAACAATGCCGTCTCTAATATATACAAAGAAGGGAGAGTCAAAATTTTTAAAGATTTAAAATAGGGCACACAGCTATCAGTTGTCTTAAGGCTGCACATTGACCTGATGCATCGCTTCTGCAATCTAAATACCAGCTCCCTATCAGTGGACTGACCCCAGAAAATAATGCCATACCGCAACACAGAAGCAACCAGTCCATGGTAAGCTGCTAAAAGAGCCTGACCGTTAACTTTCTTTGAGAGTTGAAATAGAGCATATGCGGATTTGCTAAGTTTCTTACATAATTCTTCAACATGAGGCTTCCATGTAAGTTGGCTGTCAATAATGATACCTAAGAACTTAGCTTTAGTAGCTTCTTTAATATCATAGCCATTGTAGGAAATTTCAACCTTCGGGTTTAGACATCGTTGATAAAAATGCATGACTTTTGTTTTAGTCAAGTTTATAACTAGATTATTATTATGTAGCCAATTGATGATGTCATTTAAACAAGTATTGATGTCATTCTTATTATTATTTGGATCATTACATTTAATTATAGCGGTACTGTCATCTGCAAAAAGAACCATTTTGTTCATTGTTGCTTTTGGGAGATCATTTATGTATATTAAAAAAAGCGGCGGACCCAGTACGCTACCCTGTGGAACACCATATTTTACGTGTCTTGGTTTTGATACATATATGGTTTCTAATAATAAAATAAAAACAGTGTGGCAGGTCATTAACAAAGAAACTGGAAAGTCACAACAACGTGATCAGACCGAATTGTCCTTGAAAATAGATAATCAGACCATTTCTGACAAGCTAGAAGTAGCCGAGACACTAGAAAGTTTCTTCACTAATATTCCGCTAGAAGTTACAAAATCTCTCCCTTCTTCATCTACATTAGCTGAAGATTTGCTTAAAGAAAATTTTACTGCGGATATACCAAACTTTAAATTTAAACCAATATGTATTGCTACTATTATAAACGCGTTCAAAAGTCTCAACGTAAAGAATACTGAAGACTTATGGGGCATATCCGTCAAGGTTCTTGGAGATATTATCGAATCAATTGCCCCTATCCTAACAGGCATATTCAATCAATGTTTGGATAGCGGTAAATTCCCTGATCTAATGAAACTTAGTAAAGTAGTACCAATTTTCAAATCTGGTTGTAACAGTGATCCCTCTAATTATAGACCTATATCTGTGCTTCCAGCGTTGAGTAAAATATATGAAAAAATCATGCTGGACCAGATGTTATCTCACTTTAACTCAAATGGGATTTTGCACAGTCAGCAGTTTGGATTCACGAAGGGCAGGTCGACAACGGACGCGGGAGTTAAACTTATCACTCACATTTTGGAATCCTGGGAGAAGTCCCAAGATGCCATTGGCATTTTCTGTGATCTCTCTAAAGCGTTTGACTGCGTGGACCACAACACACTGATGTGTAAATTACACCACTACGGAATTCGTGGTCAAGCTGCTGATCTGGTTCTTTCTTATCTATCAAACAGGCAGCAAAAAGTAAATGTAAATGGGGCGACGTCCTCCGGGTCTCTAGTCAAGATAGGCGTGCCCCAAGGTTCAATTCTCGGTCCTTTCCTATTTCTTGTGTACATTAATGATCTCCCTTATATGATGGCCAAATTATCAGATATAATTTTATTTGCTGATGACACCTCGCTAATTTTTAAAATAAATAGAAAGGATACGCTTGTCCAACATGTTAACGAAAGTCTAACCGTTCTCTCAAAATGGTTCGCTGCTAATAATCTTTTATTGAATGCAAGCAAAACTAAGTGTTTAAGATTCTCCTTACCAAATGTACCACAACGTGATCTTAATTTAAATCTTGACGGCAATAAACTTGATGTTATAGCGGAAACTGTATTCTTAGGGATTACTATAGATTCAAAATTACAGTGGGGCGTGCACATTAGAACTCTTTCAGGTAGGTTAAGCTCAGCTGCATATGCAGTTAGGAAAATAAGGCAGTTAACGGATGTAGCCACAGCTAGGTTAGTTTACTATGCTTATTTCCACAGTATTATGTCTTACGGCATCCTGCTGTGGGGATCAGCAGCAGACGTTGACTCCATTTTTATACTACAAAAAAGGGCAGTCCGCGCGATTTATAAAATGGGTCCTCGCGAGTCACTCAGAGAAAAATTCAAAGAGATCGATATACTAACTCTGCCTTCACTTTATATCTTTGAATGTATTTTATATGTCCGTAAAAATCGAGGGCTTTTCAAAATTAGAAGCGACTTCCACAATAAAAATACACGCAGTAAACATGAAATTGTAATACCTAAATTCAGATTAACAAAAACTAGCAAGTCTTTTATTATAAACAGTATACGCTTTTATAACAAGTTGCCAAAGTCAGTTCTAGAACTGACCGATGGAAAGTTCAAGAACTATATTAAACGTGTCCTTATGAAAAAAGCATATTATTACAAAATCAAGGACTACGTTGATGACAAAGAAGTTTAGCTATGATTCCTTCTGCGCATGCGGCTTCCCTGGTAGCTCATAAACGGCACAGATTTGTGGATGTCTCTAACTATTCTCAATCTCATTATTCTTTTTTTTTTGATTCAGATTATTACAGTAGTTTTCAAATCATTTTTTCTCATATTTTGCTTAGAATAGTTACAGCACTGATGACAATATTTGTGTCACTTGTTTAATTTAGTTCTTTAATTAAATATTCTTTTTATTTTTTTATTTACTTACCTTTGTATAGATGCTTTTTTACCTATTATTTGTGAATGAGTGAACATTGAAGGCCTTTTAGATTCCCGGATGCTGTTTAACTTTTGTTAAATATTCCTTTTGTTTTACATTTTTTGTATAGCAAGCAACGACCTTTTGTCGGGCCTACGCTGTCCCCCCATACTTTAGTACTAATGCTGTAATGAAACATAATAATATTGTAATACCAAATGATTTGAAAAGAGTAACCATGGAGTTTCTTGCCGGTTCTTCTCCATGGAATCGACCAACGCGAACCGTGCACCTTTTTCGACGTTTTATAAGTGCCCATCCAGGCCTATGTGAAATAAAATATTTTGATTTTGATTTTGATTTTGATTTTTTCAGTTGATTTATATTTTTTCTATACGTTTAGCCTGAGAACAGCAGTATTTTTTCGTAAGTTACTGGTACCAAATCCAAGCGTCCTTACTTAAACCACTGTAAGTCACCCCCAAACATATGATATCTGACGAGATCGCTCCATGTGTTAAAGTGAACGTTTGTGCCCGAGAGTCGTCACCAAGAGCACCGCAACTTAGCGCGGTTTATTTCACGTTTCATTGTAAGTTCGGCAGGTATTGTTGGAAGACTGATCGTAATAGATTTTGTAAGGAACTAGGGATTTGATAGCTTAGGGGTGGGTAGGTCGTTGCTTGTGATGCAATCTTCAAGAATAGTAGAGAGTCACTGTGCAAGTGCAAGCTAAAATTCGCCGGGTCTAAAATGGATCTATAAAGGGTGTAAAAATGTCTTGAGAGACACTTGTTTTTCCCATCATTGCGATAATTTTTTTTTTCGACATCATACCTATCTGGTAACCTTCTAGTTACGGAGATATTGGGGGTCAAAATTCCAACTTTTTGACAAGTTTTTTTTAATTCTAGCTTTTATTATAAGATTTTTAAACACCTCCACGACCCTCATACTATTCAATCCATCCATTAGCACAATGTTTTTAGTACGCTACATTGAGTTATACCACAAAACATGATTTTCCACCCAAAAAAAAGTAGTTTCCCAGCAATAACATTTGCGTAAAGTTACATAGTTTGATATATATAATGCTTGGTTGACAGCTTCGTGATGAGGTTGTTTACCGCCGCATTTAGTTAATATCGATGATAATCTAAGTGGAATTCTGTCCTATGAGTTGAGGGTCCAAAAACTCTCTTAAAAACTCCAAAAACTTTCTTACGATACCGTATATTTCATTGTCTTTCTTAAACTTTCACGATCAGAACACATTATAAAACTTAAGAAGACGGGTATTTATCGCGAATTTACCTTTAATATAATCCCGACGTTTCGACCGGATTGCACCAACCGTGGTCGCGGGGAGACTCAAAACGTAAATTCGCGATAAATACCCGTCTTCTTAAGTTTTATAATGCGTATATTTCATGCTCCATGTTTCTGATAATTATCTGATTATACTAAATGGAAATGGCTAAGCAGATGAGCAGCTTAGAAGATACTCTGTACCATTTAGCTTATACCACTTGGTACCTTTGTATGGTGTTTGTGTTTCGAGGTCTGTAAAGCGTCTGTCCCACCGCACGAGCCAGCTTATGATTATTTCCTCACTCAAGAAACGTACAATGTATAGTCCGGAGTTATGCTTATTCATATATTAAACATAATAATTATAGTATCTATACTAATATTATAAAGCAGAAGAGTTTGTTTGTTTGTTTGTTTGGTTGAACGCCCTAATCTCAGGAACTACCGGCTCGATTTTTTTTTTTTGTTTTGGATAGTCCATTTATCGAGGAAGGCTTTAGGCTATATTACATCACGCTACTATTAATAGGAGCGGAGCTGGAATGAAAAATGTTGCAAAATCGGGGACGTTTTTTTCCTTTCGTTTTTCTCCCTTATGTGACGCAGACGAAGTTGCGTGGGTCAGCTAGTACACTAAATAAAACAAGACTTATAGTTTCCGCCACGAGAAGCTATAAAGTAAACACACATTCGGGTTCGCAACCATTGGCTGACATAAAAATATGACAGCGTCATCGCGTCAGCCTGAACTTACTTCAAAATTGCGACCCAAATGTTTACGTTCCATAATGTCAGATGCGTTCCAGTACCACAAAACATTCGATGACAGCGTTCTAAATCGCCAAAATATAACCCGAGCAAAAGAAATTGCTCATTAGTTTCGTATTACACGTATGATAATTTGAGTTGATTGATTGGTTGATTTAAGGCCTTTTAGATTCCCGGATGCTGTTTAACTTTTGTTAAATATTCCTTTTGTTTTACATTTTTTGTATAGCAAGCAACGACCTATAATCGGGCCTACGCTGTCCCCCCATACTTTAGTACTAATGCTGTAATGAAACATAATAATATTGTAATACCAAATGATTTGAAAAGAGTAACCATGGAGTTTCTTGCCGGTTCTTCTCCATGGAATCAACCAACGCGAACCGTGCACCTTTTTCGACGTTTTATAAGTGCCCATCCGAAATAAAATATTTTGATTTTAATTTTGATTTTTTGATTGAATTTGGGATTTTTTGTTGGTCGATACGTAACTTAGTAGAAATTCTTTGTTTACAAAAATTATAGCTTCTCCTGGCGCGGTCTATAGTTGATTGCGGGCCTCATGACTGGACAATAACAGCGCAGTGGTGACCGTGCTCGTCTTTCTGAAGCCGAGATGTCGGACAACCAGTCTTACCAAGGGTACCTATTGTATAAACAAGTAACTGGGTTGTAGAGGTCAGACAGGCAATCGTTCCATGTAATATACTGGTATTCAGCTACATCCGGTTGGACTCGAAGTTGACTCCAACAATGTTTCAAATCAAAATCTAATCAAATCATTAATTCTTTGCAAACATGGGTACATAGGTGTTCTTTAATAATGGAGTTCTCCACATTTTTAAGTTTCATTTTTTTTTTGTTTTTTCATTTGTTTGTAGAAAGGATGATGAAATGATGATAGCTGATTGCTGGCTGTTCACACTGTCATCGAGAACTGACTGTCTATCCACCAGTTAGTTCTTTCTACACACTCTTTATCAACTGTTCTTGATATTCGCTGATTGCTAGCAGTAGGACTGATGCCTAAGGCACGTTGCAGACACACTACACCAAATTAGTGTCTTCTGCTTGCATGCGTCGTCGCTCAAAGGGCACACAGCCTAGTGAAATTACGACTTAAAAGTATAATTAAACGACGCAGCTGGTTGTATAGTTTACTAAGAAAGTATAATTTTGTTTGGTAATTGCATGTTATCTCATTATAACACAAATGAAGACGGGTGTTTATCGCGAATTTACCTTTAATTTAATCCCGACGTTTTGACCGGATTGCACCAGCCGTGGTCGCGGGGAGACTGAAGTATTGGAGGTACCGCGACAGCAAAGTAAAGGCGTTTATTCAACTACCCTCACTTATCTTCATAAATGTTAACTAGGGCCGGTTCACACTAGGACAGCACACTACACTAACAGTGTCCGTATATTGAGGCGCGATAAATACCCGTCTTCATTTGTTTTATAATGTGTTCTGATCGTGAAAGTTTAAAAAAGACAATAAATTGCATGTTATCTATTGAAATGTTGTAATTTTGGTCAGTGTTCTTAGAAGTTCTAAGTTTAAAAATAATGATTTAGCATAACAGACAAGTACTGCAGGTATGGAAATCAAATTATGTTTTTTTTTGTATTATTGGGCGAAAATAAATTCCACCGTAAATACACACAAATCACAAGTTATTTCGCGGCTTTGGCTTGACAAAACGCCAGACAAATAAAATATTAAAAGTAAAAATCAAAGCAACGTGAGACAACATCAAGTATCGGTAAAACACCGATATAGGTAAAATTTGCGCTACAACAATAACCTCTTTTAAACAAGAACACGAGAAAAAAAAAAAAAAGTAAATAGTGGTTAAGGAAACATCAACAACTGTAAAGCCGAAAAAAAAAAAAAAACTATATATGTATTTGATGGACTCACGTAGATCTTAAGTTACTAATAATAAGGTTAGTTTAATGTAACGTGTCCAATGATGGAGCACGAACGTAGTTTTATTTTTTTCTAAATCAATCAAATAATAAATACAATGTAAATAAGAGCGCGGTATAAAACTAATTAATAAAAATAAAAAACAAGAACATGAAAAGAAATTATCAGCATCATCATCATCATCATTAGCCAATTAATTGTTCCCACTGCTGGGAAACAGGCCTCCTCTCTATAAGAGGGAATGGGCTATAATCCACCACGATGGCCCAGTGCGGATTGGTAGATGTCACATGTCTTCGAATTGTTTGGTTCTAGGACATGCCGGTTACTCCTCACGACTTTTTACCTTCACCGTTTTGAGAGCAACGGCGATGAAATAAATTACACAAAGTAATGCGCCTGCCTGGGTTCGAACCCACGACTTACTATTAGTAAGTCGGGGCCGCCACCACTGGGCCACCGCTGCTCTAAAAGAAATATAATAAGCTAATATAAAATTCAATGAGCTCGGAGAATGCTTTGATGTGAAACAAAACTGCCATCGACTACCGCGACGGTTTCCAGTTCTGCACAGAGAGTTAGGATTTGGATAGACTGGAGACTTAATTAAATACTGTATGATGGGATTTAACGGTGGTCAAACACAATTTGTTAGCTTTGTTGAACTCGACAAAAACGGTCCGATGTGACGATGGTCGTGGAAGTGGTAATCCTGCTATGAATGGCAAGTGTGGCTATATTTAATGACTGACATCATACAGTAAAAATTAGCAGTACTTATTTTTATTCCCAACTATTATCATCTGGACATAAGCTACCAAATTCGTACAGTAGTCGCAAGCGTGACTGCAGAGTGTTGGGTTCGATTCTCGGGTCTGAACAAAGTACTATTGGTTTTTTCCATCAGAAATTTCTCAGTAGTAGGTAGATATGAAGCCTTTTTTTCGGCTGGGAAATCAAATGACTTAAATGGAGCGGGAATGGGAATAAATGGAGCGGGAGGGAGTGTCACACTTTTACTGACTAAAACCCATCCATGTTCCTTCCTCGCCCTTTACGTTCCGGGGCCACGGTATCTCTTCCGAACAGTCCCGGAGCCCCGTCAGGTTTCGACCCTTGCAGGCCCCTTCCTTATACTGACATTTCTTTGAGAGTCACGAAGTCTGGACTTATGCCCAGTTAATGGCAATAAGCTTGCCCTAATTACGTGGGACTTAATCTTATCTGGTGAAATGTGGGTGAACTGTTAGGTACGACTCTGCAAATCCATTAGAGGATAATAGCGTGATAGTATGCTATTTGTAACAATAAATAGTAACAAATGAACAGTCTGGTAGAAGTAAAACAATATTCGATTGGAAAAAAAACATCGATTTAATTGACTAAATAAAAAACGTCTTGTCTGCCCAAGTCCTTGCACTGTTCGCAGTTATTTTTAACGCGCCACTACACTACAGTAAAAAATAGTTATTTTATTTTCTCTTTGTAGTAGGAAACAAGTGTATTTAATGCAACCGAGAGGCGGTCTGGCTCTTTTTCTGTTACAACGCAAAATATACTTTTTAGAAAACAATATTGAGGTTGGGGTTTCTTTTTAGTTTGTAAGAATTCTATTTGAAGACTGCTTGTTGTAGAAACAAACTATACCTGGTATTAATGGGTTTCTTGTGAACTAGATGGTCTTTATGTAGAACTAGCTTATGCCCGCGACTTTGATCATACTACCGGTATTAAAAGTATCTTATGTGTTAATCCAATATATGTATAATAAACTATCTGTGCGCTATATTTCATCCAAGTACGTTCTGTTTTTTTTGCGTTAAGGCGATTACATGAGCTAAACGCGAGTTTTATAATTACTAAAAGTATATGATTTACTGCTATAAACAAGACCAAAAATATATATTATATTCTTCTGATATGTGCTAGCATTACACTGTTTTGAAAACATAATACAATTAATTTGGCTCGATAAAAATAAATCACAAACTTATCTCTAAAAATATCTTTCAAACAATAAAAACATACTAATATGCATGCGATCATTCTGATTTTTTGGCAAATAATTCTACAAGCAATATGTTACAACAACAACTCTATAAACTAAAACAGTATCATGCGATACTGTTTTAGTTTATAGAGTTGTTACAAACATCTATCCATCAACTTTCACATTTTTAATATTAGCAAGATAAAACGACGACTGTACGTTTTGAAATGAATACTTTATAAATCAACTGTCGTCAACCTGACTTACATGTAAAAGGATTTTAAAATTAATATACACCAGAACAGTAGGTACTAAGGTGAAGAGACGAAGGCCAGGCTCTTCCACTAATTGTCTAACCATTTAAAATATTCCAGAAATGTATGGAGTCTGGGCCAGCACTATGTACACTATATATGTAAATATCGCTGTTTATTACAGTAACCGTTTTTTATTGTTAATTTTCTTTAATTTCACTTCGTTTCAATGTATTTTCAAATTAACATGATCAAGGAGAGCAACACAATAAAATATTAAACATGATGGATCAGAGCAGCATAAACGAACAATGTCATTTTGACAATGACATTTGTTTGAACGAAATAAAAGCAAATGAGGCAAAGACAGACTCAAAGACGTCTCTTCTTAAAACTGTCAAAGTCGTCAAACGTCATGTCACACAACTGTCATGGCTGCCCTCAAAATAGGGTTATCTTATTAACAAACTTAATTTATGTACGCCTGAACCCCTCTTTAAATTAATTGATTAGTATTTTATCCTATTTATGAAGGCCTCCACTGTGTACACTACGTACACAGTGGTGGCCCAAAATCAAACATCTCCTTTCCTTCGTAAAAACCGTTTCCAAAAAAGGCGAGCCTTAACAAAAAAAAAAACGTAATTTAAAACAAAAAAAACGCTGTCAAACCACCTTTCACAAATTACATTCCCAAAATGACGGAGACAAAGACATCAATCTAGAACAAATTCCATCCATTCTTCTCAGACATAAACGCACAATCACAACTTAATTACCTGTGGGGGGTTGACTAACGTTACCATTTTTAACCCTTTCACAATCCGAGGACGGGTACCCATCTAAATTTGCATACAGAGAGGCGGGAATGACTCAAAAATGGCGCGGTAATCGCCGCCCGGTGGTAGGGCGGGGTGTCGTGGATAACTGAAATCTTTGGATGAGGTATTTTTTTGATGGAAAAAGAAGTTTTACTGGGGATAGTCTTACTTAAAGAAAACTTAAGCTTTGTTTCTGAAGTCTCAGCAGCACTAAATTTATTTGGCATTTAATTAAAGCAACAATCGCCTAATCAAGGCGATTGTTTTTTCATTGACCGCAGCTTGTTTATCTGGAGTTAAGCTGACCCATCTCACAAGTTTCATCCGCGTTCATTCCTCGGATTTTTTTCACATTGTTAGAGTTGGCTTCCAGTGTACCTGAATGCCGCTGAATACCAGTATTTAAGAAGACTATCTTTAGTATGATAACCCAATAACTGACTGTTGTGGGTCCTGACTACCATTAACGATTGTGAAAGATCTACAAATGACAACCGAGACCAAACATATTATTTCAGCCATGAAACCCTTGGTCTACTGGCATGGCAACGGGCTGGCCAATTGCCCCTGTCTGTCGTAAGAAGTACGGGCTATCTTCATCATCATCATCCACCGCCCGAGCTCACCCACTGCTGGGTATAGGCCTCTCCTTTCTTGTGCCAATCGCCACGGTCCTGTGCCAGCCTCAGCCTGGTTTTCCCTCCGACGGCAACTATGTTGTCTACCCATCTCGCCGCCGGACGACCCACGTTCCTTTTGTCAGTTCTTGGACGCCATTCGGTGACAGCCTCGGTCCACCTAGGTGTCCTGCTCAACTCCATTTGAGTTACCAAACTAATCCAGGAGGCGGAAATAAACTGGAAGCGAAAGATAAATAAATAAATAAATAAATAAATATCGCTGGACATTAAACACACAGCGCCACCTAGTGCCACACTAAGCAAGGCTTGTGTCATAAGAGAGTTGTGATGCAACTTTAGATAAACCCATGTCCAGCTGTGCACTGCAGTAGAATAATAAACTATTCCACTAAAGGTGCCTGCAAAAATATTGATAGGTGCCGTATGTGGAATACCTCAGGTGCCGTTAAAGTGGGTGCCCAATGCCACCTACTACAAAGTACAATCTAAGTTTATTTTTCTACTACCTACTCCATTTTTCGTTCCTCCTTGTACAGTAATCTCAGTGCGGCTCGACACGGATATAAGTCAATTTAGCCGGGTGTAATACACCTTCCCGGGTACAACTGCGGATATTAATACTTTTTCTGATGTTGAATGTCGGGATCAAATGCTTCAATGTTTTGTTGGGAAGTTGCTGGTGGTATACGCAAAAGGTGACAATGAATTTATTGAAGTTTTACAAGATTGATGGTGTGAAATTGATTCGTGAATTAAGGAGGCTTTTTATAATTTACAGTACTCGCAACTGATGTGCGTGTTAGACGTATCCACGTAAAGCATGTAAGTATTGTAGAAGAGTCCTGCCTACTCCCCCCTTGAAAATACGGCACGTTAATGTTTGCTTCCAACTAATGAAAATTAGCAGTATTACTTTTACTGATCGTGGTGCAAGAAACTTGCTTTAATTACAGATTTTGGTATAGAAATTATTATTTGTATTCGCAGTCTATAATCATTCGCTTTTTGCATACTCCTTATGGTGATTTTTGCCTTTTTTCACGATTCGAGTGAAAAACTCACTCATATAAACGCGAAGGAAAACTAAAACAAGACTGGGTCAAAGGTACAAAGCTTCAACACAAAATTCCACTTTTCCAACTTATTAAACAAAACCCCTTCAATATAACTAACCCAACAAGCAACACCGTCTATTCGCGATCCTATTTACCGAAACAACACCAAAAAACGGCAGTCTCTATAAAATTCTCCCCTATCATCTCAAACTCCATATGATACGACCAACGTTGAAAAAACCATTTCCCTTTGACCCTTCACCCCATTCCCATTTACCCTGCAAATTATTAAGACCTCTGTAAAATGTACTAAGTGTTTGATGTAAAAGAGGGGTTGGAAGGTCTTCTAATTTTGGCTGGGTCCACTCCACAGGGAAATATTGTATGCATGTACCCGCAACAGACCTTGATCTTATATTAGTTTACGTAATTTATATTCCTATGTTTGTTTAATAGAAATAGTGGGAGCCATGTTTTTGTACCCACATAACGAGTACAGTCGAGTTGTTTAAACATTCGTCAGTTTCAAATTACTGTCTTAAACAAATCAGAAAAAAAAACTTCTTTAAAGACATAACACTGGGCAGACCACTGCATTGTTTCCACTGGCAGCCTTTTTGCCTATGATCCCTGTTGTTGAGCGCAGCGTACACTGCACACTAACAGCGCTCCATTGCTCTTTGGCAGACTCCAAGGCGGTACTTTTGTGACTCGGTGAGCGACCAGGTCGGAGCATCGTAGGCATCTTCGTAACTAGAAGGTTCCAGGTATGGTGTAAAACTAAACAAAAAATCGCAATGACGGGGAAAACAAGTACTACACACCCTTTAAATGTATGTTGTATTCGAGAAACAATTAATACTTTGTCATTGGGTACAACATATTCTTTCTCGCAAGGAGTAAAAATATATGTGGTTGCCATATTTATATTTACTGTGACTACAGTGTAATGATGTGCCCTACAATACGGTTGAAGTTAATTTAATTTGAACGCTTTGATCAAAAATTGGGGTCTGTCTGGGTCTGACTATTTATGGAAAGAGACTCTAGTGTAAGTTTCTTACGAAGTAAATTAGGTTTTTTAACAAGAAGAGTTTCGTCATTTCGCGTCCTTTTTAGGTTGGAAGGTTATATCTGTGAATAAATCTGATTTATTTGTTTTTGTGTCTACAAATACAGAAAACAGTTTTTTCTGTAATTTGAAAAGTAGTTCAATTATTTTTGGCAAGTCTTAAAAAAAAAAACATATAGGTACTGAAAGTAGCGGCTACAATTTTGTTGTGGTTTAAATTAAGATTTTTGTGAAATTCACAAAGAAAGTACTTACTTAAACAAGCGGTTATACGGGCAACTTATAGGTCCATGTTCACCAAAAATATGAGATTTGGTTATCTAAAAACAGCTGTTTAAGACACATTTTTGTATGGGAGCATGTCACAGTGACAGCTGTTTTTGGTTAATCAGACTGTTATCTTTTCGGTGAACGTGGACCTTAGTTATTTTGTAGTAAGACTTTAATTTCCGCCCGCTGTCATTGTCCTGTAATTTTTGCCCAACTTCGACAGTTGTAACAGATAGTCAGCGGCCCAACCAGTCTGAGCAAGTGGTATCGTATTACCCAGTATTAACTGCGTTGTGGAGGTCAGATAAGCAATCGCTCCATGTAAAATACTGGTATTCAGCTGTATCCGGTTAGACTGGAAGCTGACCCCAACATAGGTGAGAGAAGGCTAGGCAGATGATGACTAGAATTTGATGGCAATTAAGTTAAACAGCAGAGATTTGTAAATTATGGATATCAGTGTATCCTATTTGAAAAACCGGGTAAAAAATGGCAAGAATAATCTTAAGACACCTCTGATATTAGTGCTGCTAATTGCAGTAGCAAGTTTTTATCGTTGGCAGCTGCACCTAATATCACAATGACTTGTAATAAAATGTATAGGTCATTTTCATCAGTACAAACAGTAGGAGGTACGCAGAAATTATGTAAGATAATGGCCACTAAAAACGTTTGCTGCTCTAAAATTATGCAGTTTTCTTGAGTTATTATGTTTCATTAAATATTCTTAGAAATAAATGAATTCACTTTTGTTTGATATCTAAGAAGGATCCATCGATTTCTTACGAGACGCATTGAGAACTTGTATAGACAGAGTATGTAAGCACCTAGTAGGTATTTCAAGAAGACTATTTTAGAATTAAGTTTCCCACTGCTGGACAAAAGCCTCCCCTTTCTCCTTCCATGCCTCTCTAGCCTATCTGATGATTAATACTTCGTTTGAGTTTCAGTAGTATCAGTAGAACAACAGCTTTTCTTTGCGTTTCGAAAATTATAACAAATGAACTTTAAATTCATGAAGTTTATTTCTTAGGCCACCTTTCAATTTGTGAAACGCGACTCACAATAAAAAAGTAAACCTGCTCGCGCGGCCATCTTGAACTCGCACACAATTTTCCAACAACCCACTTTAAAAAAATACGCGTAGCGATATCATTTACGGTACATCAAGAGTATCAAATAAAAGCGTAAAATGCTCAATTTACGAGGCGCCGGCATGCTCTAGGAGTCGTAATTACGCGCCCGAGGCACAGCCCGCATGAAAGAGCCTTAATTCTCTCCACAATTATTATACTAAAGACGCGCACAAAATCTAAGGAGCACTGCTTGTATTTTTTTACGGTTGAAGTCACTAGTGCTGAGCGAATTTGATTATTTTATGACTTTTTTAAATGGTTAAAAATTGACGTTAATCTGCTTACTATAAATTCACGATTATGTTGAAACGTTCAACGTAGGTTATGTCCATTCTGCTCCACATCGCACCATTTTAGCTTTTCTCCAAGTAGACGTACAGCTTTCACCAGTATTTTATATGAAGCGTCTGCTTTCAGTATTTGATTCAATAGGACAGATTTTATCAGTCCCGCTTATTAGTGCAAGCAATCGTTATCTGCTGAACCTTCTCCAAACTATGTGGTCGTTTCCAGTCTAACCGGATTCAGATGAATATCAGTATTCGCCTCAATGTTTACAGGACAAATCACACCAGATTGCTGTTTTAAATAATTTATTTATTTAACACTTAAAGAACATAGTATAGAGGCGGACTTAATACCAAAGGCATTTTCTACCAGTCAAACTTTCATCCTAAATACTAAGCAAACAAGCTAGAGTCCGATTGAATATTTTGTTAGTATTGCAATGACGACCCGAACGGCGTAGTGGTAGTGACGCTGCCTTACGTTCTTAGGATCCTGGGTTCGAATCCCGGTAGGAGCAAATGTTTGTGTGATGAGCATGGACATTTGTTTCCGAGTCATGGATGTTTATATGTATAATAAGTATGTATTTACAAACAAAAAAGTATATATGTATTATAATTTATCAACTATCTAGTGTCCATGAAACTAGCTTTGCTTAATGTGGCACTAGGTGGCGCTGTGTGTTAATGTCTAGCGATATTTATTTCTTAATATTTATTATTAATTAGTAGAAAAACGGCTCATTACTCCTAAAATTATTTATTATTTGACCGAAAGGTTGACTGGTAGAAAAGGCCTTGTAGAATTAAATCCGCCTATAGACAGGGCGGGTTGACCTCACCGAAGCTTTTTAATTTGTACATAAATACCCTGATTGGCGAGCTGAGCAGTATGCGTGTTGGATGTCGAATAGACGGCGTCAGCGTCAATAATTTAAGTTACGCAGACGACATGGTGGTGCTGAGTCCGTCAATCAGTGGTTTGAGGGACTTATTGAGGGTATGTGAACGGTATGCGGCATGATCACTGTCTGAAATACAATGCCTGTAAGAGTGAGCTGATGGTTTTTAAGTCTGGTACCAAGTGTCCATCGTATGTGCCCACAGTCTCACTTAATGGTACACCTCTCAAAAGGGTGGAAATGTTTAAATACCTTGGACACTTGATAACAGAGGATTTACGCGATGATCCGGATATTGAACGGGAGCGTAGAGCATTGGCGATAAGAGCGAATATGATCTCCAGTAGATTCAATCGGTGTACAGCTCAAGTAAAAGTTACACTTTTTCGAGCCTACTGTACATCGCTATACACCTGCAATCTCTGGAGTAACTATACGCATAGATCGTTCAATGCTTTACGCGTCCAATACAATAATGCGTTTAGGGTGTTGTTACGGTTGCCCCGGGCATGCAGCGCATCAGGGATGTTTGCGGATGCACAGGTAGACGGTTTCCATGCCATCTTGCGCAAGCGGTGCACCGCCTTGCGCTGCAGAGTCCGCGCCAGCCCGAACAGCATTCTGGCAATGTTTAGTGACAGACTGGACAGTCGGTTTCATAAGTTTTGGAGCAATCTACATTTAAGCCTAAATACTAACGTAGCTAAGTAAGTTCTGTATTTTTACTAACATTGTGATTTAATATAATTTTGTGTATGTGGATTATTATGATTGTACTTATATGGATATTGTGAAATCTGAATTAAATGAATTTATTTATTTATTTATTTATGTACCACTCTTGTATATGAGGTTTAAAATAAATAAATCGCTTCCTGTTATACTTTACACCGCACAAAAAGTGTAGCTCTAATTAAATTATCTAAATTCGCGAGCAGTTCGCGCTTACTGCCGCCACACGCACTTTATGAGTTTCATTCACACGTTTACTGGTGTGAAAATGTTTTTCTTAACCTATGCAATTCTAAAATTCTTCCTCGGAAAAAAGACATCTCATATATTCATACATAGAATCAGCCTGTATAAAGTTCCCACTTCTGGGTCACACTGGGCCTCGTTTTTGTGACAGGGAGTCGGTTATTTAATTAACCATCTGTGTCGTCACGAAATCAAAACCAAAATATTTTATTTCACATAGGCCTAGGTGAGCGGTTTTTAAACGTTGAAAAAGGTGCACGGTTCGCGTTGGTCCTTCCCATGGAGAAGAACCGGGAAGAAACTCCATTGTTACTGTTTTCACGATCTATAATACATAGGTATAGATATATGAAAGGTGTATGTAAAATACTTCTTCACGAAACCGAAAGGCACTTGTTTTCCCCGTCATTGCGATATTTTTTTTGTTCTGCACCATACCTGGGAACCTTCTAGTTACGGAGATATAGAGGGTCAAAGTTACAACTATTTTGACAAGTATTTTTTGCAAGGTTTTGCCTTTTAACAACTCCATGACCCCCGTACTATTCAATACATCCTGCAGCACAATGTTTTAAGTGCGTTACATTGATTTCTACAACAAAACATGATTTATAAACTCATAAAAAAGTTGTTTCCCAGCAATAATTTCTGCGTAAAGTTACTTAGTTTGATGTACAGAATGCTTGGTTAACGACTTTGTGATGAGGTAGCTTACACTCTGTATACCTTTAAGTTATATTTTAGGCAGTGGTGAAGAAATTATTTAATCAAACTAAGTACTGCCT
Source organism: Xestia c-nigrum (assembly GCA_916618015.1). Lineage (NCBI taxonomy): Eukaryota > Metazoa > Arthropoda > Insecta > Lepidoptera > Noctuidae > Xestia > Xestia c-nigrum. The sequence goes on along the minus strand of OU745251.1, from coordinate 1,142,350 downwards.
AGTTGATGGCAAAAGGCGTACACCCTATTACATAGGACTTAACCTCTATAACTGGTGAAATGTGGGTGTAACATTAGCTACAGTTTAGCCTAATCCTTTGGGAATCCCCACAAGGAAGATGTTATAATATAGGTTTGAACTCACTTATTTTCGATCGGACATCATTACCCTTTTACTCAATCATCTCTACCCTACCAGCTGTCTATACAAAAAAAAAACGAAATGTCCACGGTAAAAATATGAAACCTCTTACACTGCGCCATTGCTATTTGATTCGGTATATCATCAAAAGTTCGGCCCTAATCGTCTTAACGGCACCCATCACTTACGACCCATACTGTCTCAAAAACAAGCCAGAAAACTAGAACATAAAGACGACAGGCACAAGCTGCGAGTATGAAACTACCGTCACCATTAATAACAGCAAGTGTGTTTCTAAACTTAGTTAAATATGTTTGCGGAGTCTCTACGGAGAATGTTTTGACAGAAAACTGCCGTTGTTACAGCGCAGTGTGCGACCGTCCGTAAACTACAATAATATTGTGTCGTATGTGTGTGCTAGTGTGTGCTTGCCTTTATACACTGTGTTGGGTAGTTATTCATGATTTTTATTTGATGTCTTTGTAATAAGTTGAAGTAAGTTAGCTTAAGAAGTAAGTGAGTAAAAAAGTTAGTTTATTTTTATTTTATGCCTGATTGTGATTACGTACATACTCAATAAGGAGGAATCACTGTTCTGTATACATTAGTAGGAGTTTTACTCGAAATTTACAAACAATGACTACCCGAATTAGCTAACACAGTAATGAAAGTGAAATACTGCACTAAATGTTATATAGAGACTTTCCTAAAAGGAATTTACTCTGAAAGCTATATTGAATTAATCTATTCTGCTCTTATTATAAAAGTCTGCCAAATAATATCCCAATACTTTTTTTATATCTTCAAAATGCCGTATAAACACTTTAGTATACCTACTTGTTTATCTTTCTTCAATTTTACATTTCATTTAATGTGTTTTTGTTGAAACGAAACGCAAATTGAAAACGCATCGTTGGCGGCAGTGACGTCAAACGCTTTGCGTCAAAGAAACACTTTTGTTTAAAAACGACTTAAAAGTTTCACAAAGATGTCATTATAATTTTTAATATTGTTATTGGGTTTGCTGAATAATGTACATACAATTATTAGTAAAAAATATCATATTAAGGGTAAAAAATAAGATATAAAGAAGGCAGTTAGGATACGGAAATTACGTCAACTGCTGTGACAAGAATGGCTGCAACAGTCAAGGACGTTTAAAAAACTGGCGTGGAAAATTATAGAAGTTTACAACTTTTTTTGAGCAATACGTGGTCGTTGAACTTAGCTTTTAATTATTTTCTTGGTTTGATATTACTATACTTTATTAATTTGAGTGAAGATAAAAATAGATGCATATTCCTTCATTAAAAACATATCAACACGCATGTTATCCTTGGAGGGTTGGGCAGAGTTATACTTCATTGCACACACATAAATTAATTAATTTTGCTGGACATTACACACAGCACCATCTAGTGCCACACTAAGCAAGGCTTGTGTTGTGGTCACCAGACAGTTGTTATACTACATTTATACTTTTTGTTTGTAAATACATAGTTATTATACATATAAACATATGGGACTCTGAAACAAATGTCCATGCTCATCACACAAACATTTACTCCTACCGGGATTCGAAGAACTCTAAGAACGTTATTCACGTTACGTAATTTTTCACATATTTTGTCAGTTACCTGTAATTTCTATGTAAACCTCGAGCCCGCTACCATCACTCAAATCAAAGTTCCGTAGCTTCCACTGATAAATTTATATGGAAATACCCAATAACTCTACTACTAACTACTAGGAACTAGAACTACCTAGGAATCGAACCAGGGACATCATGCTCAGCACCATGCTTGAGACCACTAGACTAATGAGGTAGTCAAACAAAAATTTACTTATTAATAATACTTTCGATAACAATTGAATAATAATTTTATTCTATTACCGACACGACACTAAAAATCAATGTGGATTCTTATAAAATATAAATATTACAAAGCACCAACAACACTTTTACTTAAATAAAAATCTTAAAAAAAATCAGAACATTTTTCCCCAGTCCCACACTATCGCCATCTATGACAAACAGCATGAACTTATTCGGAAAGACTTTCTTTATCTCATGTAACCTCGTTACAGAACGTTGTATAGCGCCACTGCGGCAATAATTTAAACTAAATGTTTTGTTGTGCTGACAAAAGATGCTTGTACTGTGCCGTATTTCGTTGCTTACACAATGTTTGAGAAAGGCAATAGTCGTAGTGGTTAATGTTTTGGCACATGCTATGCTCAAAGTTTTGTACTTTGAACTTATCGTGGCAGAATTTACGATCAAAGTCAAAGTAGTTATTAGTGTGTTTTTGTGTGACTAATTTGTATCACCAAAAAGCACAATATTAACTTTGACTTTGATCGTTTAAACACTGTTTTAGGCTTTCATGGTTTAAAACTAAACTTGTATTGTCACTTATATTTCGACGCTGTTGCAAGCGCCATGATCGCGGGTTCTCTCAACGTAATATTAAATAATCACGGAAGATATCCCGTAAGTGACAATATAAGTTTGATCGTTAAGTATGCAATCTATACTTAATATTATAAAAAGGAAAGATTTGTATTTTTGTATGTAAGAATAAACTTAAAAACTACTGAACCTATACGAAAATTTTTTTCAGCAATGGATAGCTAGATTATCAACGAGTAACATAGGCTATATTTTATTCCCATACTCCCACGGGAACGGGAACTACGCGGGTGAAAGCGAGGGACGTCCGCTAGTTGAGGATACAATTAGTTAAAGTATTAAGAGATGAGCAAAATAGTGACTGCCTCGTTGGTTGAGTGGTTGCCAGCGCGACTGCTGAGCATCCAGGTCTTGGGTTTGAATCTTGGGTTGGACAAAATATTTTTGGATTTCATCATCATCATCATCATCATCTCAGCCGAAAGACGTCCACAGCTGGACATAAGCCTCCCCCAAGTGTCACCACATTGACCGGTCCTTTACGACTCGCATCCACCGGATTCCCTCAATCTTCACTAGGTTATCGGTCCAACTAGTGGGAGGTCTTCCAACGCATCGTCTTCCGGTTTGCGGTCGCCACTCCAGAACTTTTCGGCCCCAACGGCCATCCGTTCTGCGAGCAATGTGCCCTGCCCACTGCCACTTAAGTTTAGCAATTCCTCGGGCTGCGTCGTTTTTGGGTTTGTATATTAGAAATGTGCTGTGTCTTATGTGTGTAGTATAGTAGGATGTCATCATCATCATCATCTCAACCGAAAGACGTCCACTGCTGGACATAGGCCTCCCCCAAGTGTCGCCACATTTGCTGGTTTGCTGGTTGACGTGTACAACTGCCCATAGAAGCTCTCGATCTCCCTCAGTAGCTCCGGTTTGGCGGATAAGATCCTGCCATCGTCGGTCTTCAGTTTTGTGTGCTGGCTCTACCCAATATCCATCAATATCCATCCGTTGTATTCGTCCACTGAGCCGTCTAGGCACTCGAAACGATTCTGGAGTTCGAGTTGAAAGCTCTCGGGGTTTGGATTTAGATCTGTGCTGGACGGAGCGTAGACTTCATCAGTCGAGACCTTTCTAGCTTGATATTGATGTTCAATGTGCCTCGTACCATGCGGTGATCGCTCCCGGTTTTCACCGAATTGATCACAGAGACATCATTGAACATCTGCTTTTTGGTTGACATGATGAAATCAATCTCGTTTTTTGTTGCACCATCTGGGCTCTGCCAGGTCCACTTCCTGTACTCACGCTTTTTGAAAAAGGAGTTCATCATATAGAGGCCCGCCCTCCTTCTCCATAAAACTAGCCAGTTGGTTCCGACATCCAACTCCTAATTGCCCCACCTGCAGCTCATCCCCGTCTCGTTTGCCCGGTTTCGCGTTAAAGTCCCCCATGACAACGGTGAAGTGAGTTTTGAAACCATGCATGGCTTTAGAGATATCCTCATACATGGCCTCCACTTCGTCGTCGGGGTGTACCGAGGTCGGGGCGTAGACCAGTATGACCTTCAGCGAATATCTTGAGGATATTCTGAGTATAAGGTACGCCACCCTGGTCGACACACTCGATCTTCACCACGTTGTTCACAAGGGACTTTTGGACGATAAACCCAACACCACCCCGGGACTGGCTGTCACCCTCTCGGAAATAAAGCAGGTTGCCGGATTTTAGGATTATCATGTCCTCCCCCTCTCATCGGACTTCAGATAATCCCACAATACGCCATCGCAGCCTGCTCAATTCCTCTTCGAGCTCCGCTGTTTTCTCGTTGGTCCGGAGTGTGCGCTTGTTGTAAGTTGCCAGGTCCAGTCGTAGGTGTTGTCATCCGGATCCCATCCAGGGATTCTTCGCACCCCTTGCCACGCCATAACCTCGACCGCTGCCGTAGTCGAGGGTAGACGGGCTGCCGGGCCATTAGGGGCCATTTATTTGATGCGGTGTCCATTTGGCGGGTTTTGCCATAATCGCCACGCTTGGCAGGCGGGTTGGCGATCGCAGTACGGTTGTCACAATAGCACAGAGAACGCTGCTGCCCATTCCCATTGCCCATTGGTTAGTCCCTTAGTCGCCTTTTACGACACCCACGGGAAGATAATATGGGATGGTGCTATTCTTTACGTCCGGCACCATGCGGACAACAGTAGTAGGGTGTACTTCTGCCTAATCCTTCGTGATATTATGTAATGTTATGACGTTACGCAAAATAGTTCAACATGACAATCCAAGTTACAAAATAAAACAATTTTGCATTTATCCTGATAGCTTTAATTTCTGTCAAAAACATCTCGTGTTAGTTGGAAAAACAGAACGAATTTGATGCAGCTTAAGGTATGATTCCGATTAGCACGAAAAGAGAGTGTACGAGTACCTGACACTAATAGGTTTCATTCAGCGCCAGGACCATCTGCCACCAGGACGTTACCTAAAACGGTGACACCCCTAATTGGGCTCAACCCATTTTTTTGCTCATCAATTCTAACAAAGAAAGTTTCGTATAAGTTTCATTCCTGGATTATGTAAATTGTGATTTAGTTTCTTTTGAAAATGACAGTGGCTGAATTTGTGTCTTATTATTTCGGAGGGAACTGCTTTTAAAACACACACAACAAATAAACACGCTGTCAGCTATCTGTGGTGACTCACCAATCTTTTCCTGTTACGAATACGAGTAAGTATTTATCTCGTCATAATTATGTCAGTTGCTTTATAAAAAGTTGAATGGCAAAATCTTCAGAAATATAACCTCTATCTCAATCATCTTCTACGAACGTGAACTAAAGAATCACGTCACGATTTGGATGTATTTTTGACTATTTAATTGATAAATGCGTCGAACTGACAAACTTAATTTAATGCAGACAATATTAAACAAAAAAAATACACAGATACAGTCGCGATCTCAACTAGTGAAGCAAATACTTTTCAAGTCAAGAATCTAAAGAAATGCATGCAGCATCGCACGGGCGAGTAACATGTTATTGAAGTAGCATTGCATACATGTCGCAGTATCGTTAAAAAAATAGTTTTTAGAAAATCCAAATATTTAGGTCCAGATTTTTTTGCTGATCGGCTGATCTAAGATGTAATCTGTGTTCTGGTTGGTTGGAAATCCCAATCCTAATCCTAACTTACATTATAAATGCGAAAGTAAGTTAATTTGTTTTTTACCTTTTCACGCCTACAACACTGCACCGATGATCCTGAAATTTTGCGAACACGTTGTTAAGTGTACTAAAACTGACATCATCATCAGCTTATTAATGTTCCCACTGCTGGGACACAGGCCCCCTCTCTATGAGAGGGAATGGCCCACCAGGGCTCAGTGCGGATTGGTAGATGTCAAATGTTTTCAATTTTTGTTTTTCGACATGCCGGTTTCCTCCCGATGTTTTCCTTCAAGATTTTGAGAGCAGTGGTGATGAAATAAATTACTCAAACTCAAACTCAAACTCAAATCATTTATTTCAATTAGACCATTACGGCACTTTTGAATGTCAAAAATACAAAACTAAATCAAAGCTACAGTCACAGTCACAAGGCATAATAACTTGAGAAAGTACTGTAGTTGCCCATTCCCTAGCGTAGATCTCTATGGAGAAGAACGGGCAAGAAACTCCTTACACAAAGTAATGCGCCTGTCTGGGACTGACTGTTCGTAAGTCGGGGCCGCCACCACTGGACCACCGCTGCTCGTACATATGGTATCTTTAGTAATAGATGGCGTCACGATCTTTTGAATCTTGATTTAATTACACGCAGAGTACAATTTACCGAATTTACTGTCAAATTCTAAATTAAGGCGAGCAATGCCGACGGCAAAAGCTAGTTCAGAATAAAGCTCGAATAAACTGTAAACTTGCTTTAAAGTAGAATATACATGTCTTTGCATGTCCATTATCTGCCTAGCCTTTTCCCAACTACGTTCGGGTCGGCTTCCAGTCTACCGAATACAGCAGAATACCAGTATTTTACATAGAACGATTGCCTATCTGACCTGCACAACCCAGGTAGTACTGGATATTATCCCCTACTAACTATGTTGTGGAGGAAAAATCCTAGGATTTTCGTAAAAAAACTGATTTCCCAACTATGCTACAACACACACACCGAATGTATTGGCACGTACTTCCAATACATAGATAAGTGTGCCTCTAGAGATCAACTGGAAGTTGCGATCTTTAGTCAGACGTATTGTAGTGTAAAACTTCATGTAATTTGTAGAAGTATAGGTGAAGCTATGGAATTTATCGAGGTTGCTAACGTTAGAGAAGATTTTGTCTCATAACATACTTGTTTGTATATGTCACCGTAAAATTGTCAAACACGTTATATTACAATATAACGTGTTTCGCTGTAGCGATATTGTAATATCTCGAATTATAGTCAACTGAACTTACGGAAATATCTCTGCACCCATAATCGGGACTTGGGGCACCCCCCCGTTAGGTTAGTTAGGTTCCTTTAAACCCTGCACTCGGAAATAGGGGCCCCACGAAACGGGGCTCCGTCAACTACGCTTTTTAGGGGAATGTAAAGTGTTTTAAGGTTAGGTTATGTTAATCGTTATTTCTCAGGAATGCTACAGTATATTTTCATGAGAGTGGTTCCACTGGGCAAGGGGGACCGCTCCTTCTCTCCAAACCGCATGAGTTGACTACCATCGCATACATTTCACAAAAATAATGCGTTTTATTGTAAGCAGTATTTTCATTTGACAATAATTCGAGAGTTTACAATATCGCTAGAGATATTACAATATACCGTATTTGACAATTTTACGGTGACATATATACCAGTTATTGATTAATAAGCAAGCCAAATTATTCAAAGTCACTACTACTATACGGGATGTTAACAGACTCTTGAGCCAAGCATTCTGTACACCAAACTTAGTCAACACAATTTTTTTTGCTGGGAATCGACTTTTTTCTTGAGGTGAAAAAATCACGTTTTCCGGTAGGACTCAATGTAACGCACTTAGAAGATTGTTCTGATGGATGGATTGATAGTAAGGAAGTCGTAGAGGTGTTTCAAGTAAACAATAAAACATGTAAATAAAAAAAGCGGCTAAGTGCGAGTCGGATTCGCCCATGAAGGGTTCCGTAGCAGCAAGTAACATAATATAAAAATTCTTGTAGTTCGTTGTAAAAGTAAGGTAAATTGTGGTTTACGATTTAGGACGTATTAAAAAAATACTTACTAGATCTCGTTCAAACCAACTTTTGGCAGAAGTTTACATGGCAATGTACATCGCATATTTTTTTAGTTTTATCATTCTCTTATTTTGGAAGTTACAGGGGGGGCACATTTTACCACTTTGGAAGTGTTTCTCGCGCAAACTATTCAGTTTAGAAAAAAATTATATTAGAAACTTCAATATTATTTTTGAAGACCTGTCCATAAATACCCCACACGCATGGATTTGACGAAAAAAAAAATGAAATTAGTTTCATTTTCCTATCCAGACAGACAGACAGAGAGACAGAGAGCCAGACGGACAGACAGACATGACCAATCCATAAGGGTTCCGTTTTTTGCCATTTGGCTACGGAACCCTAAAAACTTGTGAAAAAGTTGGAACTTTGGCCCCCAATATGTCTGAAACAAGGTTCCCAGCTATAGTAAAAAACGCATTGGCGGGGAGAAAAAGTGCCTTTCCGCTTCAGTAAGAGTATTTTTACTCCCTTTATAATCTGTAGCCTTATCCCCCCTTCAAGTTCAACAAGTTCAGGATAAGTATGTGTCAGGACAGGCCTCTAGTGTGACGGTACAGTCACGTCTAATAATATGTATACACTCTCCTTAATATTATAGCTATTTTCGCGAGAAATAACGATTGTAACTATGAGATTGGATCTTTTTCATAAAAATATGAGTTCCAGAATACTATGTACGTTATAACATTGAATTTTAATCAGTACATTAGGAGAAACAAAATTTTAAAAATTATTAAGTAAATAAATAATAATAAATAATAATTTATTTATTCATTATAAGTGCATAAATTTCGTGAAAAACAATATAATTGGAGCTTATATTAACAGAAATTCGATGTTACATCTGTGTCTGAACTAGATAAATGAATATCTGTATCTCAGACAACAGCGCTCTTCCTTAAAATTATACATTTATTTATAAGCGGTTCAAGTTGGCTTTAATTACATATAATATTAGGTAATAATCATCTAGGAGCAACTAAAGTGTTTACATATTATTAGACGTGACTGTACTCGTGGCCCCTCGTAAAAATCTAAACGTACTAATCCGAGAGAACAAAATGATTCTTCTTTATTTCAGCATGATTAATATGATTATATTGCTATGACAGCTCATGATATGAAACAAGGTTTTTCGACAAGGGTGATGACAAAGTTTCTTAGAACTTGTCGACTATCCTATGTACTCCTGAAGTTTCTAATTAGAGAGCCTGATAACTTGAAAACACCATGATTGAAAAAACTTAGCACCTTTTTCAATAAACGTAACCTTCAGAAAACTCCACAAAAAACACTCGAAAAATAATCAACGTACATGTCGCCACTCTATTTAGCACACCTATCTCTTTCCGAACGTGACTCCAGAATCTAAAACGCATACACAAACAAAAAACCGTATATTCCACTACTAAATATTCCGGGTGCGTCCAACCGAGAGCGTCTTTTTCAGCGTTTCAGGCATTGCCTTGAATTTTCAGTTGAAGTGCTGGGATTTGCATCATAAAGGGAGAGCTGTTTATCCGTCTGCTCTCCCCTCTCACCTCGCCTTGTTTGCAGTTTTTCATGAAAAGGTAACGTTAAAGGTATGTGAAACACAGAACGGCGGTGTGGATTTTAGAGGTGGTTTTACTTTGCTTACTTTTGTGTCAAGCTTTTGTGCTTTTTTGGCTAGACGGAACAGAGGAGGTCCATCAATATGCAAGCTTGCTGAGATCAGCACTCTCTCATTTCTATAGAAGAAATAATGAAGCAATTTATTGTGATGCGATTGGATAAAACTGCGTTAAGCTTGAGACCGGACTAGTCAAACAATCTTTTTAAAAATGGTATTTTACCTTGCATGTAACAGCTGGCCTCAATATTTCTTGGAACAGGCTGCGATCATGAGCTTCATTGTCACTAGTACCAATAACAGTTCCACGATGGAACTAGTGTTGTTTTTTATAATCACTGAAATAATTAGAAAATAATGGAACAGAGGATGTGTAATGGATCCCAAAATTGATTAAACCATCCCCCAATTGTTGTCAACAACACAAACAATATGAACACTAAACTACTAACTACTTTATCTTATGACAAGCAACTATTATTAAATAACCCTAAAAAGCCCGACACCAAAATTAAACGCCCGCACTCGATCTTCCAAAAACTGGGTAGTACGATGGAGTGTCAAAAAACGCCACAACGAATTATGTCAGTAATTGCTCTGAATTCAACGCTCCCTTTAGTAATTCCTTATGGAAAATTAAGGCTTTTCAGGTGAAAATTGCATGGCACCCGCTGGACGGATAGTGACTTAAATTTAATCACAAGTAATGTAAAAAGTGAGTGTTTTACACTACACGTGATGTTGGTAACAAATAACAATTATTTTCGTGGTTAAACGAAAAACAAGCAATGTATGTACAAGCAATGTATGTACATTGCTTGATTTTCGTTGAACTTCTGGAAATGAATAAGACTTCATTTGATTTAAAGGGGCTTCATAGATCATTGTATAGAAGGTAGAAGAGACAAGAAAGCACATACAGTTACCATGAATTTTATCACAATACCTATACATACATCTAGAACCCCCCCTTTCCCCACTAAATAGATCAGGCCCCTTATTCACAACCATTCGACTTGCTTCCGATTCGGAAAGTCGTATGTCTATCTCGGTCGTTTTCGTAATGCCAGAAGAAGACAGATATACGACTTTCCGTATCGGAAGCGAGTCGAATGGTTGTGAATAAGGGGCCAGGCCCCTAGTAGCTTCTAAAATAAGAGAATGATAAAACTTAAAAAAATACATACTGTACACTTGCACTTTTCACCGAAAATTGGTTTCAACGAGATCTAGTAAGTTGTTTTTTTTTAATACGTCATTAATCGTAAACCGCAATTTATGTTACTTGCTGCTACGGAACCCTTTATGGGCAAGTCCGACTCGTTTACTGGAAAGTGACGTCACAAGCCCGACTCATGACGCGTTTATCTTCGTCATTTTTAACCGACTTCTAAAAAAGGAGGAGGTTCTCAATTCGGATGTTTCTATATATATATATATATATATTTTATTTTGTGTTTGTTCGGGCATAACTCCGTCGCTTGCCAACCGATTTGGAAAATTCTTATTTTGTTGGAAAGGGTATTCTTTCCAAATGGTCCCATAGCCACCAAGTCGGGATCTGGTGATGGAATCTTGGCGAAATCGAGGGAACTCTTCAAATTTTATATGAAAACGTGTTGCGATTTTGGTATTTTCTACAACAAGTGAAGCATTTGTGTTTGATAAGAACCATTCTACCATCAGATCTGATGATGAAGCCAAGAGTCACGGAACTCCATAATGAAACAATGTACCCTAGTCGTGTTTGGGCTTGTTGTAATTGTAACGGTATGCACTTTCCATGTATATCAAGCACATGTGAACCACTAAAAAGTGAAAAATAAAAACTTTTTTGCAAAAAATAAAACCGACTTCAAAAAAAAAAACAAAAAAGTGAAAAATAACTTTAGCTTCTGAAGTCGGTGACAAAAAAACTAAAGCAATAAAACAAAGGTCACCGACTTCAGAAGCTAAAGTTATTTTTCACTTTTTTTTTTTTTTTGAAGTCGGTTTTTGTTTAAGTATTTGATAAAACGAAAAACACGTTTCCAATATTTTCAACCGACTTCCAAAAAGAGGAGGTTCTCAATTCGTCTGTATTTTTTTTTTTTTTTTTTTTTTGTGTTTGTTACCTCAGAACTTTCGACTGGGTGAACCGATTTTGATGGTTCTTTTTTTGTTTGAAAGCTGGTGCTTCCCGTTTGGTCCCATTTTAATTTGCTGAAGACCTGATGCTGATCTTCGGAGATATACAACGGAACTCTTCAAAAATACACAGCAAATCTGCAGTAATTGCAAAAATCGCTTGTAGGTTCATTGTTTATACTATTTCATGACGTAACATCACGCCTGTATGCTCTGAGGGGGTACGCACATGTGTAAATACACCCAGATTTCGAAAATTTTTGTTACCTCAGAACTTTCGACTGGGTGAACCGATTTTGATGGTTCTTCTTTTATTTGAAAGTTGGTGCTTCCTGTGTGGTCTCATAATCATCAAATCAGTATCCGATGATGGGATTCTGCAGAAATTGAGAGAATTCTTCACATTTTATAGGCACACTAGAAGCGATTTGGGTAGTCTTAGGAAGTGTTCTTTCTCGAAGTGCTCCTATTTCAATTTGATGAAGATCTGATGAAGAACTTCGGAGATATGCAACGGAACTCCACTCAATAAATGATAGCAAATGTACTGTGATTGCTGAAATCTCATGTCTGTCTATTGTTTACACCAGTTCATAACCTACGACCGCGCCGGTACGCTGTGAAGGGGTAAGCACATGTGAACAACTAAAAAGCGAAAAAAAAAAACTTTTTTACAAAAAATAAAACCGACTTCAGAGAAAACAAAAAAGTGAAAAATAACTTCAGAAAAAACGCTTCAGAAGTCGGTGACCTTTGTTTGATTGATTTAGTTTTATTGTCACCGACTTCTGAAGCGTTTTTTCTGAAGTTATTTTTCACTTTTTTGTTTTCTCTGAAGTCGGTTTTATTTTTTGTAAAAAAGTTTTTTTTCGATAGTCAACTGACGGACCAAACAGAATTATATTTTTTTTAGTCACACATCATCCCTTTTATAAAAGTGTATTAAAAAACTAGATGGCCAAACTTCAGTGACAGTGAGTAGGACACATTGCTCGCAGAACGGATGGCCGATGGGGCAGAAAAGTTCTGGAGTGGCGACCGCGAACCGGAAGACGATGCGTTGGAAGACCTCCCACTAGGTGGACTGATGATCTGGTGAAGGTTGCGGAAATCTGTTGGATGCGAGTCGCACGGGACCGGTCAATGTGGCGACACTTAGGGGAGGCCTATGTCCAGCAGTGGACGTCTGTCTGCTGAAATGATGATGATGATGATGAGGTGTTACAAAACACAAACTTAGAAAAACGATAGATGACATTTCAAAATAAAAAAACATATAACGCAACTATAACGTGAAATATTGACGTAATTGCAATATTAAAATTCGTTCGCCTGTAGTAGAAGTTATAACAAGCCTATTTTTCATCTAAAAAGTCCACGTTCGAGGTTCGGCGGAAAATAAATTGGTACCCAGGATAAGTTGGCTCATATCGCGTTACATAAATAATATTACCATTTATATTTTGATTTGAATATAATCGAAAAAAGTCACGTTGACGTATAGCGTGAATTTATTTTCTTACGTTTTTATCTCCGACATATTGTTTGTTATTCAGTTAGGTTCACGACGTAAGAGGGAATTGTAATATATTGAAGAAAGCAATCATTCTCGTGCCCTCATCCCAATTTGTTTTGAGATTAAGTCACGTTATCTTCGTCCACGCTTCTATGTAAATAGTCTCCGTAGTAGTCAATCTCAGTGGTAAAACCATTTCCAGTCATATCGTCTTTCACACAGGCCCTAATATCGTTTTTCAGGTCTTCTTATACTCTCAAAGCCGCTACATTGATAATCAAAACTAATTTCGTGCTGTTAAAATCTAATAATGATTCCTTCTCGTTCTGAAAAGCAGAGTCATAACAAGCTTTTTATGTCTTAAACCCGCCTATTTTCTTTATCCACCTTTTGTCGTTTTCTTTCCCATAGTTTGGGCTGGGATTAGAACGGGTCAGAGAAATTTTAATAATTCTTCTCTTCGCGTAGACCTCAACATCATCATTTGCATCATCACCGCGCAGCACTTGGTAAAACTGCTTCGCCACTGTGCCAAACGATAACTTTCTCAAAATCACTTTCTATCCCTCCCTCAAAGAAATTGTAGGTATTTCAAAGACAACCAGTCGTACCAAGTGGTATAGTGGTGTGGTGTGGTGGTAGTAGTGGGTCATCATCATTTCAGCCGAGAGACGTCTACTGCTGGACATCGGCAGCCCCCAAGTGTCGCCACATTTATTATCATCGACATCGATTGTCCCGTTCGTCTCGCATTCAGCGAGTCCCCGCTACCTTTACCAGGGGCCTATTTCATAAACGTGAAAATGACAGGCGACAGGTGACAGATAACAATTTTGTCAATTTTTCATTTCATAAACATTACCTATGACAAAAAAGTCGTGGTGGAAAAATCACAATTATGACAAATTGTCGCGACATTTTGAAATATTTCCGTTTCATAAAAAAATTCCTTTGACAGGCGATAGGTGACAATTTGTCGCGAAAAACTCGACATATTTGTTATATGAAACACAAAATTGTAATTACAAGTTGACAAATTTGTAGACTTGTTGAAGATTTCTGACAGGCGACCTCACCCTTTTGCGCGCTGGCAACACTGGCGACAGGTCGTAAAAAAACGGCCTCGTAGTTAATTTATTTAAAATAATTGTTTTATTGTGTTTAAATTGTTTTAAATCTATTCTTTATAGTAGAATCAATGTATAAAGTGACACACGTAGTGTTTGTGACCAGTTTATATTGTGATAACCCGTAATAATCGATAATTCGATAAGTCATGTACCGGCTGTCAACTTTTGGACTGTGGATTTGAATTCTTCGAACCGGGGGAGTATTACGTTTTAATTTACTTATTATTGGTGTATAATTTACATACTTAACATCACCTAAACACTGCTCAGGGCACTGAGCAACATCCCGTACCCACACCGGCTACGTTTATGTCTCATTCTGCTTGACAATTTGTGGAAGCAAAATCGAGGACGTAAACACTGGCCCAGACAAAAACATTCACTACAAACCCTACTTCACACTTATTATGTCCCTGATACAATACCTATATTCTTTAATAACTTGACATTTCATAAAGTACCTTTATAGACTTTGTTCCCACATAAACTCATGTTCTTTATAATACTTGTTAAAAATAGTTAATCTTAGCAATCATAATATTAGAAATAGCCTTTCTTAGAATATTAATTGTAATAAGTTTGAGAATATTAAATCAAATATCTTTTCTTTAATTTTAGTTTTTTTTTTTTTTACCTTATACCTTCATTTTTCTCATAATTTCTTCTAAAACTTTCTTTTGTTCTTTGGTTTAAATATTTTTACTTCTTTCTAACTTTAAAACTACTGTCTCAAGGTTTCAATAAACACAGTATTCTCTGAACATACTCAGCTGTTTCTTGTCACTTTTCAGGTTTCGCTTAATCAAGCAATATGATGACCCGCGGAGCTACTGTTCGTGACATGTCTGACAAACTGAAAGCGGCCCTGAGGGAACTAGATTCATCTAGAAATGAGTGCAGTAAGCTGCTGCGGGAACGAGAAGAAAGTGAAGTGGAAATAGAGGCAATAGTAAACAAAAACACTCAATTAAAGAGCCAGCTTGCAGAACTCCACACCCAGCACATCGATATACTGGACCAGCATCACCATCTCCGTCAACTAGTGTCGGGTTTCCACCAGTGCCATGACACTCATGACCAGGCACTTAAACGAATATCTGAGCTGGAGGCGGAATTGTGCAAAGCAAACAACACCATCGCCTCCATCAGTTCTCTGAAAGCCAGCGAAGAGGTTGCCAACACCAACAACCTGTTCAGTGAGCTAATTGATAGTGTACCCGGACTGGAGTATGAGCAACCCACCATACCGTCCGTGACACCGTCACCATAGATTTAACTGGGGAGGATACCTTCACTAGATGTCCAATCGTTCTAAGTAGCCATAAGAAAATTAAGAAATATATTAAAATAAACAAAAGTATCAAAAAGTATAAGAAACTTCTGAAAACTCAAAGTGTGTACAAATACAATATTAACCTCAGAAGAGAACTCAGAAACTTAAATAACCAATTAAATGTATGTAATAGTAAGTTAGAATCTTGTACACAAATGTATGATGTTGATATACAAAACCTTCAAAGGGAATTATTGAGTAGGGAAAATACACTTAAGGATATCTTTTGTAAATATGAGTGTAGTCAACAGATGTTGAGTGAGCGCATGCAGGAGGCTTGTGAGTTGGTGGACCTAGTGAAGTACAACGCAGAGAAATATGAGTCACTGACCAACAATCTCACCTGTAGTTGTGCTGCCACTCCGCCACCTCCCATGTCTCAGCATGTTCTCCCAGCTGCCTTACCCATCATAAATAATAATAGCCAAGCAACTTTGAACCCCACCCAAAGTAATATTTTAGTGTTATCTGATAGACTAGGAACAGGTTTTGGATCTTTGTTAAATAACCGTTCCAATCATACAGTACTGAACCATTGCCACCATAACCTGCATTTTAATGAGCTGATTCATAAAATTCAACATACACAATTGAATGAGCAAAGTACTGTAGTTTTACTAGTTGGAAATAGTCTTAGTATATCAAAAAAGGACATAGTTAATGGTATTGACACCCTACTTAAGTTAAGACTAGGCAAATTAATATTGTGTGCGTTTCTATATTCTGACAATTTACTTGCTCAAGAAAATGATTATATTTCTAGCCTAAATACTTTGATGCATATTTTATCATGTCGTCATAGTGACCGTTTATTAGTTTTTGATACTAACAATTTTGTTAGGGATTTTGTTTTGATTCGGGATCATTATATGTTTCTTCCCAAGATTAGTAAACATTTACTAGCTACATTGTTAGCTTTTAATATACACGCAGTTAATGATGATTTAACTGAGACTAGGTTAAGTGATGAATCAGTATTATTTGATGACACTGTTGTAGATTCTTTAAACTATTAGAGCCGACAAAAGAGAAGACGGATAGTAATATTTTACTTTACCACCAGAATATAAATCGCTTCTCCGGCAACATTTTAGACGTGGAAATGTTAGTAGATAAATACCACATGGATATTTTATGTTTTAGTGAAACTTGGTTAAAACCAGATAGGATGTTGTTTAATGTTAGTAATTTTTCAGTTGCCAGCGCGTTCAACAGATCCACAGTGGGTGGTGGTACCCTGATACTTTGTAACAGTTCTCTCAGACATAAGGAAAGGAAGGATATCACTGCTTACTCTGTTGATCGCTTATGTGAGGTAGCATGTTCAGAGGTTGAAGGCCATACTTTCTTATGTGTCTATAGACCACCAGCATCTAACTTGTCATTGTTTTTAATCACAATGGAAGAAATATTAAGTAAACTTTTCAGGGATAATAAATTAGTTTTTGTTTGTGGTGACTTAAATATTGATCTGCTAGTCGATTCTCCCGAAAAATGTAAGCTCATCTCATTGTTTAAATCATTCAATTTAAAATATTTATTTAATGAAGCAACTAGGATAACGGCAACTTCAGCTTCCTGCATAGATAATGTATTTACTAATTGTAACGTTAAAAATTCGTTCTTAATTAGTGGCGTTAGGTCAGACCACACTGGTCAACTAGTAAATCTAAAGGATTTTAATTTGTTTTATTAAGAGGTCTTATTCGAATAGTTTTAGCTAAGTGCAACTTTTTGTCCAAATCAAAAGTGATTTGGACAAAAAGTTGCACTTAGCTAAAACTATTCGAATAAGACCTCTTAATAAAACAAATTAAAATCCTTTAATAATAATGTTCTAAGTAACCTATCAAACGCTAGTTTTGATTCAAAAGACCCCAATTTAAACTATGGCACATTGTTTTCTACAGTTTGCAAAGAATTCAATAAAACATGTCCTTTGAAAACAGTTAAAGTCAATTCTAAATCAAAATTTAGTGAATGGGCTACCGCGGGAATAAGAAAAAGCAGAGATAATTTATACAATTTATATCACGAAAAATCTCTAACCTCAGATCAAGTTTTTCATACTTATGTTAGAAATTATTCAAAAATATTCAAAAGTGTCTGCGCTCAAGCAAAATCACAGATAATAATTAACAAAATTGGTATTTCTAATAATAAAATAAAAACAGTGTGGCAGGTCATTAACAAAGAAACTGGAAAGACACAACAACGTGATCAGACCGAATTGTCCTTGAAAATAGATAATCAGACCATTTCTGACAAGCTAGAAGTGGCTGAGACGCTACAAAGTTTCTTCACTAATATTCCGCTAGAAGTTACAAAATCTCTCCCTTCTTCATCTACATTAGCTGAAGATTTTCTTAAAGAAAATTTAACTGCGGATATACCAAACTTTAAATTTAAACCAATATGTATTGCTACTATTATAAACGCGTTCAAAAGTCTCAACATAAAGAATACTGAAGACTTATGGGGCATATCCGTCAAGGTTCTTGGAGATATTATTGAATCAATCGCTCCTATCCTAACAGGCATATTCAATCAATGTTTGGATAGCGGTAAATTTCCTGATCTAATGAAACATAGTAAAGTAGTACCAATTTTCAAATCTGGTTGTAAGAGTGATCCCTCTAATTATAGACCTATATCTGTGCTTCCAGCGTTGAGTAAAATATATGAAAAAATCATGCTGGACCAGATTCTGATGTTATCTCACTTTAACTCAAATGGGATTTTGCACAGTCAGCAGTTTGGATTCACGAAGGGCAGGTCGACAACGGACGCGGGAGTTAAACTTATCACTCATATTTTGGAATCCTGGGAGAAGTCCCAAGATGCCATTGGCATTTTCTGTGATCTCTCTAAAACGTTTGACTGCGTGGACCACAACACACTGATGTGTAAACTACACCACTACGGAATTCGTGGTCTAGCTGCTGATCTGGTTCTTTCTTATCTATCAAACAGGCAGCAAAAAGTAAATGTAAATGGGGCGACACGTCCTCCGTGTCTCTAGTCAAGATAGGCGTGCCCCAAGGTTCAATTCTCGGTCCTTTCCTATTTCTTGTGTACATTAATGATCTCCCTTATATGATGGCCAAATTATCAGATATAATTTTATTTGCTGATGACACCTGGCTAATTTTTAAAGTAAATAGAAAATATACGCTTGTCCAACATGTTAACGAAAGTCTAACCGTTCTCTCGAAATGGTTCGCTGCTAATAATCTTTTATTGAATGCAAGCAAAACTAAGGGTTTAAAATTCTCCTTACCAAATGTACCACAAAGTGATCTTAATTTAAATCTTGACGGCAATAAACTTGATGTTATAGCGGAAACTGTATTCTTAGGGATTACTATAGATTCAAAATTACAGTGGGGCGCGCACATTAGAACTCTTTCAGGTAGGTTAAGTTCAGCTGCATATGCAGTTAGGAAAATAAGGCAGTTAACGGATGTAGCCACAGCTAGGTTAGTTTACTATGCTTATTTCCACAGTATTATGTCTTACGGCATCCTGCTGTGGGGATCAGCAGCAGACGTTGACTCCATTTTTATACTACAAAAAAGGGCAGTCCGCGCGATTTATAAAATGGGTCCTCGCGAGTCACTCAGGCAAAAATTCAAAGAGATCGATATATTAACTCTGCCTTCACTTTATATCTTTGAATGTATTTTATATGTCCGCAAAAATCGAGGGCTTTTCAAAATTAGAAGCGACTTCCACAATAAAAATACGCGCAGTAAACATGAAATTGTAATACCTAAATTCAGATTAACAAAAACTAGCAAGTCTTTTATTATAAACAGTATACGCTTTTATAACAAGTTGCCAAAGTCAGTTATAGAACTGACCGATGGAAAGTTCAAGAACTATATTAAACGTGTCCTTATGAAAAAAGCATATTACAAAATCAAGGACTACGTTGATGACAAAGAAGTTTGGCTATGATTCCTTCTGCGCATGCGGCTTCCCTGGTAGCTCATAAACGGCACAGATTTGTGGATGTCTCTAACTATTCTCAATCTCATAATTCTTTTTCTTTTGATTCAGATTATTACAATAGTTTTCAAATCATTTTTTCTCATATTTTGCTCAGAATGGTTACAGCACTGATGACAATATTTGTGTCACTTGTTTAATTTAGTTCTTTAATTATTTTTTTTTATAATTTTTTTTTATTTACTTACCTTTGTATAGATGCTTTTTTACCTATTATTTGTGAATGAGTGAACATTGAAGGCCTTTTAGATTCCCGGATGCTGTTTAACTTTTGTTAAATATTTCTTTTGTTTTACATTTTTTTGTATAGCAAGCAACGACCTATTGTCGGGCCTACGCTGTCCCCCCATACTTTAGTACAAATGCTGTAATGAAACAATAATATTGT
Source organism: Xestia c-nigrum (assembly GCA_916618015.1). Taxonomy (NCBI): domain Eukaryota; kingdom Metazoa; phylum Arthropoda; class Insecta; order Lepidoptera; family Noctuidae; genus Xestia; species Xestia c-nigrum. The sequence continues at coordinate 1,122,406 of OU745251.1, read as the reverse complement.
AATACCAAATGATTTGAAAAGAGTAACCATGGAGTTTCTTGCCGGTTCTTCTCCATGGAATCGACCAACGCGAACCGTGCACCTTTTTCGACGTTTTATAAGTGCCCATCCAGGCCTATGTGAAATAAAATATTTTGATTTTGATTTTGCAGGACGATTACCCATCAGTATCACTATCGAAAAGCAAAGATAAATTAAAAAAAAAAAAAAAAAAAAAAACCCAATGTCAGCGGCTACTTCTCACTAACTAATTACTTATTACCAGTGAAATGGTGCTAACATCGACAGACAATAGTAGCAACAGCGATGAAGAATATTTGGTTCAACCAATACGTTGGCGTCACTAAATTTGACAAACAATATTTCTCGGTTGTCGTGTATAAGGCCCAAAATTGTTATTTTCGTGTCCATTTTACTTGTTGCAAATGCTAATACCGAACAAATGCTAGAATGCTAGTCAAAATTATAATGTAAGGCAAGCATTTTATTGCTACCCTCATACATATAATTTTAACCAAAATGTATGCTGTCGTAAATTGCGACAAATATGACAATTTGTCGCAATTTACGACAATTATGTCGATTACCATGACAAAAAAGTCTTGAATTTTTTCTTGAATGCTGACATTTTAAAACTGACAATTATAGACCTTTATGAAACGCGTTTGACACTGACAATTTTGTCAACTATTTACCTGTCGCAATCGGACATAAATATTTGTCATGTTTATGAAACAGAATTTATTTTGTAGCCACAATTCGACAATTTTGTCAAGAACTGACAAATTGTCAACTTGTCACGTTTATGAAGTAGGGCCCAGGTCATCAACAAAACCGTCCCGTCCCCGCACCGTATCACAAAAACCGGACTATTTAAAGGAAATGAACGTCGGGAAATAATGACTTTCCGCCAAGTAAATCTTAAATTAAATTTATCTCAGTTTTGAAGAGCATCGGTCTAGTGAAGAGTAATGGCCGATTTCAGGACTTTGCTTAATTAATTGTACTTAAGAAACTTTTGACTGATATATTGTTAGGCCGCGCGTTTATGAAAACCTCGATGGTTTTGTTTTGAGTACTTTCAAAGGAATGGATACGAAATTCCTTTGAGTTGGTTGCAGAAGTTGCAGGGTTTGAAAATACTTCACATTGTTTGAAAATACCTATCTAATTTTGTTTTTCTAATATCATGTACCAAATTGATGTCAAAAACATGTTAAAACGCATTACGTATCGCATAAATAACGCACATAATTGGATTTTAAACGGGCTGCATCACTGAAATACTAGAAATTAAAGTTCATAATAGTGTGCTTGTGTAATTTTTTGATAAAAGTATTTTTAATTCAGTAACTACATTTATTAATTAATTTAAATTCAGTAACAACATTAGAATGAAATCAAATAGTAAAATACTGACTGGTCTACATATGCCATTCTTGAGAACACCGCCATCTAGCAAAAAGTGGCGTAAAATAGCAACGGAACGACCTAAACATGGCGGCCATAATTGTCCAAGACAGTACGACAGCTGTTCGAAGTTTTAATAAAAATAAACTTGTACTTTCATCCTTCAACGGAAGCGATCGAATATGAAATTTAAGCAAAAAACGCACAACTTATTTAATTTTAAACTAGTAACTTTAAATTGGTTCGAGGAAGGACGTCGTTGGCTGCTCCCAAAGACTAAGGTACATTTATATTTTTGCTATCTTCAACATAATAATGTGTTGTTTGTGAGTGAACAATGAACCTAGTTTACATGAGAAAGTTCCTGGAAGGTATAGAATGTGGATATGGAGGTTTATGAAGATCACTGTGCACATCAAAATATCCTAGGGCGATTGAAATGATCGTGTTACTTTGAATTAAATAAATTTAAGAATATTGCTACCTGGATATTGCTTTGAGCAAAAGTTATTTCTTCCTGAATTAAACCCGCGATGAAATTAAAAAAAAAAGATTAAATCTCTTTCGACTACAACGACATTCGTTTACAACCAATCCAATTTTCCAATATGTTTAATGTTTACTTTTCATGATTATATGATTTAAAACCACATCAGTCGACGACGTCCCCAGAGCCCACAAAATTACAAAAATGAAAACAAATAAACTTCAATCAGAGCGATAAGAGTATATTCTCCGAGGAGTTGGTCAGTTACACTGTACAGTTTAATTTCATTTGTTGGTCATGCCTGGGGCTAGTCTTGACTTTGCAGTTGTGCAAGTTGGACTAAAAGAAATACGGAAAAACTGTGGATTAAGTTCGGAATTGTATACAATTGTGATGAGTGTACACCAATGACAGGATAGAAATTCATTCAAATAAATACATTTGAATTGTATCGAGTATAACGGGCTGGTGTCCCCAACTCCACGTCCAAAGCGCATATTTTGCGTACGGTAGCAGTTCTTTCTATTCCTAATTTCTATACGTGTAGGGCTTGGAGTAGCGGTTCCCAGACCGATGTATAAAGCAAGAAATTAAAATAGGAAGGTACTTTAAAATAAATACTAAGTAAGTAATTAACTGTTTAGTTGACTTGTGCCAAAAAAAAGTATATTTCAGTGACGTCAGAATCATTTTTATGAGCTTTGATGACATGAAAGATAATTGATACATCAAGAAACATTGCTGATAAAGTTGCTTAATATAAATAATGAAAAGTTTGTAAAAGTTCAGAAATGTTAATGAATAAAGTGTGCTTTTATGTAACTTGAACTTTAAAAGCCAAGTCAAAGGTTGTAGTTAAGTAGAATTTCTAAAGAAAAAGAAGTTATAGATGAAGATAACTACTTTGAACTGCCAGTAAAAGTTGTAAAGACTTGCAAAGTTAAGAAGAACACAAAATGGACAAGTAGTTAAGAAGTTAACGTGGTTATACTCCCTGGCCTGGTAAGATTCTAAATCGCTTGCTATTAATTACACTAACTATCATGGAAAAGTCCCTTGTTGGTGTATTGGTCGCAAATGCTACTTCTGTTCATAAACTCTTGGATTTAATTCCTACTAGCAATGTAATTGGGATGTTCCATCAGGAATTTTCACATAGCCCCCGAGGTCTAGATTCGTGCTCGGTTTACCCTTTGGGGACTACGTGATGCAAAGTCACGTTCTTATGGAGAAATTGAGCTTAGGACCAACAAATATGTATGTTTAAAAATAATAAGTTTATAGGTCAAATTGACAGCATACAGACTTGGTTTGGATAGATTATTATTTACTCGTATCTGGTTAATAAAAAAATATTGCTCTAGTTTTACTATCTAGGGAATAAGGGAATACCTTTGTATGTCCCTTAGGAATACAACATTATCCATAATAAAACATTATGAATGTAGGTATTTATCGCGAATTTACCTTCAATTTAATCCCGACGTTTCGACCGGATTTGCACCAGCCGTGGTCACGGGGAGACTGAAGTATTGGAGGTACCGCGACAGCAAAGTGAAGCCGTTTATTCAACTACCCTCATTCATAGATGTTAATGTTGTTGTTGTTGTTAATATTGTTGTTATGTTGTTTGTTTGTTGTTGTTGTTGTTTGTTTGTTGTTGTTTGTTGTTTTGTTGTTTGTTTGCTATCTTCATTTATGAAGATGAGTGATGATGAGGGTAGTTGAAAAAACGCCTTCACTTTGCTGTGCAATCCGGTCGAAACGTCGGGATTAAATTAAAGATAAATTCGCGATAAATACCCGTATACATATGTTTCATAGAGTGTTCTGATCGTGGAAGTTTGAAAAAGACAACGTTATCCGTTTTCATTTCAGATTTTCTTCTACCATATCATCAAAATGTCTACAACAACGATGAGCTACTTCAAATACCTGATCATCTTCGAAAACTTCTTCGGCATCAGTCGACCCCACCTCCTTGAAGACTCAAGGACCAGACTCACCTGCGACGCCATTTCCATCTCTGTTATCATCTCGATCACTAGTCTTATCATCCTGAATTTTATCAACACTACTCTGAATATTGGAGGCCGGATTTTTGAGCTTCTAATTTGCATTGAGTATTATGGCATAGTTCTCGGTTCAAGGTTCAGACAAGAGATATTTAATGCCATTGAGAGACTGGATAAAAAATGTGGAGTCGACGAAGAATACGGATCCAAAATTCGAATGAGATCTGTGGAGTTGATATTTATATTTTTACCGTCAGTTGTCATTGATGTCATTGGACTGTCGATGTTAGGAATTGATACTGGGTTCTCAATAGTTTTCAGTGTAGCGTTTGCTGCTCATGATGCTGAAATGGCTTTCGCCTCGTCGTTGGTTGAGACTGTTAATCTGAGGCTCGAGAAATTGAAGACTGTTTCACCTAATGCTGGGTCGAGGATCTACAGGCATGTCTTGATTGCTACTGCTCATTTGAGTGAGCAATATACTCCTAGGGTAAGTACTTTTGTGATTTAACTAAATCACTGACCGATTGGCCGATTAGCCAATGGGCCTTATCAAAAGGCTTAAAGTCACCCAAAGGGCAATGGAGAGGGCTATGCTCGGTGTTTCCTTGCGTGATCAAATCAGAAATGAAGACATCCGCAAGAGAACCAAGGTCACCGACGTAGCCCGAAGAATTGCTAAACTTAAGTGACAGTGTGCAGGGCACATTGCTCGCAGAACGGATGGCCGATGGGGCCGAAAAGTTCTGGAGTGGCGACCGCGAACCGGAAGACGATGCGTTGGAAGACCTCCCACTAGGTGGACCGATGACCTGGTGAAGGTTGCGGGAATCCGGTGGATGCGAGTCCCACGGGACCGGTTAATGTGGCAACACTTGGGGGAGGCCTATGTCCAGCAGTGGACGCCTTTCGGCTGAGATGATGATGATGACTGACCGATTCTTTGTCAATACAAAGGTGTAAATTAATGGTCTTTTTCAAAATGCTTTGACTGTGAGCTGTTATGGGAACAAAATAAACTGGGCTACTAATTTACGGGTTTCTTTTGTTTTACATTGTTTACTATACTTGCTGTTCTTTTCCTAAAAGTTATTGAAGGTTTAAAATCGAAAACATTTCATTGTTTCAGCTACTAATGATGCTAGCAGTAACTTTAATAACAACAATAGCTTACGAATTCATATTAGTACTCGCCGATCCCAAAAGAGTAAGTATCGAATTACAAATTAGATACATTTTCCCTATTTTAATCTTGTATGAATAAAAAAGCTTCCCCTACATCTCAATGAAGATGCTTTACAAAAAGAATCCTTAAGTATATTCGTATTAGTGTCATAAATCAGAGGATAATGGTTGTATGTGGCCATTAAGTGAGAAAGATGCCAAGTTGAAATTGAAAATCCGCAGTATATTTGCTGAAGTTGTTACGGCTCATGACTATTTTAATAATGCGATGGTGACCTGATATTAAGATTAATATGATGTGTAGTGAGATTGTGTCTGAAGTGTTATGGAGGGAGGTTATGCATAGGCAATGAGCTGGCAACTTGTCACTGTTAGTAACGATGCATGTTGGCGCGGGAATTAAAGGGTTACCCGTTTAATTCCCGCGCCAACAAGTGATGTGAATGAAACTTTGCTAACCACAAGCTTAGGAAATTGATGTAATATCATCATTCTCTTGCCCTTATCCTAATTTATTTGGGGTCGGCGCAGCATGTCTTCTTCTTCCATACTCCTCTATTTTTCGTCATCTCATCAGACAATTCCTTTCTTACCATATCCTTTTTAACACAGTCCATCCATCGATTTTTTGGTCTTCCTCTACTCAAATACCCATCCACATTCATACTCAAAACTTTTTTCACGACGTTTTCATCACTTATTATCATCACATACCCATACCACGATAACCGATTAAAAAATGCAGTTGCTTACCTTTACATAAAGGGTGTAAAAAGCCGAAAGGCACTTGTTCTCCCAGTCATTGGGTTTTTTTTCTACACCATACCTAGGAACCTTCTTGTTACGGAAATATATGGGGGTCAATTTAAAGTTCCAACTTTTTGACAAGTTTTTTTAGTTTTGATTATAAGATTTTTACTTTAAACACAAATAAATATAATAGAGATCGACTTCCAATTTAATTGGTTACAAACTTAATTCCAATAATTACGTTACAATTTAATACTGATTATTACGTAATTTCGTACACACAAATGCATAGGTAAATTAATCCGAATGCAAACTTAATAAACAAATGCAGACGTCTGTGTGTTTGCTTTAGCGCTGCTAAATTAATTAATATCGATTGGCAGACAAATAGTCCAGAATACAAAAGTAATAAAATCGTACTCGGGGAAAAAGAACATAGACTACAGGGTGATTGTATTGGCGCTGTTTTTAATGTTCATTTTTCCCAGTGGTAAGGAGTTTGCATACAGTATGCCCAATAGGTGAGAAAAAGCATGTCTTATGATGCTCGAAACGTAAACAAATATTAAGGGGGTGGTATCTGCTAACGAGAAATTTTCTCCATGTAAAACTCCTCTTTGATGAGTGAATATAAAAGTGCAAAAAATATGTTGCTTATTAGACTTGAAACTTTAATTTGTACAATTGAAATAACTGAAACTTTATTTGACGGATTATATAGCCGATTCCCTCTCATAGAGAGGAGGCCTGTCCCAACATTAATAGGCCGATGATGATGACGATGACTAAACTAACGAAGCAGGCTGAGTTTTAATCTCTTTCAGATCATGTACCTATCATTCTACCTCTTATGGCGTGAATCGAGATCCATGTATTCATTGTGGATGATGTGCTCCGCCATTGCTAGGTCTGGTACAATCTGCAACGAACTGTCTCTGTACCTAGCTGGGAGACTAACACAAGACCAGAGCATTAGTAAAGGTAATCTATATTCTAGAGTTGGTAATTATTCATAGACCGTCTTGTTAACATTATCTTGCTTGCTTTGACGTCAATGGTGTCACTTTAACGATTTATGTACTTAGTTATAAGTTATATAATCTAACCTAATATTTGAAAGCTGAAAGATTTGAGTTTTTGTTTGTTTGTTACGATGTAACTTTAGAACTACTCAACCGATTTTATAATTCTTTCATTATTAGAAAGCTACGTCTTTATTGAGTAACATAAGCTATAAATTATATTGATAGCATGCAAATTAGCTGAGCTAACACAATGTATGCGGACAAAGTCGCGAGGGAAGTGCTATCTATACTAATATTATAAAGCAGAAGACTTTGTTTGTATGGTTGCACGCACTAATCTCAGAAACTACCGGCTCGAATTGAAAAAATCTTTTTGCGTTGGATAGTCCATTTATCGGACATATATAGGCTATTTATCATTACGCTATGAACAATAGGAGCGGAGCAGCAATAAGAAATGTTGCAAGTGGGAAATTCACGCGAACGAAGTCGCGGGCAGAAGCTAGTTGTAATATAAACTGTCAGTGACTGCTGAGGCCTTCAGTGTCTGATTTAAAATTAATACTCATTTGAACGATTGAAATTAGTGCTTATTAATAACGCAGTTAGTAGAGTCAAATTTCGCGTGGGATACGCCTAGCAGAAACGTGAATAATTGCACCAGTTTAAACCACTTCACACAAGATAGTTGACACAAACGGTGCGAGAACATTTTGTCAAGTTTGTGGAACGAGATTCGCTTCAGTTTCAATAGAGCTGAACTGTTTTATCTTTATGCATTGGCTCTGCAAAGTATCTTTTGCAGTTATTCACGACCAAAATTCGTTCCTTTATTTAAAGATGGCATTAATCTCACATTTGATAAAGTTTAAAATTCATTCGTTCACAGACAGCCACCTCTTGGTTTATATCTCTGGGTTTAAAAGCATACAATTTAGCAAAGACGTCATATAATGAAAATGAGTACCAAATCCCCACACAGTTTAATTTAATTTCGTTAGTCAAACATTAATCTATACTAATATTATAAAGCAGAAGAGTTTGTTTGTTTGTTTGAACGCGCTAATCTCAGGAAGTACTGGTTCAAATTGAAAAATTATTTTTGTGTTGGATAGTCCATTTATCGAGAAAGGCTTTAGGCTATATAACATCACGCTGCGACCATTAGGAGCGGAGCAGGAATGAAAAATGTTGCAAAAACGGGGTTTTTTTCTCTTATGTGACGCAGACGAAGTTGCGTGGGTCAGCTAGTTTCATGATATTTTCAGAAATAAACCGAAGCCAACACGAGATCGTACAGCGGTGGTACTCCATCGTGATATCCCAACGACCAGAGTACATCAGTGGATCAATTCTATCCATCGGTCTCAGCACGCCCATATTGGTGCTGGATCTGAGCATCAATTACATGCTGATAATGGTTCAGGTAAATACTTATAGCATAATACTGTTTTGAGCTATTGAGCTATCATGGTTGACAACTAAATTTAAAATGTCACATAATAGAGAAAGAAGAAAGAAAGAAAATACATTTATTTGGCACACGCTACAAGTGCACACAGTATAAAATAAAAAATAAACAAACGAAATAGATCAAAAAACAAAAGGAAACCAAAAACAATCATACAAAACTTATAACTAAGCAAAAAGAAAAAATATAAATAAAAGAAATAAAAAAAAAAAAAACAGTGTGACACTGTGTGCCTCACGGCTGCGCCAAATAGGCCCAGTTCAGCAAAATGCCGGACAACTAGTGCCCGACGCTGGTTTTCAACTGGACTTGGATTAGTGAGGTTACGGATGTGAAACAGTTTTATATTTGTGTCAATGGTGATGGTAAGTGTGTAAACATAGAAATGTGAAATACATCTGTATATAAGGGATATGTTCATAAGGGATATCTTCCATGGCTTTGAGCTCCCGATATTTCGACGCTGTTGGCAGATTTGTTTTCCCTCCACCCGAATTCTCCCGTTAACCCGTGATCGTGGCGCTACCGCTATTGCAAGCGCCGCGTCGAAATGTCGGGATCTCAAAAGTAATAACAATCACGGTAGATATCTCGTAAGTGACATTTTAAGCTTACTTATAGCATAAGTATGACTGGTGAAACATTAGCCTTTTCTTAGTGTTAGTTTTAAATTTTTATAAAGACAAGATAAACAAGTAATAAATCATCAATATCTAGCCCAGCGATCTGACCTACAGAACACAGTTGCTAATTCATACCTTTTGGCAGGACTGTTCGTCAGTCATTTGCGCAATGACTTAATATGGAAAACAATTGCAATTAATTAATGTATCATCCAACGAAAACCAAATAACATTGGCCCTTGTCTGAGATATAAGTTCTTAGTTTTAAATCCAAGCAAGCATATTATTTTATATGTAACTAGCTGACCCACGCAACTTCGTCTGCGTCAAAAGTACTACCTACCTACTACTACCTACCTACTACCACCTACCTACTACTACCTACCTACCATTTTTCCTGAATTTTCTTTCCTGAAAGACCTTTCCAACGAATGCAAAACCGTGGAAATCGGTTCTTGCGTTCTGGAGTTATAGCGTCAGGAAGGAAAACCCGACTTATTTTTATATAGTAGATTGCGAAAAAAACTGAGACCGAACAAATAATAGCGAATCCATAACATCAAGTACCTACTGCATCACTGTGTTTTAAAAGTAACAAAAAATAAAACAAACACGATTATCAGTATACGCGCCATTATCTATAGTGAATTTTACGGCGAGGCAAATCTTTAGCTTGTGTTCTTATGTGTGAACGTAAAAAAGGCTCTGATTATTTCGAGACGATGCGTAGGATTTCGTTCTGTAATATTGGATTAAGTTCCATAAATATCTAGTGATATGTGATATGATATCTACAAAAAGGCAGCTACATTATTTCATACAGAGTTCCAAGATATTTTTGATTATTATCAAAAATATCTTGGAAATATCTTGTTTATAGAAAATTAAATTGTTCATAGAATTGGGTAATAATATCATCTTTTTTTTCTTACAGATGTATCTTGCTTACAAGTAAATTTCATTGGTGTTTTAGAAAAAGAAGAATCTTCTAACTCATTGATAGCGTGGTGAAAAGCGGAGGAATCTTGTTTAAATAATTATTAGTTATTAACAGTCTGGTTTGTTTAGCATCAACACGTTTATCCAAAAAAAAAAGTGAATAATATGTAAAAGCAATTTACAGAATAAACATTATATTTCATTTACGAGTATGAAATGAAACAAGCAAATATTTTATTTAAATGACTACGTTTTTTTTACTGAATATAGATATTTCGATACCGTAGAAGCTTTTAATTTTGTGTAACAAAAATGATAATTTTGTAATTTAATTATTATTGTAATGAAAATGATAATTAATAAAATTGATGTAATGATAGCTGTAATGAAAATGATTATTTATTTTTTTAATGTTAACTGTAATGATAATGATAATAAGTTACTAACTGATCTATTGAGTGATAATTGTAATAATAACATTAAAATCGTACTGGTATTTGAAAATAATGTAAGTTCATGTTGCATAAAATAATGTAGCTAAATGTTTGCATGCCGAATGGTAAAATATGGCTGAGCTTTGATATGTCATAACAACGATTGTATACCCATATTTGCAAAATAAAAATTATATTCTATTCTATTCTACTATGGCTAAATAATAACAGCCGCTCGGGCCGATCTTTAGGTTAAGCGGTACTTGCTTGGATTGGTCTGTAGATGGGTGACCACGCATTACATACCTACTGAGTGTTTTCCGTGCCTCGGAAAGCGTTAAGCTGTTGTTGGTCCCGGCTGTCATTTGACCATCTTCGGCAGTCGTCACAGGTAGACAGTGGCCCAAAAAGTCTGACAACCTGTCATACCAAGTGGTACGGTATTACCCAGTATTCGTTAGCTGTGGAGGTCGGAACGGTGGTCGCTCCACACAAAATACTGGTATTCGGTTGCATCTGGTTAGACTGGTAGACCCCAACATGGTTGGGAGAAGGCTAGGCAGATGATGATGAGCGATATTTCGAAACTGTTACTGTTAGCTTATATCAGTTCACCGCAAGGCAAGGGACTAATGGTCACTTTCAGATCGTTTGTAACTCGGACACGATAATACCAAATACACCTCTAAACTAAGTTTAGCCATGACCTATGATCAAAGTAAAACAAAATGAAATTGTAGTAAAACAAACTACATTTTAATATCATTTTCTATGTAAACTGAATGGACTGCTGTTCCGGACGTAACCATTTAATCTTCAAAGCGGTAGTACTTACCAGGATCAGTACTCGTAATTGGCTCGGAGTATGATTTCCAGGAACTTGCTCCATCGAATCAGCTGGTGTTACGCTGTAATCCGTAGAAATTCCCCAGTCAAACATTACGGAGTTAGTGAGTTACTCTTGAACTGTATAATGTATTATTAAAATATTAATGGAACCAGCATTTGATTCTGTTAATCTAGTTGTTAGATTCTCATACTGTAATCGTTTACCTTTGAATAAAAATTAAATAAATGTTTAATGTACACAAAATAATTTACTAATAATAACTCTGCATCACCCTAAGGTAGACTGGTAGAAAATGCCCAAGGCATTAAGTCCGTCTTTGTACATTAAGTGCATAAAGTTTAAATAAATAAATAAAAAATAATTATAGTTAAAAAGCGTACCTGTCTAACTATGCAGTATCCTGCTTATTCTTTTCTTTTAGAATGTATCTTTTTGAATGTGTAATGAGAGTAAACCAATACAACATACCAATTTATAGTTTAATATTCAAAAGTGCATTTTAATAGCAAAAACGGTTTTGAACTTTAGATTTTTTCTTTGTTAGCCTGGGAGTGGGACAGTCACCCACTCTTGGGCGCAGGCCTCATCACATTCGTTTCACTTTTCTCGATGTTGCACCTCTCGCCGATTAACGAGGAAGCCACCCAAGGCGTCCCGTCATAGGGCACGCCACCGTAGTGGCGATGAGTCTCCTCTTTGAGGAGTGGCTTGAGAGGCGCCATGGCGTCCTCATCTTCCGCCTGACGCAGGTCCTCACCGGACATGGATGTTTCGGGAGGTTCCTGCATCGTATCAGGCGGGAGGAAACGCCCGGGTTTTTCCACTGCAAGGATCGACCGGAAGCCACGGTGGAGGCCTGCCCCGCGTGACCTCGTAGCGGCGATCGGCGGCGGCGACCTCTCGCGTCCGACCCTGGTTCAATCCATGGTCCGGAGCGAGATGGAATGGGAAGCCGGTATCTCCTTCAGCGAAGCATTCATGTTAGCGAAGGAGGTGGCGGAATGCGAAAGGGAGAGAACCACTCGCCCCAGCCGCCGCGGGAGACGCACCGGGCGTCACCGGCCACCGGCACCGTAGACGCTGGCCTGTGGACGGTGAGCTATGGGCTAGCTAGCCATTCGTCCGTCTTATGACGACAGGCCATGTTAATGGCGCGCTCGTGTTCCACGCGCGCCTCAAAGAGACGCCAGCTAAATGAAGGGGACAAAGCCTGCTGGGGCTGCGGGACTGTCCGAAAGAGATACCGTTTCCCCGGAACATAAAAAGCGAGGAAAGAACATGGATAGGTTTTAGTCAGTAAAAGTCTGACACTCGCTCCCGCTCTGCCCAGAGTGGGAGAAGTTATTTGATGATTTCCCATACGTAAAAAAAAGGCGTCCCGTCATCTTCTCATCGGTCTGCCGCGATCCTGTCCGGCTGAGTCAGTGCGCTGTGTGAGCTTTGTGTTATGCGGGCCCGAAGCTTTGCAGGATGGATCCGGCGGCAGACATGGCCTGCCAAGTCCCATTTTAGTTTGGCAGTTTAATGAGCTACGTGCTGTGAAAGTACTGTAGTTGCCCATTCCTTAGCGTAGATCTCTATGGAAAAGAACGGGTAAGAAACTTCATGGACACTCTTTTAAATCATAATGTTGTTACAAAATCTTGGTTACATCATCCATGTTGAGATGGTAAATTATGTGAGAACAATGTACCAAGATGTGCACGATAAAAGTGTCTATAGTAAAAACAAAAAGAAAACATAATAGTAATTAATTTTAAATGCCGTGGCAACCAAGAACTGACCAGTCCCAACTGACATCGCCCGGTCACGAATATAACGGATGCATCAGCACCATTCAGCTTAACCACATGCAGTGTAGTGATCCCTATTATGTATTTAATATTTGTCACCTAAAACCATTTGTATTTTCCATTTGTATTTTTTTTTTGTATTGTTAATTAAACATGTTTCTGATGTTACTACCTTACGTAGTATCAAAACTCACCGCAGCACCAAATAATAACAAGTTTAGTTAGTACAACAGCAAGTTGCCTCGTAATTGCTACGGCGTAGCGGACGTTACCGTTTGAAAAGCTACGCCGTAGCAGCCATAGTTTTGTTCGTATTTTGAACGTGTTTGTGGCTTTAAAATGTAATCCTCGAAGGATTAGGTATAGATGTATCCAATAGGGCACTCACATTTTGCCAATATTGTTTAAGTCCCATGGCATAGGGGGCGACCCTCACCACTGCGAAGATCGGCTGGAGGACACGGCACACGGTGGTGGTTTGTCTTGTGTGCGCGAAGAACCACCGTGTCCTCGTAGCAGTGATCGGCGGCGGCGGCGACCTCTCGCGACGGCCCTTGTTCAATCCATGGTCCGCAGCGAGACGGAATGGGAAGCCGTCACCTCCTCCTGCGAAGCAGTCATGCTAGCGAAGCCGGTGGTGGAACGTGAGATGGAGAGAAACTCACGTCCCAGCCGCCGCGGGCGACCGATGCCTGCCGTGGCTGCGGGACTATTCGAAAGAGATACCACGGCCAAGAAGGAACATGGATGGGTTTTAGTCAGTAAAGGTCTGACACTGCCTTCCGCTGCACCCTTAGCGGCGAGCGAAACATTTGATAATTTCCCGTCCGAAAAGAGAACGACCCTATTGTCATCACCCGGGCACGAATCTAGACTCTGTGGCATTATATGACATAGACTCTGTGGTTATTGAGAAATTTGTGGTGGACTCAAAACACTTTGCCCGACACAGAAATTGAACCCGGGAGGCAGTCGCACTTGCTACTACTGGACCAACGTGGCCGTCATATTGAAACCTTTTATAAATGAGATATAGTTGGGTTGTGAACTACCTAGTATTTTTTATTTTTATGCGGTATGAAACACTCCGTGTAAATAAAAATTTTATTTTGGCCTTATTTAAACATTCTATGTGAACACTGCGCTGGGAATACGAATATCGGTCATCTCACGTTAGTTGACAAAAAATACGAAACTTTTTTTCACAGAAACCAGCCTCTATTATGTCCGCACGGAGCTCTTCATTGGTAGTCACATTGCACCGGCACTCTACCGAAATTGTGTGAATAAAGTTCGAAAAAAATGTTGTAAATTCAAACTACATTTTTCAATAGGTTTTACAGAGTGAAAAATCTGGTGTATGAAACGTCGTTTATGTCAAGTTTTATGTTCCTATATTTTTATTGGATGGAAAATATTTAAATGACCCCTCCTACTCTGGGCGCAGCAGAACGTAGTGTCAGACTTTTACCGACTAAAACCCATCCATGTTCCTTCTTAGCCCTTTATGTTCCAGGGCCGTAGTATCTCTTTCGAACAGTCCTGCAGCCCCGGCAGGCATCGGCCCTTGCCCTTGAAAGAGATGTCAGCATAAGGAAGGGGTTACCTTTCTTATGCTGACATCTCTTTGAGGCGAACACGAACGCGCCCGCCGTCGACACAGCCTGTCGTCATAAGACGGATGGCAACCTAGCCCATTGCTCCTCCATTATCAGGCTACTAAATACCCTACGCCACATTCAGGACCTCAGATATACTTCTCTCGTCTCTTGGTTCCCACGCGTGCGTACCGTTGCACCACAAGACAAGTTGCATCGCATGCTGGCGCTGTGGTAACACTCGTAGTTTGTGGCCAAGCCGTTAGCCATTCAGGGCCTTGGAGACAGACGCATTCAGATTTTACTATTATCATGTCAAAGTTAATGAGAACAGATGCATGGATGGATATTTGTTAGTCTTTCAAGAATACTGAACGTGGATTAAATTTGGCTCACATATAGTTAATAACCTAGATTAAACGAATTCGAAACCGGGCGGTGACCAGTCAGTTCATCAAACATTAATTCACAAACTTTTACTTGACAAGCTACGATTAGAAAACATATTATTTGTCATACAAGTTTAACAAATAATTCACTTCGCAAAATAATTATCCGATAAGCTTTTATTTAATAACGTATTATTTGATAAACAATTCATTATTTTATCGTTTTATCTCATAAAACAACGTTTAAAATAAAGATAGCACACATATTGATTGTGCCATTCCAAAAAAAAGAAAATAAATGAATTTGATTTCCTATAGGCACACATTTTGTGACAGAAATGAATCGCTGCAGAACCGACTCCACGTAGTCTTTTCTGCCCTACCCCTAGAGCGTAATTTAAGCCCGCGTAGGCACGGAGGGGCGAGGCGGGCCGCGAGCTGAGGAGCAAGTGGCAGCTTCGGCTTGCTGGCCCGCCTCAGCCGCAGCGGTGAGCGTTAGAAAGAAAAGAAAAGAAAGAAAAATATTTATTTGACGTCAGTTAATAAAGCACACACACAATCTATACTTATAATAAATCTGTAGAGAGGTCAATTCTGTACATGAAATATATTAACAAAATAACTATCGGGGGGTGATTAGTGATCGATACTGATGCCAAAAATGCAATCAGTAAAATTTTTGTCTGTCTGTCTGTCTGTCTGTCTGTCTGTCTGTCTGTCTGTCTGTCTGTCTGTATGTTATTTATAGAAAAAAAAAACTACTCGACGGATTTTAACGAAACTTGGTACAATTATTCTACATACTCCTGAGCAGGTAATAGTATACTTTTCATCACGCTACCATTAATAGGAGCAGAGCAGTGAAAGGAAATGTTGGGAAAACGGGAGAAGTTACTTGGTAATGGTTAAACATAGAAATCATGTATAACGGAAATATTCCACATAAAATTATAAAAAAAATATCCCAAGACAGCATATGTCTATCTTTTATAGTTGACTCACAATAACACGTGTAACTCCCGATAGCTTAGCAGTTCGGAGATTTGTTATTATTATATTTGTTTACTCTTACGTTTATATCATCACGCTATGACCCACATAAAACATAGGATACATTTTATTCCGGTAGTAAGATCCCATGGGACAATAATCAAACTTCACGCGGGCGAAGCCGCTGGCAGAAGCTAGTAATAAATAAAAAAGATACAAAACAATAAGTTGGACTTAGTAGTAATGTGCTGTGTGCCTCACGGCTGCGCCAAAAAGGTCCATTTCAGCATTCATGCCAGACAGGTGTAGAAACTGTCTGACGCTGGTCTTCCAATGAACCTTGAGAGGGTACGTTACAGAATAAACGGTTTCAAACAATATATAAACAAATAAACCAATGGTTAATAAGAATAAATAGATATCGAGTAAATTAATTGAATGTGTATTTACGAGTGCGAATATAGAAAAAAAATATGTATTTAAAAAAATAAGTATTTTTATTGTGTTGGAAAGTATAAATCAGTGTTTGTGTAGGCTAAACAAAACATAGAATAAAATAAACCCAGCTACAACCTTTATGGAGAGCAACAATAAATAGGACACGGAAAACCCTCTGCGACGATAAACGCGCGTGTGACCGCCTGAGCCCCGCAGTGTCGGAGCCGTGACAGAAACCATGCCTGCTGCATGTTGCATGCTGCATGTTGCATGCTGCATGCTTGTATACTGCATGCTTGCTTCATGCTTGCTGCATGCTTCCTGCTCGCTTGTTGCATGCTTTCTTAATGCCTGCTGTTTGCTTGCTGCATGCTTGCTGCTCGCTTGTTGCATGCTTTCTTAATGCCTGCTGTTTGTTTGCTGCATGCATGGAGTATGCCTGTTTGCATGTTATGAAAAAACTATGCACATCCTTATTTTTTTCTTAAAAAAGGGTAACAGAAAAATACTAGCTTGTAAATTATTTTGTTGAAACATGATGTATCCAAAAGTATCTAAGTAAAAAATTAAAAATGAATAAATATCATCTTTCATAAAAGAAGTATTTGCCAAATAAGTGTTTGTTAAATAAATATTTTTTTAAATAAAACATTTGCGGAATAAGTTGTTTGAGAAATAAATACTATACGAAACGTTGGTTTTAAAATGAAAATTTGTCAATAGACCTTGGTAAAATATTATTGAACCGCCTTGGTGTTTTCTATCTTTGTAGTCAAAACGATATCTAAGGGATTCCGTTCATTCCGACCTCATAGGTTCGGTTAGACATGTGACCAAAAACGCGCGAGCCGAGCGAGCGAAGCGAGCGGTGCCGTGGCTGTGGCCGGCGGAAATTGGTTGCAGTCAAATATGGTTTACGCCTTCGGCTTCCGGCTTCGCTCGCTCGGCTTGCGCGTTGTTGGTCACATGTCTAACCCAACCATTGAGGTCGGAGTGAACGGAATCCCTTAGAAATCGTTTTGACGACAAACGATTAGTTGGAGACAGAACACACCAAGGCACTTTTAGCCTTATATTTTTGGTGTTTGATAGGATAGAATCGAGAAATTAAACGACTCGCTCATATTTCAGAGAAATAGTTTGCAAAGGCAAAGGCTTTAATTTAAACTACGTTCAACTGGAACGTAGTTTGAATTCAAGGTATTTCCAGCTATATCACTAAAATCTCAATTATGGAGAATATTGGTTATTCATATTCTCAGAAACCAGAAACAGGAATGTGTGGGACAAAGAAAAACTACAGTGACAATATTAGTATAGTTATAAGCACGTGTTTTTTTCGTTCGGGAAGTAATAGCGTTCCATTTAATTAATTAACATTTCAAAAAAATTGCCAGATGTTAGAAACACTTTGAAGTTCGGGAATTTTTGTATTTTTTTAATGTTGACATTCGTTGTAAAATTCATTGTTCTATTGTTTCTTAATTTTTTTTTTGTTAGTAGCATAAACAAGGATATTTTATTGTCTGCCCCCATTGATAAAAATATGTATCCTTTGTAAGTTTGCGTTAACAGTTGGTGCAGGTATTTTTACTTGCAACAAAAGGATATTTTAAAATTTGAAATAAACAACAGCATAACGGGTACTGTTGTTCAAATACTTCCACCATAGTCAATCACTGATAGAAAGAAGGTCTGTGTCACAGTAGGGGGAATATTAATAGGTTGATGATAAAGATTTCGACCATAGTGAATCGCCTATCTGCACTATCACTGTTTTCCAGGCAAAATTCCGACAATCCAACGCGGTGCGACCCATCACGCAAAGCAATATGGTCCCTAAAGACCCAACTATCTTGTACACCGATAAATAACTAATTCACTATTGAGTAAGCTGAACACCAAATACTCGGCAATTACAATAAATATTTAATGGTTAAATAATAAACTAAAACAGGATATTTATGTAGATATACTTCGTGTAGGTACACACAGCAAATAAATTAAGTGCCTCCCAAGAAAAAAGTTTTTAGAAAAGAGCGTAAATCTTTAGATATCATTTAACTGACATCACTTTACATTTAAGCTTTTTTTTTAAATAACGACATATTTTATACACAAACTTCCAACTTTTTTTCTATGAGGGCAGTCAGAAACCACGGAACTCCTCCTGACATGCAGAGTACGAAACGCTTGCAAAGTAAATCAAAACAAATCAAAAAAAATAAAAAAAAATCGCTTGCAAAATAAATCAAAATTGAAGTTAGGCCAATGGCGTCACTGACTTCTCATTTCCACGTAACTTAAATCGTTTTATACCAAAATCAAAGTTGTTTTTAACAGTGGGTAATCCGTAATCCTGCTGTCGCAATCATCGCTAAGACGTAACCTAAGTATAAGCTTACACGTAACACTGAAACGGTACACAGCAATCTATTTTGCGTCCTGTACAAATGTAAATTTTGTATAATAATGATCAAATAATTTATTAAACAAATTGCCGACAAGGGACTATTTGCGCGGGTCAATGATAAATTTAATGGAGTCCACAGAGTTTCGTATCTACCTTCGTGTTGGCGTAAAAACTGGATTAACACATATTTGTACAAAGGAAGGCTTTTATATGATTGTAAGTGATTAATTATTGGACTGTTGGGAGTGGTCGACAAAAGAAAACGTAGTTTTATTATAAAAAAAACGATGTACGATGTTGTTTTTTTTTCTGAGTATTTCTCTACTAATGTTAAACTGCACTAGCTTTTACCAGTTACTTCCCTCGCGTTATGGTCAGAAATTATCGCACGGGTATGTTTTATATACTTATTATTGAAATGAAATGAAATTGTTTATTCAGTAAATAGGATGTAGGTAACACTTTTACATGTCATCACATTTTAAACTTAAGCTAGATGGGGTCGACATACGAAATGTCGACCCTGGCTTGAGAAGAAATGGCGAAACAAACTCAGGGATCAAAGTCTGTTTTAAAAGCATCTACAATATGTTTCATGTTTTGAGTAATTCAGCAACCCGTCCCACATGTCGATGGCCCATTTGGGACGAGTTGATGAAAATCAAAATAAATAAGATTTTACAATGAATTAAATAATAAGTTGAACATACAAATATGCTTATGACACTTGAGGATTATGTAGTTACCCATTTATATTTTTTTTGAGTCGGATCTGAACCCTACACTCAAACTTCACCTTTTTTAAAACATCTTCTTGTAATCTTTTGGGTATCTAGCTACACTTCCAAAAATACAATAATTTTAAGTTTCTATTTCTCTATTTGTCAAAATTATTAAATCACGCCGCAATCTACTGCCACTGCCTTACTTCCACCTATCGATTCAATTACGGCAACAGCCTCCTTACCCCTTTCCGCCAAACGATCCCTCTACAAAACAAAATCAAATTAGCGCCAACAAAATGGTGTCATTACAAAAAATATCGAAGATAATGACACCAAACAGCCATTACGAAGAGCAAAAACGCTTTTCCTAATGTTTTTACAAGAAACCCCATCGCTCTCGAGCAGCTGAGAGCATTAAAGGTTTATGCTCGAGCATTTTTCTTCATTCTCAGTAATATATTATTTCAGTGTGACGTCACGGGTTTCAGTCATTAGTCATGTCAGTTTTGACACCATGGAGCGCGGAAGGGACGGATTAGAGGTTTTCAACTGACGTATATCAGAGTTGAAATAAGCAGACATTGTTGGGGTTTGCCTTGCATGACGTGGTTGACAGTCTTTGTAGTGCCCAAAGGTCGGCGTGGGACAGGGATGTCTCTATGTGTCTACTGGTATTTTTTTTTCTCGGAGGATTATGTCAGCTTCTAACAGATTATGGCAACATCTTCAACCAGATTTGAACTCCGCATCATAACTGTCGTAACGCTAAATGCTGTATAGCCCACCAAGACACACCTGTCTTGTACAGTGCAAGCACAGCACAGTTTTCATATCAATACGTCAGCATTTTACCTGCGCCAGGCCGGCTAATTTAGTACACGAATAGCATTCATACCGCGTGAACTCATTTATCATGCAATCATACTTTTATCAATAAATATCAATCAATCAGTTATCAGTGTATCAATCAGCATCAACTCAAGGTGTAAGGTCCCTAACCGTACATCTTAATGGTCCTTCGAGCCGGATTAGCAGGATCCAATCACGTTGCGAACATAATAGTGGTTGTTCCTGTAAACACGACCTGTGGACGACGGTCACCGGTCTACCAACATCATCAAGCCATCGACTGCTGGCTCCATCATCACAGAGGGTGCTTTGCTCTTCTTTCCGTGGTTGCGAATCGGTTCAGCCGGCCTCCCACAAGAGGGTCTCACTGGTTGGATTGAGAAGTCGCTAATATCGCGGAGAGTTCGCAAAAGTACTCCTTGAAGACTAGCGGTCAAGAATATAATCAACAAAACTATCAACCATGAATTCCACAATGGAAAACATTTTAGCAAATCAAGATCAAATCATGCAAGCAATGGAGCAGCTGTTAAGGAATTTCAAGAAAGATTCTGCAGAACGTAAGACTCCGTACAATATCAAGAAACGACTGCAAACTCTGGATAATTATTGGGCTGAGTTCCAGTCTAACCATTTGAAATTATGTGAATACGACAATCGCAGTGCCAACTATTTCACCGATAATTGCTATCAAAAGACGAAACTCTTCTACTCTGAAGCGCGGGAAACTATCGAACAATACGAACCGAAGATTCCGAGTGAAAGTAAGAGAGATCAATCTCCGAGCAAGCCATCAATACAAGTATCGGCAACATCTGGTAAACATCATCAAGAATCTTCAAGTTCGTCATCAGCTGACCCCGATCAAGCAAACAGCAACCCTGGTAACAGTAAGTCTACGTCACTGTGGAAAACTGTTTCTCAAGGAAATGCGAGCAAACTAGAAGAAATGCTGCGAAAACAAAACAGCAACTTCAAAGCGTTGTCTCGTACAATCAAGAGCGTGGATTTAGAGAACATCTCTGAAAAATGGGAACTCGAAGATCTACTGCGTAATGTACAAAAAAGGTGGTCAGTCATCGACTCGTTGCATTGGGAAATTGACAGTGAGCTGTACGAGGAAGATGAAGATTACGAGCAAACATACAGCAAATATGAGCAGTTATACAATGACATGAAAAAGTCAATCAATATTAAGATGGGCTCAATTTCACACCGTGAAAATTGCACCCCTAAAATCGACATTCCTATATTCAGCGGGAATTACCTCAAATGGACATCATTCAAGGATCTATTTATAGAAACGATCCACAACAACAAGTCAATGTCGAGCGCTCAGAAGATGCAGTTTTTGAAAAGCAAGCTCAAAGGTGAAGCGGAAAAACTAGTCCAACACTTAAATATCAGTTCTGAAAATTATCAACTATGCTGGGATATCATGAATCATCGATACAACAACGAAAAGCTCATCTTTAGCTCGCATATCAGCGCACTTCTGGCAATACCTACAATGCAAAATCAAGCAGATTATCAGATCAAGAAGATGTTCGACACTACCAACGAATGTCTTAACGCCATAAAGAATCTCGGCGTCAACATATCAAATTGGGACCCACTTATTGTGCACCTGCTGGCATTGAAGTTGGACAGCGAGACGCATGGGGAATACATTCAATCGCTAACCAATCCTAGAGCACTGCCGACACTCGACGATTTCCTAACATTCCTGGAAAACAAATATACCGCTCTTGAATCGTCTCGTCGCAAGCAGTATACTCCAAAATCAAAGCAAGAAATATTCAACAGAAAAGAATCAGAACATCAGCCTAACAAACAAAGTAAACCTAATCAGCAAAATAATAAGAACGATGCAGGCAAACCATTTTTCCGCAATTCAACGTTCAAAAGTTTTGCAATGAATAAACCAAACTGTCCACTCTGCAATAACAATCACGGACTGTTCCATTGCAAAACATTTATAGGATCAAGGCCAGAGGCCAAAGGAGATATTGTGAGACAATTGAACCTCTGTAAAAATTGTCTCTATGATCACAAAAACAAACCATGCTACTCGGAGACAACATGCAGAGTATGTCAAGAAAAACACAACACCTTGCTGCACGATACGCTCCACTGCAACGGCGGAACAAGGAACACGAAGTCGTCTGCAGAAGAACAACCGTCCATATCACGAGAAAACAGGACACGAGACACAGTCAATCATGTCTCAAATGAAAGTATTATAGAAATACTGCTAGCAACAGCTCTCGTTCGTGTCAAAGCACGAAACGGGACATATCACACATTGCGTGCTCTTATTGATCAAGGTTCACAAGTCTCTTTAATATCAGAAAACGCAGCTCAAAAACTAGAACTCCCAAGACAAGCATGCAGAGGCGTCATATTTGGCATCGGCACCAGTCAAGCCAATTGTAAGGGAGAGATGAATATTACTGCGTCATCAATGCATACTGAGTTCACATTTCAAGCAGATGTGCTGATAATGAACACACTGTTACACAACCTGCCAAACAAGACATTCTCAAAACCATCATGGGCATACCTACAGAACATACAGCTAGCAGATCCAGGATTCTATACGAGCCAACCAGTAGATCTACTACTAGGAGCCGACGTATATTCCCAAATTATAATGGGAGGTATCATCAAAGAAAACGAGTCACTCCCTGTAGCACAACAAACTCAACTTGGATGGATATTAAGTGGAAACGTCAAATCATATCACTGCCACGTCGTAACACTGTAGGCAAGCATATTATAAGCTGGGAGATTACATTGAGGATAAAAATGCTTGGCTAAATGCTGGTCCTGCTCCGCAACCATAGGTGCAAACTTAATGGACAATATTATTGTGGTAGCTGCAGAAGATTGTAAAAATATTCTTGCATTGTATAGATTCCATCTCTTAGTATTGTATAATTGCATAGCACATGTGTGAGTACCATGTACAGTAAAGCTACCATTTGCATTTAGTTATCTTTCATTGACTTGAATATGCCTTGGTGGCTGAGAGAATGTCATGCTCGCTTAAATGTCCTGCTGATGGTGGCGGGTGGGTCGGGTCATTTAGTTCCCTTCAATATGGTTGAATTGAATGGCGCTGATCCATGCGTCATGTTCGTGAACGGGCGCTGTCAGTCGGGACTGGTCATCTCTTAGCTGCCATGGATAATTTGAATTGCTTTATTTTATAAATTATTGATTTATTTCTTTTTTTTACTCTGGACGCTCTTATTGTGCACGTCTTTCTACATCGTTCTCACATATATGATAATCTCAACAAGAAAGATGTAACCAAGATTTTGTAACAACATTTTTGATTGAAAAGAGTGTCCATGGAGTTTCTTGCCCGTTCTTCTCCATAGAGATCTACGCTAGGGAATGGGCAACTACAGTACATTCTCAAGTTATTATGCCTTGTGTCTGTGACTGTAGCCTTTTTTTTTCGTTTTATCGACATTCAAAAGTGCCGTAATGGTCTAGTTGAAATAAATGATTTGAGTTTGAGTAATGAACAATATTGAAGACATACAAAGGTTTTGGGCCATTGAAGACATAGCTGATGGCAATATCGACATGTCAAAGGAGGATCATCAGTGCATTCAGCAGTATCAGACTGAAACTTTGCGACGGAAGGATGGCAGATATGTCGTAAGACTACCGCTAAAGCCAGAAATAAAGGAAAACGTGGGAAAATCAAAACCCAAGGCAGTTGCACAATTTTATCAATTGGAAAACAAATTTGGAAAAAACCCAAAAATTGCGCAAGATTACAAAGCATTCATCGATGAATACATCAAACTAGGTCACATGCGCGAGTGCACGAGTAAAAAACAGCCAGACTGCATTTTACCTCACCTATGTGTATTGAGGCCCGAATCAACAACAACAGCGTTACGTGTGGTGTTTAATGCGTCAGCAAAAACATCGACTGGCTACAGCTTAAATGACTGCATGTATAGTGGCCCAAATCTCCAACAAGATTTATTTACGTTAATATTGAGATGGAGACAACATAGATATGCAATTACAGCGGACATCGAGAAAATGTTCAGACAAATCTATTGTCATGACGATGATCTACAATATCAAAAAATCATTTGGCGCGACTCACCTCAAGATAAATTACGTGAATATGAGCTAACAACAGTCACATATGGCACCAAATCTGCACCATTTCTCGCCATGATGACTCTAAAGCAAATCGCAAAAGATGAACGCTCTAAGTATCCTGTTGCGGCCGCAGTTGTTGAAACCTGTTTCTACATGGATGACTTGTTGGCTGGACATCATAGCATCGAAGAAGCTAAGCAATTAAAATCTGATCTTATCAAATTACTTAGATCAGGCGGATTTAATTTGAGAAAGTGGTCGTCTAATAAATTAGAGGTATTAGATGACGTCACCGCAAACACAGCGCAATCATTTGAATTCAAACATCAAGAGTCAACTAAAACATTGGGGTTGCGTTGGCACCCACTGGACGATCAATTCAAGTTCGAAGTGAAGATTGACACAAAATCGACAGCTCCAGCTACCAAAAGGACCTTATTGTCAGATATATCCAAAATATTTGACCCACTAGGCTGGCTGGCTCCTGTCTCGACCAAGCTGAAACTTTTATTCCAAAATGTCTGGTCACTAACACTCCAATGGGACGACAAAGTACCAGCACACATCAACGAGCAATGGCAAAAGATCAAGAAAGATCTACCAGAAATAGAACATATCAATGTACCGCGATGGCTACAAACACAGCAAAACACAGAAATTGAACTTCATGGTTTCTGTGACGCATCCACAAAAGCGTATGCTTGCGTGATTTATTGCAGGATCATCAAACAGAACAATCAGAACAATCACACACCTGTGACCATAATAGCAGGAAAATCAAAACTTGTTCCTGTCAATAAAGCGATATCATTACCAAGATTGGAGCTTAGCGCAGCACATTTATTATCACTTCTGATGAAAGTAGTACATAATACTTTACAGAACTACAATATCAAGATATACGGATGGTCAGATTCAACAGCAGTCCTGGGCTGGCTTCAGGGAGACCCTAATCGCTGGAAGCCATTTGTAGCAAATAGAGTGAAACAAGTCACTGAAGTAACGAACGAACGAACGAACGAACAGAACGATGAACGATGTAGTCGAACGATTTTCCATTTTTAACGAAGGATGAGTAATTTTCCACCCTGGTTTTATACCCTGCCTTTCCTGTATGTATATCCCGCTTAGCTGTGAAGACTACGAGACAGGAAACAGCACAGTGATCACGATTATAATCGCTTTGACCGGCCATCTAGAATCCAATGTTCACCATTGCCATAACTTCAAGTTCATAATGCTGATGAATAGCAGTAAATTGATCAAATACAACTACAGACTAACAGTTATAGCGACGAGGTAGTTTTTGTAAGAAACTTTTTCGATTCCGACTTCTAACCGGTAAATGGCGATTGGATTACCCCTAATTACTTTATCGGGTCCATCAAGCACCATTTGCAGTAATCAGGGATTCGCCAATTACCTTTTGTTTTCAACTACCTAATAAGAGGGCAATTTAAATCATCATTAAATGAAGTATTGTACTTTTTAAAAGTGAACTGTTCATTCTATTATTTTGTAATGAA
The DNA here is from genome assembly GCA_916618015.1 of Xestia c-nigrum. Taxonomy (NCBI): domain Eukaryota; kingdom Metazoa; phylum Arthropoda; class Insecta; order Lepidoptera; family Noctuidae; genus Xestia; species Xestia c-nigrum. The sequence goes on along the minus strand of OU745251.1, from coordinate 1,096,362 downwards.
ACAAATTTATAATTCGTGATCGTTTTCACAGCACTAAGTGACGCCTGAACATTTTTTTTTTGATTTTAAACGCTCTGTTCAGCCCCAAAAGTTTGAATTTCAGGAATGCCATAATTTCTTAAGGCATCTCATTAAATTTAGTTCTAGTGTTACACAAAACGAACATACTAGGAACAGTTAAGTTTCGTTCGATTTAAGCTGAACCTTCTAGATTTTTGTTTCAAGCTCTTGATTTGGTTCTGGAATACACGGCGAACGCACTCAATACTGCAGACAACTCTCTCAACTAACTCCATTACATAAGTGCAACCTGCTAATACAACGGTACGGTTGGCGCAGTGGCTGTTGTGCTGTGTGCCACGGGTTCGATTCCCGCACCGCACAAAAGCTTTGTCTTCAGACATTTGTTCTAGGTCTGGTCTATTTATTAAATGTATATGAATGTAAATGTTTGTAAATGCACCCACGATACAAGAAAAAATCCTAGTATGGGGCAAAGTTTGAAAACAAAAAAAAAAAAAGAAATAAAAGTAGTTTCTTCAATTTTTTTTCGTAAATCCATGGCACTTTCACAAGCAGCGACAGTTCACTACCCATTGTTATGTCCCCTTGCTGATGGAAGCATCCTGCAAAAATAATTGGCTGTAACAAGTCAATACTCTCATTGTCATGGAAAAATTGGAGGGCCATGGTTTCCCTAAAAATATGATTCGTGATTTTTTAGAGGTGGGTTGACGTCTAGTGAGCCGTAATGTTAAGTGCATGATGACAATGGATGGAGAGTACTTAGGATTGGGTTTTGAATAGCTTATGAATGTGGTGCTTAAAAACGACTGAAACAGCAAAAAAATCAAAATTACTTTGGTCGGGATACAGAAACAACGCAATCCCGTTTGTTTTCAAAATATAGTCATCACCATCAACCTATTACTGTTCCCACTGCTGGGACACAGGCGTCCTATCTATGAGAGGGAATGGGCTAATAATGTAATGGCCACGCGGGCCCAGTGCGGATCGGTAGATGTCACATGTCTTTGAACTTTGTTCTTGAACATTTTAAGTTCCTTTTCTCACGATGTAATCCTTGACCGTTTTGAGAGCAGTGGTGATGAAATAAATTACACAAAGTAATGCGCCTATCTGGGTTCGAACCCACGACTTACTGTTCGTAAGTCGGGGCCGCCATCACTGGGCCACCGATGCTCTCAAATACAGTAAGTCAAAATTACTTTTGTCCGTTAAATACGCTGGAAAACTTATTTCTTCTCTCTACTCTTCTTTAGATTTTTTTTTTCACCCTCTGAACATTTTGTTGTAGTAATTCTAAGTAATTATAACTGGTGACAATGACAATAAAAACTCTTTGTCTTTAGAGACAAAGATAAAAATGACACTGGCAGAATAGTCGGAACCGGCTCAGTTGCCATAAAAAGAAAAAAAAAAAAAAAAAGTTAAAAATCGTCAGATGTGCCTTCACCGTGCCAATGTAGAGTAAAAAGTGTCAACTAAGAACAGTGACTTCATAAATCCTGTATACTGAATGCATTTGGCAAATAAATCATTGTGTCACAAATCCGAGACGTGACCATCTTTTGCCATGATAGCGGTGTAAAGATGCCTGATATTGTATTATTACATTCATCACTGCTTAGCCTTTTCCCAACTATGTTGGGGTCGGCTTCCAGTCTAACTGGATGCAGCTAAAAACCAGTATTTGAAATGGAGCGACTGCTTATGTGACCCCCACAGCCCAGTTGGTACTGGGTAATACCACACCCCTTGGTAAGTGTCAGACTTTTTGGGTCACTGACTACCTGTAACGACTGTCGACGATCGTCAAATGACAGCTGGAACCAACCAAGCCACGGAAAAAACTCGGTATGTAATGGGTGGTCACTGGTCACCCATCCACAGACCAACCTAGGTAAGCACGGCTTAACCAAAAGATGGACCCAAGTGGTTGTATTATTTAGCCACGAGCTCCTCCTCTGTATAATATTACATTCATAGGTTCATAAGTATTGCTTTAATTTTTTTCAATGCATACGGCTATCACAAGCTACCGATACGTTACGACATTCTGTACATACGGCACCTACATTTGTATGCCGTCCCAATATTTAACTCAAAGCGCGGATATGACGCAGGGACGCGGGTAGTTTAATATTGGATCTGATGGCGTGGATCCAATACTTGTCATGTGCATAGGTAAGTGTATGGGAACCACTTCTCATATACGAGGTATTATCAGATATCGTATGTGTTTGAAATTGAGTTTATTGTGTTCGTATTTGGTAAGGATGTGAGATTTTTTTTGAATAATGTCTGGGATATCCCATTGCTGGGAAAAAACCCTACCACCTACCTTCAACTCTCCTGCTGAACGCAATCTGCCGATTGTCGCAATCTACATGAAAGCGCAATATGCGTCCTGATTGATTCGCATAGGTTGCTTTATACAATAAATATTATAAGACCGAATGTGCCCCAGTCATTAACTTTAGAAACCCACCCCCTTATCCCTTATCTAACTCCCCTCCTCCTCTCCTCCTCTCCTCTCTCTCCTTGTCAAATTCATTTCAGGTCCACTTCATCCAAACTCCTCGTTTACTCGTCAACTCATCAGACGCCTCCTTTAAGCCAAGGTACTAAAGTAACAATTTCAAATAACTTCACGCTTCCATCAAATGTGAGGCTGTTGTACACCTATAATTCACCCGCACGTAATAGGAACGAGCTATATGTCATCAACCTGATATAAATTCAGACGCTGACGCTGCTATTGAGAAATTCTAGATAGAAAATTCCAGTAGTATTTTCCCCGACCAACAAACCAAAACTAGTGTGACACGAGGTGGAGAGAACTTGACGCACATTAAGTTACCACGTGTTCTATCATACTATCCTTCGTACAGTTCATTCATCGTTTCTTTGGTCTTCTTCTACTGTTAAGGCAATCTACATTGAATACTCAACATTATAAATACTATGCTGCTATTGTCACCAGCGGCAAATCTGATGCGTCGCAGCCTAGACAAACTAAAAAAGGGGAAAAACGGAAAATGGGTGCTCAACCTGCCCTGACTGCGCTCCGTTGCTCCGTGCCAAGAACGAGCCAGGTTGATGAGGAGGGCTTCACTAAAGTAGAAAGGAAAAAGAAGAGTACATTTCATTCATCGTTTCTTTGGTCTTCTTCTACTGTTAAGGCCATCTACATTGAATACTCAACATTAATGTAAGTGACTATGAAAGTAGAATCAGGTGTTCCATTAATTCAATTTTTTAAACCAGGAAATTAAACCAGGAACTACCCAACAAACTAACCAACCATGTAGGTATTGGAAGAAAGAAAAGAAAGAAAAAATGTTTATTTGACGTCAGTACATTAAGCACACACACAATAATATTTAAAAAAAAAGTTTAAAGAGGACAAAACTACATAGTTTGTGCTGTGTGCCTCATGGCTGCGCCAAAAAGGTCCATTTCAGCATTCATGCCAGACAGGTGATGCTGTCTGACGCTGGTCTTCCAATGAACCTTGACGGGGTTAGTGACAGACAGAAAACAGTTTCAAACATAATATATAAATAATAAATAAATGGTTATACAATAAATAGTTATCGAGTAAATTAATGAAATGAGTCCGTACTTTAGTTAAAAGAAAAACAGGAAATAGCAGATTTTTTTGTTATTATCGATGACATGCTTGTAACCGTTTTACCGTCGAACTCCACCCAAAATACCAAAAAATAAGCCACTCAAGTGCAGTTTGCAACCCCGAAACTGTTCAAACAACATTTTTGAATGTATTTTTAAAGCAAGCGATCCACGTGAACAGGAAGTGCCCCTAGGCCCTAGAAACTACATTACCTACTTGTTAAAACAAGCTAAATGAGCATCTTTACCAAGCAAACTAATTGGACCCTGCCCTGGGGCATGATTCCGCTTCAGAAAGGAAACCTTATTAGGGACGGCGTAATTATATGTCAGTCCGGTAAGGCTAGGGGAATTTTTGACGGTTTTTAGGATTTTTTTGGTTAGGTGTCGAAAATGTGCATGGAGATTTTATGTGTGATTTTATGATGTATAATGTGCTGGTATTGGTGTTTTGAAATGTTAAAGGTAAATATCATGGAGCAAAGGAATCTTTCTGTCTAGTAATCACGAATTCAGTTAATATCTCAATTAGACCGATTGATATTGTTACTGGCTTATACTCCGTTGTACTCAATCTACTGCAGCCCACTAATATGCCTCTCCCAAGCTGCACTACATCATTCGCCATTGCGATATATTTTTATTGTTCGAGACCATACCTAGAAACCTTTTAATTACGGAGATATAGTTGGTTTTAAGTTCCAATCTTTTCACATGTTTACAATTGTCAATGCTACTTTACTTTAAATACATTCACGACCTTCGTATTATTTAAGAGCCCTCTTACAGTCCACTAGCGCCGCCAATCGAAAAAATGTCATAACTCGTAAATAGAATCAAAAATACAAAATGTGGTCTATTATTACTGTAGAAAAGGCAATAACGTAATTTTATAACACATTGTCACCACTTGAAATATAGCTGTTTAGCTAAATCGTGCATTAGTAACAAAAACGGCCGTTTATGTTTTGTTTGGCTCTTAATGTATCCATCAGCACTGTGTTTTGAGTGCATTACATTGAGTCCTAACGCAGAACGTGATTGTTAACGCCAAAAAAAAGTTGTTTCACCATCTACTTCAGCATAAAGAACACTGATACACACACTGATCATTTCCCATCCGCCCGCGCCACCGGAAGCTATAACTTTTGTAAACAAACAATTTCCATAAAGACACGTAATGACAATTGAATCATCAAGAAATAGTCCAAAATTCAATCATCTCAAATTGTCATAAATGTGTAATACGAAACTAATGAGCACTTTCACTTGGTAGGGTTATATTTTGGTAATCCAAAGCGCTGGCGTCTAATGTTTTGTGGTACTAGAACACATCTGACATCATGGAACGTAAACATTTGGGCCGCTTTTTGAAGTAAGATCACGCTGACGCTGACATTTTTTAATTTATTCCAAAGGTTGCGAACTATGTGTTTTTACAAAATTTATAGCTCTTCCTGGCTGGGACTATAGATACACCTCGCTTAGCAATATCATACCAAAACTAGACTCCATTGTTTGTTTCTCTGCCTACATTAAAAACTTACTAAATGATACATCATTAAACTCCACACGTAGTGTACCTTGACCTAAGAAAGCCTGGTGGTGCAAGGCTGGCGAAGGAAACACCTCGTTATGCCTGAATGCCGCGACGCCCCCGGGTGACAGACGATGAAAATTAACCCTTGATTGCTTCGCCTGAAAAACGGGAGGGGAAGTTTGTGGATGCGACTTCTTGCTATATTTTTTCAAGCTTTTTTATCTGCTTCTGATCATCAATAAGTATGTTAGAGTTACAGAAATAATAAGTAGTCTGAAGATGTCTATGCTCACTGATATAAATAATTATTCTGCTAAAAGATTGTTTGTGAAGTATATGTAGTATATCAACTATCTGGTGTCCACGACACAAGCCTTGCTTATTGTAGCACTTGGCGGTGCTGTGTGTTAATGTCCAGCGATATTTATTTATTTTGTTTTATTGTTATCTTGTAACATAGACGTTACTGGATGTTATGCGTAAGTTGCTCCTGAATAGGCAGTATTGTGGAGATAACATGGTATGGAATGAATAGTTTCAGAATAACAGGGATTCGGCGAATTCAATCAATACATATTTTTAGGCATTAGAAAATGGCCTGAATGGTTTTAGTTTTCCATTTTTTTCATTGCAATCTATCATTCTAGATATTCAGCAATATGTTTGATATTGATAGTGTGTTTGTGCGGAGTCTGTCCATTGACTGCTTCGTTTATTCTTGTAACTTCCTAGATTAGATCTTGAGGAATCTTTCTCTTTTGTTTTCTAGCGACTGTTTGGGTGTTCATCAGATTTACTGGCTGAATGGATAGATGATTTCAGTTAGGAGTGAAACATCATCAGCTGAATAAAAGATAAAATTTTATTTTTATTTTATTTATTTATTATATTTGTTTAGCAAGTCGTTATATGATGATGACTTCTGGTACAACGGTAATGCATCGTTTTCAGGAACTTGCGTTGTATACGTTCAATACTGTCATTATATTTATTATAATAGGGACTCCACACTGGCACAGCATATTCAAGTTGAGATCGGATTAATGACCGATACAAATGTAAATACGTGCTCGGGTTGATGAATTCTGCTGCTGATCTTATCACGAAGCCATACATTCGATAATCCTGGCTTATGATTTTATCAAAATGTAGCTAAAACATTATTTTCATCATAATCATAAATAAACTAAAAGGTAATTTGAATGTTACTGTCTTTGCAACCTTATTCATATGAAATTTTCTCTATTAATATTAAACTTCACAATTTTCGCTTGTAATGGACGATCCACGTTAACATCGTCGAATCTCATTAAACCTATTTTTGCATTTAAAAATGAGCGCTTAATGGTGACTCTTTTGTTTTCGTAAATTTTCACTTACCTGCTATTAAATGGCGGAAATAATTTACTTAGTACAATCAGTGTGCATTTTATATCATGTGCATTGTATTGTGTGGTTATTAGCCGGTTTTTTTAAGTCTAGGGAATGCCTCATTAGTGGTGTTATTTTGGGGTAACGTCAGAGTTTGTATAGGTATCTAGGTTTGGAGATAACTAGGAATGACAACCGAATGTCTATATCTTTGTAGTTACCTGAGTATTAATCGAATTATTTTCAGATGTACACCTACCACTGCTTGTCTCTGCATCACCCAAAGGTTGACTGGTAGAGAATGCCTATGGCATTAAGTCCGCCTCTGTACTATGTGCTTGAAGTGTTAAATAAATAAATAAATGACACGGGGTACATGGAGGTATTTAAAGTTAAAATCTTTCAATAAAAACTTGTATTTAAAAAAACTTGTAAAGTTGTAACTTTGACCCCCAATATATCCGTAACTAGAAGGTTCAGAGGTATGGGTGTAGAACAAAAAAAATATCGCAATGATGGGGAGACCCAGTGCCTTTCGGCTTCGTTAAGAGATGTTTTACACCCTATTCAATGTGTAACAGAAAGGGTATACTCATATGAAAGGGTGTATTACAGACCATCAAATTGAACCACTTTCTCTATGGAACCACCATCGTAATCGCGAAAAAGTTTTCAACGGCCCCATACTAAATTCCAATACCTACTCGACCAAATGTATGAAACAGCTGATTATTTTTTTACGATTACGGTGGTGGTCCCATAGAGAAAGTTGTTCCGTTTGATGGTCTATAGCACACCCTTTCATATGACTATACCTTTTTTGTTAAACGTTGCATAAGACTGACATTAAAATAACAATATATATAATCTCGTGGTTATATAATAATAAATAAATAATATAATATAAGTAAATATCGCTGGACATTAACTCACAGCACCACCTAGTGCCACACTAAGCAAAGCTTGTGTCGTGGACACTAAATAGTTGATATACTACATATATACTTTTTTTTATCTGTAAATACATATAAACATCCATGACTCTGAAAGAAATGTCCGTGCTCATCACACATTTGCTCCTACCGGGATTCGAACCCAGGACCCTAAGAACGTAAGGCAGCGTCACTACCACTACGCCAATCGGGTCGTCCATAATAACAGCCGTTTGGGTTCATCTGTAGTTAAAGCTGCGCTTGCCTAGGATAGTCTGCGGATGGGTGACCACCCATTACAGAAACAGTCATGTTGTTGGTCGCGGCTGCCAATTGTAGATCTTTGATAGTCGTTTAGAACTAAAGACTTTCAGGCTACTGAGTATTCGCCTGAAAGTCTTACAATCCGTCTCACTAAAGGGTATCGTTTTACCCAGTACTGAGTCCATGTAAAATAGCTGCAACTGGTTAAACTGGAGACCGACCCTAACATAGTTGGCAGACGGCAAGCTAGATGACGATATCATTTTCAGTTTACTAATGAAATCAAAACCAATTTCTTTCACACCAAAGCTGGTTTTTACAAACACTAATCTCACATGACATGACCGCCACAAACAAGCAGAGCCGAGGTAGCCAACTGCAAGATGAACAATTACATTTTTCTCTACGGGTATCGAACCCGCGCGGCACTTGGTAAAGCCGTTAAGTGTGTGCCACTGTGGCAACGATAACTTTCTCAAAATCACATTCTGTCCCCCACTCAAATAAATTGTATTTCAGTGACAAACAGTCTTAAGAAGTGGTATCGTATTGCCCAGAACTAACTGGGTTGTTGAGGTCAGATAGGCAGTCGCTCCTTGTAAAATACTGATACAGGATCCGGTTAGACTGGAAGCCGACCCCAACATTGGGAAAGGCTATGCAGATGAGGGTTAGTGCATAGTTAGGTTTGTCACGTTTTGGCTCTATGTTTGTTTTTGCTTAAACTCACCTTTACATCAAAAATATCGTTTTGTTTAGGGATGAGCTGATTAGGTCCCTGGTTCTGTGTTTAGTGAAAACTTCTTTAGGCACGTTGTGCACTTTTTGACTGAGTAAAAATCATGGAAATCGCACGACCGTGTAGCACGCTTTTCGTAGCACTTATAGAAAAGCATGCGGTGTAGAAAGAGTGCTACGAAAAGCAGACCGCTACGCCGTAGCCGTAGCGGTTCGCTACGAGTTTCTATCGTCAGTCCCCAAAGACTGACCCACATGTTTCTTTTTGATGATGGGAATCGAACCCAAAAGTATGAAGTAATAGTCAAAGAGTAAGGTAGTTTGTGAAATTAAACAAAAGACAGCATTTTCGAAATTGTTTTTATTAAAACATTCACAATCATCGTTTACAGTATATCACTATAGGTAATGTCAGTCGGGTTCGCCTAATAATAAAAAGTATTTTTTTCTTTTATTTTTAACAACAAACAGGATTTAAAATTTATCAATTTCGTTTTGCCGTGCAATTATAAATTAAAATGTTGCAGTCAATTAAAAAAATTCAATTTAATTTACAATTACTAAATAAAAGGCTTAAAATATTTTTTTTTTACTTTTTTAATTGCTTGCAACACAACACTTAGTATAGTAGTATAATTTATTTATGTATATTTTTAATATTAACAATTAGTTAGCCTAGGACATTGTCACTTTGTAACTTACTGCTCTTATCAAGGCTGCCTCGACGGGAGCAGTGACTCGTGCCTCGTGCCTCGACACAAGTCATTCAGCGATTGCAAAGATTAACATTTATAAAATTGACTGCCACCAACTGACGGTCAAAATATCTCCTAAGATGAGAAGACGTATTTTTTATCAATGGATTAAATTTAAATACAGTTTGAAAGAAATAAGAGAGAAGAAAAACAACTTCTTCCTCATACTAATTACTCTCAAATTATGCATTCGAACGTTACATACGTAGACATTTTACAGAACTATTAATTTCTCATAATGTTACAAAGATATTCATGATTTTTTCATTCATTTTATTCACACAGTTCTCTCACAGTTTTCACGTAGTTTCCAACGTTAATTTTGAAAACTTAAGCAAACGCCAGAGAAATTATAAAAAAAACATTGATTGACATTTTAGCACTGTCAAGTATAGACACCAACACATTATGAAGCTGTTAACAATCTTCTAAATTTCTTTCAAAGATTTTCAATTCTATATCTATAGCATTGGGTTTAATGTAGATTGGGGAATTTCATAGTTTCGGGTTGACTGATGTGCTGGTGTCTATATTAACATATATAAGTGAGGTAAAAAGTGAACTTTACAAATAGCAATCCTGCACCCCGATTGAGTAACATGCTTCAATCACAATCCGGAAGAATTTAGAAAGAAATTCTCAATTCACTGCTTCATGAGTTGGAAAATTCGTCTGCTGAACAATGTAAATAACGCAATGAATTTTGTTATCTTTCAGAAATGAATGAGTTGCTGTAGTAGTAAAGTTGCAGTCAAACTGATTAGGCTGGACAGCGGACGGTCAGTATATGTATATGTCACCGTAAAATTGTCAAATACATTATATTGTAATATCTCTAGCGATATTGTAAAAACTCGAAATATTGTCAAATGAACATTCTGCTTACAACAAAACGCATTATTTTTCGTGATATGCATACGATGGTAGTCAATTCACGCGGTGTGGAGAGAAGGAGGGCTCCACCTTGCCCAGTGGTACAACTCTCATGAAAAGATATTGCACCATTCCTGAGAAATACCGATTAATATAACCTAACCTTAAAACACTTTATATTCCCCTAAAAGGCGTAGTCGACGGAGCCCCGAAAAAAAAAAAGAAACCTAACTAACCTAACGGGGGGGTGCCCCAAGTCCCGATTATGGGGGCAGAGATACTTCCGTATGTTCAATTGACATTAATACGAGATATTACAATATCGCTGGAGAGAAACACGTTATATTGTAATATAACGTGTTTGACAATTTTACGGTGACATATACAAGACTTTAACGAATGTTTCAGTCAAATACCGCCTCATTGGTCGAGTGGTTGCAAGTGCGACTGCCGAGCTTGAGGACCTGCGTTTGATTCCCAGGTAGAGCAAAGTGTTATTGAGTTTTTCCAAGGCGAATGTCATTAATAAAAAAAAACTTAGCAATGGTGTCCTATTGATAGCAATTGGCTCACTCCCTATCAAATGGGACTTAAACAGAACTGGCGAAATGTGTGTACTTGTTAGGTTACACCTCTTTGCCTTATCCTTCGAGAATTACAAGGCGTGATGTTTTGTTAGGATGTCCTGTCCACTCCGCAAAACCGTTTACCACCGAGCCCACACAGTTTGACAGCAACTTTAAGTGTGTACATTAATATTTCGTCGCTGTTATTAGGTACTATCAAGAAGATATACAACGTGTAACGTTAAATGCGCAAAACCTGAAAATTGTTTGATCGGAATCACGAGCAGAATCAATTGAACCACTCTATAATATAGGTCATATTTTTTAAAATTATCTTTCATTAGAAAATTTGCCCTGTCTATTTATTAATAGGTCAAGCCATCACGTGCGCAAACCCGCCAAACTAGGTAAACAAACAAACACAAATGGTTGTCATCCAATTTAAATTTTCTCATACACGGGATAATAACAGTTCTTACCAGTAAATCTAATTGCCAGTAAAACTAAAACAGCACATAACCTTTAAATTTTTTTAAATGTTTTTTTATTTCTCAGAATTCAATTCAATTGACCTAATTGAAATGAAAATCATTTGGGGTGTCCGATGTATTGCGCATTTAACGTTACACGTTGTATCATGTTTTTGTTAAAAACAGGGTCTATAGAAACTCTTTACGAAGCCGCATTCTGTACATTTTTTTTTGATAATTACCTTGTACGGTAAAGTTCAATGTAACGTATGTATAGATTATATATTGTGGGGGTTGTGGGGGTGTTAAAGTAAAGTTCTAACATTAAAAAGAAATATAAAAAAAAAATCTTTTGAAAAAGTCGGAACTTTGACATCAAATAACTCGATAAGAACAAAAAAATTATCACAATGACAGGGAGAATTTCAGCTTCGTTAGGAGTATTTTTACACCCTTCATACACCTTTGCAGCGAATCACTCACTCCACTCGACTGACTCCTCATCCATTGACATAATTAGATTAACTAACTCCACATTAATTTCATACAAATGTTAATTTCTATCTAACGAAATGCTCGCGCCATGTCGCGATCAATGAATGAATTCAGAAAGTCATTAACATAATAAAATATGCTAACAGATCGCTTCTAGCAGTTCAGAACGCAATTTGTTACTACTTTAATTTATATTACACCTTATATTATTAATTTACTTCGTAATTAATTTACATACATCATTAAAATTACTTTTCACATAATGTACAATGTTTCAGGCCGCCGAATGTACAGCGGCTGATGAAATGAGCTTACGTTTCAATATTATATGAATTTATTATTAAGGATAAAATATTCATAAAAAATAATATCCATTTCCACTTAGAGTAAATGCATACAAAAAATAAATATTGAACTTAACATAAGTATAATGTTTGCAAAGAGCTTTCCATAATTTTATAGGTATAGATACATGTTGATGTTTTTACCCCCAGTACAAGTTATGCAAATTAACCTGAGAGGCGATTTTTGTATTTTTTAAGAACGACCGCATTCTAGAGTCAGTCTCATTCCATCGAAGTTGTTTTTGCTTGACCGCTGAGGTAAGATTGCCACAATTGGGTGGATGACACACATCAACGTACTTTTTAAGAGCTGTCAAAACGCGGTACTCTCAAAGATTTTGTATGACTACAGCGCGCTGTGACGTCCCTGTTTGGTCTGACTCCACTATTAATGATTTCAAAGCAACTAAAAATCAAGTTTGGGTTTTCAGGCTCAAAATAAAGTCCTTTTTTGAGATTGGTATCTTAGTATTATAGTGTAATGGTGTTATCTACCATATACAAGAATTTGAACGTTATTTGAGTATTAACGAGTGCGTAAAATTGGCAGTCTGTTGACAAAGTAACCTTCTCTATTAAGCATCAGTCACAAATTCTAGTAGAAACGTGTTACTAGAATCGTATTTCAACTCATTTCATGTAAAAAGTGCACAAACTGTTAATAAACCACGATATTTATTCTGCAAAACGTTTCATATAAAAGCAAAAGTACATTCAGCCTCTTATTTACGCGGGCGTGCCACGTCCCAGCCGTGCGCAAAGTGTTGCAAAGCGTTGCAGGTGAGGTGCGAAACACGACACACCCTGTATAAAACGCAGCCACGTGTTTAATAGCTGTTGATATAGGTTTCTGTTGTGAAATAGTGCGATGACGTATATAGAGTGTTATGTAGGTTGGCAGCCGATGTTGAGTTAATTTTTCCAACAGATTTTTGTTTCTAGTACCGTAAAATGGGGGGAATAGGGATCCAGGGGTGAATAGAACCAAACCTTTGGAATGGATTTTAAAGTTGAATTCACATGATATGGTACCAACAAGTACTCTATTGTGTTAACTTAATTATAAAGGTACCTTGTTGGCAATATACAATACTAGCTTCTGCCAGCGGCTTCGCCCGCGTGAAGTTTGAAATTATCCCACGGGATCTTATTACCGGGATAAAAAGTATGCTATGTGTTAATCCAGGTAATAAACTATCTGTGTGCTAAATTTGATCCAAATCCGTTCAGTAGTTTTTGCGTGAAAGAGTAACAAACATACATCCTCACAAACTTTCGCATTTATAATATTAGTAGGATAAGTTCAGCGATAAAATCCCTTCCAAAGTTTTGTTTCTATTCACCCCTGGATACCTATTCCCCCCATTTTACCGGTATCAATAGTTTATTATAACACGTTGAGGAGCACGTGGCTAAATAATAAAAGCCGCTCGAGCTGATCTTTAGGTTAAGTCGTACTTGCCTAGGTTGGTCTGTGGATGGGTGACCGCCCTAATATACCGAGTTTCCTGCGTGCCTCGGAAAGCACGTTAAGCTGTTGGTCCCGGCTGTCATTTGTCCACCTTGGCAGTTGTTACAGTGGCCCAAAAAGTCTGACAACTAGTCTTACCACGTGGTATAGTATTACCCAGTATTAACTGAGTTGTGGAGGTCAGATAGGCAGTCACTTTATGTAAAATATTGGTATTCAGCTGCATCAGGTTAGATTGGGAAAAGGCTAGGCAGATGATGAGTTATAATAATAATTCATTTATTTCAGATCACTAAAATCCATAAAATACAAGCACGTTACATAAAAAAAACTATTAAAATCATTAAGTTAAAATTAAATGAAAAATGAATAAGTAAAATTACATAAAAACAAAAACATGAATTACATAAAATTAAATTAAAATCAATTAGTAAAATAACATCAAAATTAAAACAAAAACAAAAGTGTGAAATTACCTGTATCAGTAAGCGCCCAAAACTATAAGCATCCATTTATTCTGGATAGGACAATCCGTGCGAGACACAATCATCTGCAGGATGCCGTTGCCACTGCCTCGCACACGTTGTGACAAGAAAGCTACCCTTTTGCGCACAAACGCATGGAAGCCGTCCGTATGCGCCTCCGCAAACATACCAGACGCACTGCAATAGCGAGGCAGTCGCATCAGCATCCTGAAAATGTATAATAACACGTGGAAATGTTTTAAAAATACGGTATGTAAACGTATTCTTCACTAAGCCGTCAACAAAGCATTATGTACCAAACAAAGTAATATTACGGAAAAATAATTGGTGGGTAACGACTTTTGTTGGGGTCACATTTCTGGTTAGGACTCAAAATGCATTCAAAACATTGTGCTGATGGATGGATTGGATAGTACGAGGATCGTGCAGGACTAGTAAAGTTCTTACATTAAAACATGTACTCGTAAATAAAAAACTTGTGAATAAGTAGATAGGTGCCGTATGTGGAATACCTCAGGTGCCTTTTAAGCGGGTGCCTAATGTGGCATAGGTCGAAACTTTGTCCCCCAATATCTCCGTAACTAGAAGGTTCCAAGGTCTAAGGTATATGGTCTAACTATTGACAAATAAAATCGCAATGTTGGGAAGCACAAGTGGTTTTCAGCACGTTTTATATGTCTATTGAGTATTTTTAATTATTTTCTATTGCCAGCAGATTTGATTAAATTTTGACAAATAGAGGTCGTAAGCGGACCTGTACACATGTTCAGGTCGGTCTGTTTGGACAGAGGCTGAACGGCCAAATGGTCCCAACAGAAGCCGCGTGTGTTTAGAACGCTTTAAAAATGATACTCGTCCAAGACGAGTTACTTTGCCGCAACATCCCGAAAGCTTTTTTAACAAATCGGATGACTTAGGTGACCCGATTTGGCTGCGGTACTGTTCGAAAAAGATACCGTGGCCCCGAAATAAAAGGACAAGGATGGAACATGGATGGGTTTTAGTCTGACACTCATCTGAATCATTTGATTATTTCCCATCCGAAAAATAAGACCCGTGATAGGTTATTTAAAATATCCCACATTTAATATCCTTTCAACAACGAATAACTAAACAAATATTGGCACAATCAACCGCAATTAACCTCGTACCGGAATGTTGTAAAAATCCACCAGCCTGTATATCCGCTGGTAGGATATGCACACACCCTTTGACGCTGCGTTAGTTGTTTGACTCTCAAAGTAAACGCACGCCGCACGCTGGCCACACGCATAGCTCGCATATTATAAAACATTGATTGAGCTAGGCGTAAATCTAGAATGGGTTTGTTGGTTTTAGCTTTTACTTTTACTATGAAACTGGCGTAAAGATCATTCCTAAATGAGTACTTTACTTGTGACTTTCTCATTTACCACTTAAAATTAGAATAGTTTCATCAATGGAGGCGCAATACTTAGGTCCATGTTCACCAAAAACATGACGGACGATTATCTAATAACAGCTGTTCAAAACACATTTTTGTATGGGAAAATGTCACAGTGACAGCTGTTTTTAGATAATCAGGCTGTTATCGTTTCGGTGAACACGGACCTAAGTAGACTAAACAAAAGTCAGTTCTTTGACCTATGCTTTTCATTTCAAACTTGGTAATGTAAAAAAACATACGGGGAGGTCTTAGCGGACTGTCGATATCGGCTACGAGTGCTACGAAGCGTTAGGTGACGGTCACGCGAGTATCATGCTTTTTTTTTCACTCAAAAAGTGCTCAACGCGCGTAAAGAAGTTTTCACTTCAACAAACAATACTTTAAACGCGAATAAAAATTTTTCAACCAATACAACGAACGCAAAATACTAATAATATTCCACCCTGTCCAGCACGTTTACTGACTGGACAGGCACACTAGCGTTTTCCACAAAAGACTATCTTAGAATCTGCACGCTCCTCGGGTGACTTGATCAAGAATATGTCTGGACTTTAAAGAGCCTCTGAATTTGTGTCGGTGTTTTTTTGTCAGAGTTAGCTTGGAGATTACCATAACGTCTTTCAAGCAGATTTGTTTTAGTTTCAGTCCTGCGAAGGAAAGAGACAGAGCTATATAATGAGATAAAAACAATACTACTTTAAGAGGCCTGCGGAGCATGCGTAGTTCATACAAACGTAATACCAAAATAATATGAAAATCAAACGTATTCTTAAGGTAGTGTGTATTTATTTCGATTGGAGTGCAGAATTTCTAGGTTCCCAAATATATATTTTACATGGACACTGTGTTAAACAAGAGTTATGAGAAAAATAAGTTTTCTATGGAAATTTTAAATTCCTCATATCTCTCCCTAAAAATTATATTTGGGAACATCGAAAAAAATACACAATATTTTAATAATATGTTTGGCTTACAAATTATTTTGGTATTACGTTTGTATGAAATACGCATGCTCCTTCGGCCCCTTAAGATGTCATGGTAGGTCACCAGATAGATAGGTAACCCCGACTTAGGTACATGTTCACCGAAAAGATAAACGTCTGATTATTTATAAACTGCTATTACTGTGACATGTTCCCATACAAAAAATTGTTTTAAACAGCTGTTTTAGGTAATCAGACTGTCATCTGTTTGGTGAACATGGAGCTTACTATTCGGTTTCGGTAGGTTGCTATCTCCGTCTGTTTGACATTTTGCTTACAGACGGTTAGCAACAAAACGTCACAGAAAATCTTTCTGTGATTTATCTATGAATCAAGTGACAGGTGACGCGAATAGGATATTTCAAGCTAACTTTGATTATATGTAGAAACAACGATAGATGCGAGATGTGGCATTTTAACTGACAGTTGTACGTAAGTAGGTAAGTTATGGAAAACGAGCCGTAGCCCTCTGCAACTGAGGTGCCATTTTAATTTCTATTATATTGAGGAGTGGTCTGACAGACGTGTAAGTAGAGTACTATTTATGTTGTAGGTATTATATATTTTATCATGGAACTTGAATTAATATACCTGTTGACATATTTTTAAATGGGAATTTCAATGAGAATTGCAATAAAAATCAGATTTAAGAATTTATAATTATATTTGTATCAATTACGAGATCAAGAAACTTTTGGTACAATGACTATTAAAAATTAACAAAATGAAAAATATTAAAAAACATAACAAAAAAAACTTAGTTTTGCCTTCTTCTGGCTTGAAACTATTCATAAAAAAATAAAAATTAGGAATCCTTAGAGTACTTTTATTACAATACAGTCTCAAAGTTCAGTCTTACAATCAGCGCAAACTTGAGCGGCGCACTGCAAACAGATCGGTTTTGCGCAAATGCAACAAATAAATCTTGTTTGCCGCTTCAATTTACTTGGACAGATACGACACAACTTTCTTGTTAATGACGTGCCAGTGTCGCTTGGTGGCTGAGGAGGTTGCAAATCTTGTCCTAAAACGCGCCGAAGAGTCATACGCAATTCTCTTGGAAGTTTTTCATTATAAACTCGCTGTTTTAGAGCTGGCAGTACCAATTCCCTTGCAAGGTGCATAAGAAAGTTAGCTCTTCTCATTTTGCAATCTGGATACTCACTGTAAAGCACATATGCATTAATACCCGCTATATCCAGTAATCGATAAAAAATTGCTTGTGGCCAACGTCGAGTTTTGCGGCTACATGAATAAATGGCGCATTTTTTATCTATTTCGTCCACACCTCCTTTACTATGATTATAATCCACAATCATGGAAGGTTTATTAGTTACTTCATCGGTACTGGCATGGTGGTGGCAAGAGGAGAGGAGGATCACTGCCTTGTCTTTTTTTGGGACATAAGAAACTAAAGTCAAATCTTTAGTGAATCCATATAAAGAACTTTCAACAGCTCTATTTTTGCTTGGTTTGAACTCAGGTGGAATCTCGCGTTTGTTTTTTTTTAGTGTTCCTAAATATGTCAATTTTTTTTGCAGTAAAAGTTCAGCCAAGGGTATAGAGCTAAACCAGTTATCAGCTGTTACGTTTCTGTTCGAATTTTCTATTGGTTTCACCAGTCGCAATACAGATTGCGTAGGCACAGCTAACTTCTTCTCTGTTTCGGTAAGCCCCAGACCATCAGAACTCTTCCCATGATAAATGTAGGCATTGTAAACGTAAAATTGACGAGCATCACTTAAAATCATAATTTTAATACCATATTTAGCAGGTTTATTGGGCATATAAATAACAAATTTGCAACGACCTTTGAAAGCTAAAAGCATTTCATCAATACAGGTGTAAGGACCGGGTGTAAAATGAGCTTGACAATTCGCTATAAACTTGTCGAAAAATGCAGAAACAGGAGCAAGTGGATCTGTTTGCAAGCGTTCCTGTCGGTCACCAATATTATCCAATCTCAAGCAGTTCAAAAGAGTGTTGAACCTATATTTAGACATTACACATCTAAATATTTCATGACCTGTTCCATCAGTTGCAAACAAATAGTTTGAATCGGCATCATTACATTTAAAAACCGAAGCGTAATATAAGCACCCAAGTAGTGATTTCATTTCTATAGAAGTTGTATCTTTGAGCTCATGCTTGGCAAAATTTGCGAATTGTCTGCGATAGGCTTCTAGTTTTTTATTTGTGCAGGAAACCAATGTTTCTATCATCTCCGCATCAAATAATTTTTGCCATAGTTTTTCAAATCCAAGAAATACATGCTCCGAAGTTGGTCTTGGCAAAGATACAATGTTATGTGCAGGTGTTCGTGAGGTCCTTGAAAATGCAGTTTTCGTCCAAACGAAACCATTCTTACCTACGTACTTATTATTACCACTTGAATTTGGCAAAACAACCTCTTCAGAGTCTATGCTTCCAGGACTGGCCGGCTGCTCCTGTAATGTTTCTTGTTCATCACCACTCGATATTTCACTCTCTTCATGTATTTCCTCCTCAATGGTGAAATTCCGATCGGCAACCTCATCGTCGACATCACTAAACTCTAACTCGTCTTCTTCCTCCAACCATTGCTGAATATGGTCGTCGGTACCCTTTCTCTTCCTAGACGGTCGGTCAGTTGGTTGTTGTTGGTTACAATCCATCTAAAATGAATAACGCATATATATAATATTTCAAAATAAACAATGAATTACGTACATATCAACTATTTTGCTGTCGTGTAGTATAAAATACACTATGAAAATACTGACGTGACGTCCATAATACAGTATTGGGATATAATCATTTTACTGACAATACG
Organism: Xestia c-nigrum; assembly: GCA_916618015.1. Taxonomy (NCBI): domain Eukaryota; kingdom Metazoa; phylum Arthropoda; class Insecta; order Lepidoptera; family Noctuidae; genus Xestia; species Xestia c-nigrum. Next base: position 1,077,180 of record OU745251.1, on the reverse strand, counting down.
TCTACACGACACATCACTTATTACTGACCTTACGTATCACGGACACCAAAGCTGTAATACTCGTCACGTACGCACGCCGCGGCTGTCGTCGCCGCACTGACGGGAGGGGCGCGCGGGCGCAGGAAGCTACTGAGCGGCGCAGAACGATTCTCGGAAAAATGGCGGCATAGCAACCAAAATTTTATGTCGCGTTGTCTGTCAGACGTAACCTCAGCTGCAGAGGGGTAGTCTAAATTGTCTAGGCTATTTTATCTTTAAAAATCAAAATATACTATATCAAATTAATAAGTGGCGATATAGATACGTACACAGGAGCGTTATAATAATTGTTCTAACATTATTATAATAACAATTTTCATCGTCAACAACGCGGAAAGTTCGCAACCCCGCCACGCAAAGTTTAAATTTAATCAATCACTCTGTATCTGCGTGGTATTTTCCATAATCCATCTAATATTGTTTATTTTATAAGTTTATTACAACACTAACTGATGCCCGTGACTTTGTTCGCGTGAAACTTGATCTATTATGCACTGGTTAATAGTACAAATATGTTTTTCTCCCATCACAATTATATAGTTTATGTTGGTCGTGTGGAAGGTACTCATGTAGTACTCACATCAAATATCAGCTGCTTACTAAAATTTACGCCACCAATACCGCGAAAAAAATATTAGCTGCTTCATACAGCAGTTGGTTGGTTTCGTGAAAAAAATTTGTATGGAAGTTCGTGGTGAGTAATGACAATGGGATATCCTTAAAAGAACATGGATTGAATGGGTGGTATAGCTTGTTTATGACATCGTAGAAAAAAAAGTTGTAAAGATGCAACACTCGAGAGTATAAATAGTGTTATCTGCCGCCCAGCTCAATCAAGTTTATCGGATATCGGAGCTGGCATAATAATTACACACAAGCCTTTACCACTTCGCGCGGACTGGATGGCTTAAACGTTAAAATTGTACACTGTGTCGAGTGGACACCCGTCCAATGCAATGATCAGATAAAAATAAAATTACACTGGACTTCAAATAATTACAAAAAAGTTCTTTAAACGTTATCTCGTGAAAGCAAGTGAACAGGTATTTTTTTAATGACGTTTTCACTCACACATGAATGCCATAATTATGATTGCAGTGCTGCGGTTGGAATGTCGAAGCCGCCCCGTTGGCAATAACACAATGAGTCAAGTCATCATCATTCGTTTTTCCCAACTATTTCGGAGTCGGCTTTCAGTCTAACCAGCTAAAAGTACTTTTCATGGAGCGACTGCCTATCTGACCTCCACAACCCAGTTAGTAATGGGTAAAACGATACTCTTTGGTAAGACTGGTTGTCAGACTTTTCGGTCACTGACTACCTGTAACGACTGTCAAAGATCTACAAATGACAGCCGGGACCAACAGCTTAACGTGCTTTCCGGGACACGGAGGAAACTTGGTATGTAAGGGTCGCCCATCCATAGAGTAACCTAGGAAAGCACAGTTTAACCTTAAGATCAACCCCAGCGGCTGTTATTATTTTGCCAACAGCACCTCCGTAAATATTAAAAAAAAATGCAAAAATGAATTGCCAAGGCTGTACATTCCATTAGTCGAGTATCCAGTCCCATCAAATCATTCAACCTTCCTTTTTAAGTGCACCCCAATGTCCAGCCGTGGGCTATTGAGCTCTGTTCATCTGATTGACCGGCTTTGCATATTAATGGGCGTCGAACGCCGAAGCGTGTCCAATATAGGCCATTGTTCTCGCCCATTAAGGACAATGATACTCTGTGTAAATGTGTGGAAAGACCGCTGTTATGGTGCTGAAATATGTTACTTAGAACTGCTGTGGGTGATTAGATAGGAATTTAAAAGGAAATTTTCATGAATAGAACAAAGGATATCCAAAACTCTAGCTAGCTAGCTAGCTTTTGAAGTAAATTTCACTCTCATACTTAGGCAACATTACGGTACATTAGGCATACTTAGTAACATGGTGTAACCCATACTTTAATTAAAGTATTGGGCAAAATCTGTGTGCTCAATTTCGTACAAATGCGTACAGCCTTTCAAGCATAATATTATGCAAAAAACATATACCGTTATTGAATTAGTTTGATTTGGTTTCAAAACTAACAGCAGCTTTTATAAGATAGTTTCTTTTTTATAATTATGATTTTATAAAAAAAAGATAAAAACCAGTCTGAAAAAGGTTACAAGATTTGTTGTAAAACTAAGCAGTAGGTGAATAAAGTAAACAAGCGTATCAACTAACAAACTAAGACAGTCAACTTTAAATTACATTAAACTTAACCTGAGATGCCTATTATCTTAATAAGACTTACCCGTGAAGAGTGGAGCTCTGTTTAGTTGGAAATTCCCCTACAGGTTTCACGTATTTTGGCTATGTTACGTTAGTACAGACGAAAGCATTTTTTTCAAGTAGGCCAATTATAGGCACTTTTGAATGTTGAAACCAAAATGAAAATTCTCTCACAAGACATACAATCTGTGAAAGTACTGGTAGTGGCCCATTACCTAGCGTCGATCTCTATGGAGAGGAACGGGCAAGCTTCCTTAAAACTGTCATATTTTTCCAATCAACTTTGAACCCAAATGCTTTAGCGATAAGCTTAAAAATTCATGAAACTTTGACAGATTGTAGCAGCTTTGTGTGCAGGCTGGCGTCTGTACCTAGATGACGAATAGACTTGACCTTTTAGGACACTTCAAATACTGATGAAATGGATTTCTTGTGGCCAATATGTCCGAGTGCCAGAAGTGAAGTAATTGCGAGTATCAGAGTGGAGACCGAGAAATCGGCAAGCGTAAGGGGTGAGTGGGTGCCCCAAAAAGTGGTGGCCGTAAAGATGGTCCGTGGGTACCGCACGATCTCTCGCGAGGCGGCGGGCCTGCTTGCCGGATTGCCGCCGTGGGATCTGGAGGCGATAGTCCTCGCGCGCCTGCATGAGTGGCGCGCGGAGGTACTACGCCGGGGGGAAACTCCGCTGCCGCGGCAAATTGCCGCTCAGCGGACTGACCTCCGGCGCGATCTCATGGCGACATGGAGAGAGCGACTGTCGCAACCCCGTGCAGGGCACGCCACGATAGTGGCGGTAAGTCCCCTCTTTGAGGAGTGGCTAGAGAGGCGCCACGGCGTCCTCACCTTCCGCCTGACGCAGGTCCTCACCGGACACGGATGTTTCGGGAGGTACCTGCACCGAATCGGGCGGGAGGAATCGCCCGGGTGTCTCCACTGCAAGGATCGACCGGAGGACACGGTGGAGCACACGGTGGAAGTCTGCCCTGCGTGGGCGGAGCTCCGCCGTGTCCTCGTGGCGGCGATCGGCGGCGGCGACCTCTCGCGTCCGGCCCTGGTTCAATCCATGGTCCGGAGCGAGACGGAGTGGGAAGCCGTCGCCTCCTTCTGCGAAGCAGTCATGCTAGCGAAGGAGGTGGCGGAACGAGAGAGGGAGAGATCCTCTCTTCCCGGCCGCCGCGGGAGACGCAACGGGCGTCGGGGGCCACGTGGTGGCTACCGGCCACCGTAGATGCGGGCCTGTGGACGGCTGGCTATGGGCAATAGCTGGCCGTCCGGCCGTCTAACGACGACGACAGGCCGTGTCGACGGCGCGTTCGTGTTCCACGCGCGCCCCAAAGAGTGTCAGCAAAAAGAGAGGGGCCCGCAAGGGCTGAAGCCTGCCGGGGTTGCGGGCCTGTTCGAAAGAGATACCGCGGCCCCGGAACGTAAAAGGCGAGGAAGGAACATGGATGGTTTTTAGTCAGTATGAGTCTGACACTCCCTCCCGCTCCGCCCAGAGTGGGGGGGGGTCATTTGATGATTTCCCATCCTTAAAAAAAAAAAAAAAAAAAAAGGGGTGAGTGGGTCGCTCTGAGGGTGGTAGAAACTGGATGACATTTGCAGAGAATCGAGTGAATTGGCGTGCCATTAAAGATGCCTTTGCCAGCAGTGAACAGCTGTAGGAATACTGCTGTAGATTTATCACAAGTCAGCATATAAGACCTGTTTGGATTCAAACTCAGGACTTGACACTCAAAAGACACGGCCATTACTACTTCTCAAAATAGAAATATGTCCTTGCCAATTTTTGCCGGTAAAAATAAGAATAAAACCTTTTTGGATTAAATAATTTATTCCAATTTCTTTCGAAATCATCTGTTGTTTCAACAGTTTTGCAAACTGTAAGATATCGTTATTTATTGCTTCAATTTGTTTCACGATTCAGCTGTGTTCATCCTATTAGCGTTGAATTTTATTAATTATAATTGCTTTTTAAAAGTAATCCTACTTATATTGACGGTCGACCTCGAAAACGCTTTGCAGAAAATATCTTGGTTATCGACAACAATTTAGGTCACTTTTTATTACGAAAATACTAATGCTTATCAACACTAAGCACACCTAACTGAATGCCCGAATAAGAAGTGCACTCAAAAGTGCAGTCAACAGTCGAAGAAATTATATATCAGCATTACAACATTTACGCATTGATTTAAGTGTCACCAAATATTGATGGAAATGGGCTTAAGACTAATATTTCGTAATAAAATCGTGTCATAGGTAACAGGCATAGGTAAATTTCAGCACAAAATTAAGTAACTTGAAATAAAACACTAGGCCCTAACTAATTACAAACGGTTCAGTGTTATTATACGAGTGTGACAAAAGTGTTTTTGACGTTTTTGACAATATTTCTTTTATACCAATGTGTCAAAAACATAATCGTAAGACCACTGAGCTGTTTATAATTTTAAGTAAAATTGGGGTCCAGGTGTGTGCAGTATCATTATAGGGGGTGACGTAATTAGCAAGGGACACCAAACAATGTTGATTTTCAATTAAAATACAAATTGTGAAACAAAATGGCGGACCGTACTAAAATAATTTCGCGGTAGCTCCAAGGAGTGGGCGGATGTTTTTAATTAATTACATTTAAATTACTTTAATAAATACAATTAAGTTATAAATATAATTCCGTGTACTTAACAATCGTATTTTAATTAAATTAAATTATTTCTACAACAGTTTTGTCACTTAAAATTACAATCGTGCACAAAGATGTGATCTTTAGAAAATTAGGTAAAACTATATTGCACATACTTAGGAATATCATGTGACTTAAAACTAAACAACTTTGGGTTTTGAAAAATGGACCGTACCTAGGAATAAAAAAATGTTATGCTTTACTGTACCTAACAGTAATAGTAACAATTAAATGCGCCGAGAATACCACATTACAGTCAAAACTACATATTATAATTTCGCCTCCATTATATGAGACTTAAACATAACTGGCGCAATGAGGGGGCCCCAATGGTGTCTTGGCTCTGTCTAAGGCTCGGTTTCCACCAAAGCGGAGAGAAGTGGAGCAGAGAGGAGGCAAGATTCGACCAATCACAAGAAAGACGAGAGACGCGATGAAGACTTCAACCAATGTGATTGGCTGAATCTTGCACAATATCTCCTCTCCGCTCCGCTCCTCTCGGTTTTAATGAAGACCGGGCCTTACTCTCGATGATTTTAAAATCTAACCGTAAAAAATCTAACTAACAATTAATTTTGTCCAAGGAAAAACTAAAACAAACATCCAAAGACCACACCTCTTACCATAACACAATCACTTTAAAGTCCTCAGCGTCTATATGCAACTTTCGCGCACTTTTCTCGCCGTGGTGACCACCTCGGGCCTCCGCGCAGCCGCTATGTCGGCACTGCGGGCGGTTACACCGCGGTTCACCACGCATATACTTACTGATGACTAAAGAAAGAAAGAAAGAAAACATTTATTTCTACCAAAACGTCAAGCAAGAGGCTGTGTGGAAAAGAGAAGATATTGTAATAAAAAGAATAGATTGTAAATGAGCTGTTCCTATGCATTCATTATACCATTATACAAAGGTAGAAAATTACAAAAATGACATGTCGAATCCAATATTTCTTTGCATATTCATACGTATTTTTAAAACATAATGAGCTCCAAGACAGGCAACGACAGGATATTGGCGATAAGTTGGTGAGTGAGCGAACTGGGTGGGTAACATTTCCAGTATGGTTTAGGGCAGGTGGGCAAAAATCATCACACCTCGAGTGCCAGAAGACAGTCGTCATCACTGCCAAGAAGAAACGCTGGCATGATGATTTGGACCCATTCCTGATTGATTGGCCAGAGGAGGCACAACACCGGGAGAGATGGAAGAAAATGGGGGAGACCTTGCCAAGCAGTGGAACAGAAAAGATTTATAAAAAAGGCGTTTTGCTTTTTTGTTTAACAAGTAACGGAACTCGACGTCATATCAGTGTACGTTTTAATTGCGCGTCAACGAAAAACGCGAAACGTGGGTGAACGTGAGTAAATGACGTAAAGCTAGACGCACTGACGAATGCCTTGCTCAGCGCCTAGAGCTTAGTAACTTAACATCTAGTTACTTGCTAGCATACACGATGGTCACGCTGAGAGGCGATTAACGAAGACGCCAAGCGTGCAGTTCAAAATTTCTAGGACGTTCGTCTCACTTCACTATAGGTACTTGCAAGGCGACTGGCTTGTCTCTAGGCTAAATAAGGCACCTGTAAATGCGAACATAGCTTTAAGGTACTTGCAAGTCTTTGTGTGTAAATAGTGCCATACTTTTTCTGAATGCGCTTGTGCAGAAACTGAAACTCGAGCATGCTTTTTTTCAGAACTCAACCGATCGAGACTGAGACAACATCCAAAGCCGCGGAATACTAAAAGCATTTCTCAATAAACAAAGGAAGCATTAAAACACTAATTTATCTGAACATTTGTTCATTAGGTACGTTCTTCTTTATCACATTAAATGTGTCATTCTGTCGTCCAGTTTTTTTCTGATCAAAAGCTGTCTTTGTTTTACAAGATAACAATGTGGGGACCCCACCGTTAAACACGGCCCCGATGCTCGGAGGTAGGAACTTAATGAAATTAGCAAACCTCTTAATATAATGGAAAAATATTGTGAGATGAGAAATTTTAATCACGGAGAACTGAAAAAAAAGTGTGGGTACTCACATTAATTAAAAGATTTTTAAAGGTTTTGTAATGAATAAGCTATCTCCATATTTTGTAATTGATTTTAGGTGAGGCCAGAGGATGTTTTGTTATCCATTGATTGGGATGTAGAGGATGACCTTCACCATGTAACAACATTTTTTTACATGGAATGCCTTCCTGAACAGACAGTCGGTTCATATAAAATACTTAACGGGAAGCTGACCAAACTATATAAAAAAATGTAGGTCTATAAAAAAAACTACAGCAAAAGAATACTGGCCAGTGAACTTAAAAATGAAAAGAATAAAGTTTCAGTTTAAAACCTTATTTGTTATTATACTTACAGCACTGGCAGGTAAGACTGGTCTATCGCTGAATATCCTGTGAGGATCTGTGTCCAGACCAGGAGTAGACAGCTTACTATATTCACCTATTGGTTTCTTATCTGCAACAAAATGTCTAAAATTTATATAATGTGAAGAATGTTTATTATAGAGAATTTCGGGATGGCAGTAAAGTTGTGAACTAGAGAGGAGAGATTATAAGATTAAATGATTATGTCAAGATTCTGAAAGGAAGTTATTTGTTTTGTTAAGGCGACTACAGGAGTTTTAATGCGAGTTTAATAATGCCTGGAAGTATATATAGAAAAATAAATGATATTCCTCAGGATATAATATGCTAGTATGATAGTGTTTTGAAAACAATAATTTAGCTAGATAAAAAAATCAAGAACTTATCTGTAAAAAAAAAATTAAGGAGTAAAAACCATACTAAAATACATGCGATCATTCAGATTTGGCAAATAATTTTACAAGCCACATATTAGCAGCATTGTGTTTTATTTTTTAGTCCAATTCATAGATTTTTTATAAATCGATCAAAACCACTAATTTCGCACTATTTGGCCCGCAGTGACTGACGTAACAACCATTTTGTAGTGCAAGCTGATTAGAACTTTATTCTAATAGTATTTCAGACGAAGTTTGAACCACCACAAATAGAGTTGCTAATTTAGCTCATGTAGTCGCCTTAAGGACTTTTGTAATGAGGAGTAATGAAACGCATGTCATTAAACGAGTAATGGACATGAATTTTTATAGATGGAGAGAGATAAGAAGGCCAAAGAAAAGATGGATGGTTTGTGTGAGGAATAATACTATATTATTATGAAATAAAAAAGAGTAAATAATATAGTATTATTCCTCACACAAACCATCCATCTTTTCTTTGGCCTTTCTCTCCCTCTCCATCCGTAAAAAAACATGTCCATTATTCGTTTATCTAAATGATGCCATAACGTCTGACGGGACAGAATGGAAGCAGAAAACGTGTCTTACCAACCCCAAATAGAATGGTATTAGGGCAGGAAGATGATGATGTTTACAGCAAGATGCTACTTCAAACGCGTTATTAGGGAGTTTGTGGTTGGCTGCGCAATGTACGGAGTTTTATTCAAATACTGGTGCTGCAACATTCTGAATACTCCTTTACGATTTGGATGTAACACTGTTTATTTTTGAGTAGCACCTTAGACAATAGGCCTTACAAAAAAAAAACTAAAAGACACGTTAAAAATGTTTTTAAATGACAATTTGTAGGCTAGTGACATGGTAGGATGATTTAAAACACCATGGTTTCTTTGGAAATTAACCAGACTGTAGAAAATAATTATTCTCTTTATTCCAGTTCCATAGTTTTAGAAACAAATACCTGCTCACAAGCAAGAAAAACATCACGCCACAACTAGCGCCCGATTATCACGATTATCTACTATCGTTAATATCGTAAAAAGGTTCTATTATATAATGTATTAATAACAGGTAAAGACCGCTTCGTACATACCCTTTTAAATGGAAACCCTCGTATTTATCGACACTATTTTCAAACTATTTCAGAAAGGTTTTCGACATGAAACAGCGACACGTGGATATGAGGTTTGGGCGAAGAACGTCAGAAACGCAAAATGTCAGATTAGCGAATTGTCAGAAACGCATAATGCCAAGGTGTCACAAAATGACAAGATCTAATATTGACAGATTCAAATGATGACAGATTCATTTCAAATGAAATTAAAAAAAAAAACAACAACTAATGATTTAAAAAAAAAAAAACTTTGTGATCAGTATGGTTGAAATCAAACAATTTCAAATACTTTCAACTGTCAAGGGTCTCTACCCTTACTTGTCCGTTGACCGTTACTTGAAAAACAATAGTCCATACATTCGAAGTCAATGTTCTATTCTATTTTTTTGTTGATGGCATGCAAAGCCGATGTCGACTATTTTGCCAATGTCTAGAGTGAATTGGAACGGCAAGTGTGTATTAAAAAAAGAAGAAGTCAATGTTAAAAACAAGTAGAACACAAACCTCAACTACTTATTTGCTTTATATTTTGGGCTATCAGAACAGTGGTCTCAATAGAAAATTAGAAATAAAAATAGGATATGCCCAGGACAACACCTCTTGACTTTCATGAAGGGTGGACACTATGTGACTATATTTTTTAGTACACTTAATGTATAATTTGCATTTTTTTATATCACGTAGGTAGCCATAGTTTATGTTCTGATAAAACGGACAAAATTTTACGGGCTTACATCTCAGCGGCAGTCAATGGCAAAAATTGACGAAAATGTTGACAAATTATGCGTAAGATTGTGACACATAATGAATGAGACCAAGATTTGATTAAGACCTTAATAAAAAAAAACACGAAATTTACCCTTCTGACTAGTACCTATCCATTTCATCATAATTGCTTATGTATTAATTATTAGTTATTTTATTGTTTTATAGTATGGTATATTTCTAGTATTTATGAGTATGTATTCGATATAATTATATATCTATATATTGTATATATTGAATCTGTTTTATGCTGTATGTATTCCATTTTCTCTCCGTCTTTTACACACAATGTCTACATCTCTTTTTTTAGTATCTCCTTTCGCAGGTATGCTGGAAGAGATTTCTTTAGAAATAAGCATCACCTTCGTATTTATTTTCTGTTCCTTTGTGCTTCTCTATATTTGGTGTGCAAATAAATTGTTAAATAAATAAATAAATTAATATCAATGTTTTTTTTTTTAACGTAACTGTGAGTTCCTGTTGGTCATACATTCATAAAAATATGTTACCAGACAAAATAAACAAAGTTCAACTAAGATATTTGAGAGAAAAAAAAACAACAAGAGAGTTGGAAAAGAATAGGGGAGGGTTTCGCCCAGCGGTGGGGCAGAACAGGAAAAACAAAAAAAGAGAGAGAGAGAAAGAGAGAGAGAGAGAGATAGAATAGAGATTACAAACCTCTCCTCTTCAAATTCCTACATTCTAATAAGTCCACAAACTAAATCTTACCATAATGGCAGGGTATGATATCAGGGTCTGTGTCCTCCCCGCTCCCTTCCATCTTCAGCTCGTACTGGCTGCAGTAGTCCAGCTTGGGGGATCCACAGTAGGTGTTCAGGTTGTCTTGCTTCGAAAGAGACTCCACGCTCTGTTCCATGTAGAGGGCGTTGCTGTGGAAGGTGGAGTTTAATGTAGGACTTTACCAGCATATACGGCGAAGATAACGCTGAACATAATTATTAGACAAAAAAAAACTCGAATTATTAACCGCCTTCTTTTGGAAGTTGGTTAAAAATGAGGTAATCTATAGCGAGGCGCTTGGAAGCGTTAGCATAAAGTGAATTTAACTTGAGTGTAAGAAATCATATGCATCTTTCTGCCCTTGGCAATCGTCTTGCGAAGGTCATCATCATCTGCCTAGCGTTTTCCCAACTATCTTGGGGTTGGCTTCCAGTGTAACTGGATGCAGCTGAATACCAGTATTTTACATGGAGCGACTGCCTATCTGACCTCCACAACCCAGTTAATACTGGGTAATACGATACCTCTTGGTTAGACTGGTTGTCAGACTATTTGGGCCACTAACATAACGACTGCCAAAGATGGACACATGACAGCCGGGACCAACAGCTTAACGCGCTCTGAGGAATGGAGGATACTCGGTATATGAGGGTGGTCACCCATCCACAGACCAACCTAGGCAAGCATGGCTTAACCTAAAGATCGACCCGAGCAGCTGTTATTATTTAGCCCAAGCTCCTCGTCTTGCGAAGGTCAAAATGTTCAAATAAATTAAATGCGTTATTGTCTATACTTTTGGCAGTCGTTACAAATGGTCAGTGGCCTGAACGTCAGACAACTAGTCTAACTAAGAGGTACAGTATTACCCAGTACTAACTGGGTTGTCGAGGTTAGATAGGCAGTCTCTTAATGTAAAATACTGGTATTCAACTGCATCCGGTTAGACTGGAAGCCGACCCCAACATAGTTGGAAAAAGGCTAAGCAGATGATGATGAAGATACATTATGACAATACCCTACAGATAATACTGGTGATGTTGTCAATAACAAGAAATAGAAACGCGACGCACAAGAAGACATAAGGTAGAAAAACTTACGATGAAAAAAATAAAAAATAATACAGAACATCTAAAAATAAACACAAACTCAATTACTGTAGCAGACCTTTCACAAGCACGCATACCAAAATATCTAAGACTTCTCTAACCCAATCAAATCTCCTAAAAATATACTTCTGAAGAAAGTATCAAATCGGAATTAAGTACAGCGAAAAAAAATAAAATAGGCAAAAATAACAAAAGAAAAACTCTGGCCTAATCTAAAAGTAACCTAAAGTTGTTTAACGACAAAGCCTTCAGATCCTCTTTAGATGTCTAATACGGTAAGGACACGTACACACACGCCACAGACACACCACATCGCAGCAACAAAATGGCCCGGGGTTGTGGGACTGTTCGAATGACATTCCGTGGCCCCGGAACATTGAGGGTGAGGAAAGAACATGGATGAGTTTTAATCAGTAGAAGTACCCCGCCTTTTAGGTCCCAAGAGCAGGAAGACTCATTTGACGAGTACACAGGCACTCTATTAGGAGTGCTCCATTTTCCACCACGAGGTGGGGGCTTATGGATGTCAAAAGGATTTTATTGGTTCTAGGAGAAGCCAGCATATTATGCTGGCTTCTCGCTTCGCTTCTTCCTCACCGGATTTGGTGAAAAGACTAATAAAACAGTTTAGCGTGAGTAAAGCTTGCTACGATATCAACGCTGCTGTAGTGTGATTCTGACACGTGTGTAAACGCCTTTTACGTATTCATAATATGTATTTGTATATTAGATACAAGAAGCAATCTTCCTACGAACATAATGAGAGCTTTGAATATCATTTCCGAGGTTAAACCAGCAGACAATATTCATGAAGCGTGTCTCCACGTGTTTTTTTTTTTGGGAAAATACTGGTAGGGGAAAATTGAATACAGCTTAACTGATATTAGAGTTAAGGGAAAATAAAAATATTGTAATGTTTATTAAGTACCCATTTTGTAAGAAGTTTGGTAAAAAATAAATATTAAATGTTTTTTGCTAATCCATGTTGGAAGTTGTGTTTGGTCGTGGAATAGAGGCCAAAATAAAATTTAAATATATTTACTAAATGAACTTAAAATGCTGAATAAATACAGGGTGTAAACCATCTCATCACAAAGCTGTTAACCAAGCATTCTGTACATCAAACTAAGTAACTTTGTGAAGGTGTTAAAAGTTAAAATCTTATTTAAAAAAATGTATTTAAAAAAAACTTGTCAAAAAGTTGTAACTTTGACCGCCCATATCTTCGTAACAAGAAGGTTCCCAGGTATGGTGTAGAACAAAAAAAAATATCGCAGTGATGGGGAGAACAAGTGCCTTTTGGCTTTGTGAAGAGGTGTTTTACACCCTTTATACTACTATACTAATACCTTTTTGTAGAGCTTTAACGACTACTCTTCCATAACCTCACGCTTTTTTCCGAGGGAGTAGGCAGAATCTATAGAACGCCACCTGCTACGTTCCGTACATATTCCTTTCGGCTATAATCCATTTGAAAAAAATAAAATTCTTAAAATGAACTTAAGGGTTATGAGAATGTGCGGATGCGGGGCGAGTCGGTGGTGGACATTTCGTTCGCTAGCCCCGCTCTGTCGCCGCGTGTCGTCGACTGGCGTGTCATGGAGGGGGTGGAGACATATTCCGACCACCGGTACATCCGGTTTGACGTCTCCGCCCAGTCCTCGAGCGCGCCGGTCCAACAGGCCCCGAGTGGTCCGCGTTGGGCGCTGAAGCAGCTGGACCGGGAGCTCCTCCTGGAAGCCTCGATCGTGCAGGCCTGGGTGACATCACCGGACAGGCCTGCCGACGTTAACACTGAGGCAGAGTGGTTCCAGGGGGCCATGTCCGACATATGTGACGTGGCAATGCCCCGAGTCCGGCCAGGAAGCGCCCGACGCCAGGTGTACTGGTGGTCGCGCGAAATAACGTCTCTGAGGGAGGCGTGTGTCGAAGCGCGGCGCCTGTACGCCAGGCATCGCAGGCTCCGCATCCGCCCGCCGGATGCGGAAGCCATTGAGGCGGAGCTGTACGAGGGATACAGAGCGGCGAAGACCGCCCTCCGGGAGGCTGTCTTGCGGGCCAGGGAACTGGCCCGCTCGGAGATGCTGGAGACTCTCGACAGAGATCCGTGGGGGCGCCCTTACAAGATGGTGCGGAATAAACTCCGCACCTGGGCCCCCCCGCTGACGCAGAGTCTCCGGCCCGACCTCGTGGAGGACGTGGTGAGCGCTCTGTTCCCCTCGCGGGGGGAACATCCGCCCCCGCCTATGGCTCCGCCACCTGCGGTGTCGGACCCAAGCGACGACGACGACACTCCGGAAGTGACTGGGGTAGACCTGAGAGTGGCGGTAGGTAGGCTCAAGGCCAAAAATACCGCCCCGGGACCCGATGGCTTGCCTGGCAAAGCCTGGGTCCTGGCCTCAGAAGCGGAGGCTCTCGGGCCCCGACTGAAAGGGCTCTTAAGCGCATGTTTGGAGAGAGGCCAGTTCCCGCTTCGTTGGAAGACGGGGAAACTGGTCCTCATCCAGAAGCCGGGGCGCCCTGCGGACTCTCCGTCCGCATTTCGGCCCATTGTGTTGCTCGACGAGGTGGGCAAGCTCTTTGAGAGAGTCATTGCAAACCGCCTCGCCGAGCACCTTGAGGGGATGGGGCCGAATCTTGCGGAGAACCAGTTTGGTTTCCGCAAGGGGCGCTCTACAGTGGACGCCATCATGCGCGTGAGAGCCCTCACGACGGGGGATGCGATATCCCGGGGCGGGGTTGTTTTGGCGGTGTCTCTCGACATCGCCAACGCTTTCAACTCCCTGCCCTGGAGCTGCATCAGGGAGGCACTCCGGTATCACCGGGTGCCGACCTACCTCCGTCGTGTGGTCGGGGACTATTTGACGGACAGGGCCGTCATCTACCCCAGTCGCTGCGGAGATTGGAACCGGCGAGAGATGTCGTGCGGTGTCCCACAGGGATCGGTTCTGGGACCGCCCCTGTGGAACATCGGTTACGACTGGGTGCTGCGCGCGGACCTCCCAAGTGGTGTCAGCGTCGTCTGCTACGCAGACGACACCCTGGTGCTGGCACATGGGAGGTCGCACGAGGCGGCGGCCGACAACATGACACGCGGGGTTGCGATAGTCGTAGAGAGGATCCGGCAACTGGGTCTCGAGGTGGCGCTGCACAAGTCCGAGGCCATGTGCTTTCATGGGCCTCGGAATGCGCCACCGTCAGGATCCACACTGACGGTAGGAGGGGTATCCATCGGCGTCGAGTCGACGTTGAAGTACCTAGGACTCGTCCTCGACAGCCGGTGGAACTTCGTGGAGCATTTCCGACGTTTGGCCCCCAGGCTGGAACGGACAGGGGCTGCCTTCAGGCGGCTCCTGCCCAACCTTGGGGGGCCGAACGCCTCCTGCCGCAGGCTCTACGCGGGAGTCGTGCGGTCCATGGCCCTCTACGGGGCCCCAGTGTGGGCGCGTTCGTTGAAGCGGCGAGCCGCTCACCATTTGAACGCGCCCCAAAAAGTGGTGGCCGTAAAGATGGTCCGTGGATACCGCACGATCTCTCGCGAGGCGGCGGGCCTGCTTGCCGGATTGCCGCCGTGGGATCTGGAGGCGATAGTCCTCGCGCGCCTGCATGAGTGGCGCGCGGAGGTACTACGCCGGGGGGAAACTCCGCTGCCGCGGCAAATTGCCGCTCAGCGGACTGACCTCCGGCGCGATCTCATGGCGACATGGAGAGAGCGACTGTCGCAACCCCGTGCAGGGCACGCCACGATAGTGGCGGTAAGTCCCCTCTTTGAGGAGTGGCTGGAGAGGCGCCACGGCGTCCTCACCTTCCGCCTGACGCAGGTCCTCACCGGACACGGATGTTTCGGGAGGTACCTGCACCGAATCGGGCGGGAGGAATCGCCCGGGTGTCTCCACTGCGAGGATCGACCGGAGGACACGGTGGAGCACACGGTGGAAGTCTGCCCTGCGTGGGCGGAGCTCCGCCGTGTCCTCGTGGCGGCGATCGGCGGCGGCGACCTCTCGCGTCCGGCCCTGGTTCAATCCATGGTCCGGAGCGAGACGGAATGGGAAGCCGTCGCCTCCTTCTGCGAAGCAGTGATGCTAGCGAAGGAGGTGGCGGAACGAGAGAGGGAGAGATCCTCTCTTCCCGGCCGCCGCGGGAGACGCAACGGGCGTCGGGGGCCACGTGGTGGCTACCGGCCACCGTAGATGCGGGCCTGTGGACGGCTGGCTATGGGCAATAGCTGGCCGTCCGGCCGTCTAACGACGACGACAGGCCGTGTCGACGGCGCGTTCGTGTTCCACGCGCGCCTCAAAGAGATGTCAGCAAAAGGAGAGGGGCCCGCAAGGGCCGAAGCCTGCCGGGGTTGCGGGCCTGTTCGAAAGAGATACCGCGGCCCCGGAACGTAAAAGGCGAGGAAGGAACATGGATGGTTTTTAGTCAGTATGAGTCTGACACTCCCTCCCGCTCCGCCCAGAGTGGGGGGGGGTCATTAAATTTGATGATTTCCCATCCTTAAAAAAAAAAAAAAAAAAAGGGTTATGAGAATAAAGCTCATTTTAAGATTTTTTGTTTTTTAACGTGATTTTTATTATTATCTCCTTTATTGGTTATATAACTTACTTAATACATTTTTAAATATTCTTAAAAAAAACATATAAAAACATTTAAAAATATAAAAAATAGGGATCCGCCGGTGTCGGGAGCAGGGTCCAAGTCACCGGTGGTTAGGGTTGCAGAGACAGGAACCTCCTCACAATGCGAGCCGTATCGAGGAGTACTGCCTTCTGAATCAGGCCCTTGATCCAACCGCCTAAAGAGAGCTTCGACAGATGTTCGTCGAGGCTCTTCGCTATCAGGCCATTGGCCGTCACGACAATCGGCACAATGATAACCGAGTTCATATTCCACATGTCGCGAACCTCGTGTGCCAAGTCGAGATACTTCATTTGTTTCTCTTTCTCAGCTTTCACGAGGTTCTCGTCATGAGGGATAGTAACATCGATTATCATTACGCGGCGCGCTGATCGGTCTATCACCACTATGTCAGGCTTATTGGCAACAATAGTCCTGTCAGTAATGATAGACTGATCCCAGTACAGCGTGACATGGTCTTTCACAAGAACTGGGTCGGGCACATACTTGTAGTACGGTACCTCAGATTCCACAAGCTTAAATTTCAAGGCAAGTTGCTGGTGAATAATTCTGGCTACTTGGTTGTGCCTGTGCAAGTACTCGCCGTTAGCCAGACGAGAACAACCAGAAATAATATGTCTGATGGACTCACCCGGACAGTGGCATGCCCGACACACGTCAACCGTCCCGTCCTTCATAATATATTTCCGGTAGTTGTTCGTTAACATAACTTCGTCCATAATCGCACAGACAAAACCTTCAGTTTCCCCGAAGAGGTCACCAAAACGTAGCCAGGACACGGACGCTAGAAAATCTACATCGGGCCCATGAAGAGCCCTGTAGAAGCGCCCGTGAAGCTCCTTGCCCTGCCATTCTTTCTTGCGGTCATCGGTAGTAAGTACCACAGGTTTGCGCCAGTTCTCTTTAGCCATGGACAACGGGGTGAGTCCCTTGTCCACTGCGACCACATCTCGGTGCATACCCACGTCGGCTTTTAGAAAATATTCTCTGAGGCTGCACACCTCGCGGTTATGGAGGGTCTTCGCATTTAAAAAGCCTCGACCCCCGAACTTCCGCGGGATGTACAGTCTCATCACTGACGATCGTGGGTGATGCATCCGGTTTTCGGTCAGCAGTGTACGAACTCTTCTATCCAAGGCGTCGAGTTCGGTCTGTGTCCATTTGAGTATGCCGAAAGAGTACATTAAAACCGGCATGACCCAACCGTTGAAGGCGCGCACCTTGTTCCCACCTGAAAGAAGGCTATTTAATACCTTCTTTAGGCGACCGAAGAAGCGCTCCTTCAATGATTGTTTCATGTCAGTTACGTTAATGCCTAACGCTTCCGACATACCCAAATATTTATAGCTCTCGGATGAGGAAAGGGATCTTAGGTGTATGGAATCCGAGAGTTGAAGTCCCTCGGATCCCATAATCTTCCCTCGCTTTACATACATGACTGCACATTTGTCCACACCAAATTCCATCCCGATGGCGCTACTAAAAGTTTCGGTTACTTTCAGTAGCTCCATCAGTTGCAATTTGTTGGGGGCAAAGAGTTTCAGATCATCCATGTAAAGCAGGTGAGATATAACCTGCCCATCTTTCCTCAACCGGTAGCCTAGCCCTGAATTCTCCAGCAATGTGCTTACAGGATTCAGGGCTAAACAGAACCAAAGGGGACTCAGACTGTCGCCCTGGAATATTCCCCGTTTAATCCAAACAGGTTCATCGTTTCCCTGGATCTGTCGACATCCTGGATATCGAAGGACCGTCCTCCATTGCCCCATACATGACTCAAGGAAGGTGCGTAGAGTTGCATCTATCTTGTACAACTCCAGCACCCTCTTGAGCCATGAATGTGGCACCGAGTCGTAGGCCTTCTTATAATCTATCCAGCATGTTGACAGATCCTTGCGGGCTCGACGGACCTGTTGGCTAATGGCCATGTCGATGAGGAGTAGCTCCTTAGTACCACGGGACCCATTCCTACATCCATTTTGAGAGGCAGACATAATTGAGTTACTGTCAACGTGAGTATTAATTTTCGTTCTCAAAATGGATGTAAGAAGTTTATAGACCGTCGACAAACACGTGATCGGTCTGTAGTTCTTGGGTTCCGCGGGACTACCTGACTTATGGAGCAGGTGGGTTATACCTGTTGTTAAAAACTGTGGTAAGGACCCAGACTCTAAGGATGACTGGAATTGGGATGCCAGGCAAGTGTGTGAACTACTAAACCACTTGAGCCAGAAGTTATGCAGTCCGTCCGGTCCCGGTGACTTCCAATTCGGTAACGGACGAACTGCTCTGGCTATATCCAGTGGCGTTATTAAAATTGGTTCCATTGTTTGAATAGGTTCACACACTCGCTCAACATCACGCATCCAGTCAGCCTCAGAATGACAAACGGGCACCGACCAGATGCTGCGCCAGAAGGAACTCGTGGCGGCATCATCCGGGCGGCACACGTCCGTCATATTTTGCTGAGGTCGCTCCCAAGCTCTGTATACCCACCTTTCATCGCTCTGGAACATGCGATTCTGCGAGTACCGATCAACCCGCCGCTTATACCGCCGTATACGGCTCGCCCATGCATAAACTTTCTGCTTCAGGAAGTCGATGCGCTCTGTGACACGGGACATGTATTCTTGAGGACTGATTTCAGTCCCCGAGAATGCCCGCCTCACAAAACGCATCACACGTGGTCGTGTATTGCCCTCCCTGAAGCAGTGTAGTTTGCCGATGAGTACCCTGGCCCCGTCGATACGGCGCTCAATCCTGCGTTGCCAGGCTGGTACGGCTGGTTTTGGTCGAGTAGCTAAGTCACAATTTGGGAACTTGACATTAGCTAAACGACATGCCGCAACAGCCCCGCAAAACAGGATCGAGTGTGTATCAACGAGGTCCTCGCTACTCTCGAATACATTTTTGAGTTGCGAGTCCAGGGCACACACCAACGCCCTATTTTTCTTATGCATGGGTAACCGTGGTAATCGGGGCCTAAGTTCAGCAGAAGTTGATCGATACTCATGAAGTGCATCCTCCAGTGCGCTCCTCAATCGATCGTTGCACTGGCTACTTACCGTGGCAACCCTATCATCTTCCTCTACAACAGCAGGGTTGGATCGCGGTGGGTTTACATCAATAGATGAGACTTGTACCGCGGTTTGTGCCGGAGTTAAGATGATACGGTTGCTCAGTACCTCTGAGCGCAGCCTATCAAGCGCGGCGCCGTCCAACAGGTGATTGCGTTGGATGACCCGCACTTGATCCGATAGTCGTTGAGCTGAGGCGTTGACAGTTGGTTCAAGATCCTGAAACAGAGACAGCATCCTAACACGGTACGCAGTGAGGTTAGTCCCCCCCTCTGTAGACCCGTAGTATGCGCGCATGACGTTCTCGTTCATTAGTTGAGTCCATTTCATGCGCTGCACACAACCACCGGTAGCGGGGACCCGGCTCGGGGCCTGTTGGCCCCTAAGTCCCAAGCCCTTCGGTGGCCGGCCTCTCCCCGCACGACGTACAGGTGTTGGCGACGTCGGCGGAGAGAAATATTCGTCACTCGAGCTCGACGCAACTGCCGCAACCGGTGACACTGGTGATCCGGGGTCCGGTGGCGGCGAGGCGGAGCTGAGCGACGAGTCCGGGGATGGAATAAGTGCGCGTCGGGAGGCAGCTCTCGTAATCATTTTGTTTAAATATCATCTCATCAATCTTCGTTTTTCCAAATGTTTGAGTATTGACGTCTTTGACAGACGTCATGGGTCGTAGTGAAACAGATTTTCATCTTTTCAATATTTTGGTTTGCTTTCCGGTTTTTTTTTCAATTAATTAATATTTGAGTGGTTTCAAAACTTTATTAGAACTATTGTAAAAGCGCTTTGTATAAAAACCAATAAATTATATGAAAATAAAATGAAGACGATATTTTTGAGCGATAAGCTCACGATGTTGCCAGTTTAGTTTTATTTATTATTATTATTATTATTGTTCGATATTGTTTGATACACCTTACTATTTTCATCGTACTTCATTAGTCAGTGACATGTCCCATCCCTAATCCTGCCCCCGTACCTCACTTCACTTTTTTGCAACCTTACGTCCGGTCGCAATGGCGCGCGCGCATTAGAAGAAAAAATCGATTTTAAATAATTTGTTGGCCAAATCTAACTCTTAACTAGTGATCTCGCTATTGTCGTAATATTGGTGAAGTGGAATTACTGTGGTGGACACTCAAGCAACCCTCAAGGACTATATTTTGTTATTTGTGACCGCGTGCACGCGGAAGAAGATCCGCCATCAAGACAAGAAACTCAAAATAACGGTGAGAGCTGGACAAGCGTAAGTGTTCTGCAATCCCTTTACCGCCCTAACCCTTTTCCTGTTAGTCACTGATCGAAATAAGTACGAAAATATCCATTCAGTAGTCAGCTAGCCCATTATCTCCATATAATATTTAGACGCCATCTTTAAAAAATAACTTCGCATTTTTAAACTACAATACAGTCCATTTTTCAGGTGAATACTACTCCTAGTTTTATTCATCTTTGAACCACGCGTCTGTTTAATTTAACAGACCTTTGTTTTTCCCTTTCGCTTTTGAAACACCATATTTTTTGGTCCAATCGAACCGGATAATACTAGTTCATATTTTAAAATTCGAATTTCGAACAATCCCGAAAAAATGCGTACTCAAATGGTACTCATTCAAATATTCTGTTGAATTCTATTACTACTAGGTATTCATTGTTGTGCTGGCTGAGCCTATATTCGTAACCGATTATTACATATTTTCGTGTTCAATATCGTAATATTACACACATCTATTAGAAAAATCTATTTAGTCGGTGTTCTAAGTACACTTATTGGTCAACTACCTACTCATAATAATTTATCTACTTAGTTCGTTCGTTGTTCGTAGTCGAAAGCGCGCGCCGATATACGTAGGTATAAACGTAGCTGTGGCTTCTGTGCCGCTATTCGTATATTCGATAATTATCTATATCTTTCGTTTGCATACATATTATTAGCTAATTGTGTCTTGAACGTCGCCGCGTCGTTTAATTTCATTTCGTTCGTTCATTCGTAATACTATTAAGTAAGTACTTACATTAGTGTTTACTCATACATAATATTATTCGTCCTAGTACATACCTATAAGTCGTTAAGGTTGTATTCAGGAGCTCTGTTCGGGAGCATCTCGTTGTTTGTAATTGAGTAAGCCTAATACCTACTTATTGGTGGTTTGCATACATACCTACCTAAGGTTATGTGAAAGGCCCATTCGTTGTTGTCGCATACTTATCGTTGTCGTTTACTTTGGTTACTCTCGCGTTGGAAATAGGTAAATTGTTTACTCATTTCATTAACTTATACGGCAAGACACAATTATAACGTATTTCTATACTTACGTCACCTTTTTAGTTTACACATTCGCATTTTTTTACATATTGTTTATAATCATGTCGAACGACGACAATAAAAATAAATTAGCCTTATTACAAGCTAAACGAAATGCACATTTCGAACGTATGCAGAATATATTCGAGTTATCAAAGCAGGATATGAATGATGAAACTTGTAGGGAGTCATTTTTAAATAATGTCGCAAATCTTCAAAGTTTACGTAGTGAATTTCAAAGCGTACTAGACGCCTTCAATACGTGTTCTATTAAAGTGGATCCTAATGCTACTATAAGTTACCAATCATGGATTTCGTTTGAGGAATTATACTGTCGGGTTCAACGTGTCGTAAATTTACTTAAAATAGAAAAATCTGAAATAAAAGAAACTCACAAAAATAATTTCCCAAAATTACCTCGTATCGATTTAGTTTCCTTTGATGGCGATATTCGTAATTGGTCGTTATTTTATAATCAGTTTAAGCGCGTAGTTCATGATAACACGCAACTGTCTGACTCGGAACGCATTCATTTTCTTGTTAGTAAGCTGACTGGCAGCGCCGCGTCTTTGTGTGCAGGGATACCACCTACACCAGAGAATTATAAAATATTATGGAACTCGCTCGTAGATAAGTATGATGATCCGCGTTTTCTTGCCGCGTCATATTTAAATCAACTATTAGAATTTAAACCTATATCTGCTAAATCTACAACCGGTTTAGAGTCATTTATAAACACATTTGATACCGCAGTTAGGGCGCTCAAGCAGGTCGATTTGGGAAATCTTACGGACTTTATTTTGTTACATCTCGCATTGCAAAGATTGGATTCCGAGACAGTTAAGTTGTTCGAAATGAGCAATCGCAAGAAAGCCATGCCTTGTTATGATGATTTAGTTGAATTCGTTAAAGAACAAGATAAAATAGTACGCTCTAGTCCTATAATTTCCAAGCCTCAACAAGATGGCCAAACTAAAAATATATCTAATTCAAAACCGAAATCCACAAAAGCTTTTGTCGCTCAGAAAGCCGATAATTGTATTATGTGTAAGTCAGACAAACATGATAAACTATACTTTTGTTCTGATTTTACAAAGATGACCCCTCAGGAAAGATTTAATTTTGTGAAATCTAATTCGTTGTGCATTAATTGTTTAAATCACGGGCACAAGGTTTTGTCATGTCCTTCAAAAAGTGTTTGTCGTCATTGTAAGTCCAAACATCATTCAATCTTGCATTTTGGTTCATCTGGTTCGCAAAATAATGCATCAAATTTGCCCGCTGTCGCCTCCGCTCCCGCGACCTCTCAACAGGTTGACCGCACCTTAAGCGTAAGCGGAGTGGAATCTAGTTCGCCATCGAATGACAATAGTACATCTGTTTGTGGTGTTGCTCGTGACTTTTTTGATAATAGATGTTTAACTACTTTGTTGAGTACCGCAAAAATAAAGGTTTTCGATAAACATAATCGTGTGCATTTCGTACGATGTTTAATTGATTCCGGATCGCAGAGTGATTATATCACAGCTTCGTGTTGTAAACGTCTATCGTTATTTGTTTCGAATAAAAATCGGTTTGTTGAAGTTCAAGGCATCGGTGGTGCATCTCAACGTATATTGGGCTTGACCAAGGTTCTGTTTACATCTCGTTTTGACGCTAGGACACAGTATAGCTCGCAGTCATTTGTAGTCGACAAGATTACGTCACAGCTACCAGACGCTTTTATTGATGTGAACGCACTTCATTACTTAGATAATTTACCGCTTGCCGATGATGAATATCATTCACCCGGACAAATTGACATGCTTTTGGGTGTCAATTCATATTGCAACATTTTGTTATTTAATAAAATAAATCCTGGTAATAATTTGCCTACAGCAATCGAAACTAGTTTGGGATATATTTTAATGGGAAATGCACCCACCATAATTTCACCTCAGTCAACTCTTTCATTCTGCGCTTTAACACATGAGCAAATTAATGATTCGCTCCAGAGATTTTGGCAATTAGAAGAAGTGCCTTCTACAATCTTTATAAGCCCTGAAGAACAGGTTTGCGAAGATATTTATACATCTACTACTACTCGAAATATCGATGGAAGTTATATTGTTAATCTGCCTTTTAAGGAAAATGTCGATCAGCTTGGCAATTCTTTTATAACTGCAAAGCGTAGATATTTGTTTCTCGAACGTAAATTCGCGCGGTCTCCTGGATTACGTGAGGAGTACAATGCCGTTATCACGGAATATCTCAATAAAAAATATTTGTCGCTCGTCCCGCCGGAGAATTGTCTCGAGTCAGGATTTTATTTGCCTCACCATCCCGTTATACGTCAGGATAAATCAACGACAAAACTTCGTATCGTACTCGACGCTAGTGCTAAAACAGACTCCGGTTTGTCGCTTAATGACGTTTTGCATACAGGCTGCAATTTGCAAAATGATATTTTTCAGATACTTTTAAAGGTTCGTGTATTTGAATTCGCTTTTTTCGCTGACGTTCGTCAAATGTACCTCTGCATCGAGGTCCATCCTTCGCATCGTTCTTATCAAAGAATCTTATATCGTTTCTCGGATGACGCTCCAATCGAGACTTATCAATTTAATCGCGTTACTTTCGGTCTTCGTTCTTCGCCGTTTTTAGCATTGCGTACTATGCGACAACTCGCTCATGACGAGCGTGATAATTTTCCTCACGCTTGCAGCGTGTTAGAAAGTGACATGTACATGGACGATCTAGCTTCCTCCGCTTCTAGCCTGAAGGAAGCGGTCGGAATGGCATCCGATCTAATCCAGCTTCTGAAACGTGGTGGTTTCGAGCTAGTGAAATGGACGAGTAATTCTCTTGACTTGCTCGGTACTATTCCTGATACTCACCGCCAATCGGAATCAGTCTCTTTCGACACGGACACCTCGTTCAAAATTCTCGGCCTTCAGTGGTTGCCATCTTCTGATTCGTTTAAATTCACTGTCACGCCACCTAATCCCGAAGGTACTAAACGTGCGATTTTGTCTGTCACAGCTCGCTTGTATGACATTCTTGGTCTTGTTGGTCCTGTTATTCTATATTCAAAATTGCTTATCAAGGAACTTTGGCTTCTCAAACTCGATTGGGATGACCAACCTCCAGAAGCTGTTCTCCGTTTGTGGAATCAGTTTATTTCGGAATTACCATTAATCTCTAGTCTTTCGTTTTCCCGCCATTTGGGCGTTGATTCGCATTCTCGACTTTATCTCTTGGCGTTTTCCGATGCATCCGAAAAGGCATATGGATGCGTTGTCTATACCTATGTTTTGAATAATAATCAGAAACCCATTGTTCGGCTGTTATGTTCGAAATCTAAAGTCGCTCCTGTTAAAACTGTAACACTTGCTCGGCTTGAACTTTGTGGAATTCTTTTAATGGCTAAATTACTAAGGGTAGCTTATGACACTATTTCAAAACGACATCCTATCGAGGATGTGTATGCTTTTTCGGATTCACAAGTTGCTCTGTGCTGGGTACATTCTTCTCCTCATCGGTTTAACACATTCGTAGCTAACAGAATAGCCCAGTGCCAAACATATTTCTCGTCACACTATTTTCGTTTCATCCCGGGTTCTCAAAATCCCGCGGATTGTCTGTCGCGTGGACTATTACCTTCACAATTAGTTCAACATGAACTTTGGTTAACTGGTCCGCCGTGGGCATCGCTTCCAATCGATGATTGGCCTGTTTCGGAATTTTCTCTTACTTCTACTCCAATGCCTGAGGAGAAGTCAGCCGTATTCGCTTTGAAAAATAAACCTGAACATATCCTTATAACGCTAAGTTTAAAGTTCTCGAACTGGGATAAATTTCTTAGATGTGTAGTTTACATGCTTCGGTTCATAAAAAAGCTCCCACGCAATAATTGCATAACAGCGTCAGACTTGGACTTCGCAGAATTGACTATTGTAAAGGCTGTACAACACACGTATTTTTACGAAGATATAGACAAACTTAAAAATTCTAAATTATGTTCTCATGCGTTACGCAAACTTTCCCCCTTCTTAGATCAAGGGATATTGCGTGTAGGGGGTCGCCTCGCTAATTCGTCGTTGGATTACTCGCAAAAACATCCAATTCTTTTGCCTCGAAATGGCCATATTATCGAACTTATTATTGACGCTTACCATGTTAAACACTTTCACACAGGTCCCAATTTGTTATTATCGATACTTAGACAAAGGTTTTGGATTCTATCGGCTCGTCGCATCGTACGTATGCGTACTCATCGTTGTAATATTTGCTTTCGACTCAATCCAAAACCTACATTTCCAGTTATGTCTGATCTTCCGGAATGTCGTGTCGAGCAAAGCAAAGCCTTCTCACACACTGGTGTAGACTTTGCTGGGCCATTCAATGTAACTTTTTCTCGTAAGCGCGGTGTACGCAGCCAAAAGGCGTACCTGTGCCTTTTTATTTGCCTAGTAACCAAGGCAGTTCATCTAGAACTTGCTTCTTCGCTTAGTTCGGCATCATTTTTGGATGCCTTCAAAAGGTTTCTATCTCGTCGTGGTCCTTGTCAATGTATTTACAGCGACAACGGTACTAACTTTGTTGCATCTAAGGCTTATCTTAGCGAGCTTAATACATTTCTTCGTTCTGAGGAATACTTTAAGACTTTTACTCACGAGTTAACAAACAATCGTATAGCTTGGAAACTTAATCCACCCAGTGCGCCTCACTTTGGGGGCATTTGGGAGTCCAATATTAAATGCGTCAAATCGCATTTATTTAAAGTCATCGGGACTCAGATTCTGACTTATGAGGAATTGAACACAATCCTTATTCAAATTGAGGCGATTCTTAATAGTCGTCCTCTCTATCAGCTAAGTTCCGACCCTTCTGAACCAAGTGCTCTTACGCCCGCGCACTTTCTTTCGCTCGCACCACTTTCTTTATTACCTGCGGCTGACCTCAACAATGAACGAGCTAATTTGCTTACTCGATTTTCGCTGTTAGACTCTCTTGTCCAGTCATTCTGGAATCGTTTCAAGTCTGAGTATCTCCACAATCTCCAATGTCGCGAGAAATGGAATACTTCAGCTAATCCAGTTTTGGTCGGCACAGTAGTGTTACTAAACATGGAGAATGCACCTCCTCTTCAGTGGCCTCTTGGTGTCGTCACTAAGTTGTTCCCTGGAAGGGATGGAGTAACTCGCGTCGTTGAAGTTAGGATCAAGAGCGGTGTACTTAAAAGACCGATCGTAAAGCTGTGTCCATTACCAAATCAATAATCGTTCAGCCAGCATACATAAAGCTTACCTAGTTTGTAGTAATCGTTTGTCTTAATTTTGCCTCATTAACTTTAGCTTCACTTTGTAGTTTAATACTCTATTGTTCTATCTCTATTGAAGGGGTTCCTTCAAGGCGGGGGGGATGTTCGATATTGTTTGATACACCTTACTATTTTCATCGTACTTCATTAGTCAGTGACATGTCCCATCCCTAATCCTGCCCCCGTACCTCACTTCACTTTTTTGCAACCTTACGTCCGGTCGCAATGGCGCGCGCGCATTAGAAGAAAAAATCGATTTTAAATAATTTGTTGGCCAAATCTAACTCTTAACTAGTGATCTCGCTATTGTCGTAATATTGGTGAAGTGGAATTACTGTGGTGGACACTCAAGCAACCCTCAAGGACTATATTTTGTTATTTGTGACCGCGTGCACGCGGAAGAAGATCCGCCATCAAGACAAGAAACTCAAAATAACGGTGAGAGCTGGACAAGCGTAAGTGTTCTGCAATCCCTTTACCGCCCTAACCCTTTTCCTGTTAGTCACTGATCGAAATAAGTACGAAAATATCCATTCAGTAGTCAGCTAGCCCATTATCTCCATATAATATTTAGACGCCATCTTTAAAAAATAACTTCGCATTTTTAAACTACAATACAGTCCATTTTTCAGGTGAATACTACTCCTAGTTTTATTCATCTTTGAACCACGCGTCTGTTTAATTTAACAGACCTTTGTTTTTCCCTTTCGCTTTTGAAACACCAATTATTTTTTTTTTTTTTATTCAAGTTCACAAGTACATACATATTATTGTTAATTAACAAATTACTCGCCAAACTGATCAGTTTGTTGGCGAGAAGCGCCTGTTTTTTTTACATACAGATTTAAACAAAAAAAAAAAAAAAATCCGTGAACAGATAACCTAATAAAAACTATCAAATACGAGTAGCTTACGAATAACTATAATAACTGTAATAAATAACACGATTGTGAATTTATTTCTCGGTGACGGCTGTATCCTCGTTACCGAGCAATAAATTCCTCAGTCTAGATTTTAACAAACCTTTACATACCTTTGGGCTGTGTCTCAGCATATCTATTTTATTAAATACTTTAGGCACTATGTATCTAGTAGTTCTTTCCCCATAGTAATTTGTTGCTTTAGGCTGGACTAGTCTTTTCTCCCTTACACTTCTAGTATTATATTTATTTTCAATTAGGACCTTAAACTTATCAGTAAAATAATGTTCGAGGCTTAATACATAATCAACTTTCTTATCTACTGGTAGGATTTTACAAATAGAGAATATCTTTTCATACTCTTTGTTACATTTTTTCTTAACCTTTTTACTAACTAGGAACTTAATTATTCGTGTCTGTATTTTTTTTATGTCTTGTAAATATGTTTTAAATGTTCGTCCATATACACTAAGTCCGTAGCTAATTAGTGAGTCAGCAAGTGCGTAGTATACAATCAAAAGCGTCTGTTTATTCACCACATTATTCAACTGATAAAACTTTCCCAACACAGATCTCAATTTGTTACAAATGTCAGTTACGTGTGTTTTCCAATTAAAATTTGAATCAATGTTAAGGCCTAAATATTTAAATGTGTTAACATACTCCAATTTTCCACATACGCAGTTAAACTTATCCCTATGCAGGCACTCGTATGTATGTCCTATTATGTCAAGATCCCTTTTGCGTACAGTTTTAGCTCGCAGATTATGTGGCGAGTATACATGCATGCATTTTGTCTTCGACAAATTTAATATAATTCCGTTGTCATGTGCCCATTTCGTGATCTGTTCGAAGTCCTCTTGAACGTACTGTTGTACCTCCGAGATATCCTTCGAAGCATGAACCACACACATGTCGTCTGCATACATAAACACTCGACACCCATTTACAACATTCGACACACTGTTCACGTGCATTATATAGCCCACGGGCCCAAACAGTGATCCGGTCGGCACACCAAGACCCACACTCGTCTCTTCACCAGTCACACCAGCTATGAAAGTGCGTATTTTTCTATTGTACAGGTAGTTTTGGAACCAGTTCTTGGTGGGACCACGTATTCCGCATTCATCCATCGCCTGTAGTAATGTGTCGTGGTCCAGTGTGTCGAATGCTTTTTTATAATCAATAAAAAGTACTATCAGCTGTTTACCAGAGTTTAGGCACTCATTAACATAATCACTAAACGCTGTTAGGGCCGAGACAGTACTGCGCCCTCTCCGGAATCCATACTGTGTTACTATTACACATATACTTATGTTTCTGCTAAAGCGGCCATTTTAGACCCTCTGGCCTTTTTGAAGAACCTCACCAATAAGGATCGTGTATGTCCTAGGGTGTTCCCTCCCGGCGTTGCCGCTCACATATGGCTTGCAATACTCTTTATTAATCACCTTGCACTCATCCTCTCAACATGACTAACTCATCTAAGCATACTCTTTTCAATTTTTCTCACTACACCAGTAAAATCAATAGTAATATTCAGAGCGGTTGATACCCAACTTTGAGTATTTGAAACAGCACTAAAAGACAAAAATCACTAGCAAAAAAATATGCGGGGCAGTCTTTGGGGACTACCGATACAAATGTAAACTAAGTAATCTATGTCTGCTACGGGTTGTGCCACGTGCACACACCTTTTTTTAAGGCTTCTATCGCGGGCCTTGAGCGTGGAGACCGAATCTAGAAATTTCGTAACGAAAATAAAATAACCTAACACCCCCGTAAAAAACAAATGCAATAGCTTTTTTTTTTTAAGATGCTAAATCATCAAATAACTTCTCCCACTGGGCGGAGGGAGGGAGTGTCAAACTTTTACTGGCTGAAACACATCCACGTTCCTTCCTCGCCCTTTATGTTCCGGGGCCGCGATATCTCTTTCGAACAGGCCCGCAACCCTGGCAGACTTCGGCCCTTGCGGGCCCCTCCTTTTATGCTGACATCTCTTTGAGGCGCGCGTGGAACACGAACGCACCGTCGATACGGCCTGTCGGCATTAGACGGACGGACGGCTAGCTAGACCATAGCTAACCGTCCACAGGCCCGTTCCATAATGCACATCTGAACTAATATTCATATCTATAGTAACGTTTAATATAATTTTGATACTAACTATTTAGTGTTCTAAAATTTTGCAAATCTGATTGGACTATAAACGCCTGCTACTTTCGTGTTCCCCCCGATCCCCCTATTTTTAATGAATGATTCGGGTTAGGTTAGGTTAGAACAGTGACCATAAGCGCGAAGGTGAGCGAGCGTAGCGAGACACACCATAAGTGGTGCTACAGTGTAGCAGATCGGCTACGAGTGCTACGAAGCGTTAGGTGATGGTCACGCCAGTTTCATGGGATTTTTTCAGCCAAAAAGTGCACAACGCCCCTACAGAAGTTTTCACTTCAATAGTGAATTTGTAACAAATATACTTACGTGGAAGGCGGATGCTTGTCAATATCATGCCTCCGGGCAGCATGGCGTCGATACAGCGCAGTGATAACCCCACACACTCCTGTGCACAGCAGAGCAGCCACTGATAAGAGTGATACCAGCATCGGAGACAGCGGAATTGAGGTGCTCACTCCTGCTGGAAAAGAGTCTATGTTAGTATGAGGTTTTGTTCATTTTATTTGTTTCAGAATGCAAAGTCATAACAGATACAAACAATGGAGATTTCAACATATTAGTAATTCACTTCTGAGTGGCCCTTCCCTTCCTCTTTTTAATTTAAGTAGTTTCAGTCTATCAAAAAGTTTTCTCGGAGCGATCGGAGCGCCATTGCACATGCCGTCGTAAAGCCTGAATTCTTGTTTGCGTACGGTCGGTCGTGACGTGAGCGACGCAAATCACCGATGACATCAGTGTCACAGTATAGTGCTATAAAGGGTGACTGGCAATTAATTCCTGACATCGCAATCGCGCAAAAGTTGTTTGTTATCATGAGCAAGATCACGTGTTTAAGTATCGTACACTAATTATCAGTCACCCTGTATAAAACACAATGTATACTCGTACGCAACCGACCGTCAGCGAGACAAGAATTCAGGCCTTATATCCCACAGAATAAGTAATATTATTGAAACTTGCGTTACAGTTCTGGTGTACCATAAACTACACCGCAATGATTCCGCTTAATCACAACAAACCACTAATCGCCATCTCTGTTTACACCGTGGCTCCCCATGGGGGCCATAAGAAGTTCCTAATGAACTGCGAGTACCAGGGGAGCATAGGAAATGGGCAGTGGCATCGACGTGTGAGCTAATAGCATCATTTCTACCTTCCAAGCACGATAATTATGGATCGTTCGAATAATAGGAGGGTAGGCAAACAGTGGATGTCTTCCGGACGGGCTGGTAAATATAATGATGGCTTTTTTTTGGGTTCTGTCGTGGTTTGTGTATAAGTGGGCTTTGTATGACGTGATAACGTAATTGGTCTTTGTATTAATGTTTTGGAATAAGTGAGGGATGAAAATAAATGATAAAGACATGAATAACCGCATTAACGGACGTTTATCTTGTGTTTGATTAAAATCTCAAACGGTGCTGCGTCTAAAAAAAAGAAATTTTGCCCAAGACTTCTTCACGTGACGTAAGCAAGCTGCTTTTAAGATAGGTTTTTGAAAAAAAAAACATACATAGGACATAGGAGATAAAAGTATGTATGGAAGTTCCAATGGGATTTCCTTAAAAGAACATGGATTGGATGGGTGGCATAGCTTGAAAAAAGTTGTAAAGATGCAACACTGGAAGGTATAAATAGTGTTATCTGCCGCCCAGCTCAATCAAGTTTATCGGATATCGGAGCTGGCATAATTACGAACACACAAGCCTTTTACACTTCGCGCGGAGCTTACGTTAAAATTGTACACTGTGTCGAGTGGACACTCGTCCAATACAATGATCAGATAAAATAAAATTACACTGGATTTCAAATAATTACAAAAAAATATCTTTAAACGTTATCCCGTGAAAGCAAGTAAATAGGTATGTTTTTACTGACGTTTTCACTCACACATAAATGTCATAACTATGATTACACTGCTACAGTTGGAATGTCGAAGCCGCCCCGTTGAAAATAACACAAAGAATCAAGCCATCATCATTCATCTGCCTAGCCTTTTCTCAACTATGTTGCTGTCGGCTTTCAGTCTAACCAGCTGATTACCAGTATTTTACATAGAGCAACTGCCTGTCTGACTGCCGTCCACAACCCAGTTAGTACTAGGTAAAACGATACCCTTTGGTAAGGCTGGTTGTCAGACTTTTCGGTCACTGACTACCTGTAATGACTATCAAAGATCTACAAATGACAGCTGTGACCAACAGCTTAGCGTGCTTTCCGGGGCACGGAGGAAACTCGGTATATAAGACAAAGAGTCAAATATTGCACCAATATTGGGGCAGTACACCCGGGTGAACTGGGACAGGACATCTGGCTAGACAAGAAGATGACCGATGGAGCAAGGCTTTGACCGAGTGGTGGCCAAAAGCTCATTAACGCTCGTCGGGTCAACGAATTCGTCCAAATCGCAGAGAACACACATGACGCACAGAACTGGGAATTGTGGCAGTAGAATGCGGAGGCCTACACCCTGCAGTGGATGATTCTAAGCAGATTATGGTGATGATCTTGCGTTGGAAGATCTCCCACCTGGTGGACCGATGACTTAGTAAAGGTTGCAGAAATCCGCTGGATAAGTCACACGGCACCGGTCAATGTGGTGACACTTGGAGGAGGCTTATGTCCAGCAGTGAATGTCTTTCGGGTAAATGATAATGATCTTAACTGAACTTACACCTCAAAAAACAAAAGTGTATTTGTCAAAATAATACCACAAACTTGGCGTCTAAATATGCAATAACCATTAGTAGATACTACTGAATAATCGCAACATATAATTGTTGTAAGTTGCAAACTACGGTGAGTAATGTTCCGTTGCAGCACCAATGAATATTGTACCACTATCCGCAGATTTACGAGTTATTATGTGTTATTTAACTTAGCATTGTATTCGTGATATTTATTGTATTTTAACCGCGGTGGTGTATGGGGTGGGGAGGCTCATGTATGACTAAGGTTTATATGAAAGTATAAGATATTAAGATCAGGTTAAATTAACGTATGATTCAGATTTTGGATGCATTATTAATTTGTCTTTCGGTCAATGATCGATTTTTCAGTGGCAGTGCGTTTGCAAATACAAATTAGTGATTCAAACTGTTTTAACTTTCTATGCCTACTCCAGATTAAGTTAAAAAAAAGTTGATCGCTTAATATTTATGATTCCATATAAAAGGCATTACGTATGATTCCTTGAGTAATAACTCAAGTGGTCGAGGTACACGATATCTGACAAATACTTGTACTGACTAGACAAGTACACTCAAATGTGTGTGTGTGTGGTTCTTTCTTCAAAAGACTATCTCAGGCATTAATTTGCATAGTTTTCAAGTGGTTTGAGCAAGATTATGTCTGGAACATACAAGAGTCTATGACCTCTACGTGATACGGCTGTTTCGTCCCCAAGAAGTCAGGTACGAAACACCAAAAGTGATGTAGGTACCGATATGTAAAATTAAACACCTTTTATCGTTTGATGTTTTGATTCTACAAAACCTATAAAACTTGCCTAAGTCCTTTCGCACAACAGACTCGTCTTATTCAACTAATAAAACTGTATTTTCGTTAACGTCGTCCCTTATCGTAAAGTAGTCGTCGTCGAGCGTTATTCTCTCGATTCCATAAAACGAAGTGAA
Source organism: Xestia c-nigrum (assembly GCA_916618015.1). Classification (NCBI taxonomy): domain Eukaryota; kingdom Metazoa; phylum Arthropoda; class Insecta; order Lepidoptera; family Noctuidae; genus Xestia; species Xestia c-nigrum. Next base: position 1,043,629 of record OU745251.1, on the reverse strand, counting down.
GTATCAAGGCTTAGACTGGTCGCCATTCATTTGTTCCACTGTCCGGTACCGTAATCATTCACGACTGTGAATGATTCAAGAATGTATAGCAAGAATTATTTAAGTCAATTTTGTTTAGAGATGAAAGGTTTTCTTGAAATGTGTGCCTTTTAAATGCGAACCGGTAAACTGAGTTAATTTCGTTCTCATTCTTATCACATTTTTATGTGGCTTGTTTCTTGTGACCGTATCTTAAACCTAAAGATGTCATCACGACACGATTTCACATTTTATTCCTAAGCGACATCATCACCAGAACTTGATCAGAAAAGATAAGTTTGAAAGACTGCCACAGTCCAATATCCATTGACAGAACAACGTCTGTGGGATCAGCTAGTCTTCTATCTATATATATAAAAATCAATTGCTGTTCGTTAGTCTCACTAAAACTCGAGAACGGCTGGACTAATTTGGCTCATTTTGGTTTTGAATGATTTGTGGAAGTCCTGGGAAGGTTTAAACGGTAAAAAGTAGTAGGTAGGTAGTAGGTAGGTAGTAGGTAGGTAGTAGGTAGGTAGTAGGTAGGTAGTAGGTAGGTAGTAGGTAGGTAGTAGGTAGGTAGTAGGTAGGTAGTAGGTAGGTAGTAGGTAGGTAGTAGGTAGGTAGTAGGTAGGTAGTAGGTAGGTAGTAGGTAGGTAGTAGGTAGGTAGTAGGTAGGTAGTAGGTAGGTAGTAGGTAGGTAGTAGGTAGGTAGTAGGTAGGTAATAGGTAGGTAGTAGGTAGGTAGTAGGTAGGTAATAGGTAGGTAGTAGGTAGGTAGTAGGTAGGTAGTAGGTAGGTAGTAGGTAGGTAGTAGGTAGGTAGTAGGTAGGTAGTAGGTAGGTAGTAGGTAGGTAGTAGGTAGGTAGTAGGTAGGTAGTAGGTAGGTAGTAGGTAGGTAGTAGGTAGGTAGTAGGTAGGTAGTAGGTAGGTAGTAGGTAGGTAGTAGGTAGGTAGTAGGTAGGTAGTAGGTAGGTAGTAGGTAGGTAGTAGGTAGGTAGTAGGTAGGTAGTAGGTAGGTAGTAGGTAGGTAGTAGGTAGGTAGTAGGTAGGTAGTAGGTAGGTAGTAGGTAGGTAGTAGGTAGGTAGTAGGTAGGTAGTAGGTAGGTAGTAGGTAGGTAGTAGGTAGGTAGTAGGTAGGTAGTAGGTAGGTAGTAGGTAGGTAGTAGGTAGGTAGTAGGTAGGTAGTAGGTAGGTAGTAGGTAGGTAGTAGGTAGGTAGTAGGTAGGTAGTAGGTAGATAGTAGGTAAGGTAAGGCCTAAGAATACACCCTAAATAGACAAATATCATAATCAGTCTATAAACAATTAAGCTATCAGGTTCGCAGCTAAACTTAAAATGTCACTTACGGGATATCTTCCGGGATTGTTCTTTATATTGAGGTCCCGATATCACTGCTGTGAAACAGGTTTCCTCTTGAGTGAGCCTAGAGAAGATTTGTAGATGCATCGTGGTCTTTTAATTGTAGTTCTGAATTATACCAGTTTCCACACGATATTAATGAAATAAAATGATTGTACAGTGTATTCGAAGCCATTACTAACGCAACTCACAATTTTACCATTTTTTATTTTATTTATGTGTTGTCGTGTCGGGCTAATAAATGCTTTTTCTTTCTTTCAACTCGTCGTAGATACCAACTGGGCGTACTGCTGAACGACGAGACAATTGTTGTTTTTGAATTATGTAATTAGTACTTCGGATTGTTTCACTTTGTACCTATTATTAGAAAGGTTATTGTAAAGAAATAATTTCTCCGAATTAAGTTTCACAAAGTAAAATATTCGTGTGATTCTTTCTGTTTCTGGTACGACCCTGGAGGCGTTTTTATTAATTTTCTTTTGCAAACTTCTTGTTTAAAACAATTTAATTGTAATTCCAAATTGTATACCTACTGTTTTCTTTTATGGAATAATTATTCTAATTATTGTAAGTAGGTTCTCAGTTGCTTAGTAATAAACAATTGTTTAATCGCTTGTCTTTTAAAATTATAGTTCGCTAGTACATTCGGAAGAAGCTGGCAGTTTCGTCACAACGGTAATATTTTCCCAATTGTCTGTCTTTTTATTTTAGTATATCCATGTAAATGTCCATTTAATTTAATTTTAATATATATTTATAGTATTTGATAAATATGTATAATATTTTATATATCTTTGTAGTGTATCGTATTATTAAATAAAATTATTCTCAGATTTTCAGAAATGACACCTACCACTGCTTGTTTCTGCATCACCTAAAGGTTGACTGGTAGAAAATGCCTATGGCATTAAGTCAGCCTCTGTACTTTTGTGCTTGACGTTTTAATAAATAAATAAATTCCATGAAGTTTATCTAACAAAAAATAACTCGTAAACGTCTATATTATAGGATCCATAGTCACGCAGTTTCGTGCTCATGGCTAAATAAGCCGCACGGGTCGATCAACAAGGTTAAGCAGCGCTAGCCAAGTTTGGTCCTTGGATGGGTGACTATCCGTTAAATACCGCGATTACTACATGCCTCGCAAAGCGAGTTAAGCCGTTGGTTCCAGCTGTCATTATTGTACATTTATGACAGTTGTTACGAGTAATCATTAGCTCGAAAGTCATATATGTAAAAGAGTTACTTATACATATAGGGTGACTGGTAATTAGTGTACGATACTTTAACACGTGATTGCGCTCATGATAACAAACAACTTTTACTATGGGAAAAAATATCAGGTGGTCAGTACATTAGGCGAACATAAATGAACAGCAGAGTTTGTTTGTTTGTTTGCGCTAATCTCAGGAAATATCGGCTCGAATTGAAAAATTCTTTTTGTGATGGATAGTCCATTTATCGAGGAAGGCTATAGGATATATAACATCACGGTACGATTATTAGGAGCGGAGCAGAAATGAAAAATGTTGCAGAAACGGGGTTTCCTTTGTTTCTCTCTCTTATGTGACGCAGACGAAGTTGCGTGGGTCAGCTAGTAAGTATTCAATAATTTTGTGCGCAGTGAAAATATTGCATATCTTTGAAATGGATCGTTACTTACCTATATATACAATTTTTTCGTGATTTTTTTTTATTTGCGATTCCAAACAACTCCTCAATGCTTGCACAGTGTCAATTTACTTCTAAACTTACCGGTATACTTGTCGGGCGGCCTGATGGCTACTGTATACAGGGTGACCTCGTCGCTCCTGCCCTTAGCGTTGGCAGCATACAGGACTAGAGTGTAGCTGGACCTACTGTCTAGGTCGTGGACTTCAAACGTAGGAGTGTGGTTTGATGACATGTTTGCTCGGACCTGGGTAAAAGATTCAAGTATAAGTTGATAATCCGAGAGTTATAATTTCGGTATCAATCAACTGAGTTTATTTTAATAGCTTTTGCTTGTCAATAACAAAAGAAGCTGCGGTACATAAATCTATTTGAGAAGCATTTTTTATTTGATATCAATATCTCTTTTAGGTTTATTCAACATAAAATTCTCAGTAATAAGCATGAAGATTGAAATTGTACTCAGTCGATGTCAATAGGCTTAGGTTTAATACACGGGATTTCAATTTAACTGGAAATATGAGAAAACTGTAGCTACTACGTATCCATACCGTTTGCATTACAGGAGTTGAGCTCATATGAGCATAACAAAATCGGCCTCTATGCTGTGGAATCATTTAAACTAATGAATAAGATAAGAGCAGTTTCCTAGCAAACTATTAAAAGACCACTAACCATCAAAGAAATCATTCTTGGCTGTCATATTTTATAGATTTTTGACAGTCGTTACAGGTAGTCAGTGGCCCAAAAAGATACCAGTCTTAACAAGTGGTATCGTAGTACCCAGTACTAACTGGGTTGTGCTGGTCAGATAGTCGCTCAATGTAAAATATTAGTATTCAGTTGCATCCGGTTAGATTGAAAGCCGACCCCAAACATAGTTGGGAAATGGCTAGGCAAATGATGACTTACCATCAAAGAAGGCAGTTCCAGCACCTCCATGTAGAACACCTGCGGCAGGCCTCCGTCGAAGCCCTCCAGGCATTCCACCAGCAACGTGTCGGAGCTCTGGTTCACCACCGAACAGTTCTGCAGGGCTGTGGGGTTCCCTGCTGAACACCACTCGATTTAGGAACAGTTTTACCATTTAAGATATTTATTTCTATTGAGGGTAGGATCCTTCCGCGATTGAACTCGCGTGGACGAACTATTTAATGAGGTTTCGAAATGAATAAAAACCAAATTAAAAAACCCGCCTCAGAGTAATGTACCTACACAATAAAAGTTCTAATAGATAAGTATGGAAGAAGACGAAGGCATGCTGCGCTGAGCTCAAATAAATTGAAATAGGGGCAGTAAAACTATTCACGGTTTATGAAATCTATCTCTCAAAAGGAATAATTTCACTTAACACGAGAAATATACGTGAAACTAAATACTTATTATTAAAATATTTTTGTAAGGACACAAAATGCCCACCCTTTTAGGTGTTACGATGGCATACAAATGGATAAAAATATATGGGCAAGAGAAATAATTCATACTAATTTGGCTTTGAAAGCATTCGTGCGAACATTATTAAAGTCCCTCGTTTTGAATCGGTTAAAAAGCGAAGATAATCCCGAAACAATGCCTGAAAACTGGCCAAATTATGCTTCAACACGATTCCCGACACGTGTTATATTTATTGCGATTACGACATGTGCTACATATTACGATGCATAATCAGTCTTTAATGTTCCCAGCGCTGGGACATAGGCCTCATCTTTATGAAAGAGTGAAAGCAGTAAATTTAAACTAATTTATAAATCTTAACTGTTTTATAGGGGCAAGATTTGATTTTGTTTGTTTTTTACGATTAAACTCAAAAACTAATAAACGAATTACAAAAAAAAATCTTTCACTATTAGAAAGCTACATCTTTACCGAATAATATAGGCTATAAATTATATTAATATTATGTAAATAAGCCGATCTATTACAATTTTCGCGGACAAAGTGCTAGTCTGTAATACATCGCGTGGTGACCAGTGCGGGTTGGTAGATATCATAATGATTAAGGCGACTACATGAGCTAAATTAGCAACTCTATTTGTGATGGTTCAAACTTCGTCTGAAATACTGTTAGAATAAAGTTCTAATCAGCTTATAGTACAAAGTGGATGTTACGTTAGTTACTGCTGACCGACTAGTGCGAAATGAGTGGTTTCGATCGAATCGTATTTAAAAAAAAACTATTTATTGACTAAAAAATAAAACACTATGATGCCATAAATATGTTGCTTGTAGAAATACTTACCAAAAATCAGAAATATAGATTAGCATAGTTTTTACTCGTGACAAAAACGTTTTATTAGACATAAGTTCGTGATTTTTTTTACGGAGTAAAACTAATAGTATTACGAGTTTGTGTGTTTTGAAAACACTATCATACTAGAATATATCTTGAAGAAAGAATCATATGTTTTTCTAGTTTTGTTTACTGCAGTGAATCATATACTTTCAGGCATTGTAAAACTCGTGTTTAGCTCTTGTAGTCGCCTTAACAACCATCAATACTTTTTTTATTGCCGACGAAAAATTTATATCTGGGGGGTTAATTGATGTACCTTCTGAATATACGTGGTTAACGTCTGTGCGTCGATTTCCTTCCCACCTTGGATAACAAGTTTTGTATTGCACCGTTTATTATCATACTGTGCAACCGATATTCAATGCGACGTAAAACTTTCTCTTGCAGGCAAACAACCTACTTCGTATCTGCTTTTTGCTATCACAAATTGAATAACACACATACCTAGCGGTTGAAATAACCGCAGGACAGTAATTGTTTACCAATGTGCATTCAAAGGTGATGATAAATTACGGCATAAATTGCTATGCTTTTAAATGATGCCGTGGCATGCCTAGGCATCGAAAGGGATTTCATGGCAAGGCATTGAAAGACAAACCACGGTAGTATTTGTATATCAATACGTTTGAAAGTCCATTGATAAAAAAATTAAACCCCTTGCCATGCCGTTCCGGTCTGCGTAGGCCTAAAGAAATAAAATGAAGTTATTTTTATTGGGTTATGCTGGGAAGGAATGAAACTAGCTTTTTCTTCTCGTGTGAAAAGTGCTTGAGATTTGGGTACCAATATAAGAAGTTCAATTACCCTTCATGAAGAAGTCAACCAATCATTTTTACATCAACTAAGTACATATTTAAGTTAGCAAAAAAAAAATCTAATATATTTTTTGGTGGGTTGTTTATGTATGCTGCTGTGCTGATGGGGTTAAACGGGGTCATGGAGGTATTCAAAGATACTACATTAAAAACGTGTACTTAAAAAAAATGTTCTTCATTTTTTCCTAACTACAAGGTACAAAAGAAAAATGGTTGAAATCGTAAGGAGAACAAATGCCATTCGGCTACGTTAAGAGTACACCCATTAGTTTTATATAATACTGCGATCACCAGTGAAATGGTCCCCTGATATGGGACTAAAATTTATGCTTTTCCGGTTGTAGCAATCCTTACATACTCCTTTCCACGTCCACGTCCATATGTACATCTGGTCATATACATGCACGCCCCAGTGACCCACGCTCACATTTCCGAATACAAAAATTGCATCATGAAGTAAATACCTTTTTTGAGCCGGCTTTTATTCATCCTCTCAATATGATAAACCATCTATTTTTTCAAGTAGTAAACCCTTCGGCGCGGGACAAATACAAGAGGCGTCGGGCGGTGGTGTGGCGCGGTCGCTGCGCGGTCGTAGCGCCACTTATTTGATATTTCATACAAAATGTATGGAAGAGATGTGGTGTGAGTCATACTGAGGGCCTGCGCAGACGACGGACTTATTGTGCGTGACTGACAAAAAGTCTGCGACAAATTTTGCGTGTTTAATTGTGTTTCACTACGTTTTGTCCACTATAAGGATCTACTGATGGAAAGGCTCCTACTGATCGCCTTTTAGTCGACAAAAAAGGTCAAGTAAGTAGTCAAATACATTAATCACGCAAAATTTGTCGCAGACTTTTTGTCCGTCACGCACAATAAGTCCGTCGTTTGGGCAGGCCTTGAGACGGCGAGGCGCTGGTGTGGTGCGGGCGCTACTATCTCGCCCTCGGCGTACCTGCACTTAGTGGTGTGCACAGGGAGAGAACATGACGGTGCAAATGCGTAACAATACAGACTTTAAGACTCGAATGCGCCCACGCCTCGCCTTTCCGACACCGTTAGCGCGCCCGTTCTGCGCTGCGCCGGCGCTACGCCAACACCTCTCCCGCACCGTGCCACCGCCCTTATGTATTTGTCCCCCGCCTTAAAAGCTATGATAATGAATTACCTGCAGCAACTAGCTTGTACAAGCAGGGAGCCTCCTGCTTGCCGACGGAGTTGGTGGCCGAGCATAGGACAGTGCCGAAGTCCATGTCTGTCGTCGGAGTGTAGCGAAGAGTTGAGGTATTGCCGTACGCCGTGTACAAGCTGGTGGAAGAAAGAGAAAGAATTATAAAGAAAAAGAGAGAATGAGACGAGTACGTTGACGTAGTGGCTCAATAGTACAATGTATTTTAATTGAAATACGGCGTTTAACGTGTTCTATTGACAAAGAGAGATTGATGTGCTTTTTAAAATTCAGTCGTCTCCAGTCCATTTTTAACCGACTTCTAAAAAAGGAGGAGGTTCTGAATTCGGATGTTTCTATTTTTTTTTATGTTTGTCCGAGTATAACTCCGTCGCTTGCCAACCGATTTGGAAAATTCTTTTTTTGTTGGAAAGGGTATCCTTTCCAAATGGTCCCATAACCAAGTCGGGATCTGATGATGGAATCATGGCGAAATCGAAGGAACTCTTCAAATTTTATAGGATAACGTACAGCGATTTTGGTATTTCCTACAACAAGTGAAGCATTTTTGGTGTCTAGCGAGCGCTCGAACCAAGGTCACGCGTTGTCAACAGTGAACGGAAGATTCCACTGTTTGTGTTATTGTTAAATAAGTTAAGAACACTGCAAAATGTGACTTTTTAGTGTACAATGAGTGTTTTAAACAGACAATTTAAACATTAGTGTATGTAAAAGCGACTCTTCAACAATGGAGACGGACTTATTAGTGAATAGTGAAATAATTAGATTAGATTATCAAGTAACTTGTGAAATAGTGAGAGAACTTTCAACAAACGACGACGGAACCTTTACTGTGCATTGTAACCAGTGTAGTCATAAAAACTTTATCAAAATTTTTTTAGAATGGACGAATTACGGTCAGTCTAAAATAAAAACAATGAAATGTAAAAAATGTACCAAAACCAGCGTAATAAAAATTTGTACGTTCGTGAATCATCGCCACATAAACGGCAAGTTTATACCAGACGTTTATTATAAAATCTACTCGTGTATAAATACAGTAGCAAGAAGCGTGTTCCATAATTGCGAGGAATGCAAAAAGCAAAGAAACATTAAAGCAATTCCGCAAACTGAGTTTACAGCTCAAGAGGAATATGTATGTAATTGTTTAAAAATAAATACAGTTCAAATTAAACCTAGTGAGCTAAGCCTAAAAATTAAGAAAAATGTTTCACAGAAACGAACCGAGAGTTCTAAAACACCTGACCCGGTAAGTGATGCAATTTTGACTCAAAACCGGTTTTTTGCGCTGCCTCAAATCAGTTTGGATCAAGAAAAGAGAGGGGATGTCGTGCTATCACGCTCACACTCTGCCTCATCGGTAAGCGAACATCTACCGAGATCGCGAAGTCAGTCATTGAAGCGCCCCCACCCGTACGAGGGAGAAGGTATATCCCAGGCAAAAAGAACTACACGGCGAACAGAAACACACCGTAATTCACCTAAAAAATCTATATCAACCGTGCAAAATGAACCAATTAGGAATAGTACACATGTGCCCCCGATTTTAATCACAGACATGAGATACAAATACAAAGATAATAAGGATACGAAGAAGATGTTGAGTGACCAACTCGTGCGGGATGTAACAAAGATAATAGACAAGCACCATGGTCGTATTATCAGAAACGAGAGAAGCAAAAATATCCTCATCACACTCACTGACCTAGACAAAAGAGCAAAGGCAATAGAAGACATCAAAAGCTTCAAGCCAGATCTCGTGTTTATAGCACCGAAACCTAAGGCAGAACAAATAAAAACAACGAAAATCATCATAAGAAATATGGGACATGACTATCCAGTCGAAGAACCAAAAGACGAGATGGAAAAGTGCATCGGCATTCGTCCCCTCAACATGAAAAAGATAACAAGCGATGTACAACTATGTATATTCAGTGGCGACTTCTCATACAACGACATAGCTGAACGCATGAAAAACGCGACAGAAGCGTTTTACTGTGCACATAAGCTAAGACCTGAAAGATATAAAGTAGGGTCGGATAGAGTGCTTCAATGCAAAAATTGCTTTAAGTTCAATCACGCAACAAGTGCTTGTCACGCACCGAAAAGAGAACCAACCATACTGATTAAAAACAATCAAAACGAATCGGTGAGTGTTTGCTCAAACTGTAAAGATGTGCAGCCAGAACAACACAGTGCAACACAGAGAAAATGCCCACTATTTCAAAAGGCAATAGAGAGACAAATGAAAAAGACTGAAAAAGCGGTGGAGAAACCATCCAGTGCCTCATCTGCACCCAATCCAACACCGCAAGGAACAAATAGAAACTCGAGATCTCCAGTACGCAGATCGACAAATGTAAAGAGTACATCGTATGCTAACGCAACGAGAAGTATAAGCAACAAAAGTGAAAGCGAACAGATCCAGCCAATCCAAAAACTAACTCGAGAAGAAAAAATTTGCTTATTCGACAAAACCATGGAAACGTTTATGGCATTGATGAAAGAAATTAGAAATGCTCTACTCGACTAAGGGCAGTAAGAAACATATTAAGATCCTGCACATCAACGCGCAGGGGCTAAGACACAAGTTCACCGAAATAAAACAACTGATTCAAAAATACCGCACAGACATTGCCATTATAAATGAAGTGAAAATTAACCTGGATAACCAAAAATTCAACATCCACAATTACAACAAGGTATATGACCAGAAAGCTAACCATCTAGGCACCATCAGATACATCAAATATGGCTTGAGGTGGGCTCAAACTAAACTCATTAACTCCTTCAATGATGACGATGCAGCATTCGAGTCTTCACCAATCACACAACTGGAGAATACTTTACGATAAAAGGCATCTACGTCCCAATACCGAATCAAAATGAACTATCTGATGAATTCGAACAACTGATAAGAGAGGAGGGTGCTATAATCATAGGAGATATGAACCTAAGGATGAAATTATTCGGCCACCCAAATGATGGAGGTCTTGGAGTTCTACTACGAGAAATACATAAAAATAGAGACTGTAGAATCATACATTCTGGTAAACCATCCAGACCCACCAGCATGGGTAACAGTCATATACTAGATATAGCAATTACAACATATGACCACTCAGATTTGGACATAAAATCATGCAAACAGACAGAGTCCGTAGGGTCGGACCACATGCCTTGGATAACCACAATTAACTTAGACAACGACTTTGAGATACCACTCAGTCGTAATCTGAAAGACATCAAATCAAACATAGAAAAACGAGACAAGTTTGAACAATCGCTAGCAAACAAAATAGACCCAAACACTAAAATTGAAGCAAACGCAGACTGTAACGAAATGATTATAAAATTGGAAACAGCCATACTACAAACGCTGGATGAATTTGCACCACTCAAACAAATCAAACCCAGAGAAAATCTCCCTGAAGACATTCAAAAGCTAATCGAGGAAAGAAACAAGGCAAAAACCATAGCATGGCAGCTAAGATTCACAAACATGTACAATGAACTAAAAAGAGAACACAACAGGTTAAAACGCCATCTAGCTAAGAAAATTGCAGAAAATAGAGAAGAAACATGGAATAAAGCTCTAGAGAATAAGACCGACAACAGGAAGAAAATGTGGGGAATACAGAGGGCCATGAAAAGACCACCTGAAAGGCTCCCCTGTATAGAAAACTGCAACACAGAATTAGAGATCATCGACAATCTAGTGAACACAGCCATCATTCACACATCCGATATCTCTAATGAAGACCAAAATACAGAGGAATACACACCCTTTCAACCACTAGAAGCAACATCACATGCAGAGTTAAAAGCAGCTCTTAGAAAGTTCAAAAATCAGAAAGCACCTGGCCCTGATGGAATAAGAGCGGACATTCTAAAATTGGGAGGCGACACGGTGATAGCCATGTTCAAGCGAATTATGGATTATATCATTAACACATGATACTTCCCCAAAAGATGGAAAGAAAGCACTTGTATTTTTTTGCACAAACCAGGAAAAGACTACACACAACTCAAGTCATACAGACCGATCAGCCTTCTTAACATCATGGGCAAATGGGCTGAACGCATTATTCTGTCGAGAATAAACACAGAAATCCACGAACTGATTCCTGAACACCAACACGGATTCGTTCGTCAGAGAGGCACTGGCACACAAATACTAAGGACTGGCAAGTACATCACAGACGCCCTAGAGAAAGGACACAGTGTGGCCATGATATCGACTGACCTCAGCAAGGCATTTGATTCTATAAACCATAAAGCACTATTAAAGAAACTGTATGATGCGGGAGCGCGTAATAACATCATAAAGATGATAGAAAATTATTTGTCGAAAAGAACCACCAGAGGTAGATTTCGAACAACAACAGGAACAGAAACAAACGTACCACACGGTGTTCCCCAAGGTTCGATCTTAGGACCCATACTCTTCAATTTATACGTCTCTGACATACCAAAACCACGAATTGCAGGTCAGATGCTCTCTCAATACGCAGATGACCTGTGTATTCTCAACGCAGCGGAGAAGCCAAACCATGCCACAAAGCGTGCAGAATGGGCTGCGGAGGAACTTATCGATTATTACAAGAGATGGGGCCTCCAATGCAACGTGGATAAAACAGAGTGCATCATGTTTTCCCACAAAAGACCTAGACGAGGGAACATGAACAGTGGATACAGGAATTATATCCAATTGAAGAATGAAAGAATTGAATATAAGAATGAAGTCAAATACCTCGGTGTCGTATTCGACAAGAGACTATCCATGAATAAGCACACAAAAGAAAGAATAGAAAAGCTAAAACGAGTAAGAGGCGCCCTAAATTCCATCATAGGGTACCGATCTAAAGTGAATATAGAAACAAAATTACTCATAATACAGACGTGCCTCTTACCGGTACTCGATTATGGTGTCATCCAACTCCTACCTAGATACAGCAAGAGCAATTTGACAAAACTGGAAAGACAATACAGAATGGCACTGAAAGCGGCAGGTAACTTCCCACGTCGCACTGAAACCAAAACCCTTTGGGATATGCTCGGACAAGACCCGTGGCATCTCAGAGCACACGATCTCCATCGCGATATGATCGAAAAACTAACTTCTCTGTCGATCAGCGGCCTAGAAGGTCCCGGCTCCACATATATGAGATATGGACAGTTCAACCCATTCCTTTTCTCAAATAGAATAGGAGATATTGAGTACATAAACAAATCGGAGAGGGGTAAACCGCTCCATAAGAGAACGCCCCCCCCCCCCGTCAGCACAGGCTTTGACTCGTACAGTCACTCCTAGTTATTAAGTAACTACAGGTCTAGACCTGATGGGATCCTAAATCCAAAACTTCTCACACTTGTTTTATATAATTCAACCGTGTGTGAAAAGAATTACATACAGAATTACATTACAATAGGTCGCAAAAGATCCCCCCCCGGACATACTGCGCCAAATGCACCTGTAAAAATTCATAAGTGTAATCATGAACTAAAGAAATAAACATTTATTCTATTCTATTCTACAAGTGAAGCATTTACGTTTTATAACAACCATTCTACCATCACATCTGATGATGAAGCCAAGAGTCACGGAACTCAATATTGAGACAATGTATCCTAGTCGTGTTTGGGCTTGTTGTAATTGTAATGGTATGCACTTGCACATGTCATGTAAACCACTAAAAAGTGAAAAATATAAACTTTTTTGCATAAAATAAAACCGACTTCAAAAAAAAAAACAAAAAAGTGAAAAATAACTTTAGGTTCTGAAGTCGGTGACAAAAAAATTAAATCAATCAAACAAAGGTCACCGACTTCAGAAGCTAAAGTTATTTTTCACTTTTTGTTTTTTTTAAGTCGGTTTTATCTTAACAAAACATTTCTTCATCATCCTGGACTTGACATTCTGAAAATCTAAGCAGTTTTGTTCGGAATCTACTGTTCAAATCAATTTCTATTTAAAACATACGCAAAGCAAAGAAATCTGTTGCCAAATTGGTCAGGACTCAGAAGAATCGCGCAAAGTGATTCTTCGTTCGAACTTGAATTTTAAGAATCCGGAACTGTTATAAATTCATCTCATACTTTTGTTTTTGTAAGAACCTAAGTCCAAAAATAAAACTTTAGGTCTTGGTTTTGGAATTTGAAACCCGTAATCAAGCCGACTATTCAAGTTCAAATGCCAAAGGAAACCAGGCGTAGCTTTGCAAATTCAGTGGCACAATGACAAAGCGCACGACCGTCCACTCCAAAGCTCTAGTCTATACTAGGTTGGGTCAGGAAATAAGAACAGAAGCTCTGGTTTAAACAAGAAGCGAAAACCCGGAGTACGCACATAATTATGAACATGTACGTACAGCGCTCTTAAACAAATGACAGTCGCGAATGCGCTTGCTCTCACTGTACTAGAATAGTAGTTTATGCGACTGTGCATAATGAAGGGCATTACAACACGAGTGTTGTAATGCCAAATTATGTATAGTTACATACACTACTTTATCTACCAAACCAGACAAATTTTCTGATAAATTCTTTATTTCTGTCGAAAATGAGTGATAGTGACTCAGAAATTGACATGAATACTCCGCCAGATATCGTAAATGCAGCGACGAATGCAACTAATAACCTGTTGGCACAAAAATCAAGGGCCAAGTAACAATGCAGGTCATTTCCCTATGGTTCCTGAACCCATCATAGAGCCCTTATGATATTTGGGTAGATAAAGTAGTGTATGCAACTATACATAATTAGGCATTACAACACTCGTGGGATGCTATTAAGAAACTCGCCTTCGGCTCGTTTCTTAAACCCACACTCGTGTTGTAATGCCCTTCATTATGCACAGTCGCATAAACTACTATTATGTGGGTTTTGCATGTTGTAAGGAGACGGACTTCTGCATCTATCTATTTTGTTGGTTGTAGGCGTATGACAGAACGTTTGAAGTTAATTTCTTGATTGCTCGCCCTCGACGAGACGAATACGTGCTCTACCGTGTCAATGCATTTTGGTGCTACTCTCAAAGTACTGGTAAACTATTTGCTTTATAAAAATCTGATTTTCGTTTTTGTGAAAAAATAGTTGGCTAAGTATAAATCCTAGTTTCAGAGTATTGAAGTTCATTGCTGTTGGCAATAATTCTCAAGTCAAAAACACGCCGATTTTTAAGCACATATTTGTGTCAGTTGCTATTTTTGTTTCTAAAGCTTCTCTTTACTGTACTAACGGTACATAGTATCGTTTCGAGTTTTAAATTAATCTCCTGTTAATTTATACTTATCATGCTGCATACAATACATATTTAATGAGAGAACCAAACTTTTATTTTCAACATCAGAAATGCTTCAGAAACAGCACATTTACGCGCAAATCCATGCCAAACACTTAATATGCATGAGTATCCCACAAGTTCGCGTTAAACCAACGTTGCATCTATGCAAACTATATATTCGCACGACCCACGCGAACGCATCAACAGAAAAGGCTTCCAGCGTTGAAATGCAAACGCTTAGCCTCTGCACTAATTAGTACTCGAATATGAACGTATTTAGTGACGAAAATCTCCCGAAAAGCTGCCCATCTGACCCGTTAGCAGCTTAAAACTTAAACTCCACTGAGCCGATTTTATTACTGTTTTATTCAGCGAACTTTTTCAGGCTTTGTTTTAGTTCAGGTCAGAAATAAACCAGTGTAAACGCAAGAAACTCGAGACGACGACGGAGGCGTATTTGCGAAGTATGAACTAAGTTTGTTTTAAATCTGTTCTTCCGAGGAATCAATATTTTGAGTTGCGTAGTTTACTGTAGGGTTCTCATTTCATAATGTAATTATGATTGTTTGAGAAACGCCAGTAATTTTAGACTTAACACTAAAGTAATTATTCACTTTTGCTAGTGACATTGGATTATATCATGCGGAATTTCTCAGAAGCAGTCCGAAGTCTGGATAATTTGGTTAAGGGCAATAGCATTAGGTACTCCTAAAATCAACTTCCTAAAAGAGTTTTTACAATCGTCAAATTATACACAGTTAAACTTGCAATAAAAATTGAACTTGCAATTAAAGGTGTCACTTAATTATTTCCGATATATTTGCACATGAACACAGAAATATTCTGTCCAAATTGCTCCTCAATGTCAGTATCGACAAATTGAAATTCTGATTCACCAAAACTGTATCCCACATGTTCTATTGTTGGTTATCAAATCGCGTTATTTGTATGCAGATTCAATTATCTATTGCAGGGTTTAAAATGGATACAGTCACCATATGAGTGGGTTATCAATCTGTACCACTTTTGCTGGAAAATAGCGATACATATTTTTTACAAAAAATGTTCGATAGGTATTGCTATTACAAATTCGCACTCTCTACTCTTGCATGTTTTCACACCGTAGTTTTTATGAAACACTATTTATCTACGCAGTTAAAAATTTGTTTATTTGGTGTACATATGTTTTGAAAAGTCGAATTTGAACGTTTATCTGCTCTTGTCTAAAAACTAAGTCTTTTGGCCGCAGAAGCTTCGACTAAAAAGAAAGTTTAGTCGCAAGACCCATATACGAGTTCTGTTCAAAATAGTGGCTGCATGGTTGTGCGCCAAATCATGGTCGCGAGGCCTCTTATGCACATAGGAGATTTTCAACATTCCCATTTTCCAAAGAATGATTGTTTTCGGTTAAACAGTCAATAATTTAAGTTAGTTGTCCACTTACTTTCGTTTTCTCGAAAAACAAAATCCTCAAATTAAAGAATATCTCAATTTCTTACCTTGGCGGTATTTCGACCTGTTCCCCGGAACTGTTAAAGAACCAGCTAAAGTACGTTGGAGGTGGACTGGAATCTACAACGCACTGCAACACCACTGTCTCCATCTTCAGAGCCCCATACACCTCGCCTTCGTTTGGGGTCTTGCACATCGGAGCATCTGGTGGAAAAAATGTTATTTTAATTTAAAGAGGACTGAATTATAAGCGAAACTATTTATAGAACCTTGAAACAAGTCTAAAGCAGCGGCGAGAGCAGTGGTGGCCCAGTGGTGGCGGCCCCGACTTACGAACAGTGTAATTTATTTCATCTCCACTGCTCTCAAAACGGTGAAGGATAACATCGTGAGGAAACCGGCTAGCCCGAACCAAACTTTCGAAGACATATGACGTCTACCAATCCGCACTGGGCCTGCGTGGTGAATTATAGCCCATTCCCTTTCGTAGAAAGGAGGCCTGTGTCCCAGCAGTGGGATCATTATAGACTGATGATAGAATAGAA
Organism: Xestia c-nigrum; assembly: GCA_916618015.1. Taxonomy (NCBI): domain Eukaryota; kingdom Metazoa; phylum Arthropoda; class Insecta; order Lepidoptera; family Noctuidae; genus Xestia; species Xestia c-nigrum. The sequence goes on along the minus strand of OU745251.1, from coordinate 1,026,996 downwards.
TGATGATGATGAAACAGGTCAAGCTTCTTTGTCAAGCCGTTCTGAGAACACCAAAAACTAGAAATAGGTGGTCAGTCTATCTTTTACAAATCATCACGTGCCTTTCCTTTTCACAATTTTACTTTCTGCGGTTTTCAGCCTAACCGTATACAGCTGAGTACCAATATTTTACATGGGAGAATTACTATCTGACCTCCATAACCCAATGAACCAAGTCAGTACTCCTTGATAAGACTGATTAATGCCTTAATTGTAATCCATCAGAAGTATGGCAGAAGAAGACGCTGCGCTGTTCCTCAATAAATTGGGATAAAGGCTGGCCCTCACTAAATGATGATTATGATGATGAGTAATTCGTGATAACTGGCGACCTGTTACGGGTAAAATATCACAGCCTTGTGACAGATAACTAATCGGTGTAGACTTAACATAGGAGTTAGATTAACTCCTTCAGATGTAAACACTTATAAATATCCTTCTTTTAGATACCTATGTCTCCGATTTCACACACGTGTTCCTTTTAATGGTAGCTCAGATTTAATAAAACACGTGGAAATAACAGACTTATGTGTTGCTTCCACGTGGCTCGTAATATGCGCATTTCTATGGGTGCTTTCATCATATCGCTGAACACAAAAAAGTTGATAAATTGGTAGGTAGGTACATATTATGTCTATTGTTAGCATTATCTATGCTGAAATTTAACGTATAGAATTATACCTCAAACAGAGCCCATAGGTTTTGATAGAACCTAAAACTTTTCTGACATCTACTCTTTGTTTGGTACCAAATAAAAAATCATCATCGCAGTCCGGGAAAAAATCTGACGACCTGTTTTTTTTTTAATTCCAAAAGGTTTTAAATCCGCCAAGTTACGACAGCAATCAAACGATCCACAGAGAAGACAAACCACGAAAACCTATCTCAATTTAAATTAGGTCCAAACGTATAAATCTGCACACCCTGACAATTCTAGGCTGATTCAGTGCTCAATCTAGTCGCAGTCCCGGCGGGTTTTCTCCAACTACCGCAAACAACGTCTGGTAACCACATCCATTTCATTTTGAATCTGGATTTCTTCCAGTTTCTCGACAAGTCAAAGCAATAATATACCGTCACGTATGCTCCCCAAAGGAGCAGAAAGAGGCGTAGTTTCATGTTAGCAGTTTTCGCTTGTGATTATATGTTTTTCTCAATTTTTATAGTGAGCGTTCAAGAAGTCGTGTAACTACGATTGTGCTATAAAAGTGGGGTTCTCATTGCAAGTATTTGCTTTGCGAATTTACGACTCGCGATTATCTAATTAGGTAGCGTGCTTGCAAACGAATGTTTGTTTCACAAATGTATTTTTATTGCGGAAGACCAAATTAAAGTAGTCCTGTCATAACAATTTATTTGTTTTTTTCACCACATATCTCACTTCAAAGTTGTTCTTGCTACCATGACAAGATATATGTGAAACCACTCTATAAAACCCACTGCAATCCAATTCAATCGTGATCTAGAACCATTCACGTCGAACGTAATTCCAGTTTCATTGGACACAAATGCCGCTTACGTGTATCTAATAACTGAAGTGACCGGTACGGCTAAGCTAGGTCTTACCGGTCAATAGGAATTCAAGGATCTTTGTCACGACTTATATCTGAATTCTAGTTTATTCAACCTTTATTTTTATAAAGATATATTTTCTCGGGGTGTGAAGCAAAATTATAACAGGTTTAGGTTAAGCCGTTCTTGCCTAGGTTGGTCTGTGGATGGGTGACCACCCTTACATACCGAGTTTCCTCCGCGCCTCGGAATGTACGTTAAGCTGTAAGTCCCGGCTGTCATTTGTAGATCTTTGGCAGTCGTTTCAGGTAGTCAATGGCCCAAAATGTCTGACAACCGGTCTTACCAAGGGGTATCGTTTTACCCAATACCCAGAGCAGCGGTGGCCCAGTGGTGGCGGCCCCGACTTACGAACAGTAAGTCGTTGGTTCGAACCCAGGTAGGCGCATTACTTTGTGTAATTTATATTTCTCATTTTTATATGCTCTCAAAAACTGTGAAGGAAAACATCGTGAGGAAATCGGCATGCCTTAGAACCAAAAATTCGAAGACATGTGACATTTACCAAACCGCACTGGGCCGCGTGATGGATTATAACGGTAAGACTCGTCGAGTTGACTCTAATGTAAGTAGTTAAGCAAGACCAGGCAGATGATGGCACAAACAAAGAGATGCCTATACCCAGCAGTGGGCGAAGTCGGGCTGTGGGTGATGATGCAGATGATGATGAGTATGTTGATCACCACTGCTCTTAAAACGGTGAAGGGAAACATCGTGAGGAAATCGGCATGTCGTAGAATCAAAAATTCGAAGACATGTGACATTTACCAAACCGCACTGGGCCGCGTCATGTATTATAGTCCATACGCAAAACACGCGCTTTGTCGTGGAGTTACGGACACCAGCCCGTTGTAGTTGGCATCGCAGTAAATTGCTTGAATAGATTATTATGTTTAAGAGTACATTTCCAACTGCCACATCTAATGTCTACATATCCGATACAATGACAGCAAGCAACGATACTGGTGCGGTTTTGATTCCGAACACGACGTAAAAAATTCGACGGTAGTCGCATTTCTCTTCTTCATTATAATATTTTCGCGATATTCGTTTGTCTAAAAAAAATGCGTCTTATATTTGGTTTAGTTCCAGTTAATTTAAATCAGTTGCTGTTTTGGGGTCCGTCAGGGGGCAATGTCAGAATTACATAGTAACCAGTTTTTGTGGTCTGTCACAGTGACTGAGGAGTCTTTATTTGTGGTCCGCAGTCACCTTCAGAAACGTACAGGTACTAGCAGGTAGGGGATTTCTGTCCCAGCAGTGGGAAAGCTGTGCTCATTATAAACACATATTAGGTCAAAAACTCACAATTGATCTGCAATGACACGGGGTTGCTAGTGGCACTGCCTTCGTTGTTGTAAGCCAGACAGCTGTAGTCCCCTGCAGCTGCCCTGGTCACACTCTGCAGCACCAGGCTCTGGTCACTGAGGATGACTCCTGCGCTAGCGTTGTGCTGGATTTCCTTTACCTGTGAAAGATTCTGAATTTTAGGCTCACTTGCACAAAAAAACGATAAGAGCGAATTTCATAAGTGAAACTGTGTTTTTACACTGAAACCGTGGTTTCTGACAATATATTAGAAGACTGAATGAGACAGAATATTATTGTAAACTGTATTTAGTGATAACAGCAAATAGTCAATTGAGGTGCGAGCAGGTCTATTCTAATCGACGCGGTGCATTAAAATATTCGAAGAGTTTACGACCTGTTTGGAAAAGAAATAATAAATAGCCATATCGTTGAAACTTTAAAACGCGAGTGTAATTAAAAATATTGCTAGTTGAAGAAACACTTTCTGACGTTACAGTATTTGAAGACAGTAATGTTACAAAGAGAAGACGAATCCATTGTGAGTCATCATTCCAGTGGACTCTTTTCGATTTTTCTTCACGTAAGAACATGGAACTCACCCCTTTATACCACGTGAGTTTCTTCGCCTTGGGGTTTGCTTTGACGCTGCATTCAAAGTAGACCCCATCTCCTTCCTTGATGTAGCTGGGGTTCAGGTTTGACCCCAATTTAAGGGTCACTATAGGGACATCTGTCAACAAAACATGGATCTTTATATTGATACAGCTTACGGTGCGTCAGGATATCATTTGAAGATCAATTTCGATGTGTGGCTGAAACCAAACCGTAATAGATTAAGTAGTTTATATATAAAATAAAGAAATAAATAATGATGAAAAGATTGAATGAGTTACCTATGTAGCATTGACGTGATGACGATTTCCGTCTGCAAAGTACCTATAGGGTGTAAAACACCTCATCACGAAGCCGAAAGGCACTTGTTCTCCCCACCATTGCAATCATTTTTTTTGTTCTACACCATACCTGGGAACCTTCTAGTTACGGAGATATGGGGGTCAAAGTTACAACTTTTTGACAAGTTTTTTTTTAAATACAAGTTTTTTTTTATAAAAAAATACTTTTAACACCTCCACGAACCCCGTACTATTCAATTCATCCATTAGCACAATGTTTTAAGTGCGATACATTGAGTTCTACCTAAAAACATGATTTATAACCTCAAAAAAAAAGTTGTTTCCCAGCAATAATTTTTGCATAAAGTTACTTAGTTTGATGTACAGAATGCTTGGTTAACGGTTTTGTGATGAGGTGGTTTACACCCTGTATGTTGTAATGAATGATGGATTTGAAAAAGGCTAGACGAAATGGTCGTTTCACGATGAATGAAGGACAATCTGCTTATCCTGCAAATTTTCTCAAGATTGACAATGCTGAGCAAGCAAACAGGTTTATGAGCAATTAAGATTGGGGGATGAGAGGAAGATTTTTATACGTATCTTAGCTTGAAACTGTTTTTATTTTATTAATATTCAGTCACAAGAGAATATCAATAAAATAAAAATTATCTGCATAACTCAGTGATAATTTGTCGAAATTATTTCCATACCAAAATGTAACAGTTTTTTAAGCTAACTCCAAATTCAACGGTTTGTTTTAAACTTGCTTTTAAATTAGAACAAACTAAATCTGTTTTTGTTAAACATGCTATCTATTTGTTTTTAATTATATTTCATAAATTATTTCAGAATGTAATATTAACGATCAAAACCTTTATTTAAATTAAAATAGTTAAACTGGTACATACAATAATATGTTGACTTAACCAATTTGACTCTCATTTTAATACAGAATAAATTGATCTATGTAGAAATATGTTATTAAAATTTGTAATTTTAATAATGTTCCAAATCAACGGATAACAATGATGAAAATTGTTGGCCACCGCTTATAAAACCTAACACTAAATTAAAAGTCTATTCCATGTCTGGTGAAATTATGCAAGCATTAAAAATAATATCTCAATGTTCGACTCTCCTGAAACGGATACATCTAAGTTGTAATAGCAAATAAAATAAACCTATAGAAACCTAGACACTATTTAGAGTGCCTTGTTTCGGAAAGGAAGCCGGCAGGAATCGGGTTCTTAGGTGCCTTCACACCTGCACCACAGCATAATAAAATTAGATTGCACATTGTGAAATCATCATTCTTCAATGATGGCGCTCAATACCCTAGGGTTCACAACGCGGCACGGCTTCTCACGGTTTTTTAACCGACTTCTAAAAAAGGAGGAGGTTCTCAATTCGGATGTTTCTTTTTTTTTTTATTATCTTTGTTCGGGCATAACTCCGTCGCTTGCCAACCGATTTGGAAAATTCTCTTTTAGTTGGAAAGGCTATTCTTTACAAATGGTCCCACAGCCTCCAAATCGGGATCTGATGATGGAATCTTGGCGAAATCGAGGGAACTCTTAAATTTTTATATGAAAACGTGTTGCGATTTTGATATTTTCTACAACAAGTAAAGCATTTGCGTTTGATAAGACCCATTCTACCATCAGATCTGATGATGAAGCCAAGAGTCACGGAACTCCATAATGAGACAATGTACCATAGTCGTGTTTGGGCTTGTTGTAATTGTAACGGTATGCACTTTCCATGTATCAAGCACATGTGGACTACTAAAAAGTGAAAAATAAAAACTTTTTTGCAAAAAAAAAAACAAAAAAGTGAAAAATAACTTTAGCTTCTGAAGTCGGTGACAAAAAAACTAAAGCAATCAAACAAAGGTTACCGACTTCAGAAGTTAAAGTTATTTTTCACATTTTTGTTTTTTTTTGAAGTCGGTTTTATTTTTTTATATGACTCACTTACAATGCCAACCAGCACAGGACTTACGCTACTCGTTGAGAAACCACCGGTCTTTAAAAAACACGCGGGGCTGTCTTTGGGAGTGCCAATATAATTGAAAATTCGTAGCCAATCCGCTACAATCGATCGGCTACGAGTATTACGAAGCGTTATGTGACGGTCACGCGACTTCCATGATTTTTGTTCACTCAAAAGAGTGCTCATCGCGCCTAAATAAATTTTAGTTGTTGGTAGACCAGATACTTCTCATTGTCCTCATTCATCTCATTTACTTTTGCATAGGATACTCACACTGCACATTCAGGAACCACCGGTCTTCAATAACAGCGCTGGGCACCCTGGGGTTCACGGCGCGGCAGACCAGGTACTTCTCATGATCTTCAGCCATCGGCACCAAGTTCAAGGTGCTGATTGTCGCGTTGTTGTCGGAGAACTGTGTCAAAGAAATGTTAGGAAATTAGAAAGATGGATGAAGAGATAATGGTGTCGTGCGGAAATACGACGTGAAAATTGTACTGGTTAAATCTGCTATTTTGCATCTTATTGTTTATGGGAGAGAATATAATTTCAAAGAGCTTTAAAATGTTAATGCGGTATTGCAAGTAAGTTTAAGTTCATCATAACACGCTTATAAGCACTGCAAGAATCGACATAATTACACCTAAGTTGTACAAACTGATCCGAAGTGACGTCGATAAGACGCTTAAAATTGCGCGTTGACTTTCATGGAAAAAAAAAAACAAATTTTAAGATACCTCATGAATTCAATTCCTGTCGTGTTTACTCGTGCGTAATAATAAACAAACGGTATGGGGGTAAACAGTTTCGTGCAACCCAATTAGGGATACGGTTTATAAGATTTTAGAATAACTTTAGATACTTTACTAGACTGTTTTGTCACTAAAATTTATTCACACGATTACCTAAAAGTACTCCAGAAATTGGTTTTGCATGTAAATGCTACTAAAATAACACATTACCGACAATATAACACCAGAACTGCAGCCCCTAATCTAGCCTAAGCACCAAAATGTTACTCCATGGCTGCAATAAGTTTAACTGCAGGACCAGTACTTACATGCCCATTGTATGGGGTTCCTGTTTTATGGCTTAGAAGCTGGATGCTGTGCCAAAATAAGTGTTAAGTGTGCTTTAAAGTGTGTGTAAACAACGGTTTTCGGGAAAATAATGTCAGGCTTGGCAAGGATATTAGCTATTGGAGTTGAAATTTGTTTTGAGAGCAGTTTTCATGAAATAAATTACAAGTAATGCAAAAATAACTAAATGCATTTATCATCTGGTATCATTCTGTCACTGTCATCTTCAAAGGATTAACCGAAACAAAACATTTTAAATTCGTTTAACGTGAAACGTATTGAATTATTTTTGGTTCAAGTGAGCTTAAAAATCCCATAAATAAGGTTTAAATTTTAAATTTCAGTTTCACAAAAAGCTTTTTAAAAAAAAAGGATTAAAAGTAAAACAAATAATTTGGACAATCAATCACAACAGTGTCGGGGCATTAGTCATTAGTCGAAAGCCACCCGAACGCTGTCCTCGTCTGTACCTAAATAAAATAAACATGTAAAAACAAATGACTGTCTGTCTATTTGTTGATCGAACGCTGTTTTCAAACATGTCACAAATTGATATCTTAATTCAAACCAATTATTTTATTTGAGTATTTTTTCTGTCGCTACATAGTGTGATGGATTGACATATTATTTTTGGTTCTGAAATGTACTAAAACTATTATGATACAGTTGAAAAAACATTTTGTACAATATTAGATTAAGTAGGTATATATTTTTTTAACGTCTTCGCAGGATTTTATTTAAAGGATTTGATTTTTGAAATAGGGTGTTTCAAATAACTACTACTACTATCTTTTTGTTAGGCTTTTGCGCTCAGTTGATGGCAATTAGCCTCGTCTTCTATTACATGACACTGAAACATTTATGGGGAAATGTGGTTGCACTGTTAGGTACACTTCTGCCTAACACATCATGGATTATAGCCGAGATGTTATATTAAGCTTTAAATACGTAAAAAAATACATAAACCGGTTTCCAACTAAGTTGGGATCGGCTCCTAAACAAACCTTATGCAGTTGAATACACGTATTTAACTTCGAGCAACTATATGGCTTCCACAACTTAGTGGGGAATAAGATCTCCTTTACTGGTTGTCAGTCGTTTTGGCTTCTGACACCTCGTAACTGTCAAAGATAAACAGCTGGAACATACTCCTACTATCCATTGTCCGTTGCTTGGTAGCGGCTCGGAAGCATGTGTGTGTCCATACAAAATTGCACAGCCGACACTAGGCCTAGAGGCATTACTACCTAACGCCCGTCCGCACACTCGGACCCATCCGCGTCTCTCACTCGCACTCATCTGCAGACGTGCGCAAGAGAGACGGATAGATCCGAACACATGGACGAAGCGTTGGTGCGTAGGGCTTCAGATCCAACACGGTCTAGCGTGAGTCAAATTGTATCAAGCAACAACATGAAGGAGTTTAAACGCAAGGTTTTCAATTTTTTGAAAATGATATCTTAATGACAAACTAAAAAAAAAAAAAAAAATATAAATTAGAATCTGTCTGTAAAATGTTGTTCCCTTAAGATTGACTATAGTTTCTATTGACATAATGTATTGTATCTTGCATCTAATAATATGTTTGACTGATTGTGATTGTGACTAATTAAGGAATAGTTGTTATACGTGCCGTCTATTTGTTTTTTTTATTTTATTTTTGTTGTTTTGTTGTTTTTTTGACAATTTACTACTAGCGTTTAGTGTTTGGGCATGAAGTTTTGACATTTACTCCTTGGTTTTTAACTTTATTTTTAGATTTTATTTTGATCATTTGATTAACTGCAATATTTTGTATGCCTTCTGGCGGGACATAGTATGGACCAACATTTATTTACATAACATCTGTATTATTTACGCTATGTTCACAAAATGAATAAATGAATATGAATATGAAAAGCTTTAACTTGCTTTCCAAGGCAAAGAGGAGTCTTGGACATTTATTATGTGTTGGTTCAAATTGTTCACATATCCACAAACCAAACTCATCAAGCTTTACTTGACTTGAAAGATCGATCCGTGTTCTGGTATACCTTCTGCTCAAACCTTCATAGCAACAGAGTATTAAGGTTCTTTTTCCAATAAGCATTTTATAATTGCAAACTTTATCAATTAACCATGTTTAAACGAGGGATTAAACAATCTGCGGAACTAATGAAATTTCCATTTCAATAAAAGTTAAACGTACTCGTAGTTTTTCATTTAGTTAGCAATTTTATAGATTTTGTATAGAAACGGGTATGGCAATTCAAACTATGTTTATTATGTAATGAACACCTATTTTTGCCGGGTTAAAGTTATGTTTAAGTCTCATGTGATAGGAGGCAAGTTTTTTGCCATCAGTTAGGCACAAGCTTTGTTTGTGATTAGTTATAGGTATTATAAAATTAATATCGCTGGACATTACACACAGCGCCATCTAGTGCCACATTAAGAAAGGCTTGTATCGTGGACAACAGATGGTTGATTTGTAAATCAACCATCTGTACATATATACTTTTTGTTTGTAAATACATATCTACTTATTAAACAAATAAAATAAAATAAATAAATATCGCTGGACACACAGCGCCACCTAGTGCCACACTAAGCAAAGCTTGTGTCGTGGTCACTAGATAGTTGATATACTACATATAAAGGGTGTAAAACACCTCTTCACGAAGCCGAAAGGCATTTGTTCTACCCATCATTGCAATCATTTTTTTGTTCTACACCATACCTGGGAACCTTCTAGTTACGGAGATATGGGGGGTCAAAGTTACAACTTTTTGACAAGTTTTTTTTTTTAATACAAGTTTTTTTTGTTATTTTTTTACTATTATCACCTCCACTATCCCCGTACTATTCAATCCATTCATCAGCACAATGTTTTAAGTGCGTTACATTGAGTTCTACCACAAAACGTGATTTATAACCTCAAAAAAAAAAGTTGTTTCCCAGCAATAATTTTTGCGTAAAGTTACTTAGTTTGATGTACAGAATGCTTGGTTAACGGGTTTGTGATGAGGTGGTTTACACCCTGTATAGGTACTTTTTTTTGTTTGTAAATTACATACTTATTATACATATAAACTTCCATGACTCGGAAACAAATGTCCGTGCTCATCAAACAAACATTTGCTCCAACCGGGATTCGAACCCAGGACCCAGGAACGTAAGGCAGCGTCACTACCACTACGCCAATCGGGTCGTCAATAAACATTAATAACTCGAAAACAAATGTCCATGCTCATCACACAAATATTTGCTCCTACCGGGATTCGAACCAGGACCCTGAGAACGTAAGGCAACCTCACTATCGCTATGTCATTCGGGCCGTCAAATAGCCGCCGGCCGTCAATATTAGTTACAAGTAACAATTAAGTTAGGTTAATTAAGGCGCATTTACTGCTTTGGTTATCTGTAATGGTAGATGTATGGAGATGTCTGGACCTCGGGGGAACTATAGAGAAGTTTTGATAAAAAAAGTCCCACTTTATCGAACCCGAAAATTGAACCTAAGACCTGGAGCCCAACACCAACGCGTGCGGCCACTAGACTAACAAGACATTATAATATTCATCATCTACCTAGCTTTTTCCCATTTTTATTGCGTTTATCATATTCAGCTGAATATCAGTATTTTACACGTTTTACGTGAATGCTCACAATAGACCTTATAGGAGAGAATTTCCTTGCGTGATCGAATCAGAAATGAAGATATCCGCAACAGAACCAAGGTCACCGATTTAGCCCGAAGATTTACCAAACTTAAGTGGCAGTGGACAGAGCACAATACTCGAAGAACGGATGGCCGATGGGGCCGAAAAGTTCTGGAGTGGCGACCGCGAACCGGCAGACGACGACGCGTTGGAAGACCTTTCTAGGAGGTCCGATGACCTGGTGAAGATTGCGAGAATCCATCGGATGCGAGTCGCACGGAAGTGGTCAATGTGGTGACACTTGCGAGAAGCTTACGTACAGCAGTGGACGTCTTTCGGCAGAAATGGTGATAATGACTGTTTCAAGCTTTTACGATTTAAAACAAAACTTATATTCAACCCGCGATCATGGCGCTTGCAACAGCGTTGAAATACCCGAACCTCAAATCAATGAACATTAAAAACAATTTAAGTTTATATGCGACTGCATATCTGACTTCCGCAACTTAGTTAGTACAGGGTAGTACGGAACTCATGGGTTCAAAGTAGGATCTACAAAAAAGAGCCGGAATCTACAGCTTAACCGGGAAACGAACTATACAACCTGTAACAACATCTCCTGTATTGTTTCAATGCTGGGCACGCCGAGGTTTTAGGACATACCTTTACACATGGTTTCTCTAGAGACGTGATATAACTAGGAAACAGCTAAATCGTTGGTAATAGTTAAGAATTTTAGGTATAGAAGGTATTGGATATCGAAAACCTTATTTTCATGAAATGAAAATGACGATATGTCAAAATTCGCTCAGTACTTAAATCGAGATTAATACTAAATCAATTATACACCCCGCCATATAAGCAAGCTTGATGTTATTCTTAGGGTTCTTTAAGTTTGGCTATGGGCTAGCTAGCCGTCCGTCCGTCTAAGGACGACAGGCCGTGTCGACGGCGCGTTCGTGTTCCACGCGCGCCTCAAAGAGATGTCAGCATAAGGAGAGGTGAAGTGTATGTATGCTCCCTAACAGTGTATAACGTAGTAAGTACGCTCCTTTAGAATATAAGTATCCTTTTATGCTAAGTAAGCACTTTACTTTAATGCATTATAAAATATATTCCTTTTGTACAGTGATTAAAGCACATTCAATCTAGTTGGTTGTCTGATTTACTCGACCCTTGAAACCCCAACATTTCATGGCGACCCTGCCTTAAGGTCTGCCAAGGGGCAGATTAAGCAAAGTTAAGATGTGTAACTCCAAGGTGGAAAAGGACGAGGTGTTCCTAAATCAAAATGCTGCTGGCGGAAACAATGACGCCCTTCTAAAGGACATCGGAGGACACATGGAGCGGCTGAGCACGATCACTATAATTATTCTCGCAGCCATAACTCTCCTGGTAATTTACTTCTTCCTGAAGTACTACCGCAGCTGCCATCGTCAATGGATGCAAGAAGAAATCGGACTCAGCGCAATTCAGCGCATAAGGGCATCTCTACGTGGAAGAGTGGAAGGTACACCTGCAAACTAATTAATGCAGCATCAGAGCCTGATAAAACCAAAAAACAGTGCCATAAATCAGTGAATTGCAATCAGTCAGACTCATACCTATCAATTTGTTTTATAACGCAAAAACTTAAACGACGTAAAACAGTGCACGAAGACTCAGTGAATATGATACCTCGCGGCTAAAAGTGCAACGTGTGAAATACTTGTGTGCCGTTTCACAGTATTTATGTTAACATGATTCTTTTGTTTATTCCATTAGGAAATAAGGTTTGATAATTTTAAGTTGGTAATATTCTATTATGACTGATGTATTGTTAGAAAAATATAATGTTCTGGTAGATATTAGAAAATACTTAATTAAGAAAGGACAGGCTAGGTATAAAGGTCAAGTTATTGAGACAAAGTTAGGTGAGGCAAAAAATATATTTAACGAATGTGGAAAAATATTGTTACTTTTAGAAAAAGGCAAGGATACGGAATTAGTTGCATCGGCATTGGATATTTTTCAGAATATTAGGATAACTTTTGAGGAAATAAATAGTTTATGTATTTTCCCAGAAATAAAATCTGACAAAATGGAGTTTGACCTTAGAGTGGCATGTAGCTTGCTTCCAGCAATGGACGGTGTTGAAGGGACAACTAAACGCTTGATAGATTCGATCGAGATGTATGCAGATATGCTGGATGAGAAAGGTAAGACACTACTTATTACATTCGTCCTTAAAAGTAGATTGTCCGAAAATGCCAAGATACGCATTACAGGGAATTATAAGACCATTCAAGACCTAATTAAAGACTTGAGATGCCATCTATTGACCCAAAAATCCTTTACGGCCCTACAGACGCGTTTGCAAAATATACAACAGGGTTCAAGTAGTATCGAGGAGTTTGCCACAGAAGTTGAAAAGCTGTTTACTGAACTTACTATATCTCAAGCAGATGGTAATTCTACTGCATTTGGAGTGTTAAAACCTTTGAATGAAAAGCTTGCCATAAAACGGTTTTCAGAAGGACTACGCAGTTCAAAATTGGGCACGGTCATCTCCGCTAGGAACTACAGCAGCCTGAAAGATGCAATCCAAGCTGCCAAAGATGAAGATACAGAATGCCAGCCAATGCCAGGTAATGTCTTGCATGCTTTTAGAAATGGACGAGGTTATAATAATTTGAGGCGACAAGGTAATCGTCAATTCAATAATAGTCGTGGTCAATATAATAATAGTTACAGTCGTGGTCAATACGGTAATTACAATAATCAAAGATATACATGGCGTGGTAATTTCAGAGGAAATAACGGGAATAAGTATAACTATCGTGGATCATCAAATTATAATAGGGGTCAAAGACATACTAGAGGTTCAAGATATTTTAGAAATAATAATCGGAATGTTTGTTTAGCAGATCAAAATGATAACAATAAGCCATGCATAAAGGACAATACAGACAAAAAGGAACCGGAAAATCAGTTTTTTCGTTCTTAAACATAGTGTTTTATCAAATTTAGGCAATGCAAAATATGCAGTTTTTAACGTTAATAACATTAAATATTATTGGCTCGTTGATACAGGCGCTTCTTTGTCTATCATTAAAAGTGAAGCGTTACCAAGAAACGTTATCATTCGGAAATATGAAACTTTGATAAATGGAATCGGTGGACAAAGGCGTTCAAGAGGTTTAGTGGATTTAAATATGGAGTATAACAATGAAATATTTCAGCATCCGTTTATTATTTTTGAATCACTACCATTAAAGGCAAACGGAATTATAGGGTTAGATTTTTTGAAAAAGTATCAAGCAAATATAAACCTATATACTAATATTTTAACATTGTATTATCATAAGAAAGAATATTATTTTAATCTCGTTGATGAAAATGTAATGAGAAGTAATAACCTGATTATTCCAGCTCGTTCAGAGTCAATTCATTTTATATACGTAGACAAAAATGAGAACGATGATGTTATTGTTTGTGGACGTGAATTAGCGAAGGATGTGTATCTGGCAAATACGATTGCCACGGTAAAAAATAACAGAATACCTATAAAGATACTTAACGTTACTGAGAAGGAAATAACCTTATCAAATTTAATACCAAGTACGCAATCCTTGAGTGATTATAACATTTGTCAATTCAGTAATAATAATATCAACGTGTCTAGGATTGAAACACTGTTATCTCAACTCAAATTAGATTATTTAAACGAAGAAGAGAGACGTTCTATTGAAGCAATTTGCGCAAAATATTCCGATAATTTTTACATAGACGGAGATAAATTAAGTACAACAAATATTTATAAGCAATCCATTACCATAAAACAAAATACAACTCCTGTATATGTTAAGCCATATAGGTTACCCCAAGCGTTAAAGTCAGAGATAGCAAAACAGATTAAAAAAATGATAGAAGATGATATTATTGAAGAATCAAACAGCGAATGGTCAAGCCCGATTTTATTAGTACCGAAAAAGAGTAAAGAAGGATCAGATAAAAAATGGCGATTAGTTGTAGACTACAGAAAATTAAATGAGACGGTTTGTGACGATAAGTTCCCTTTACCTAACATCAATGAAATATTAGATTCTCTTTCTGGAGCAGTATATTTCACACACCTTGATCTTCACCAAGGTTATTATCAAGTGACCTTAGAACCAGATAGTCGTAAATTAACAGCTTTTACTACCAATACAGGTCAGTATCAAATGAAGCGGTTACCCATGGGTCTCAAAATAAGTCCGAGCGCATTTAGCCGTATGATGTCAGTAGCAATGTCCGGATTGACTTACGAGAAATGTTTAGTATATCAGGATGATCTAATAGTATTTGGTAGAAATTTGCAAATTCATAATCAAAACTTAATAAACATAATGGAAAGATTGAGAAAGGTAAATTTAAAATTAAATCCCCAGAAATGCGAATTTCTAAAGAAAGAAATTCTTTATCTAGGTCACGTAGTGTCAGAGAAAGGTGTATTACCTGATCCCGAAAAAACTAACGTATTGAAAAATTACCCAATACCCAAAACAGCAGATGAAGTTAAGCGTTTCGTCGCATTTTGTAATTATTACCGAAAATTTATAAAACATTTTTCAGACATAGCTTTGCCATTAAATAAATTATGCAGAAAAAGTGAACCCTTTATTTGGACTGATGATTGTAAACATGCCTTTGAGCATCTAAAAAATGCATTAATTACGTCACCAATTTTACAATACCCAGATTTTACAGAAAATAATGAATTCATATTACAAACAGATGCTTCAAACACTGCAGTTGGTGATGTGCTGTGCAATAAAGATCTCAGACCAATAGTGTATGCAAGTAGACCTTTGAATAAAGCGGAAAAGAATTACCCTACAATACAGAAAGAGCTTTTAGCGATAGTTTGGTCAGTGAAATATTTTAGACCGTATTTATATGGTAGAGAATTTACAATAATGACCGATCATAAACCTTTAGTTTATCTTTTTGGCATGAGAGATCCTTCAAGTAGGCTTCTAAAGTTCCGTTTGACATTAGAAGAATATAAATTCAAAATTATTTATGTACGAGGAAAAGAAAATGTAGTTGCAGATGCTTTGTCTAGGATATGTATAACATCAGACGAACTAAAAGAAATGCAAGCACAAGTCGTTGCTGTTATGACTAGGGCACAAAAACGAAAGATTGATGATGAGTTAAGTAAAAATAAGGATGACAATGAGAAGGCGGATCTTAATAAATCTCCTGACAATTGGTCTGGCCAACCAAGGGTTGTGGATATATTAAGAAAACCGTGCGACTCAGTCGAAATGAGTTTCATTGAAAGTAGCGAATTAACTAGATTGAGAGACAATGACATGATAACAGATGTCTGTGAATGTTTTGTATATTTAGCAAAAAGAAAGGTTATTTACATCAATCTTGATTTCAAGGCACATTTTACGCGAGCCGAATTTGTGCAGAAATTAAGTATGTTTTGTAAAAACTTACACATTGAAGAAGTGTGTATCATTAAAAATAAAGATAATAAAGATTTTATTAAAAACGTCTGTGATGAGATATCGAAGTTAGAAAATTGGTCAGGACCGCGAATATGCATACTAAGAGGAGTAAAAAGAATAAGTGATTTATTTATTTATTTATTTATTTATTTATTTATTTATTTAAGGACGTACAAACATTTGTAAAAAAGTGTACGAAGTGTCAGAAGTCAAAGTATATCCGCTACATAAAAGAACCCATGGTAATTACTACTACGGCGTCGGCGGCTTTTCAAAAGATATATTTAGATGTAGTGGGACCGTTAGATAGAGACATAGAGGGGAACTGTTATATATTGACCATTCAATGCGAATTATCTAAATTTGTACAAGCTATTCCCTTAAAAAATAAAGAAACCGTATCCATAGCTAATGCATTTGTGAGACATTTTATTTTAATATTTGGAATACCAGAAATAATAGCTACAGACCGAGGGAGCGAGTTCATCTCCGCAACTATGGAACAGGTATGTAAACTTCTTGAAATTCAAAAATTATCGTCAACTGCCTATCATCACCAATCGATAGGAGCTCTTGAAAATGCTCACAAAAGTTTGGGTGCATTTTTAAGGATCCAATGTGAAAACCATACAGATACATGGAGCTACTGGTTACCATATTGGTGCTTTAGTTTCAACAATACAGTCCATTCAGAAACAAAATACATGCCATACGAACTAGTTTTCGGTAAACTTTGTCGAATTCCTAGTCGAATTTCAGAGTCAGTCGAACCATTGTATAATAGGGATAATTATCCATTGCAGTTGAAATATCGTTTACAGTTACCTCATTCCGAAGCAAAAAATAATTTATTGTGTAACAAATATAAACGCAAGGAATTGTACGATAAATCAGTAAAATCAATAGTATATCAGGAAAATGATCTAATTTTGATAAAAAATGAAATAGGTCGGAAACTAGATGCTATATATGAAGGACCTTTTAGAGTAAAAGAAGATTTAGGATGTAACGTTAGGATATTTAAAAACAATAAGATTGATTTAGTACATAAAAATAGGACAAGACCGTACTACCAATAAAATTTATGTTGTTATTGTTTAGCTATAGTATTCGTATAGTTAAGACTATTATCTAAAGATAAGGTGTAATAGTTATATACATTGCAATGTAGTAAGTAATTAATACGTATATTTTAATAAATATTAAAATTAGTTGGATAGACCAGATTAATATACTATTATTAGTAGAGTTGGTTTGTACTTACTTATAAAAAAAAAAAATATTAATCGAATTATTTTTTTTTTCCTTCGCCCCCGGAGGTGAAGTGTATGTATGCTCCCTAACAGTGTATAACGTAGTAAGTACGCTCCTTTAGAATATAAGTATCCATTTATGCTAAGTAAGCACTTTACTTTAATGCATTATAAAATATATTCCTTTTGTACAGTGATTAAAGCACATTCAATCTAGTTGGTTGTCTGATTTACTCGACCCTTGAAACCCCAACATTTCAGAGGGGCCCGTAAGGGCCGAAGCCTGCCGGGGTTGCGGGCCTGTTCGAAAGAGATACCGCGGCCCCGGAACATAAAGGGCGAGGAAGGAACATGGATGGGTTTTAGTCAGTAAGAGTCTGATACTCCCTCCCGCTCCGCCCAGAGTGGGAGAAGTCATTTGATGATTTCCCATCCTAAAAAAAGGGGTTCTTTAAGTGTCTTCAAAAAAAATCGTGTCTTCAAATGTTTCTGAGATTATCACTATTTCACGTGGACAAAGCAGCGGGTGAATATAGTTAAACAATTAAGAGACATTGAGCTAATAATACTCATAAACAGTTCAGAATGATCCGTAAACATACATAAACATTTGTATGTTCAAAATTAGGATGGAGCGCGGTATAAAAATACTAGGAATAAATACTAATTTGTCTAGACAAAGTTGGAGCTAGTTCGTAATAAAACAGTGTGTAAACCTGAAAATGTTTGCACATCAAAACTATAGTCATTTTTCACTGTTAACTTCTAACAATGGTATATTTTCTAGAACAGGGTTGCGACGAGAAGTTGATATAGTTTTTATTCATTACGTACATGCAAAGTACTTAGCAGGACTTTAATATTCAAAAGCACAAAGGAATATCAATCATCACTCATCATTCATTTCTTCAACATTCATATTTTATTTTTCTTTTTTTTTCGGATGGGAAATCATCAAATAACTTCTCCCACTCTGGGCGGAGCGGGAGGGAGTGTCAGAGTTTTACTGACTAAAACCCATCCATGTTCCTTCCTCGCCCTTTATGTTCGGGGGCTATGGTATCTCTTTCGAATAGTCCCGCAACCCCGGCTGGGGCAAGTGGCTCTCTCTCTCTCGCGTTCCGCCACCTCCTTCGCCAGCATAACTGCTTAAAAGAAGGAGGTGATGGCTTCCCATTCCGTCTCGCTTCGGACCATGGATTGAAACAGGGCCGGATACGAGAGGTCGGCGCCGCTGATCGCCGCTACGAGGACACGGCGGTGCTCCACCGTGTCCTCCGGTCGATTCTCGCAGTGGGAACACCCGGGCGTTTCCTCCCGCCCGATTCGATGCAGGAACCTCCGGAAACATTCGTGTCCGGTGAGGACCTGCGTCAGGTGGAAGGTGAGGACGCCGTGGCGCCTCTCAAGCCACTCTTCAAAGAGGGGACTTACCGCGTGCCCTGCCCTAAGCTGCCTGAACATAAAATGATTGATTGATTGATTACAGCCTCGCCAGACTGATAGGATGAATTTAGGACATCATACTAAAATGACCGGTACAAGAATTATTTCAGGAAAGTTTGGGAATCCAATAAATTCAATTTGTTATAAAAGGTGTAAAACACCTCTTCACGAAGCCAAAAGGCATTTGTTATCCCCATCATAGCGATATTTGTTTTGTTCTACACTGTACCTGGGAACCTTCTACTTACGGAGATAATTATGGAGGGTCAAAGTTACAATTTTGACAAGTTTTTTTTATTTTTTATACAAATTTTTTTTTGTTAGATTTTGACTTTTAACACCTCCACGACCCCCGTACTATTCAACCCATCCATCAGCACAATGTTTTAAGTGCGTTACAATGATTTGTACCACAAAACATGATTTATAACCTCAATAAAAAAATTGTTTCCCAGCAATAATTTTTGCGTAGAGTTACTTAGTTTAATGTACAGAATGCTTGGTTAACAGCTTTGTGATGAGGTGGTTTACACCCTGTTTTTCCTCATACGCAATGCATTGTTACCGTAGCAATATGCAAGTCGCGAACGGCAAGCGTGACGACCAGCTCGATGAAATCTGTAGCTAAGCATCAGCCTAGCTACAGATTTCATAGAATGGACTGACGCGTGTAAACAGCTGTTCACTACGTAGTGAACAGCCGCAGCGTCATTTGCGCGTATTTCAACATCTATTGCTGGTTTTTCAATTTATACAGTATTATTTGCATAAATAGAGTGCTGCGTACAGTGAATATAATATTACATTGATATAAAAAATAAAAAACAACTGGAAAATTCCAGTAAAATATAACACGAAATATGGAGCTGAATGCATCCTGTCAGTTTGCGGAGGATTGTCCCCTACATCCCGTATATTTAGCAGACTTGCGACAGGAAAGTTGGATTACAAAATGTAGACAGTGCTTTTGATTTTGATCTCAAATATCAACATTACAGCGTATTACGTTGGAACATATTTAGTTATAAACATTTACGATTATCCAACTTGAAAACAAGTTTAGGGCTTTAAGTATTGAGAGCCGATTGAAACTTCTACTAAAATTAAGAGTTATAAACGTTGATTAAAGTTGAGAGACGTTTAAACAACAAAACATGGCGGGTTGAACAGACGTTTATCATTTAGAGCAGCATTTATGAATAAACCACGAGAGTACTTACAACCATGACTCTGTGGGTACCCAGTTCACAGAAATCGAATGAAACTCCATGAATGTAGACGAATGGATAAGGAGAGGAAGGCAAAAGAAAAAATGGACGGATTATCTGAGGAATGATAGGAAAGTAAAAGGAGTAAATGATGCCGTGACGTGTAAAAAAGTGAGAATGGAAAAGTCTTATCACTTGAAGGGAAACATCGTGAGGAAACTGCCATGCCAGAAGATATTTCTCGACGGCATGTAAAGTCAAGTTCAGGCCTCAAAAATGACACCAGGTTTAGCACGATACAAAAGAAGTGAACTCAGTAGTACTAAATACTGAGTTCAAAATCGGTAGAAAATAGAACCACTGTTATTTTCGATCAATAATTGGAACAATATTTGTTAATAAGAAATAAAACAACAGCGTTTCTATGAAAAAAGTCCGTTTGGCACAAATTATGACCATCATTTTGGCATCTATTCGTGTAAGTCTCGAAAACTCACGTGTTTTATTTTTTATCTTTTTTGACATAATTGGTTTTCCCGGTGCTATTGAATATTGGAGTTGATTAAAATTGTAAACGGCACGGTTGAGCAGGTAGTGAATTGTGATGAACTTACTGAATGGCGACTATAAACTGGACTGCGATTGCATGAATTTATTGAATGAATTTGATGATATTTTTAATAGTTTTTATCGTTGAAAACTAGCCTTTGATTGTGAATTTTATTTTATTTTTCGGTTTTACCTATTTCGATCTCACACAAGAAACCCATGAAGGGGTATATTTCAGTAATAACTTCAAACCGCTACGCCTTTAGGCACTCATGGGGTTCATGATACTTAAATGGTCACCCAGTTCATCACGGGCGGTTAACCTTGCGTTCATATTTACCTCAGTTCCAACGTAGAGCAGAACAAGGGACAGTGATATAAAAGTCCATTTCATGTTTTAATTATGATCTATTTCACACTCTATTAGGTTCATAAATAGCGAAGTCCGGGAACATATGGAAATTAATATTATAGCAGTAATAACATTGATGGAATAATACAGGTTAAAATACTATTCAGTTGCATTCTTTTAAGCTGGAATCCGAACCCAACGTTGTTGAGAAAAGGCTATGAAGATGCTGTTTCATTAATTAATTTTATTGCTTTTAAACTGTTTTAATTAAAGTATATTTTCAGTATTTTACTAGGGTTTGGTGTGATAATTATTAAATAATAATAATTAAATAATGATATTTATTTAATTATTTAATTAAATAATGATAATTATTTAATTATTTAATTAAATAATGATAATTATTTAATTAAATAATGATAATTATTTAATTATTATCGTTAATAATTATCATGACCCTGAACCCTGTCAATAATTATCCTGCTGAAAGTCGTTCGTTGAAAAAATACTACGTCTTGTTTCGACAGCGTTCGATAATGGGAAAGCCGGGAAACTCAAACCCATAGACCAAGCTGTTTCGAAATATTAAATAAATAAAATAATATTCATTTATTTCAGGCAAGATGCTATAATAGACACAATTCAAAAATACAAATATACAAATTTCATAATAACAACAGCAACAGAATAACAAATTACATTACATTACAATGAGTGAAAATATAAAATTAAAATGAAAATAAGTAAAAATATTGAAATAAAACCGAATTTAAATAAAACAAAGTAATTTAAAATTACAATTATTAATATACTAATTAAAATTGCACTTAAAATAAAAAAAAAAATAAAAATAAATTGTTAGCAGGAATATTGACAGCGAAATATAAAATGACATTTATATGTAGACTTTCAACCAATGACGAGGCTTTGTACAAGCTATGCTAGCGCCATTCGATTTACAGTTGCTTTTTTCCATTGTTTCCCTCAGAAACTAATAAAAAAGAAAGACAATATTCTTGTCCCACTCGTCAATGGAGTCGTCAACTTTAGTACGTAAGATGTGAGCAGTAGAACAATGGAACAGCAACAGTTAGTCGTTCTCAGTCGTCAGTACATCTTCACTTACTAAAGCTAGTTTCTTTGTGTTCATGCCATTTCAAGTTTCACTTCAGATCTTATTGTTGCTTATGTGTTTTGGGAACTTTTCCACTTGAATTAATTTAAGTTTTACTTGTGCAGTTTAAGACTAACTTGTGCATGTTTTATCGTGTAAATAAGTATCTTATTAGGTACTAGCTGGCGCACGCAACTTCGTCTGCGTCACATAAGAGAGAAAAAGCTGACAAAGGAAATAAAATTTCCCCCGATTTTGTAACATTTTTCATTGCTGCTCCGCTCCTATTGGTCATAGCGTGATATTATATAGCCTATAGCCTTCTTCGATAAATGGACTATCCAACGCAAAAGAATTTTTCAATTCGCCCCCGTAGTTCCTGAGATTAGCGCGTTCAACCAAACAAACAAACAAACTCTTCTGCTTTATATTATTAGTATAAATGTAGCGTAGGAAGTAATTTGGGTATAAGTTTCTGGAGTATGTTGAAGAAGACTTTTGTCCAACTGTGGTAGGCAGGTTGAAGAAAATATATTGAATTAAGAAATATTTTCTTCTAGATTTGGGTAAAACACCCAAATCAATTCTCCTTCTCTGTTCACGCAGTACGTTTGTGGAACTCACTTCCACCTAACATCCGTGACTCTAAAACCTTATTTCTCTTCAAAAAGCAAGTCAAGGAGCATTACCTGTCCTCTATGCTGTAATATTCTGTATATATATTATAGGTATATATTTACAATAACAGTTTTTAGTTTAATATGTGTTTATATAGTTGTATGTATGTTTATTATAAATAGCTATATTTTAATTTTAGGGTTTTAATTAAATTTTCCTGTTTTGTCTTTACTTACACACTGTGTCTTCATTTCTAATTCAACTGTCCTCTCGCAGGTCTGCTGGAAGAAATAAGCAGTACCTTTGTGCTCTTCTTTCTTAATGTAATGTCCTACTAAGTATTTTGTGTGTACATAAATAAATAAATAAATAAATAAATAAAACGTTTAAACGTTACGTACTCTGCGTGTATTACACATGCAGTTTCAAGTCACAGAAATTTTACAAACGCAACATTTTTAATTAGTGGTATCTTAAAGACCCATTGGCAGGAAGCAGTCTGACATTCCCTAACTAGGCAATACTATTAATGTGATAACTCTGAAACCAATTCAGAGGTCAATGGGTGGCATACAAACTGACGATAGGTTAAGTTAGCGGTTTATTCCCAGTCCCACTTGGACGAAGCGGGAATGTCGCTGGGTTGTTTTAGTGGGTATACCGGGTCAGACCCGGGGAGTCCCACATAGCCCCCCATCCCCTGATGGGAGGGTATGCGTAATGCATTTTTTCCCAGCGTCAAAATAAAATTGTTACGTTATGTTAGTTAAGAACGATGTAGAATCTAAAGACGATACTTTAATGTTTAATCACAACATGAATGATGTAACCAAGATTTTGTAACAATATTTTCATTAAAAAGAGTGTCCAAGGAGTTTCTTGCCCGTTCTTCTCCATAGAGATCTACGCTAGGGAATGGGCAACAACAGTACTTTCTCAAGTTATTATGCCTTGTGTCTGTGACTGTAGCTTCGCTTTTTTTTTACTTTATAAACTAATAATAATAATAATATTCCACAACTATCACACAACGCCGTCTAGTCCCAAGCTAAGCAGAGCTTGTGTTATGGGTACTAGACAACTGATAAACATACTTATATATTTCTAAATACATACATATTATAGATAAATTACACCCAGACACAGAACAAATGATCATGCTCATCACATAAACATTTGTCCTGGGTGGGAATCGAACCCGTAAAGTGCCGTAATGGTCTTATTGAAATAAATGCTTTGAGCTGAGTTTGAGACATGATAAAGAATGAAGAAGAAGTGAATGCAACATTTGGTTAAAACAAAGCAACCGTGGCTTTAAAATCTGGGCTATCACAATGAATGCCTAGAAAATGAATCTAAATAAAGTTAATATTATTCAAGTTACAAGTTAAACTAAACTAGTAGTTCGTGACCCACTTGCAGTCATGTTTACCGAACAAACAAGCATAAATCCAGTCAGTTAAAAGTTCAACAGTCACGCAATTTTGTAAACGGAAATTTAACTGAAAAGTTCAGTCTTCCAACTATGCGACAGTATCGGGAAACGCATGGAAATAATGTTGCGGTATCTGTTAAAATATCTACTTACTAGCTTTCAATACAACATACAAATACATATTGCAAGGCAGCTAATTATTTATTGTAACGAAAATATCACTTTGATTTTGACAGTCATAATCATGCAAAATCCTAATTAGTACATTCACGTCTAATAATATGTAAACACTTAAGCATTTTTTAAATTGTGTTTCTCCTAATGTACCGATTAAAATTTCATATTATTACGTACATAGTATTCTGGAACACATATTTTTATGAAAAAGATCCAATCTTCTAGTTACAATCATTATATCTTGCGAAAATAGCTATAATATTAATGAAAGTGTATACATATTATTGGACGTGACTTTACAATTACTACGATACGACTGTAAACAAAGCCACGTAAACTTGTAAACAGTTTACAGTTGCAACACCAACACTCAAAACTATGCGCAACTCGACGATGAAAAGAATTAATTACCCACGTGATGGCACATTATCTGCCAACCTACCCCATCACCCCACACAATGGCCCGCCACGCTCAGCCAACTTTCATAAATAAACCGAGGAAATTAGCAATTAACACATTTTCATCAAATTCCCTGCAAGAGGATAATTTTAGTGAAATAATACAACTAATAGTTATTAGTAATAACACGAAAATGTGGTATAATTGAAATTGCTGCTTTAATTAGTTGGATAATGAAATGGGGCTCGATTAACTAATTTTCTTTGGTTAAAATCAACATGAAATGTTAAGTGCTGGATACCTAGCACTTTTGTTAAATAGAACTAAATTAATAATCTGCTTAATTAGTTAATTTTGTGCTCTCTTTGTGTGGCGCACTGAACTTTTCTTTGTTTAGAAAACGTAGGAGTATTCCGCTAGAATTTGCTACCGGAAGGGAGCTTTCGGCTGAAATGATGATTTAGTTTCTAATTAGGCATATTTCTTATTTCCATATAGTAATATTGCTAAATTTATTCAAATTGGTATATAATAAACGAGTGCTTGCGACTGTGTAAAACTGTAAAATAGAATAATATAATATTGTTAAATCTGTACATCAGTCTCTTTTAAAGTCTAGACATATTTGTCGTCATATATGAGGACAAGACAGAAAAGAAAACCACAAGATAGGAAGTCTTGTGGATATCGTACAGGAAAAAATAAAGGTGCAAATAGTAAATAGACATTTAGAGGAAAAGAAAATTCACTTCCATTCAATTCTGAAAGATCTTCAGGATATACAAAGAAAACATGTTATTTCACGCGAGCGAGAACATAAAAGCTAGTAGCTATACATTAAGATATAGTTAATAGATAAGACGTGTAATTACAGATAGCTACACTATCTACTATGTCCTAGGAGACCAACAAAAGGAAATGTGTTATTCGGTGATAAAATATGATTTAGTTCGTGGCCTGTGATACTAGATGGCGATAGTTTAAACGTCAGCAGGAATTTTTACACTAGAACCAACGTAAGCCGATGTTACGTACACAAATACTAGGTCACTATGGGCGCTTAAATCAAATTTTTTATTAATTTCAACTAGTAGTTAAGGAAATATTAACAACTGTAAAGGCTAAAAGAAAAAAAACAATGAAGAAAAAAAATGGATGGACTCTCGTAGATCTTAAGTTACTAGTAATAAGCTTAGTTTAATGATAAGCTTAGTTTAATGTAACGTGTCCAATAATGGAGCACGATCGTAGTTTTTTTTTTTTAATCTTGCGAACAATTAATACAATACATGTAAATAAGAGCACGGACTACCTGCCACGTCTGCGTTAGAAAAATTAAATTTAAAAAAATACAAAGTGACAGCCAAAAGTTAGTTGAAATTATTTACTTCTCTAAGATTTGTCTGATGAGATGACAAGTAATAGAGAAGACGAAAAATACATACTGACCCTAGATAAATTGGGTTAAAGCCACTACAGGAGCTAAACGCGAGTGTTATAATGCCTTAAAGTATATGATTCACTGCAATTATCACAAGTTATATTAAACTATAGCTGACCCACGCAACTTCGTCTGCGTCACATAAGAGAGAAAAACGAAAGGAAAAAAAAACCCGTTTTTGCAACATTTTTCATTCCTGCTGCGCTCCTAATGGTCATAGCGTGATGTTATATAGCCTATAGCCTTCCTCGATAAATGGACTATCCAACGCAAATTTTCAATTCGACCCGGTCGTTCCTGAGATTAGCGCTTTAAACCAAACAAACAAACAAACAAACAAACAAACAAACAAACTCTTCTGCTTTATAATATTAGTATAGATTAAAAATTTGAAAGCCCCCGGCACAGGGTCGTTATTTTAAGGTTTATTTTATTGGAACGAAGTTTCTTAACGCGTCTCACGAGTAGTGCGATTTAGTAGATAGAAATAGTCACGTAATGAAATGACGTATGCTGTGTGTGTGTCGTATAATAATATTATATACCACATTTCCTTATAATATAGTGTACATAATTCAACTAGTGAAACCCAAACCCTTTCATCTTTGATTATATAATCAAAACCTTTCATTTGACACCCATATTGAGGGAGAAGAGAAAAAAAAACGTTTTTCACCATTCACCATTTTCACTTGGATTTGAAATTTGTTATAGCGTATAGTATTCTACTCATCAAGCCCTTTTATTTGATACCCTTGAGGGAGGTGTTGGATCTGCCGGGGTTGCGGGCCTTTTCGAAAGAGATACCGCGGCCCCGGAACATAAAGGGCGAGGAAGGAACATGGATGGGTTTTAGTCAGTAAAAGTATGACACTCCCTCCTGCTCCGCCCAGAGTGGGAGAAGTTATTTGATGATTTCCCATAAAAAAAAGGGAGGTGTTGCATAAATTATGTAGGTAATGCGCCATTTTGTGTTTTTTTTTTAAATACTGCTGAGTGCGTCAAACTAGTCCGATATCGATGGAATTTAAATACTGTAATTGATCTAGCTTTGGCTTATGGTAGATGAAATTATATTTTTTATTTAGAATTTATAAAAAATGATTTAGAAATAAAAATTTCTAGCTCTAAACTTCATGGATTCGCCGTTACACACGATTTTTCCAACTTAGTGTTTAGTGATAAACTGGTTTTATATTTGGGTGGGGAGTCAACTTTTGACTATAGATATGCTCGCGCAGAGGTCGGAAATACTCTCAGTCCCAGGGGAAAGTACTAACTGTATAAATCTTCAAGCCAAACTCGACTGACCGATGGGGTTTGTAGATTTATTAGAATTTATTAGTGTATCGAACGTTTAGATTTTATAACATTAAATGTAAATACGTCACAGTAAATCAGTAATTTAATATAATATTAATTGCTATAATTCCCTAACGAGTACTTCCTTAATTAGTGGTTTATTAATTACAAATCGTGGAGCTTCATTTTATGGTTTGTGGTATTGTCAATGTCCAAATTACAACATGTGGACGAGTGTGATGTTTCAAATTGAATGTTTATGTTATTTGCCAATAGGTTTTGTTTTTAGATAGTTTTATATATCATTGATTGTAGTCATGTAAATATGATGCCAAAATCAGCCTAAACCAGGCTTCTGCTTTTCAGATCAAGCGCGCCCTTGGAGCAGTCAAACTACTGTTCGCATTACACGAGTTACGTGACGGGGCAGAGTTGACATCAGTCCCTGATTTCACCATGGAATATTAGACAAAAGCCACTATTAAAGGGTCGTCATGCAAAATAACAACAACAAAAACTCGGAAAAAAGGGGGTAGTTGGTAAATATTGCGAAGTCTCAGTCAGTGCGAGCCTTTTGCCGCCGAACGATGCGTTGTGCGGTAAGGATTTCGTCTGTCAAAAATGAGGGCGTCAGTTTTTCGTCTGTCGGTGGTCATACAGCAAATTGGAATTGTCCTCACCGGACACCGGCCCAAGTTCGAAGGATTGGGAGACCTCCCACTTGTCTATACCTCGATGGAATGGCAGCAGGGTGCAAACTATATTCCATACCCACCCTGCGTGCTCCTTCACTGCCCGTTGAATGTGCAAAACATTAGCAAAGTGAGCTCTGTGCGACAACTGAAAAAGCCGCTCCGTGAATATGGCGCAGTTTTGAGGTAATACTTGTTGTGCCATTGACACGAAAGAAGAAGATCAGCCAGTCTGCACAGAAGGCAGGCAAATATATTCTACTTCCTACTAATATTATAAATGTGAAAGTTTGTGAGGATTGATTGATGGATGTTTAATTCTTCATCACACACAACTAAAATTTACCACACATATTGTTTATAAGCTGTATTAACACATATATCGCGTAGATTCCGAGGGATAATTATCGAAATCCACTTGGGCGAAGCCATTGGCATAAGCTAGTGATGTTCATTATTTTTCATTTGTATTGAGTTCCTGAGTGTGCCATAACAAGTTATGTTCGCTCAAACTTAAATTAAAACAGAGAAAATGTAATATACCTGAATAACGCAGATCATCTTTGTCGGCAAAAGCCAAGAAGTGCCATAAACGAGAAATTTAAAGGATTCCTACCGAACTTGTGTAAGCTATAACTACCGAGTTTCTCACAGATTCCCACGGGGGCATAAAGAAATAGTACTCAACTTCTGACACGAAATCGTGGAGCGGTGTAATAAGATAACTTTGCAAGCGCTCCAAATGTTGACTACCTTATATTAATTTGATAGTTACTCTTATAAACTCCGTATTGTTGTTTCAAAATCATCAAAAGGCATGAAACTTATTCTATTTTATTATTCTGCGACGTTGCAGTGCACGATGAATCAGAGATAATGATGAGTAAAGAGAGAACTTATAAATACTTAAGAATTTGATGCTGTTGATGGTCAGAATGCTGCAATAATACTGAATATATAATTTAGCAATATTTGTCTACGTCTTATTATCCCAGCAAACTACAGGGTGTATTTCACCTCATCACAAAGCCGTTAACCAACCATTCTGTATATCAAACTAAGTAACTTTACGCAAAAAATATTGCTGGGAAACAACTTTTTTTTTTGAGGTTATAAATCATGTTGTGTGGTATAACTCAATGTAACGCACTCAAAACATTGTGCGGATGGATAGATTGAATAATACGGGGGTCGTAGAGATATTTAAAGTAAAAATACAGCGATAAAAAGTGATATTTAAAAAAAAACTTGTCAAAATCTTGCAACTTTGACCCCCAATATCTCCGTAACTAGAAGGTTCCCAGGTATAGTGTAGAACAAAAAAATGATCAGAATAACGAGGAGAATAATTGCCTTTCGTATTCGTTAAGAGGTGTTTTACACCCTTTATAATATTCCTATATCTGGTACAAATAAATAAAATAAATAAATATCGCTGGACATTAACACACGGCGCTATTTAATGCCACACTAAGCAAGGCTTGTGTCGTGGCCACTAGATAGTTGATATACTACATAATTATATACCTTTTTTGTTTGTAAATACATACTTATCATACATATAAACATCCATGACTCGGAAACAAATGTCCATGCTCATTACACAAACATTTGCTCCTACCGGGATTCGAACCCAGGACCCCAAGAACGTAAGGCAGCATTACTACCACTACGCCCATTCGAGTCGTCAACATAGCCCACACATGTGTGGGAGTGGGCCATTATCCATCATGCAGGTCTACAGCCGGTTGATTTTCCAAAATGCATTGCAGAAAAAATCGAAAAGGTGAATGGGTAACTAAGCCAGGCACAAATAAATGTAAACTCCGTGGATGCTACTGAAAAAAAAAACAAATAACACTTTACCAGCGGCGGGAATCGAACCCAGGACCTCAAGCTTAATTATCGCGACCACGAGACCAAACAATGATATACTGCTCATATAAACTATCGCGACCACGAGACCAAACAATGATAAACTGCTCATATAAACTATCGCGACCACGAGACCAAACAATGATAAACTGCTCATATAAACTATCGCGACCACGAGACCAAACAATGATAAACTGCTCATATAAACTATCGCGACTACGAGATCAAACAATGTTAAACTGGTCATATAAACTATTGCGACCACGAGACCAAAGAATGATAAACTGCTCATATAAACTATTGTGACCACGAGACCAAACAATGATAAACTGTTCATATAAACTATCGCAAGTACGAGACCAAACAATGATAAACTGCTCATATAAACTATCGCGACTACGAGATCAAACAATGATAAACTACTCATATAAACTATCACGACCACGAGACCAAACAATGATAAACTGCTCATATAAACTCAAGTCAACACTAACCGAAAACTAGCAATTGAGGTTAGATTTTAATTAAAAACATCCACTATTCAAAGTCCGCATAGGCGGTAGGCATGTATTTACATTGCCAAGCAAATAGTAGATTATTGTACGGAGTAGATTATTAATGCTGAGCATATTTGTCGTGTGGTAGTTCAATCAATGTGGATTTAAACGTGGCTTAGGTTCGTAATCAGTTCTTGAGCGGAGTAACCGCGCAGCGAGAGCGTAATTGGCGCCACGGCTGATTATTGAGAACCGTGTTAAGGCTTCGAGAAAAATCTTTATTGGATGTTGTATGTGGTTTCGAATGTTAAGAGCTAAGCAGCTTTCATTCGCAATATTTTCTCTCTAAAAAGTTATTAAAAACAGTTTCTAATACGTCATGATGGTTTTAGACGGAATGTACTTTGAAATTATGCTTACTTAAAATGAAACTGCAAGATGCTTTAAACTTAATGTACTAACATGTTTGTAACATCGGACCTACTAGAACATTCGAGAAAGCCAGTGATGACAGTGTGTGTACGTTAGAAGTTCGAGAGCATTCTATTATTATTAGTTTTAAAGTTAGGTAGGTACAAACTCGCGACCTATTTATACAAAGACATTAGAATTTCGACCGTACGCCTAGGGCATAAGGTTCATATTTGTTTGTTTTGTACAAGTAGGTAATGCCAACCTTGTAAGTAGGTACCTGCTATTTTTTGTTAGTGTTTTTTTTATGACCCTCTCGAATGTTCGTGGTTATTCTGGTGTGTCTGTTGGCGAGTATAAATAGAGCGCTCAGGGTCGCGACCGGCAGTCTTGTTTTAGCGACACAGCGAAGCGAATCGACGTGAACTTGAAGTGCGATATCTAAGCGAATAGTGATCAGTGGTGTATTTGTGATTAAGTTTAAGTTGTTTTGTGATCAATAAAGTTATTGTGTTGTTTAATCGGTAGTAATTAATTTATCTCATACCCAGCTCGTAACATGTTTATTTATAACCATTTTGGCCGTATCTGGGTCAGATATAGCCCATTTCCCTCTCGTAGAGAAGAGTCCTGTATCCCAGCAGTATTGCAGAAGGAAAATTAAAGGCTGAAAATGCTATTTCTGAGATAAATTCAATAACAACATATTTTCAGAAGGTGTTTATAAAAAAAATAGCTCGACACAAAAATAAACAAAGTACATAAAAAGGACAAGATGAATCTTCTCCGAAACACATTATATATAAAATAACATCTACTGGATGATCATAAAAGAACAGATCTTCCAGGAACGGTATGCTTCGCCGACCTTGTTACGTTTCGAAAAAACGAAAACGAAAAACATGAATCCATTTGCTTATTTTGCATTAGTATGGTAAAACAACTAACTGTACTATAAAGGGTGTAAAACACCGCTTAACGACGCCGAAAGGCACTTGTTCTCCCTGTCATGCGATATTTTTTTTTGTTCTACACCATACCTAGGAACCTTCTAGTTACGGAGATATTGGGGGTCAAAGTTCCAACTTTTTGACAACTCTTTTTTTAAATACAAGTTTTTATTGCAAGGTTTTTACTTAAAACACCTCTACGACCCTCGTACTATTCAATCCATCTATCAGCACAATGTTTCATGTGCATTACATTGAGTTCTACCACAAAACATGATTTTCACCATAAAAATAAATGTCGTTTCCCAGCATTTTTTTTTGCGTAAAGTTACTTAGTTTGATGTACAGAATTCTTAGTTGACGGCTTCGTGATGAGGTTGTTTACACCCTGTATGTGATAGAGAGGCACACACACCAAACACATTTATACACATACATGAATAACCATAGAGTATTGTTTATTAGTGGTTTTCATCAGTATCTGATGAGACTGGAAGCCCACACAAACATAGTTTGGCTCTGCAGATGATAATGATAACTTTGATTATCGTTTTTTCATTTAGCCTTTACTGTCCCACTGCTGGGCACAGGTCTCCTATAATTCCTTCCATATTCTCTTATCCCTGGCTTCCTCGAACCAGCCCTCACAGTACGACTCCAGATCGTCTTGCCAGCTGTTTTGCCGGTAATGGTTAACAAATAAAACATACCGTCTTTGACTGCCAATAGAAATAAAAAAAGCGGCCAAGTGCGAGTCGGACGCGCCCATGAAGGGTTCCGTAACAGCAAGTAACATAGTATAAAAGTTCTTGCAGTTCGTTGTAAATGAAAGGTAAATTGCGGTTTACTATTTATGACGTATTAAAAAAAACTACTTACTAGATCTCGTTCAAACCAATTTTCGGTGGTATGGTAATGTACATCATATATTTTTTTTTAGTTTTATCTTTGTCTTATTTTAGAAGTTACAGGGGGGGGACACATTTTACCACTTTGGAAGTGTCTCTCGCGCAAACTATTCAGTTTAGAAAAAAATGATATTAGAAACCTCATTATCATTTTTGAAGACCCTATATTCATAAATACCCCAGACGGATGGGTTTGATAAAAAAAAAATGAGTTTCAGTTCTATGTTTGAGGAACCCCCAAACTCTATCTGCCTTCTATTTTTGTGTGAAAATTTTAATGCGGTTCACAGAATACATCTACAAAACAAGTTTCAACAGCATAGTTCTTATAGTTTCGGAAAAAAATTGGCTGTGACATACGTTCGGACAGACAGACAGACATGACGAATCTATAAGGGTTCCGTTTTTCGCCATTTGGCATCCACTACAGCGTCTGCTACGAGTGCTACAAAGCGTTAGGTGACGGTCACGTGATTTCTATTATTTTTGTTCACTCAAAAATTTATCAACGCGCCCAAATAAGTTCTCACTTCAAAAAATAGTAAAGGTGTTTACTTTCTGACGAGTAACTACTGGGTTTACACAATTATGTGTAATTTGTTTTCTAAGACTTATTTACTTATTTCCAAACCATCAGCAAAATGTTGCCATATTCGTTGGGAACAACTGCGAGTAATTGGGTTAATTTATATTTTGAGAGGTCATTCGCAATATGTACTTTATTTTTAGCTTTCTGGTATGTAATTGAGTTAACTACGTTTGTGGTAAAGTAGGTTGAAGTCTAATTTCAAAATGGAGGGTCCTACAATGCCATCTGTTTGACAACGCCTTGATAACATTACTCGTTAAAGTATTACCATACCACTTTAAGTGTGCAGTTCAAGAAAATTCGCATCGATATGTCAAACTTGGGACATTTATTTTAAGCAAGTGAAAAGTTTATATCAATCCCGTTCATGTCGTTGAAGATATACGAAACATTTTGAAAACGATTCACAGTTGTCTGTACACAACCATGTCTATCATATTTCAGTGGGTGAAAGAGATGAAACGACCGGTTATGTGTGTCCATCCCTTTCCCACACTGATGAGTGAAGAAAAATGCGCCGAGGCGCAGCCGATGGCGAGGGTTGACAGTCGGAACAAGTTGAATGAAGGTTCCGCAGGTGTACTGAACGACTATTTTTAATACAGTTGCGAAAAAATGAAGCAATTTAATAAAAACTATTTGCTTTTTTCTCTTGGTTAATTTAAAAAAAATAGGGTCGAAATTACTCATTCAAACTACAAAATATGCAAAGAAAATGTCTGGAAAATGGCGCCAACGGTAGAATATAAGCAGTTTTTTTTTCTTCACCCATTTTGGTAGGCAAAGGGAACTATCCATACAGCTTAGTCTTCAGTAGATTTTATTTTATTGATATGAAATGAAAATGAAATTTATTGAGATGAAATGAAATGAAACCTAACCTAACTCATTCAATTAAATCATTAAATCTGATATTGAAATAAATTAGTAGCTTCTTTTTAGAAATATTATTACGTATTTGTATGAATCACAAAAACTATTTAATAAAAACTTCATGGTTGGTTTTTCTTTATAATAGATGTTTAAGAATAATTTAAACATAAGTGTGTTTTGTTAGCAATGGCAACATTAATATGTTTTGATTTAGTTTTTATGTACTGGCAATTTTTAGTAGTTCAGAATTCCTCGGTCTCGGTGTCATGTTACTTTTGCTCGTGTGTAATAATTTTAAACCTATTTGGAAATACAGTTAACTGCCAAAAATCTTTAAGCATTTTATTGTACATGCTTATTGTGGTCCTTCGAAGCCAGTGAAAAGTTGTGCGGTGTGTAAATCGCGTATTATTCAAGTTTGCGTGACTCGGCGTCGCCGGTGCGCGCCATTGTTCATGTGCGTCGAACAATTTTGTGAACAATCTATAATTTTTCTGCTAAAATACAAGAAGAATCGCGAAGATCACTGCATATTTCACTGAAATACGCTCAGGTGTGGATTGCAAATCTATAATTTTGCAGCACTTTATAGACTTGAGCCATTGTTCATGGTCGCCGGGCAAGTTTTTGCGGGAAATCTATAATTTCTCAGCAAAATACAAGAGGATTCGTGAAGATTTCTGCATATTTTACAGGAATTCATTCAATTACAAGTTATTCCTGTTGTGGGTGAGCAAATCTATAATTTTGCATCACTTTCACGTATACCTTCAATTGGAAATATCATTCATCAAAGAAGCGGGAAACGGTCGACGAGTCGTCAAATTACTACCTACGTCACATCTCTATAGTCTGTGGTCTTGGAGCTGTCAACGCTGTCATCTGTCATCGGGTTCGAGGTTACCTTTGCTTGGTTGTAAATAAACAAGCATCAACTCCTGTCTGCGAAGAAGTTCGTCCGGTGTTTAAATAAAAAGTGCGCGGATACGAAAAGCGAAGTGTTATTGTGAGGATTATAGTGCGTTTGTGCGTAACCTAATTTATATACCATGTCGACGGCGGAGGAAGTGCTTAAAAAGTTGCGTCTCGCCCGAGCACAACAAAAAGGTACTGTTACGCGCATCGAGAACTTTATTAGTGATCCAATTAATCTTGCGTCTGCGTCTATCGAAATGATACAAGCGCGTATTGAAAAGCTGAACACAACATTTCGGGACTATGAGAGAACTCAGTTAGATATTTTATCTTGTGATGATAACGACAAGGAAAATGTTGCTGTTCTGGAGAATAAATATTTTGACGTCATCTCAAAGTTAAATTCAGCTTTAAAAAACTTAAGTACATCTGAAACAAAACAATGCTCGAATGTTTCAACCTCAAAATTACCTAACATTGATATCCCGATATTTGATGGGAAGGATTTTACAAAATATACTCCATTTATTGATTTGTTCATGGCTGTTATTGATGGAAACAGGGCACTCTCAGATGTGCAAAAGTTATTTTATTTGCGCAAATTTTTATCTGAAGAAGCATTGGCTGTTGTTGTTAACCTACCGCTTGAGAATAAATCTTATAAAGAGGCTATTGAGCTTTTGAAAAAACGCTTTGAAAATAAGTCAAGATTAATATTTAATCACATAAACATATTGTTGCAATTGCCTGTAATGCAGAAAAGTACAGCAGCCTCTATAAGGTCTTTTACATCACAAGTGCAACAACAATTGTATGCACTTAAAAACTTGCAGCAGCCCGTTAATCAATGGGATATGCTTTTAATTTCAATCTTATCTAAAAAATTAGATTTGTATACCAATCGTGCTTATCAGTTAGATAGGGATACGGATACACTTCCAACCATGGAAGGGTTCATTTCATTCTTAGAGAAGCGCGCTATAGCGTTTGAAGATAGCTGTAGTTCTGACAATAAGAAGAATACAGTACAAAAAGTGAGCAATGTTGTCACTAAAACTTCTAGTTCTTGTTCTTTTTGTGGAGGTATGGCACATTTGTTGCATTCATGCCCTAAATTTAAAATGGCTTCAATAGAAGACCGTATAAAATTCATAGATGACAAAATGTTGTGTACTATGTGTTTAAAAACTCACACTGGTAAGTGTAAGTTTTCATTTTCTTGCAAAATTTGCAAACAGGGGCACAATACACTCCTGCATAAAGACAGTGATCCTGGCCCGCAGGCCTCAATATCACTGCATTCTGTTAATTCAACTATGAATACCCTATTGCCTACTATAAAGGTTAAGTTAATTGACTATAAAGGCTCCGAACTTTATGTCAGAGCATTACTTGATTCAGGAAGTCAAGTTTCACTTATTACCACACATCTTGTGGAAAAATTGCAAGTTAAGCCTAAGAAGCAAAATACCAATATAATTGGCATAGGGAACAATTGTAACCAAATCAACAAATATGTTGATATTACCATCAATTCTCCAGTGAAAAATGTACAATTAAATATAAAATGCCATGTTGTAAACTATATTACAGCAAATTTGCCTCAAAATCATTTTGATAGTTCAAAGTTAAATATTCCCAAACACATCCAGTTATCAGATGACGAATTCAATGTACCAACAGAAATCTCCATGCTTTTAGGTGCTGATATTTATTTTAATATTTTAATTGATGGTCAACTTAAAATTCATAATGGTTTATTATTGCAAAATACTTTGTTTGGGTACACTATTGGTGGAAAGCAATTTGTTGATGATCATAAAAATAGTTTAGTTACAAACTTGGCTATTTGTGATAGTGATAAGTTAGAACTTGTAATGGAACAGTTTTGGCTTACTGAGATGATTCCCCAATCGACAACAAAAGGCTGTAACGAACTTAAAAAATCAGAAAAATGCTTCCAGCAATCTGTTAAACTTGAAAATGACAAGTTTTGTGTTGATATGCCCTTAGCTTCCAAAATGGAAGAGTTGCAGCTTGGGGATTCATTCTCAGTGGCTCTTCAAAGATTTATAACACTGGAGAAACGATTTAAACAAAACCCTGTATATTTAGAAAAATATAAGAGCTTTATTGAAGAGTACATAGCATTGGGGCATGCTAAAACGGTGGATGTAGGCAGCTATGATGTCCAAAATGGCACTGTTTATTTTTTAGCACACCATGCTGTTCTAAATGAAGCAAGTCTAACCACCAAACTACGCGTGGTGTTCGATGGCAGCATGAAGTCTAGAGCTGGTGTATCACTGAATGATGTTATGTTGAATGGCCCAGTTGTTCAGAGTGAACTCTTCGACATTCTCCTACGTTGGAGAACATATTTATACACGCTGACCTGTGACATTCAAAAGATGTTTCGTGGAATTCTTATTAACCCGAGTCATACTTGTCTCCAAAATATTTTATGGCGTGATGCTCCATGCAAACCCATCAGCTGTTTGCAGCTGCAGACTGTCACGTATGGGTTAAAGTCTTCTACCTTTTTGGCTACTCGTTGTCTGATAGAGCTGGCTCATAGATATCAATCTGAATTCCCGCTTGCTGCTCAAGCCATGTTGTTGAACACTTATTGCGATGATGTCATTTGTGGTTCTGATAGTACTCATGATCTTTATCAACTAAAACATGAACTTATTGCTCTTTTGAAAAAAGGCAGCTTCACACTTCATAAGTGGTGTTCAAATTACCCCGAAGTTATTAATGATCTCCCCAATGAGCACAAATGTTTTGAAAAATTAGACATCAATAAAAACAATATTGTCAAGACATTGGGTTTAAAATGCGACATTTTAAATGATACATTTACTTTTACCTGTCCAATGATTAACAATGATGATAACAAGACCAAACGGTCTATTCTGAGTTTCATTGGCAAAATGTTTGACCCGCTAGGCCTCATAGGTCCAATTATAGTTGTGGCAAAAATTTTCGTGCAAACTTTATGGGCAATGAATTTAGACTGGGACAAAATATTGCCCCAAGAGCAACTCAATGTTTGGGATAAATTTATTAAGAACTTAGCACTAATGAATACAATTACTGTGCCAAGATATGTAAGTTCATGTGATGTGGATATCATAGAGTTAGTGGGATATGCTGATGCATCTATGAAAGCATTTGGAAGCTGTCTTTACCTAAGAACTGTTAAATCAGATGGTTCAGTTTTTGTTCATTTATTGTGCTCTAAGTCCCGTGTTGCCCCATTAAAGAAAAATTTAACAATTCCAAGGCTGGAATTAAATAGTGCTCTCCTTCTCTCGCAAATCGGGAATAGGGTGTACAATATTTTAAAATGTAGATTCCCTAGTCTTACTGTTCACTTTTACAGTGATTCTCAGATAGCACTAGCATGGATTAAATCTAAAAACATAAAATCAAACCCTTATGTGGCTAATAGGGTAAAGCAAATAAAAATATTAACTTCACACTTTCAGTGGTCTTATGTCAGCACAGATAATAATCCTGCTGATCTTCTATCAAGAGGTTGTGACCCATATAAATTAAAATCAAGTGTCCTTTGGTGGCATGGTCCTAAGGAATTGTTAAATAAGGACTTTAAACACTCTGTAAGTAAGGTTGAGTTCCCCATTCCCTATGTAGTTGAAACAGATATAGTAAATAACATGTGTGAAGTCAATGAACCTTCTTCTAAAAAAGATGAATCACTTTTGAGTGACTTAATTGGAAAAATATCAGATTTTAATAAACTTCAGCGAATTGTTGCCTATATATTGCGATTTAGACAAAATTGTTCCAAAAACATTGCTAAGATGTATGGTCCTTTGACGGTACAGGAGCTTCGTGATGCTTTGTTGGCAGTTATTCGCAGTGTTCAAAGAAAACACTTTCCCAAAGAAATAGAAGGTCTTAAAAATAATGTACCTATCAAATCAGGATTATCAGGTTTACATCCTTTTTTGGATCAAGCTGGTGTGCTTCGAGTTGGTGGCCGTCTTCAGTGTGCAAAGGACATGGCATATAACAAAAAACATCCTGCTATACTTCCTAAATCTTGTAATTTCACAGATATTCTAATTCGAAAAGAACATCTGCGCTTGTTGCATGCAGGAGCTAGATTAGTGTTGAGCTCACTTTCGCAACAATTTTGGCTTATCAGTGGTATACGTGAAGTCAAGAAGGTAGTAAACAAGTGTGTCAAGTGTTTCCGTTTAAAAGCTGCAGCTGCGAAGCAGCTTATGGGTTCTCTCCCACAAGATAGGATTACAGCTGTTAGGCCATTCAATGTAGTTGGCGTGGACTTCTGTGGACCTTTTAATGTTAAAGCTTCTAGAATCAGGAAACCATTAATCACGAAAGGCTATGTGGCACTCTTTGTGTGTTTTGCTACAAAGGCAATCCACATGGAGCTGGTCAGTGATCTCACCACTGAAGCATTTTTGGCATGCCTCAAACGTTTCATTTCTCGAAGGGGAATGCCAGAGAAAATATTTTGTGACAATGCAAAAACATTTAAAGGTGCTGCCAATGAGTTAAATAAGTTGTATAAATTATTTATATCAAAAACTCATAAAGATTCTGTGAATAATTATTGTACTCCTAATTTTATTAAGTTTAAGTTTATCCCTAGTTACTCTCCAGAGTTTGGAGGCTTATGGGAGGCAGGGGTCAAAAGTTTTAAACACCATTTTAAGAGAATTGTTGGAACTCTTGTCTTAACTTTTGAAGGTTTGTATACTGCTATCACAGAAATTGAAGCTGTGCTTAATTCAAGACCACTTCTTCCCATGAGTACAGATATTTCAGATTTTAAGTATTTAACGCCTGGCCACTTCCTCATAGGAACCTCTATGATGAGTTATCCTGAAGCTGACTTATCTAATTATTCTATTAATAATTTAAGATTTTGGAATGTTTTATGTAAAATTAAACAAGACTTTTGGAAAGTCTGGTCCGGGGATTATCTTACACAGCTGCAAAGCCGGCCAAAGTGGCACCATATTAATCCTAATTTAAAAGAGGGAGACTTAGTTATTCTTCGTAGTGATAATACGGCTCCAATGACATGGCCTATGGCAAGGATTGTGAAGACAACACCTGGACCAGATGGTATAGTCAGAGTGGCAGAAATTAAGCTGCCTAATAATAAAACATATGTTAGATCCCTAAGAAAATTATGTCCATTACCGATAAATTAAATTATATGTATTAGTATTTAAGTTTTGTTGCTTTTATTTAGAGTTTGATTATTGTTACAGTTTTTATTATTTGCAAGGCCCCGGCCCAACTATGTTTAAGAATAATTTAAACATAAGTGTGTTTTGTTAGCAATGGCAACATTAATATGTTTTGATTTAGTTTTTATGTACTGGCAATTTTTAGTAGTTCAGAATTCCTCGGTCTCGGTGTCATGTTACTTTTGCTCGTGTGTAATAATTTTAAACCTATTTGGAAATACAGTTAACTGCCAAAAATCTTTAAGCATTTTATTGTACAATAGACATTATTTTGACAGTTGGGAAAGGTAAAAAAGCACTAGTATGTAATAGCTCACATCCCGAACGCTATACATCCTTGCAATACACCACTCTTTGAGCAACTGTATAAAAAATTAAATTAATCGTCACGTCACGCGTCATAGGGGGAACGGGGCCTTACTGCTCGAAAGTCGGGACTGCCCCCACTCCTTTCACCTTCACACAAGATTCCGTTCACGAAGTGCAACAAATATTCCAAAAAAACTCACGTTTTTAGCACTCCTCTTGAGTTGCCTCCCAGCCTTCCACCAGGTGACCTGTGCTTCAGGCCTGGACCCCACGGCGCGGCACTCCACGTCGTAGTTCCTGTCTGCCGACAGCTGGGCCCGCTTGTTCAGGATCTGGACGCTCAGTGGCCTTACTGTAACAAACTGGACTTATTGGCAGGGGCTCGATGTGGAATTTGAGTGTGACAAAATGTTTTATAAAGATGAAATCTTCTGAAAGACTGATGATGATTGTCTCTGAAAGGGTGTGCCACAGACCATCAAACTGAACAACTTTCTCCATGGAACCATCATCGTAATCGTTAAAAAAAAGATCAACGGCCCCATACAAAAATCTAATACCTAATTTAGCCAAATGTATGAGGCAGCTGATTAGATTTTTCGCGATTACGATGGTGGTCCCATGGAGAAAGTTGTTTAGTTTGATGGTCTGTAGCACACCCTTCCATATGAAAGGGTGTGCATAAACACACCCACCCATGTGGGTTTTCAAGAATTTGGAAACGGTGTTGTACTACCAATTTTACAATTATTGTGAGCTTTGCTGGCTCCTGAACTAGGTACGGAGACCTGTATTTTAGGAGTCGAAATTTTTGCGGTTTCAAAACTCGTGCTTGCGACCAATAAGTTATATCTTTACTAATATTATAAAGCAAGAAGAAGAGTTTGTTTGGTTGAACGCGCTAATCTCAAGAACTACCGGCACGAATTGAAAATTCTTTTTGTGTTGGATAGTCCATTTATCGAAGAAGGCTTTAGACTATATAACATCACGCTACGACCACTAGGAGCGGAGCAGGAATGAAAAATGTTGCAAAAACGGGGATTTTTTTCCTTTCTTTTTTCTTTCTTAAGTGAAGTTGCGTGGCTCAGCTAGTGTTATGATATAAACAAACACAAATCTCTTCAACAGGTTAAGTAGATGAGGCTATCAGATTCGGTTCACTACCTCCAATTTGATGCCCATTAATATATTAGGTCGCATAAAAATAACTGTCACAATAATAAGCAGTGGTGTGGTTTTGTCGGAAGCAATCAATAACGCTTGAGTTAGTCACTAACAACCCAATATTGGACGGACGACAAATATTCCTCGTTCATTTGACCTTGTTTCTGTTATGAGATATTACAAACAAAAAGAACTCTCTTAAGGCAGAAAAATATTCCATTGCCTTATTTATTAGGAATTATTGTAAGCGTTCGACAAAACAAACCACACCTGAGACAATGGCATTTTTTAATTTTTTTACTGATTTTATACCAACTCTAAATCTTTATTCAGAAACCTTAAAAGGTTAACAATGTAGAAATAATAATGTTACATGCCTGTTCCAGGAGCTGTAACACTATGAAGCTGGAACTATATGAAGGAAAGTTCTTCTTTGTTTGTATTGAACTTCTTGATGGAACTTTATATAAACAAATCATACTCCTAGACGCATCTTCTTCGGCCCTTATTCCAAATTACTTGGAGACTTTAAATAAATACGAAGTAAGTCTTGTCCTTCCATTTCTTCTATTAGTTGTCTCTCCTTTGTAGCATAATCTTTCATAGAGAACCAAAACCAACCAAGTAAAGATAGATTCCCAGAAAATGGCGGAGATCAATTTCAATATTCCCATTGCAATATTATTTGCAAAATTCTAAAGCTTTGCCTCCTGTGTATCCCGTAATTGAAACCAACTACCGGATCTGCTCAATCGGAACTTCCAATTGAGTGCCTGATAATAATAGACCCAAAAATGGCCACTTACCTGAATCATGAAGATGGGTACAAGGAAATGGATCATTTACAACACCGGAGTATGATAGTTTGTTATTATTTTCGATGTCTATTTTTCTAGTAAAACTTAGTCATGGTTATTAATTTAGTTGCAAAAACACAGTAATACTCGTAATTCCAACTGTCCAGCTGGATAGTTTTGTGTTTGAAAGCCTAATTTAATCTGTTGACAAAACTTGTATCCGCTGACTAATGTTTGGTAGTTTTTCGTTTGGTCAAAGAATTTCAAATGCTGACAGCAGCATTTTAAGTGTGACCTTATACATGTGTATAAAGGGTGTAAAACACCTCTTCACGAAGCCGAGAGGCACTTGTTCTCCCCATCATTGCGATATTTTTTTGTGTTCTACACCATACCTAGGAACCTTCTAGTTACGGAGATATGTTTTAAGTACGTTACATTGAGTTATACCACAAAACATGATTTATAATCTCAAAAAAAAAAGTTGTTTCCCAGCAATAATTTTTGCGTAAAGTTACTTAGTTTGATGAGGTGGTTTACACCCTGATATGAAATCTAGCTTAGCTCGATTTACCTTTGGAATCGAACAGATGAACACGGTCAAATGTAAACGCATGGAAATGGCGATCTATTTCGCGATCCTGTCTTATTCTGACCATGGCTTAGGGTTTCTCGAAAATCAAGAACGAATTAGAAAAAAACCCAAAAACCACATGAATAAAGACTATAGTGAAACACAAAACATCATCGGTCCTTACAACCTCGAACATAACCCAATCAACTCACAATTGATATCCAGAATCAGCAGCTTAGCTTCAGGAGCAGCTAGGTTGGTGTTGGAGGCCTGGCAGACGAGCCGCGCGTTCAGATGCTGGCGGCCGACGTTGGGGAAGGTCAGTGTGTTCACCGTCACGCCGTCGGGGCGCTGCTCGAACAAGTCGTCGATCACGGTGTTCTCCAGGTACCAGGTGAGGCGGGGACGAGGGTCACCTGGGGAAAAAATTAAGTTTATCATCATCTGTCGCATGTCGGAGGAGTAATGGGCAAAATCACTCAGTCAGTGGTTACCAAATAGCAGGAAACGACAACGCGGCCGGCCCAAAAAGAGATGGCGGGATGAGCTAGACTCTTTTGCAAAGGATTGGCCTACAATCGCACAAGATCGCGAAATGTGGAAGGAGGCAAGGGAGGTCTTTTACCTGCGGTGGCAAAATATATTCTTATACTAATGTAATAATAATAATTATCTGCCAAGCCTATTTCCAACTATGACGGCTTCCAGTCAAACCAGATGCAGCTAAATACCATTATTTTACATGAAATGACTGCCTGTCTGACCTCCAAAACCCAAAAAAAGTCAGTACTGGGAAAAGCGATACCCCTAGGTAAAACTGGTTGTCAGACTTAAAAAAAAAGTAATAAAGT
This sequence comes from Xestia c-nigrum, assembly GCA_916618015.1. NCBI lineage: Eukaryota > Metazoa > Arthropoda > Insecta > Lepidoptera > Noctuidae > Xestia > Xestia c-nigrum. The sequence goes on along the minus strand of OU745251.1, from coordinate 983,022 downwards.
TTATAAAAAGTTAAACATGACAACATAATTATGTTCCTGCCAAATGGCATGTTTAATTTAGTTGTACTTATCAGAAATAAAAGAAAGAAATAGTATATTTTATAACGAGGGACTAAACGAAGCCATTATATACCCGAGGTGGTTTGACTCCCGAGCTCGCGAGGGAGGCAATGAAAGCGAGGGTATATTAAATTGGCGTTTAGTCTCGAGGTGCAAACTGTATTTTTCACTTCGAGTGCGAGAAAAATAATAATTTAAAACCGAACAAAGTTACACTCGACTAAAATTCTGAACTGAGCAGTCAGATTTTCTTCTATCAGGTCAGTCACAGATTAACAATTTAAAACACAACACAAACTCTCAACATTCTCGCAATGAAGATGATCCACACTCCACAGATAATTATAGTACCTACATTACTGCAGCGGCTAGCAACAGAGGCATTCCACATACTTTTTCAAAATCAACGATGCACACAAACAACCATACATTTTCCCGCGTTGAAGTGTTCATTTGTTTTTTTTTTTTCAATATACCGCTTTCTATTTGCAAGCCAATACGAATTTTAAATAAAACCTTTGACAAGTTACTCTTTTGTGACCATGTTTCAGAGTAAAAGATCGTTCCATTTTTAAATTACTTTTAACTCCCTAGGGAATAAACGGTCACTTTAATCCCGCTTCGTAGAGCTATAATGGCGTACTTTTAGAGCATGAGAAGTGAAAATAGCATAAAGAGATGCAAGCGTCCTACCAGTATTGCGTGTAGTTATTTTTTTATGTTATTATTTATTTTTATTTTTATTTATATCTGTTTTTATTGTTTATAAAATCTATTATGACAACTTTTTCTGATCACGATTCTTTTTTCTCTGCTAACGAATCGACTGCCTCTTCTGGTGATGATAGCTTTTGCTCTGTTACTGAAACACTTGGTGAAGTATTATGTCATAAATTCAATCAACATACTGGCGGACTGTTTAATGCTTGTCATATAAATGCTCAAAGCATTCCAAGCCATTACAATGAGCTCCTTCAAACTTTCTCGAATAACAACGTCCACGCCGTCCTGATATCTGAAACTTGGCTGAAACCAGAACTTTTATCCACCACGTACCCTCTCCCAGGATTCGTTCTATTACGGAATGACAGAGTTGGTAAGAGAGGGGGTGGGGTAGCAATATATCTCCGTGCTGACTTTCCATTTAAAATTATTTCTACTTCTTCCTGTAACGATTCGGCCGAGTTTCTTTTTCTGGAGGTTTGTGTCAAAGGATCAAAAGCCGTTCTCGGTGTTGTGTATTGTCCCCCGTCACTTGATTATTTCACCGAATTAGAAACGGTTCTAGAATCTTTGGGTTCAGAGTATGCACATCACATCGTCATGGGAGATTTCAACACCAATCTCCTTGCCCACAACTCCCATCGGTCCCGTAAACTTCTCCATCTGGTTGAGTCAGCTAGTCTGCATCTGTTACCTCTTAAACCAACTCATCACAACGCTGCTGGTGATGATACTTGGCTCGACTTGATCCTCACCTCTAATCCTTCCCTAGTCTCCTCACATGGTCAACTTGACGCTCCCGGTTTTTCCCATCATGACCTCATTTTCCTGTCCTATGTCCTTAAACCCCCTAAACCCAAACCTACATATCAGTACAGGCGTGCCTTTGCGCGGGTGAATAGTGAAAGGCTTTTGCAGGACGCTTCCAATATTGACTGGACACCCCTAGAGGAAGCCACTACAGTCGACGATAAAGTGACCTATTTTAATAATGTTGTTGTTAAGCTGTACGACATCCACGCTCCTATTAGGAGAGTCAAGCTGAAGCGTCCACCTGCACCATGGATGAATAGGGGAGTTCGGATGGCAATGCGACGTAGGGACCGTGCGTTTCGGAGGTTTAAGAAAGATCGGTCGGAAGATAATTGGACCCTCTTCAAGGCTGCTCGTAATCGGTGTAATCAGATGATACGCAACGCTAAACGCCGCCACATTCTTGATAATATCACTTCTGCTTCTCCTGCTGATATCTGGAAATTCCTTGGAACTCTAGGTATTGGCAGATCGCGGCATTCAGACCTTCCTAACACATTTGGCTTAGACGATCTAAATCGTCATTTCTCCACTGTTCCCACCCTTGATAGTCTAACCAAATGTCAAACTCTCGACTACCTTGCTGGTCTGACGCGACCCAATATTACTCCCTTTGCCTTCACCCCAATCGATCCGGGAGAGATCAAAAAGATTATCCTATCCATTAAATCCAAGGCCATGGGTGCTGATAACATCAGTCGACACATGATCGTGGCAGTTGTTGATCAGCTCCTTCCTGCTATCTCCCATATTGTTAACTTTTCCCTTTACTCCGGTGTTTTCCCTTCACTGTGGCGGAAAGCCCATGTTCGTCCACTACCTAAGATCCCTAATCCCACACATCCCGTTCACTTTCGTCCAATCTCCATCCTTCCCTTTTTATCCAAAGTACTCGAGGCCTGTGTACATAAGCAATTCTCCTACTACATTCACAAAAATTCCCTCATCAGTCCATTTCAATCCGGATTCAGGCCTGGGCACAGTACTGTTTCTGCTCTCCTTAAAGTGACTGACGATATAAGGCGAGGAATGGAAGACACTAAAGTTACAGTCTTAGTGTTGATCGATTTCTCAAATGCCTTCAATACCGTCAGTCACGAAGTCCTTTTATCCGTCCTGTCCTATCTCATGGTCTCTCCCGAGGCGTTAGAATGGTTTTCCTCCTATCTTCAGGGGCGTCAGCAGTCGGTTCTTGCTGGTGTGTGTAACTCCAGTTGGTGCGATCTTGAAACTGGCGTCCCTCAAGGCGGCATTTTATCTCCACTTTTATTTTCTATTTTTATTGATCTCATAACTACCGAGCTTCAGTGTGCGTATCATCTCTACGCTGATGACTTACAGCTTTACTGTCAGGCAGGTGTTGACAGCTTATCCGGTGCGATCGAGGAGCTGAATCGGGATTTGCGCGCAGTTAAAAACTGGTCCGATCGTTTCGGTGTGGCGGTTAACCCAACCAAGTGCCAGGCTATAATTATAGGGAGCCCCCATAGCCTGAGGAGGCTAAATGGTTTAACGGTACCACCGGTTACCTTTGACGGTACAGTCATTCCGTTTAGCTCTGACGTCAAGGATCTGGGTTTGCACGTTGACACTTGCCTTGACTGGCGTAAGCAGGTTGCGATAGTGAGCAAGAAAGTTACCGGAACGTTGCGGTCGCTCTACCGGCTGAAAAATATTCTCCCTTCACACATTAAAGCAATGCTTGTACAGTCCCTAATCTTCCCCATGATCGACTATGGTGATGTGTGCTACTATGACCTGAATGCTGATCTGCTCAATAAACTTGACCGACTTCTTAATAACTGCATTCGATTCGTCTTCAATCTCCGCAAGTATGATCATGTTTCTGCACATCGTTCGCTGTTGAAGTGGCTTCCCATCCGGCAGCGCAGAGCATTGAGGGCTTTGACAACACTGTTTTCCCTTCTTCACAAACCCACTTCTCCTTCTTATCTCACTTCTCATTTTCAATATTTATGCTCTGCGCACAGCAAAAATCTTCGTTCCTCCAATAATTGTCTTCTACGCTGTCCTTCTCACCGATCTGGCTTTATAAAATCTTCCTTTTCTGTCCAAGCGGTCTTCCTTTGGAATGCGCTCCCTCAGAGTATCAGGACGTTGACTAGTCGTTTCACTTTCAAAATGAAGGCTCGAGAGCTTATTCGCAAGGAGTTGGCAGATTCGTCTCAAAACTAGGTTATTGTCATTTTTCTTATCTCTCTTAACTTTATATATTTTGCTATATGTATGTATGTATGTATTTATTTTATTCTTATATATTTGAGTTGTAAATAATTTCTAGTCTTTTTTTCCATAATTGCACCTACTGTGTATTGTCTCTGCATCACCCTAAGGTAGACTGGTAGAAAATGCCTTAGGCATTAAGTCCGCCTTTGTACAGTTTTAATTGTGCATAAAGTTTTAATAAATAAATAAATAAAAAGCATTTATTAGCCCGACAGGACAACACATAAATAAAAATAATAATAATAAAATGGTGAAATTGTGATTATAACACTAGTTTACAAGAAAAGAAAAGACCAAGGGTGATAATGGTCAATTGAAACTGTTGTGGCCATAACAAACAGAAATTCTATCATCGACAAATTCTGTGAAAGATATATTACACTGGGTTTAGGAGCAACCGACAAGTTCCTGGCCAATCATGTTTAAAGTCCTTGCAGAAATGTAAAAAGCTTTGAAAGCCACAGGAAGAAGCTTGCAGAGTCTTACCATTTACATCCATCTAGGATTCTACCTGTTCTTAATACCTCCCCCTGAAACCTTCAAGAGATACCTACCTGTAGAGTTTAAACAAGTACCTGACTGTTTTAGTCGTAACAAATGACGGTACTTAGCTGATAAATACCATGCGCTTCACCTACGGGCGCCCACAAGGTCCCCGACCGAGGACATATTTTAGCTTCCTCAAGATTACGATGTTCTTGTAATCCTGTTTAGTTCACGCTCTCCTCCGTGTATTTTTGTATTCCTGAATAGTGTACCTGTTTTCTGTTTTTCTTGGAATTATGGTTTACAATTCAATAGTAGCAAAAAAAAAATAGTACATTTTGTTACAAGTGCAGAAAGTTTGTTATTGTATTTAAAGTCCGAATCAACGGGTTTTAGAGCCAAGAACTGCAATAACAAACGTCTACATGTATCAAACGATGTTTTTCAACACACTTTTGAAGAAATAAAATAAACTAATTGAAAATATTTGATTCATGAATTATCCCGAGCGAGACTATGATTTCAATTACATTTTTTTTCCGCGCTTTGCTATCGCCAGGTTAAAAGGAAGGAGAAGCACAGGTATGAAACCGTACAGCCTAATATAAAAATAGTTTTTTTTATATAGGTATTTATGAATTTAGAACACAAATAAATGCTAAGTTGTTTAGAAAAGTAAATATTAGTTTTAATAAATAAAAATCGATAAATACCAGAAAATTGTTCCCATTCCATTTTTTTGTGTGTTGTGTGTTGTGTTATACATTCAATAACATCGATTTTTATTTTCAAACGATTAAAAATACATTCTCTGGGACTTCGTTTGCTTTATTGTCTCGGCGCTTTTCTGGTGGTCACCACTGTTGATTCTGGCTTTCAGGAGTTACATTGGTTTGAGAACAGCGTGGCGGGCTTGTCCCAATTAAAAGCTGGATCAACGCTTTATATCAGGCGTGTTGCGATCAAACGCAACGTTATTTAGCAAAAAAAACTACAACACTGCTAAGCAAAGACTTCTTGTACAGAATGCACGAGCATTAATCTCAACACTTGCTTCAGACGGGTTGGCTACTTATATTATTAATTTTGACTGTATTTTTCCACGATTTCTACTTTCAACGATGTCCGTGATGTCCAAAATAACCTTAGGAAGTACGTACGGTCGAACACGCTATTTGGTTTTGTACGGAAATAAAGAATAACGAGACAAAGTGCATCGGCTATCTTCGCCAATGTTCGGGTGATTTCGGCAAGCCCGGCGCGTGCGTTACGACCTACGACCTCCGCCTTATTAGTCAAGTTCGGACGTCATCGGAGACGCATGCGTTTTCTTATTCAAACAAATTATCTATTGTCCTGTATTATTTCCAAGTGAATTACTAGTATAGATTTATACTTAAAAGTTAATCCGAGTTTATATTCTCTCCATTATAAAGTTCCTTTCAGTTAACACTTTACAATGTAATTTGGGGGTTGAACTGTAAACCAAATAGCTTGTCCGACCGTACTACGCAATATTTTGAAAAATCGCATTGATGGTAACCAAGGTCTCACAATCTCGTACATGAAAGGCAAGGCCATAACCTCTGGCCAATCATAACAATCAATTTACAAATTACAAGGAAATAACTAACTCCTCATCTCTCTCTTTCTATACTCGACACGTGTTAACAGAGTAACACGTGTTCTGAAATATAAATAATGTTTTAGTATGTATAGAATCCTAATTTATTTGAGTACATCTTCATAAGGGTTAGCTCGTACCATCGTCGACCTCGGGACGAGATTAAAGTCAAGAGTTTTATTATTATTTTTACTAGCCTCCATTGAACTTAAAATGTCACTTACGGAATATCTTCCGTGATTTTTATTAATATTGAGCTCTTGATATTTAGTTTTTGATGTTTTGTTTGAAAAAATGAAAAAAAAAAATGAAAATGAAAAATGTCTATTTGTCTCAAAACAGTTACAGTATATAAATTTTTTTGGAGTATAAAAATGAGATATCCCCAGTAGATAATTGATAATACCTGTGTTGGGGGTATCTCGCTCTTTTCCTTAATATTAACAATATTGAGACGAATGCACAAGTTATTACAAAAAGTGATGTGTATGTATAATATATAATTATAGGGTTTGTAGTGATGACTGTGTGTGTGTGTATGTGTGTGTGTGTGTATGTGTGTGTGTATGTGTTTGTGTGTGTGAAAGTGTATATCTTTGATGTGCCGATGTGTTCGAAGAATTACATAGATTAAACATGTTCGGTGAGTACCTACTTACATTATTGATACGGAGGGAATAACTAAAGAAATGATTTAACCAAGTCTAATCAACACTTGCTCAGTTTCCTGGTTAAGGTTTTAAGGCAATCGGCAAACCTTTTTGGTTTATTTTATTATAAATGTAGGCCGATTGAGTTGCATATTGACGTCGTGCAAAAGCGGTCCGAACCGCCGGGGAGTAGGCCACTATGTCCTATCGTCTTTTCTCCTGACTTTCTTAGTTAAAAGGAATCAATTTTTGAAGTACAGGTACACTATATTTTTGAATGACGACTCATTCAAAAATATAGTTTTCTTACTGTAAGTAAGCCGCTGATTCTATGTAGATCGACTGTGGGGAATCCGTATGATTTTTTGTACATTAGTTTTATGAGTGACCTTTGGGCTCTTTCGAACTCAAGGAATTTAGTTTTAGTGGCACCTTCCTAAACTGGAAAACAGTATGTGACAACTGATTGAGTGAGCGCAATATAGATGCTATTTAATGTATTTTGGGGCATCACATATCTTGGACGTTTAAAAATCCATATAAATTTTCGTACCCGTGTTGTAAAAATCTCTATGTGCGAATGCCACTAGTTAGACACTCGTCAATTAAAACTCCCAGGTATACTGTGGCCGTTACATGTTTAAAAGCCTGACAATTACAATTTAGGACGCTGTGGTCCGTACCTACACGTGTGAATTTGGATACTGAAATGAAGGCCTGGTTTAGACCTTCTACTAGGGGAAAACCAAATATAGTTGGTTTTAGGAACACTAAGGGTTAGAAGATTGGCTTTGATCCATCTATCTATAGCAGCTAATCCGATCTAGGCCTTATTACAGACGTCTTCCCACGTGTCCCCAAAATAAACAATGGCCGTGTCGTCCGCGTAAGAGAAGATTTTACCCCCACTGTTTCGTAGGTTGCAGAGTATGTTATATACACTAGAAACAATGGTGGGCTGAGGACTGTTTGGTTTTTCCATCCACCCACAACAACCTACGAAACAACCAACCCGCGATCGACAGCGTCGAAATATCGGGAGAACAATATTTATAAAAATTGCGGAAGATATCCCGTAAGTGATATTCTAAGTTTAGTTGTGAACCTGATAGCTTAAAACAGTGTTAGCTTGTATTGTCATACTGCTCGGCAAAGGCTTCCTTCCATTCCTTCCAACGATCACTATTCTGTGCTCTTTCTTTCCAATTCTCAACGAAGACATCCAGGTCGTCCCGCCATCTCTTTCGTCCCGCGATTGTGTCACTATTTCAGTTCACCATTCTTGAGCCTTACGGGCCCACAGTTCGTTCGACCAATGACCCATTTAATATTAAAAAAAAAGAAAGATTAAGGTTAAACTAAAAAGATTAAATTGAGGTAAATGTAAAAATAGAAAGATTAAAGTAAAAGTCTTACCCATTTAATATTCAAAATAGAATAATTAAGGTAAATCTTAGCTTAATTTTAGAAATATACCGGCTGAATTACGTTCAGATTCTTTTGTTATTGATATCGTAAAAAATAAGAGATTTATTGAACTGTCAAAATAAATAAAAGTAACTCAACCCAAATGAGGGATCAGAGAATTTCGACGTAATAAGAAAGCTACTTAGGAGATTTAAAGTAGACACCAAAAGTTCTTAGTGACAGAGGAAAAAAAGATAAAATGTTTTGGCATTGCGAACGTCGCGTCAGACTGTTTGACACTCTTATCTCTGTCAACCCCCTAGAGGCATCGTCACTTAGTGGATTTAAGAATTCATAACGAGGTCTTGTTATTTTTGAGAATTCTTGTTGTAATTAGGAATGAAAATGTTTAGCTTTGAAGAAAACTCTTTTAGGCTACAATTCTTCAACTCATTATTATTAAAACGTTTATAAAGAATGGTGAATGAAGAAACCGGCATTTCATAGTTACCAAACATTCAACTCTTTCTGTATTTCGTCAATAGAATTCGCAAGCGTTTTGTTAATAGTTCATCTTTTATGTTATGTTGAGGTCTACGCAAAATCTGGAAAACCCACATTCAATGCAGCTGAATATCAGAACTTCAATATAAACATTACAACATAAATAAACATGAGATACAGTCCACGAAAATTGATCAAACCGAGTACATACGAGCTCCACACATATTTTCCAAACCTTTCACATATTTTCTAACCCTCGAAACGCCAGCCAAGCAATACATAACAATATTACACAAATAATTTATAAGCAACCCGTATTTATCCGATTGGTGGATGCACAATGCCAGCACATCAACGCGCCATGATTATTTGGCAGATACACAAATATGTAATACTAGGGGTGGATTAGATTTTTTCCTCAACCAAACAGTAAAATGATTAGTTGACCTACTTCTGGAAATTGAGGAAAATGTATTGATTAATGTTGGCTTGGAAAATAAAGCAGGGAAATGACAGGGCTAAGGACCCATTTTTTTGAGGGATGAGAATTTAATAACTGTCAATGGCGTGTAATTTTGAGGAGCTCGTAGTTAAATAATATCAGTTGCTCGGTTCGATCTTTAGGTTAAGCCATGCTTGCCTAGGATGGTCTGTGGATGGGTAACCACACTTACATATTGAGTTTCCTCCGTGCCTTGGAAAGCACGTTAAATTGTTTATACCGGCTGTCATTTGTCCATCTTTGACAGTCGTTACAGATAGTCAGTAGCCCAAAAATTCTGACACCAGTCTTACTAAGTGGTATCGTATTTCCCAGTAACTGGATTGTGGAGATCAAATAGCCAGTCGCTCCATGTAAAATACTGGTATTCAACTGCAACCGGTAAGACTGGAAGCCTATCCCAACATCTCTTAGATGATGATCTCGTAGATTTTAGCAATGAGAAATTTGGTGAACAGTGAGACCCGTATTCCACGTAATTCACTAATTCATCTGTACAAATTTCAAAGCCATGGATTTTTTCAAAATCCTTACACAACATGTAACCTTCTTCACCAAAATCATAAATCTCTCAATCAAAGCTAAGGATCAAATTCACTGGAAAAAACTTCAATGTGATAACAACAGCTGAATATTGAACAATAAGGGGCGTACAGAAAAGAATGAGCAAATACTCCAAAATAACGAGGCCGGTATAGTGGAACCTATCAGAGTCATAGCACTGGAAACCATGATGTTATTGATCTTTTTCAATTGTTTCATCAATACGGCTAGTATCGTTATCAATTTTGAAAGGCATTGTTTTTCTGAACAGTATTGGGGATCAGTTTCAAAATCACAAAAGATTTGCAAACAAAATTGACTTTTTTCCAGCCTGAAATATTACGCTAGAGGGCAATGGTCACTTCAAAAACGGAAGAGAAATGGTTCCCTGTTAATCACCACTATAAATTCTTCACAGTGTTGAAAAATCGATAAAATAAATACAAAATCTGAGAACACCGATTTCTCTATTGATAATCTATTTAGTATTTTTTTCCTGTTTCGATCTCATTGCTGTGACAGATGCCTAATTTCTGATAATCCGTTCTCAAAACTGGTTTCCTCATATAAGACAACTCCTAACTTCGCCAATACGAAATCTATATGCGATCAATACTGTGTTAGATAATTTATTACATCACACATCACCCTCAGGACCTTCCATGTTGTTTCATTAGTCTTAATCAAATTAAATGTAATGAAATATTTAGATTATTACCTAATAACTAGGATTACTAATCTAAAGGCAAAGCCTTTCATGTTCAAGAATTTGATTAATTCGATTTGATTAGATTACGAGATTAAGATTGGAATCGAATGAATAATTCAAAACGATGAAGACGTAAATTGATTTTTTTTCGTGCAGATTTTTATTTTAGTAAATTTAAAAAGTATATTTTTTTGAGTCCAACAATAAAAAATTAATTCATAATTTTATCTCTGCCATCTTCCAACAATTGGCTGAAAGAGAATAATTTTACAAATTATTTTAACACTTAACTTACTTAATGATTTCTGACGAGAAGACTATTTTGAATAAATAACATATGAAGCGGCTTTAAATAAAACTGTTTTATTCCAAAAAGATTCATGTCCTTTTGTCTCCTGCTATAAATTAAATAGAATAAAAACAAAATAATCTAACATTTCTTGCACATAGACGTCCTGCAATAACCCAATTTTAATCCGGTTACTCGCAGTGGCGTTTTTATCTTTCATTACGTTGCTCACAACTATTATGTTTAATATCGTATTCACGCTTTGTGCACTAAAAAACTAAGTTTGTACTACAAATTGCTGCACAAGTGGCGAGCACTAATTTCCGCGCTCTCACAATAGGAAAAAATAAAAACGATAAAAAACTACTCGAAGCAAATGCGGGAAATTCTAGCCACAAAAACTCTGTGAATACACTCTGTATTATAGTGGAAACTCTTTGTTATGGAGTCAAGATAAAACTGTTTTTACGGAGATCTTAGTCCAGCTTTGGACTGCAAAGGACAGACTAGATCTCAAAGCTAGATAAATAAATGTAATAAGGGATGCTTTTAAACTATCATTCTATATTGAGTCCTGTAGATTATCTAAAAAATTATCATATCAATAAAAAATAACGAAGATAAAACGCATCAAATGGGGCTTGTGACGTCACTTATGGGTAAAAACTAGTACAAAGTGTACCTACATGTGACGTCACACGAGTTTTCAACGCACTGTGATATCGTCTTCATTTTTTGTTTACGAAAAAAAAAGAAAAATAAATATAATACAGTAAAACGGGGCTATTTGAGTTTTTGGGGGCTATTTGGTACCATAGAAACCAAAATATTAAATTAGGTTTTTTCATCTGGATTTTCTGAATAACAGCCAATCAAAGTGTTGCTAGAGTTTGTAAAAAACTTCTACCACACACCAGCCGACAATTATCGATATTTTAGTTCAATTTCTGGACCTTCCCAAATAACCCCCAAAACCCAAATAGCCCCGGTTTACTATATAATTTTTTGAAAGTCTGCCTGACAGACTTATTATAAAGGGTGTACAACACCTCTTCACGAAGCCGAAAGCCTACGCCTCTCCCAATCATTGCGATATTTTTTTTGTTCTACACCATACCTGGAAACCTTCTAGTTACGGAGATATGGCGGGTCCAAGTTACAACTTTTTGACAAGTGTTTCTTTAAATAGAAGTTTTTTCTGTAAGATTTTGACTTTTAACACCTCCTCAACCCACGTATACTATTCAATCCATCCATAAGCGCAATGCTTTATAATAATAATAATAATAATAATATTTGTTTATTTATGGCAACTAGGCCCAATTGTTAGTAACATTATTCCTAAGAAACTATTGTTAGTAAACAAAAACAAAAGTTGAGAGGTTAGGTGTTGGGTCTTCTGACCAGCACCTTCACAGCGTGCGACAACCAAGGTGCGTCGAACTTATCAATTAACATACTTAGGATGCCGTTAGAGCTAGACCGCGCACTCGACAAGATGGAGTTTGTCTTTTTGCGCATTAGGGCATAAAAATCATCAGTATGCGCAAAAGCAAACATACCGGACGCACTACAATAGCGCGGCAACCCCAACAGCATCCTGAAGCAGTTATTGTACTGAATACGCAGGGCATCTAACGACCTCTTAGTATGCCTTACCCACAGGCCGCTCGTGTAGAAAGATTGGCAGTACGCTTTAAACAGCGCAATCTTTACCCCTAAGTCACAACGAGCGAACCTGTGAATCAGCATGTTGGCCCTGACGGCTAGCGCCCTGCGCTCGCGATCTATGTCAACATCGTCTTTGAGGTCTCCGGTTAAATAGTGTCCCAGGTATTTAAATTTGTCAACTCTTTTGAGTGGCATCCCGTTAAGCATTATAACTGGGTCGCCACTTACACGTCCACCGGAGGCCTCAAAAACCATGTATACACTTTTGTTGACATTATATACAAGCCCATGACTAGCGACAAATCGCTCACACACGCGCAGCAGCTCCCTGATCGAACCAGCCGTCGGGCCCAGCAGCACCATGTCATCTGCATAACTTAAGTTATTTACACAAGCGTTGTCTAACCAGCATCCGACACGCATGCTGCTGAGCTCGGCGATTAGCCCGTTTACGTACAGGTTGAAAAGCTTTGGGGAGGTCAAACCACCTTGTCTCACCCCACACTCCAACCTGTACGCATCAGACAGAGACCCACCCCATCGAACACAATTAAGCTGATTAGCGTACCAATATTTAAAGATGTTCAAGAGTTCGACTGATATTCCCGCTTCCCTCAGCTTCTCCCACAGGACATCATAGGCCACAAGGTCAAATGCCCTGGAAAGGTCAAGGAAGCAGGCATAAATGGGGGTGTTTCTATCCGTGTAATATCGGACAGTTTGCTTGAGACAAAAAATTGCGCTTTCAGTGGATAGCTTGGGCCTAAACCCAAACTGAGCGTCATGTAACTGTAAAATATTACCTAATTCCTTATCAAGCAAACTGTCCAATACTTTCGCTATCACAGTGGCCAACGATATGGGTCTGTAATTGGATGGATCAGAGATATCACCAGTTTTGTTCTTTACAATGGGGACCACCACTGTTTTCATCATGTCTGTTGGCAAGTACGAGTGACTGATGCAGAGCGTGAAAAACATAGCCAGTACCCTAGGCAAATGCACACCTGCATGTTTCAGGTGCTCAATACTGAGGCTGTCATGCCCAGGTGACTTGCCTCTACACATTTTAATAATAACCTTATTCACCTGCTTGGCAGAAAAACAAGATAAAGACTTACCATGACAAGTCCCAGCAATGGCACCCCCGTTTGATGGTCCCAGTGGTGATGACACTACAAAATTATCCTTGAACATATTGGCCACACCCTCCGAATTATCGAGGCCCCCGACACTCACAGGAAGGCCCGGCTTAAGGTTAAGTTTATTGGTCGACTTCCAAAACTGAGCAAAGTTTTTCGATGACCTATGCGAAGCCAAGATGTCCATTTTAATTTGGTCTTGATTTTTCTGGCACCATTTAAGCCTGCCTCTAAAAATTCTCTGGCTCTCGCGCATCTCATCCCATACTTGACCCAAATGAGGTCTGCCGAGTTGAACCCAAACCTGATGCCTTATCCGAGCCTCCCTGTGAGCCTCGTGCACATGCCTGTTCCATCCAACCACACGACCTTTCATTCGTGCTTCCTTCTGCTCACAGGTATGAATAGCTGACTCCGATAGCACAGACACAATATCACTATACAACTTATCCAGTACCTTTCTATGCTCAGCGTTATTACACATTTTATCAGCACATGTTAAAAATTTCTCAGGAAAGTCAATGTCTCTAAGCTTACTATTACATAGATCATGGTATCTTCTGATCTGACTGTTATTTCGTTCGCGCCATACCACTTTGTTAGGAGCTTTTATTGCAGTTTGCTTAGCCTTAGGCATGACAGTGTTTAGATTGCACTCAACCGTCAATGGCAGGTGGTCCGACCAGAAAATACCATAGTCTATGTTTACACTGTTTACAGAATGCCAAGCCGCCTCGGTAACAATACAATGATCAAGCCACCGTCTGCTTCCATTAATATCACTCACATAGGTATAATTTTCAGTGTTATTATACAGATTTTCATGATCAACGCATCTCCATTGTTGATCAGAGCAAAAACTACATAACTCTTTCCAAAAAGGCTGATTAGGATGCGAGTTAAAATCACCTAGCATAAATATGGCTTCTACCTCACTATTGTTAACTATAGCACTCATCTCACTTAAACAGTCTGTGAATTCCGACATATTATCTACATTATCGGTAGGCATGTACACACTAAATACTATAATAGATCGATCACACAACGATGCTTTTATAGCCGTAAGTCTCACACTTTTGCACTGCACTAACGAAACCGACTGAAAAATGCCTTTCCTCCATAATAAGGCCACACCGCCGTACGGCCTTCCAGTAAGAATTTCCGCAGATGTGTCAACCGCAGACTTTCCCGAGTACTCGAAATTCTCATCAACCGTTCCCAACAATGGAATATCGTGAGGCAGCAGCCACGTTTCTTGAAGCGCCACTATATCGGCAGTTTTACAGATACGCCTCACACCTTCAAAAGAACGCTTGATGGACTTACAATTGAATGTTACCATATGGCATGGCTGTGTTGTTTTCTTACTCGTGGGAGCCATAACTATTTATTTTTAAATTCATAGCATTATCACATTTTATGTTCTCTTTAGTTTTCTCACTAAATACCACAAAGCGTCTAAAACAAATGCCTTCAGGCCACAACGCATCATTCAAAAACATATGTAACTTGTTTCTAGGCACACATAACTTGTAGGAGTCATAATATTTTTCCTTTTTGACACGGATCTTCTCAAGAGTAACCTTTTCTTTAGTTTTGTTCCAAATGAAATCTATAATGTCCGACTCTTGTGTTTGTTTACAAACGTTCGATATGTAAATAGGCAACATAGTCTCTGCTGCTCTGAATTTAGAGCTCAAATTAGTTGTATCAGTCCCAGTGTTACTAATGAACTTTGCATTTGTACGCTTCTTTTTATGTGATACCACCTGCCACTTGTTATCGGTACCGTACAACATCTGGTTCGAATCTCCACTAGTTTTAAGAACATCTGCCATCGAAGGTTTGGTTTGGTTTTGTAAGCTAGTACGATTAGTCACCTCATTATCGCTCATTATGTTTATATCTGTACTGGTATGACATACGCCAGCTGTTTCCGCGCACACAAATGAATGAGAGGACGACGGCAACGACAGCTCCACACAATGTATCGGCGCAAGCGAGACAGCGTTACCAGTGACGTCAAGAACCCGTTTGGCGGGTGAGCTTGACAAACCGGCCGTTATTTCGCTATTATCATTGTTTTCATCGCATACTGACCTACCCGACACCATATAATTGTTAACCACACCCGAATTAATATCCTGCTGCATTCCTGTGGGGCCACTATCGTAGTGAAAACTATTACTTAAACACGCAGCACTTTTATTATTTATCGTCACACCCGACCCTTCTGCTAAGTCTTTACATTGAATGTCCTTTAAATCTTCTTTGGAAACATAGTCTGTTTTTATGGTCTTCACCTCTTGCTGTAGCCACAATATATCCTTAAGTAAGCGGGTTGCATCAAGGTGGTCAAAGGTGACGGGAGGGAGCCTATGCAGTTCTCTCGCCACAAAAATGGGTAGTTTCTCTGGATCTTCCGCATCCGTAGACTTCAACAACTCCACAATATCTTCTAAATCCCGATTAGTTTTACCATCCTTTCTACGCCTCTTCATTTTTTTGTTTGATAAGGCTTCAAACAATAACTTTTTAGCCGTTAAAATTTCATCCGAATCAAAAGCTGTATTGCAAATTCTGATCAATGAAATTTCATCCATCACAGTCATTTTATTATACACAAAGGCTAACACTTCATTTATCACTATGTTACAGGTGCAACATTTTACATAGTTCGAGGTCATTGTCCTCACACACTCGTACACGAATCGGAATCGGTCAACGACTAGACGCGAGCGCGGTCAGCTGTCAGCTGTCAACTGAGGCGTAAGGGCGTTAAGGGCGTTACATTGAGTTCTACCACAAAACAAGATTTATAACCACAAAAAACAGTTGTTTCCCAGCAATAATTTTTGCATAAAGTTACTTAGTTTGAAGTACAGAACGCTTGGTTATCGGTTTTGTGATGAGGTGGTTTACACCTTGTATTTATTTAGGATTATCCCCTATTGGGTCTATCTAACTATGACCTTGTGTGCTCTATTTTCATCTCCAAAACTAAACAAGACGACACATTCATTTCACTTCATAAAAAAAGGAAAACAGGTATAACTCACCTCCAAAGCACTCGCATGCCAGTTCCAGGGTGTCTCCCTCATTGTAAGGCTCCAACAGACGCGTGTGGCTCCTGGTCTTCGCGTCCATAATGGTCGGCCGGTTTGGTGGTGCTGGGGACAAAATAAATAGAATATTTAGCAGTGATAGATGGACCAAGTATTCTATCAGTACTATTTGAAGTTATTCCATAAGTATAATATAAGTCTTCAGTGTTGTGTGATTAGTACCTAACCTGGTGTCACAGGTTTTAAGCAGCCTGTGGGGCTCAGACTTGGCTCTGTCTTGGCTCTTAAATGCCGCCGAAAAAAATCTCTCAGGCTTAGTGGTTTAATCACGATGTTTTCCTTCACCAACATAAGTGATAATGATACAATACGAACATGAATCTGATCCGAGATGTGTGTCTTGAGATTGAACTCGTGACCTATTACTTGGCAGTCCGATATCACACAACTAGACTAATAAGTAAGACAAGTTATAAAAGCGTTCTTAGATACCTAATACAGCACAGTTGGAGAGAATAATTGACTTTGTCTCTAGGTGACTAACGACAATCAATACAAAACGTAGGACTATTTAATTTATTTAAGACCAAATCTATTGTTAGATATTTTAATATTGTGGTAGGGATTATAAAGTAAAACACCATGAGGAAACCAGCGTGACCTAAACAGCCGGAAATTCGAAAACATGAAACATTCACCATGCTGCATGGTAAACGAAGAAAGAAATGTGTTTATTTGGCACATGCCACAAGTGTACAAAATATGTAAAAAACCATGAAAGATGAATAAAAAGCTCAAGAACTTAACCAAAAAAAAGTAACACTGTGGGCCTCACGGCTGCGGAATTAGGCCAAGTTCAGCTTAATGCCAGGCAAGAAGTGCCCAATGCTGATGGTGGCTAAAATAGTCCACTCCCGCTCAAAGAGAGGAGACTTGTGTTCCAATAGTAGAAAAAAATTAATAAGATGTTTCTGCGAGCGAACGTAGCATCCTGTAGAGCATGGCCATTACATGCTAAAAAAGTTAGGCCTATATCCAGAAGTTGACGTCTTTTGACTGAAATGACAATGATGGAATAGGAATTCACTCAAAAAAAACTCAACTGCGACTAACTGACACTATCATCATTACAATTTCTACAGTAGTCTTTCACGTAGATTTTCTGTTACAGATAGTAAGTTATCGATCGATAACTCAACACATTGCTATTCGCCGTGGCACGCACTAAGGACGTAAATCACACGGCGCTGTATTAATATCGCTTCGGGAATAACATAGTTATAGGATGCGGTCTTAAGGTGTGAACACATTGTTATAAATAGGGTAATTTATTGAAGTAGAAGATTGAAGAAGATTTTAATCGTTCGATTCACACGTCTTTGTCTTCGTTGTGCCAGTGATCATTATATTTTTGTCATTAATGGTGCAACAAGGCCCTTAACGAAGCCATAAGACCCTTGTTCTCACCGTTTTTATTGTGATCAGTTTTTTGTTCTAGACCAGAGGTTCCCAACCTATGGTCCGCAGAAGCCTCGAACATGGTCCGCGAAAGGTTTAAAAATGTTATTCGTACTTTTTAACTTCTACAGTAGATGCAAGCTCAGCCCAACCTAATTGAACCTACCAGAGGAGAGGTGTCAAAAATGTTTGAGAATCTACTGACTTATTCCTCTTTCCTTATGAATGATTGTATCCTTCACTATCTTAATTCTAAAGGTTTTCATCCTATTTTCCAATTCTTTTTCTTTGTGTTTGTTAAAATTCACTACCCTAGATATAATCCTGTCGGTGACCATGTGTATTGCGGACCTTATGGCCAAAATGGTCCCTGGTCCAAGAAAGGTTAGGAACCACTGTTCTACACCATACCTGGTAACACTCTAGTAACGGAGATATTGGGGGTCACTGGTTTTAACTTTTTCACAAGTTTTATTTTTTAATACCTACAAGTTATACAGTAAGATATTTACTTTAAACACCTCCACAAACCCCATACTATTTAATCCATCCATCAGCACAATTTTTTGGGTGCCTTTCATTAAGTCCTACTGTAAACCGAAAAAAAAGTTGTTTCCCAGCAGTATTTTTTGTGTGAAGTTACTAAATTTGATGTACATTATGCTGGGTTGATGTCTTTGTGATGTTTCCGTTATATCCTATATGAACTTTGACCACTAATCTGCGACATTGACTCGATCAATGTCGTCGGATAGACATTTGTCAATCCGACGCCACCTAACCGTATCCGTCTGCAGTCTGGTTACATTAACTTATATCTTGTTATCTATCTATAATATCTATACTAATATTATAAAGCAGAAGAGTTTGTTTGTTTGTTTGGTTGAACTCGCTAATCTCAGGAACTACTGGTTCGAATTAAAAAAATCTTGTGTTGGATAATCCATTTATCAAGGAAGGCTATAGGCTATATAACATCACGCTACGACTATTAGGAGCGGAGCAGGAATGAAAAATGTTGCAAAAACGAGGATTTTTTTTCCTTTCCTTTTTCTCTCTAATGTGACGCAAACGAAGTTGCGTGGGTCAGCTAGTTATAGAATAAAATAGAATAGAAGAATAGAATACTCTTTATTATGTCATTATCACCATTATCGTTGTTTTCAAAGTATACGAGCTCACTTGTCTCGTGAATAAAGAGTGTAAAACACCTCTTCACGAAGCCGAAAGGCACTTGTTCTCCCTATCATTGCGATCATTTTTTTGTTCTACACCATACCTGGGAACCTTCTAGTTACGGAGATATGAGGGGTCAAAGTTACATCTTTTTGACAAGTTTTTTTTTAAAAACAAGGTTTTTTTGTGAGATTTTGACTTTTACTATGCAATTCATCCATCAACACAATGTTTTAGGAGCGTTACATTGAGTTCTACCACAAAACATGATTTATAAACTCAAAAAAAAAGTTGTTTCCCAGCAATAATTTTTGCGTAAAGTTACTTAGTTTGATGTACAGAATGCTTGGTTAACGGCTTTGTGATGAGGTGGTTTACACCCTGTAAATGGTGACGGCACATAGCGATTTAAACCAGAAACTGGAAAGCAGAAAAAGTTTCTTGCAGTTCGATTCGAGCATAAACCTTTATTTTTAAAGCCTTTCCTCCCACCAAATGTTAGGGGCGGAATTCCTCCATTCAGGGAAATTCCTAGCATAGACCGACCTTTTTTTAAAACGCTGGCGCCTTTACAAAAACACACAAAGCTCTCGTATATAAACATTAGATAGTTTTGTTTAAAAAACAAATGAAAACGCGTTTGGAAATCGAACCATGACTACGTACTATAAGCACACTTTTTGTATATCGTGTCTCGATTTTGCTTCGCAGAGTTTTTACTGCTGTGCGAGTTCTGTAAGTTAAAAGAAAGAAAGAAAGAAAAAATATTTATTTGATGTCAGTACGTCAAGCACATACACAATAATATTATAAATATACAAAAAAGGACAAGAATACATAGTATGTACTGTGTGCCTCAAGGCTGCGCCAAAGATCCATTTCAGCATTCATGCCAGACAGGTGATGCCGTCCGACGCTGGTCATCCAATGAACCTTGAGCAACGACAACGTCGCAAATAACTGTCAAATATTAAGCTACATTGATTAATGAATCAATATTACTGATTTTAAATATGTTACGAGTATATTGCTCCATGTTGCACTACCGTTTTGGTTTTGAATTGCAGTGAAACTGCTGAATTAGCTGGTATTATTGTTTTGGAGGCATTTGGAAGGTTACCAGTAGCTTTTTATACGCGTGCTCAATTTTGATGACCGAGCAAGCGAAGCATTCTAACATTGAATCAAGAGCGCAGCGAGTGATTTCAAAATTAGAATCCTGAGCGTTAGCAAGGGAATCAAAACAACACGAGGTGAAAAATCTTTGCACTCGAGTGCAACACGTAACTTTTCATCCCACCTCAGTGAGAAAATGTCTAAATGCAAAAAAAAATGCGCAGTATCAAAAGTTTCAGTCAATTCTGTGGGCGTTAAATAAACTTCCTCGTCGCTAGGACCACTCATTTTAGGTTTTTCACTCGTTTCCAAGTTTGTAATGTTTTAACAATATGACGTGAAAAGCAAATAGCTCGCGCAAACTAAATTAAAAAAAAAGTACCCCAAGAAGGTTCCGAGTCTGAGTTTTTAAAAAAATTAATAAAGGTTGTATGATAAATGTGGCGCCATGGAGGTAGAAGTAAATAGGTTTAATTATGGTTTTAATTCGCAAAGTTAGTGCACACGTTGTTCTAAATTTAAAACTTTATCCTCTAAATTATAAAAACGGCTTTTGCACTCAGATATCGAAAAGCAAAAATACGCTTTCCGAGATGGGGGGATGAAAAATTACTCACTACTGTCATAATATTGGTGATAACATAAAATACCATCACGCCTATAATCTTTCAAGGTATAGGCATATGCTAAGATTAAGTCCTATGTAACAGGGTGTGAGTCTAATGAAGATTGTCATTTACAATGAATATTTTATAACAACTCAGAATCATAATACACATTTTCGTTTAGTAAAAATTACTAAATTAATAAGATCTAAGCAATATTTGACAGTTTTATATGTTGCTTCCAACTTTCAGAAAGCATCTTTAACATGACATCAAATTCTTACTTGTCTACTATGTTGTCACTGCAATGAAATAAAGTTTTTTTTTATTATTATTATTATTTCCTTTATTCAGTTTTCAACAAACTCTTTACATTTTTAAATATTAATATAAAAAATACATAAAAAACATTTAAAAATATAAAAAATTGTAGCCCACCGGTATCGGGAACAGGGTCCAAGCTACCGGCGGTCAGGGCTCCAGAGAGAGGAATTATTATTATTATTACTTAGACTTGTGTGACTTACTTATATTAATATAGAATTTTGGTAATAGATAAATTCTCATAAATTCCGGAATAATTTCTCAAAAAGATGTAATTTAAAATAACAATGCGTTGAAAGACTTTGATTATTGTGTAGTAAGTATATGATACCAAAGTTCGCTTTGTTTAAATCTAAATTAAAGCCATGACAATAAATTTGTTTTTGTAGAAAATTAAACAGTGTTAGTAAACAAAACTAACTAATTTAGCAACAGTTTAAATATCAAATGAGAGCATTCCAGGAAAACTAACATTGACATTACGACACAAAGGTTTAAATCAAATAGCTTTCGTATAATGCACACCAATAGGTAATTTGAGTCTAAAATGTGGATAGAACCTAAGGTTGGAATTAAATTGCACTGGCCGAACAACACTGGACGAGAGATCGAGCAAAAGACTTTAGGTTGTTTTTATTATTTTAGAAAGAGTAATTTTCACTATGTCTGTTCACTTCTTATTTTTTTTACCACCAAGCTTCACCACACGGTTTCATGAACGAAAATGCGAAACAAAAAAACCTTACTAAACTCTTCCGCTTTAACTTGTTAAATACATGAGATTGTTCTATTAGTTCACCTCCACCTATTCCTATTATTTAGTTAATTAAGAATCCTAGTTTTGTCTGAGTCCAAGTAAAGAGTGCGTGCTGACCCATCCTTCTTTTGCCAGAAACCTAATTAAATACGTAATTGGTTTCAACAAACAACTTAGTGCTAACTCACAAAACACCTCTAAACTTTTGTGTCACCTCGACACGTTCCATTACAAGTTACTCAAACATTTCGACATTCATTCGTTTATCTGTATAGAATCAAGCCACAATATTGCAAACTTAAATCAGATTATCCCCTCAAAGTCCCATAACGGTCGGGAGGGAACCCCCAGACCTCAGTTATAAGTTACAAGTTAAGCCACAAACCGCGTCACACAGTAAACTACGCAAAACGTTTAGTCGAAACTTTTATCTGATTCAATTTAACGGTTTCCGTGTGAAAATGTTATAAACGAACAAGAAAACTTTGCTGTTTGTTAATGTGGATTTATCAGTGAGTCTTAATGCAAGCCTCGCTTTCAGGCCAAGGATGTTTGGGGTAACGTGGGAAGTTATATGGTGATGGCTTGGTTCCATTCTGACTTGGAACTTCGGTTGAGTATGAACATGAAATGGGAATAGAGATATTCATTGCAAAGAGTGTATGCGTCAATTCTTTCTTTCTTCAATAATTATGAGTAAATATTTTTTCACTTCTCATGCTCTAAAAGTACGCCATTATAGCCCTACGAAGCGGGATTAAAGTGACCGTTTATTCCCTAGGGAGTAAAAAGTAATTTAAAAATGGAACGATCTTTTACTCTGAAACATGGTCACAAAAGAGTAACTTGTCAAAGGTTTTATTTAAATTTCGAATTGGCTTGCAAATAGAAAGCGGTATATTGAAAAAAAAACAAATGAACTCTTCAACGCGGGAAAATTTTTGGTTGATAAATTTTCCCGATGAAAAAGTATGTGAAATGCCTCTGTTGCTAGCCACTGCAGTAATGTAGGTACTATAATTATCTGTGGAGTGTGGATCATCTTCATTGCGAGAATGTTGAGAGTTTGTTTTATGTTTTATTAAATTGTTAATCTGTGACTGACCTGATAGAAGAAAATCTGACTGCTCAGTTCAGAATTTTAGTCGAGTGTAAATTTGTTCGGTTTTAAATGACTATTTTTCTCGCACTCGAAGTGAAAAGTACAGTTTGCACCTCGAGACTAAACGCCAATTTAATATACCCTCGCTTTCATTGCCTCCCTCGCAAGCTCGGGAGTCAAACCACCTCGGGTATATAATGGCTTCGTTTAGTCCCTCGTTATAAAATATACTATTATCAATAATACAAGTATAGTATGTATGTAGTTTAGTTGTTAGAACAATAATTAATTTGAATAATAATATGTACTGTTAATGCAAAAAAAGCTTTGTTTTAGGAAAACACAAGTCTCATAATTGCATTTTTTATGTTATTTTTTATTATTTTGTGTACAATAACGAATAAGAAAGCATTAAAACAGGAAGACAATGTTTTGTTTTTACATCGCCCCGCTCCAACTGAATGTAAACCGAGAAAAACTTTTTTGCAAAAAATAAAACCGACTTCAAAAAAACAAAAAAGTGAAAAATAACTTTAGCTTCTGAAGTCGGTGACCTTTGTTTGATTGCTTTAGTTATTTTGTCACCGACTTCAGAAGCTAAAGTTATTTTTCACTTTTTTGTTTTTTTGAAGTCGGTTTTATTTTTTGCAAAAAAGTTTTTATTTTTCACTTTTTAGTGGTTCACAGGTGCTTGATACATGGAAAGTGCATACCGTTACAATTACAACAAGACCAAACACGACTATGGTACATTGTCTCATTATGGAGTTCAGTGACTCTTGGCTTCATCATCAGATCTGATGGTAGAATGGTTCTTATCAAACGCAAATGCTTCACTTGTTGTAGAAAATACCAAAATCGCAACACGTTTTCAGATAAAATTTGAAGAGTTCCCTCGATTTCGCCAAGATTCCATCATCAGATCCCAATTTGGTGGCTATGGGACCAACTTGGAAGTATACCCTTTCAAACAAAAAAAGAATTTTTCAAATCGGTTCAGGCGTCTTCGAGTAATCGGTGAACATACATAAAAAAAAAAAAAAATACATACAGTCGAATAGAGAACCTCCTCCTTTTTTGGAAGTCGGTTAAAAAATGAGCTTGAATGTAGTCGGTGAGCGATAAACTAACCACCTGCTGTTTCTCGCACTTTCGCGATGTTTCACTACATTATCACCGTTTGTTTGCTGTGCTGTCGCAACAAGATAACTTTTAACGAATGGAATTTATTTTCGAACTCTTACGGTGAATTCAAGAACTGAGTCCGACACTCTTACCCAGAGGTATCGTGTTATGTGCGAGAATAACACCATAGGTATTCTGGTAAAAGATCTCTTCAAAGTTTGGAGATATAACCACACACACACACCCACATTACTACATTACTTGCTTAAAAGGAGGCTCCAATCACAAACTAATGTAAAACTTTTGGTTATAAAATAAAGATTTGTACTTGTATTTGTATTTTTGTGTATTTTCTTTATGTTTATTTAATTAGTATCTTGGTGTTGTTGATTATTGAAGGGAAAACTTTATAAGGCGCGTTGAGCTCTTTTTGGGTGAACAAAAATCATGGAACTTGCGTGACCGTCACCTAACGCTTCGTAGCACTCGTAGCCGATCCGCTACGGCGTAGCACCACTAGGCGTGCGCGGGGCACAACCCGTAGCAGATAGTTTTCACTTTTATCAGCAGTCCCCAAAGACTGCATGTTGTTTTTTTATTTGCCTGTTGAGCTTGAGGTCCAAGGTTCGATTCCCAAGTCGAGCAGTCTTATGGAAATTTTCAATCAGGATTTTTTTTCAGTAGCAACCACGGAGTTGGAATTTGTGCCCGGTTGATGGCAATACTCGCCCCCTATTACATGGGACTTAAACATATCTGGCGAAATGTAGGTGTACTAATAGATAAACCTCTGTGTAACCTTTCCAGGATTACAGGCGTGATGTTATGTTATATTGCTCACCAACGTTATTCAAGCTTCTGTTGAATAAATAAGTATTCAAAACTAGCTTCTGCCAGCGCGCGGCTTCACCCGCATGAAGTTCGAAATTGACCCATGAGATCTTATTACCTGGATAAAAGTATCCTATGTAATACAAGGTTATAAAATATCTGTGTGCTAAATTAGTTTTTGCGTGAAAGAGTAACAAGCATTCATACATCCATCCATCCATACATACTCACAAACTTTCGCATTTATAATATTAGTAGGATAAAAACATCACAACATTATTACGTACGAATAACAGATTAGATTGGAAAACAGATTAAAAAAACAACTTGCAAAATAAACAAATTATTATGTACATTATATACATCCTACGACTAGAACTATTTATAATTACAAAAATAAAAACTAAACGTCAGCACCTACAAAATTCAATGCTGTCAGTAAAAACAGTTTACACACAGTTTAAAACATGTATCCTACATTTTGTGTCTTCTGCTTATTGTTTAAAACAAGATGAGTGAAAAATTGATTGCAAAACTTGTTGAACAAATAAAAATAGTGAACAATAGTTATTTGTTATACAAAAGTGCAAAGTATACTTTTAACCGCGTGCTCAATTTTGATGACCGAGCAAGCGAAAGATTCCAAAATTGAGTCACGAGCGCAGCGAGTGATCTAAACTTTAGAATCTTGAGCGATAGCAAGGGAATCAAAAGAGCACGAGGTGAAAAACCTTTGCACTCGAGTGCAACATGTAACTTTTCATCCCACCTCAGCGAGGAAATGAATAAACGCAAAAAAAATGCGCATTATTAACAAATTCAGTTAATTCTGTTGGCGTCATATATACTTCCTCTTCGCTACATATAGAAGTAGTCATTTAATATAGAAGTGGTCATTTTTTGGTTTTTCACTTGTTTTCAAGTTGGATTCCTTGTTTTTAACCTAAGGTGTTAACGATATGACGTGAAAAGAAAATGGCCCGCGCAAAACAATATTAAAAAGTACACTAAGAAGGTTCCGAGTCTGAGTTCTTAACAAATTTAAAAAAAAAAATATGATAAATTCGGCACCACAGAGGTAGAAGTAAATAGGTTAAATGATGTATTGAATTCACATGCTTAGTGCACACGATGTTGTAAATTCAAATTTACTTTACCCTCAAAACGATAAAAACGGCTTTTGCACTCAGATATCGAAGAGCAAAAATACTCTTTCTGAGATGGGGGGATGGAAAATAGTTTACATACAACAAATGCCTGAAACATCATCATTACAACACGTTGTACATACATGTTTTTTTCAGTCTTCTGTAAGAAAAAATACAACTAGGTACTTGTAAATAGAAGCGTTATATGGGGTTCTACCTACTAATAAATTACAATGATTTTCAGCTCACAAGCCCTTCAGAATTATTAATTTTATTACCATAGTAACTGCCATCAAAAATGTTAAAGAATAATGACCCGTAACAAATTAAAATTTCCCTTAATTACACAGGTAATATATTATGAACAGCGTGACGTTAGCTTGGCGTGAGCGTGGCGGGTGCGTGGCTCGTGCGTGTGAAAATAATCACGTTAGGAGATGTTAACGAGTTGTTAAACATTTTAATTTGAGCGTCTCTTGTATACGCCCATTAATTGGGGATCAGTTAGACTGAATTATAATTACGCAGTGCGCCAGTCAGTGTGTCAAGTTTTATGTTGAGAATATATTGCTTACGTGATTTTATTCATATGAAGGTCGGTTCATTTTTCAGGCTTGGTTCTCCCGAGGGGATGAGCAGGAGTCTAGCGCAATATTTTCGTACGTAAATTATTCCACGTCTACTCGCAGATTTTTTTGCTGGAAGAACTAGTTATTGGTCAAAATTGTCTGGCTAGTTTTAGTCCACAATCCGTACAGAAGATTGTTTGTTCCGAGCTATAAATTACTGCCTGCAAAGGAATATACTCAATAAAATTACAACATATTTATTGTACATATTATAATAATATTATAAATACAATAGTAACTCTTTTTGTTACCTTTTCACGCCTTAACGGATGAACAAAATTTTGCACAAACCGTAATCTGGGTAAAGACACTTTTATCACGGAATCGGTACTACGCTCTCACAGGATCATCATCTAGCTAGGAGATTAGCAAAACTATAATATTTGCGTGCACCGTAACATTTTTCAAACTAAGTGATGAAAATGGTTCCAGTACCACAAAGAGATTTCTCCCAAAAGCCTGACAGACTTGGCCTACTCCAGCAGCGCGACTGTGCCAAGGAGGCATAATCCCTCGCTCCTGTCTTAGACACGTTCGTTCTTTGTTCTCTCGGCGCCAGTAACTCTTTGTCTCACGTAATTACGTCGCTCATTGTAACACTGTATCTATTTAAACGGTAGGCAATAATTTACGCCATTTGTTGTATTATTGGCGAAGATTGGACTTGATAGGAACAGGAAATTTTTGGCTAATTTCCATGGATGAGGGTAGGGAATTGATTAAACACGCGATAAAGAGGAAGATCGATTTCCTTCCTTATTACTCTGATGGGTGTTCTTTGCTTGAATAAAACGATATTTTATGGTAAGGGAAAATATTGGAAAAGTTATTGCAAAGTAAACTAAACTGTGATTTGTTTTTGTTGTAACTTGAAACATTGTGTCCAGTTTGTCTAATAGGGCTCAGACAAAGTGACGTTTTCTCAGTAATCTTCGATACCAATGAAAAGGATGTTGTAAATGTATTATATTGACACAAGCTATCGAACAGCAAATGTCTTTCTTGTTGAAAGTCATTAGAGAAACATGAAACTCTTATGAAGCGATTACCATAATAATGTCCAGAACAGAGGACTGTTCTATCGATGACTGAGACCCTTGGTCTACAACAGACAAATACGACAACCCCCAAATTCAAAGAAAACAAAAATTCATTAGTCTGGTTAGTCCCAGCCTAATTCAAGATAAGGACAAACCGCATGGAAGAGCAAACATTAAGAATGCACACAAACATTTAATTTATTCACATGTCCCAGTTCGCATTGTTGCAGGTCCCTCAATGTCTCACACATTGGTCCCCAAATAAATCCGGAGCCCTTAAACCCCAAAGAACAGAACAACAGCTGTAATCGCCCGCATAAATGAATAACGGGACGTGTCCTGGCCGTAGCCGGGCCGTATCCGGGCCGCACTTAGATTTTGGACCCAAACAATCCCGAAAAGGAAAGGGTTTCTTAATGATGTAAGGTGATGGACTGGCGAAGACCTTTTTCACGCGTGTTTTAGCTTTAAGACAGTGGAACATCGTGAGAGGATGCCTTTATTGCGTGGGTGTATTAAATTCTGTGCATGAGCTTAATATTACAACGCAAACTAGATTATATTTAGGTTATAGTGTTAGCTGGAGCACGACGATGCGATTATAATAATTTGCTGTGACACTAGCTCTTGGTCGCGATTCCACCCGCGTGATGGGAATATTCAAGCAATAAGCCGTGAAAAGGGCAAGACAGAGAGACATTGTGTGAGTGAGTTACAGTCTCAATCAAAACATTAAAATGGAATTCTGCTAAACAAACATAATATACGTATACAAAATATAACTTCACATAAATTGTGGAGGTATTTAGAAACTTAGATTAGTAAATCTTATTAAGACGCCTAATGTTTCATTGCCTAGTTTTTTCATTAGACTGCTACCATCGTCTAGGCTACCTCTGGTACTTGTG
Organism: Xestia c-nigrum; assembly: GCA_916618015.1. Classification (NCBI taxonomy): domain Eukaryota; kingdom Metazoa; phylum Arthropoda; class Insecta; order Lepidoptera; family Noctuidae; genus Xestia; species Xestia c-nigrum. Next base: position 954,365 of record OU745251.1, on the reverse strand, counting down.
AATTCTTTTATTTCTCCACTTCATTATTTAAGCACCTACACAAACCTACAAGGAAACAACAACAAAAACACCCAGGTACATCAATAAGTGGCCAAACTTACACCAAACAGCGACCGTAACTAAACAACACAATCGTGTCCCGAATTTTTGCCCATCAACCTACGGATACGGACCCAAGACTTACGAAAACGGACTCAAGACGTCCAAAATAAGAAATTTGTGCACGTATGAGTCCAAAAAACGTCCGTAGAAGTTAAATTTAATCGCGCAACTAGTTAGGAAGAGAGAACACGTACACGCACGTGCAACGGACGAAATGGGAAATTGTCCTTTTGCGGAATAACCTATTCATAGTGCGGAGCTAATGTGCCGTGAAAACTACTATTATGTACAGATGTATGGGAATTACGTTTATGTGTTGTAATATTTCGGGTTGCAGGAAACGGCTGGTGATTTTGTCGGTAAAAGGTTAAACGTATTTGAGAAAAAATGGATGAATTTAGAGTTAATCCGTTGAGGCTTGGCCATTTCGGTTCATTATTAAGCTTTTCATGGCGGGGCAGGAAATCCGACTTACATTTTTTTTTCTTCAAAACCCAGCATAATATATGATTTCTATCACCTCTATTCTACATATTTATTTCTTAAATCTGTTATTACGTCTCAAAAGACTAAAATATGAACCGAATCAAATTAATATCACCGTGCCTAAAAAATGTAGCCTGTATTTTTAGACGATAAATCTACGTTAAAACCTGTATTTTTCTTTCCTTATAGCATGATGTTGTCGCGTGCAACGAATGCCAAACCACTTGCAGCACAGCCTTTGGCGCCACAAGGCACCCGTTGCAACCGACAAGCTGTCATTTATACTAGAGCTAAAAATTTAGAATTCCGCCACAAAGCAAGGAGTGAAAAACTCTTCAGAAAAAAACTCTTTTGAAGTGAGGTTACCGATATTGGCAAGTGAACGTATATACTCCACCTTTGAGCGAAAAGGATCGCTTGAATCAAGAAGACGAATGAGTTAGCTACATAAAATATACTCAATAAATAAATATAAGTACATAAATGTATGTAACATAAAAGGAAAAAATGACGGACACGACCTCAACCGTTGGTCTTAGAAATACGAGTTTCTTTTCTATCGTAAGCAACCACTGTGACGAATTTACTGGATTCCCGTGGGACCGTCGAGGAATGGGATCGTCAACTTTAGACGCGGAATCGAGGGGAGACTTCTGATGTGAGGATAATTTATAACATACTTACCTTTTATGAATATGGATTTGTTTGTGACATAACACTTTATTTGTTGACACAACTATTTTATCTATGTCGTAGACACACACGTCCAAAACCAATTAGTTTTATTCATTTATAAAGGAAATTTAGATTCATAGAGGGATCAAACGGGAAATTCGTGTCGCAGAAGGTCAAGGTTTCGGCCAATTAACCAATCAAGACTCAATTTCCTCGCCGCCGCCGTCATTCACGTCGAATAAAAACAAACTGATAACATTACATTCTATGTTCTTGCTTTACGATCGCCGTGGAACGTGCAGTAAAATGATAATATAATTGGCTTCCAAAACTCCTCCGAGTTTCGGTAATAAGGCGTCATTAGACAATGTCAAGAAGTTTCTTTTGTTTCTCTCTGACATCCTCGACTCAAACTTCAATCGTTATAACACGCGTTTTATTAGACGGAACTTTTAAGGTCCATGTTCACCGAAAAGATAACAGCCTGATTATCTAAAAACAGCTGTCACTGTGACATGTTCCCATACAAAAATGTGTTTTAAACAGCTGATTTTAGATAATCAGAGCGGCATCTTTTTGGTGAACACGGACCTAAAACACACTTCCTTTAAGCGGAAAAAGAAACCATTCCTTTATGAATATTTACAATTGTTCACGAAATACTACTTCAGAAGTTTTCCATTCTCGGGAGTCCAGAACGCAAACTGAAGATAAATTAAAAATGCAAAAAAAAGAGAACGGGCGTGATAAAATTTCTTTTTTTAATATTCCATTATTCGTCGGCAGAATGTCGAATGGAGCCGAAACGCTCCGGAACTAATTTCGTTTCGGAATTATTGAAAATGTCTGTAATGGTATTTTCGGCGGACGTTTAGAAATGGAAAAGTTCTTTGATCGCACACGTTTAATGAAACACAAAAGACTCGACGTGTCCCTTTCATGAGAAAAAATATTGTATAAAATATTAAGACTGATTCAGTTTCATTTTGCACAAAGTTACAGGATTTAAGACTCCAACTTTTGTAATGAATAACTGAATAAGAAAAATTAAAGGAAAATTACGTTCTTTTTTATTATTAGGTTATGTTACGATTGTAAAATGTTTATCTTTTATTCAATGGCCTGAATTATAAAATAAGATTTAGTTTTTGCCTTACTTAAAATTACTATAGTATATTATTGTAACTGTACTGGAATAATTTATAATATAATTTGATTTATTTAACCTCGATCCAGGATGTGTTGATTTTTTGCAAAACAGTACGTTAACGACCCGAATGGCGTAGTGGTAGTAACGCTGCCTTACGTTCTTAGGGTCCTGGGTTCGATTCCCGGTAGGAGCAAATGTTTGTGTGATGAGCATTGACATTTGTTTCCGAGTCATGGATGTTTATGTGTATAATAAGTATGTATTTACAAACAAAAACAAAATATATGTATTATATCAACTATCTAGTGTACACGACACAAGCTTTGCTTAGTGTGGCACTAGGTGGCGCTGTGTTAATGTCCAGCGATATTTATTTATTTATTTTATTTTAAACGTGCGTGCGTTAACGTGTTAACGTTACGTGTACTATATTCAATCAAATACACATAAACACGGATGTTCGGACCAAACAAATATTCTAAATATCAATCTGAAACATACACGTCGAATTATAACAACCAACTAGAACGTTTTCATTGGAAGTACTACTTACACACTAATTGGTATGTCAATTTGTCTGGCGTCAGTCATTTCCCTTTTGTATGAAAATATGGCCACATAAACTAATTTCAAATAACATGATATCGAAGGTGTCTCGAATCGAATCCAACTCGGAATAAAATTAAAGCAGTGTAAATAGTGTAATTTTGCGTCGTAGTCAAAATTCAGGAGCTTGTCCATAAATAAATCAATATAAATTACTACCCAATATAATATAATTAATCGACACCCGATCAATTATTAATAAAATTCCTATGTTAAATTGTTAAAATTAGTATAACACAAAAGAATAACACAAAAGTAATAAATATAATCACTCTACGCGGGACAAGTCTCTGAATCCATCTATTTGTGTGTGCAAAGGAATTCTAGGGCTAGTTACAGACGGGCTGCGTTTAAACACGGGTTGTTTACATATACCGATTTCAGAAAGTAAGAAAAAACCTACTTATCCATTTTATTATCGATTCGAGTTGAAAATCATTAGCATGATACCTCCTTGAATTTTCCCAGGTTGCGAAGCGACACCTTTTAGAAAATATTACTTCTCATACGACTTCAACATAGAAGAGGCAAGAAAATTGGCTGATCCCCATCTTTGTTCTTGTATGAGCTGTGTTTTCTATATAAGAAGAGGTCTCTTCACTCACCAAGCTTGCACAAGGCAGATCGGGGGTTTTAGACTTCTATTAATTATTGTAAGTCTAAGTTTCGTCACGTTTTCCGTCACCAATATTAGTAATATCTTAGATAAACTTAGAAGCTGCATTTGAATTTCCAAGAAGACGTATTTACCCGAATTTGGAATCACAACCTTAAACTCATGTTCGTCCTAATGAGAATCGAGGCTTTAACAACCAGGTTGTCACGACACGACTCGCGTTAACGTGATAGTAGAAAAAAAACAGACAAAGAGTCGTCCAGGTCACTACGTACTGGTCGGACCAAATTTGATTCATTGATTCAAGAAAAACAAGAAATAAAAAAAGACATGAAGTGAAAACTTCTTTAGCCGCGTTGAGCACTTTTCGGGTGAACAAAAATCAAGGAACTCGCATGACCGTCACCTAACGGTTCGTAGCACTCGTAGCCGAACCGCTACGGCGTAGCACCACTTAGGCGTGCGCGGGACACAACCCGTAGCAGATATACAACTCCTCATAGACTGCCCCGCATATTTTTGTTGGTTACTGCCTCCTCTTTGAATTTAATTTAACCTGTCTTCGTGCTATTATACACTCATAATACTTTTCATACGGATAGGGAATTAAAAAGTCAGTGTTTGCCAATTTCTGCAACAGAAATAAAAGTTTATGAGTACAATCCGTTATTTCGTATTGCATTATTTTGCGCATACAATTACTTTTTCATAAATAAAAACGAGTATTTTTAACCGACTTTGTGTTACAGCTGTTATTCATACAATGTACTCCTTTAGTGTGAATTTTTAAATACAGCTGTACCAAAGTGCTGCACGAGAACATAAAAACTAAACCAACAGACGGATCGGTGGCACATTTTTCAAAGGATTATTATTTCGTTGTTTTATTTTTCATTACAGTTCAATTATTCATGTTTTTAGAGTAATAACGGCCTCTTGTATCGCTTTCCGGGTAGCAGTGGCGAGGGCTTCATACAACTAGAAACCAACCGTCTTCCCTTCGGAACAACCACTGTACTGGAGTCTACTATTGCCAAAAGTAAAACGATATAGATAATTCCGTTAGGACGTGATTGTCCAAACATGACTAAAACCACAAATAGTTCGATGTATGGTTTTTTCAAACAATACTTTAAAGTATTGTTTTTAATGCACCGGACCGGCTAATCTGTTATAAAAATTATTCCCATTATTTACCGCTTTCACGGCACGGCTGGTTATAGTAAATAATATGTTGGTTCCGATTGTCATTCAATAGATCTCCTTGACAGTTGTTACAGGTATCCAGAAGCCTGAAAATCTGACAACCAGTCTTAGCGAGGGGTATCGTGTTACCCAATGGGTTGGAGTCAGATAGATATGGAGGGTACTGGTATTCAGAGCGGTTTGACTGGACTACCAGCTTCCAGTTCAACATAATAATATCTGCCAAGTCTTTTCTCAATTACATTGGGGAAAATGCAAGGTAAATGATGGATCACAGTTTTCATGTTTTTTGTCGAGCATTTCTTTTAACGATACCTAAACCCATTAAAAATCACTCCTTACATCTTTAAGTAACAACCACTCAACGTTCAAGTCATAATCGTAAAACAATTGAAATAAGCCCCCATTCGGGTTGTAAACGATCACCCACTTACACCCTCTGTATTGGAATCTTTCCAATTTGTAATTGCCGTACAGCCGTACCGGTGGAAACCACTTCAGACCTGTTACTGATTGCAGCTATTATCGCAGGTAGAAACGTGACCGATACGTACTTGGAGTACTCTTTGGTCCTTTTATACTTGCAATATGGTAGGTACTTGTTATGCGGACTGGTCTTTTATGTCGCTCTGTTATGTTGAGTTAAAAGGCTTTTATTTATTTCGTACTTTCAGATTGAGTATTGGGTTTAATTACGCCTTGAGGCCAATTAGCACGAGTTTTGACATGTTTCGAAATGTAACTATGTCAACTTTAAAATAAAATTAAAGCACTGTGTCCCACGCTGGGCAAATGCCTCTTAAATGGCAAATGTCTGTCTTACGCCATCTCCGGCCATGATGGCCCTTCAATCATGATCAGATCGTCACGCCACCTTCATCGAGGTCGACCTCGACGGCGCTTTCATTCCTCAGGCGTCCAGTGTGTGACTATCTTTGCCCATCTCTGGTGCATCCATGCCACGTGGCCCGCCCACTCCCATTTGTTGAAACAATTTCTTTCATTGCTCTAAAGAATTTCTTACATTTGTTTATTTCGCAGGCGCTGTTGCAACACGCGTGCCGTTTGAACATGTGGCTCATGTCCAAGCGGTTAAGCAGTTTACTATTATTAAATTTAATATTAAATACCTATTATCAACACCATCAGAGGAGCTCATGGCAAAACATGGAACAGCTGCTTGGGTCGATCTTTAGGTTAAGCCATGCTTGCCTAGGTTGGTCTGTGGATGGGTGACCACCCATTACATACCGACTTTCCTCCGTGCCTCAGAAAGCACGTAAAGCCGTTGGTCCCGGATGTCATTTGTTGATCTTTTACAGTCGTTGGGTAGTCATTGGCCAAAAAGTCTGACAACCAGTCTTACCAAGGGGTATCGTATTACCCAGTTATAACTGTGTTGTGGAGGACAAATAAGAAGTCGCTCTATGTAAAATACTGGTATTCAGCTGCATCCGGTTAGACTGGAAGCCGACCCCAACATAGTTGGGAAAAGGCTAGGCAGATGATGATCATCATCAGATCTTTGCTTCTGCCAGTCCCAACGCTTTACTTCCGATGGCAAACAATGTTGTCTGCCCATCTCACCGCCAGACGATTAACCCAACATTTTAAAGTCCAAGAGCGCCATTTGGTTACAATACGATAAACCTAAAGATTATGATTGTACTACGTACAACAAAAGCAAGAATCTCACAATACCTGACACACAGAATGTAATTAAGCCAGACATGAAAACTTACGTCGGTTGTACCGTCGGAACTTGCAGTGACATAAATTAGTTGCAATGCTCTTGCGACTGGCAATGGCTGGCAATAGTCCAATTTAACGAATAATGAAGTCAGATGGTAGGTTTATGAGTGAAAAGATACCATTGATCACTGTCGCTTAGATGCAACTGTACAATGTATAAATTACTGTTCGATACCGATTATCTGCTTATTTGCATGGGTAAGTTGCTACACGTCTAGCGTGAGATGAATAGTCGAGTGTTGAGTACCTAACTCTTAAGGCGCTTAGACGAGCTAAATTAGCAACTCTATTTGTGGTGGTTCAAACTTCGTTTGAAATGCTGCTAGAATAAAGTTCTAATCAGCTTGCACTACAAAGTGGTTGTTACGTCAGCCACTGCGGGCCAAATAGCGCGAAATGAGTGGTTTCGATCGATTTACAAAAAAAACTATTGATTGGATTAAAAAACTGAAACAGTATCATGCTAATATATTGCTTGTAGAATTATTTGCCAAAAAATCAGAATGATCGCATGCATATTAGTAAGTTTTTGATTGTTTCAAATATATTTTTAGAGATAAGTTCGTGATTTCTTTTTATCGAGCCAAATTAATTGTATTGTATTTTCAAAACAATATCATGTTAGCATATATCCTGAAGAATATCATATATTTTTCTGGTCTTGTTTATAGCAGTGAATCTTATACTTTTAGTAATTATAAACCTCGCGTTTAGCTCATGTAATCGCCTTAAGCACTTACTTATTTCCCACTATATAACCACCACAATCAAAGGATCTACTACAACTGTATTTTTCTAAGAACAGAAGCAATTACTTATTAAATAAATAAATAAACAGCAATAGTTCCTTTTACATCATCATCGTATGTTCTCACTGCCACTGAAGAGTGAATGGGCTGTTAATCAATGACGCGAGCCTAGTGCGGGTTGGTAGATGTCACATTTCTTCGAATTTTTTGGCTCTATGACACGCCGGTTTCCTCACAATGTTTTCCTCAGTTTTCCTTCACCGTTTTAAGAGCAGTGGTGATCTACATACGGTAATGTTTGTGTTTTTGTACTTACGTTTTTGACTATTGTAATCCAAAATTGTATCATACGTTCTTTCCGAATAACTGCATAGCCTTTATGCGGAGGCTTAGCATGCCTTTTAATTAGTATTATTTATAGCAATTCTGTACATTTTAGTGTTTCCAAATCTTTGTTTACTTTTGTGATGTCATAATAACAATGACAAGCCTAGTTTTTCTTTTAATCTTATTGCTGTAACCATGGACTTATTATGTAGTGGTTTTATATACATTTGATGTAAGACCTTCTTTGTTAACCATTTTATTGTTCTATGTTCTAGAACCCATGTTCAAATAAAACATATATTATTGTACCATGCTAGAACCTACATTTTAAAATTCATAATTTCATCATGAAGGGAACCCGAGCCGAAAAGATTCAGTCTCCGTGTGGTCCTTGAGCCAGCAACAAGCTGGAAATTACTCTGAAATATTTGACGTGGTCGCTAAGTCTGCAAAATCTAGACCTGGCGTCCTATTGAAGCCCTAACATCCGTGAAAAGCTGCTGCTACTACACTGCTACATCTATTATACTACTACTGAGAGCTTGGACGCTGTCAGCCTTGAGACATTGACTACTACTTCTAAGAACCTAGACACGGACAGCGGGTGAGCCTCGACCCTCGAACCATCGGAGATTGGCGACTGCGAGTGAGCCTATCACTGCGGCGAGCGGTTTCTGCCAACTGCGAGCTTCGGACCTGGACCTGGACCTGGACCCTTATCATACCTCGGCTTCCCTAACTTAGTAAATTTCTATTCCCTTGTATTATTAAACCATCATATTTTCTCTTGCCATTTTTCTTTAAACTTTACACAATGCAACCTTACATTTTCCTCTCCACGAAAATGTAACGTTACAATACTCATCATCATCTGCATCATCATCCACAGCCCAACTTCACCCACTGCTGGGTATAGGCATCTCTTTGTTTGTGCCATCATCTGCCTGGTCTTGCTCAACTACTTACATTAGAGTCAACTCGACGAGTCTTACCGTTGGCAGCTGAATACCAGTATTTTACAAGGAGGTAATGCCTGTCTGACCTCCACAACCCAGTAACTTGGTAAAACGATAACCTTTGTTGTCAGACCGTGGCTGTTAAACTGCAGATGCAAAAGCTGATAAAATTACACGAGGCTGATTCATCAATGAACGTCACTGGCATGGCTTATAAATCTCTGGTTTCCTGGTCTGTGTAAATCTTATGCAATCGTAATGGTGATAATGAGTTATTATGTCATCATTAAAGTTGGATATTTTTCTAATTACAAGACGCACAAACGTTGGTGCAAGCCAGAAAAATGATGAAGCAGTTTTCATTGAGAAAATAATTGACTAAAACACAACTCCGATAGAGTTCAAGAGCGACAGCATAGATAGAATATACACAGTAAAATTCATTCTTAGAAAATAGAAGACCAGATCAGATCAGTACCATCCCAACATTGCCTGATTCTAGTCGTGGGTATGGTTACAAATATTTTAACTCATATGTAACACAAACAGCCAGACCCGGAACAACTATCTGTAGGCCATACAAATACTGGTCCGTGCGGAGATCGAATCCTCGACACGCAATGCAGCAGCTCGCTCAAGGGGTGTCCTACGTGAGCGACGAATACGACGCGATGCGGCGCGCGACACTGCGAACGCGACGAACGCGAAAAACTCAACGGTATCTGCTTGCGGCCCATATGGCATTGCGGCGAGACGCGACGTAACGCGTACTTGTTTTGAGGGCAACCAGACTCAACACGACAAACTACGAAATGGAAAGATTGTTTTTTTTTATATGATTGATTTGATTCAGTTGATTCTTTCTGTGTTTATTTACGATTTTTTTTTCAAACTTACAGAGTTTAAAAAAAAATCTTATTCTTATATCTTATTCTTATATCTTTATTTTTTCATGATTCGAGAAGTAATGACCAAAATCACGTAGGATATTTTTTTCTTGTAGCATCGCGTCGCATTCCATCGTGACGTGGCGGGCGCGTCGCATTCCATCGTGACGTGGCGGGCGCGTCGCGTCACGTCGTATTCGTCGCTCAAGTAGGACACTGCGTTAGCCACTACGCCAACAATCAACGTACGTGCCATATATGGTTATGAAGTTCCTTACTTTCACATTGACTAGTCTCACTGAGTCACACCTAATAATCGTTTTGCAAGTACAAGAGTCAGCTCATGAATCGAAAGATGTCGTCTGGTTTCTCAAAATTTTCATGCGATAAGAAACAGCTGACGCACGCAGAAAACAGCCAACGGCCTAATCGGATTAAAACAAAATGGGATCGTAATTATATTGTATTAAATTCTATTTCATAACAACATGTTTTATTAATTGCATTGAAATCGCCTCGTCAGCGCTCATTGTTTGCAAGAATAGATCATGATTAGTCGTCCCGTAATGACAGTGACAAACGGACAGCTTACAAATTATATTTATTGTTAACAATGCTGACAGTTGGATTAATTTTGCGTTTTTATTTTGTGGCCATTTTATATTTTTGAAGTTAAATTATTCACACCATTATAAATGCGAAAGTGTGGCTTTCAGTGAGTTGGGTTATAACTGCTACACTAACAAATGAAAAAAATATGATTTTTACGTGAAAAATACGAATACTTTTCAAGCATACTATTATAGTTAGAATAAAATAGAATAGAATAATCATTTATTCGCTAATGGACAGCACAACACAAAGAGCAGCACATACATATACTCGTAGATTATAACAACAAACAGCTTAACAATTAATTAAAACAGCTCAACTGCGCTGAGCATGCCCATAACGAAAGGGTAGCCAATTCAGCATATGCTGGGTGTAAAACACTCAGCGCTGGTTTTCAGTAGGCCCCCCGCAGTGACACACGGATGAGGGTAGTATGTGGTAAATAAATAATGTTACCGTTTGTGGAATATTAAAAGTTGAGAACATTCAGTTTTTCAATAAGGCCGATATCTCTATAGTTACACTATTCTTGTCAATATCGACAAGTGACAAACTACACATTCAAGTCCGAGCCGGAAACTTCTCACACGTGCTAAGCAACATTTAGGGCTGAATTCTTAGGGCACGCCACGATAGTGGCGGTAAGTCCCCTCTTTGAGGAGTGGCTGGAGAGGCGCCACGGCGTCCTCACCTTCCGCCTGACGCAGGTCCTCACCGGACACGGATGTTTCGGGAGGTACCTGCACCGAATCGGGCGGGAGGAATCGCCCGGGTGTCTCCACTGCGAGGATCGACCGGAGGACACGGTGGAGCACACGGTGGAAGTCTGCCCTGCGTGGGCGGAGCTCCGCCGTGTCCTCGTGGCGGCGATCGGCGGCGGCGACCTCTCGCGTCCGGCCCTGGTTCAATCCATGGTCCGGAGCGAGACGGAATGGGAAGCCGTCGCCTCCTTCTGCGAAGCAGTCATGCTAGCGAAGGAGGTGGCGGAACGAGAGAGGGAGAGATCCTCTCTTCCCGGCCGCCGCGGGAGACGCAACGGGCGTCGGGGGCCACGTGGTGGCTACCGGCCACCGTAGATGCGGGCCTGTGGTCGGCTGGCTATGGGCAATAGCTGGCCGTCCGGCCGTCTAACGACGACGACAGGCCGTGTCGACGGCGCGTTCGTGTTCCACGCGCGCCTCAAAGAGATGTCAGCATAAGGGGAGGGGCCCGCAAGGGCCGAAGCCTGCCGGGGTTGCGGGCCTGTTCGAAAGAGATACCGCGGCCCCGGAACATAAAGGGCGAGGAAGGAACATGGATGGGTTTTAGTCAGTAAGAGTCTGACACTCCCTCCCGCTCCGCCCAGAGTGGGAGAAGTCATTTGATGATTTCCCATCCTAAAAAAAAAAAAGGGGCTGAATTCTTGTTGCGCTGATGGTCGATATACAGTCAATCGTGACATCAGCGAGAACAAAATACGGCTACGGCTGTCGGTCGCCGCTGACGTACAAAATGGTGCTATATAGAACACAATATATACTCGTAGGTATACAACTGATTGTCAGCGCGACAAGAATTCCAGCGTTAAAGATCTCGGTTGTCATTTTGAATCATTGCTAGATCTTCCTTAGTTTGAAACCATTTCCAGCGCCTAGCTAGAACTAAGCAAGTCATAACAAACGATTAGTTTCGCTTAGATAATTAATTCTCGTGTTTTCTTCCCTGCATCCCTCTAATCTCACGACACACCGTATTTTACTTAACCCTCGCATTGCTCACTGGCTACAAGCTTACAAGCTTGGCTTTAAACAACCACTATTTAATTACGCACGACGTGACATAGGGAACTCATTAGACAATCTTGAAATCCGTTGGGAAATTAATTGGGAAAGAAGTGGCGGTTTTATTCATGGTTGATTTCCTTGGGTACGGATGGAACTATGGCTTTTGGTTTTTTGCTTTGGTATAAAGCCTGTTTTCTAAAAAGTCGTAGAACAAATCTTGTTCTTTGTGATGTCAGTAATCTACTCCTCCGAGGTTGTTGAAAGAAAGAAAGAAAGAAAAAATGTTTATTTGACGTCAGTACATTAAGCACACACACAACACTATTTAAAAAAAGTGGTGTTAGTGTTTTTCAAACAGCCATGAATAGTGCATCACTTTTTAATCATTTTTTTTGTCATCTTTAATTTAAAGTGATAAGTATGTATAAACAGAAAATGAATCAAAAGTCCAAAGTACGAGTTGGACTCGCGCATGTATTGTTCCGTGCCATCGTCCCTTCATTTAATTATTTGTTGTTCTATCGGCAACAGAAATACATGTTCTGTGAACATTTAAACTGTCTGCTTATTACCAAACTATGAAAGGATCAAATAAACTACAGTAGTGCCAAGTTATTAGATCATATTTGACATTTCATCACAATACAATAACAACGTAACTTTGCAACGGCTGACATAAATATTATTTATTTATTCGAAGTTAGAACTGCACAATTGCTTTACATTTTTTAATTACAATTGCATATTTATTGTAATAATGACAAAAAAAGCTAACCTTTACTTAGAACTGATAGATGTCAAATGTAATCCATTAAGGTCCATGTTCACCAAAAAGATGACGGTTTGATTATCTAAAACAGCTGTTTAAAACACATTTTTGTATGGGAACATGTCAAAGTGACAGCTGTTTTTAGATAATCAGCCTGTTATGTTTTCGGAAAACATGGACCTTAATCGACCCTACTATATTCAATTCTATTGGTGTCATGAGTAGTAAAACCGAAATAAACAAAATGAAATTTGAATCAAGTGTCTCAAACATGCATGTTCAGTTGAAAATAGTTATTTTCAAATCTTCTGGTACGACATTTTCATTTATTTTCCCCTATAGTTTTCGGTGACGAAAAATATTGCGTCTTCCTGGGTGTCTCAATATATTTCAATATAGTGTGTCCACTGACGTGTCCAAACTGTTGATGTCACACTATTGACGTCAAAGAAACCATAATTTATACGAAGCACGTCTTATGAATAGTCCTGAATTTGAATGGTTTTATAAAAACCGGGGCACGCCTGATGTCCGGTCCTAACTCATCGCATATTCAATTTCTTGTGAAACCCCTCTCATTTATATACATGAAATTTTTTCTTCAAGTCAAATTCTTCATATTTAATTAAAATTCTGAAGAGAAGACTGACTTATATTTCTTGTTATAAAACTAGATTTATCATTTTAAATTGTGACAGTCGAGGCTATGAATAAAACTTTTTACTTAAACAAAATTGCTGATTTTCGAAAGTTGTTTAATCAAAAACAATCTGTTTCAATAACATTTTAAAGTTAGTACTTATTATTTATTGTAATTTAAATAACTTTTGTTTCGAAGAAATTAATCAAATTATTGTATAATGGAATCAACCTAGAAAACAGTTTGTGGTCTAAAATTGGGGACAGTAGAATGAGGCTTTATCTAACCTAGTTCTAGTTTTTTACATAGCCATATTCAAAAAGGTACATTTCTAAAGGACCTCTTGTGAGGTCAAGATATAAATAAGACGGCATTTGTAGCAATTTTTATTTCCCGCTTACTGTCGGCTAGATAAATGCCGTCCCTCAAGACCGAATTTCGGAGTTCAGGACTAAAGATCGATGTTAGACGATACATATTGCGTTTGCGTGGCTAGGCTCGTAAACTTCAGATAACCCTTACTACGTTAGATAAATAAATCCTGTCTGTGAGCTATTCCGGGAATATTGGATGCTGTAATGGAAATTAATATGTCTTGATTAATTTGCGGTGGTTTGTGTACACAGATATTAATTCATTTATTAATACTGTTATGGTTTACAGATTCGCTTTAATTATTTAACAAAGATGGTGCAAAAAATTACAATTGAAAATTTAAAGTTTTCATTTTAATTTCAATGGATTTTCACACGCAGGCAGAGTAAGACTTGGTGCCTTTTTCTACTAATAGTGCTTTGACCATCTGGGATAATTATACCACCAAGTTGGCGAAGCCATAGGAAATAGATATGGTCTACATTTTAATTTGTTGTTTCCTAACGAATGAACACTATATGAGCAGGTTCTATAATAATTTTATATTTATTTTGAGTTGGTTATTTGCATTCTATTCCGTTTTTTGTCGTGTTTTTCCCCAAATCCTGAATGAAAAAATATTTTGTAATTCTTCATAAATTAAAAAAAAAATGTTAAAGCTATTTAATACTATAAGTTAAAATACACCGAGAATAAATCGGACAAACTAACAAAAATATCGACCATTTCTTTGTAATTTTTCGATATTTGGTTGCTTATTTTATAAAGAGGGTTTCCTCCAAACGTAGTTTTTCATGTAGACGTAATAAGTTATATTCCATTTACTAGTCCGACCCTTTTCACAAGCCTTACAACACGTAGCGGCGCGATAAATAAAAATAACTTTAACCTTTAGATCAACGTAAAACCTTTACATAAGTATTATTTATAATGCAAAGAATATTCTTATATTATTAGCATATTTAAATGGTACTCTTGCTCTCTTTACGAGACTAGAATAAATTATATTCTAACATGACTTGTACATTTATAAAATGGTACAACACATAATACTAAATTTTTGCTGAAAATCGAGATATTGAGCCGCTTACGCTACCAATAACTAAATGCATTCAGATTTAAACACAATATTTGAGACATAACCATGAAAAGATTGTCAGAAACAGAATATAATTGACGACCCGAATGGCTTAGTGGTAGTGACGCTGCCTTACGTTCTTAGGGTCCTGGGTTTGAATCCTAGTTGGAGCAAATGTTTGTGTGATGAGCATTGATATTTTGTTTCCGAGTCATGGATGTTTATATCTAAAATAAGTATGTATTTACAAACAAAAAGTAAATATGTATTTGAAGCGACTGTCTATCTAACCTCCACAACCCAGTTATTGCTTGGTATCAACTATCTAGTGTCCACGATACAAGCTTTGCTTAGTGTGGCACGAGGTGGCGCTGTGTGTTAATGTCTAGCGATATTTATTTATTTAATAAATGTATTCAGCGATTTATAAGGTCAAACATTAAAGCTCAAATATTAGGGCCTAATATTTGACTATTTTCGTGACATTAAAATTACAAATGAAGATGAAGTGCCTTATAATTAAGTTATGTTAATGCTCATAAGTATGTGCATAAACTATTTTCCTATCCAAAGACATTAATTTGTCTAATCTTCCAAGGTGTTATGATGCAACGTGAGAGAAGCCACAGTATGCAGTAGTCTGTGACGGGCAGAGTTGATTTTCTCACAGACGATTTACAGAAATTGCTAAAGCTGATTCTACATAAACAAAAACCTTACAAAACAATGAATACTCACTAATAACAGTAAAATTGACCCTCAGGTTCCTGGTGGGCGAGTTCTTGAAGTCAACCCTGCAGCGGTAGACACCTGCGTCGGTGGAGACCACGCTGTCCACAAACAAAACCGCTGGGTTGGCGGCCGCGCGGAAGTAGGCGCGGGTTCCGAAGCCCGAAGTGGAGGACCAGAGCTTCGGCTGAGAGGCGAGGCGACCTCGGACATCGTAGCTGCGGGGAAAATAGGATTATTTGTATTTTTTTGAAGAAGAACCTCAAAGAACTTAAGCCTTAACCTCAAGGATCTTAACCCTGGTTCCCAATTAGTCACCTATTCAGGTCAATATCTCCGGACGGACTACGAATTGGTAAAAGTAGTGTTAGTGGCAAAAAAATCTTGGAAAGCTTCGAGCTAAGAAAAGATATAAATGATCACTACATAATATTACATAACAAAGTCCTTTGACGTGTCTGTCTGTCTGTTCAAGAAAAACTGTCGGTTATAGTTTTGGTTTCCCCACTTACTCCTTAGGACCATGTTCACCAAAAATATGACAGTCTGATTATCTAAAACAGGTGTTTAAAACACATTTTAGTATAGTAATATGTCACAGTTGCAGCTGTTTATAGATAATCAGACTGTTATCTTTTCGGTGAACACGGACCTTAGAGTAGGCCAAAGTAATTGTCAGTTAATGTCATGTATTTCGGACTACGAATTGCCAAAATTCGTGCTAAGAGCATAGATTTTCCTTAAAAAGTTATTTCCAATAGTAAATATATTATGGTTATTGGCCCTTGGAGCACATACACATACATCGCGACCTTTGAGGAATGCTTTCTGTAATTCTGTACCAACTATTTGGTTTTACTTTTTACGAAGTATAAGAAAACGTGGTTACTTTTCATCGCACATGGGTTCGTCTCCCTGGTCGGGTAAAGTGTTTTTGGGTTTTTCCGTCACGGGTTTTTTTAGAAGTCGGTTCGGGCTTCTGTAAAATGGTTCAACCCCTATTATATAGGGCAGAGGTTCTCAAACATTTTTTTCTGGTAGACCACTTTGAACTTGTTTTGGTGTCGGTGGACCCCCTGTAGCATTTTCTTTCAAGCCCGTGAACTAAAAAAGAAAAGCAAGACATTTGCGATATATTTTTTTCGCACTATCTGTTAGGATTGCATGAGGATCGTTGTTCCCAAGATATTTTTTTTGGCAAAAATCCGAAAATTGTAATCTTCTGGCTTCGAAATGTTTTTTTTTATGACTTAACACGACCATTTTCACCGAAATACAACCTGTCATCACCGGAACATTTGATCTTTATTACTTTTTCTAGTACCTAGCTTAATATCTGGCTACATTGATCAAGCTAAGCCAACCTTTTTGTTCTTTGGCATCGAACCCAGGTAAAATTTCGTGGACCTCCACTTACAGCTTGTGAACCCCCACATTTTCTTCAAGCCAATGTAGACCCCCGATGGGTCTCCCGTTGACCCTTGGGGGTCCACCTGGACCACTTTGGGAATCACTGATATAGGGTGACTGGTAATTAGTGTACGATACTTACACACGTGATTGTGCTCATGATAACAAACAACTTTTACTATTGGACAAAAGCTGAAATCGCAAAAAAAAATCTGCTGTTCAGTACATTAGGCAAACATAAATGTATTGAACAGCTGTTTTTTTTTAAGTTTCGTACACTAATTACCAGTCACCCTATATGGGACACATAACCGATGAAATATAGGTGTACTTCAAATGGGGTAGTTGAGTACG
Source organism: Xestia c-nigrum (assembly GCA_916618015.1). Classification (NCBI taxonomy): domain Eukaryota; kingdom Metazoa; phylum Arthropoda; class Insecta; order Lepidoptera; family Noctuidae; genus Xestia; species Xestia c-nigrum. Next base: position 937,123 of record OU745251.1, on the reverse strand, counting down.
CTACTGCCAAGCCCTTCGGGGATTACAAGCGTAGTGTTATGTTATGTATAAACCGATTACTCTACCTAACTATTATCCCTTCCTGAATGAATACTGCTAATTAATATCCGATGGATAGTGAGTAATGATCCGCGCGGGTGTAACTGGTCCTTATCGCCATCTCAGGGTTAGTTAGCCGGAAAGTGGTACTTGAAACAGTATCGTCGTTAAGTTGTCGGCCCTTGGGCGCTTAGCCAGGGTGAGAATGGAGGATAATCATGGCAAAAAATATCATTATTATTCCCTAAAACAATTTGGATGTAAGGTTTTGATTATTCTCGTGTTTCGAACGGCCTACAAACGTGTTTTAAAATCAATACTTTCTTATTCGTTTACGTCATTATTTTACTCAAAGTGTCCTGAGAAAAATATGAAGATCAGGTGTATGTCCAGGTTTGAACGTGGACGAGGCAAAGGAGAATCTATGGATCGTAGAAGGTGGCGTTCGGTGGTGTTTGCCGATCCACAAGAAAGGCGTGAGTTCACGATGACAATAGACATGGAACTATTACGGACAGGAAATGTTGTGGCTAGTATATTTCCATCATCATCATTTTCTTACCCGGCGGAGGAGCTCGTGGCTAAATAATATCAGCAGCTCAGGTCGATCTTTAGGTTAAGCCATGCTTGCCTAGGTTGGTCTGTGGATGTGTGACCACCCTTATATACCGAGTTTCCTCCGTGCCTCGGAAAGCTCGTTAAGCCGTTGATCCCGGCTGTCATTTGTCCATCTTTGACAGTCGTTACAGGTAGTCAATGACCCCAAAAGTCTGACACCAGTCTTAGCAAGTGGTATCGTATTTCCCAGTATTATCTGGGTTGTGGAGGTCAGATAGGCAGTCGCTCCATGTAAAATACTGGTATTCCGCTGCATCTGGTTAGACTGGAAGCCGAACCCAACATAGATGGGAAAAGGCAGGCATATAATCATTTTCTTACCCATATCCCAATACAGACGACAAATCTAATTAGTCCGTAAGGAAGATTATCAAAAAATATTTGACCCGTATGTTTTCTTTTGCAACGTAAACTAAAATTGACGAAGATACGACGCTTTTAAAGTTCCCAATACGTCACGCCTTGGTATACTTTTTAGTGAGTTCTGACGTCACGAGCCCCCACTCCCGAGTATTGATGCGTTTTACAAAAGCAAAATTACGTGTTCGTTATTTTTCAATACTTATACTGACGAACTATATAGATTTGCAATATTTATTTGGATACTTTTGTTATTCGTATTCATTTGGGGTCGGCGAATAACGCCATTTTTCGTCGTAATTTTATTAAATTTAATTCTAAGCAAACACTGGGCATGCTTCATATACTACTATTGTTTTTCTCAAATGTAATAAATAAATGAAGTAATGTTGGGACGTTGACTGAGAAAATTGCCTTGGATCAGTTTATAAAGCTAAGTAACACAAGGAACTCGGATCAAACTTAGTAGTAACTTAATACTGCAGAAACGATTCAACTACGAAACACTAAACGACCTTTTAAAACACATAAAACAAAGTAGTTTTGCAAATTCAACGTCCCAGATAACTGCAATCCTTCTTTCCAACAACACAAATACACTTGTAAACCCGGTGTTTATCTGTATAAGACTCGTCGATAAAATGTCTAAGCCCTTAGTCCTCGCTGCAGTGTATAGTGAAGCTGAAGCAATCAATCTGGGTGCACTTAGCATTCAATCGGGAGAGCGACCGGCAAAGATAGTGCTGTACGTAGGTTGGGTTTGCGGCGTCTGACATACTGGGCAAAAGTTTACCTGTATTTCACGTTTTGGAGAGTTGAATTTTTCATTAACTAAAATAAAATTGTCAAAAGATAGTTATTTCTTTACCGAGATTGCCACACATTATAAACTTACCGAGTTTTGTAAGCCCCATTAAGCCTACAGATATACGACGTGGTACGTTAAATGCGCGAAACCTCAGACACCCCAAATTATTTGAAATTCAATTGACTTCTGAGAGAGAAAAAAATATTTAAAAAGTAAAGGTTTTATTTATTTTATTTATTATTTATTATCCCGCGTATGAGAAAATTTAAATTGGACGACAACCATTTGTATTTGTTTATTTACCTATTTTGGCAGGTTTGCGCAAGTGATGGCTTGACCTATTATTTTTTTTATTGCAACCAATATTAAAAAAATGGTTCAATTGATTCTGTCCATGAGTCTAATCAAACACGTTGTATAGTGCTAGGCTGGTTTCCTCACGATGTTTTCCTTCCCCGAAGCAAGTGTCTATAATACAATACGCTCATAAATCCGAAATACAAGAGATACATGGCTTGGGTTCGTACCAATGATTCGGCAGTCCGACGATCACAGCACTAGGCTATCAGTGCTTACACAACTAATGAATTTAGTAGACTAGAGTGCACGCACGTGTCAGTAATCGTGTAGCTCAACTAAGAAGTTAAGGACAAGTTTAGCCTTGTCTAACAAACAGTGAACTGTCTGAAAACTCCTCCACTTTCGCTCTGCCACTTTCGTGTTCTTCATTAACTATGCAGTATCTTTCGTATTGTGCTTTTTACGTATCGCGACCTTTTCGTACCCCGTTTGACATTCCATGATATTGTGTGTGTGTTTTTTCATTGCAGTGTTTGTTGAAAAATTCAGTTGTTTGACATTTTCAAGATCGTTGTGTAGGAAGGATCATGTTTATATTTGCATACAAGTTTTTTGTGAATGTAATTCACATTGTGTTTCGAGTTTGTGTAAACGACTGTAAGTTGCGAAGTTATGACATTAATTAGAGCAAGTGTGTGTAATATTGTCTTAGTTTGTTACGTGTTGCGAACTTATGCTTGGCACTTCATTATAATTATTTAATTAATTTTAACTTTGATGCTGTTTATAACAATTATGTTTTTTTGGTGTTGGAAAACTTAAAGGATTTATTTCCACTGAGCTCTTTAGCCTGAAGTGAGATTTGACTGGAATATCTACTAAAAATCTTATTTCCGTAAACACCACATCGGTAATCCCCAGAGGGTTAGGTAGGGTGTAGTATATCTAAATATTAATAATAATATGGTGAAACCCTAATCCATTTGCTAATTCATTTAACATTTCATTTGCCATTCCATTTGACATGTCATAAAATAACTCGAGCAGCTTCAGAATGCAGCAGTCTTTTCTAGATATTTTTTGACTAGTGATTTGACACATAAAATGCACGTCGATATTTTACGTTTCGAAATAAAACAAGAGAAAATAGGTATGACTGCAAAACCTTCCGCTATAGCGTTGCCATTCGGATATTTTATTTAAATTTAGTTTTGCCCATAAAAAGAAACGAGCTTGAAAATATGGTTCACCGAATGGTACGGAAATAACCTGACCGGTTTAATGTGGTAACCAAATAGCTGAGTAGATTTTAAGTTACTCTCTGACTGTTAAAAGCTTTACTTCCAGATTGGTTTAGCTCCTTTAACGTAAGTTTAGAGACATGTGCACCATCAAAAATAAAAAAAATAAAAATTATTTAAATTTCTTAATGAACACGCATTTTACTCAGTAAGGGAATTTTTGGACTTAAAATGAGTACACTACGATTTTATTAGTTTTTACAGTTTTTTAAAGTGTTAATGTCTGGTTGAGCGCATTGTTAATAGAATAAATAATTGTTAATTGTTTATTTTTTATTGTTTGATTTGATTTAATTTTAATTCTCTTCAAATTGAATCTGTTTTTATGTTAAGTGAAAATGATAAATTATTTTGTTAATCTTGATTATTGTTGTATTAATTAATTGCTAGTACCTATTGACATTTTTATTTTGTATTTTTCGTTCCTTTTCCTTTATTTAATTTGACATTTTATCTAATTTTGACTTTATCTGTAATTATTTGTGATTGTACTTTTGAATTGTTTAATGTAATGTTTTTTTTTGGTGACGATTTTTTTTGTATTATGTTCTGATCCTTTAATATTTTGTATGCCTTTTGGCGGGGCACAGCTCGGATCTTATTCATTATATCATCTTCTATATGTATGTACCCTGTGTTCACAAATAAATGAATTTGATTTTGAATTTGAATTTGAATCAGTAGCGAAGGATTCATACAACTCGATTCCTAACGGATTCCCTTTGAATGGCATAGTCAGTATTCCATAGAAAAATAATAAAATCACATTCAAGATATGTACTCCGGCTTATCACTTACAAAATTGGACCCTTCACTACTGTGCACCATCCTTCATAAAACTTTTAATAGTGAGAAGTACCTTACTATTTCTTTGGCGAGAATTTTCGAAAATAGTTTTTAGACTGTCGTGGTCGTTAATATTATTTATTAGTGTTAATGCACTAGAAATGAGATGTACGAGTATACAATGTATACCGATTGTTTACTAGACAAAAAATTACATAGTGCTGAATTCACGATTGGTAGTGAACGCGTGAGATACGAGACGTGAGATATTACTTATTACGGCATATCCAAGATGACAACTCTTAGACGCGGTTTAATATGCTGATTGGTTTTAATGGTAAAATTCAGTAGGTACTTACTTTATTTTCTCACTCGCCTCTTAGCTCTTTTCATTGTCTTAATACAACTGGTCCTCGGCTTTACGTTCGCGGAAATCCAGGTATGTACTACGTACCTGTACAAAGGTTCTCCATCGGTCTCCTTGAACCACAGCACCATGGAGACATGGTCCTCTGCAGCGAGGGGTTGGATGTCGCACGGTAATGCAGCCTTCTTCCCCAGCACGCCTTGTGCGTGTGCCGTTGGTACTGGAACAAAGAAACAAATGAATTATTAGATGAATGTGCATTTTTCTGCTGCTTGAGAACTTCGAGGACGGTAATCATTCAACCACCGAGATATAAAGTATCCTTTGTCAGAAAATTATCCTGAACATGACTTGGGTAACGTCTGAATTAAAGACGGACTTTTAAATAAAATTCGACACTTCACGTCTACCTATGTGTGTCATTGAAAAACGTACCAACGATAATGTGAAAGGTAACTGACAGATGTACAGAGTTAGCGTTTGTAATTTAATTCTTGCAAGTATTGGTGGTGTTACGCGAATGGAAAAAATAAGCAATGAGTATATTAGAGGAGGTCTGAAAGTGATGCTGGTGACTGAAAAGTTGTGTGGTAATCGGTTATGTGCTGCGGAGGAACGAGGAAAATAACGAGAGGAAAGTTTTGAATATGAGTTTGTATGGGTATATGAGTAGAGGAAGATAAGATGAAACGGTGCATGAACTGCGTTTATAATAGTATAGAAAGGAAATAACTGTCTGATGAGATGACAAGAAATAGATAAGTATAGAAGAACAAGACATGCTGCGTATAAGGGCAAGAGAATGATGATTTACCACTAACTATTACTCCGTCTGTCTGTTATTCTGATGAATTCTAGTAGGTCGTTTCTACCTACCCCAATGAAAAAAAGACGTTAGTTAATGTCAATATCAGATTATTTCTGATACAGTCACAACAAAATCAAAGCAACATTAAGTAGGCATAGTAAAAATGCCTTCCTCAACCGTTTCCTCGTACTTAAGCAGGGAATAAGAAACTGTGTATCTCGTTGTTTTTACCTATCCATAGAAATAGCCTTGCGATTAAACTAATGCTGGCCGGTAATGGACACATTACTCTTATGGCCATACTAATACGAAGTACGTACGTAGATAATGTAACGGTGCTTAGCGGCTCAAAGGAAAGGTCAAATAAATAGAACAAAAAAAACTGTAAAACGATCCGTAAACATCGGAAAGAAAAGATATCAAATTAAGAAAAATGAGGCACAGAAACCTGAAAGTTCTACAGCCAGTTTTGCCAAAGGGTATCACTTTACCCGGTTTTGGTGCTGAGATAATAAATCGCTCCATGTAAAACACTGGTATTTAGCTGCATCTGGTTCTACTACTGGTAACTATGTTGGGATCGACTTGTAGTCTAACCAGATGAAGCTGAATACCAATATTTTACATGAAGCAATTGCCTATCTGACCTACACAACCCAGTTAGTACTGGGTAAAACCCCTTGGTAAGACTGGTTGTCAGACTTTTTGGGCTACTGACTACCTGAAACGACTGCCAAAGATGGACAAATGACAGCCGGGACCAACTGCTTAACGTGCTTTCCGAGGCACGGAGGAAACTTAGTATGTAAGGGTCACCCATCCACAGACCATCCTAGGCAAGATCGGCCCGAGCGGCTGTTTTTTTTTAGCCATAAGCTAAATAATTATGTTTATACTCAAAATAAGGCAGAACAAGGCTGTCAATGATGATAATTATAAGAATAACTATCTAAACGAACCTATTTTTATATCGTCTTGATTATATATGGCTGCTTCTAATGTAAACTGATATGAAAAGAGTTCGCTCACCTCAGCCTGATTCGGGGAAAAATATCGAATATACAAAACTCATTCTTAGTAATCATCAACAAAAAAGTAATTCGATATCAGCTATATTTCGTTATGGTATCTAAGATAAATTTTAAGAACATACTTCAAATTAAACCTTCATTGTTGTTAGAGGAAAGGAAATTCAGAACGGAAAACCTCTTTTAGAAAATAAGTTATGTAATTCACCTGTGCATAAATCTATACTAATATTATAAAGCAGAAGAGTAGGAACAACCTCTACTCAGGAACTACCAGCTCAAATTGAAAAAATCTTTTTGCATTGGATAGTCCATTCATCGAGGAAGGCTATAGGCTATATAACATCACGCTGTGACCAATAGGAGCGGAGCAGCAATGAAAAATATTACAATACCGGGGGAAATTTTATTCCCTTTGTGAGCTTTTTCTCTCTTATGTGACGCAGACACAGTTGCGTGGGCCAGCTAGTTAAAAGAGAATTAGGGTTCTGACGATATTTAGCCAGGCGCTTCACTGTAAAGTCAAACCTGCTATCAAAATACTGATAGTATAATCTTGAAATTCGTATCATCATTTCAGCCGAAAGACGTCCACAGCTGGACATAGGCCTCTCCAAAGTGTCGCCACATTGACTGGTCCCTTGCGACTCGCATCCAACGGATTCCAGTAACCTTCACCGGGTCACCGGTCCACCTAGTGGGAGGTCTTCCAACGCATCGTCTTCTGGTTCGCGGTCGCCACTCCAGAACTTTTCGGCCCCATCGGCCATCCGATACATTAAATTTGTATAAATGTCACTGACATGTAATTTTCAATCGTGCTGATAAAAAATGTTTCTAAGAACATTTTGCCAGTGCTAAAGCGTCTCGTATTTCCCAGCACTAACTAGGTTGTGGAGGTCAGATAGGCAGTCGCTCCATGTAAAATTTCAGGTATTCAGCTAAATCCAGTAATATTGAAAGCCGACCCCATCATAGTTGGGATTAGGCTCAGCAGTAATATATAATATTGTTTAATTAAATTGCTAGAGCTACTAACTACCTACCATATATAACATCGACGAAACGCGCTTAAATAGATAATTAATACACCCAAACCCAATTAGATCTAAGCATAGTCCATTCATCGAGGAAGGCTATAGGCTATATAACATCACGCTGTGACCAATAGGAGCGGAGCAGCAATGAAAAATATTACAATACCGGGGGAAATTTTATTCCCTTTGTGAGCTTTTTCTCTCTTATGTGACGCAGACACAGTTGCGTGGGCCAGCTAGTTAAAAGAGAATTAGGGTTCTGACGATATTTAGCCAGGCGCTTCACTGTAAAGTCAAACCTGCTATCAAAATACTGATAGTATAATCTTGAAATTCGTATCATCATTTCAGCCGAAAGACGTCCACAGCTGGACATAGGCCTCTCCAAAGTGTCGCCACATTGACTGGTCCCTTGCGACTCGCATCCAACGGATTCCAGTAACCTTCACCGGGTCACCGGTCCACCTAGTGGGAGGTCTTCCAACGCATCGTCTTCTGGTTCGCGGTCGCCACTCCAGAACTTTTCGGCCCCATCGGCCATCCGATACATTAAATTTGTATAAATGTCACTGACATGTAATTTTCAATCGTGCTGATAAAAAATGTTTCTAAGAACATTTTGCCAGTGCTAAAGCGTCTCGTATTTCCCAGCACTAACTAGGTTGTGGAGGTCAGATAGGCAGTCGCTCCATGTAAAATTTCAGGTATTCAGCTAAATCCAGTAATATTGAAAGCCGACCCCATCATAGTTGGGATTAGGCTCAGCAGTAATATATAATATTGTTTAATTAAATTGCTAGAGCTACTAACTACCTACCATATATAACATCGACGAAACGCGCTTAAATAGATAATTAATACACCCAAACCCAATTAGATCTAAGCATAGTTTAATTACCATCCACTCAAAACTAACCAAGAGTATCATTATGCATACAAAAACCAAGATGATATCTTCAAAGAAAGCTTAAACTTTTTACATCAAAACTTAGAAGTCTGTGTATCATTTTAAGTCAAAGTTAATGAACAAAATCTTGTTATATCGGATGAAAGTAGTATTTGAGTACAGACGAAAACCATTGCTTGTCCTTTTGATATCATTTTTAATCTTGCTGGAGACTTAGTTCATTTAATTTGCTATGTCTCGTGTAGTATTTTGAAGTTATTTGGAGTCTGTAAGTTTAATTACGAAGTATAAGTGTAATTCGTCTGGTAGCACAACTATGTTGAGAAGATTAAAAGACGCCTCATAGCGCAAGGTCCTTGAGCGGGTATGTTCTAATGTTCATCTTTCTTAGTTAATCTTAGATACGATTGATACTTTATGGATATTTGGATCGGCAGCGACCTCTCGCAACCGGCCCTGGTTCAATCCATGGTCCGGAGCGGGAGGCCTTCACCTCCTTCTGCGAAGCAGTCATGCTAGCAAAGGTGGTGGCAGAAGGCGAGAGGGAGAGAACCTCTCGTCCTAGCCGCCGCGGGAGACGCAACGGGCGTGCATTTGTGGACAGTGAGCTATGGGCTAGCTCGCCGTCCGTTCGTCTTATGTCGTCAGGCCTTGTCGACGGTGCGTTCGTGTTCCACGCGCGCCTCAAAGAGATGTCAGCACAATAAAGGGCAAGGGCTGAAGACTGCCGGGGCTGCGGGACTGTTCGAAAGAGGTACCGTGGCCCCGGAACATAAAGGGCGAGGAAGGAACATGCATGGGTTCTAGTCAGTAAAATCTGATACTCCCTCTCGCTCCGCCCAGCGTGGGAGGATACAATGATTTCCCATCCGAAAAAAGGGACATTTAGATACCTAAAGTACCTGAATTTATTTTATCATCACCAAAAAGTTGACTATTAGTAATGAAATGGATGTATTTAATTACCGAAAAGCAAGGACCAATTTCGAAGCACGCTGTTCCTCTTTTGTAGATAAGAAAACATTGTATTTCAGGATTAAAGCATTATGTATATTTGATTTGAAAAATTATGTACTACTTACCACTAAAACAAACAACAATCAATTTTAGAGCTTAGTTACGTCCACACATGCCTTTCATCTTTTCACGCTTACATGGCTGAATGCATTTCAACGTTTTGCAATCGATTAATCTACTTAGGTTCAGACATATTTTTAGGACACTTTTGCAATGAGCGTACGCCTGTACACTTCCCAAAGTGTTTGGCAGAACTGTACCAGGAATAGTACACCTACATTTTGCTAGTTGAGTTTAAGTCTCATGATGTTCCACTGCTTGTCTTTGCATCACCTAGAGGTTGAAATGCTGATGGAATTAAGTCTGCCTCTGTACTTTATACTTGAAGTGTTCAGTACATAAATAGGTTCGAACCCAGACAGGCGCATTACTTTGTGTAATTTATTTCATCACCTCTTAAAACGGTGAAGGAAAACATCGTGAGGAAACCGGCATGTCCTCGAACCAAAAATTCGAAGACATGTGACTTCTACGAACCCGTACTGGGCACGCATGGTGGATTATAGCCCATACGCAAAATACGCGCTTTGACGTGGAGTTGCGGTCACCAGCTCGTTGTACAATACAATACGAACTCCGTGGTTGCAACCCACACTGCCCGACCTGGGAATTGAATTCAGTGCTTCATGCTCAGCAATCACGTTTGCGACCAATAACCCAAAGAGTCTTTAATCCTTTTAATTTTCGAACGACATGCACTGTACCTGTACTCACTGACGGTTGATCACTTTTAACCATATTACTAAGGGCATAAAGGTCAAAATTGGCAGGGCATGCAGCAAAGGCTAGCTTACAGCAATTGCAACACAAAGTCAGTAAAAAGTTTGTCTGTTTCGGCTCAGCGGTCGTGCCTGCCGCTCAGTCGCGCGCGACTTGTCTCACGGTATCTCGTATCACATGGCCTGTCGCCATGAGAACGGCTACATTCACCCGATCCGGTTACAACTGGACACCACAGTTTTTAATTAAATGTTTTTAAAGCTCTGTACTGCGTGTATGCTGTTTTATTTGTCGTTCTTTAGTTCCGTTTAATGAAAAGCTGGATTTTGAAGTGGATAATGAATTTTGGAAGTTTTACTTTTGGGTTTTGCAGTGTATTGTGGGGTGTGTGAAGGTATGTTTTGTTGTTGTTATAAGCAATGATAACCCAAATTTATAGGTTCAAACTCGGGTTTACGTTGTTTAAATCATTTTAAAACCACCGTCCCGCTCACGCTGACTTCGTAACCGAGGCCTTAAATCGTAGTCGTGAAACTTAAGTAAAGTAATAAATGTAAATAAGGAAATGAGCGTCATCATCATCATCATCATCATCATCTGCCTGCCTTTTTCCAAATATGTTGGGGTCGGCTTCCAGTCTAACCGAATGGAACAGAATACCAGTATTTTACTCGGAGCTACTGCCTATCTGATCTCCACTACCACTGTTAGGAAATCGGATTATACAACATTTAAATGGAATATTGTGTGGCATGTATCTGTCTGATTTTTTGTTTTTTGGGACAAGCCTGCCACACACGCGCAAACCACTGTAACTCCTGAAAGCCAGAATCAACAGTGGCGACCACCAGAAAAACGCCGAGATAATGAAGCTCGACGAAGTCCCAGAGAATGTCTGTCTGTCAATGATTTGCTATAATAACAAGTTAATTTAAATTAATAAATTTAAAAACCGCAGACACGTATGGTCATAATTTCAAAGTATTCCCGGTTTTTGGTGTTGGCCCTTTCATTTGATACCCATATTGAGGGAGTTGTGAAAAAAAAAAAACACCATATTTTGGTAGCGGCCATTTTGGATTTGAAATTTATTATAGCGTGTTGTATTCTACTCTTTTATTTGATGTCAATATTGTGGGAGTTGTTGAATAAATATGTAATCCGTCAATTAGTGGCGGCAGTCATTTTAGTCTGATTTTCATCAAACGTAGCTAAGAACACTCCCGACTGATTCAACTTTCAAACAAAAGAAAAAAAACAATCAAAATCGGTTCATCCATTCGGGAGCTACGATACCACAGACACACACACACACAGAGACACGAACTTATACGAGTAACACCCCGTCGTTTTTACGAAAAGAAAAGAAAGAAAAATGTTTATTTGACGTCAGTTAGTACATTAAGCACACACACAATAATATTAAAAAAGATACTAAAAAGAGAAAATACATAGTAGGTATGTGCTGTGTGCCTCACGGCTGCGCCAAAAAGAACAAACAATGTAAGTAATGAAAATATTTGATATCATAACAATTCGTCCATTTATTATTTAAACGAACTTATTCAAGAAATTCACTAAATTATATTGTATTCACTATCAACTCTAATAAAAACCATTAAACTATTACAATTCAATTAGTTCGCCGCTTATTTCAAGCTGATTCCATTACTTAGTTTCTAGTTTGCCAATAATTTAATTATGCTTAGCAGGACGCGAGTGAGAATAGAATAAATGTAAATTAAATGGATCGAAATTGAATTGTGTATCTAATTACTTTTCTAAGAACATCCATTCTAGTAGAATGGAGGGCAGCTGCATGTCGCGGAGTTGAGAATGCTAAGGGGGATGTGTGGTGTTACGCGAATAGATAAAGTAAGGAATGAGTATATTAGAAGAAGTCTGAAAGTGGCGCCGGTGACTGAAAAGTTGTGTGGTAATCGGTTATCGTGGTATGGGCATGTGATGAGGAGGAATGAGGAAAACGTCGTGAAAAAAGTTTTGAGCATGAATGTGGATGGGTATTTGAGTAGAGGAAGACCAAAGAAACGATGGATGGACTGTGTTAAGAAGGATATGGTGAAAAAGGAAGTGTCTGATGAGATGACGAAAAATAGAGGAGTATGGAAGAAGAAGACATGCTGCGCCGACCCCAAATAAATTTGGGATAAAGGCAAGATAATGATGATAAAAAAGCCCACCGGTATCGGGATCAGGGTCAAAGCTACCGGCAGTCAGGGCTCCAGAGAAAGGAACCTCCTAACAATACGAGCCGTGTCCAGGAGTACTGCTTCTAAATCAAGCCCTTGATCCAGCTGCCTAACGAGAGCCGCCTCAGGTGTTGGTCGAGGCTCTTGGCAATTAAGCCATGGGCTGACATTATTATTATTATTATTCTCGAAAGGTCGGGTACAAGTGTAAGTCATTTTAACTTTAATACATCCATACTCACGGCAATCAATTGGCGTCTAAACTTCTGGGTACAGGAAAGATCTTCCACAGCCGATTGAAGCGCCATAGTGTCCGGCTACGCTAACCGCGAGATTCAAATAATGAAAGGAATTCCTACAAAAAATCCTATTCCAACAATAAATCCTTCCGCCAACGATTTCGTAGAACACGAATACTATAAAGCCAATCGATTGGCTTATTGTGTAACTGCAAATCGCCAGATTCGTAGAGTGTGCGCAGGAGCTCTACGACCCGACCCACCATCGGACACCGGACTAGCAGACGTACTGAGGCGTACCATCCATCATCATATGCCTAACCTTTTCCCAACTATGTTGAGGTCGGCTTCCAGTCTAATCGGACGCAGCTGAATACAAGTATTTTACATGGAGCGACTGCCTTTCTGACCTCCACAACCCAGTTAATACTGGGTAATACGATATCACTTGGTAAGACTGGTTGTCTGACTTTTTGGGCCACTGACTACCTGTAGCGACTGCCAAAGATGGACAAATGACAGTCGGGACCACCTGCATAACGTGCTTTCTGAGGCACGGAGGAAACTCGGCATGTAAGGGTGGTCACCCATCCACAGACCAACCTAGGCAAGCATGGCTTAACCTACACAGCCAAAGTCTGCCTGCATCTGTGTTCCCACCCACATTCAACCCGCCTGCCTTCAAGTCAAGAGTGAACAGGCGTCTTCTGGCCACACTCGTTTCATCATAGGCCTTATTCATTGCTTTCTACCAGATGTGATCGAGGTAAAGATCAGGCACATTTTGTTATACAAAAGAGGTTACAGAGAAAAGAAAAAATAATAAGGTATTCCTCAGAGCGCACCTATTACGCCCACATCTCATCAGAACTGTCATATTATCATCACTATTATATTAGTCCCACAAAGCGAGGCTATTACCATAACGGGTGGAATATTTTTAACCGACTTCCAAAAAGGAGGAGGTTCTCTATTCGACTGTATGTATTTTTTTTTTTTATGTATGTTCACCGATTACTCGAAGACGCCTGAACCGATTTGAAAAATTCTTTTTTTGTTTGAAAGGGTATACTTCCAAGTTGGTCCCATAGCCACCAAATTGGGATCTGATGATGGAATCTTGGCTAAATCGAGGGAACTCTTCAAATTTTATCTGAAAACGTGTTGCGATTTTGGTATTTTCTACAACAAGTGAAGCATTTGCGTTTGATAAGAACCATTCTACCATCAGATCTGATGATGAAGCCAAGAGTCACGGAACTCCATAATGAGACAATGTACCATAGTCGTGTTTGGGCTTGTTGTAATTGTAACGGTATGCACTTTCCATGTATCAAGCACCTGTGAACCACTAAAAAGTGAAAAATAAAAACTTTTTTGCAAAAAATAAAACCGACTTTAAAAAAAAGCGAAAAATAACTTTAGCTTCTGAAGTCGGTGACAAAATAACTAAAGCAATCAAACAAAGGTCACCGACTTCAGAAGCTAAAGTTATTTTTCGCTTTTTTGTTTTTTTTGAAGTCGGTTTTATTTTTTGCAAAAAAGTTTTTACTTGTTGTTGACAATTTCTTATTGTTGTTATAATTCTGTTTTAACACATTATAAAAAGAAAGTTAACGTTACTAATACAACATCCTTACCAGAGAAATCATGCTTAGATAAGTAAGTGGTCAGAAAAGCTCTTGACAATAATACCTTAGTCAACTGTTACACAATGCACACCATGTTTCATTCTTTTCTCAGTACCAACTGTATAAAAATTATGTAAATTACTCCACACTTTCGTCTACAATTACGTTACAACTGAAACAGCTTTATAATTCCTGCACTTTGCGACTTATTGTTCGGAACAATAACATTATAATTTGTACCTCCAGTTTTTAAACGGTGTACGAATACGAGTCTTCCAGTTGTAGGTGTATTCGAGCTGTGGACTATGACGGTAGTCGAACTTCAAGTACATTCAGGTTATGGTATCCAATCAATCACATATTAATCAGACAATAGTGCCAACACTAATCCGTAGGCTAGAGTATTTAATTATAGCTTTTTGTTGTTAAACACTGAGTGATAATAAAAAGGGTGTAAAACACCTCTTCACGAAGCCGAAAGGCACTTGTTCTACCCATCATTGTGATCATTTTTTTGTTCTACACCGTACCTGGGAACCTTCTAGTTACGGAGATATGGGGGGTCAAAGTTACAACTTATTGACAAGTTTTTTTTTTTAAATAAGTTTTTTTTGTAAGACTTTAACTTTTAACACTTCCACGACCCCCGTACTATTCAATCCATCATCAGCACAATGTTTTAAGTGCGTTACATGGAGTTCTACCACAAAACAAGATTTATAACCTCAAAAAAAAAGTTGTTTCCCAGCAATATTTTTTGCGTAAAGTTACTTAGTTTGATGTACACAATGCTTGGTTAACGGCTTGGTGATGAGGTGGTTTTCACCCTGTATTATGATTGTTCACCAACGAAATCCTAGAATTTTGAAGCAGAAATGCTGTCATGCCGTTTTCTGTAATTGACTTATTAAACAGATAGAATATTTGGTTGGCTTTTGAAATAATGAAACATTAACGTGATATATTTATAACATAGATTTATTACTACGGTTCCTTGACTTTTACCTTTCACTCCGTACTTAAGTCTGACTCCAAAATATCTTTTGATCATCTCAGAATACGCCCCTCAATATCCATTAAGTAGCTCATTAATTATTAATCTGATAACGAAAAGGGGTGATAAATCAACTCAATTAACAACCCTTGCCTTTTCACTTCACTGTAAATAGATTTATTGTAAGCGATATTATTTTGATTTCGAATGCCAATCTTAGCGGACGATCGAATTGAAATAAACATTTGTAGACGGATTTCCTTATTTACCCGAAATAACTTTGGTAACGAAACTTTCTGAGACGAGCTCGGGAGAAAAGGAATTTTAGGGACAATAAAAATAATCTTCCATTAATATGGTAAATATACTCTTTATGGCTCAAGCTCCACTCGCTTCATTCGTCTATAACGGTTCTCGGCAAATAAAAATATTTGTTTTGTTCTTCCAAGGATAAATATTTTATGCATTTCTTTAGCATTCTTAGATAAATTTTCATCTCGTAAAAAAACTAGCTTATTACATTTTTCGGTTCCGAATTAATTATTCATTTTCTTTCACTACGAATTGGAGGGAAATAAAAAATAAAAACATGACATCTATAATTTATATACGAACGGAATTGCGGATGACAGCTCTCATTTGTATTTGTCATTTTAGTGCTCTATAAAAATATGATTTGGCGAAAACATTGTGTGCCAAATAAAAGCGATATTTTAATATCGAAGATGAAGAAGTTAAAGCAGTGTTTGATATAGTTTTGGCTGAGATCCAACGCCACATAGACGACAAGGCACTTAATATTGTTGCCATACATGGCTTAATTGCTCGCTAACCGGGTTTATACTTGGTCGTGCAGGATATAAACGAATTAAGACGACGCGATCCTCCGTGACTTGTGGAGTTGAAAAACTCTTAGAAAACGAAACGAACAAGTTTTTCAAGTTGCACAGCGACTAAACAGTTAATTTCTTTTCCGGGATCTAAAATACTTTATTATGAAATAGTTTTTGCAGATCTAGTAATTTATTGAGTAATAACATAAGGATAATCTGGTGGCAAGAGTGATTTTAAGGCTTGGCAAGAAGCTGCTGAAACTTAACAGTGATTATTAAACTAGTGATGATGATGATGATGATGATGTTCTTTAATGAGGTATTACTGAAACAGTTTCTTATAAGGAATACCATTAGAGCTATCTTTGTGCACTGGTAGAATCAAAACGAGAACAAGTGAAACCAATAAGTATAAGACGCAATTGAAAAACAATGTTAATAAACGTACTCGTACAGTAACTCAGTATTTAATTACCATACCTGTACCTAGGATTGAATTATTTAGACGTAATTGTGTATACATATATGGCTCCACTCATTTTTAACTCTCTACCGAACTTTATTACCGATCTTCCGTACAGAAAATTTTGCATAGTTCTGAAGGATTGGCTTATTTCACATAGCTTTTACTCCATAACTGAATTTCTCAAAAAATCCAATTGTCAATCTTACCATGTATTGTAGAGAATAACATAAATTATAATAAAATGTTGTGATGTGGTATTTATATTTTTATGTTCGTTCTTTTAAAAAATATCTTTGTTTGTTTGTATTTTATATTTTTTGATGTTTTTGTGTTGAGTAATTTTAAAACACACTGGTCTTAGTTAGTTGTTGTGTTTGTATATTTTGTTTTCCTTCTGATAACAATTTCTTTGTTTGCTTTTTTGTTTTGTGTTGTAAATAACTTTAAACACACTGGTCCTAAGTTTATAATTTAAGGTTTGTTTCACATTTAGATATTTTTTTTTTTTTAAATTAGCATCTAATTATACTTTAATGTTTGCATGACAATTTTATAGCGAAATGTGTCATTACACTACATATTATTTTACCATCTTTTGTACCACATTTATTGCAAATAAATAATTTTGACTTTGACTTTGAAAGTATGTACCGCATATGACAAAAAATAAGTCACAATATTGGTAACACGGAAAAATAAAAAGAATAATTATTCAAACATCAAACTAGTTCTGCTGCTTTGTGAGAAAAGTCCGACCACATCAATGATAGATGAATCGTATGAAAGATGGCACGTCACACAAAAACACGTAGCGCCGACCTCAATTAAATTCAGATATGGACAAAGAAGATAATAGACACTTTGACAGATTGAAAAAGAGCCAAGAACCAAATCATAACGCTGGGACATAGATCTCGCGGCAGACGGCCATAACAAATGACTATCGTGGCAGGCGGCGGCGCTAGATGTATTGGGCTAATAATCGGGCTGGCACGTGTGTGGGTAATCTCTGTGTTTTATTAGGACTTACAGGTGGAGGAAGATAGGGGATTTTGAGATAGTAGATTTGTGTATAGACTGTTAACATAAACTGTGTAAAGAACACCCGTAACGAAGCCGAAGTCACTGTCTTGTTTTCCATGTCGTTCCGATATTTTTTTTGTTTTATACCTTGCCTGGAAGCCCTAATATCTCCATAACTCGTAACAGAGATATTGGGGTCAACATTTTTTTTATTTTTTGATGTCAGAGTATTACTTTTAACACCTTCACGACCCCCGTACTATGAAAACCATCCATCACCGAGAAACGATATTTATCATCCCAAACCCAAAGTTACTGTGATCCTTACATGTGCATAGTCCTTGTGCTTCGTCCAAGTTCATAGATTTGGTATATACGTATCGTTATCAATGCTTTCTAATTGATGATTATTATCAAAGACGTATTTCATCAAATTTTTCGATTTGCAAACGAGGCGGGAGGCGAGTGGGTGATAGTTCGCAGTGTACACGCCGTGGGCACGTTACGACTACGCCGCGTATGCTTGACCAAAGCGATTGACGTGAGCGTACAAGAGAGTGAGAAACTAGCCAGTATACAGTATTTTGGGCAAATAAAATCAATTTTATTTCTTAGTGAAAGACGTTTTAGTGCCTTTTAAATGGCATGATTGAAAAAAAATGGTTGGAATTTGATTTCTTTCTGAAATCACACTGAATCGCAGCTGGCTCGCATTTTAGCCGCTCTCGCCCCGCTTTAAACCCGCTCGCAATCCGCCACTGAAACAATCTTTTTAGGTAAGATAACTGGGTGAAGATTGCTGCACTAACAAAGTAAACCGCGTTTGATTCAAATATGATACACCTGACGAGGTTTTAGTTGTCTCTCATAATTAGTTTTGAAAGGCTCGGCAAAGATGCTGTATAAACAAAGACACTTTCAAGGATGATGTGTTAACGAAGAGATTATTTGCTAAGAACACTTGTCTATTACCTTGGTCACTTATTCTTTTAGAATCAATGCTACTTTAAAGATCAATGAATGAATGCCCAGTAGGTGGCAACGTTAATAGAAGCATTAATGTCATTCATAGAAAAGTTTCAGCGTCAAAATAATTGCACAGTGGTGTAGCAGTAAAACTACGCGTATCTCTATAACAAAATGTTTCGTACAACGATTTCGATTTTGAGTTATAAACCCAAGATTGATTTCTATTGGACGAAAATTCTGCCTGTCGAAAGCAGACAACCTCAAAATCAAAATATTAAATTATTTAATTGACATTTCTATCTTAACCAACCACATTTACCTCCCATTTCAAAGATTATCAAGTTCAAAACTCCTTGGAGCGAAACAAAGGCGATTACAGATTGAAGTAAGTCCAAGAGCCTGAAACCACTGGCTTAACCACTATAACAATGTACGAGGGGGTTTCAAAACTTTAAACGCCCTTCAAACTCAGTTTATTGATTCGCGGGAAGATCGATTTGCTTATCTATTAATTAGTCAAAACACCGGCGAACTGAGACTTAACACCGTTGAGCTGGCGATTACATGCTCATGGTCGTGATATACACACTGACAGGATGGTTAGCGAGTTTGTATAGTTTTTGGTAAGGAAGGAAATACATCGCGAATATTGTAAAACTTTAGACTGTTATGATTGTTAGACTTTAATTTTTAATGAGAAATATTTTTTTTATTGCATGTATGTATTATAAAGGGTGTAAAACACCTCTTCACGAAGCCGAAAGGCCCTTGTTTTCCCGTCAATGCGATCATTTTTTTTGTTCTACACCATACCTGGGAACCTTCTAGTTACGGAGATATGGGGGGTCAAAGTTATTTATTTATTATTTATTTATTTATGTACACACAAAATACTTAGTAGGACATTACATTAAGAAAGAAGAGCACAAAGGTACTGCTTATTTCATAAGAAATTTCTTCCAGCAGACCTGCGAGAGGACAGTTGAATTAGAAATGTAGACACAGTGTGTAAGTAAAGACAAAACAGGAAAATTTAATTAAAACCCTAAAATTAAAATATAGCTATTTATAATAAACATACATACAACTACACACATCAAAAGTGTCTAGGGATCAAGCATTTTTATGCAGATATCTTGAGATTGAGATGTGGCTTTGTAATAAATCTATGATTTTATAAATTTATATGGATCCTTTTTGGTGCATTTTATAATTTGAATCAGGAACTGTGAATCAAATTCGAGTAAAAGATGAAAATCAGCTGTCAATATTTTCCCTATAAAAACATACAACGCATTGAAGACATTATTAGTGCTACTGTTTCCCTACTACTGATTAAAACCAACGTTATTATGGAGCGGCGACGTCATTTAAGCAGGGAAGAAATGCTCAGAGCCGTGGGAATGATAGAAGCTGGTTCCCGGCAACGTACTGTGGCTTTAGCTCTGAATACAAGTCAGAGTGTTATCAGTCGACTTTGGACACGTTACCGAAGCACTGGTACCGTGGCTGAGCGCCATGGAGGACGGTATCGCTGCACCACACGGAGACAAGACCGATACATTCAAATCTTAACTCGAAGAGCTCCAACAATAACCGCCATGGTGTTAGCCGTGAGGCTTCATCACTCTTCAGGGAACTTAATTAGCGACCAAACAGTCAGAAACCGCTTGCATGAAGTGAACCTTCATTCCCGAAGACCGCTACGGGTACCACCTATAGTAATGCACAATCGTAGGATTCGATATCAATGGGCTCTTGAACACAGAAATTGTGCAGAAGAACAATGGCGTTTCGTGTGCTTTTCTGATGAGTCTCGTTTTGGTATGAGACCGGATACATGACGTATACGACACTGGAGAACCCCTGGACGCCAACAGCGATTAAAATCCTGCCAGGAAGTCCATCCTTATAGTGGTGGAACCATCATGGTATGGGCGGGTATTTGGATCGGCGGAAGAACTGAGTTGATTTGGATCAGAGGCAACCTCAACGCTCAAATTTATGCTGAGACGATTGTATCAGACGTCATCGTTCCTCTACAAGTGCAAATCGGTCCCTTATTTCAGTTAATGCATGATAATGCACGACCGCACACCGCAAGAGTTGTAAGACAGACTCTCGCCGCAGCTAACATCAATGTCCTGCCCTGGCCTGCTCAGTCGCCAGACTTGAATCCGATTGAGCATGCATGGGATATGCTACAGAGAAGAGCTCTGCCGAATATGGAGGGTATCCAGTCGCAAGAAGACCTTTTTTTGTTGTTGCAACGAACATGGGCGGCCATTCCACAGCGTGATTTGGATGAACTCATTTTGAGTATGCCAAACCGATGTTCTTGTGTTGTTAGTGTTCGCGGTAGAAACACGGATTATTAATTGTTTAAGTTACCCAATAAAATTTTAAAGAAAACTGTTACTTTTACCAGTCTTTTTATCGAACTTTTGTGTTAGTGGTTCAAATGTCAAAAATCCCTTTATTAGGAAAATGGCAAATTTCTTTATTAATGCAAAGGTGACTTGGTTTATCGTTACTGTGACAAACGAAAACACTTTATTTGATGAATCCTTAAAGAAAATTTTAATGAATATCAATCAGGAGCAAAGTTATTGCAAAAATATATGTTGATCCCTAGACACTTTTGATGTGTGTATATAAACACATATTAAACTAAATACTGTTATTGTAAATATATACCTATAATATATATACAGAATATTACAGCATAGAGGACAGGTAATGCTCCTTGACTTGCTTTTTGAAGAGAAATAAGGTTTTAGAGTCACGGATGTTAGGTGGAAGTGAGTTCCACAAACGTACTGCGTGAACAGAGAAGGAGTGAGAATAGAATTCGGTTTTATGGGATGGGAAATTAAGATGATGCCTGAGGTGGGATCTACACAGAGCATCAGGAGGACGGGTAAAGGAGAAACGATCGCGGAGATAACTGGGATAAGCAGGGTTATAAAGGATGTTGTATAAGAGACATAATATCCGAGTATTTCTGCGAAGACGGATAGGGAGCCACTTCAGTTCCTTACGGAAGTGAGAGACATGATCATACTTTCTCAGACCAAACACAAAACGAATGCCAAGATTTTGCAAACGCTCCAGCTTATTCAACAGCTAAAGTTAAAGTTACAACTTTTTGACAAGGTTTTTTTGAAATACAAGTTTTTACTGTAAGATTTTGACTTTTGACACCTCCACGACCCCCGTACTGTTCAATCCATCCATCAGCACAATGTTTTAAGTGCGTTACATTAAGTTCTACCACAAAACGTGATTTATAACCTAAAAAAAAAGATGTTTCCCAGCAAAAAATTTTGCGTAAAGTAATAGTTTGATGTACAGAATGCTTGGTTAACGGCTTTGTGATGAGGTAGTTTACACCCTGTATGTACATACATAAGTGTGCTACAACTGTAACTACGAGTATCATTGTGTATGTGAATGCTGTATAAATGCTTTTGTATAGCAAGGGTATTATACAGCATTAAAACTTATTCTGACCATCCTGATTGTAACTAAACATTACACATCACTGGACAAAAAAACGTTTCACACGACATACGTACATCAAATTAACAACACAAATTCAAAAACATCACCCCATCCAAATGCTCTAGAAACAGAAAATAACAACTTCCAAATATGCCACAAATGCAAGTAGGCAATGCATCTTACTTCCCCGTGTTAGCCATTCCTCATACCCGTGTGTGTGGCCGTCATCTGCTCACATGTGTCGTAAATAAACAATACCGGTACTCGGCTATGTTCGGAACTCGTCGTGCAATTCCGTCGGGCGGTCGGATGGAAACTTACAACTACCGTCCGTCTTTACGTAATGATGAACGAGTGAACGACGCAGAAGTGAATGGGAGTTGGTTTTAGTGAAGGAGTTAGTTTGAACGTTTCTTATTGGTCGTAAACGTAGTTGGTGCTCAAGTTTCACGGTGTTATTTTTCTGTTTAGGTGTAAAAAATGGTTTGGTGAAGTTTTTAATGGGTCTGTTTGTTTTGTTTTCTGTTGAGCACCGTTATAACTCTCCCGTATAGATCTAGTGATATTTTTGAAATTATTTTTGAAAGGTTCTTATTATTTTTCCGCACCTCTGCTAATTTTCGAAATCGTGCCGGTATATTTTTTTGAATATTATTTATTTTATTTGATATAGTGGGGAAAAATAAATAAAGGTTATTATAATGAAGACCAAAGAAACGATGTATGGACTGTGTGAAAGCTGACGTTTTTCAGAGAAGTATGGAATAAGAAGACATGCAGCGTACCCCAAATCTATCATCATCATCATCATCAGCCTATAATGTTCCCACTGCTGGGACACGGCCTCCTCTCAATGAGAGGGCATGGGCTATAATCTATCACGCGGGCCCAGTGCGGATTGGTTTGGTTGGCCCCAAATCTATTGCATACCCCAAATATATTGATTATTATTGATATAAGGGTAAGAGATGATGATAATGCCTAATAAGGGTTGTTTATTCATGAATAACTGAGGCAGAACTAAAACTTTGTTAGTATTACTTAAACGATGGCAGCATAAATTACTAGGCACAAACAAATACAATGTAAGAACAACATCAGGATCACTTGGCAACATCCTGGCCACCATACATCGGTTTGATGTATGAATATTTACTACTACTACTAACGTTTGTTTCCTTGGATGTATTTTAGCTTGGTTAATAGCCTATTCCATTTCACAGGGAAAAGGTTTGTGTCCCAGCAGTGGGAACACTATAGGTTGATTATGCTATTTTGAGGGCACTTCATAAAATATTCGGACCTAAAGATCTTGCTTCAAAATATTTCTTGAAGCAATAATATTCACCCCGAAGACCCATTTCTGTGGCATTACGAAAATCTCGATACTAGCAGAGTTTGTAATTACGCTGCGAACAGAGAGAAAAGCGATCTCTATTACCTGTTTCTTAGTATCTTTGGAGAAAAGCTGGTACCTATACAAACAGCTAGTATTTCTGCCTTACCTTTCTGGGAATCAACAGTAAACTCAAACTTATACAATGGAAGATTCCTGTGAGAGTATTAAGTTGTTTTTTATAATAAAGTTTAAATGATCTAGGATGAAATTAATTATATTTTCGGACCATTGAGTTCCCTTCAAAATGGTTGAGCTGAATGGTGCTGATCCATGCGTCATGTTTGTGAGCGGGCGCTGTCAGTTGTGACTGGTCATCTTTTAGTTGCCATGGCTTATTTGAATTAATTATTTTGTTTTTACTATGGAAACTTTTAACGTGCACATCTTGCTACATTGTTCTCACATAATTTACCATCTCAACATGAATGATGTAACCAAGATTTTATAACAATAATTTGATTTAAAAGAGTGTCCATGGAGTTTCTTGCCCGTTCTTCTCCATAATTATAGATCTACGCGAGGGAATGGGAAATACAGTACTTTCACAGTTTTATGTCTTGTCGCTGGGACTGTAGCTACATTTAATTTTCATCTTTGTTTCATTCAATTTGTACAATTCAAAAGTGCCTGTAATTGGCTTACTTGAAATAAATGCTTTCATTTTAATTTTGATTTTTATTTTGATTGGAGTCAGCACAACACGTTTTCTGCTTCTACATATTTTCCCCTGTCAGACGTCTTACGGCCTTCCTCTGCCTTCACTTTCATAAGTGTTCAATGACAAAAATCGACGGGAAACACCTAAAAGTCACGACGTCTATCAATATCATCGATCGACTTCGATTACGCGGGTGTAACACCCCCCGTCATCTTTCTATGGTACTACAAGTCTATGCACAGTAATCAGCTCCTCCGACATGGTCCAACGTATAGGCTGCCGCATCCGGAGGGAGTTACCGGAATTACATTATGGAAATTAGTTTAGTTCGGTGGCCAGCACCTGAATCTTGATTACATCATACTGCAATTTATCAATTTCCTACATTGTTGTTGGTACATAGTAGACGTGTGATGAAGCGAGTTTCAGTGATAGATACCAATTTGTGGAGTATTATTCCACTTTATTAACTAAAATTGGATGGCACCTTATTTTATGCCTAAATATAAGCGATCTTAGATTTTAATCGGGTCAATTATACCTAATCTTCTACTGAAGAGACCCACAAGTTTTAGTCACAAGGAGACAATACAGTGAAAAACTAAACAAGCTTTAGGTAGCGTCTAGGATCATAATATTGATAAGCATCTTTCACTACTTTACAACTTTGCACTTTTTTAGATTCACGAGTACGATTATTACATACTAAACCGGATTTGTAATACACGGCTAAAATTCAAATAGTGGGAAGTGTTTCATCAATTAAAGTCCTCGGCTGTACATTTCATTAACTTGAGAACTGCTTTTCACTGGGGCTTATTATTTTTCTTGCAAAAAACATTCAATATTTTTTTAACAAAACGTCTCCAAGTTTCTTTCTTCACTCTGCAAGTATGCATACAACATAGTCTACCACATAGTGTTTTCGGTTGGATATTGTTACGTTCAGAGGCAGCGTGACCGAAGAGATTAGGAAATCCTTGAAGCGAGGTGAGGCGTAAAGCCCAAGGCAGATCGAGCTGGCAGTACATTGTGAGACCGTGTCTCATCTGGGAGATACAAAATCATAATGCTAAGCACAGACTGAGTCAACTCTGACTATACGATAGACTATAGCTTTATGTGCACGGCTTTATTCCAAACAAACAACAACAAACATCGTTATTAATGATTGAGGTATACATAAAGGGTCTAAATAGATTCTTTAAGGGGCCGGCGGAGCATGCGTTTTTAATTAAAAAAATAATATGAAAATCAAACATATTCTTAAGGTAGTGTGTATACACTTCCATTATAATATAGAATATCTATGTTCCCAAATAAGTATTTTGAAAGAACAATGATATAAAGACTAGATATGAGGAATTTAAAATTTCTGTGGAAAAATTATTTTTCTCATAACTCTTGTTTAAATCGGTGTACATTCAAAATATGTATTTGGGAACCTATATATTCTGTAATCCAATCAAAATACATACACACTACATTAAGAATATGTTTGATTTACAAATTATTTTGGTATTACGTTTGTATGAAATTCGCATGCTCCGCAGGCCTCTTAACGAAGCCGAAAAGCACATTTTCAGTGATTATTTTTTTGGTTCTGGACCATAACTGAGAACCTATCATATTGGTGATCAAAGGTCCAACTTATTTACATTTTTTTTTTCTATTACCTTTTTTTCAGGTCAAAACTTTACTTCAATAACTCCATAGCCCGTCCAGTATTAAATGTTTTAAGTTCAAAATGTTTTGAGTGCAAAACATTTTGTGATTTTTCACCCACAAAAAAAAGTCGTTTCCCAGATTCCCAGCCCTGTATAAATCCAATGCACTGTCAGTCTCGTTCACATACATGCTAATATTTTACAACAGCGTGACCCATCGATTGTTCTTCCGAATGAGTTAGTTTGGTGTATTATAAAAGTTATTCGCTTTTTTTTTTCAATAAAAAGAAAAAGAATGGGATTGTTTAGTCGATATTATTATGTTCTATCCGATAACCCCAATACGGAACTAGTTCTTAGAATTCTCTAACAAGAAATCCAATATCACTTAGTGTAACCTGAGAACTGACCACTAGAAGCGATATTCGGAGATATCCTTCGCATAATAATATAGACGACATAGTTGTAAGAACATATATGTATGTATACAGGGTGTAAACCACCTCATCACAAAGCCATTAACCAAGCATTCTGTACATCAAACTAAGTAACTTTACGCTAAAATTATTGTCGTAGAGGTGTTAAAAGTCAAAATCTCACAAAATAAAAGTTGTACTATTTAAAAAAAAACTTGTCAGAAAGTTGCCGTTAGATTGTATTATAACTAGCGAGATTGTAAACTCTTGAAATATTGTCAACCGAACATACACCTTACGACCCTCCTTCTCCCCCCCCCCCTCCACACCGCGTGAGTTGACTTCGGTCGCATAGGTACATTCTACAATATTACAGTATCACTTCGTTAGATTATAATCTACCGAAAATAATGCGTCATACCTATAATATTGTAAGCAGTATGTTCATTTGACAATATTTCGAGAGTTCGTCATAATAATAGATATAGTCTCGCTAGCTATATTACAATCTAACGGTTTTTGCAAAGTGACGCTTACATCAATCGCTAATGTACGTAAATACGTAATCCCTAGCTAATGGAAAAAATACGACAGTGATATGGAAGCCTCAAATGTCGATCAGAGCTATTTTTGATTCTTGCCTAGATAGAAAACGGATTATCAATAGACTAGCTCATTCTCACAACTTCACATGATTAGGGGATGGAAATTATACTAAAGAACTGTACTACGGGGATAAAAAGTATCCCATATCCTATTACATTTGTCATAGTCAACCTATACGCGAAATATCATCAAAATCCATCAGTCAGTATAGCCTGAAAATGGGACAAAGAGTGTTTGTTTTGCTGTAATTGGTGTAGATTATTTTATATAGAACTTGCTTTACAATTTGTTAAATACAGCTGCTGTTTTGTATAACATGGCCATAAGTGCTCATAAAAATAAAATTAACATAAACATGCAAATTAGATTGTAGAATTTTGTGGGAAAGGATTTTTATCGTTGCCCCACATTATCATGTCAGTATCATAACGAAACATAACAAGAGATACACGTTAAGTAAACATGGTTGTTTTCGATAAAACAAGATAAAAAAAAAAAAAACAAAATCAAAATATTTTATTTCACATAGGCGTGGATGGGCACTTATTACAATATTATGTTTCATTACAGCATTAGTACTAAAGTATGGGGGGACAGCGTAGGCCCGACAATAGGTCGTTGCTTGCTATACAAAAAATGTAAACCAAAAGGAATATTTAACAAAAGTTAAACAGCATCCGGGAATCTAAGATTTTGTATACTGTAACATGAAATTAGTAACGAATAGGTACATAATTATATCAATATTTTGTATGTTACAGTCTAAACTGCTAATCAGTCAAAACCACATTTGTGTGATGTCAGTCAAAAACCATAGTAAGTTAAAATGCGTTTTCCCTTTAAACAATTACACTTTCGTTTTGAAAACAATTACGTAGAATAACTTACAACACGATACTTTTCAAAGGGTCACAAAAAAAGACCTAAAAAAAAGGTACCGTCGCGACTTTGAAAAGAGTAACCATGGAGTTTCTTGCCGGTTTTGAAATGAGTAACCATGGAGTTTCTTGCCGGTTCTTCTCCATGGAATCGACCAACGCGAACCGTGCACCTTTTTCGACGTTTTATAAGTGCCCATCCAGGCCTATGTGAAATAAAATATTTTGATTTTTGACTTTAACGCACATAGAAAAGACGAGGCACGGGCCGAGCGCAGGCGTGACGCCGGATGCCACGAGAGAAAACAAGCGACGCGCGCGCTGCATGTGTCCCGGCACACGGGCTCTTTAGTGGCTCTTTAGTAAACTCATCCCACACAGGTGGATCCCGCGGGATGAATCGACCTATGTAATTTTTGAATTGGTCAACTGATCCCGCTGACCAATTTTATAATTTGTATAGTCAAGAAGAAAAGTTTCTTGATATTAGTTTATATGGTGATTCCCGTTGGCCCCATCGCCCGTGTCCACACTGGTGGTGCGGGGGTGGGATATTATATTTATTTATTACCTAGTTAACTACTCAAAAATATTGTACAGGGTCTAGTAGTGTTATAATATAGTCTAGTAGTGTAATAATATAGTAAACTCATCCCGCGGGACCCAAATGACCGGGACCAATTTACTAAAGAGCCGCACAGCACCCCCGTTTTCGCCCGTCGACATAATGTCTGCGTCTTACGTCTTTTCTGTGTGTCTTGCACCTAAGAAAATGTTAGTAATAATTGTAAAAGTAGTTTTAACCGGTTTATTTTACAGCCTCCACGGCTAAGTCGAATTATGTCGTCCGATCTGAATATGTGTAACATTTACTTCAAAACTGCTATCACTACACTAAATGACAGATCGAGAACAAAAACCAGTCACTCTATGGAACGTTACCCCGATGTCTTTACTCACTCCGACATTGAACAAAATGGACAAATTACCCCAATTTGAAGTTACTTTTGTTCACGAATTCGCTCAAGTTATATCAGCCAGACAAGTGGTTTCGATGTCATTTGTTAGAAACAAGAATTCAAACACATTTTCTAATTTATTATCGGACAGGGACACATTCAAAACGAAGAGCTCCCAAGAGTCTATGTACGGAGTCAAAATATCTACAATTTAAGAAGAGCACAAATTGGGTCGTGTGGCTTATGTCACATGCCTCGTTCGTTCGTAACCGAGCGCAGACCTATTGTCAGTTCTTCCAACAATTTTAATTTAATATAGTTGTCTAAAGTCCTTCATTTGCTGTAAACTATTCACAATTAGAAAGTATACCATCCAAGTGACAATCTGTGAAAAAATGGTAGTGATACACCCAGTGGAACTATATTAAAACATCATTTATAAAAATAACGAACTCATATTTTGTTTAAAAGTGAACGTTAGAAGTGAACTTCGGACTGTGTAATAACGGTACCAACCCAACCCACAACTACATTAGCGACTCGTTGCAAACGCCGCTAGGAAGCTATCAGCAATTTCGTCAAAGTTTCTAACGTACATATGGTCTAGTGGTTACCAGTACGACTCAGCGTAATCTCTCGAGTCCAAGTTCAAACCCCACGAAGCAACTATACTTTTTGTAGCTTTTTAAGTCCTGTTTGAGCCTTACATTAAGTTTAGCATCGAAATTTGAGTATTTCTTCTAATTTTCATCTTGTTTAAATTTTTTTTTTTTTTTACCATTATGGAAAAGTCTGAAATTGAAAATATTACTTTTCGCAAACCTCCGAGGGCGAGTTCAATGGAAAGCATATTTAATGCTAACATGAGCACAAACAACTCATTATTAGATACAACGATGATGAGTTTGCCAAATACGTCACTAAATGACAGCGACGCTATTCTGAGTCTTAAAGACACAATAAATAGACTAAATACGGAGCTGAAAAGTGCACATATAGAAATTGAAAATTTGAATAGCGAAAATTTTCGCCTAAAAATGGACATTGGGCAATGTCAGAAAACTATAGAAACTTTTAAAAAAGTAAATATATTAGACACAAAGTGCTTTTCTCCGAGATCTGCAAGGAAACGAAATAAATTACAAACGGACAGCTCCTCTACACCGGCTAAATTGCATCTCTCTCCTATGGCAACTCACCCACAGGATGCTCTCATACAAACACCAGCTGATTCTGTGAATGACTCTTTCAACTCCGCTTTATCAATCGGCAGCTCAGAGGCATTGGTACTCAGGAAGACACCACCAAAAATGGCACGAAATATCAGCTCAAGCAAAGAGACGGAAATCAAATTTACCTCCAATACCGAGTTTAAAAATACAGGGACACAAACTAACAACACCATAAATACATGCCAACCCTTACTTAAAAATCAACTAGCGCCCAATGTAGCTGAGACTGCTAAGGATTCAAACCCTAACTTGGAGCAATTCCCTAAACAGAGTTATAATCAACAAGGAAACATCACTGGAAGACACAAGGTGTGTATCTTAAGTAGTAATAAAAACAACAAGATACTAGGGATTGCAGAAGATTCATTCCCGAACTACGAAATTTGCCACTACTTATCCCCTAACTGTGGGATAAAGAAACTTATTAATAACATCGATCAAAAATTAAAATACTACACAATGAATGACTTCTGCCTAATATTGATTGGCGAAGAGGATTTTCGACGAACAATCAACTACGTCGACTTAGTAATTTATTTGAGAGACACTCTTGTGAAGTTACAGCACACGAATGTTGTTATATGTGCACCTACATTCAAATTGAACAACTTCTCTACAATGTATAACGGAAGAATAGAGACATTTAATAGCTTATTATACCTAGATAATTGCACTCATAATTTTGCGTACTTGTTCGATTCAAACTATTACCTATCTTATGATTTCAAAATGTTCTGGCAAAAAAGTGGATATGTTAACAATCACGGTATGTCAAATATATTTTCACATCTTCGTCTAATGTTAAATGAATTTTTATACAGCGAGAATGAAAATATTGACCTATCAATTGACGTGGAATCAATAGAGGCTCCACCAAATAGCACTTTGGTTCAAACTAATGAGTTTTTTCTTTTATAATCACTTATATATTCTGCACCAAAACATAGCTGGTCTTCTCAATAAATCGGACTTATTGTCAGTACATGTTCATGAATTGTTACAAAAGAAAATAGATTTAGATGTGATCTGTATAACGGAACATTTTGTAATAGCTGGTCATGAAAACTTGATCGACGTACCTAACTTTAAGATAGGCGCGTGTTATGCAAGAAAAACACAAAAACGTGGAGGTTCCTGCATTCTAATTAAGAATATCTATGAATACAAAGAATTAAAGAACATATCAGGTTTTTCAGTGGCTGGGGTTATAGAATGTTGTGCGTTAGAACTAATTAAGCAAAAGACTGTAATAATATGCATATATCGTCCGCCGAATTGGTCAAACATAAGTATTTTCTATGATAACCTAGATTCTCTATTAAAGACTGTGTGCTCTAATTCAAATAAAAAGGTGGTTTTGTGTGGGGACTTTAACATAGATATAATCAAAAGAAATAGATTTACTTTGGACTTTGAATCCCTACTTCTCAATCACAATCTTAAATTGGAGATAAATCAACCAACAAGACTAATGAGCAAAACTTGCCTAGATAACATAGCACATAACTCTAAGCAGAAATGCAATAGTGAGATAATAGATCTTGCTTTATCGGACCACACAGCTCAATTACTAAAAATCCCAGTTAAAAAAACATGTATTATTAATTCTTGGAGAGTACGGAAACGTAAGTTTACAAAAGAAAATTTGTTAAAATTTAAAAATCATTTACAGAGTCTTTCTTTCGCAGACGTATTTGGTACTGAAAACGCTAATGAAGCCTATGACAACTTCATCGACATTTTTTGTTTATTGTACAATCTCTGCTTTCCATTAAAATGGGTAATTATTAAACCTGACAAAAAGGTTAAGTGGATTTCTCGGGGTATAAGAATATGCAGTCGGAAGCAAAGAAATTTACTGTGGAAGTATAGGCGATCACCTACGCAAACAAATAAATCTATGTTCAAAACTTATTCACAAAGACTCAAAAAAATTATTCGGCTAACCCAAAAGGCCCAAAATAACTATATTATAAACAGTTCCGAGAATAAGACTAAAGCAGCATGGCAAATTATTAATAACACTAAATTCACTAAAGATCCTGTCTTACAAATCAACAGTCAGAATTCCTTAATTAAAGACCCGCAAAAAATAGCTGAATCTTTTAATAATTTCTTTGTAGACCAAGTACAAGATGTAGCAAGCGGAAAAACAAAATTAGAAAATATAACTAGTATAGCCAATAACCCGAACTCAATATTCATGCCACCAGTGGTTCCACAAGATATATCTAGTGCTATAAAACTATTAAAGAATAAAAAAAGCCACGGTTATGACGGCATTACCACTTCTGTAGTTAAAACTGTGGCCGATATAATTGCGGTACCACTAAGTCACATTATGAACATGAGTATTAGCTCGGGTACCTTCCCCAGTAACCTTAAAAAAGTAATTATAAAACCACTCCATAAAAAGAATAACAAAGAAGACATGGCTAATTATAGGCCAGTGGCATTAATCCCAGTGTTTTCCAAAGTTTTTGAAAAAATTATATACGAGACAGTTGATAAGTTCCTAAATAAAAATAAAATCTTATGTGATGAACAAAAGGGGTTCAGAAAACATAAAAATATTAATATGGCAATATACGATCTGCTGTATAATGTAATGCCAAGTGTTGACCATAAAACTCCCGTTTGCGCTATCTATACTGATATGACGAAAGCATTCGATTATGTAAACCACGACGCTCTCATTAACAAACTTTACGCGTACGGCATCAGAGGAAATGTCTTGAGTCTGATAAAGTCATACCTTACTAATCGAAAGCAGTGTACAGAAATATCGAGGATTTGTGTAAAAACAAAAAAAGAATATAAATATCTATCCTACTATAGAGAAGTCAAATATGGTGTTCCCCAAGGAAGTGTACTCGGACCTTTGTTATTCATTCTATACATTAACGACTTGCCTCGCCACATTCAACAACCTATGGTGTTATTTGCAGACGATAGTACGGCTATAGTAAAATGCGGCAATAAAGATAATTACGAAACAGACATTAATAATACATTGAAAAGAATAATAAATTGGCTTAATCAAAATAATTTAATCATAAATCTCCAAAAAACACAAATTATGCATTTTCATCAGCGCATATGTGCTGAACATTATGATGTGGAATTCAATGGACAAAAAGTAGACTCAACATATATTACAAAATTCCTCGGTATTATAATTGATAATAAACTAACTTGGAAACCGCATTCTGAAGAGGTATGTAAGAAGTTAAGTAAGTCAGCGTACGTACTATATAACCTTTCAAAAAAAGTAAACATTCGCACCGTACTGGAAGCATACCATGGTCTAGTTGTGTCAGTATTGAGATTCGGAGCTATTTTCTGGGGTAACTGTACTGAGAGGGAGAGGATATTCAAAGCTCAAAAACGTTGCATAAGATCAATGACTGGTTTAAATAATACCGACAGCTGTGAACCTGTGTTCAAGTCTCTAAAATTACTCACCTTTCCATCTTTGTATATACTTGAAGTAGCAATATTTGTTAGAACTAACAGACACCTATTTACCCTAATGGACGATATAAGAACACGGCCAGGACCTGTTAGATCGCAATATAAAAATCTAATGTTCACAGGTAGGCACAAAACAGCATTATTGAGAAAAAGTATTTTGTCAATGGGGCCCGTCATATATAATAAAATACCTCATACTATTAAAGAACAGTCGTTAAGTATATTTAAGAAGAGGCTAACATCATTATTAATTAATAAATGCTATTATTCGATACATGATTTTTTGACTGATAAGAGTATATAATGTAATATTAATCTATTAATTTTGGTGCAAATTTAATTATACTATACTTTGTTTATTACTATTTTTAGAATTAGATTGTTATGTTTTATTTATAGTATTCATGCATGAAGCCTGTTGATCCATTTATCTGTTTTCTATACTTTTGTTTACCTTTTTGTTCAACTAAGTGGATGTAGATACTTTTATACCTACTGTTTACCTTTGCATGCCGTAAGGTAGAGTGTGGATGAACTACTTGTTAAAATGTGAACACCTTATTTTGTACCCACAGTCTTTGCAAAATAAATGATTTCTGATTTCTGATTTCTGATTTCTGCCTGTGTATGAGCGAAATTGAGATTTTACAAACTCATAACCCAGTTTTATAAATGACCCATTACGGGACTATTACTCACTTGAGGATGACCAGCCTTGATACCTATTATTCTAGTCGGTATACTGACCGCTTGGTATTTCTGTTAGTTTATTTTTGTAATGGATGGTAAGATCTGAATCTTGCATTGTTTACATTATTGTGATTTACTTTGACTCGGTAAGCACTTAGTAACGGCTGCTATGAATCAACAAGAATGGGCATTAAATCTACGTTACGATGATCAATACATCTAGAAACCGCATTGATTTTGGTATGACCACGTATCGGTTATCGCAACGTTGGCAAGCATCCCAGAACGTGGACCTATAGTACGACCTTGGAAGGTAGATGGAAGAAGTACAAGACCGGTCAATGGTCGATCGGTCTACATTCGAGAAAGGGTAACGCGCAGAAGAATGTCTTCTGTTGAAATGATGATGACGACGATATAATATCTTGTATTGTATTGTACAACGGGCTGTTGTACGCATTTCAACGTCAAAGCGTGTATTTTGCGTATATGGGCTATAATTCACCACGCGGGCCTAGTGCGGTTTTTTAGATGTCATGTCTTCGAATTTTTGGTTCTAGGTCATGTCGGTTTCCTCACGATGTTTTCCTTCACCGTTTTTGAGAGCAGTGGTGATGAAATAAATTACAAAGAGTATTGCGCCTGCCTGGGTTCGAACCCACGACTTACTGTTCGTAAGTCGGGGCCACCATCACTGGGCCATCGCTGCTCTCGACATAATATCTTACCAACTAATGATCAGAACCCTTTTTTTTTTTTTGGGATGGGAAATCATCAAATGAATTTTCCCACTCTTGGCGGAGCGGGAGGGAGTGTCAGGCTCTTACTGACTTAAACCCATCCATGTGCCTTCCTCGCCCTTTATATTCCGGGGCCGCGGTATCCCTTTCGAACAGGCCCGCAACCCCGGCAGGCTTCGGCCCTTGCGGGCCCCTCCCCTTATGCTGACATCTCTTTGAGGCGCGCGTGGAACACGAACGCGCCGTCGACACGGCCTGTCGTCGTTAGACGGACGGACGGCTAGCTAGCACATATCCAACCGTCCACAGGCCCGCATCTACGGTGGCCGATAGCCACCACGTGGCCCCCGACGCCCGGTGCGTCTCCCGCGGCGGCCGGGAAGAGAGGCTCTCTCCCTCTCTCGTTCCGCCACCTCCTTCGCTAGCATGACTGCTTCGCAGAAGGAGGTGACGGCTTCCCATTCCGTCTCGCTCCGGACCATGGATTGAACCAGGGCCGGACGCGAGAGGTCGCCGCCGCCGATCGCCGTTACGAGGACACGGCGGTGCTCCGCCCACGCAGGGCAGACTTCCACCGTGTGCTCCACCGTGTCCTCCGGTCGATCCTCGCAGTGGAATGATCAGCACCCTTTTTTTTTTTTTTTTTAAGGATGGGAAATCATCAAATGACCCCCCCCCACTCTGGGCGGAGCGGGAGGGAGTGTCAGACTCTTACTGACTAAAAACCATCCATGTTCCTTCCTCACCTTTTACGTTCCGGGGCCGCGGTATCTCTTTCGAACAGGCCCGCAACCCCGGCAGGCTTCGGCCCTTACGGGCCCCTCTCTTTTTGCTGACACTCTTTAAGGCGCGCGTGGAACACGAACGCGCCGTCGACACGGCCTGTCGTCGTCGTTAGACGGCCGGACGGCTAGCTAGCCCATAGCCAGCCGTCCACAGGCCCGCATCTACGGTGGCCGGTAGCCACCACGTGGCCCCCGACGCCCGTTGCGTCTCCCGCGGCGGCCGGGAAGAGAGGATCTCTCCCTCTCTCGTTCCGCCACCTCCTTCGCTAGCATGACTGCTTCGCAGAAGGAGGCGACGGCTTCCCATTCCGTCTCGCTCCGGACCATGGATTGAACCAGGGCCGGACGCGAGAGGTCGCCGCCGCCGATCGCCGCCACGAGGACACGGCGGAGCTCCGCCCACGCAGGGCAGACTTCCACCGTGTGCTCCACCGTGTCCTCCGGTCGATCCTCGCAGTGGAGACACCCGGGCGATTCCTCCCGCCCGATTCGGTGCAGGTACCTCCCGAAACATCCGTGTCCGGTGAGGACCTGCGTCAGGCGGAAGGTGAGGACGCCGTGGCGCCTCTCTAGCCACTCCTCAAAGAGGGGACTTACCGCCACTATCGTGGCGTGCCCTGCACGGGGTTGCGACAGTCGCTCTCTCCATGTCGCCATGAGATCGCGCCGGAGGTCAGTCCGCTGAGCGGCAATTTGCCGCGGCAGCGGAGTTTCCCCCCGGCGTAGTACCTCCGCGCGCCACTCATGCAGGCGCGCGAGGACTATCGCCTCCAGATCCCACGGCGGCAATCCGGCAAGCAGGCCCGCCGCCTCGCGAGAGATCGTGCGGTACCCACGGACCATCTTAACGGCCACCACTTTTTGGGGCGCGTTCAAATGGTGAGCGGCTCGCCGCTTCAACGAACGCGCCCACACTGGGGCCCCGTAGAGGGCCATGGACCGCACGACTCCCGCGTAGAGCCTGCGGCAGGAGGCGTTCGGCCCCCCAAGGTTGGGCAGGAGCCGCCTGAAGGCAGCCCCTGTCCGTTCCAGCCTGGGGGCCAAACGTCGGAAATGCTCCACGAAGTTCCACCGGCTGTCGAGGACGAGTCCTAGGTACTTCAACGTCGACTCGACGCCGATGGATACCCCTCCTACCGTCAGTGTGGATCCCGACGGTGGCGCATTCCGAGGCCCATGAAAGCACATGGCCTCGGACTTGTGCAATGCCACCTCGAGACCCAGTTGCCGGATCCTCTCAACGACTATCGCAACCCCGCGTGTCATGTTGTCGGCCGCCGCCTCGTGCGACCTCCCCTGTGCCAGCACCAGGGTGTCGTCTGCGTAGCAGACGACGCTGACACCACTTGGGAGGTCCGCGCGCAGCACCCAGTCGTAACCGATGTTCCACAGGGGCGGTCCCAGAACCGATCCCTGTGGGACACCGCACGACATCGGGACACCGCACGACATCATGATCAGCACCCTTAATTCCGTTTTTTATAATAATTGGTTCTAAATGAAGAGCCAATCTTTCAAGCCTGAGGATGGAAAATTGAAAATGAATAAATTCGTGTTCTTTCATAAATTACAGAAAGTTCATAAATACAAAACTTCTACAGTATTTTTCTTTCTAACTAAAGTTCAGCATAGACAAAGACTTCAATGTAACAAAAACTCCCACAGTAATGCCCTAATGAATATGCTGATTTGGTAATGTAAGAACATTCTACTGTTCTAGCTGCTTATTTAGGGGCACTAATAGGAACAGAATTCCAAGAAATATCTTGAAGTAACGTCAGGCGAGCTTGGTGAATCTTGAACTAATTAGAACGTGAACTCCTAATTTTGCGTTCCACGTAGTTCTTTATCAACCTGATAGCTTACTAGATAAAGCTGTACAACCATCATCATCATCATGAGTCTATTAATTTGCCCACTGCTGGGACACAGGCCTCCTCTCTGTAAGCGGAAATGGGCTATAATCAATCACGCGCACCCAGTGCAGATTAGGTGTTGACATGGCACCTGTCTTCGAATTTTTCGTTCTAGGATATCCCGGTTTACATGATGTTTTCCTTCGCCGTTTTGAAAGCGGTGGTTATGAAATAAATTATACAAAATAATGCGCCTGTCTGGGTTTGAACCTTACGTAAGTCGGGACCACCACCACTGGACCACCGCTGCTCAGCTGTACACTGTACAAAAAATAAGATATTTATAGAAAACCAGTTTATGCAGAACTCTCATTATCTCTCTCATCTCTTATTCTCGCCAGGCCACGTTATGCTGGAAATGTAATAGCTTCATGTGTCCTCGTGTATACCTTATACAGATTTTCGTCACGGAACAAATGCCTACGGCAGCGGCAGTGGCAGCTGTGCTATGTGCTGTACTATGTGTTTGAAGTGTTAAATAAAAATATACCCAAAGACAACCTCATTCACGAAAGACTGCTTGCTAGAGAGAGGCTTTCTCCAAGCAAAGACTACTCCACGTGTCACCGGTTTTGTGCTCTCTGCTTTGAGGATTCAGGCGGTCTTCACCATGATCATTGGTTTCACCTTGTAGGACGCCTTCCAACGCAGACCCTTTTAAATAATGGTCGCCAATGACAACATAACCTAGTTTTGTTCAGTGAATTTCAAAATAATTTCACTATGGAATCTTGTTTTAAATACGTGTGGTATCCTGCACTGTGAACACCGTCATGCCTCGAAAAACAGTTGCATATTTTTGCGCGAATGTTAATTTTGCCATCCACAACTTTCCATGGCGACAGAAAGGCTCATATATCACGCTGAAAAAAGAATGGTCTCATGTTCGAAATTCGCCAAGCTTTTATTTCAAAGCTTGTCAAGCATAGTAAAGCTAGAATTGAAAAGAAAAAGTACAATGATAATAATAAATTGTCAATGCTATAACTTTTTATTTTTTCTTACTTGTAGTTTTCTCGGACAAACCTTGAAAAGGCGTTCGAGCTGTGGGAATAGGACCGGTATGTTTTCACCTCACTAAAACTATCCCGGAATAAATCAGCAATAGATCTGGCACGGGGGCACCGTAACTTTTTTTTAAACTGTGCCAGACCACCTTTGCCCTTTTGACCCCCGACTGTCTTTGCAACGTTTGCCGGAGAACATTTTTGAGAAGAAAAGACAGGTAACCTATCTATCTTTTTGTAGCTCAGTTTCAATAAATCTCCTTTTTTTCGAACTACATTTTCAAGACACAAGTAATTGTAACTAATTACAAGAACAGGTATCAGTCGACCTTAAGCCGGCTACGGTCTTGGCAAACACCGGATACGGCTGGCAAGTGCCGGCAATACGAAACGGATCCGGATTGTTTACGATCGCCCGTGTCGGAGGAATAATCTCGCGGTTCGCCGCGTCGCACCAAATTGTCAGCTCTACGACCGATGTTTGTGATCAATTGCGGAGGAAAGGTTTTGGAATTCACTTTGCTAAAACCCTTTCAAATACACTAAATAATTATGTTATGTTGCTCAAGCCTCAAGCAAGGAGGACCCTGCACGAGAATCTAATTTCATGTTAAACAGATATCTAGTAACAGTCTATACTTACAATAAATTATAATGCCTGTTAACCTCCGAAAGGTTACGCTTACCTAAAAGTACACTCAGCCTTCGGTAGATCTATGTAAAGTCCATGTAATAGCTGGCAAACCTGAGAGAGAGAGAGAGAAAACTGAGCAAAAATACAGAATTCGTAACTGAGAAAGAGAAATTCCTTATGCAAAAAAAAACAATAACACTTTGCCCAACAGAGAAATCGAACTCATGACCTCATGTTGGGCACTTAGGCTGGGTGACCACTAAACCAACTAAAATCCGTATGCTTCATTTAGTGTCTTTAACCGTCATGCCGATATTTTCTTTCAAGTTATACAAGCTTCTCTAATGGCCTCAAACACATCACAAGGTGCACACAAAACCCACAAAGTAGAGGTGGACTTGTAAAAGTAGCAGGACAGGAGATGGAATATAATTTGCAACGTGGTCACACTTTCCTTCTCGAGAATCTAATCTAACGTTGGACAAATCTTGGTGTTAAAAGTTTAGGGTAAATATTCGTAGAAATTAGTCTCAAAGCTCAGTTAATCCTTCAGTGACAAACTCTGGCCTAGCCGAGTTGCTGGAATTTCATGCTTATGCGAGGCGTGAATCGGACTCAGCCGTTCCAATTCCTTTAAGACTCAACTGTGGATGATACACGAACACACGTAACAAAATTAAAGGCATGTTCGACAAAAACAGAACTACGCCTACGACTTGGGTGTTGCAAATACAATGGCCATGTTAACAGTAAAAGCAGTATAATACCTACTTAACCTTTGGATATATAATAAAACCAAAAACGTTGTAAACTCTAAAGTTAACGCAGCATAAAAAGTATTCGACCTTATTTCTAAAACTTTCATCTAGGTCAGTTCAACGCTAAAACCATTTTAAACAAATAATTTCTAAGTCGGTAACTTTTAAAAAGTTCTGTCTTGTCTAAATCGATTTATTTTGCCGGTCTGCCCGTTGAAAGTACGTTTCTGAAAGGAATTTCTATAATTCAACCCTCAAAGCCTTACAAACTTGTTTGATTGCTCATGTCTTTGGCAACATTCAGAGGGTTAAGAGCTGTAGTGTGTATGGCTCGAAACTAATTGAATAGCTCGTGTTTCTCCAAATGCTTTTAAAAGTCTACATTCTCTTGAAAGTTGGATTTAGATTAGTGGACTGCGGTAAATTGCATGTGGATTATTTTGTATGAAAACAGAACTTAATACTAAGAACGATGAATATACTCAGCTAAAGTTATGAAATTGATAATAAGCGACACATTTCGTAATCTAGCAGAATTACCTTCTACGGATGACATTATTATTTTAAGACTCTACCCACGCTTTGAAAAATAAATCTATCAATAGTAAGCAACGAAACTCGTTACAAACACAAGCAACTAATACGCCATGTTTACATGCAACCACTCACAGCCTCTCAAGAGAATTCCGTCACAATACTCAATCAGCCAGCTCAAACACCGTTGATTGTTCCATCCAAACATCAAAAATCACGATGGCCACCGTTGCTAGCCAGTTATAAAAATAAACACAACTGAAGCCATTTCTTTGGTCCCGACCTGTCATTACTCTAGTCCTCAACTGTCAGATGTTTGCTAGCTGTCATGTGACAATGTTCACGACGTCAAAAGGTCTGAAGTAGACGGCTTCTTTTGTGAGCCATGTCAACAAATATTTCGTTTTGACGACATGGAATTGGAATGACGGTACAAATGTTATTCATAGTATTGAGGCAGCCATTTTCGTGAGTAAGGAACAAGTTTTTATAGAAATAATTTCCTTAATAGTTACATGGTGAGGTTTCTTGGAATTCGTGTTTGTAAATTCGATTAAAGACAGAATGTGTTTTATCTCATCTATTGAAATATATAATGTGGAAAAATAGTACATAGTAAATGAATGACAATGAACAGTTAGAAAAAACGGCATTGATCGATGAAAACATAAACTGTCATATCTGAATCTTTTAAAAGTCATAAAAGCCTACTACGATTCATTGATTTTGTTTTATGTTTAAAACCAATTTATACTGAAAAAAGAAAGATTATATTGTTTGACTGAAGTGTGTTAAAAGTCACTTTATCAAATCCCAGTACAATTTAAGGCACAAATAAAATTATTCCTTTGTAACCACATTTTGTTTTTTTTTCTTGACGTAAAAATAAGCACCTGTCTCTTAAAAATAGTAGTTCAAAGCCATAGACTGTTTATTTTTCTCAGAAATCAGCTCGATACAAAATAACACAAATCGACTTTCACGGTTTCAAAGAGCACGACTTATTATTTTGATTGACTGCTAATAATTTTTTTACTCGTAAAACGTCAGACTTTTGAGCCTTTGAAACTCGAAGTCTCCATTTTTATTTTTGCTTTATTACGTCGTCAAAATCACTTATTAGCTGGTCCCTTGGATACTTATTTTTTGTATATTAAACGAACTCTGATGACGACCGCTAAGACTGTGACCACATTGGGGCGGAGCGGAAATAAAAAAAGTAAGTTATTTTTGCTCATCTCTGCTCATTGAATTGAAAGGTTGCAATAAATTCCTAAATGTAGGGTGACTGGTAATTAGTGTATGATACTTAAACCAAAAAAAACCAGCTATTTATTATATTTATGTCCGCCTTACTGACCAAAAAGTACTGAACAGCAAATTTTTTTTTCGGTATTTCAGGTTTGGTCCCATAGTAAAAGTTGCTTGTTATCATGAATACAATCACGTGCTTAAGTATCGTACACTAATTTAACTAGTCACCCTATATACAATTACCTCAACATCGCTCCGTTGCGCTCAGC
Source organism: Xestia c-nigrum (assembly GCA_916618015.1). Classification (NCBI taxonomy): domain Eukaryota; kingdom Metazoa; phylum Arthropoda; class Insecta; order Lepidoptera; family Noctuidae; genus Xestia; species Xestia c-nigrum. Next base: position 895,222 of record OU745251.1, on the reverse strand, counting down.
TGAGCGAACGTGACGAGCGAAGCGGAGTTCAATGAAGCTTCGCTCGTCACTGTAACATCACCCAACCTCTTGACATTTCGGAGTCGATCTCGAGCCGAGCAAATATTTGGTTAGGTTTTTCTTCTCCATGCGGCTTATACAAACTAATATGACAGATATAAATCGCGTCGGTTCCTATATCCGGAGGATAACTTTGCTTACGAATAGTAAGTAGTATGGTAATGCAACTGTTCCAATTCTACTTACTCGAGGATATCAGACGGTAGCAGATGCAGTCGTAGTTTAAACGGTCGGTAATTTATAGAACTAAGGAATACGTTTGTGTAATAATGTCGTTATTTCTCGTTGAATATATACGAACCAGATAATAGACTTGTTTAAACGTTTTTTCAAGTGTTACGTTTTACTGTTAATAATTCATAATGTTTTTAACCCCAAGGCTTTTGTAAAGTAGCTTACGAAGGGTTTTGAATGTCACTAATCAGTACATGATCAAGTGATTAACAGCTGTCAATGTCAAAAAAGCTATGGAATGTATTGTGGCCGCGCGCGAGCTCCGAGGAATCGGTGCGGCTTACTAAAATCATCGTTGGGTTTTTTTCAAGTACACAACTAGAATGATTTCAGAATTTAGAACTCCGCGCCAACTCAATTATGACATCAATTTGTGAGGATATCATGCACTTAAAAAAAAAGCACTAATGATTAAAGGCGACTACAGAAGCTAAACGCGAGTTTTATAATTCCTGAAAGTAATATGATTCACAGTAATGAACAAAACCGGAAAAATATATGATATTCTTCAGGATATATGCTAGTGAAGGCGATGCGTTGGAAGACCTCCCACTAGGTGGACCGATGACCTGGTGAAGGTTGCAGGAATCCGGTGAATGCGAGTCGCAAGGGACCGCTCAATGTGGCGACACTTGGGGGTGGCCTATGTCCAGCAGTGGGCGTTTTTCGGCTGAGATGATGACGATGATATGCTAGTATAATAATGTTTTGAAAACATACATAATACAATTCATTTTACTCCTAAAAAATAACCACGAACTTATCTTTAAAAAAAACTATACTAAAATACATGCAATCATTCTGATTTTGTGGCAAATAATTATACAAGCAACATATTAACATCATAGTGTTTTATTTGTTTAGTCCAATAAATAGATTTGTTTTTAATTGATCGAAACCACTCATTTCGCAGTATTCGGCACGTAGTGACTGACGTCACAACCACTTTGTAGTGCAAGCTGATTAGACCTTTATTCTAACAGTATTTCAAACAAAGTTTGAACCACCACAAATAGAGTTGCTAATTTAGCTCATGTAGTCGCCTTAAGTGAGCCACTAATTCCTCCAAACACGCGCCGTTTAAATGTGCTGATTTCGTCAAATTGTTAATATAGTGTACGAAACTAAGGACCAAATTCTTAAATTATATCTTGTACACCAAATACGCGCTTTGGACGGGAAATTACGGACACGCCAGCCCGTTATACAACACAATACAATTAGGTCTTGTTTTGAAATCCAGAGTGTAAATGTTTGCAAAGGACGTTAAATATTAATGAGATATGCAAAAGTGTAAAGTACTTTAAAATTTAACACCCCATCTTGCGGTGTGTATAGTTATTCATTAAGATGGATATAAAACGCAATTTTGCGCTCTAGCGTTTTAAGACGTAATAATTTGTGTTCTAGAATAAGGTACAGTTTTCAGCTGTCGTACCTAACCAATTAAAATTTTCTTTGAAGTATTTAGAAACGATTAGCAAAATAACTTAACTGTAGAAAGTTTAATCCTGAAATTAACCAATTTAAAAACTGATTATCTAGGTTACAAATACCTACCAAGCTAACATCGAAACGCAGGTAGATACTACTCTCAAGCTAGGCTAATAACACTTTCATAGCAAAAGCTACGCCAGTCAATAGCCTTATACAGGTTGCTCCCACATCTCCGTATACAGGGTGAGCTAGTGCAACCGCAACTAGTCACCACAAAGTACGATTGATTTGCAAAGCAACTGCAACGTATAGTACAGGTATAAAGGTACCTATCTACCTGTAATGCAGGTATGTAGGTGCGTACGATCCCGTTTCCTCGAGCCACGTAGTGTATTATTGAAATATATATATATATATTGTGTTAGTAAATTGGGTTAAGAGAGACTTGATTCTTGTAGGTATGATGCTGTACATTTAGAGTTCTTTAGATTGTATTATTACTAACAAGGTTAGGTAATCGACAATCTGTAGACATATTTGTGAATTAAATAGCAATCGGTAGCTTGGACCCTGTCCCTGATACCGATGGAATACATTTATTTACTTATTTAAATGTTTTTAAATTGTTTTTTTAATGAATACTTAATAATAAAAATGCATGTAATTTATATAGGAATAAATACAAGGCAGTAATCTGTTTTTAATATTTCTATGGCAGTTATGCAGCTTAAAGATAGCTTATAAATCACGATGTTCAAACATGTCGTCTTCCGACCAAATCATACACCGCCAGAATCTCGCCAGAATCTTACTTTAGTGAGTTTTCCAAGCTGTTTTTCTAAAAGCTTTCAAACAAGACATTTTACCTTCCACCGAACTATTTCCATGGAAACAAAGGCGAGCATAATTTGATAGTGTATCGGGTGGCGTACCTACCGGTACATAAGACACTAAGCTATGTGTCTGACACACGAGTTGATGTGGGACCGCCTGAGACGATAAATAGGTGGCACAGGTACTCATTTATCTGATAAAAGGTCTTTTCGTTACGTAAATAATTCACTGGGCAAGTTTTTGATGTCGGGTTTAAGGAAAAGGCGATTCTTCTTTTGTGTACTTTATGTATGTATAACTTAGGTCTATTTTTAGAAGTAATAATATGTTTGATTGGCCGTAATAAATCAGTTACAGGTACTTCTAAATGATTATCTTTATGTATGGTATGCAAATTATAGTCACAGTCAGATTTGTGTTGCTGGAGAGTTTTTTTCACCATCTCAAATGAAACACGGAAGACGTGAGAACGTCTGAGTGTTAGGAGGAATGTTTTAGAAGTTTTTCTCATACTAATGCTAACCCCTTTTTTAGGTGCTTACAGAGATAAAATCCAATTGTCACTTAGTTAGAAACCTAGTTAAAAAACCGAGTTGGAATATTTCCCTCACTTTATTTCATCACCAAAAGCGAAAAATTCTTTACCAAACTAAATAACAAACGAATTCATTCATCAAACGTTTTTGGGTCCACAGAGCGTCCTGCAAAACTGCCTAAAATGGGTTTGAATCGATTCCCGATACTGTTCACTACAGTGGAATAAAGAGTGTGTGTTCGTTCATTAACCCTCGTTCTTCGTAGACGGCTGCTTAACGTCACCGGCCAAAGTCGCCTAAAAACAAACAGCCGATCGCAACCAACTGTAGTTATAAGAAACTCGGTACAAAGTTGTTTAAACAAATGTTCCGCGGTGTGTGGTAGAAGGGAAAAGAATTAAGCGGTGTATTGAAAACAAAATAATTTCTTTATGTAAGTTTGGTACGTGTAAACAATTTTGACGTGTAATAAAATAATAAAATTATTGCAAGATCTTTTGGAGTTAAGTCAAGCTAAATTTAGAAAAATGTTTACGTGTAAAAGCATTCTACCTGCCTACTTTTATAAAATAAAAATCATTTAATTTCATGCATATTGTGAATTTTCTTAAAAAAATAAGATGGTTTTAAATACGGTTTTGGCCACAAGCCCCAAAGATAAATAAATAAATATAAATTCGCTGGACAATTTACACACAGCGCCATCTAGTGCCACACTAAGCAACGAGGCTTGTATCGTGGACACCAGATAGTTATCGATGCACATTCTTAGTATGAGTACCATAGGGCCTTAACGAAACAAAATTCTATGGCAACAACGATTATGTAAAAGCCTAAAGATATCTAAAAACTGTTTATACTTAGACTAGCTGACCCACGGAACTTCGTCAGCGTCACATAAGAGAAAAAAAACGAAAGGAAAAAAACATCCCCGTTTTTGCAACATTTTTCATTCCTGCTCCGCTCCTAGTGATCGTAGCGTAATGTTATATGGCCTAAAGCCTTCCTCGATAAATGGACTATCTAACACAAAAATATTTTTTCAATTCGAACCAGTAGTTCCTGAGATTAGCGCGTTCAACCAAACAAACAAACAAACTCTTCTGCTTTATAATATTAGTATACAGTATAGATATCAACCCTGTTGAAAGTATTTTGTAGAAATACAAAACACTTTCAAAGCAAAATTGAAAGACAGAGTTGAGCTGCGAGCTCCCTACAAACTAAAATTAAACAATTATTGCTATAGTAAAGGTAGTTTCCTTTGACAAACTCTACCACAAGAAACTCTAATACAATGAAGCTACTACAAGTTAGTTCCAAGTTTTCATCTTAAATATCACTTGGTTCAAGCCCTTGAAGCCTTAGGCTAGTTTCAGAACCACGAATACTGTTACAAAATTAATTACATTGCGATGTAAACGGCAAACACTACAAAGTGCTCATTATTCTATTCTTTTGAGGTACGATTTAATTAACTAATTTGAATTAATATTTAAACGAGTACGAACTATTGTCTTTGTAAATAGATACTTACGTTTCTCTAAGTAACAATTTCGAACAAGAAATAACCGTTTTAGTGAAACTTTGTAATGTAAATATTTAAACAATCATAAGTCTGATCTTACTTCTAAATTTGCGTCAATAATTATAATGTAACTACATATTTATTACCACTGTCACAAATGGAAGAAACATATATAGAATTCTGTCATATAATGTGACTAAGTATAAAAGATACGTTTTAATCAATTTACCTGCATGATATTAAATCCTTTAATTCATTGGACTATAATCACTTGATATCCAGCGTATCTCATACCTCTGACAAAAGTAACAGTAGTAAGTAAAAATAAAAACCGGCCAAGTGCGTGTCGGGCCACGCGCAGAATAGGGTTCCGTAGTAGCCCGTTATCACAGTATAGAACAATAACAACATTTTATTTCACAGTTTTGTCGGCGTAATTTATATTCTACAAAATTAAAGCTTTCTAGTACAAACGGTCTCTAAGCTAAACTCGGACGGACCGAGGGACAGACGGACATGAAGAAACTATAAGGGTTCTTTGACAGGACTACGGAACCCTAAATATAAAAGACTTGTCTAAAGCAGAAACCCAATAGCTAGCTTGTTTTGATGAAAAAAAAGTTCAGTGACTTTTTATCTTTAAACTTTGGATTTGTATTGTAGGTCTATTTACAAACATTTAAACACAGATAAACCAATAGACAGATCCGGAAAGACTACCTAAAGGCCAAACAAATATTTGTTCCGAGCGGGTATCGAATCTGCGACACCTAGTACAGCATCGATTGCGATCAGCCACTGCGCCAACCGTGCCGAAGATGCAAAGTCAGATTTAAAACAACTGTGAAAAGACTAGAGGATCAATCAACCCGCTTCCGCTCCCGCACCCGCTAAGTCTCATGACTCGAGCAGCGTCACAAAGCTTTGTTTACATAAGTGACCCCCAGCGCCGCGGGAATACATTACCGGACTTGTGAATGGACAATTTCAATGTTGATATTGACATTAAAATAATTATGTTTACATACACCGACGATTTCTTTCAATTTTCGTGAAGGAGACGAGTTTGTATGGCGTAATATTAGATGTATCGCTGTCGGGGCGGCGATGTATTACATGCGAATTGTTTCGATCCGATTGTTTTCCTTTTACTCTTTTGTTTATATTTATTCTGTACAATAATAGAGTGTTCCGTTTCATTTGTATCTGCTAATTGGTAACAGGATAAATATTAATTGTAAAAAAAACCTCAATGTTTATTTCTGTCTTTATTAATTTTCCTCTTTGTTCATTATAATTTTCTTTTCTTCAGAACTCGTGGCGGTATCGTAAATGATAACAAGAAAGAATTCCTGCCAACAGAAACTTTCGCTCGTGCTAAACATAACAAAATTTAAATCAACACAAATTTTATTAGGAAGTTAAAGAAATCCGAGCTGAGGAGAACCAGCGGAGCGCACCTTTAAGTTCTCAACATCGATCCTTACAAAATGTTACGCAAAAACAATTTATTCTGGAGAGGATCCCTTTGGGCCGGCTTATCGGGAGGTACTTCATTTGTTGGCAAGATTTGAAGTCCGCTATCTAGATGGGGTAGTTAAAGCCCCAGCCGAGCGTGTAAAGTGGGCGCGACGCTGCTACGACACAGACATCAAATGATATCTTATGAATTATACAGATTATTATGCTGGACTTTTGAGCAGAGAATAAATTCAAGAATGTACATCTGTGGAGCTCATTAAAGCCTCAAGTGAAAGCCTCATTAAGTCAAGAAAGTCACGCTGATTAATATTTAATTTACTTTTTCTTTCATCCTACCTACGCACTAAAATCTAGAATTCTAGACTTTATAATTAATGTTAGTCATTTCAAGACAAAGAAAGATGATATATAATTCACAGCCTGAAATTGATGGTCTTATTCCCTCACGACTTACCAAACAATGTCCTCCAATCACGAGAAAGAGAACTTTATACCCGAAACTTTTACAGACGTACAAATATAACACAGTTTCTTATGTTGTTACAATAATTAGTTTGCTTCGGTTTCGTGTTTATTTCCGACATTACAACTCATCCGAGGGACATTTTAGTCGCCACCGATAAAACTGAAGCACGTCGTTAACTTAGCTGTCATGTTACTTGCCAAACTAAGATCAAATGTGACTTAGGCACTACTAAATTGACTATAATACCCATTTTCATAGACACTAAGAAACCTATAAACGTAATGCGCTGAAATGTAACAGTTACTTAGGGCTTAGGGCTTTTGTAAATAATAATCTAACAGTGCTAGATTTAGTAACTTATGCTTTATGCTACTATTATTTTTTTGTATATACCTTACTTTAAAACTAATAATAATGGAAAGCACTCGAAATTCCAACGTACACATACTGTAATCACGTGCTTTCTCGAATGTTCTAGTAGGTCCGATGTAACAATAGAATAGCCATTTGCTTATGACTGGCACAAGAGGTCAGGGTAGAAAGGGGTCTTGTACCAGTCGCTCGGACACCGACACGCCCCCTTGCCCTGTACTTCTCCTGTTTTTTTATATTTCTATGGTGGTCACCCATCCGCAGACCAATCTAGGCAAGCACGGCTTAACTAAAAGATCGACCCGAGCGGCTGTTATTATTTAGCCTCGAGTTTAGGAATCTTACTATAGATATTACTCCCTAACTAGGCGTTACTAAACTTGAAGTTAGTGAAAATGGGTATTACCGTCATAAACAGGGAAATTGTCTGTAGTTCTGGTCCCGTAACCGCTTGCCAGAGACGCTATCGAGAACCTAATTGTTCAATTAAGCCAATAGACTATTTAACTATTTGGGACGTCTTAATTATGAACCAATTTGAAAGTAATTAGGCATCAAACGGGTATGGAATTAGTAAATTAACTTCGGCTCGGAGAACCTTCGAATTATAGTGCGATCTAGTTTAATGTGAGAATTGAACTATGAACTGTGGTCAACTGATTAAGGTCAAGGATATGCTCCTGATAAAACATTATTATTTATTTCTTGTTTCAATTGTAAAGTAGTACCTAGCAGAATATGCGATATTTCACAATAAAACCGGCCAGGTGCGAGTCGGACATGCGCATGAAGGATTGCGTACCATTTTATTAGTCCGCTACTACGATGGTACGAACCCTTCGATTCCCCCCTTTAATTTATTAATGTATGTAAGGTGTAAAACACCTCTTAACGAATCCATAAGGCACTTGTTCTCCCTGTCATCACAATCAGTGTTTTTTTCTACACCATACCTGGGAACCTTCAAGCTACGGAGATATTGGGGGTCAAAGTTCGAACATTTTGTTATGTTTATTTTTTTAATATAACTTTTATTGTGTAATTTTTACTTTTAACACCTCCATATCCTCCGTACTATTTAATCAGCACAATGTTTTGAGTGCATTAAATTGAGTTCTACCACAAAACATGACATTTCACCCCAAAAAAAGAAGTGGTTTCCCAGCAATAATTTTTGCATCAAGTTACTTTATTTGATTTCTGTACATCAAATAAAGTAACTTGTCTTGGCTGAGGGCTTCGTGATGAGGTGATTTACACCCTGGATGTATAATACATCCAGGGTGTAAATCACAGGGTGTAAATTTTTGTTATAGAAAATACATTCTGTGAAATTGACAACTAACTGCCTCTGGATCATGATATATAGCCCACTGACTGACCGACAGACGGATGGGTAGCGGAGGCTTACGAACGGAATCCTAAAAGGGCAATAATTACAATGACCCGTAATGAATGTATCGTCCTTGTATTTGGTCAAATAGTTGAATGTGACAGTCGGTATTTGCCAAGGGGCCACCCAAAAAACTGGGTTGTGAACTTTAAACAGGCAATCGTCACACATAAAATTATTGGTATTCAGCTGCATTCGTTTAGACTGCACGAATTAACTGCTGCCGACACTTTCAAGTTAAGAAAAGGCTAATCAGCTGAAGGTAAAGACATCATCATATGCCTAGCCTTTTCGGATGCAGCTGAATACCAGTATTTAAAAGGAATGACTGCCTATCTGACCTCCACAACCTAGTTAATACTAGGGAATACGATACCACTTGGTAAGACTGGTTGTCAGACTTTTGGGCCACTAACTACCTGTGAAGACTGTCAAAGATAGACAAATGACAGCCGGGACCAACAGCTTAACGTGCATTCCGAAGCATGGAGGAAACTCGGTGTGTAAGGGTGATCACCCATCCACAGACCAACCTAGGCAAGCACGGCTTTACCTAAAGATCGACCCGAGTGGCTGTTGATATTTAGCCACGAGCTCCTTCAGATGAAGGTGACGACGATGAACAAAACTGACGCAAAATTAGTTTAAAAGCTTGAAGCAGGTGGCGCTTTATAGTGTCTGCCATCCCTAAAAAAGAAAAAATATAAAGCGTGTAAAACAGCTCTTTGCGAAGCCGTAAGGCACTTGTTCTCCACGACATTGTTATTTTTTTTTTGTTCTACACCATACCTGGGAACCTTCTAGGGATCTTCTAGTTAAGGAGATATTGGTAGTCAATGTTCCAACTTTTTGACAATATTTTTTTAAATGTAAGTATTTGAAAGATTTTTACCAGAAACATCTCCATGATCCCCGTACTATTCAATCCATCCATCAGCACAATGTTTTGAGTGCGTAACATTGAGTTCTACCACAAAACATGAGTTTTCACCACAAGAATAAATCATTTCCGTTTCGTTACTTAGTTTAATGTACAGAATGCTTGGTTGACGGCTTCATGATGAGGTTGTTTCCACTCTGTATATGTACAAAAACTAAATTGCGAAGTAAAACGCCTTGTGATACAATACAATTTCTTCCACAGATGTGTGTGGATTTAAAAACTAGAGTTACCCGCTCGTGTCAGCTGGGTAGCTCATCGCACAAACAGAATTAAGTAAGCCATTCCGCTCAGCTGCAGATAAATTACTTACAATACAACGTCTGATACCACATGTATTTTATTTAAGTTACAATATAATACCTAACACTTTTATTTCGAAACAGAGAAAATATATTTTTGAGTATCTACAGTTTGAGGAGCTACATAATAACAGCCGCTGTGGTTATTCTTTAGGTTAAGCCGTGCTTGCCTTGGTTTGTCTCTGGATGGGTAATAATAATAATATAATATAATATAATAATAATTTATTAAATAAGTAGATTGTACATGGTATACAAAGCTGTCTTATGTAATAAGATGTTATAAAAAAAATAGAACCAGTACATTTATAATAAGTCAAAGGACTCCCTTTCCTAAACTAGGCAGAAAATCTGTCTGTATCTTAGGAAAGCGTATCCATTCACAGTGAGTCTTATTACGGTTACAAAAATAATTGGTACGTGCAGTAGGCGAACAAAGTACTTATGTTAAATTAAAGTATAAAATGAAAAAAAAAAACAAAAGATGAAATAAAAACATGAGTGTGTGTGAGTGTGTGTGTTGGTGAATGTGTGTGTGTTGGTGAATGTGTGTGTGTTGGTGAATGTGTGTGTGTTGGTGTATGTGTGAGTGTGTGTGTTTGGGTGCATGTGTGTGTGTGCGCATGCTTACATGCCTGTGTGTATGAGTAAGTGGATGTGTTGTGTTCTGTGTGTAAACCTATCTCTTTACTGTACAGTGGTTAGCAGCTCTTCGGTATCACTATATGTCAATGTCTGTAACCAAGAATTTAGCTTGTTTTTTAACTCGCCTTTAGTCAAGGCATAAATATTTAGCTGTTTGTGGGCTTTATTATACAGCCTAGCACTTAGGCCATTAAACTGACGTCTTGCGAAGGCAGTCCTGCAAGAGACAGCAGGACATAAAGGAAACCCACGCCGCCGCTGACTGACAAGCTGCTTATTGAACGAGTTCATAGTGTGCTTGTAGAGGATGGATCTTAAGATGTACAATTTCCTAACAGTTAAGACATTGCATTCTGAATATAGCATATGTGTAGGGTAGTCACGAGGTTTGAAGTGAATTACTTTTAGCACAGCCCTTTGAGCTCTTTCAAGTTTTAATAGCTCAGTTTTATGAGTCCCTCCCCACACGGGGATACAGTACATCAAGATTGTTTGACACAGAGCCAAATAAACCATTCGGAGAGTATTTTTATCCGCTGAAAACCTTAAATTTTTAAAAATATAGATGAGTCTTCTGGTACGACAGGTTAATGACTCCAATTGAGTGGTCCAGTCTAGTTTCTCATCGACGAACACTCCGAGATATCTAATGGACTCCACCATAGTCAATGAGAGACACTTACAAGCTTTTGTCTTTTGCTGACAGTTATGGGCTTTTAGATTTCCGGTTTCTTCAGCTGGTTTTGATGTATGCGGTAGAATGAAACGTAAAAATTTGGTCTTATCAACGTTTAAGGTTAAAAGATTACTAGCTAACCAACGCATTACTCTCCGCAATGCATTTTCTGAGTGTAATTTGGCGTCAACCCAATTCTTGCCATATGTCACTAACGCAGTGTCGTCTGCGTAAGTGAAAATATCACAGTTGATGAGAGGCAGACTACAAAGGTCGTTTATATATATTTGGAAGAGGGTTGGACCCAAAATACTTCCCTGGGGGACCCCGAAGGTTATTCGTTCCTCTGCGCTAATTATATTGTCGATCTTGACGGATTGTCTACGGTCAGAGAGATAATCTTTAAAGATTTCAAGAGCCAGACCACGAATACCCACATTTTCCATTTTCTCTATTAGTTTGGAAATACAAACAGTGTCGAACGCCTTGCTGAGATCTAGAAAAATGCCATAACATTTCAGTTTTCGGTCTAGTTTGTCAGCTACCGACTGCACAAGGTCGACTACGGCATCTTCCGTAGAGATGCCATGTCGGAAACCATATTGATTATTGGCGAGAATGTGGAATTTGATTAAATAATTGGTTAGGTAGTTGTTAAGAACTCGTTCCATGATTTTAGACAAAGCGCTTAAGACAGAGATGGGGCGGTAATTTGAGATCTGATCTTTATCTCCAGTTTTGTACACAGGCGTTACTAACGCCGTCTTAAATCCCCTCGGGAAAACCCCTTGTGATATGGCGAGGTTGCAGATATGAGTAATGGGAGGCACGAGGACGTTTCGAGCCATTTTGATTAATTTGGCTGGTATGTTGTCCCATCCCGTGGCGCAGTTATCCCGAAGTGATTTTATAATTAACTCCACATCATTTTCGCTAACTGGGAGAAGTGCGATCGAGTTTAGCGTGCTGTGTTTGGATGTTAGGTCTCCGTCTGTAGGGGAAGTATTTATTTTAGATGCCAACGTCTTACCTACATTGGCAAAATAATTATTTATTAAGTTAACTGAGGATAACGGGTCTGTAGACAATGTTAAGAGATTCGTGGCAGGCTGCTTATTTATCTCTGTATTCGTGAGTTTTTTAACGACCTTCCAAGTTTCTTTGCTATTATTTTGAGCTCTAGTAAATTGCAGTTTTTCTTCAGAACGTCTAAGTTTATTGATAAGACGATTAAAAAAATTTCGGTATCTTGTATAAGTAATTTTGAGAGTAGTGTTTTGCGGATCTGAATTGAGCTTAAGATGCATGCTGTCTCGGTTTTTGATGCACCGGAGGAGACCGGGTGTCATCCAAGGCTTGATTATTCTAGCCTTTCTTGAAATTTTGATGAGTGAGGTATGGGTTAAAACAATGCCTTTGAGTGTAGTGATTAAATTATCTGCAGCAATGTTGGCATCGGTAGCGTTCATCACCGGGGCTAAGTCAGCGTTTTCTACATCCTTTACAGCATTAGAATAATTTAAACGCGTGGTTGTCTGTGGAACTAATTCTCGGTTTACTTTAATTTTATCTAAACATAATGCCGTAGCATAATGATCTGTAATACTTGTTTCTAATACGAAGGAGTGTGATGGGGATTTAGATTTGAGCAAGATATGATCTAGGCAAGTATTTGAACTTGGTCTAGTGGGATGTAGAAAAGCTGGCAAAAGACCCATTGTCGCTGTATGTAGAAGATAGTCGTGTGAATGTGAGTCCTTGTTGTTAGGTTTAATATCAACGTTCAAGTCGCCCATTACTATAATAGATTTGCTGCTTTTTAAAGCAGACGCAGCAGTATTCAAGCTATTATAGAAATTAGTTAAGTTAGTATATGAAGGTGAACGATATATACCAATGATTGTAGTGTCTTGAGAACGACAGATTAAGCAATTAGCGTCCACAAAGAAAGACGGCTCTGTTACAGTACATTGTAAGTTATTTTTAACGTAGATTACTACACCATCATTTTGAATTGGGTTTTTTGTAGTGGAATGCGCGGTATAACCATCCAAAGTTGGAGTTGGACCAGCATTTTTCAGCCGGCATTCCGTCAGTATTACAAGATCGAATTGGATAGGCATCTGGGCAAGAACAGTTAGAAAACTGTTAAGGTTTTTGTGAATACTACGAATGTTAATGTGAATAATTTTTAATGACGATTGTGCTGCCTTTTGCAAAGAAGTGTATGCGCCTGGGGCACAGACTTGGAAAGTAGCTACACTGTGTTGATCAATTTCATCAAGGATATTATTTATACAAGCCATTTATAATTAATAATAAAATTTAAAGATAGTTGTAAAGGAAAGTCTATTTGATGTGTGGAAATAGTTGTAATTAATGTGTTTGATTCAGTGTAGTGTGGAGGTAATTGTGTCAGTTTCTGTAAAGTAAAAAGTACGGGTGAAATTTGTAAAATAAGTAAGATTAAAAAGGACTTAATATAAGATAAATCGTTATTGTAAGCTAAGCGGTGTGTAAACAAAATGTTATGTGTGCGAAGTTCGCTAGTTATGTTAAAAGTTTCTTCAATTATAATTACGAGACATTTACATACTATTTTTAAGTAGTAGTAAGCCAAGAAGCGAGACAGGATAATAATTATGTAGCACAGGTCGAATAGTCACATTTTTTTCAGTATGTTCGCTAGACAGTCTTCCGTTCTGACAGTGTAAGTTTCTTTGCACTCCGGGCTTTTGCGTAGAAGAATCTTGCCATTTGAAATCCAGCAAAATTTGAAACTATTCTTTTTGGCAAAGTCTCTAGACTGCAGGAATAGTTTCTTCATTGATCCGGGAAGATATTCATCGACATATATCGGTTTCTTATCGCCGCACATGCCTACTACTTTTGTATTCAATTTGTCTTCTAATTTCCGGCTTTTGTTGAAGTTGCGAGCTGCTGTCAGGTAGTTGGTTTTAGTGTGCACAGAAGAAAACTCGGTCACAATAGTTTTGTTCGTCCCAGGTTTGGCTGGTAACCGATATATATCGCGTATTTCGGACGCTGATACTTCAAAGTCAATACTTTTCCCGATCTGAGACACAATACTGATCATCTCCTCGACTGATTCGTTTTCTTTGTTCGGAACATTTCTAATTTCAACAGCAGATGACCTCGAACTCAGTTTGATATCTTGAAGTTGCCTCTCGAGCTGGTTTATTGTTTCAGCATTTTTATCTCGAGTCTTCTCAAGGTCCTGGATTTGAAGCTTCAGGTCCTCATAGTGCTTGTACATATATTCCATCGACTTCTCGATTTCTGAGTTTGTTTTTTGTATTTGATGCACTTTTTCCTTGACATCAGACATTTCAGAGAAAATTTTGGCAAACGTAACTTCTTGTTGTGTTTTCATAGTGGTCAACGTAGTCATAATAAGTTCAAGTGAGACATTGCTCGAGGATTCCTGTTTGTTAGGTGACGATTCCATGCGCGGCCGCTTAGTTCTTGCAGTAATGTTCCTTTGCGGTGAGGAGGTCACTTCAGAGTCAGAGTGTGAGGGCTCCCTGGTTAGGTTTACATTCGTAGATTTTGATGGTGAACTTTTTTTCACGTTAGGCATGTTAAATATCAGAGCGTGTTAATTTGAGTAGTAAACAAAAAAGTACATGCGACTTAATCTGCTACGGCACAGCGATATTGCGTACAATGTAGTCAGTGACGTAGACGCAGCGTAGCACTCGTAGCGCTCGTAGCACAGCTGTAGATCATTCGTAGCGGCAGTCGGTATCAGCTACGCCGCGCGCACCGTATGAGATAGTAATATTCAACACTCACAGTCACTTGCACGGTGGCGCAGCGGCACAAGCATCGACGTCCCACGCAGCACGTCTCCGGTTCAAATCTTAACAGCTGCCGGCGCCAATCAAAAACACTTTTTCAAGTTTAATGCTGTTGTCCCTCTCACAGACCGCCCACAAGGCGGAGCCAGTCCATATAAACTCCACAAGAGTGACAAGAAATTCAAATTTAAAACAGTAACCAATAAGATTAATTTAAAATTAAAATCAGAATCAGAAACCAGCACACGTCCACCCGCTAGCACGACCAAAGGCCCAAAAAAAAGAAGTAAGGTAAGCACTCATTACATACCGAATTTCCTCCGTGCTTCGGAAAACACGTAAGCCGTTGTAACCAGCTGTCATTTGATGTTCTTTGACAGTCGTTACAGGTATTCAGTGACCCAAAAAGTCTGACAACCAGGCTTACCAGTTAGGAGTATATTACCCGGTATAAAAACTGGGTTATGGAGGTCAGATAAGCGTTCGCTCCATGTAAAATACTGGTATTCAGCGATATCTGGTTAGACTGGAAGCCGACCCCAACATAGTTGGGGAAAGGCTAGGCAGAGGATAATTATGAGTTTGAGACGTCGACGTCCACCATGTCTTATGACTAAAATGTCAGGGGATATGTCACATCCACCAACCCTGAGCCCGCTTATGAAGTATGTACGACCCACTGTCTCATACAGGGAGGGATCGTGTCCCAGCAGTGAGAATGTCATGGGCCAATTGTGCTACTTGCCAGTATTAGTGCGAAATAAGCCTAAAAGATTTGGAATTTTATAAAAAAATATTTTAACACACTTTTTAGAGTTCCGTACTCGAATGGTAAAAACTGAACTCTATTAGATTACTTGTCCAACTGTCTGTCACCAGGCTTTATCTCATGAACCGTGATGGCTAGACAGTTGTTTTCACAGATGATGTATTTCTGTTGCCGCAAAAATAACAACAGAATAATATAATATTTAAGTGGGAGCTCTCATACAGCAAACGTGATTTGCTGTTTTGTCATATGTTTCTAACATAATGGTACGGAACTCTTCGTGTGCGAGTCCGACTCGCACTTGGCTTGTTTTTTTTAATAAAATAAACAATCACTGCGACTCCATCCGCAAAAATTGTGATAACACCGCTAATTTGCATGGTAATGGATTTTAACTTCCTGATAATCTAGCTTTCTATTGGTGAAAAAATGGTTAAAATTGGTCTTGTGGTTTCGCAGCTTATTCGGTACAAACAAACGAAATAATTATTCCTCTTTACAATATTTTCATTATTTTATTAGTACAGATTGCTACAGTTTAAATTGTATTAATTAAAAGTTCGAGTATCTATTTTAAAGGGACCTTTTGTAATATCACCTAAAAGTGATGTTAGATAAACATCGTTCAGGTCGGCACATTCGATTCGGGTGTTTTTTTGCAACAAAGATGAAGATACCAGAGCTGCGACATTTATTTTTGTAATATGATCGCTTTGTTGATTAATGTTTTAATTTAATATATTTTGTTCTAGTTCTTGTTTTATTTCCTTTGTTAACTCTATTTTTGTTTGTCCTGTAGCTTCTAAGGTACTTTTTTTTTCTTTCATTTGGCTCGTGTCGAATGATAAACGCTGTTAACATTTACCAACAACAAATTATTTCTTTTTCAGATTATTTTGATCTACCAAGTTTTGCTAGCTATTTTAATATGACCCTATTTTTACATTTATGTTCAACTAGCTGCTGGCCACGATCTTCATTCGCGTAGGACTTCCATTTTGTAATCAAATTTTTTTACCAATTTCAAGAGTTTGTTTTTGCATATTTCTCATTCTAAAATAAAAAGAATTAAAGAAACAGCATTTATTAGCCTCACGAGACAAAACATCAAAATTTAAAACTAATAAAATTTAAACACAAATAAAAAAACCGTAAACTCAAAAAAATAAAAGACAACATCAGCTATCTGTCAGTAAAAGTCCCGTTCAAATTGGTGTGAAACGTCAGGACTAGCAAAAAATTATACCAAGGCGTGACCTATTAAGAATTTTAAAAGCGTCGTATCTTCGTAGATTTTGGTTTATGTAACAAAAGAAAAAATACGGGTCTAATATTTGTTGATAATCAATCTGACTGACTAATGATAATTTTTTTGTTCGTCTACCCTATTTTTACCGGCCCGGACATGTGTGGCATACCTTTTTTTTTTTTTTAAGGATGGGAAATCATCAAATGACTTTTCCCACTCTGGGCGGAGCGGGAGGGAGTGTCAGACTCTTACTGACTAAAAACCATCCATGTTCCTTCCTCGCCTTTTACGTTCCGGGGCCGCGGTATCTCTTTCGAACAGGCCCCCAACCCCGGCAGATGTGTAGCATACCTCAACGAACGACCTTGTCCCACTCGTCTCGTCTCTCACGTGGCATCTTATTTCATCATGAGCTTGTGTACTTACAAAATTTAACGAGCTCACATAATAGGTACATCGAGTTTATTATGGAAAGAGACGTGAAAACGTTGATCAAGTAAGTAACACGTATTTTGTAGAAGCGTTTGGAACTGTTTACGGAGGAAGATGTTTAAAGTAAGAGTTAAAAGCTGAGTGAGTTGTGTGTTAAGTGTTGCCTTAATTTGTAGATAATCCTTCCTACCCTTATGCTGTTATACGTCTTGGGGTCCGCGCCACACGATTTGTTCTTTATTTTTCCTTGTCAGATTTTCTAGATTAACAAATTCAGATAGAACAAGTAAAATTCAATTAAAAAGTGAAGTAAAAAATAAATCTTTAATTCGCCATTTTTGGTGGCGGCCATCTTGGATTTTTAATTTATCATAGTGTATAAAGAGTGTAAAACACCTCTTCACGAAGCCAAAAGGCACTTGTTCTCCCCATCATTGCAATCATTTTTTTGTTTTACACCATACCTGGGAACCTTCTAGTTAGGTACGGAGATATGGGGGGTCAAAGTTACAACTCTTTTTTTAAATACAGGTTTTGTTTGTAAGATTTTTAATACCTCCACGACCCCCATACTATTCAATCCATCCATCAGCACAATGTTTTAAGTTCGTTACATTGAGTTCTACCACAAAACATGATTTATAACCTCAAAAACAAAAGTGGTTTCCCAGCAATAATTTTTGCGTAAAGTTACTTAGTTTGATGTACAGAATGCTTGGTTAACGGCTTTGTGATGAGGTGGTTTACACCCTGTAGTATTCTATTAGTCAAACCATTTTATTTGATATCTAGCTTTATTGGGAGTTGTGAAAAAATATGTAATCCGCCATTTCGTGGCGGCGGCCATCTTGAACCGATTTTCATAGCTAAGAATACTCCCGACAAATTCACCTTTCAAACAAAAAAAAAACAAAAAATCAAAATCGGTTTATCCGTTAGGGAGCTACGATGCCACAGACAAACACACACACACACACGTCAAACTTATGGGTGGATTAACAAATAGAACATCATCATTGTCCAACACTGTATAAGGTTTCACGGTTTAAAAAAAGCGCAGCAAAAAATAAAGAAAGAAGGTAGACATATTTGTCTACTAGTTAGTAGACAATTGAATTAGAATTGTAAGTAGTTACTTACAATTTATTTTCCATCCACCCGCGTTCTCCTGTCAACCCACGATCATGGCGCTTGCAACAGTGTAGAAATATCGAGAGCTCAAAATATAATAATCACAGAAGATGTCCCGTAAGTGACAATATGAGTTTTTCATTATTGTCTGTCTAGCTTTTTCTCAACTGCATTGGACTCCAGCAAATGCACCTGCATAGCATTTTATGGAGCGAGCGACTGCCTATCCTTGTTTTCCATAGTTTCTTGTCTCTGTATGTAAATTTCATGTATGTGTATGCACGAGTATTCAACACAATGTACTTAAATTATTTATGAATAAATGAAATGTACTGAATGTACGTTCAATAGTCGAAACTCAAGGTTTGCCAGCGTGCTATGGAGCGCAGTATCCTGGGTGTAAAATTAACAGATCGCATTCGAAACACTTTACTGCACTCCAAAACGCAAACCGTTGACGTAGCTCAAAACGCTGCCCAAATTAAATAGGACTGGGCAGGACATGTCTGTTCCATTGTTCCATGTCGTACGAACATGGGCCCATAAGGCTCCGGATACTCAAACCACAAAAGAGATGGCGGGACGAACTTGATGTCTTCCTTAAGAATTGGATAGAGGTGGCACAGAATTTTGACCGTTGGAAGGAACGAAGGGGGGATTGTGCCCAGTAAGGCAGTATAGGATAGCTATTTAATAAAATAATAATGAATGTTTCTGACCTTCACAACCAAGGTTTGTAACAAAGTAAGTACTCCATGGCAAAACTGATCCTTGACCAAGATTTTCAGGCTTGTGACTGACCCATTGCTTAACCTAAAAGATATATGCCCCCTGTGGATATCTCATGTGGTTGTCGTAATATAGCTCGAGCTAACAACCAAAACACCAATTCCATAAATAAAAAAGGTAACCGAATATTGTATTCATGAACAAAACCAAATTAGAATTCTCTTAGACGCTATAAAACCCGGTTTTCATTTACTGAATCGCTAACAATAAACTTTGGTCTCGATGTAAATTGTGCTTCCCGATTTTGTATCAAGACCCCACGCTGAGTTAAATAATTTAAATCCATTGGATTTGGTCCAACCTTAAATTTTTATGCTTATGATTGTCAAAATATTTTAACACCAGAATTTTAACGTAAAATGTAATTTACTGCAGTCTTCGTCTGTCTGTGAAACTCGTACCTACTTTAGGGTGTAAACCTCTCAAAGAAGCCGAAAGGCAATTATACTCCTCGTCATTGCCATCATTTTTTTTTTGTTAAACACTATACCTGGGAATCTTCTAGTTACGGAGATATTGGGGTTCAAGGTTCCAACGTTTTGACAAGTTTTTTAAAATAAGTACATGTATTTATAGTAAGGTTTTTAGATTTTTAGGCGCATCCACGACCCGCGTACTATTTAATCCATCCATCAGCACAATGTTTTATGTGTGTCACATTGCGTTCTGCCACAAAACATTACTTTTCACCTCAAAAAAAAGCCATTTCCTAGCTATCATTATTGCATAATGTTACTTAGTTTGATGTACAGAATGCTTGGTTGATGGCTTCTTAATGAGGGTGTTTACATCCTGTATTTTGGCATCTAATTTCTCCGATGGAAATCTTCTACTTCTGCCCTGATCTCATGTTTTGCTCTTCTATCTCTTCCATTTACAATTTTTCCAGAATATACCTGCAAACTTTTACAGTTCCACGCAATCTGGTCTCATTTTGTTATAAATACCTCAGGTTCTCTCACTAGATTTCTGCCGGCGCATAAGTCAAAGTTACGGTGTAATTTCACAGCTGAAGTAAAAGCATCCGCAAGCTTTAAAATATATGGTCCTCTAAAAATAAGCCACTTGCCTCCTCCGGTCCACGCGACCGACGAAGCATACATCGTTGTTTATTGGTGACACTTGCTCATAACTCTTGAAGGAACTCGCTTTCTCTGGGTCTTTGCTAACTAAGTTAGGGTTGATTGAATATAGTGCACACAACCCTTTCAACACTGACGGAACAAGTTGAAGTCCAGTATTTAACTGATTTAACTTCGAGCGTGTCGATGGCAATATAAATTGATCTGATCAGAATTTGGCTACTGTTTAGTGCCTTCGGTAGCTTCCATCAGTTCCTGTAAAGAGCCAACGACAAAACACTACTTGAAGTGCCTATAGTTTGTGAAACAGCACTACATTTATATCCCCACCTGAGTAGGTTTTCTGTGTTTCGGCCAGCCTGGGTCTAGAGTTTGCTTAAAGACTTACAGGTTAGGTTTGCGGCATTTATTGCCTTTAACAGGAGCTGAACCCTAAAACACTATAAAACATTCCATTTCTAGCTACATCACTTTTTCCAATTGTGTTGTAAATGTTGTAATATGTCTGTCACAATCACTATGCATTGTTTTTACGATTAACATAGCAATCACACCAATTACTACAGTCAACTAGCAGTACTTATGGCGTTCATATTTTTTTTTTGGTTAGCCTTTGCCGTCCCACTGCTGGGCTAAGGCCTTCCCCAATTCCTTCCATGAGCTCTTTTCCTGTGCCACCCCGGACCAACTGTCGCGGTAGGCGTCCTCCAAATCGTCTCGCCACCTATTTCTGGGTCGGGCTCGGCGCCGTCCGTCTTCCAGCAACCATCGTATGGAGTACTTTGCCCAGCGGTCATCGTGCATGCAACTGATGTGACCCGCCCAATGCCATTTTAGCCTGGCAGCCTTCATGTTAACGTCCACTATGCCCATTTAGGAACGCAGCGTGGTGTTTCGAACCCTTTTTTTTTTTTTAATGATGGGAAATCATCAAATGACCCCCTCCCACTCTGGGCGGAGCGGGAGGGAGTGTCAGACTCTTACTGACTAAAAACCATCCATGTTCCTTCCTCGCCTTTTACGTTCCGGGGCCGCGGTATCTCTTTCGAAAAGGCCCGCAACCCCGGCAACAGGCCCGCAACCCCGGCGTGTTTCGAACCCTTTCATGTCTTTTGACACCCAAAATACGCCGTTCCGTTGCCCTTTGGCAAACTTCAAGGCGGAGTTTCTGAGACTCGGTGAGGACGGGCAGGATGCACATGTCAATGAGTTTCTGTTCAGGGAGATTTTTAACGATATTAAGTCGGGACCCAAAGTAGATCATGAATTGCAACTGTTTGATATCAGTCAGTTATGATAGCAATTGGAACGTACCCCTAAGAACTTGGTTAGGACGAAGTTGTTTATACATTTAGGTCCAGTTTTAATGATCAAAATCAACATATAAAGAAGACACTATGACTTGAGGTTACCAGTAAATTATAATGCCAATAGAACATACTCGTGAGCAAAGCCGCGGGCGCAGTTAGTCAAAAATAAATCTGCAATTACGTACGAACAAACTAAGTATTATTAATACCCTCTTGAACCAACTCGCTTTCATTGCATCCGTTCCTACTAAGTAATAGTAACGCGATTCTTGCTGACACCTCAGCGGAGGTGGCCACCTCCCCAGCCTCTCCCCCTCCACCACCCTCCCCCTCTACCAGCTGTTCCGAGCAGCCAAACTTTTAGCTGAACTGCACCTTGCGTAAACATTGTACCGTGACATGTTTGTTCTGACTACCCGCTCACGATTGTTAGCGTGAGTTTCAAGTGAATGGTAAATTAAATGATGTTGGAGCAGTTTGAAATGTTTGCTGTTTTGATAGTCTGTCTGGTTCAGTGAGGGTAACAAAGTGATTTGTGATATTTGAGTGTTTTTGTGGCAAAGCCGTAGATTCACCTAAAACCTGATTAATTGCAAATGATGACGACAAAATGAGCCACAAAAATGCGCGCCAAATTAATTAGGAAAAACAAAATTGGAATAAAGTACACTCAGGATACTGTACAAAATTAATAAAGTTAAAGGAAAAGTACATCACGCGTACGTATTATATTCCCAAAGAAATCCCTCAAGGCTCAGCGTTCCAAAATGGCGGAAAATACCAATGAATTTTCTTACACCTCGAGATTCAAATTTTTAATTACAACTTGTTAACAGTCTCCATCAGTTCAATAGAACTTGGCAGAAGTTCCGTCAACCAAGTGATCCTGGGAGGGTCGCTTCCTATTTTTGGGTACAAAGTCCTAATTAGAGAGCTCAGCAGTTAATTAAGAAGGGTACCGCGGAGCCGGCGATCAAATTTTAATAAAACTCTAATTGTTTGCTCGGCAAATAAGGCTGCGATGAGCACTTTAGTGTCGGCACGCGCACATCAACGACCTTTATTTCTATATTAACTGTAATCATGAGAGTGGAACACAAAGAGATTCACGAATAAAGAACACAATGTCATGTTATCACGGAAGGCGAAATTGTTTTTACTGTCAGCTTTTGTTCAGTTTTTGGTAATTAATTTCATTGTTACATTTAAATTAAAAAGCTACAGATTAGTCGGCGGTTCACAAACTTTTGAGATGAAACACGTAACACAAACTAGTCTACATCCCGCATCGTTAGGATCACGAAGATGGTGGGTCGCGATGTGATGAACTAGCAAACTTGAACGTGCACTCAAGTTCTAGTCCTTTACAGAAGTTCTTCCGTCCGGTCAGAACGCGCCGTCGCAAATAAATGTTACATCTCACGAATGAAAGCAGGGTTGACGCGCTCTGGAAAACGACGCAACTAGCTCAATGGCACCTCAAAAGAACAGCGCAAAACGACTTGAACCATTTCATGACAGCAAAGAATCTATAGAAACACGGCGTGTTGAGGAAAGATTGCTATCAAAGGACGTTTTAAATGGCGCAATAAAACTATTCAAGAGAACAGCGAAATGAAGCTTCATTCACGTCAAAGTCACGCCGAGTTGCCGCACGAGCTTCACAGTTATTGCAGCACCATTAACAATTCAACATGAAAGAATACGAGTGGCGCAGCGTTTAAAAATTGTACAGAATTGACGCCTCGGCCGCCAGTTTTGATAAAGCGAATTTTATTATTCGAGATAAAATGCAATAAAAAGTGCCATTCATCCTGTGTGCCGGCAATATTTTGTAAACATATAACACGGAAACTATCTGTATTCCCGGCGGCCATGCCCTAAAACTGGCCACCAGGTCCGAGTCGTGACGAGGGTGTACTAACTACATTATTGTTGAACTCTAATTTATTATCTTCAAAGTGGATCACATTCAATCTTTGGGAGAGCGAGTGTGGAAGCTGAAATATTTAGTTAGATAATATTGGACGGCAAACAGTTTGGGATGTCAGTAATACGATTATCTCGTTTTATCTGCGACAAATTGTGAGAAAGATTTACGCTCGAAGCAACATTTTATATTCTTTGTCTACAGACGTTATCTAAAATATGTCTCGTCGGCTCGCTGTGGTGAGAATATTTTAAGATGTATTATACAGGGACGCTTGTCGAACTTGAAAACAAATTCCTTTTAAAAAATCTGAAGTAGGTAGGTACGCCTGGGTGGCATATTTTCTTGATGGAATTAGTTTGTTAACAAGTGGTGTCGGGGTAAGTGCACGTACAGAAATACGTGGGACTAAAAGGATGGTACGTTTTGATGAAAAGTAGATGAGATTGCCTGAATTAATGATTAACTAGACTGCTCCCGAGAGAAGCCTCTTGAAGCCTAAGTTATTTCAGTACGTCGAGGGTACTTGGATGTGTTGAGTAGGATTAGAAGTCCAGACTGACAGGCAGGAATTATTTTTGCAGTAGATCCAAGCAAGCATTCATTATTATGAACGATTTTTCCTCACCAGCAAGAACAATCTTTCCGGAAAATGCAAAGGTAAATTAAAATTAACCGCACATTCATATATACTTTGCAGATACACAAGAAAAGGTTTCATTATTTAATTCATAAGTGAGGCTACACGGCCAACTTATTTATTTTCTGCACAACACAAACAAAATGCATTACCATTGTTCAATATAAGGTTCTATTTTTTGCTCTCGAAGAGAAAACAAAATATCAATTCTGTTTTAAAGCGAATTTATTCTCTGGTTATAAGCCATTTTTGTACTGCAGATTCTTGGTTATGCGGCATGCAATATGCTGGGTTTTTTAGAGCACAATTTAAAATAAAACGTGTGCCCTCGTGAGAGTCGTATTTCGCTTGTGGTGACGGATACTGAGTGTGCCCCATAACGGTTTAGTGCAGTAAAAATGTACAATGTGCAGCTGATTTCAGAGTTTTTGGTTAAGAGAAGGTAATTTGTATGTAAATCAAACCCGTTTATCTTTGTGATTTGTGGCAAAGTGGTGGGCAGGACTCCAAGTTCGAGATCGAGGTTCTAAAATGGGTGGTTCGAGATTTTTTAATATTTTTCAAATATTGACAACACAGTGTGTAGTAAGTTACTGATAAATTTCTGAAACCGAGATCTATAAACGTTAGTTAGCTTTTGTCTTTAGGCATGCTCCCGTATCTCTCTTGCACTTATAGTTTGAAAGATGTGTGACAGGAATAACGCCTAGCCAACTAGTCGTTTTTACTAACTCTACAGTACTCTTATTTTCTATATTTTTTCATAATATAGTTCTATGTGTATTGCTGTTGGTGTAAATGAAGCAATACAAGTAAATAAATAAACACTGAGCCTGAACGACTGCCGCAATAAAACATATGCTACATTATCAATGCCCGACGCAATGTGCAATTTTTGGGTATTACTTTAGGCGTCGTTTAATACTAGTGAAAATTCCCTATACACTGGTGCTTACCAGTCTCTCATATTGTTAAAACTTATGATGGTCCCGCCGTCATAAAAAGGAATCAGTCAGCATAGTCAACAACAGAAAGCTTCTTGCTGTAGCTGCACATTGAATTGCTGTAGAAACTCTAGCAGATATTCTACAATAAAACGTTTTATGTTAAAACTCTAAAAAAAAGTTTATAGTCTTTCTATGGCCGGACAGACTGGTGACAGATGTGTATAAGTCATCATTCTGCTGTCTCACCGGACACTGCTCACTGTATAAACACATCCACACCCTAGGAATCACTGACAGTCCCCTGTGCAGAGCGTGCATGGAGGCGGAGGAAACGGTGGCGCATATGCTCCTTGAGTGCACAGGCGTTACCAAGATCCGCGAGGAGACCCTGGGAACACCAATTTCCCTTGTGGATGCCCTGAAGAGACCGAGCAGTTTGATCTCCTTCTGGAGGAAGGTGGGCTGGTTGGAGTACTACGTACCACTATGTCTCACGCGGAATGTCCCACTTGAGACTAAGTACGGAAACTTAAACCAC
The DNA here is from genome assembly GCA_916618015.1 of Xestia c-nigrum. Classification (NCBI taxonomy): domain Eukaryota; kingdom Metazoa; phylum Arthropoda; class Insecta; order Lepidoptera; family Noctuidae; genus Xestia; species Xestia c-nigrum. The sequence continues at coordinate 869,679 of OU745251.1, read as the reverse complement.
ATAATAGATCTGCTGCCTTCATCTAAATTTGTTTACAGTTGGTGCAGCACCTATTGCCTCTAAACTTCTATACTTCTCTATTCCTCGTCATTTTAATACTCAAACGACTTCTATCTATATCATCTTTCTCACAGTCCATTTATCGTTTTTTTTTAATTGGTACTACTGTTCATTTTCAACCTTGAACAGACCACCCGTGAACTCGGTAGTTCATGCATAGTCAAAACTTTCCTACGACTGACATTTAAAATATTAGTATCTCCATACTACCATTTAACTATTAACAGAATTATATTTTCTTCTATCAACCGACCATTCTATATTCTCAAAATACTTCATCAATTACCAATTAATTGATCGTGTACAATGAAAATCAGGAAATGGTAAACTGACTATAATTACACACCGTTATAGGATATATCTACCAAAAATCGACTAATAACCGAAATACAAATCAATAGCTATTACAACACAGTGCTGCTAAGTACTACTTGAAAGTTTAACTATAATTAAACAGTCGTGGTTCCGTATACTATATCTAAATGTGTAGGCTATCTAACCGACACCACTGTGGTATCAACAATCAGTATTTCAACTTGGGGTAAATGGGCGGAATCGGTTTGTACTCACGAATAAAGAAATACAATAACTCTAAGCTCGCATCAGGTTACATATTACCTACTCGTGAGTAAGTCGGGGCTGTCGCAACTAGACAAGTATTGTAGGTCTAAAGTAACACAGCAAAAAAGTGGCCAACCCTCAGTAAGATAAAACATGTGTCTTATACTTACGGTTTTCGTTCATCATCACAAACGCGGCTAGCATTTGATTTCAAAACAGCCTGAAGGTTCTGGGAACCTCATAATATATGGGAAGGAGTTAATTGCTGCCGAAGAAGAGCACACTGACACGGGAAGGTTGACTGGGATCATACTTGACTTCAGATTCTCACAGTATATACCTGAGAGATACCCAGTCAAGAGTTTGAGAACACTGCATGAGATCAGGGAAACAACAGTTTTGTCACACAATGAATGTGAAATGTTTTCTTTGACGAATGTTACTTGTTGGTGTAAAGCCTGTTCTATTCTAGTTCGTTTACTGGTTATTTGCATACTGTGGGTGTGGCGACACCCATTTCCCCATAAAAGGTGGCTACAATTTACAAACCAGTAATTTGACCGAGGTCACAATCACAATGGGGTAAGTTATATTGTGTGATTAACATTGTAATAAATGTTATAATAGTTGGTACATTTTAAATGAGCAGAGGAAATAATAATTTGGTAATAAGATTGTAAATGGCCGCTTTATTACAGTATCCGGATATTAATTTTATGGGGCGACCGTATTTTTGGTGTTACGTCGTCGTTGTTGACATGTTTTAAACAAACTTGATAAACAAAGAACAGGGAACTGATATTCCCTGTGTAGAACAGCTAAAAAAATAGGGTCTATTAAGGCGACTAGAGGAGCAAAACGCGAATATTATAATACCTGAAAGTTTAATATTCACTGCAATAGAGTTGCTAATTTAGCGGCTTATTGGACGATTCGCACGAATTGAACTCGCACAAAACGTGCGAATCGACTCCTTTAAAACATATTATTTTTTCTGTAGTCGATTCGCACGAATTTCGTTTATTGGCGTGCGAATCGACACCCTCACAAATATGTAGTAGGCTATTCGCACACAACTCATTTAAGGTTTAAAAAAATTAAAGTACAGTCGTATTCAGCCATCACTGAAATAAAAATAAAAAATAATCGAAGTTTAAACAGCAGATATTTACTTGAAAGTAAGAAAGATCTGTATGGAACCAAGGCCATGGCCTGGATGCTCACATGACATGCTTACTCCAAATTTTTTTTTTTCCTCCGAAATTCCGTATGTGACAGTGTTTATACTCTCAATGCTAGCCTCTGTCATCCCACTATACTGCCGTCATTAGAAAGAAGGCCGTAACTACGTTAACGTTGATTCCGAGATAATTGAAGTTTTATCTAAAACGGAGGCCCGCGGTTTACTGAATGGTTTTAGTTAGTGATGCTTATTTTATAAAACGTCAAAAAATATAAGCTATATGTTGAACCATAATTTATTTAAAATCAGACATGCGTATTCATTTTATTTTATTTTTCCCCTTTTGTCTTAGCAAAAAAATAATTATAATTTGTGAAATACTTATCTGAAAGGGCGTAATTGCGTAGAATGTAATTACGGCTTAGCTTGGCTTGGCATGGCATCTGAATGAGGAAGCTTTTCTTCAAAATACTTATGTAAAAAGCCCTTATTGCGTAGTTAGGCCTTTTTCTAGTAGTAAATTTATTTAATATTTAAAGCTTAACAATATTTAATTGGTAATTGCGGCCTTCCAGACTAGAATTACGAAAATACTAACAAAAAAAGCCCGTTATTGTGTAATTAAGGCTTTTCAGATTCAAAAACCATAATTTATGTCGTAGTTAGGGCTAAAATGCTTATGCTATCTTTGATCTCATACAAGATACAGCTTTGTGAGTAAGACCACAAGATAGCATTTTCTTTGCTGATTCCAAATATGGTTATAACTCATTTTTGACAAAATTGTTAGTTACGGCCTTCTTTGTTATGACGGCAGTATAGACGTCTCCCGAAGAGTTCCAGTTCTTTCAGCCAGTTAACTGGAGTGGACTGGGTTAGAACATGGGATACTATTTCTCCAGTAATACCAAAAACACACTTACGTATCGTGGCGTGGCGTGGCGTGGCGCTTGCTGTCGTGACGTTTACTGTGTACACTATTATGTCGTGTCGTGGCACGCTCTGGAATTATTTCTTGCATTATAACAGTACGTATCTTCATTACGGCGAAGCTACGGGCAATTTCTAGTATAATATCATTTGAATATGACATAAAATCTTTAGATTGTTGAACCAATTTTCTATTAAATAAAAAACACATGTCAAAACCTTTACTAGATTCTCCATCAGTGCAGTTTTGTTCCTTCTTCTTTTAGCCTGTACTAGATCACTGCTGTGCAAAGGCCTGCCCCAATTCTTTCTATGTGCTCTTTTCCTGTGCTACCTTGAAAAAGCGTCCTGGCCTCGGCGGCGCCGCGCATCCGACAACCATCGTGCGGAGACTTTTGCCCAGTCAGTCAGTTCAGTTTTGTTTGATACTTGAATGTGACCAAACCTTTGCCAAATAGAGGAAACTCTCAAAATATTACAATGCGTGACGATATGATATCTCTGTGCCTGAACAGCAATACTGTGGAAACCAATTCACTTGCAAGAATTGGTAAAATGTGTTTTGGCAAACGAACAAGCTCAAATATTTTTCATGGCGCCAAAATTTTGTGTGGCAAACTCAAAGACGGGTTGTAACAAGTAAGTACGGTTGTTATGACTTTAAGAAATATATTGTGTACTAGCTGACCCACGCAGCTTCGTCTGCGTCACATAAGAAAGAAAAACGAAAGGAAAAAAAAAACCGTTTTTGCAACATTTTTCATTACTGCTCCGCTCCTAATAATTGTAGCGTAATGTTTTATAGCCTAAAGCCTTCCTCGATAAATGGACTATCCAACACAAAAAGAATTTTTCACTTCGAGCCGGTAGTTCCCGAGATTAGCGCGTTCAACCAAACAAACAAACAAACTCTTCTGCTTTATAATATTAGTATAGATTTAATTAGATATTTCCCAAGTAGAGAGGCGGAGTTGTATACGATTTATCCCATCCCAAGTAATTAGGAGAATATCAAAATCAACCAATAAAGCTTCCTCTGCTGGAACAAAAGCCTCCTCTCTCTGACAAGGTATCTAATCCACCACGCGGGCCAGTGCAGGATATTACATTTCACTTATTATTACTATCTTTAATATTAATGACTTCTATGAAACGTTACGTTTTACACGACTGCCTATAAAAAAGAGTGATATGGGATGATGTATGTCCGGGGCTTTTTTTTTTGGGATAGGAAATCATTTATTTATTTTTATTTATTTATTTATTCAACTTACAACTATCATTACAGGTAATCTTAAACCTAATTCGTCAGTGTGTCTATATCCTTATAAACTAAGGATAACTTGACAACTAAAACTACTTAAATGTAAAGTGATACATGAAATGACTTCTCCCACTCTGGGCGGAGCGGGAGGGAGTGTCAGACTCTTACTGACTAAAGCCCACCCATGTTCCTTCCTCGCCCTCTATGTTCCCGTATCTCTTTCGAACAGGCCCGCAACCCCGGACAGGTCCGCAACCCCGGATGTATGTCCGGGACTGCGGTACTGTTCGAAAGAGAAACCGCGGCCCCGGAACACGAAGGTCGAAGACGGAATATGGATGGGTTTTAGTCGGTAAAAGTCTGACACTCCCTTCCACTCCGCCAAGAACGGGAGGAGAATGCAATAAAGAGTTTTAGTTTGTGTCATTCGTTTATTTACTTTACTTACCTTTGTATAGATGCTTTTTTACCTATTATTTGTGAATGAGTGAACATTGAAGGCCGTTTAGATTCCCGGATGCTGTTTAACTTTTGTTAAATATTCCTTGTGTTTTACATTTTTTGTATAGCAAGCAACGACCTATTGTCGAGCCTACGCTGTCCCCCATACTTTAGTACTAATGCTGTAATGAAACATAATAATATTGTTATACCAAATGATTTGAAAAGAGTAACCATGAAGTTTCTTGCCGGTTCTTCGCCATGGAATCGACCAACGCGAACCGTGCACCTTTTTCGACGTTTTATAAGTGCCCATCCAGGCCTATGTGAAATAAAATATTTTGATTTTGATTTTGAGTTCATGATGTTTTCACCGTTTTAAAAAATTCGTTTGTGTTTTTCTTGCGACGTGAATGGCAGCAACTCTTAAGTCGGAGTTGTTACTACCGGGCACCACCACCACCTACATCAGGCATGCGAGCATATTGTTAACATCTGGGCACAATATTCCTGGTTGCAAATAAGAGAATAAGAAATGCCTAGCTTTCATTTGTAGTTAATACTAAAACCCTGTCTTTGCTTAAAACAGTAGCTTGATCAATCTTTTGTTAGTATAAACTGACGATAGTGAGGTGACCCCCTTTCACCCCCTGCCGGGGTACTGCAGTCAGTGCAGAAGGGGCAGACAGGGCGTGACCCAGATCATAAAAATCGGCATTTGCATTGAAGCTTTTTGTTTATTTCCTCAGTTCAAACTTAAGCAAACTATGGATTGTGCTGACCTATTTTTGACATCACGTGAAGTCTGAACCCGTTCAGTGCTAAACGTAATGGGACTGAAATTGACGTTTTTGTTGGTTCTAAATCCATTATTGATGTTTGCAGTCGAATCGATTTTTGTTGGTAACAAGACTTTTGCCAGTAACAAATAATTGTTTTTTTACGAGTAACAAACCAGCCAACATCTGCTTCGCAGGGTTACGTACAACTTGAAAAACACAAAGATTTCTTTGTTATGTTTAAGTTACTGTTTACATTCATAAACCTCTCAGAATAAACTCTCAAAATTATTGTAACCGCATCAAAATCCGTTTCGTATGTTGAAAAACAACGTGTTCACCTAGACACACAAAACACGTCAGATTTAATAATATAAATACGTAAATATAAAGACAAACAATTGTTTATACTTGCAGTCGTTTTGTCTCTGATAACAAGATTTAATTGTGCTTTTATTTTAGTAATGGCTTAACAGAGAATATTAATAAAACATCTGAAGAGTAAAGTGTATATAATCTAAGAATTGGCACTTAATTTGTCAACAGGGACATAACTGAAGGGTAGAGCAACAAAACTAGTTAATAAAACAACATTTTTTACGACGCTACATGAAGTTTTACAACCGCAGCCAACAGTTATCGTCCGCGAGAGACTAGCCTAATCAAATAATAACTAAGACATAAGTTTTTATCTCAAAATCATCTCTATGAGAGCACGACTCTACGAAGAGTCGTTATACTACCAATTAAAAGTTACTCAGAATTAGTAATCAATAGAGAGCTTGAAGTTTCAAACTCTACCAAGATTGTAGAGATGATAGAGCACAGTTAAAAAGTAAGAGACATTATAAATGCGTCGGTCGGCTTTTGGTAGAGCCGCTTTGTGAGAGAGAAAATATTCTCTATTAATCCCAGTTTTAAGTTAGGTGGGACAATTTTCTCTGCGGAATAATTTTTCACCTTTTCTATGTGTGTGTGCCTGGCTCACGTATTATAATGCTAGCTAGTGTTGGTGGGGTTGGTTGAGTTCTCGGCATAAGTAGGAGTAAAAAGGCTATCTTTTCTTCATGATTTAGTGCTTTCTCAAGTTAACATTATTTACAATCCATTAAGTTTGTGTGATGGGGTAAAGAAGCAAAGTTTTACGTCTACTTACGTTGGTTTCGTTTAAACAAACATTTTTTTTAGTAAAACGGTGTGTGTTTTCAAAGTCTTTTGAAAAAAATTTGGCATCAAATCTTGTCAGTCAGAATATAATCAATATTTGACGACAGAAACTTCCGAGTTCCCATCACTAGGAAACAGCGATATTTTAAAATATCTTAAGCAACATATTGGTTTTCATGATTTTGGCTTTTAGCTACCTATCCTTACGTACCTACTTATGATAAGTAGGTTTGAAATTATTGTGGTAGCTAAATGTACTAACAGGGGTAGATTTTTGTACATAAATAATTGTAAAAGCTGGTTGAAGTCACTGCAGGCTGAAGGGAGCGAAAAGTATAATTTTCATCACTGTTTGGAAAACAGCGGCGATGAAATAAAATGAAAAGCCTTCCTGGATATACTGACGACCCTCAAGTGGAAGCCGTTAGCACCGAGTTAAAACTGGGCCATGGGCCATGTATTATTATGTAACTCGTGCTATATCTATACCTAATATTATAAAGCAGAAGAGTTTGTTTGTTTGTTATTTTGTTTGTTTGTTTGGTTGAACGCGCTAATCTCAGGAAGTACCGGCTCGAATTGAAAAATTCTTTTTGCGTTGGATAGTCCATTTATCGAGGAAGGATATAGGCTATATAACATCACTCTATGACTAATAGGAGCGGAGCAGCAATAAGAAATGTTGCAAGCGGGAAATTCACGCGAACGAAGTCGCGGGCAGAAGCTAGTGTATTATATTCGATGAAAAAAGGATAGGTTAGTGATGTGATTGAAGTTCGAACCCTAGACGCGCACCTCTTGTTTTGGAATTCATGGGCGTATTGTATAAATATAAAAAAAAACAATGGGTTGCACTCCGGGAGTGCCGGCAGAACTGAAAACTTGAACATGAACGTTGTGCATTTTTGATCTTTTGGAATGGTTAGGGAATCATTTCGCCGATTTTTTTTAATTATCTGTATAAAATGTAATAACATTTATGTGGTAAAATACAATATTCATTTATTGCGCTATCGTCCGGTACACAAACATGACAATTTATATTAAGTACATCAAAAATGTAACACTTCAGAAAAATTACAATTATTTCCATTAAAAAGTTTATCGCTCAGAAAAATCAACTTCCATCCATAATTTCAACGACCTTTTTCGCCATCATCATCGCCAACCTCTAAAACTGAACAAAAAAGAAACAAAAACAAACGAACATCTTACGAGTTTTCGATCAGGTCACGTGCCATGACGCGAGTTTAACATTTTTCACCGACCCAAAAACTGCACAGTGCTGCTGAAGAAGTTTTCACTTAAAAAAGTCATTATGAGAAAACCAGCATGCTTGGCAGTTGTTTCTCGACGGCATGATAGCAAAGTCAGATGCCTATGGGTGGTATACAAACTTGGAAAAAGATAAAAAGATAATAAAAGAAGAAGTATTCAGCCACAGAGCAACCCTCGACCGGCGCAGCATATCATATCGATCGACCATCCTCCATACATCACCGCAGCACGTTTCTGACTACCAACAACCAAAAATTGCAGCAACAAATCATTCGAACTTGACACCCAACCCTCAAAATCAAACTACAGCTGAACAATTCGCAATCCAAAATGGTGGACACGAAACCGGAATCACGGGTCACAAAATTTATTTCACTATTAATGTTTGGAAACACTATAGGCCAGTTATTTATATCAGTAATTATCACTCTTGTTTGTGCCCAGTTAAGTTCTACCCACCCCTATTTGGGTAGACAGTCGTAATATTTTATGGACTAAGTTAGATGATCTATGAACCGATCGCTGGGCAGTGGGCAAGGATACAACTATGTGGCCTTGATAAGGTCAGGCATTAGTTAGGGAAATGAATATTGTTTACAGTCGACTTTCAATAAAGGAAATTCTCAATTTAACTTTCCTTTGTTCGTTTGGTTCCGTTCCATTTCCAACCGTTTGTTTGAATTTTTATTCTATGACTATAGAGGTATTGATACTCCTTGCTCTAGTGTGTTATATTTTAACATATCATTTTATGAAAACTTTCGCTTCGTTTCTTATTTTTGAAATTACTTTACACTTTTGTAGCTACAACATTATACCCACCTACCAGTACCTTTTAAATGTTACAACGTTTGCCGTCCCCTTTTGAACTTTCTCAATTTCCAATAGCTTGACGAAGTCAAAAGTTCAATCAGCAAAACCCAGAAAAGCATTTGGTATTAATTTCTAGCGCTGTTTTTAAAATGCGAACTAAAAAATCGTATAACAGTCTTATTTATTTAAAATTATGAGAGTTCTCAGAGTTAATTTTGATATTGTTTATTTATTCTGTAGTTTGTGAACGTAAAAAAATCCTTTTATATTTTTTTTTAATGATTTTTAATACCGCTGCAGTAGAAGCGGTGACAGTAAAATATAGTTTCAGTGGTCAGACCTTTATTTCTTGAATATATTTCTGTAGCACGTCTATTCTGTTAGCTCAAAGCATACAATTCCCGATATTATAAGTTTTCCGAGTTGACGCGAAACATGGATAAAGCTACTTATAGGCGCTGCCTTCCAAGATTTCCAATAAATGGGTATTCAAACGGTATAAATATTTAACTTTCATACCGGAGAGTTTTATTGCTTTAGAATTTATAGTTCATAGTGACGTTTTTAGTATTATTTTAGCTCGTAAACGTTCACTACTGTACGTAGGATGTCTCACTAAGAATCTATCATTATATCATTTTAGTTTTTAAAGAGTTATCTACCGCAGACGTGATGGTTCGCGCTCTTATTTAAATTAATTGATTGTTTGCTGTATTCAATCTTAAAAACTACAATCGTGCTCCTACATTGGACACTTAACATTAAACTTAGCGTATTATTAGTAAGGTACTTACTTAAAATCTACGTGAGTCCATCAGGTTTTTTTTCACGTTTTTCAGGCTTTACAATTGTAAAATTAAATATTCTACAGTATGTCCGCACAGTTATAGGAATGATAACTGCGATTTATTTAATATTCCGATCATTGATATTCCGCAATTCAAAAATGGCGATATTTGAATGGTCTTTTGGCGTACTTTTTTTTTTGAGTAAAGTAAAATAAGATCAAATATAAGATTGTAGATTTACAGCTTTTTTACATATAGTACTCGTACATTAATAACAGGTAACACATTATTGTATTCTACAATACGGTGGATGATGCTCTATCGTCCTAGCTAGGCTACAAAATAGCCTGTGTTTAGGAGACACAGTTTCGATTCCTAGTAACTAGTTGGGTCTGGTACGTGTTACATGTGCAGATTGACAAAAGTCATATTAACAGATTCTTATGCAGGAAAAATCTGCAAGGAGTACATCAAAAAAAAGTACTACTTTGGACTGACTAGCTAATATTAATATATGTGCATGGGCACTTCACTGCACCCACACTTGTACCAATCCGCACTGCGCCTTCATAATGTATTATGGCCAACTTCTTCTCACAGTTAAGGGCCGATGCTTCAAGGTAGCCCGCCGGAGTAGCCGGTAATTCAAATTTTCTTAGGAGATTTTTTCTAGAGTCGAGGAACGAATTTTTCAAATGCGTTCCAAGTCGCTCGGTCAAAGTCGTTCCTCGACTTTTATGAACATTGAGGGTTGTTTTAATTATTCTGATGATTATAATTCTGGAACAACATACGTCTTACAGCCGCGACCGATAGTTTCATCAACATACAACTTGGCACTACACTGCAAATTGCAAGAAACGTAAGATAATTTGAATTTCGCGGGAGACAGGAACCTCCTCACAATGCGAGCAGTATCGAGATAATTATGATGTTTTCTTAATATTCACCTCCTCCTTTTGGAAGTCGGTTAAAAAGGTACGACTATCAAGGTATAATTATCAATTTTATAGTAATCACCACTTCAAAACCCGATTTACTTAAAAATATTCAACGACAACGACTCAGTTTTTTTTATTCTCAATACAATTAGTTTATGTTAAAACTCTTTTTCCGAAATAAAATAGAGAAAGATTCCTAAAAGCCATGGTAAAGATATAAGAACTTTAGCTTATGTTCTTAAGAGCCTACGTTTTTCTTTTGAGCTATTAGTGCCCACAAAGGCCTTTATTTTAATTTCCTTAAAATCTGAGACTCTTCAATTAACTTCTATAATGATACAAAAAGGTTCGTTTTAATGTCTAGATGTTCTTTACTTGTTAGATTAGCTTCTTTTTGGATGACAAGTCTTTAGATTTTGAAACAAAAACGGTATATAACTAATGGCCAATTTGCCGAACATTGTTTCTGGAAATATCTGGCAAAAAGGGTATAAACGTACAACCCTATACAAAGAAAAAAATTACTTGAAATTATTTTTTTCTTTACAATTCCTACATTTTTTTTATTAAATATTGTTGCGTGGGGGGACCGCTCTAATTTATATATGTAACCTATGATCGGTCCCCCGACGCGACAAACGTATAACGCACATGCTGAAAAGGTGGGTAAACTTTCCTAATAAGCAAAAACCCTTTTATTCTTCTACGGAATAGAACTTAGAAACACAAAATCGCTGTTGTATTTACAACCACTTCACCAAACCTAAGGTAATCCCAAATTAGCATAAACAATACATACTCAGACAGCCGTCGCCCCCACCTGAGGCACATGCTCACACAATACTCATGTATTCATGATAAATACATAATAATATTTGCATGTATATGTGCCGAACATGGTTCTGTCACAGGTACCGGTATCAACCGCACAGGATACCGGTAACACAGTAAGAAATACAGAAAATCAGCCGTCTGCGAGTGAAAACGCACGCCTAATAGACATGCTTCAAGTTCAGCGAGTGCGCATCAAAGTCAAAACTCAAACTCAAATCATTTCTTTCAATTAGACCATAACGGCACTATTGAATGTCAATAAAAAAAAAACCAAGCTACAGTCACAGACACAGGGCATAATAACTTGACAAATACTGTAGTTGGATATTCCAAATCGTAGATCTTTAATGAGCAGAATGGGGAAGAAACTCCATGAACACTCTTTTCAATCAAAAATGTTGTTACAAAATGTTGGTGTCATCATTCATGTAGATGTTGATCTTTGATGTTGTTGATATACATATGATGTGAGAACCATGTAGAAAGACTTGCACATTAATCGTCTAGAGTAAAAAAATAATTCAACAATTTAAAAATTAAATAATTAAAATGAACTGTGGCAGCTAAGAGACGACCAGTCCCGACTGACAGCGCCCGTTCACGCATATGACGCATGGATCAGCGCTATTCAATTCAACTATATTGAAGGGAACTAAATGACCCAACCCACCCGCCACCAGCGGCGAGACATTTAAGCGAGCATGACATTCTCTCAACCACCAAGGCAGATTCAAATCAATGAAAAAAACTGAACGCAAATAATATCTTTACAGTAAATGGTATATATCGGCATTCGTTTGAGATCTCCACGCACACTGAGACACGTGCGCCTGCGACTTTCATTTGTTTGAGATCGCGGAACGTACGTGTCTATGTGTGTGTTCTCGCTGTGTCTTCGCTTGTTGTATCGAGCAAACCTTCTGTGCTACTCTGTGGCTACTCAGTGGTATTGGTACTTCAGTCCTACTCGGCACGTCGAAATAATCCAAGCTTGTGGAAAAGGAAACCTGGTTTTAGAAATGCCTCATAATGTAGAAACATATGGAGGAAAGTTTGGTGCTTGTACGCTGATTTAAATTGAGTTACGAAAATAGCTAGCATTACATTTTTTACACAGACACAGACACGGACAACGGATTGCCCAATCAAAGGGGCATTCGCTTTCAAAGTCTGTCGTTTTTGCATCCACTTTCAAGAGAATACATTGAATTACTGGATTGACAGAAGCTACCAACCGTTGATCCTGTCCTAAAGTCATACATGTATTGAATTTATTAATCACCTGCAACTTTACCGCAAAAATTGTGATAGTTCGAGTACTATACATAATTAGCATAAATATAATTTACCAGTATGTTACATGGTGCGACTGCCTATCTGACCTCCACAAGACAGTTAATACTGGGAAGTACGATACCACTTGGTAAGACTGGTTTTCGGCCTTTTTTGGGCCACTGACTACTTGTAACGTCTGTCAAAGATAGACAAATGACAGCCGAGACCAACAGTTTAACGTGCTCTCCGAAGCACGTTCATTTATTATTAGGCAGTGAAGGATTTTTTACAATTGGATGATTAGTTTTGGAGATTACCCCCTACATACAAACTTATACCTCTCTATAACATTAATGTGTATATATAACTGCCCCTTTGTCTAGGCCATTATGTTAAGAGGCCTGGAGCATGAGAATCTCATACAAACGTGATATTAAAATAATTTATAAATTAAAAATATTCTTAAGGTAGTGTATATTGCGATTGTATTATAGAATATCTATGTTCCCAAATTAATATTTTGAAAGGACAATGATGTAAAGATAAGATATGAGGATTTTTTTTTTTTTATATAAAACTTATTTTTCACACTACCTTAAGAATATGTTTGATTATCATATTATTTTAGTATTATGTTTGTATGAAAACCGCATGCTCCGCCGGCCCCTTAATACTTACACTTAAAACACGGTAAATACTTTCGATTGCGACAAAAACATGTAAACGGAGTGTACGAGTATGTTATTTTTCATTATAATCATGTCAATACGCGTCAGATTGTTGTCATATGTACCACGCCTTACTCATTAGGCGCTGTTCATATGGATGGATAATGAGCACCTATCATTCTACCAGTATAATAATACATGTCCATTATCGGGTTACCAAATATACTTGTTCATTTATTATTTTGTCACATTATTTTGAAACATTCAGTTGTTTCTAATAGTTTCAGAAATAAACATTATAATGATGATAGTTATACAGTTTGTATCAAGTAGGTCATATTTCGGGCCTGTGGACGGCTGGCTATGGGCTAGCTAGCCGTCCAGCCGTCTAACGACGACGACAGGCCGTGTCGACGGCGCGTTCGTGTTCCACGCGCGCCTCAAAGAGATGTCAGCGCGCCTCAAGGAGAGGGGCCCGCAAGGGCCGAAGCCTGCCGGGGTTGCGGGCCTGTTCGAAAGAGATACCGCGGCCCCGGAACGTAAAAGGCGAGGAAGGAACATGGATGGTTTTTAGTCAGTAAGAGTCTGACACTCCCTCCCGCTCCGCCCAGAGTGGGGGGGGTCATTTGATGATTTCGCATCCTCAAAAAAAAAGAAAAAAAAAAGTAGGTCATATTTAAGGATACGGTATATACCATTAAATGATACCACTTTTTTAACCGACTTCAAAAAGGAGGAGGTTCTCAATTCGTCGGAACCTTTTTATTTTTTTATATATTATGTTCCCCGATTACTCAAAGATGGCTGGAGCGATTTGAATTATTCTTTTTTTTGTTTGAAAGGGTATAGTTTCCAGGTGGTTCCATAATCATCAAGTCGGGATCTGATCATGGGATTCTGGAGAAATTGAGAGAACTTTTCAAATTTTATAGGTACACTTGATGTGATTTGGGTAGTTTTTGGAAGAATACTTCAAAAGATCTTTTCAGATCTTCACCAAATCAAAGTGGTCCCATTTTGATTTGGTGAAGATCTGATGAAGAACTTCGGAGATGGACAACGGAACTCCTCAATAAATGATAGCAAATGGACTGGGATTGCTGAAATCTCATGTCTATCTATTTTTTACACCAGTTTATAATATAACATCACGCCGCTACGCTGTTAAGGGGTAAGCACAAGTGAACCACTAAAAAGTGAAAAATAAAAACTTTTTTGCAAAATATAAAACCGACTCCAAAATACACAAAAAACTGAAAAATAACTTTAGCTTCAGAAGTCGGTGACAAAAAAACGTACGTAAGTAAATCAATCAAACAAAGGTCACCGACTTCTGAATCTAAAGTTATTTTTCAGTTTTTTGTGTTTTTCATACACCAACAACAAAAACTAAACAAAAAAGACTCTCATACATTTGGGTCGAGAAAGTATTGATTTTTTGTATGGACCAGCAGAACATCTTTTTGCGATTACAATGATGACGGTCCCATAGAAAAAGTTATTAAGTTTGATGGTATGTGCCACATACTGAAGTTGTAATTCAAAACCTCTATTTTTCTAATTACAAGTAGAATACGTAGCACTCTTTCAGGAAAAAAAAACGGCTTTTGGCGTTGCGTAGAGTAGAGTTTCAGTAGAAGATGAGCCCAACTTATACTGGTTATTAATTAATTACCAGTAAAGTATGTTTTACCGTGCGCACTTCTTGAGGACACTGAATTTAAAGTAGACGTTTACCTTATCTAATGTACCAACATACAGTAAAACTGTAGAAATTCAACTGAAATAATCATACGTTAATCCTGAAATGTGAACAATCTCAATATAATTGGGATCGTTGAAATATTCCACATACTTGATAGCGGTACTAACGGACATGTTTCAGCCGAACTGTCTGGGTGGAAAGCGGCCGTTTCAAACACGTATTACAATTTATATCTAGTCATTGAATGGCATTCACAGAAAGATCCGCGTTGATGAAATGGTATAAGTACTCAATAATTTTAATATAATTTTATGGGACATTGTATATTATACTATTTTAGTACGATATGAACGTGTAGGTTGGAGGTGTAGCTACTGAATGGGAGGTGAAAAGTTCTATTTGAAAGCGAAGTTCAATAAACGTTTTAATCGACATGAATCTAATAAAATGTTACATTTATGCCGCCGCTCCTGTGGGTGCCGCCCGCTCGCACCAACTTGCTGCAGCACGCGCCGCTGACGCGCGCGCTGCGTGCACTCAATAAGGTGTCACAACAGATTGATTGCTTCAATCACTGAGCGAATTCACAAGGGCCGCATTTTGCGCAATTACTTTAGTTTGTCAAATTAATTTATTAGGTACCTAAACCTGTAATAATAGTTGTATGTGTTGTTAAAATAAATAAAATAAATAAATAAATAAAATTTCTCAAGATCAGATATCAACAGCCGTGATGTTTGCCAACAAAAAGGGAAAAATAGTTACCGAAAAATTGGGTTGTGGAGGTCAGATAGGCAGTCATGATTCGGTCATCATTGTCATCAGCATACAGCTGTCCACTGCTGGACATAGGTCTCCAAGGCGATAGACAGTTGCTCCACGCAAAATAAATTTAAACAGTAAATACAGTACTTTCGAATTAATAATACAGGGTGAATTTTAATTAATGCGTCAAAATGAAATTGGAGCTTCTGTTACAGTAACATAGTAATTTTAAACTGTTTTTTCTACAATCTAAATCGTTAAAAAAAATTACGCGATTATCGTTTTCAAAAGGTCCATTGATGTTATTACCTTTATTTAAGTACGAATTATCGGTATTCCAGTAATATGCGAAATAAATAAGAAAAATTAAGGCAAAATTAGGTAATTGGCCGCTATATTGAGCACTGCGATGAGTCGGGCGAGATTTTTTGATACTTTTATTATTTTAACGGTTTTCGTAACACTGATCAATTATTTTTTAATTTTACATTACACGTATTTTATACATTTTCTTGACAACACGTATTATTGTATATTTAAATTTGTCGCATCTATGCAATATCACCCTGTATAAGCTAGGATAAGAAAATCATTTTGTGAGTCGAGTGTATCGTTTTAGTAGCATTTCAATCACTTCACAATTTGCTTGATAGATGGCGTTGTGCTGATGACACCTTTTCTGAATGGGATGTTTGTTTTAAAATAAAAATAAATGACTGTTTTAATCCCTTTTATTATTTATCGGTTAGTTTAGTAATTTTGTTAGTTTAACGGTTTTCATTAGGTTTCTTTGTGTGTATTCATTAGGCCAAACAATAAACAATGTACTACCCGAATTAATTGTTAAATTTTAAATTAACGCGACCAAAACCGCGGGCAAAAGCTAGTACTTATTCTTCCAATGAATTTAATTTGACCTAATAAAATTATTAATCGACAGGTAAACTACCAATCCTGCTCACACTGTAACTCACCAAAAGCCCGGACATACTAAAATAGCGGGATATTTCAATTCTCCTCAGTCATAACTCATCGTGAGCCTCATTGTCGCCGGAGACAAATTGAGGATACGTCATCATTTGCACCGCAATGTACCGAAGATTTGTGCGAAAGTGTTCACTCACTATCTGGTGGTTATAAATGACAAATGATTTATGTTAGGTACCGTTGGACTGTTCAGGAATAGGTATGTGGTGTGACACACATGTACATTTTGATTTAGAGGACGACACCAAAGCTCTCAACAACAGCCCTTAAAAGTCGCTGCATGCAGTCGCTGTGGCCGAAATCTGCGAAGATGACATGATTCACTGGCATATTTATTTCGGTAACGCTTCAAGCACAAAGTATAGAAGCGGACTTAATCACGATCATCATCATTTAAGCCGAAAGATGTCCACTGCTGGACATAGGCCTCCCCCAAGAGTCACCAGTCCCGTGCGACTCGCATCCAGCAAATACCCGCAACCTTAACCAGGTCATCTGCGGACTTAATGCCATAAGCATTTTCTACTAATCAACCTTTAGGTGATGCACTAGATGACAAGCAAACGTTTTTAACAATATTGGACGCCTGGGGCAATTCCTTTGATTCTAGATATAACATCACATCTATTTTCAGATGTGTCCTACAGTACACCCACATGTCGGCAGTTAATTCCCATGTAAAAGAGGATGAGCCTATTGCCATCAAACGAGCTCAAATCCCGGGTTCGAGCTACTATTTAGTAATTCCTTTCGGAAGAACATGGCTTTGCCCGACCCGGGAATCGGACCTAGGTCAGAAGTAGCGCGTTGTTTTGATTTAGAACTGAGGCATAATAATAATAAATAAATAATAAATATCGCTGGACATTAACACACAGCGCCACCTAGTGCCACACTAAGCAAAGCTTGTGTCGTGGACACTAGATAGTTGATATACTACATATATACTTTTTGTTTGTAAATACATACTTATTATACATATAAACATCCATGACTCGGAAACAAATGTCTATATGCTCATCACACATACATTTGCTCCTACCGGGATTCGAACCCAGGACCCTAAGAACGTAAGGCAGCGTCATTACCACTACGCCAATCGGGTCGAAAATATCAATAGGAAGTTGATTATTTTCTGGATCTAAGGTCATGTTCACGCGATATACTATAGTAGGCCACCAATGAGTCACACAAACACATTAAAATAATTATAATAATTGCTTTTGTTTAATCGAAATTGTGCCAGGATTTCCGAAGTTACAGAGTTGTAAAGTTTCACCGCTTTTTTTGCATTCCTTTGCGAGATTTTGCGATGACGTCACTCCGCGAGTGTCAAGTCTGATTGCGGGTGATGCAGAGTGTTCACGTTCATGATTTGTTAAGTGGTTTACACATACTCATGTTTCATTGTTTAAATATTTTTGTTAAATTTTTTTTTCTAGCCTTCGTGGTGTCCCACTGCTGGGCAAAGACGCCCCTTCCTTTTCTCTCTATTCTGTGTGTTCTCTGGCCATAAAATTGCGTCACATGTCAGCGCTGTCGCTTAGTCGGATTTTGCCACGAAGACCGTACTTTAACGTTTATTTACACAGTCACACATTTTTTTAAGTAACATACGAAAAAAACTGATTCCTTTTTCTCGAATTACCAATTTTTTAGATAACAAAAACATATTATGTTTCAAAATCGTAGTAAATTTTTAAAACAGTTGGTATTTTTGTTAAAATATCTATTAGTTTATTTTATTTGTGTATGTGATCAATACAAGTAGGCCGACGGTTGCTGCCGGTCGACTCACATTGCCATGCAGTTATGAAACAGCTTGGTGTAGATTTTTGTTAATTTTAATTAGTGGTTAAGGAAACATCAACAGCTGTAAAGCCTAATATAAAATAAAAATATATATATATTTATATTTGATGGACTCACGTAGATCTTAAGTTACTAATAATAAGCTTAGTTTAATGTAACGTGTCCAATGATGGAGCACGATCGTAGTTTTAATTATTTCTAAATCAATCAAACAATAAATAAAATGTAAATAAGAGCGTGGACCCCCACGTCTGCGGTAGAAAACTAACTAATAAAAAAATAAAAAAAATACAAGTAGGTATATAAAATCCGTAAGCAAGAAGTTAGTTTTTCAGACATTATTTTGACCCTATCAATTTTCCTTTTTGGCCCAAAGGTTGACGGGTAGAGAATGCCCTTTTTTTTCGTTGGGGAAATCATCAAATAACTTCTCCCATTCTGGGGAGGAGAGGGACTGTCAGACTTTTACTGACTAAAACCCATCCATGTTCCTTCCTCGCCCATTATGTTCCGAGGCCGCGGTATCTCTTTCGAAGCAGCCCCGGCAGGAGTAGAGAACTTAATGCCACAAGGTAGAGAATGCCTTGTGGCATTAAGTTCGCCTATGTACCACTAATTGTAAGATGTAAAAATTAATAAGTAATTAAAATTGTGAGCATCCAAGGCAAAATAATTGAACAAAAGACAATCAAAGTCCGACTGACGGACTTTATTCTATCATACAATTTGTACTCTACGTTCACAGCCGAAGGTCGGCTTTAATGTGATCGCAGCCTTAGTAATAAAAGATTTTATAAATATTTGTTATTTTTTATTACATTAGTAGTTTCTTTTAACGTTTCCTACAAAATATTTAACATCTGCTATCTCGACTTATTTCGGTGACTAGGTTGTACCTACCCCAAGGTGCGCCGGACTGGTGGAGGCTCTTTAAACTAGTTCTACTTAATTAGGTATCTAATGAGTTGAATTTTAGGTCACTAACGTACCTATTTGTTAAGACGTGGCAAACTCCACTTGGAATTAAGGCGACCTAATTAGCTAAAAAAGGAGAACTATTTAAATGTCCTCATTAAATTACTTCTCTTTCAGGCTTTCTTACAAATATACAAGGTGTTGTCTCAAATTCAGGAACTTGTCACAAAAGAATTAAATTAATATTATTTATTTATTTATTTATTCAGTGGTGAACATATATTTTATACATTTAAGTTGGTGCCAACATAAACTCATTAGAGTTTTACTGTGCACCAAGATAATCGACTACATAGTTTAGAAATAGATCCAATGATCAACATAAATTACGATATTCGGTCAATAATCAGAAAGCTGCTATTTGAAATTGTTTATATTTCATAATATTTCAGTATATACAAGAGTAATAAACAGAATCACACATCGCGCGACTTTATTTCTGTGTGTGAAGGCGCGGTTATAAGGATAGTTACGGCTGCAGTACGGATACCTGCTTAAATTTGACCAGTTTGCAAAGCGCCTTATAGAACAAAATAAAATACTTTCTGATTAATTTCGTTGTCGTCCAAGACAGTTAAATTAATTCTCTGGGACTTCGTCGAGCTTCATTCTCTCGTGGCTTTTCTGGTGGTCGCCACTGTTGATTATGGCTTTCAGGAGTTACAGTGGTTTGGGAATAGTGTGGCGGGCTTGTCCCAATTTAGTATTCTATAGAACACATTCTGTAGAATGCCCAAAATTTTTAAGCAAAGTACGAAACACCCGCAACAAGAAATTTTTGGCTTACTACTTTTTACAACAGTATTATTTAACAGAACTAGTAAATAAGACGGGCAAGCAATCGCAGATCGAGAACAATATTCAATTTCGACAAAATTTTACACCCACATTTCCCTTCCCCTGGACAAAAATAACACGTCTATGTTTCCACAACAATACCTGAACATATCACGTTTTCACAATAAAATGCTTCCAAACTTTTGTGAATACAAAGCGTTCACCGAGATATTTGGCGTTAGAACACCCCGACAGCAACGTTTGCTCCCTTCAAAGGATTACAAAAGATATGACTACCTTTTTACTTCAGAATCTTTTCCTTCCCCACTCCATACAACATCCCATTTACATATTATTCGGCCGAATAATCATTTATAAAGTTTTGGGTGTAAATGGGCATGACAGCTGAATTATGAAGCGAGTTATTTGTCACCAGTTCAAAGTTTGTTTTTAACTAAAATGGGAAAATTGTTGAACGTATCTAGTAATTAAGAGGCATTTACATTCTTTGAAGAGTTGTTAGTTTGGTCTGTGTAAACTTAGTAGATGATGAATAAATAAAGTGGGAATACACAGCTATTTTCTAACTACTGTGTTATTAAAAAGTTAATTTACATTTTAATGACTTAGTTACTTTCTGAAATAGAAAATGTCAGACAAACAAAAACACCTAACTCACCAAACTATAAGTATGTAATTAATGTAAAAGATACAAAAAAAAAGCATTTTAAGTTTCATTCTCGTATAATACAAAACGCTAGTGCAAACGATTGCCTTTTGTTTTAACTTTTTATATAAATAGGTGTGAATTCTACTTAATGCAAACAACTTAGCAGAACCTCGCTCACAAATTACCCTTGTACAATCAATGAAACCTTCAATCTGATTCTATTAGTAACTCACACAATCTGTTCTACAAATGCAGAATTGTAATACGGCTTCACCTGGGGACCTTGCCTTGTTAGTGATGTTCACAAGTTTTCATTGCAAAGAAAAAGTAACTGTTGGAAGTGAGGTAAGTAGATCTTTTCTTTTTTTCTTTCTGTAAACTTTTGTCCCTGAAGATTCCGAGAGACGTTTAACAATTGAATTTTGTTGCAGGTAGAATTAAATGTGAAGTTCTGATGTTCTTAGTCATTTGTTTTAATTTGCGGTTCAGTCTTTAGAAACGTGATGAAATAACACGCATTAATGTATGTGAAATAATAAATTGCTCTAAGGCAAAGTAAGTCACGTAATACGTAGGAACAAATGGGTAGAAATAAGAAAGTAAAATGTATATAGAAGACAGAGTAAATGAATGTGTCGCAACAGATGGTATGCAAACAGGATATGGTATAATTTATATTTTAATAAGAATTTGTTTCTGTATACAAGAAAGAAAATAAAGATCATTTCATCGAAAAATATATTCATATGTAGATATTATGTAAATATTTAATCGCAAGTCCCTGACTTGAGCTCAATTGATCGTAACATCAAGCGAAGGCCCTAAAAAGGCAATGTATCGAAAAAACTGTACCAACATCCACTAAACTATCACATGCCATTAAATACACGCATAATACATCCATAAGTAAGTTAGAAAATGAAACAAAAAGCTGGAGATTAGGCGAGATCCCCGAGCGACTCTGAAAGTGCGACACAACTCTCGCGAAGGTTGACAAAAAATTCTGGAGGGTCGGGCTCTAAGTTAAGCAGGTGTTTGGTTAGTCGCAGCAAAAATTCGCGAAGTTGCCGGACCGACATATTTTTGCGGATAATCTGATAACCGTGCATATACCGTATGTAAAGGTAAAGGGGGGAATTTGTTACGTTTTTCGGAACTTGAGTTTTCAGAAAGGTAACATTTATTGTGGAAACGTTTTCGGGGAATCGATTAGCGGAGTCACTGGTTTTCTGTTACCCGGTTCAATTCATGCATAGAACCAATATTTGTATGACCAACCAGGCAATCTTTTGGGCTGAATGTTTTGAGTGTTCTGTTTGTGTTTGAAAAGATACTCACAATGCAAGAGAAATCGCTGTATCCGCCGATAACGTTCCACACGAGAACTGTTATTTTACAGGAAAAACATTCGTTCGAAATGGAACGACTCTGGTACATGGTCCAAAACATGCAGTTTTTGACAAGTCTCGCAAACGGAAAGTTAGATTACAACATTTCTCGTTCAGAGAATGTTATTGAGTTCGTTTCTATCAGCAAATTCATTCAGCAAACTGCTTTTTGCTAACTCAATAAAAACAAACCAAAGTTCGTATTTGTCAACCTTTCGAATGTGAGTCTACTTATTTGATTTATTAATCGTTTAGGTGGGCAAATTCAAGGGTCAGAGGGCCGCGTTGGACCGATATTTTTGCTACTCCGTTTAGATTACACAGGCCCGGCCTTAAATTTACTTCTGGGTCCAACTTTAATGGCTCCAATATTTCACAACGATTTTTTGTGAGGATGCGTTTATATTTCATGCAGGAATTTTGTTTATGTTTTTAATAACATACGGTGCTCTCGAACACATAAATAACGTCGTGATGTGAGAATATTTGGGATGTGAGAAAGGTTTTGAACAAAAACAATTTTATTTCGTGTATGTTCTTTTTTCAATGTTTTGAATTTTATTTTGCATATTTTGAGAAACATTTGTGTGTTTTTGTGGTATTACTACGACTGGTATGCTAAAAGAATTTAATACTAAAAGTGAACGCAATTTGTGCAGAGCAAGCTTATCAAAAACGCCGCGTATTTTTGTTAACATCGTCCGTATTACTTCGAATGCAATCTAAAATATTGTGTTTTAGAGCTGGACATCAAAGCGCGTTTTTAAAACATGTAGGTTGACATTTTATTTCGTTTCTACAAAATCCAAGTTCGTTATATAATCTGCGAAAAATCTGACGCAAAAATCCTAGGTCATAATAACATCTTGTTTCGAGAATCTTAATTATATAAAGTATTTATTGCACGTTTTTTACGCAATCTGGATTATTGTTGTGTTAATTTATTTTTTAACGATACAATTATAATGAAAAAAACTAAATAAAATAACACTACAAAAGTACCACCTACACAAAGACACCTACCTAATATTGATCACACTTCAGCGTTCATCAATTACCTACTTAAGACCTCTTTCACACGAACTTGAAGCATGGCCCATTGTGTACAGGCACCCGCCATTATATATTTTTTCTCCCCATTACGCCATATCACACATTGGGATCTAATATACGGCCGCGCAGGTCCCAACGAGGGTAGTTTACGACTCAAGTCGATACAGATAGCACAGTTTCCGATACCCCGTACTTGTGACTTGCGAGGTAGATACCATCGGTTACCTACAACCTGATTTATAAGACTTAACCGGTCTCTATGACCTGCTGGTCATTTAGTGGGGCATGGACTAAGTTTTCGTGTAGGTAGGTGATGTTTTTGTAAAGAGGATGGATCCTATGCAATAATTATAATATATTAGCTGACCCACGCCACTTCGTCTGCGTCATATAAGAGAGAAAAACGAAAGGAAAAAAAAAGCTCGTTTTTGCAAAATTTTTCATAACTGCTGCGCTCGTAATGGTCGTAGCGTGATGTTATATAGCCTATAGCCTTCCTAGATAAATGGACTATCCAACGCAAAAAGAATTTTTCAATTCAATTCGGTAGGTAGTTCCTGAGATTAGCGCGTTCAACCAAACAAACAAACAAACTCTTCTGCTTTATAATATTAGTATAGATTTAAAACGACAACATATGAGGAGTGTCTTTTCAAAAGGGGATACCTACATTCTATCTTATTTTTCACAAAATGGGAAAAACTTATATGGGAAATATTTACAGACCTACCGAAAAGCATTATTTCTGTTATGAAACAATTTCATTACAGTGTTCTAACTACACATTTTGCTAAAAAATATGATTTCTTAATTTAAAGTTACAGAGTTCAGGAAAATCATAATATCCTCTTTTGCCACGGATTTTTTATAATATCCTATATTGTTGTGTACTATTTTGTAAATATCCTCTTTTGTATTGTACATCTCAAGATTTTTAATAATAATAAAACACAGATTATTCTTATTGTTTAATAATAATTACCAAAATTAAAGACACTTATTAATGCTACTAGACAGAACTATATTTTTTTAATTATTAGACAGTTCAAATCGAAGTATATTATTGTACCATGGGTACAACGAAAACGTCATAGATTCATTCACTTACGATTTCTGTTTACGGGGTTTTTTCGCAATTCTATCCTTTCTTCCGCCACTATTTAAATCTTTTACTGTTTTCTCATCCATAATTTGGTAAAATCCAGTTGAAAATATCTCCTAATAGAACACGGAACCTCAAAACCAAAAACGACACTGGAGCGGAGCGAAAATATTTTGAATGATAGACGTCAAAATACCCACTTGCCAGAGAGTAAAAATATACCGATGCGTTCTTAAAAAAATACGCTAATTAGAAATATTTTGCACCCCTTTCTACAGAATAAAATGTCTAAAAATAAAGCCTAAAGCATAAAGTTAAAGGAAATAAAACACTATGTACAAGTAATTATCGCGTTTTGAAACGGCTAATTGGTATAGTGTAAATATTTGTATTGTAAATATCGTCTCTTGTTATGAAATGAAAAAGAACTATTATTTTTTTAATTTGTAAGTGTAAATATCCTGTTCTGAAAGGAACACTCATATTTGAAGCTGCTTTACTTGGAGAATATCTTGTTTTGATTAAGATTCAAGTGATGAAAGTGTGTATTTTAGCACTAGGAACAAGACTGCATACTCAGTTTAATAAATAATAAAAATGTAAATATCCCCTTTTGAAAAGACACTCCTCATATTTAAAAATACAACATATTTAAAATTCTGCTGTGTGTTCTGCGCCTTAGGAACATCTAAGTGGCATTGGACCGACCATTTTAGTTGTAGAACTGATGATCGCTGGGGTAGACGTGTTCTTGAGTGGAGACCGTGGATAATCAAAAGTAACGCTCTTCAGGCTTCGTGGAGTTTCCATCTTCGCACGATAGCAACTAGATGAGAAGTGCTGAGAATCGAGTTGAGTGGCTTGCAATTGAAGAGGTCTACGTTCAGCTGTGCAGCAGTGGACTGCACTGTGGCTGATTATGATGAGGAATTTAGGTTTTAGTTCATTACAGCAGTACGTAACAATCCTGTTAATAATATGATGCTAATTTTAATAATTATGACGTGTAGATATTCTATAATTTGATTCAGTTTTCGAAAATGGCTTCGTAATTGATGCTCATGCGCCTACTTGTATAATCAAATTCTCTAATATGCCTAAGAAGTCTTTACAAAGCTTTATCATAACGTTGTTTATCAGTATTATGTACAAAAACCGTTCAACATAAAAAGGCTCGATTAAGGTTACCTTTTTAGGTTCAGAGGTAAACAAAATATTCCTTCGTTGAGTTTACTTTAGGTCAAATCCCTGTTATGTTAGAAGCCTCTAGATATTTCAATGATCTAGTTAATAAAAATGACTACAAAGAAAAATTGTTAAAGTTCCCTAGGCTGAATAGAAAAACAACAAATAAATAAAACACGAAATGATAAAACTATTTGTTACTAACGATATTGTATTGTAGAACCAGCTAGAACCTCGACGGCAATGATATATCTGTTAAGTAAATTGCCTTGCGCATTTCAAATTTGTAAAAAGGAAATCTTTAAAACATCTTAATCGATTGGCCAACCAATAAGCTGGCAAGACTCGCAGCGTATAAACTGGACCTCAGACCACTCCCTTCGACAGCACAACTGGCATACGTCCAGTATCGCAATGTAGACCACTCGAGGAATGCTTATCTGTGTCGCCTTACGTGAAATATATCACGACTCTGTTCAAACTAATGTTTTAAGCGAAGCGGTAAACAGCCTTATATAAGCAACTCCTAATTTGGGCTGAAAACAGTCCTAAAATTTTATTAAGCAGAAAGTTTTGTAAGCTCCAAAATTCGGAGATACATGTCAAAGAGAAAAGTAGTGACTCATCTGGAAATAAGATTAGGGAAACTCATATAAGACTTTGAGATACTTTTAGAAAAAGTTTATGGAAGATAGACTAAAGGCCTTTTCAAACACCTAAGTAAGTTAAAATAGTCGAGTTCTTTTAGGCCGTTTGCCAATCAGTCATTTTGAAGGGGACACGAAAAGCGGATCCCAATAAAGATTAAAGATAGCACTGATGAAATGTTTAAATTTACATTCATCAAGCTGTAACATTCGGAGAAAGTTTCTTTCTAAGAAAATGCTCCTTTGATTACCTATCAGTCATGATTACCTAGTAATTTGTCTGGCTACGTACTAGTGTGTTTTATGTTACGACCCGTAATTAACTTATTCTAGAATAAATAACGATTAGGTAGAAAGGCTAGATCTTTTTTCCCTTATTGGTACAGACTAAATGAGAATTTAGCTGTGATGAATATATTGGTCAATCTGGAAAATAGGGGGGCTGTTACTAGCGTATGAGAATCGTTCAAGTTCTTCTCTATAATAAAAACGAGTAATGCGCACATAAATTAAAATTAATGTCTTGATCATTATGCAGTTGGCATTTCGAATCGTCTAGCGTAGCTGAACAAAACTGAAGAAAACCTCAATCTACATGATAGAACAAAAGACATTACTACAAAAATAAAGTAAAAGTACGCACGTAGAGTCAAGGGCCAGTAGTAATAAATATCGCAACGTATTCCAAATTGTTTACCTAACTCCTTTTGATGGAAGTACGACTATCATTTGAATTCCTAGTCGTCGCATTCATCTCAGGAGTTTCACGCACGTGCAGTCAAATGATATACTCCCGAATTCTCCCTGGAGCTGCGACGAGCGACGATTTAAACAGCCCCGGACCCGCTCCCAAAGAATTGTTTCCGTACCACGCTGGGAAAACTGGGAATTAAACGACGTATCTTTAAGTCACCGTAAAACTCCACGATAAGATTCCGAGCACTTTCAAGCAATGAGTCGCCAGCTAGCTTTGCGACAGTATTTTTAGTCCATTTTAGGCTAAACCGGGGGATATATTACCGTCATTAGCTTTGCACAAGTATTTCTGGGCTAGGACGTATTTTTATCGCTTAAGCCTCTGTTTTGAACACAAAAGCAAGCCGGGTTTGCACGGCTTGTATGTCTCTTTTCATACTTTTTTATTAGGTTTTCGGGGTTCCGAGGTTCTAGTCCGGATCCGTAGTAAAGCGATTATTGCTGATTTATGGGACTGCCAACCTCGTTTTATTGTGCTTCATAGCTGACTCGTGGGCTACGAGCTTATAGCTTTCGCGTGGTGGTTATCTTATCCGCTTATATGACACTGGGTATGTTTGGTAAAGCTTAAGTACCTAAGCGACGTGACGTACTGTAGAATATATCTATACCTACTTCCAAATCATCACTATGAAATGCCTCAAACGAGGATCACATTTTTCAGAACGACTCAGCGAAACGCATCAAGTTTTTTCCTAAAAACTGCTAAATATCTGTGGGTAAAGAACACCGGTCAACTGGCAAACAAATTTTTGTTGATATTTTATTTTAGCGTCTGCCCATGAAAATTATATAAAAGTATAGAGTTTGAATTCCTGAAGAGTTTTGTCTTCGGTCATATTTTTCTAGGAAGTCAGGATTTCAAGATATTCTAGTTTGAAGTTTTAGAGGTTATATCTTGTTAACAACAGACTATTCGAAAAATAAATCTAAAAATACCTTTACTCACTTTTTACAACTAGCTGCGCCACGCGAAGTTTAGAAGAATATAAGGATAGTGGGAGAATAGTTTAAGGACTCCGTATTCAGAATATTAAGTCCAACAGACGTTCGTATGTCTGCCACATGGCTCACATGGTCACACGAGACGTAATTAGGTACTTACCTACTTAAATAAATGATCAGAAGAATATTTATTTAATTACCTTAGTCAACTATCTATAGGGCAGTTAGTTAGAGATATATTTTGATAAATAAGTCGCCAAGAGCAAGCGTGGAGATCAATGTTCGTGCCTTCTCTGTTGAGAAAAGGCCTTTGCCCTGCAGTAGGACAGTAATAGGCTGGTAAACTTACTTTTAAAATAAATTCTGTGAAAGTAGAGAGAAAATGGGATATGTGTTGTGCTTAGTCATTTAAAAAATAAAACAATTCTGTTAAAACCATAAAGTAATTTATTCTGTCAATTCTTATTATTGCCTACCCGGGCTCTAAATCACAGCCTGCATTCGATTCTTCATTAATCTGATCAGGTTTTTGACGGTGCCTTGAGGAATTCTGTCCCACCCGTCTGTTAACGCGGCCTTCAATGCTTTTATCAATCAATCATTTCATTTTCAGGCATCTTAAGGCCCATAAATAAGATACACGACATTACATTACAACTTAGAATATACTTATACATACAAAATATAACTTATAAACTATGAACACATGAAGTGACGGCGTCGTGTTACGCTGCGCGGTGTCACGTAGCCTGCCGCGAAAACGTCGGTAGACAACACCCTTCGGCCAAAACTCTTCCTTGAGAAACTTGTCGAGAAATTGTGTCGGAACTCGCACCACAAACGACTTGAAGTTGGTGTTGTGACGCGTCTCCAACTTCTCGACCCTCAAGGTCCAGCTGGTCTTCATCTTCATGTACTCTACGAGTTCTATGACCTACTCAACCTTCGTGGAGTGATGCAGTCGGGACACATAAAGCAAAGTCGTAGTTGGTATTGCTGGACGCAGCAGCATATTTGGTACTGATAGTCCAGTACCGCATTGATTGCGACAAGTAAGCTTTTTCTTCTTCTTCTGAACTAAGGTGAAGCCGTCCTCATCACATTTCTGCTTGGTTGGACAGTGCTGTACCGGATTCCTCGGAAGGGTATCACAGCGACGGTTCTACTTTCCCCCTTTCTGCTGCTTAAGTTGTTTTGCAGCTGAATCGTTTTATGGTTGAAGGGACTGAATTTCTGCCCAGGACCCTTCTCTTGAGCTCGTCCCATAAGCGTTCGATATCAGTCCATATCATAGACTCGACCAGTCCATCGCCCGTATGTATATTCACTTCATTCAGGAACTTTCGCCTGATACGCGCCGTGTGACATCTTCGGCCCCTTCAGGCGCGAAAACAAGCGTGGTTTTTTCCTCTAAAGAGGCAGCTCAGCCATTATACTACATACAATACAATACACACTTTATTATTATTCTATGTACCTATTATGAAAAGACAATTCGTGACACAATACAATGATGTATGTGATGGAAGGCCATAACTCTATTTAAGGCTTTTCACGGCCGAAAAGGCCTCAAATGAAGATGCGGATTTTAACAAGTATGCAAACTATTCGTAGAAAACATCGTTTTTGAGGCCAAACGCCTTTCTATCTAAGTGTATCTGGTGGCTACGGGCGACTTATACAGAATTTCTTGCTGAATTCGAATCAACGTTTAACTGAGATTTGGCAAAAATGTTAGTTACGGCCTTTCACCGTATGACGGTACAGCGCATGTCATTAAGCAGGTTGACAAATAAAATGTCTTTTTTTTTTTTTGTTGGAGATGACATTAAAGGTGGACACACACTTATCAATAATAAAATAAAAAAAGCAAGAAATATTTATTTCTCATACGTATGACGTCATCTATTCGTACGATTCGACGCGGATAAGTGTGCTAGGTTTTATAATATTTCATACAAGTTATTCTAAAATTCGATTCTTTCGGCGCGGTCGATTGTTTCGACGCGGATAAGTGTGCGTTCACCTTAAAAGTATATCTTAGCCAAAAGCCATGAAGTCAATCCAGGAAGAAAAAAAGTAAGTCATGATTATTTTGCTCATTCATCATTATTCTAGTCAATTGAGCTCATAATAATGAGTAATTTTTTTACAGACTTCGTTAGTCCTTAAGTTTGATTTGATAAATCTTTGTAAATTATTTCGTAGGCATCTATCACGGTGACATACGTAGACGCTCAATAATTTCATCAACAATTGTCTCGCCCGGGTTCTTTAGATTTGGTGTTTTTTTGGAGTAATTTGCCTTACACTAGTTCTTGTAACTTAAAACTCACATACATAAGCTATTAAAGCGAACCCACCTACTTCTACTCCAGAATATCACAGTATCATGTTTTGATCTAGATAACGAGCACCCAGGTATTGTGTGTGATATTCAGTATTCAAGTTAACGCACACAGTAACAAGGTAATGCAGTTTCCAAGTAACGTGGGTGAGATATATCTCGTAGACAATTGTGGAGGCGACGAGGTAACAACCGTAGACGATATAATGGCATCGACAAACATGATCTCATGTTATAGCATCTTGATATTAGGTTTCTCATCCATATATACTTTTATTTTCAATGCTAAAAAGCTGTCTGTCTATCTGTTAGATTTTACGGTTTATAGGCTGAATGGATAACTGAAATATTCACGTAGAGACTGTTTATTCTAGTAGTAATTTCCTCCTGAAAAATTCTATATTGCGGCACGTTGCCAACGCCAGCTAAACTGCAGTTGTAGCGATCGGTGGCCGCCGCTGACGCGTCGACGGTAATCGTCGACACATATTTGCGCGGCATGCCACAACTGCAAGCGTCGCCACTCGTCGACGGCAGTCGTCGACGCTTCGGCGGCTACGGTCGACACGTCGTCGACAGGTGGCTGATGGCTGCAGTTTATCTGCCGTTGACACCGTGCCGCTCGTCTGTATGAACGCTAACATAGTTAAATAGATCTCTACGCTTGGTATACAGATTACTTAGTAGGCAAAGTAATCTCTTTTCTTACCAAGATAAGTCTCCAAAAATGTCATCTTCATGATAAAATGATAATTGATATTTATTCAGTAAGTAGGTTTTCACAAACACTTTTACACGCCATTTTTTTAAACTAGTTGGGGCCGGTGTTTCGCGTACCTAACTACTCTGAGAAGAAACAGCCGAAACAAACTCAGAGGTCATAGTGTCTTTTAAAGTCCAGACAATCTTGCTTAATTCACATGAGTACTATGCAGATTAGTGTCTGAGATGGTCTTCACTAGGTTCAGTCCTGAAAATAGGCCTCTCTTTTCTATAATACCAGTCTCGTCCTTAGTAACAATGGGGACCTAAGTATTTAGACGCCTTTTATAACTACTAGTAAAAGAGTGTCCTTTTCATTCCAAACACGCTAACATTCTCAACAAGTACCTCTAAAAAGGAGGAAAATAATTACAGCACAAAACGCTTGAATGTATCACAGAAGTAATCTCCAACAGTACGGTTGGCAAAAGTATTAACATTAGGGATTCCTACCGCGTCGCGCGATACATTTGAAACCTTGCAATAGCCCTCTTTAAATGCTTATTCCATTTATTATTTAGTTTAGTTGTAGGTAATATTGGGTCTTCAGGAATTCAGGTATTTTATCCAGAGTCTATATTAGTGCCTTGTTAATGGTAATAGGGTCACGCTCTATTACATGGGACTGGCGATATGTGGGTGTACTACATTAAATACTACTTTACCTAACTCTTTGATGATTACAAGCGTGGTGTTATGTTCTACGATATTTTCAGTGTTTTATTTAAATAAACAAACAAGCAACCAACAGCCATGACAGGGTTTAAACTGATTAACCCCGTTTCACTTGCAATCACGTGATACAATGTCAGACTTCACCCGACTTCTCACGGAATTGTGGGTCTTATTCCTGAAGACACAAGGGCTGGAATCCCGTTAGGTTAATGAATAAATCACTTAAATAGTTAAGGTGACCATTCATCAATGGGGATTGAAAGTAGGCTCCATTTTCACAAATTATTTACTCCAATTAGACTTTACTGATGATTGCAGTGGATAACAAAATGGACTCTGTGACCTTATTTTAGGATACAAAATCGAATTGTGAAGCGTAATAGTTTTGTTTTACATAGGCTTTACATAATGTAGTGGGTTTGTAATGGACAATAATTGGTTGAAACGAGTAACTTTAGAATAATGGGTGTGATTCGACGCAATAGATTATGATAAGGCGATTCAGTGACCCTATTCGCTGTAATATAAACACTAAATCTGGGCTTTATTCGGTAAATCGTGAGCTAGAAAAGGTTACTTTAATGCTGATTACGCTTATAATATTTATAGAGTGAGATTTTGAGCGATAAAGTAAAAATAAAAAATGTAACACAGAAGATAAAAATTAAGTCAGAAAGTTGGGTACCTAGTGAAAAACGAATGCGGATTGGAAGTCCTTAACTGCAGTTTAAAGGCACGGAAAGACGGAAACCGTTAAAAGTGTAATTTTAAGTTGAAAATTAAATTCTGTCATTGGCAGTTTTAATAAACTTGTATTTTTAACTTAACATCACGTAATGCGAGCCTAAAAAGAAATTAATTAGGTATTTAGCATTGGTATGTAATATTTTCAGAAGACGTCCGTAAATAAATAATGGAAGTTCTATATTCTTCTAAGATGGATTTTGTAGAACATCATTGTCTTCTTTATCTGTGTGACAGTCTCTTTCTAAAGTTTGATGTGTCTTAAATAACGTCCGGGTACTGTTTACAATAGGGATGCAGAATACTTGTATCGATGTACTCGATTTGACATATTCATCTTTTGACTTGGAGCATAAAATATCTGATTTCTATTCTCATGCGTATTATTTCTAAAATTCTGTATGCTCCTAATAAAAGTTCTGGCCTTTCTGAAAAAAAATTACAAAAAACTCCTTCCTGATAGTCCCTTGTACTTTTACGAAATATATTTTTGCGATTCTACGACTGTTTTGTTGAGTGGATTGGATCCGATTGCATTGAATCGTATCGTGCCGTACGGTATCGTTGTTTTGGAATGCACAATACTTGCCTTGGAATCAATACAAGTTCAAGAATCGAATCATATTTTGAACCTCTAAAAAATATTTTAATTTTGTGTCTTCCTATTGTGTTGACCAATTCCGATTCCTAAATTTCTGGAACTTATCCCGTTGTATCGATACTATAAACTGTGGTATCGAATCGTGCTTCACTAGAATAAAGTATAATATTAGTATATTTATTGTGGACCCACTGAAGCGTCGTCGAACAAACTCGGTGGATGTAGTCATACAGCAACTTTGTTAACAATATAAGGCTTGGCATACAAATTGTTTAATACGGAACAATGTAGGCAACTAATACACAGCAGGAACCTTCTTTTAATTAAAAAGTACAGCTTCTGATGAAACCATTATTCTTAAGTCATAATGAGCAAAAGGAATAAGAAAGCCAGCTTTATATGGAAAGAGAAATAAGGTTGAATAAACGTTTATGGCCGATGCCCTACGCAGGAGGGTACCCTTACTGGGAGACAATTCTTGTATTTTTAAGAGCAGACAAATCTCAGTGAAAATCTTCCGAAAAATTGCTCATTTATCCATACCTACTAAATTTTTGTCAATGTTTTGGCATTGGTTGTCAAAATGAGATCGTGACTTGAATTTAAACATTTAGAAATACTTGAATGGGTTTTCTTGTTTAAGAACAAAATAGTTTCAATATTAAATTATGGATGAATAACAGGGGGGGGGATAATTTAAAAAATCTAATCCAAATACCTTCTTGCTTACAAACATGACAAAAAATGTACTACACGAGATGATAAAACTACATACGAATAAGTTTTGCTATAGCAACTCAAGTTCCCACTTAAATGAAATCGTCAGTTCTCGGAAATATCGATGTTTGTTCTATCAAAACGTTGGAACAGCTGTTTTATTTTCACATTTCCTTTATACCAGAAGTTGTTCACATTCAAGGGTGCTCCAAACGAAAGTATTATTACATCTTGCTGTCTCACCTTGTGTGCCCCTATCTCTGTCTTAAGTTACAATTTCAGTTATTTAAATTCATTACTATAATTTCGTCTGCAATTAAAGTCTAGATAGCTTTACTGGAGCTAGAACTGAATCGATTAAGGTTCTCGTTACCGAAATAATGCGGTTCATAAAAGTCGGCTAATCGACGAATAAATATTTCAAATTCAAATTCAAATTCAAATTCAAATTCATTTATTGGTGTGATTTTTGGTACATTTTACATGAGATCTTAATAATAAATAATCAGTTCCTCAAAAACCTACCTTAAAGGTGTACACTCTTTCACATAATTGGTCATATTAATTACAATAACACTCAAAATAACTTAAGACAGAAAAACAAACAAAACAATAACATGGAAATAAAGATAAAAATTCAATGTCGATCATGGAAATAAAGGTAAAAATTCAATGTCAATAATGGAATAAAACTTACAATGTCAATAATGCAATAAAAATTAAAATGTCAATAACAGAATACAATTTACGATGTCAAAGATGAAATAAAATTTACAATGTCAATGAAATAATATCAATGTCAAATACATAAGCTAAGAAAAATCTTTCTCAGTAAGGAATTCACTGACAGTATAGTATACTTTGTGAGTTAAAAACTTTCGAAGCCTGCTTTTAAATAATGATAGCGGCAATTCTCTCCATTGCTTAGGTAATTTATTATAGATGACCGAAGCCATGCAGTAGACACTTTTGCTCATTAGTGCCGTTTTGGCGGGGTGGGAACACACAAGATTATTGTCACGTCTATTACGTGGAACTACGTCAGCCAGGAGTTTAAAACGATTTGGGTTCGACTTAACAAACACAGCTACTTCCATTATGTACAGACAAGGTAATGTTAATATTTTGTGCTGTTTAAAGTATGGCATGCAACTATCCGTAGATTTAAGCTTGAACATAGCCCGTAGACATCTTTTCTGGGCTTTAAAAACTGTTTCCCTTTCGGTGGAATTTCCCCAGAATATTATAGCGTAGCGTAAGTGCGATTCTACTATACCATAGTATGCAGTAAGCAGTGCATCTATGTATATTACTGGGGATAGTGAACGTAGAGCGTATGCAGACTTACTAATTCTCTTACATAAAGTATCAGTATGTGCTTTCCAATTTAGGTTTTTATCTATCACGAGTCCAAGAAATTTTGTACTTTCTACTTCTTCCACGACTTCATTGTTGTAGTGTATATTAGGGCAAATTCTAGGAATCCGCTGACTGAAATTTATAACTTTCGTTTTTTCCAAGTTTATTTTTAAATTATTTTCCTCTAGCCAGTTAACAACATTTTTTAAACAATTATTTATGTCCCTTTCATATGTTTCCTCATTTTCACACGGTATTGTCACAGTACTATCGTCTGCAAACAATGTTATTGGTTGTTCAATATATTCAGGTAAATCGTTTATGTATATTATGAATACAAAAGGACCCAACACGCTCCCCTGAGGGACTCCAAACATAACTTTACGCTCTGAGGATCGAAATATATCTTCGCGCTTAGTAACCGGATTTATTTGACAAATTTCAGTTATTTGTTTTCGATCTTTAAGGTAAGACTCAAGAAGACTAAGTAAATTGCCTCTAATGCCATATGCTTCAAGTTTTCTCAAGAGAATGGCATAATCCACGTGGTCAAAGGCTTGAGTCATGTCACAAAATATGCCGCATACAGGTATTCGTTTGTCTACATTCTGAATAACATTATAAATAAAGTCATATATAGCCATATTGATAGTTCTATGTTGTCTAAATCCTTTCTGTTCGTCACATAATATGTTATTTTTATCAATGAATTTATAAAGTTCTTTATAAATGTATTTCTCAAATATTTTAGAGATTACAGGTATAAGTGCTACTGGCCGGTAATATTTCATTAATTCTCTATTTTCTTTTTTGAACATTGGCTTTATAATAGAAGTTTTTAAGGCATCGGGAAAAATGCCTGCGCTGATACAAAGATTGATTATATGACTTAAGTGACCACATATTTCCATTGAAACGTGTTTGAGTATTTTTGTACTAATACCGTCATATCCTACGCTACTTGTATTATTCAATGACATTATTATTTTATGTATTTCTAAAGGTACACTAGGCAACATGAACATTGACTTAGTGCTCGTCCTTATTTTACAGTGTTCGGGTTTCTTGGTGTCATTCAGTTTCGGCTGAATTTTATCGATGAAGTAGTTATTAAACGCTTCAGCAATGGTCTTGGGATTTGATAGAATACCTTCTTTAACCTTAATCTTATATATGTTTTGTTTGGGTAAATTATGCTTCGCGCGATTAATAATTTCCCACGTAGTTTTAGATTTATTTTTAGATTGTTTAATTTTATGATTGTTTTGTGCCTTCTGTGTTAAGTGTATAATTTTTTTGTGCAATTTTGAATAATTAGTGAATTTATTTTTACTATCCCTACTTAGGTTTAATCTCATCTGCCACAAAAGCTTTCTTTTTCTTTGGCTACACAATTTAATTCCTTTTGACAGCCACTTAGGTTTTTTAAGAACATTAATTTTGATCAATTTGATTGGAAAGCACAAATCGTACAAAAGCTTGAAAGAGTCGATAAAATTACTATATGCAATATTGGGGTCATCCGTCTCATAAATCTCAGAGAAGGTAAGATTTTTTATGTGACCTTTGAACTTGGCTATGTTTTCCACACTATAATCCCTTTTAGCCGCATACCAAAAGTTTACGATACATTTTGTTTGAACAGGACAGTGAAGGAGCTGTGCCGTATGATCGGACAACGCAAATTCTAGCACATCAGTTTTGCATGGTTTGCTAAAATTATGCGCAAAATTGTCTATGCATGTCATGCTTGCCATGCGAGTAGGCTGTTTTAATGCCAATTTCAAGTTATACCTCATTAATAAATATTCAAATGCATTTGTGTGATTATTTTTTTTAAGCATATCTATGTTAAAATCTCCAGCAATAACAACATTTTTATAGCGTGCTAGTGATATTTCTCGCAATATAACTTCCAGTTTTTCCAAGCAGTAGTTAAGATTATTTACATTTGGCACTCTATAGATACAGATTACAATTATCCTATAATGCGTTAGCTCAATAGCACAGCATTCAAACACGCCCGAACAAGATAAATTCGAAAATTTTGGTAATTCCTTCCATTGTATATCATTTCTAGCTAGGATGCAGGCCCCTCCCCGTTTTTTCCTCTCTCTACAGAAATAAGCAGCTAAACAATAATTTGGAACATATAGCTGATTTTGATATCCTTCCATAATAAAGTGCTCTGTAATGCACAAGACATCTACATTTATGTTTTTTTCAGTAAGTTCATCTAAACATACAGTGAGAAAGTTCGATTTTGTTAGTAAGCCCGCAATATTTTGGTGCAGGATTTTGATATATTTATTGGAGAAAAAACAGTTCTCCAACTTGATCACTATTGCACTTATTCGAGACTTGGGATGTCCCACTATGGTCTTCTTCTAAGAGGTGGATATCGTCGTTAACTTTAGTAAAATCATAATCATAGTCAATAAATATGTTGGATCTAATCTGGTCAAAGATGTCTCTCCATCCGTCTTTATTAATTTTCCCTGTATATGTAAACATGTCAAGCGTCAGGGTGCAATTACTGTCGAAAAAGTATGCATATTTGTTGTTTTTTATGTCCAAACTGAGGAGGTTGTTGAATAACTCGACTTTATAATTATATATTAGTGCACCTCTTATATAAGTCGGTGCGCATATCACAACATTTGTGTGTGTAGTATTTTTCAGCGAGTTTTTCAAGTTTTCAAGGATATCTAGACACTCGCTACTTTTAATATCGTTTTCTCCAATGAATATCAGGCAATAGTCTTGCATTGTGAAGCCTTTTAATTTGTCTTCGACAGTGTGTAGCAGCTCTTTTGTGGTAGCGTTATGCAACAAATAATGACAATAGTCAAAATCGTCAGAGAAGACCTCTTCAATTAACGGCAGTGCCCCTTTAGTACACCTATTACTCATTATAGCGAGTCTATTTTTAGATTTTGGTCGAGATACGCCTACTGGAATTTTAGAGGCAACGTTACCCAGGTGTGAAATTGATGTCAAGTTTTGGTTTTGCGTCAAAATGTCTTTAGTCATCTCGGAAGTTTGTGTTTCCTTGTTGTGAGTGTCAACTTTTATATCCAGTTTTATAGCAGTTGGTTTAGTCTTGTAATGCTTGGAGTTTAGTTTGCTCGATGATGGTGGTGTGCTACTTTTTCTGCCAGGCGTTAAGCAGATCTTTTTACATGTCTCGACAGTCTTTAGAGCTTTTTGTAAGTCGGATTTTAACCGAAAGTTTTCGCTGTTGAGGTCGTCTATTTCCTGATGAGCACTCGAAAGTTGCATCTTCAGTGCACTTATTTGCTCATTCAGGTTTTTAACAGTGTCGTCGTCGTTATAATCATGCAGGCTGTCTGGTATGCTCATCATTGTGGTGTCAAATATTGTTTTTTCATCGTCATTTGTCAGAACAGATAAGTTAGTCAAAGAGCCAGTGTTCTGCTTACGAAGTGTGATATTAATTGTCTGTATCCATTGTGTATGCGCGGTTTTTAGTCAAATCTATGTTACTGAAGCGCCTTCTGTTAGCACTTTTAGTAACTAATGTTCAAAGTAATTTAGAATGAAATTAAATCTCACAAAAAGTCAACGATTGTGTGAGCCGGATTCGAACTCAGTATGTGGAGCGTGCGTCTGTCACATGTAGCTGATTATTCAACTAAGCCAAGATGTAGTTTCTTAAGTATGGCGAAATTGGGTACAATATGTTACAGGACGACAAATTTGAATTTGGCAAAGCGGTTGGTATGACTAACGGGTCAGGTTTTTTTTCCCACTTGATGTAGGTACACCTTTGTTTGAGACACAAATGCGAACACTTTTTATGTTTAATATGTACACTTTGAATACAGTTTGGTTGATTGATTGTATTGCTTCTGCTAATATCACTGTTATTGTTTCTTTTAATTGTCACTTTTCTGGTTTATTGCGAATGGTCAAGGTTGTTATTTTAGCACTAATTATTTCAGTCACTGTCGAATTAGTCACTTTGATAACGTTTACACTGGTGAATTAGGCTTTTATACACATATTTTACTGGTTCTTAACAAAAATGTAACATTTTAAATATTTTTAAATTAAATGTAAACACAGAGCTTGTTTATCAAGGTGTCAAGCGAGACAGCGCCATCTACCCACTATCGATTTCAAATGGTGTTCGCGATACGAGAAAACTTGGCACAGTTGTGTAACCAGCTCTTCTGCATAGTTAGTGGGTAAGTACGTATCTAGAATGGAAAAAAGTCTAGGTGGTGAATATTGGCCTTTTTTTAAGGTAAACCGTAAATAAAACAATGGTCGAAGAACTCATGGCGATAAGTAACTGCCTCACGACGACTGTGGACAGTTAATGCGGGGGAGTCTGAAATCGGAGGATAGAGACAGCATTCAGACCGACGTCAAATAAGCAGATAGCGTGACAAATACTAATAAGCCGAACAAAGTATAATTGAAAAAAATCTTGGCAGATGATGAATAAGTTCCTACTACAGTTAAGGTGCAAACTGGCACAGATATCATCAATTCAATCTGCACTCACGGCCTTATGAAAGTCGGCACAGTGCACATCGAAGGCGCTGGTGTATTATCGCCGACGAGAATAGCTAACCGTTCGAAGTTTGGCGCGCTAAATATGAAAAACAAGTTGGTATGCTCTTGGAAAACGAGCACAGAGTAAAACTGCGATTATCTTGGTCGCGGTTTTAGGCTCTCTCTTCGATCAAGTGCTACATGAAATGATGTCAATTTGTAGGGCATTAGAAAAAATACCAGCAATCTAACATATTATCTGAAAATTCGTTGCTGTGCTGAAATGCAACACTAGTAAAATAGAACTGTGATAGTATACGCTTTGACAAATATGTGCAAGACACTTTCTGTTTTTAACCCCCGAAAACAAAAACGTTATAAGTTGATGTGTCTGTGTGTCTGTGTTTGGCATCGTAGCGCCCGAACGGATGAACCGATTTGAATTTTATTTTTTTTTGTTTGAAAGAGCTGATTGCTCTTTCAAACAAAAAAAATAAAATTCAGTAGGGAGCGTTCTTAGCTACGTTTGATAGAAATCAGTCCAAGATGGCTGCCGCCACAAAATGGTGGATTACATATATTTTATCAACAAAAAATATGGCCTGAATATGGGTATCAAATGAAAGGGCTTGACTAGTAGAATACTATACACTACGATAAATTAAAAATCCAAGATGGCCGCCACCACAAAGTGGCGAATTAACGAATTATTTTCTATTTAACAATTAGTACATTATGTCGGGGGTTTTTTAATGATTAATTTAATTTTAATTGTCATAAAATAGTCCTGACTACCTTCATAATAGGATTACAGAGTTTATTTTGCCGGCTTGTAATTAGCATCGTTTGAAGATACCTAAGTTATTTTTAGTAATTTCGTGAACCTAATCCTGCTAAACGATACATAGTCTGTACCTACAAACAAAACCTTACCCTAGCCTTAACATTTGGTACAAAATTAGAATATACGTAGGTACGTATTCAGAAACATTCGAGAAGGTGGGTACTTGATGATCAAACGAAGTTTTTGTATAACGACTCGTATCGATCACAATTATATACCGTTGGCTTTTTCCGAGGCCAGTCGAGATTAAACTGATGTGGAAGCATGTTAACATACTTGTATACACACGCATGTACATGCATATATAGATGTTAGATTGTTAAGGATATCAATTACACGGTACACCTATTAACTGGGAGGAAAAGCTGACGTTTACTCAGAATGGTTGGAGTAAACAAGTTCAAATCAGCATGCAATTTGTTTCTGATCATGTAAAAATGCTGTCAATCTATACTTATAAAATTATAAAGCAGAAGAGTTTGTTTGTCTGTTTGGTTGAGCGCGCTAATCTCAGGAACTACCGGCTCGAATTGTTTTTTTTTTGTATTATCCAACACAAAAAAATAATAATACGAGGCGTCCAATCTTGAGGAAGGCTTTAGGGTATATAACATCACGCTATGATTATTAGGCGCGGAGCAGGAATGAAAAATGTTGCAAAAACTGGGAATATTTTTTTCTCTCTTAATATGTGACGCAGACGAAGCTGCATGGGTCAGCTAGTAATAGATAAACATGCTAATTTAGTCAGCAGTGGTGGCTTATTGATGGCTCGCGGGTTCAAACTCGGGCAAGCACTTTATTATTTAGTCGCTCTCAATACGGTAAAGGAAAACATCGTGAGAAAACCGTAAAAAAATGCGTCTCTTAGTGGATTGTGGATCAGTTACTAACATAGAGAGGAAGCCTCAGAAGAATCCCAGCTGAGAGAATGGTTTAGTCTGATTGTGCAATCTATCATCAAATAAATAAAAGGTTAAAATAACAACTATGCGTAAAAGGACCACTTAAACTTTCACGCATCCATGAAATTATAAATGGTGTTTATCACAAAAAGATTTTTTTTTTGTTATTTATTTTTCCGGCTAATTTCCAAAAAGCTGGACCGATTTTGATAGGCACGATATAAGGAGATTTCATTTTATTTTTAGAAAACGAACATTAGAATTCCTTGCAAAAAAAGGGAGTAATATCTTTATAATAATATATACACACGGACGAAGGTCGCAGGACCAACTTGTAAATAAATAAACAAATAAGTAAATAGATAAATAATGTTTCATCTAAAAGGTGTAAAACACCTCTTCACGAAGCCGCAAGGCACTTGTTCTCCCCATCAGTGCGATATTTTTTTTTGTTCTACACCATACCTGGGAACCTTCCAGGTATATGGGGGGTCAAAGTTACAACTTTTTGACAAGTTTTTTTTGTAAGATTTAACTTTTAACACCTCCACGACACCCGTACAATTCAATCCAATCATCAGCACAATGCTTTAAGTGCGTTACATTTAGTTCTACCACAAAACATGATTAAACAACCTCAAAAAAAACTTGTAAAGTTACTTAGTTTGATGTACAGAATGCTTGGTGATGAGGTGGTTTACACCGTATATAAATAAACTTGAACTCGCCCAACGTGCCTTATAATCATTCCGCCAACATGTTACTAACATTACGAATGGAAATGACAGTTCGAAAAGTAGTCACGTGACT
Source organism: Xestia c-nigrum (assembly GCA_916618015.1). Classification (NCBI taxonomy): domain Eukaryota; kingdom Metazoa; phylum Arthropoda; class Insecta; order Lepidoptera; family Noctuidae; genus Xestia; species Xestia c-nigrum. The sequence goes on along the minus strand of OU745251.1, from coordinate 827,642 downwards.
CCTATGCCCGGAAAAGAAAAGTTATAACACTCGGGCGTTGATATCTCATATCGAAAGCATATTCACAGCTGTTATTCTATCCCAGTCTTTGCATCACTCATAAAATCATTGTGACTGTAACTGTGTATACTAATTTTTATTTTTTAAGCCACATTAATGTTTATTTTTGTTTCGACAATTAAAAACTAGCCGGCCTACTTGAAATAAATGCTTTCATTTATTGATTGAGGTGGGATGTAGACGTGTGAGAATTGTCCATATACGAAAACAAAACGATTGCTTTTTTTCAAGTTAAGGGACAATTAGGGGACTGGTAAGACTGTATAATCGACTTATACGCAGTCCAATCTAAGCAAACTAGTTGTAATCCAGCTGCGTGTGTACTGAAAGTTTGTTCGAGTACATAGACCTTTATGTACACATGTATATATGTCTATTGCCAGTTCAGTGCAGCAGTCCATTCTATTTGGAACAAGAGTAGATTCTCAGATACATTACCGCCACGTGTGACTGCGAACCGAATGTACGAATGCATTTGCTGTTTGGAGATTTTTCGCATCGAATTGTGTAGGATAGAAAAATGTGAAATTGTATACTAACATTTTTTTTACAAGCAAGGGACATTACGCATGATTTGATATTTTTTTGTGTTGTTCCTCTTTTATAAAGGGCCCACAACACCTCTTAACAAACCCAAAAGGCACTTTGTTTTCCCCGTCATTGCGATATTTTTTTTGTTCTGCACCATACTCGTACCTGGGAACCTTCTATTAACGGAGATATTGGGAATCAAAGTACCAACGTTTTGACAAGTTTTTTTTTTTAATTACAAGTATTCATTGTACGGTTTTAAACACCTCTCGTAATATCCAAACAATCCACCAACACAATATGTTAAGTGCGTTACATTGAGTTATACCACAAAACACAAAAAATGATTGCTGGTAAACGACTCTTTTTTGGGGTGGAATATCATCCACCCCAAAAAAGAGTCGTTTACCAGCAATCGTTTTTGCGTAAAGTAACTTAGTATGATGTACAGAATGCTTGGTTTACAGCTTCGTGATGAGGTTCTTTATACCCTGTAGAATACTAGCTTAATATACCCGCAGCTTCACCCGCGTGGTTTTCGATAATTATCCTACGGGATTTTACAATACCGGTATAAAAAGTACCTTATCTGTTAATGTCATCCTAATCCATTCAGTAGTTTTAGCGTGAGGGAGTAATAAAGTTGCGTCCGGCCCTAGTTCAATCCATGGTCCAGAGCGAGACGGAATGGGAAGCAATCACCTCCTTCTGCGAAGCAGTCATGCTAGCGAAGGAGGTGGCCCTTGGGTGGTGGCTTTGAAGGTGGTGGTCCTTCGCTAGCAAGACTGCTTCGCAGAAAGAAGTGGCGGAACGCGAGAGGGACAGAACCTCTCTTCCTAGCCGCCGCGGAAGACGCACCGGGCGTCAGGGGCCACGTGGTGGTTACCGGCCACCGTAGACGCGGGCCTGTGGACGGTTAGCTATGGGCTAGCGAGCCGTCCGTCCGTCTAATGACGACAGGCCGTGTCGACGGCGCGTTCGTGTTCCACGCGCGCCTCAAAGAGATGTCAGCACATTGAAGGGGCCCGTAAGGGCCGATGCCTGCCGGGGTTGCGGGCCTATTCGAAAGGGATACCGCGGCACCGGAACATAAAGGGCGAGGAAGGAATATGGATGGGTTTTAGTCAGTAAAAGTCTGACACTCCCTCTCGAGAGCGGGAGAAGTTATTTGATGATTTCCCACCCTAAAAAAAAAACGGAGTTATAAACTTTCACCCAGCCATCCATTTATCCTCACCAACTTTTGTATTGATTACTAGGATTGTTTATCATAGTGAGTTATGGGCTAGCTCGCCGTCCATCTTATGACGACAGGCCGTGTCAACGGCACCAGAGTGTTTCACGCGCGCCGAGCAAGAGATGTCAGCAAAAAGGGAGGGGTCTGCAAGAGCCGATGCCTGCCGGGGCTGCGGGACTGTTTGAAAGAGATACCGCGGTCCTGGAACATAAAGGGCGAGGAAGGAACATGTATGGGTTTTAGTCAGTGAAAGTCTGACACTCCCTCCCACTTCACCCAGAGTGGGAGGAGTCATTTCATGATTACCGAAAAAAAAAACTGGATTGTTTATTTTTTTCTTCTTTTTGTTCTTACTATAAATTTAGCTGTGGAAAATTCTGTGGCTGGTATATTTGTTAAGTTTAATTTGAAGAAAACACGTTTATGCTTAATATATTACTATTTATTTTTTCTAATGTAATAAATAATTACTAATTTGAACAAGGTCTGCCTTTTTTTATTAAATAAATAAAATAGCCGAATTGCAAAATTGCTTTATCGGATTTACAAAGTGCTGTGATTTAGTTTTTTTTTTTTGCACAAAAATATTTCGTAATTTCTTATTAAAGACGATCTTTGTGGACCTTATACTCGTTTACATTAACTGTAAGAGATATAATATTTTAGGGCCCCTACAGTTAGTGTAATTAAGTACAAGGTCTAAAGAGCAACTCGGAAATCAGTTATTTTTATCCTTACATAGCCATCTAAGTGGCGATTAAAAAGCTCGTAGTTCACCCATCACTATTGACATTCCATAGGAATATTTTGATATTCTGAAGCATCTAGTTCGACCAGTTACCGATCCCAACATATCTGCAAAGGCTAGGAAGTTATGTACATGCGAGCTCTCTCCGCATACCAAACGCAATCCTAGAAAAGAGATTGTAAGTCTTGACTTATTTACAAGTAAGTTTAAAATAAAACGTGTTTGTCTAATTCATTTTTAAAACAAACATCACCTTGTATAAAATCTCGTTTTCCATTGCAAAGGAAAATGCGTAGCAATTTGCTACGAAACTCGTAGCCTCGTAGCGTCGTAGCAAGTATTTTAAACACGCTTTCGTAGACCTTTACAACTCTTAGTTTTATGTTACGTTGGTATGATGTCCATACAGATAAGACGATGAATGAATGATTCTGCAATAATCTTGGGTTGTGTCAATCTCGTATTGAACAAATTGTTTCATCCCCGGAGTACGCATCACTTATAGATCTAGTCGTTACGGAGACATGCATATTTTTTATTACACTAACTGGAAATAACCTTAAAAAATACTTTCGTCTCAATAAAATAGCCGTAGAAAATACAATCTTACTGATAAGGACACACCGGCCCAAATTACGTAAAGGAAACTCGGTCTGCTTTTCAGATTCAATGTCAAAAAAGACCACTACATTTCAATTGTAGGCCTAAATAAAGCCGAACGATTATTTCCGGTGGACTTGTCATGACTTTTCATTACATATTTCTAGTAATAACACAGAAAAAAAATGTATTGGACTGACTACTAGCAACCGATAAGTTAATAATATGTCAAATTGTTGAACGACGTCTTCGTGGAAGAATTGTTTTGAAATCAGTAAATACGTGTTTTGACGAGCTCGGTAGGTAGATCTACAGGTTAAGCCGCCCTTATCTAGGTCAATCTGAAGGTGAGTGATCACACTTTATATACCGAGTTTCCTCCGTGACTCTTACAGCACGTTAAATCGTTAGTTCCGGCTGTAAATTGTAGGTATCTTTGATCTTTGACAGTCGTTAAATAGGTAACCCGAAAATCTATACTAATATACTAATACACTAATATACGAGTATACTAATTAATAATTATAATTAATAATAATATTATAAAGCAGAAGCAGTTTGTTTGTTTGGTTGAACGCGCTAATCTCAGGAACTACCAGTTTGAATGTAAAAATTCTTTTTGCGTTGTATAGTCCATTTATCGAGGAAGGCTATAGGCTATGTCACATCACGCTATGACCAATAGGAGCGGAGCAGCAATAAGAAATATTGCACGCGGGAAATTCACGCGAACGAAGTCGCTGGCAGAAGCTAGTCTACCAATAAGTACTAACAAGGGGTATCGCATTAAGCGCAGGCCACATAGCGCGTGAGTGAGCGAGCTGGGTGAGGTGACATTCACCTGTTTTCATACTTTTGTCCACTCCGCGACCTGCCGAAAGAACCGAAACGAAGTGTGAATGGAGACGCTCCCGGCTCACTTGCTCGCTCACTAGCTGACGGTGTGGCCTGCGTTTTATCCAGTACTATCCGGATTAAGAAAGTCAGATAGGCACTAATTTCAGCCGAAAGACGTCCACTGCTGGAGATAGGCCTCCCCCAAGTGTCGCCACATTGACCGGTCCCTTGCGACTCGCATCCAACGGTTTCCCGCCACCTTCACCAGGTCATCGGTCCACCTAGTGGGAGGTCTTCCAACGCATCGTCTTCCGGTTTGAGGTCGCCACTCCAGAACTTTTCGGCCCCATCGGCCATCCGTTCTGCGAGCTATTTGACCTGCCCACTGCCACTAAGTTTGGCAATTCTTCGGACTACGTCGGTGACCTTGGTTCTCTTGCGGATGTCTTCATTTCTGATTCGATCACTCAAGGTAACTCAGAGCACAACCCTCTCCACTGCCCACGATAGGCACTCGTTCCACATAAAATACCGGTATCCAGCATCCGTTTAGACTGGAAGCCGACCTCAATATAATTGAAAAAAGGCTCGCCAGATGTTGACATGACGTCTTGACTCTCTGTTGAAAAACGTTGTCCAATTAATACAAATCGTTTTAAAAGCGCTACTTATCCAGCCTGTCGTACTTCCAAACCCCAAAACCATCAAGTAACAATAATAACGTAAAGAGAAGTCTCAAAATGAACGATGTTACGCCTCCATTACTCTAGAGAGCAGGTAATACCCACTCTCCCAATATATCATACTTGAGTAGCTAACAGCGAATTAATGTATCATTGCTGAGAGCTCTCAAGTTAAATTTGCTTGAGCCGCCTAATTAAGTACATAACATATTGCGTGAGGAATTTCGTACGTACATTTTTAATTGTGTTAGGTTTCAAGTTTAAGGTACCTTTATATTATTATTTTTTGAAGTGGGCGCTGAATTTAAATGAAGGGACCTCGAGTGTTTTTGTAATTAAAACATGCTGATGTTATTATGTTTTTATAACATTTAAAGTAAAAGTTTATTTTGTGAAGTCCTTAGGCGAACGTCCTAACATAAGAATTTTATAATTGGCTGACAGTATAAGGCCTGAATTCTTGTCGCGCTCTGACGGGCGGTCGCGTACGGGCGGTCGTGATGTCAGTGAGAACAAAATACGGCTGTTGATCGCTACTGACGTCAGCGTCGCAGTATGGTGCTATATAAAACACAAATACCTGTACGTGACCTTGCGCAACCGACCGCTGGTGCGAATAGAATTCAAGCCTTAGGCCACGGTCCCACTATGTCATGACGATTAATTTATCGTTGATTTTTAGTTGTTTGTGAACACGACACTTGAACTACACGATTATCTGTTGTCACGACAAATTAAGTCCGCGGCCGTGTTTGATAATGCTGATTCGGTAATAAAACAAATCAGGTATACGGTAAAAATGTAAGCGGGGCAGACTGATAAAAACTGGCCAACTGCGACTCGTACTCGCACTCAAAGGGTTCCGCACCATAGTAATAATAATAATAATAATGACGACAGGAATTACCCACCTGCTCCATAAATCAGGTAGTACTGCGGAACCCAAAAATTATAGACCAATCACTTGTTTACCAACGGTCTATAAAGTTCTTACATCCATTTTGAGAGCAAAAATCAACAAACATATTGAGAGTAATTCTATCATGTCTACCTCTCAAAATGGATGTAGAAACGGGTCCCGCGGTACTAAGGAGCTGCTCCTCATTGATATGGCCATTAGCCAACAGGTTCGCCGCTCCCGAAAGAATCTGTCTACATGTTGGATAGATTATAAGAAGGCCTATGATTCTGTGCCTCATACATGGCTCATGAGGGTGCTGGAGTTGTACAAAATAAATGCAACTCTACGCGGCTTCCTTGAGTCATGTATGGGGCAATGGAAAACGGTCCTTCGATATCCAGGATGTCGACAGATCCAGGGGAACGATGAACCTGTAAGGATTAAACGGGGGATATTCCAGGGCGACAGTCTGAGTCCACTTTGGTTCTGCTTAGCCCTGAATCCTCTAAGCACATTGCTGGAGAATTCAGGACTAGGCTACCGGTTGAGGAAAGATGGTCAGGTTATATCTCACCTGCTTTACATGGATGATCTGAAACTCTTTGCCCCCAACAAATTGCAACTGTTGGAGCTACTAAAAGCAACTGAAACTTTTAGTAACGCCATCAGGATGGAATTTGGTGTGGACAAATGTGCAGTAATGTATGTAAAGCGAGGGGAGATTATGGAATCCGAGGGACTTCAGCTCTCGGATTCCATACACTTAAGATCTCTTTCCTCATCCGAAAGCTATAAGTATTTGGGTATGTCGGAAGCGCTAGGCATTAACGTAACTGACATGAAGCAATCGTTGAGGGAGCGCTTCTTCGGTCGCCTGAAGAAGGTTTTAAATAGCCTTCTTTCAGGTGGAAACAAGGTGCGTGCCTTCAATGGTTGGGTCATGCCGGTTTTAATGTACTCTTTCGGCATACTCAAATGGACTCAGACGGAACTTGATGCCCTGGATAGGAGGGTACGCACACTGCTGACCGCAAATCGAATGCATCACCCACGGTCGTCGATGATGAGACTGTATATCCCTCGGAAGTGCGGGGGTCGAGGCTTCTTAAATGCTAAGAACCTGCACAACCGAGAGGTATGCAGTCTCAGGGAATATTTCCTGGAAGCCGACGTGGGGATGCACCGAGATGTGGTCTCAGTGGACAAGGGCCTCACCCCGCTCTCCCTGGCTAACGAGAACTGGCGCAAGCCTAAAGTATTGGACACTAATGACCGCAGGGAAGAATGGCAAGGCAAGGAGCTTCACGGACGCTTTTACCGGGCCCTACATGGCCCTGATGTAGATTTCTTAGCGTCCGTATCCTGGCTACGCTTTGGTGACCTCTTCGGGGAAACCGAAGGTTTTGTTTGTGCAATTATGGACGAAGTTATGATGACGAATAACTACCGCAAATACATTGTGAAGGACGGCACGGTTGACATATGTCGGGCATGCCACCGTCCGGGAGAGTCGATCCGACACATTATTTCTGGGTGTTCTAGTCTGGCTAACGGAGAGTACTTGCATTGACACAACCTTGTTGCCAGGATTATCCACCAGCAACTTGCTTTGAAATACAACCTTGTGGAATCAGAAGTGCCATACTATAAGTATGCGCCCGACCCAGTTCTCGTAAATGGTAATATCACGTTGTATTGGGACCGACCTATCACCACCGACAGGACTGTTGTTGCCAATAGGCCTGACATTGTGGTGATAGATCGATTGGAGCGTCGCACAATGATTGTTGATATAACGGTCCCGCATGATGAGAACCTCGTGAAAGCAGAGCAAGATAAAAAAAACAAATATCTAGATCTGGCTCGCGAGGTTGTCGACATGTGGGATGTGAGTACAGCAATCATTGTGCCGATAGTCGTGTCGGCCAATGGCTTAATAGCCAAGAGCCTCGACCAACATCTTAGGAGGCTCTCGCTTGGCAGCTGGATCAAGGGCTTGATTCAGAAAGCAGTACTTCTCGACACGGCACGTATTGTTAGGAGGTTCCTCTCTCAAGAGCCCTGACCACCGGCAGCTCGAACCCTGTCCCCAGCGCTAGTGGGCTACTGTTTTTTATATTTTTAAATGTTTGTTTTTTTATTTAGTTTTGTAAATAAATATTTAAAAATATAAGAAATATGTACAATGATGAATAAAGGAAATTATAATAATAATAATAAAAGTTTTATTTAAAATGGGATTGCAAAGGACATTGTCAAAAATGGCCTATGAATCAACACGCATGAAACATTTACTATAATTCATTATTCTTTTAATAATGTACATTACAAATATTTCAATAGAACGGACACTTTTTAATTTCAAAAACATTTTAAAAAGTACCTATAAACTTCCGTCATGATCCTCGGACATGTGATGTTATTAACTTATTATTTTTTGGTTCAATTTAGGGTTTTTAATAGGCAAAGATATTATAGCTCATACAGCCTAGTCTTTGTACAACACTCTTAATAAGAGTTTGACACAGAAGCGTCAGTAAACTCAACACTTGATATACGATAATGGTTTTTAGATACAAACAGTCCGCTAGGATTTCGCGGAATAATACGGGTTATCAAAAAACTCGATTGAAAGCGCTGTTTGGAACAAGCAATAAGAAATAAAAAGCATTTATTAGCCCGTGCAGGCAAAACACATAAAAAAATAACATTATTTACAACTATTGTAAACAAAACATAGATAAAAAAAATAATAAAATAAACGAAAGGTCCTGAACGAGGCCAAAAGACCCCTATACCAGTTGTAAATTGACAGATGGCAACAGAACCGAATGTTTTTATTGACGTAAATATAACCTCAAAACCCGAAAGTGTTTTGATTTTTTCTGAATTCTCAAAAGTGTCCGTTGTTTTAATTCAGGTTCAATCGAATATATACCCGCTGTCTAGCCTAATCAGCTGCGCAACAGATGCAAAAACGTTCGCGAAATGCGATCCTATCCGAACGACCGGCGCGACCGATTAATGTTGTCCGACCGTTGCAATAAAAACACCTGTAGATCGCAAACTACAAGTGCTAGAGCAACTTAAAAAACATGGTTGTAAAGCTGAATACATAAAGAATCTATTTAACTAAAAACCAAGAAATATAACATTAATTTAATACTCTAAAATAAATGTAAAGTTTGAAAAACAGTCACGAAAACGGCTATTTCGCGATTAAAATATTTATTTTACGAAAATCTATTAACTCCTTATCAATAAAAAAAATCTTATTAGAAACTAGATTATATTTCCTTTCCATTAAGACCAAAATCTTAGTAACGTGTTAATTAGAAACCATTTAGAATCTAACTGGAATGTGGAAACTCAGTTTGTTTTGATGCGGCCGGCGCCCGCGCACGTTTTTAAAACTCAAATATTTACGTAACTTTAACTCTAAGATACCTCTTTTTGTTGTTTATAAAATTAAAGAATATACTCACCATACTAAATAATTACTATTTATCCGTTATTACACACGTTTTAATCACATAAAATTACTTATTCAATGTTTACACACAGCACTATAGGTATACATACCTATCAGTTTTTCACAGGCAAATTACTGCAACTTTGAGATTCGGAAACTAAATTACTTTAACATAATATTGTAGCACGGTTCTTCACCTTCATTTTGATGTATAATACTATACTAAAATACGACTATTTCGATAATAAAACAATTTAAATACGACACTGCGCAGACGCAACACGGGAAAAAATGGCCGGGTTTGTTTACACTAAATTGTTTATATTATTTTGACGTCTGTCGATGCCTTTGGGCATAGATAAACGGTATAGAGTTGGGACATATTGTATTAAAGAGACTGTAGACGATCAATGCATGGAAATAGCAAGTTTTGATGATTTTTAAAGCATTTATTTTAAAGGTGCGTTTTGTTTTTTTGCGGCCGGCATGATGGCCGACGGCGTCGTCGTTTCAAAAGTATTGGGCCATGATAGTTGCCAAATGCGTATTAGAGGATTATCTAAAACCCAAAAAGTAAATACACCTCCCTGTTGGATCTTAGGCGAGCCATGTATGGACGACGAGCAATGTCCTTTACAAAATATGTTGCATTTATAAAATTTTTAGGTTCAACTATTTATACAATAAATACGGGTGAAGTACTGGTCTCCTAGATAGGCTAATATTAGCCTGTGTTAAGGAGAGACAGTGCCGGTCCCCTGAATTGGATAATTGACGAATTATTATATGATATTACATTGTGTTTAAAATTCAAAGTTTGAAACAACATTTGGACATAAGTGTAGTTACTATACAACAGTTATCGAATAATTAAATAAGTTTCAGTTCATACACCTATGTAAATAATAATATATAGTAGTAGAAGAGCTCCTGTAATATTTTTCCTTATTATCTGTTGTTATAGCGGCAACGGACACATTCTGTGAAAATTGACCCACTGACAGATAGATGGTCGGACGGCCGGAAAGCGAAGGCTTAGTAACAGGTTACCTTTGGGTACAGAACCCAAAAAAGTGCTGACTGAAAAGTGCAAAGAATGGCCATTTGAAAAGTATATTTGTGCAATAAAAAAACTTTTTTACAAAAAATAAAACCGACTTCAGAGAAAACAAAAAAGTGAAAAATAACTTTAGCTTCAGAAGTCGGTGACCTTTGTTTGATTGATTTAGTTTTTTTATCACCGACTTCTGAAGCTAAAGTTATTTTTCACTTTTTTGTTTTCTCTGAAGTCGGTTTTATTTTTTGTAAAAAAGTTTTTATTTTTCATTTTTTAGTGGTTCACATGTACTTACCCCTTCACAGCGTACCGGCGTGATTTTTTTTTATGAACTGGTGTAAACAAGAGACAAATATGAGATTTCAGCGATCCCAGTACATTTGCTATCATTTATTGAGGAGTTCCCGTCGCCTATCGTCCGAAGTTCTTCATCAGATCTTTACCAAATTGAAATGGGATCACGATTGCTTCTGGTGTGCCTATAAAATTTAAGGAATTCCCTCTATTTCTCCAGGATCCCATTAAATGGAACTTAACACATCTAACTGTCGAAATCTGGGTGTATTGTACACTTCTGCGTACTTCCTCAGAGCATACAGGCGTGATGTTACGTCACTATGTTACATAAACAATAAACAACCAAGCGATTGCAGCAATTAACTGCAGCTTTGCCGTGTATTTTTGAAGAGTTCCATTTATATCACCGAAGATCAGCGTCAGATCTTAACCAAATTGAAATGGAACCACACTGAAAGCACCAGCTTTCAAATAAAAAAAGAATCATCAAAATCGGTTTACCCAGTCGAAAGTTCAGAGGCAACAAACATTGTCGAAATCTGGGAGTATTGTACACATCTAGGTACCCCCTCAGAGCATACAGGCGTGATGTTACGTCATGATGTAGTATGAACAATGAACCTACATGCGATTTCAGCAATTACTGCAGATTTGCCGTCTATTTTTGAAAAGTTCCTTTGTATATCTCGGAAGATCAGCATCAGATCTTCAACAAATTAAAATGGGACCAATCGACAAGCACCAGCTTTCAATCAAAAAAAGAATCATCAAAATCGGTTCACCCAGTCGAAAGTTCTGAGGTAACAAACACAAAAAAACTCTTTTTGGAAGTCGGTTGAAAATAGACCCACGTGGTATTCACGGCCCACTCGTTTTCATTCAAAGAAAACCTGTATTGCACCGGTAGGAATGTTTTAAACAGATTTTGCTTTTGCTTATTTTATTCGACTAATAACCTATTTTTCAAATTATGTAATTTTTTAAAATAAAGGTATATAAACTCGCTTCATGTAAGTCTTGTAGCCAATAAAATAGTTTAGTCTATTTTCATCATGATATTCCATAGCCAATATTCAAATGAATCCTACTGGAATAAATTCCTTCGTTTCAAAACGTAATATCCAATTTCTAGGAAAATTGGTTTTTGTTAAAAAAAATCCGTGAATATTTATCACATGGAAAAACGGGTCGGAAAACTCATCCGGTGAGCAGGTTTCATGAAATTAAAAATAAATAATAACCAAATAAAACGAATATTTGAAGAACGAGTATTAGCTCGCTCCAACTTATTGGGTTTTTATTTAATTAAAAGTTCGTCATAAACGTTTAATAATTAATATATGAAAATCAAACTAATGAAAAAAAACGAAAATTTACTGATAAAAGGAGGCTTTGTACCGAAGTTGAGCAATTTCTGTTTATTACTGACAGAAATCTGAAATAAACAGGAGTGATGTCCAATAATAGGTGGTTCAATCGGCTTATATTTTCCTCTCGTCGAAAATGCTTTACTGAGGTTGTAACCATGACTTTTTGACAAGGATGTACAGGAAAACCGCCTTTAGTGTAATATTAATTACAACATATAATTTTGAAAATCCCTTGCAACTTCCAGGGCAACGATCCCATTCATTTCGTGACAATGATGCCATTGACAATAACGATAATAGTAATTGTTGGGTAGTTACCCTGACCCAACACCATAAAATCAAGGGACAACGGTTATGTCCAGCAGTGGGATATGACAGTAATTAAACGTTACTGGCTAAGATAATAATTATCTAAAACTGTATTAATTAAATTTTGTTTATAAAATTAATCATGCAAGTTTTACTGAAACAATCTAAAAATGTCGAAAAAGTATTAAATTTTAACTTCTTAGTTTCAATCGGCACAAAGTTAAATAGAACATTACTTAAACAAAATACAGCACCTGAATCAGCCTGAAAGTACTAACAAGTTTAAGGTTTCACTGAGCTACGTGAACGATATAATATCAGTTACAATACTGTTTGCAAAATTTGTGGGCAAAAAACTAATTTACCATAAATATCTGCTCCATTATCAAAGAAATAATTGAGACTCAAGTCATATTATATTAGTCCTGAAATATTCATTCAACGTAGATATTTTTTAAAGTGACCCACTGACCAAATCACTGTATTCATTTTTCTTAAGATACACTTACTTGGCTTATCCAGGTCACTGATGAACTCCTCCGTTTCAACATATCCTTGGATCCTGTCGGCCAACACTATAAGTACCAGCCACACCACACGGCAAACACACACTGACATACTAACACAAGTTGATCCCATCGTCAAGCTAGCAACACTAAACAAAAACTAATTTAATTTCCAACAACATTTTCATCTCGAGTCTGTTTTAATTTAAATTCAAATAAAGTACAATGTTTAATCCGCGAAAAACTTGTTGATCTTCTTTTTTAATTAAAACTCACTTTTCTTTGTTGATAATATGAATAAATTATTCTAGTTTTAATACTATAGAATAAATATCAGTGACAAGTGAAACACAACTGGTCGACACGTGTTCTACGACTGTAAACAAATCGCGCTTTGACAGCGAGCTCGCGACGCGTGTGGCGACGTGCGTGCGACTCGACGCCTCGGGCAACACTGATCGAAAACCGATAGGGCAGGAGTAACAATCTTAGAAAAAAAAAATATTTTCATTCGAATTTTGAAAATGGACGTACCAATAGATGGTTTTTTTTAAATAAATTCTAAAAAGAAAACAGTAGACGATCGCTGTTCCTGCCGATGTTCTGCAAAGAATATTAACATTTTAGAGGGTTCGGAACAATCTGTATCGGGTGTTCTCGTAAAAATAACTATGTATGTTATTCCACGCAATATTTTCTTTACAACTCCCAGGGCAAAGATAATGGTATATTACCCTCCTATAATTTAACAAGTACGCTATTACATAAATATAAGTTTTATGGTAATATAATTCAAGAGTAACGTAACGGACAATAAAGTGTTGAAAGTTTTGGGGAATATAATAAAACACTTGGATGGAAGTTTTCGTTAAAATTGGGTCACAAATATCAGAGGTTAGCTGTCACCAGCAAAACGTCTTTATAAGTTCGTGAGTTGGCGAACGTTATAGTTTAGTACCTGGGTACAGTTGGCAAGAAAAGTGAATAGAACATTATTAACATATCTATACAAGAAGCTACCGTGTTCGTTTCTTTGTTTATTATGACATTTTGTTTAATATACGTCATTGTTTGTACTATACTATTTCCTACTCCTATTTATGGCTGCACAGGGTTTAAAGGAACCTAACGTGGGGAGTCCCGATTATGGGGGCAGAGATACTTTCGTCTCATACATTTCACAATATTACTGTTTCATTTCGATAGTTTGTAATCTACCGAAAAATAATGCGTTAAATTATAAGCAGTATATTCGTTTAATAATCTTTCGAGAGTTTACAATCTCGCTAGTTATAATACTATCTAACGGTTTTACGATGTGACGCTGACATATACATATATGTTTATGGAAAATTTCTCAGAATTGATATAATTATCAGGATTGTATCAAATATTTGGCAATTAGAAATATCTTATTACGTCTACCTAAACCGGTTTGGTTTAGAAATAGATATTTTTAGATCGAATTTGCGGTATCGGTTTTTAATAATCATTCATTGTTTGAAACCCTAAACTATAGGCACACATTAAAGCTTAAATTAATTTGCGGTATGTTCTATTCGTAGCCTATCTGTGGTTTATTGATTGACGAAACTCAATAGATACATTACTGCGTCATTACAATATTTTCATCAATGTGTAAATGGGACTTATTTCAGTGTCAATAGACAATTTGAATCTACATATAAAAACCATATTATTCTGAATAAGTTTTCCAGAAGTTATTCGGCGGATAAATATACCATGAAATAATATTGTGAACACAATTATCCCCCAGACAACTGGAAGTAATCTACAGGTGGTAGAGATTGTACAAAATACTAGTTTTCTTTAATTCAATTCGAATCACTTAAAGTACAATCTTCAAATAAATACCTAAATTCCTTGTAATATTCCTCTGTATCTTTCTAAATATGACTTAGGGAGACTTACAAGGGTATCTGTTATTTTATTAGGCAGAGTTCGCGCGCAAATCGCCAGCCCGCCTCCGGGTAAGGGATTGTACGTATCTTGGTTATTTTATTTAGTAAGTTGAAAAAACATATAGTATTCTGTCTACGAAAATGACTATAGTATACAAGGGTCTTTTAGTACTTAAATGAGGTTAAATATTTATGAAATATTTAGCGTAGTGAACTAAAATAAGATGGCGTTAAAATTTAATTCGCAGCCATGTACAGTATTATGTACATCATTAATGTTGAGTCGGAAACTTGAAACTCGACAAAAGTAGTATGAATTATTTCTTTTTGAACATAGAACAAAGGTATTAATTTAGTACTTTACTTTCAAAGACGTACGTTATAATTATAGGGAAATTAATTAATTATTTCAGTAACGGTCTATGGAAGCTTTTTATTTGTTGTTATTGACGTACTTAAAACAAATTGATACAAAAATAGGTTTATTGTAACCCTGAATTGTAAGCCTAGGTAAATAACCTGTGCGATGGGAATCAGCGTCAGCAGTGGTGTCCCACTGTCCACTGCATAAACGGAATCACCTAAGTATTGTGGTGATGAATCTAGGCAAGCAGAAAAATGCGTATCTGTTCAATTTGTTCCATCACCACTACACTCATGTCGGTGAAGGAAAACATTCAGAGTAAACCCGCTTGACCTACCCGCTTAGCATGACCACCCTTCGTGACCACCGGAGAAACGAGAGAGACTCGACTTTTGTACATCTGTCATTGAATCGACAAAATGACAGATAAACAAAAGGTATGTTGACTCTCTGTCGTGTCAACGGTGGTCATGCTACGCGGGCCAGAATCAAAACTCGATGACGTGTAGTGGAATAACGCTCACAAATTCTTAAAGAGGCTTTTATCCCACCTGTGGGACAATAAAAGCTGACTAATTGATTAGCCTTGGCTTATGCTACAGGAATCATTGACTTCTCCCTATTGTTTGTATCAATATTAGATACTATTGCGCTTGTAAAAAAAAAGATGTATAATTATGCACTCATGTCCAATATCCGGTCATGTATCTGTGTCATGTCCAGCACACGTTAGTATTTAGATAACAGCTTTATTCCTCGAAGGCTCGACCGAGGCCTTTCCAATTATAAATCTACTAAAAGTAGAACGCCTCTGCATTAATTTGGTTAATAAACAAAATCATCCGCCCACTGCGCCGTAAAAATTCGTATTAATAAAAATAAATTAATTTTCCCAATTTATTTTACATCTGTTTTATTGAAATAACAGAAAATTTCCAACTCCCAAGTTCGGAAACATTTTTACTGTGCCCGCAATTATTCTCTTTTGCTTGCCCACTTTTGGTTATTATTGCTCGAACAAATACTTTTTATTATTGTTATAAAGTATCTTCTTGTAACTGCCTCGTTGTTCGGCTCAATTGCTGAGTATGAGTTCGAAAGTTCAATCCACAATTTTGTCAATAATTCTGACTAATTCTGGATAAATAAACATTCTGACTCAGTAGGCCGTAAAGCTTGGGAATCTAGATTATTCGCCTCGCATGGTTAGTCTCGCAATAAACTCGCCCTCCTTACCCCTTTGGGAATAGAAACGTGCTGGTAAATCATTTTATTTTGAGCAAAGAATATTCACTCTGCTTATTAATGAAGATCGTAAAACGACAAGTGACTTTTCAATTTATTCCAAGAGGAACATCACAATTTTCACGTTCATTACAGCGACCATCGGTAGGCAAGGCACATATTCAGCTGTCAAATTAACGGGATTAATAAATAGCGGTGATACTGCCGCTGTCGACAGCACGGTACAGCGCAGCGCTGCAAGCGAATTAATTTGTTTCGCACCTCGCTCCGCACCCCACCGAACCCCTCTCCGAATCATAGTTGCGTTTCTAAACGTCGATGTTACCGGTAGGGACTGCACCTTGCCCCTGACTACCGACAGAATGAAAATAGAAACGTAAATTCAAACCAAAATACGTCAGTTCTAGGACGGCGGTCGGTAAAGTCACGGGTGCGAGACGATTTGCTCTGTGGCAGCATCCTAGCTCGAACATAATAAAGTTATGAAGCTATGTTTAGCAACGTGTGTCTCGCTAACCACTTCAATGCACTTGTCATGTTTATTCCGTTTCAAATGAGTACTAAGTACTAAGCTCATACAGGGTGTAAACCACCTCATCACAGAGCCGCTAACCAAGCATTCTGTACATCAAACTTTACGAAAAAGATATTGCTAGGAACCTTTTTTTTTTTGAGGTAATAAATCATGTTTAGTGGTAGAACTCAACGTAACGCACTTAAAACATTGTGCTGATGGATGGATTTAATAGTACGGTCGGGTCGTGGAGGTGTTAAAATATTACAAAGAAAACTTGTATTTAAAAAAAAACTTGTCAAAACGTTGTAACTTTGACCCCCCATATCTCCGTAACTAAAAAGTTCCCAGGTATGGTGTAGAACAAAAAAGTGATCGCAATTATGGGGAGAACAAGTGCCTCTCGGCTTCGTGAAGAGGTGTTTTACACCCTTTATACATAAACACACGGCTTTTCCCCGTGGGTTAGGTGGAAACTATAAAACGTATTGGTGCTGCGACTGTGGTTCATTACATAGTCAGTTAGTTTCACCCACGTTCATACATCGTGCCATACATATCTACCAGATGCGAGAACAAAGATATACTAGTCCCTTCTTTTTCTTTATGGCAGAGTTTTTATACGGCCCATAGGCCCCCACAACAATCCCTCCTCTCCGTTCAAGTCCCGTAAAAATATTATGTATATATAGGGTATAAAACACCTCTTAACGAAGCCGAAAGGCACTTGTTCTCATTTGATTGTCATTGCGATCATTTTTTGTTCTACACCATACCTAACCTTCTAGTTCCGGAGATACCTATTGGGGGTCAAAGTACCAACTTTTTGACAAGTTTTTTTTTAATACAAGTTTTTAATGTAAGATGTTTACTTTAAATACCTCCACGACCCCCGCACTATTCAATCCATCCATCAGCACAATCTTTTGAATGCGTAACATTGAGTTCTACAACAACACGTGATTTTGCACCCCAAAAAAAAGTTAAGAAATAATTTTCCTGTAAAGTTACTTAGTTTAATGCACAGAATGCTTGGTTGGTGGCTTCGTGATGAGGTTGTTTACAACCCTGTAGAATGTTAATCCTAATACCCAAATATATCACGCACAAAAACATCAGCTACAAATAATGTTGTTTTAAATACCCTGGGAATTAGGACCATGCAGCGAATGATATACTCTCATCATTTTGCGAGTAATCAACATTTTAAAACTCACTTGACAGCTGTCAACCTGTGAACAAACGTAATTTACTGAACACAAACGTTAAAGTATGTTCTTTTTTTGTTACGAAAAACATATCAAAATTGAGTATCAAGGGGTACATGAGTTGAAATATTATAAAGACTGGTTCTTGAATATTTAATATTTGTGTTGCTGAAGAGTTTGTTCCGCCACTTCCTGTAACTAGGACTATTATGTAGGTTTAGGTTATTGAGGGACTCATCATCTGCGGAGCCTTTTCCCAACTATGTTGGGGTCGGCTTCCACTCTAACCGGATGCAGCTGAATACCTGTATTTTACATGGAGCAACTGCCTATCTGACCTCCACAACCCAGTTAATACTGGGAAATACGATTCCACTGACAGACTAATTGGGCCACTGACTACGTGTAACGACTGTCAAAGATGGACAAATAACAGCCGGGACCAACAGCTTAACGTGCTTTCCGAGGCACGGAGGAAACTTGGTGTGTAAGGGCGGTCACCCATCCACAGATCAACCTAGGCAAGCATGGCTTAACCTAAAGATCGACCCGAGCGGCTGATATTATTTAACCACGAGCTCCTCAGGGATATCTTATGTAATTACTAGCTTATGCTTACGGATTCACCTGCGTGGTGTTCAGTAAGGGCTTGAGACAGACTATTTATTCCCTTTTGGAAAAGTCTGTCTTAAGTCAGTCTTGTCTCTAAAAGCCCTAATATTCCCGTGCAACTGGTATAAAAGTATTTTATGTGTTACAAACTATTTGTGTGCAAAATTTCATTGCAATTCATTCTGTAATTTTGGAGTAAAAGATTAACAACCATTCATCCGTCCCTCCACCCTTAAACATTCGCATTCCTTTGAATGAATAACTTCACTTCATTACTTCACATATATTTTCAAGTAAAATTGCGTCCTCATCACTAAGATATAAGAATATCGTGTTTATTCTAAAACTTTCGAAGCTAAAATAAAGCAATAGAGTGATAAAAAGTAAGGATAGCTAAAGGTCGCGTTTGAGCGATTAGTGTCCGTGACTGGTCGGCGCCGGCAGTCGGCTGGCTCGGCTTAGTTGTCACGCCTAGTGGCCTAGTTCGCAACGACCATCACTGATTTAAAAAACAATCACAATCTTTCTTTTTTTTTCAATTTCGAAGCTGTTGACCGCAACTTTCGACAGCATGAAGTTATTATAGGAATATAACTTCCTTATTTGAAAAAGTATTATTTCTAGCATGATTCCTTAAGTAATTTTCTTAAATAAAAGGTGTCTAAGTTATACCTTACCTCACTTATATCATTAGCTAACTGCCAGTAAAAATTCCGTCAAAATTAGCTAGAACAAACACAAACAAATAAACAAACAAAAAATAAGGAGATTTTTTTTTTTGTCTTAAGTATCGTAGTATACTTTCATATGCATTCAGTAAAAACC
The DNA here is from genome assembly GCA_916618015.1 of Xestia c-nigrum. Lineage (NCBI taxonomy): Eukaryota > Metazoa > Arthropoda > Insecta > Lepidoptera > Noctuidae > Xestia > Xestia c-nigrum. The sequence goes on along the minus strand of OU745251.1, from coordinate 808,344 downwards.
TGTTATTTTTTAATTATTAACAGACATTATTATTTATGTGTATTTAAGTCTCTCCACTGGTCAGTCAAACAATATTTAAATACGTTCTGTGAACCCGAAAATCCGCACCGTGTGTGAGATATTGCTCTGATTTAGATCCAGCGCTTACTATAACGTAATATGGCAAAACATGTAATTGAAACCCATTAATAAGTCCAAACGTCAGACGAATCACAAATCAAATTCGTCTGATCCATCTCCCCTTATAAGTCACGTTAACCTTCACCCCATCAATAACTCATGACAAACAAATAAATTCACCACCCCTGATTACTTCTTCGAGCCATCAAACGGCCATCAGTCAATAATGAAATTTTATTTAAGATCGTCTAAACATGCCTCATTCGTTTACCGAGTCTACCGTCTACCCGAGGATCAATTGAATCGGGGACAAAGGAAAAACACAATTGTGTACTGAAAAATCACGGAGAGATCCGCGGGGCAGAATAATAGCGTTAAATAAATAATATGAGAACATCTCTACTTAATTTGGCATCCCTGTTATGTATTATATGGTGTAGTGGCCATGACAACAGCGGGGCATCAAGCGAGCAGGGCTTTCACTTTCACGTTTATTTCATAGATAAAGTAGTACAAGTAGTAGTAGTGGTGGTAGTAGTAGCAGTAGTGGTAGTAGTAGTAGTAGTGGTAGTGGTAGTGGTAGTGGTAGTAGTGGTGGTAGTAGTAGTAGTGGTAGTAGTCGTAGTGGTGGTGGTAGTAGTAGCGGTGGTGGTAGTAGTAGCAGTAGTGGTAATAGTAGTAGTAGTAGTAGTGGTAGTGGTAGTAGTGGTGGTGGTAGTAGTAGTGGTAGTAGTCGTAGTGGTGGTGGTAGTAGTAGCGGTGGTGGTAGTAGTAGTAGTAGTAGTGGTGGTGGTAGTAGTAGCGGTGGTGGTAGTAATAGTAGTAGATCTTGTTATTGCTTTCTTTTTCTTTCTGTCTACCCGGCGATAATGGTAGGCAAGTCAAATTATTTAAAACTTCTGACTGTTCAAAGTTTTAATTTGTTTTAATTATTTTTATAATAGTAATACCATTGTTTTGCTATGTTTTAATTCAGGGAAGATACCAAAAATTTGATTGATACTCTCGTCTAAATCTCATGAAAGTGTACAAGTACGAAAGTTCACGATCTCATAGTGAGACAGCCTGTTTGCTTTCAAATCCTAATCCTCTAAATGAATCCTATTCCTTCCCAATCCTAGTCCTTAGTACAGACTATTGCTCTAAAAGTGGTAATATTTTTAAAGGAAGCATTCTTTAAAACTCCTACGCGAATATCTACAAAAAAACTGTAGTTTCGATAAACAACCTGTCAAGTAGTCATCACGGTATCATAAATGTTGACGATACTAGTAATCTAGGTCATCAAGAATTTTAAGAATAAACTAATATTCTTAATTAGGAATTACTTATGTAGTCAACGAAATGACGTCTGAATTTTAAATGAAACAAATATGATCGGAGAAAGTTTTATCATAACCAGAATTAAGGTATCTATTGTGAACAAAATGAAATACAGTAGGATTACGCAGGTTTAGAGGCCTCCGATTGGAAGAAAGGGAACTCGAAAGCCTTTAACCATGAAACGACTACACCCGTACTCTATCGATGTGTTACATTACCATTGCTGGTTTTGTAAGTAAATAATGAAAAATTTGGAAACAAAACCGGTTATGGATAGGGAAAGCCACACGATTCTCAAATGGTGGATGTTTTATTGGTTTCCAGTGGGTGCTGGTAAAAGTAGGAGCAACATATGAAAGGTTTGAATTATGGGCACAGCAGACTTGATGGCTAGCGACTGAAAGAGCAACAATGTTGTAACAAGATTAAAATTCCACACAAGATGGATCGAATTTGATAAGATCCTCTTTGTAAACAGCGTTTCCCTTTTACCATGTTTATTAAGTATTGGTTTAGCGAGCGTCGGTAAGGCATCACCGGCAGACAGTGTTGCCAAATTTATCCGAAATAGACTTTCGTATATTTTGGTAACAAGGTCTAAAATACGCGCAAAAATCGAGCTGGTTTGCTGAATAAGAGTTTTTTTTGCTCTTATTATTGTTGCTAAAACTTTCGTTTTGACAATACTTGACAAGTTATATGCAAATTATTTAAAAATTCTGGTGGTTTTTGTTAAAGCTAAACCGGTTGACTACTAATGTACACAATCTTACCAAACGGTAAGCGATATTGCCTTACGGCTATTTTCAATAACTTACTAGCCGATTTAGGTTGCTATCTCTGGCTGTTTGGCATTTTGCTTACTGGACGGTTAGAAAAAAAACGTTACAGAACCGTACGTATTTGGTGTGACTATAGTTCAGGGCACGCCACGATAGTGGCGGTAAGTCCCCTCTTTGAGGAGTGGCTGGAGAGGCGCCACGGCGTCCTCACCTTCTGCCTGACGCAGGTCCACACCGGACACGGATGTTTCGGGAGGTACCTGCACCGAATCGGGCGGGAGGAAACGCTCGGGTGCTTCCACTGCGAGGATCGACCGGAGGACACGGTGGAGCACACGGTGGAAGTCTGCCCTGCGTGGGCGGAGCACCGCCGTGTCCTCGTAGCGGCGATCGGCAGCGGCGACCTCTCGCGTCCGGCCCTGGTTCAATCCATGGTCCGGAGCGAGACGGAATGGGAAGCCGTCACCTCCTTCTGCGAAGCAGTCATGCTGGCGAAGGAGGTGGCGGAACGAGAGAGGGAGAGATCCTCTCTTCCCGGCCGCCGCGAGAGGCGCAACGGGTGTCGGGGGCCACGTGGTGGCTACCGGCCACCGTAGATGCGGGCCTGTGGACGGTTGGCTATGGGCTAGCTAGCCGTCCGTCCGTCTAAGGACGACAGGCCGTGTCGACGGTGTGGTGTGGCTACGGCTGATCCGTAGTTACACTAGTGTGACCACGGACAATTCAACCTGATCCTTAATCACTCCATTACAACTATTGACCCAATTAGGTGACACGGATAGGATATTATTTGTTTTTAGAAACACCGAATAAATACGGAACAATTAACCAACATTTATATGTAACACAGTTCTATATTGAGAGCTCAATAAAAACCCGAACCGTGCACCTTTTTTGACGTTTTATAAGTGCCCATCTAGGCCGATGTGAAATAAAATATTTTTATTTTTTTTATTTTGAATCACAGAAGATATCCCGTAAGTGACATTTTAAGTTTAGTTATACGTCAGTAAGTTTAAAAAAGCGGCCAAGTGCGAATCGTACTCGCCCATGAAGGGTTCCGTATCAGCAAGTAACATATTATAAAAGTTCTTGCAGTTCGTTGTAAATGAAAGGTAAATTCCGGTTTACGATTTATGACGTATTAAAAAAAACTACTTACTAGATCTCGTTCAAACCAATTTTCGTTGGTAGTTCACATAAATGATAAATGATAAATGATAAATGATAAATGATAAATGACAAATGATAAATGATAAATGATAAATGATAAATGATAAATGATAAATGATAAATGATAAATGATAAATGATAAATGATAAATGATAAATGATAAATGATAAATGATAAATGATAAATGATAAATGATAAATGATAAATGATAAATGATAAATGATAAATGATAAATGATAAATGATAAATGATAAATGATAAATGATAAATGATAAATGATAAATGATAAATGATAAATGATAAATGATATTTATTCAGCAAGTAGGTTTTCTCAAACACTTTTACACGTCATTTTTTTTAAACGAGATGGGGCCGGTGTTTCGTATCTGACTACTCTGAGAAGAAACAGCCGAAACAAACTCAGAGGTCATAGTCTCTTTTGAAGTCCAGACAATCTTGCTTAATTCACATGAGGACTATGCAGATTAGTGTCTGAGATGGTCTTTTGAAGAAAGAACCACACAGATTTGAGTGGACCTGTCCAGTCAGTGCAAGCATTTGTCAGTTATCGTGTAGCTCGACTTATAACTCAAGGAGCTCAACGAAACGACGAACAATACCAAAGAAAGGACATTTGGGTAGGTCGCTTACAGAACTCAAACTGCCAGACAGTCGTGGGAAAAAAAAAAAAATGTGACCCACATGGTCCTCACATTCACAATTAATTAAATAAAATAAATAATAAATAATTTACAAAAACGAATGTCAATAAAAATACGATATGTCAAATACACACATAAAACAAACAACAAAAAAGTAAAAAATAAAATACTGAAGTAAGTATTCATGTCAATTCATTAAATGTCAGTCACAAGTAAATATTCATGTCAAATACACACACATAATATAAAATAAAAAATAAAAAGAACGTAAAAAATAATAAAATACTGAACTAAGTATTCATGTCAAATCATTCAATGTCACAGTGTATAAAATAAAGGAATCAACAATAAACCAGCGAAGTCCGAAATTTCAACATTCACAGAGCAAATTTCATTGGAGCAGTTTAATCCCAAGCCTTTTTATCTTCGAGATAGTGATTGACATGATAGAAAGCTTTCAGGCATAGCTTCTGTTTTATAAACGATTTGAATTTATTCAGGCTTAGTGCTTGAATATGGCTCGGAAGTTTATTGTAAAAACATATACATTGGCATCTGAACGTACCTAATGTACATCATATATTATTTTTAATTTTATCATTCTCTTATTTTAGAAGTTACAGGGGGGGGGCACATTTGGAAGTGTCTCTCGCGCAAACTAATCAGTTTAGAAAAAAATGATATTGGAAACCTCAATATCATTTTTGAAGACCTATTCATAGATACCTCACACGTATGGGTTTGATGAAAAACAAAATTTTGAGTTTCAGTTCTATATATGGGGAACCCCCTTAATTTATTGTTTTTTTTTCTATTTTTGTGGAAAAATCTTAATTTGGTTTACAGAATACATCTACTTACTAAGTTTCAACAGCACAGCTCTTATAGTTTCGGAAAAAAGTGGCTGTGACATATGGCCGGACAGACAGAAAGACATGACGAATCTATAAGGGTTCCGTTTTTGCCATTTGGCTACGGAACCCTAAAAACAGCTGTTAGACGTTGAAGTCTCTTGTTTACCAATTACTGGTTTTACGTTACTATACTGGCTAAAGTAATAATTTCTAACCAAAACTGTAAATTGTCTTTCAACCGAGTTATTTTCACGTCATTCCACAAAACCAATGTGCACTTTCTTCTTTGGAAACATTTTTTTTGTTGAAAGAAGTTTTCCTTGTACCGGTAGTTATTTCTGTTCACCCAAAAGTACCTAACTAACGATAACTATTGCCTTTGACTACCTTTTAGGGCAGTTTAACCTTGTTATTGAATAAGTAAGTTAGTTTTTAGAGTTGGAAGAAGATTGGAAGTTATCTTACAGTCATTTGTTACTAAAAAAAACTTTTTATGGAGAAAATAAATCTTATATTACTCTTTTCCCAACTTCTTCTCTTTATTAGTCTTTTCCCAACTATGAATATATGAATACCAGTATTTTACATGGAGCGACTGCCTATCTGACCTCCACAACCCAGTTAATACTGGGAAATACGATACCAACTTGGTAAGACTGGTTGTCAGACTTTTTGGGCCACTGACTACCTGTAACGACGGCCAAAAATGGACAAATGACAGCTGGGAACAACAGCTTAACGTGTTTGTAGGGGAAACTCGGTATGTAAGTGTGGTCACCCATCCACAGACCAACCTAGGCAAGCACGGCTAAACCTAAAGATCGGCCCGAGCGGCGATATTATTTGTTATTATTTAGCCACGAGCTAAATCATAACAAATAATAAGATGGATGGATGGATGGATGTCTGGATGGATAAATGGATAGATGTTAGTTACTCTTACCCACAAAAATTAGGTACTATTGATTAATTTGCATGAAATTTGGCACATAGATAGTTGGAACTTAGGTTTGGGAGAGTTTTTTTCCGGCAGTAGGATCTCGTGAGACAGATATGAAACCGCGGGCGTAAGCTAGTCATACATACAACTTAGTGATAGAGTTGTAGATGGACAGCTAATGGCAATTTCTTTTTTTTATTTTTATTTTTATTGTTTTTTTTTTATTTTATTTTTTATGTCCATGTTCAGTTTGACTAAAACCGATACTAATCTAGTTAGGAATAGACTAGGCAAATTTTGATTGATGACAAAATATGATTTAAAAACCAATTAGTGTCCAAAAGACAAAAATGTCAGAGTAAATTAAATCCTCTAATAAAATTAAACAAAAAGGCAAAACGTAACAAAAGCACCGTCTTTTGAGACAAAAATAAAGGGATTATAACAGTTTGCGTTTGCAAAAATCTAGCCAAGTTTACAGGTATTCCTGTAATCTACAATATAGCGAAATGGCACATTAGACAGAAAATTAAAATAGCTTATTCAGCGGAGAGCCAGACGTCTCAGGTACGACTTAGGCATTATTTTTACTGTTATAGGTACATGCTGCGCCTAGTTTACCGAACCTGAATCTGTAAAGATAAGACAAGGATTACTGAAAAATATTAATATTAGACTTTAGCCGTAGTTCCACATCTACATAAAAGTTTGTTTGGGGTTGGTGTTTCTTCATTAAACTAGTGGTCTGTATACTATTGATTTATTGTCGTTGTAAATCTACATTAGTCACTGGTATATGTGGAGGACGGAAGCCAGTAGATCCTAGATTACCAAATAAAATAATGAATTCTAAGATAATATTTTGTATATTACTTTTTTACGTATTACATAGTTTTTTTAGTCCACAACTGCATATTAAATGGGTTTAAGCGGGAAATTGGGAAACGTGTCTAAAGGATGGGTAAGAAAATGCTATTCGTTCGGTTGTGAGAAGTGTTGATGACATTAATTCATCGCTGATAAAACTCTTGAACTCTTGACTTAAATGAAATTGACACCGCAAACAAAATGATAACTCACTGTTATGGTAAGTTTACAGGGTGTCCGGTAAATAGTGGATAACCTTGAAATGGCTTATAGTAGAACTTATGGCCATTTCGAAAAAATCTATCATATAAGTAGTACCTACGATAATTATTAAAAAAAAAAAACACTGGATTAAATTAAATTCATCGGTTTTTTGTTGTTTTAATATTATAGACTAACTACTCTGATAGATAGATAGTAAATAGTAAGACTACTACTACTACTAGTCTTACTATTTACTTGGGTAAAAAAACTGTAAGTATACAAGAGTGACCAATAATTTTAAAATAATTTCGGTTTCAGGTAGATTAGATAATGGTACAATTCATAATTGTATGTGCCTTAAATAGTGAATTATTGCTATTAATGTAGAAAGGGAGAATAAATTACTGAAGCAAAAAAAGTAACGTGGTCGTCCATTCTTATTCAGGTCCTACATCTACATCTCTAGATTTATTTTCGTATTTTTTCTGTGTCCATAGGTTCTACTACTAGCCATTTCAAGGTTACCCATCGAACACTGTATATTTTTTTTCCATGTTATTTTCGAAAACAAAAAATATATGATAATGTACGTGAACGAATGTCGCAATTACTGAAAACGGAACATATGCAGCTATTAAACGCCACCATAACCATACAAAATATCTACGGTTTAAGTCATTCTGTGATATCAATAAATTCCATTAATCATCGTTATAGTCCTCTATGGAATTCCACTAAAATTGTAGAACACCGCATTGATAAAAAAACCTTCCATCAACTAAACAATGAAGAATAAATTCATGTTTGATGTTATCACGTTAAAAGGTCCTAATTCTTTTATTCACTAAAGTTACACACAACAGCCAACTTTCCTTTTACCCCATAATTCAATCTCTCATAGACCAAAACCCACAGACTGAACAAAAAATCAACTCGCACATGAAAAATTCATAACCGCTCAACTCCATTTATCCGGAGATAACTAAATATGATCAAAAAAGCGCAGAACAAAGCAGACACGAAAACAAATTAGGGTTCACTCCATCACTCGGTTTAACGTGGTTAGGAACAACACAATATATCAGCCATGCATCAGCCCTTAAGGCCCTTTGGGGAGCTCAACGGGACGAGTATGGGAAGACTCTAATAAGTTCCGTATTCTGTTTGAATTCCATTAAAAATAGTGATATTGTTAATGGAAATGGGAAATAGGGAATTTAAAGTTTTTTGAGGTTAGGGTGGTATATTAATCGATATTTCTCAGGAATGGTACATTATCTATTCATGAGAGTGGTACCATGGGGTCAGTCGCAGTGGGCAGGGCACATTGCTCGCAGAAGGGATGGCCGATGGGGCCGAAAAGTTCTGGAGTGGCGACCGCGAACTGGAAGACGATGCGTTGGACACTCTGCCTGGTCGGGGAATCGAATCCGATCTATAAGCTCTTATCATAAGTTCCATCATATATAGAGCCTCCAACCACTAGACTGGACCAACGAACGCAACCAATCAAATGGACTGAATTTAGTGTTAAGTACTTACCTAATGATTCAGAGCTAAGTTTTGCAATACCAGCCTTATTTACTTATGTTCAGAGCGCTTAATAGATTTCCTCAAGATGATGAGAAATAAATGCTGTTAAAAACACGTCTAACATTATTAACGTAATAAGCTATCCTGAGGTGTCGTCTTAATTGGTTTGGAAGTTTAAACTTAATTTGCCAGCTCTAATTTGCGTTAATCGCTTCCTTGTTTAGTTTATTTTGTGCCCAACAAAATATAGCTTAATGTCGTTTGAACGGGTGGCTAATCGTTTGAAGAATTTTAAAAGAGTCACCATGGAGTTTCTTACCGGTTCTTTTCCATAGGAAACAACCTGTTCTTGACGTTGTATAAGTGCCCATATAGGCCTATGTAAAATAAAATATTTTGATTTTGACACTGGCTGACGTCATCACGTGTTGACGTGATGACGTCAGCTAGTGTCAAAATCTTCATTCACTGTTTGTTAATTCTGCATTCACTGTTTTTCAGATACAGCCAATGTTGATTGGGTGTATCTGAAAAACAGTGAATGCAGAATGCAGTGCGTGTATGCTGCTTAAGCAATGCATATTATTGATGTGCTAAAGTGTGGGGTATTATGTGTGGGTTTACGGTAAAACTTTATGTAATGCACACAAAACATTACAACCTTTTTGTCTTGGAGATTTGACATGAGTAATTATTATCTGCCTAGCTTTTTCCTAACTGTTGTGATCGGTTTCCAGTCTAACCAGATGCATCTGGACTGCCACGAGTCCACGACCCTGATAAACTGATACTGATACCTCTTGGAAAACTGGATGTCAGAGTTTCAGTCCACTGGCTTCCTGTTACGACTGTCAAAGATCTGTAAATGGCAGCCGGGACCAACGACTTAACAGGCCTGCGGAGCATTCGTCGTTCATACAAACGTAATACCAAAATAAATTGTAAATTAAACATATTCTTGAGGTAGTGTTCGCGCGCAAACCATAACGCTCTGCGGCGGACGACCGCGGGGAGCTGAGGCGCGCGGGACGGGACGCGATGCGCGAGCGCGCCCCCCGCCCGGCCCGGCCCGGCCGCCCGCCACGCCAGTACAAGTTCGATCTCGCAAGCGAATCATTAATTTTTATGTGTCAGTCAAACAATTTATGAATACAAGTAATTATACAGTCCACTTGAGTGTTATTGAAGAGCCACCCCAAACATTGGTCCTTCCACCGGTAAAGAAGAAACGTCGTCTCAAGATAACCTGCAAAAGTTGGCGGCGCAGACTGACTCCACGTGCGATTCAAGAGCGTGGCGTGGCATCGCTATCGACGAGCGAAGATTGAACAAACTCATTACTCAATATCAATATACCAGTGGGTTGCGAGAACACGAGCGCCGATCTATTGCGCCGTGGTGCCAACGCTTTCCACGACGAGTGAAGATTTGAAGAAAAGAAAAACTAGTACTTGTACGAGTGGATTGCACGTGCGCCTATCTATCGTGCCGTGCAACGCTGTCGACAACGAGTGAAGATTTACAGCAACGAGTTCCCTGTGGAGTACACGTGCGCCTGACTATTGTGCCGTGGCATCGCTGTTTTCGAGAAGACGATATTCTGGAAAATTGGAATCTTCAACGAATTATCTGGTTATGGACGCGGGCGTGTTGTGAGTTCGTTCCATTTTTTCCTATAATCTCCACTTCTGTGCGTTTATTGCATTAATCTTATAAATCCAATTCAACTACATTCCCTTTACTTGAGTTGGCTCAAGCTTAATCACTTCGCATGTACATAATATCACTCCGCTTTGCTAAGCGAGCGGCAATCGCATTGTCGCCATTTTGATGCTAATTATTTTCCACGTAATTGTTTATGCGTGCACTCCTATTTTTTTTTAAGAAATATCGCATGCGGGGCAGATAGTGGGTAACTATCACGCATTTATTTAGCTGACAGACGGCATTAGCAGAGTTTGTGTGCCTGTGCGCCTATTCAGATATTCACAGATATCGTGGTCGAACATTCATTGTTCTTCTTTCCATAATTGCAAGATGGCTGACAAATTAATTAAAAAACGCAGTTCGATGAAGGCTAAGCTTACTTATTTCACTAATTATCTCAACAATTTGGAAAATAGCGATCGATTGTCCGAGTTACAAGTACTCGAATTGGAAAGTCGATTTAGCAAGTTTGAACAGTTGTATGACGAGTTTAATGCTTTACAGACCGAGATTGAGCTGTTATCGGACAATCCCGATGATGCCTACGCGGACCGGTTTAAGTTTGAAGAAAATTACCACAACTTGGTTGCCACGGCGCGGAAAGTTATTTCTGCTGAGCAAGAACAACGACAGCATGACAAAGCTTCTGCAGGTTCCGTATCAGGCTCCGAGGTGACAGGTGGGACAAAAAACAACTTTATACGTTTGCCTAAAATTGATTTACCTCGTTTCGATGGCAGCTATCAGTGTTGGCTGGAATATAGGGACACCTTTTTATCTTTGATCCATAACAATAACAACATTGATAATATAAATAAATTTCATTATCTACGAGCTTCCCTAAAGGGACAAGCCGCAGAAATTATCAAAAATATAGATTTTAGAAATGACAATTACGGGTTAGCTTGGGACTTATTGTGCGAGCGGTATGATAATAGCCGCCTACTAATAAACAATCATGTCAAGGCACTATTTAACGCAGAGCCTATTACCAATGAATCCAGTACTGCTTTACGCCGCCTTGTTGATGTTACAAATAAAAACATACGAGCATTAACATTGTTGAAGGAGCCTACACGGGATACTCTCATTATCTACTTAATGACATCAAAATTAGATAATACTACCAACAGAGATTGGGAGGAGTACCGTAACTCTTTAGACAACTCACCAACATTGCTTCAGTTTTGTACATTTATGAACAATAAGGCCGACTTATTGGAGACATTAGAGGAACATAAAAAACTAGATAAAGTGCAACCAAGTAGCAGTAATAAATCTAAAAGTTTTATTGTTACATCACAGAAACAAGAAACAAACAATAATGAAAAAGACAAAAATAAAATTATTTGTCCTATGTGTACTCAAAATCATTATCTATATTCATGCGTAGCTTTTAAACAATTAACAATAGAAGAAAGAGTACAGAAAGCAAAAGAATTCAAAGTATGTATGAATTGTCTGCGGGTTGGCCATACAGAAAAGCGTTGCAGATTCACACGCTGCAAGTACTGTAAAAACCGTCATAATACCTTGTTACATTTAGATCAGCCTGAGACTCGAGTACCAAAAGACCCTATGCCTAGTACATCCTCTAATAATGTGTCACTTTCAGCAGATATACAGCCTACTTCTCAGAAGCATGTTTTACTGTCCACAGCTGTGGTGAAGGTGGTGGGTGACAAAGGCGAAAGGTATAACGCCAGAGTCCTACTAGACAGCGGTAGCACAGCCAACTTCATCACTGCCAAGCTTTGCAGTGACCTGGGATTGTCTCGAGTTGGTACCACCTCCAGGGTAACAGGTATAAATAGTTTGACCAGTAACAGTACACATTCTTGCAACCTAACGATTGAATCCACTTATGAATATTATTCTTTTAATATCACCTGTCTCATTCTGCCTGAGATTACTAGGAGATTACCAGCATCCTATATAAATTCTGAAAACATACCAATTCCTGCGGGGTTAGTCTTAGCGGACCCATCTTTTAATATTCCGTCAGACATTGATATCCTGTTAGGAGCTGAACTATTCTGGGAAGTTATTCAGGCCAATCATATCAATTTGGGAAAAAATTTACCAAAATTGTGTGAAAGCAAATTAGGATGGTTAATCTCAGGCACCGTACCTGCTATCTTGCATAAACAAACACATGTTTGTAATTTTTCTGAAACAATTGCGAAGAAAGTTTTAAATCAAAAACGGTCCGTGACTCAAACGGCCAGTTTGTTGTCACTATGCCACTTAAGGCGAGTCCTAGCGTTCTTGGTGACTCATACGCTATGGCTAAACGTAGATTTTTATCATTAGAAAAACGGTTTGAACGCGATCCGATTTATAAAAGCATGTATATCGATTTCATACAAGAATATGAAACATTAGGTCACATGACTGAGGATAGTGATTTACCAGTTAGTGATAGAAATAATATTAGTTATTACTTGCCACACCATGGGGTTTTGCGGGAATCCAGTAAAACGACAAAATTGCGAACGGTCTTTGATGCATCAGCAAAATCAACTTCGGGATTATCACTCAATGACATCCAATATGTAGGTCCCACAGTACAAAATGATCTCTTCTCGATTTTACTGAGATTTAGACAACATAAATATGTAATCTCAGGGGATATCGAAAAAATGTATCGAGCTGTCAAGTTAAATCCCAGTCAACGATCGCTACAACGTATCATATTTAGGAAAGATCCATCAGAGCCACTCAAATCTTACACATTAAATACAGTCACGTATGGGACGGCGTCTGCTCCGTACCTCGCGACCAAGTGCCTAGTGAGCCTTGCAGAGGCCACTGACAATCAGCAAGTGAAAAGTAGCATCCAACGTGATTTTTACGTAGACGATTTGTTAAGTGGATCAGACACTATAAACGGCGCAATCGAACTCTGTCAGAATGTAAAAACAATATTAAGTTCAGCTAAATTTAATTTAAGAAAATGGAAGTCAAACAGTACTAAAATTCTAAAAGAGATAGTGGACATAGAGGATGACTCTTGCCTTGATTTAGATTTATCAAATAATTACACATCAAAGACATTGGGGCTACTATGGATTTGCAAATCAGATGTTTTGTCATTTTCTATTAATATTGACATTCACAAAAGAATAACAAAAAGGCACATTTTATCTATAATTAGCCAAATCTTTGACCCATTGGGGTTAATTGGTCCATGTGTCGTGCAAGCTAAAATCGTAATGCAAAAATTGTGGGTCAATAAATGTGACTGGGATGATGAGGTTCCTCAGGACATAGCAGATCAGTGGTTGAAATGTATTGATGCATTAGAACATTTAAATTCTTTGAACATTCACAGATGGGTCTCATGTGACAACTGCATTAATAATGAAATACATACATTCACAGACAGCAGTGAAAGGGCATACGGTGCTTGTGTCTATATTCGCAGCACTGATAGAAATAATGCAGTGACTGTACGCTTATTAACATCTAAAAGTCGTATAGCCCCAATAAAACCAACCACAATGCCCAGGTTGGAGCTATGTGGAGCGCTATTAGGTGCAAGATTGTGTACAAAGGTCAAAGAATCCCTTACCATACCAGTTAGCAGATGCGTCTTTTGGTGTGATTCAACAATAGTGTTGAGCTGGTTATCCGCACCATCGACACAACTTAAGCCATTCGTCAGGCATCGTGTTAATGAGATTCAGGAGACCACCCTTGGCTCTGAATGGAACTATGTGCCAACACGAGACAATCCCGCAGACCTCGTTTCTCGAGGGGTAAAGGCTGATCATATCAGCGATTCTTCTTTATGGTGGGCAGGTCCTTCATTTCTGTTGCAGGATGAATGCCTGTGGCCAAAACCACCAAACGATCTTTCAAAACAAGACTTGCCAGAACTCACTTATTTTGTAGATCAGTCCAACAATAGCCACATTCCAGATAATCAAACATTAGTACAACAACTAACTCACAAATATTCGGATTTTAACCGGTTGCAAAGAATTACGGCTTACATTAAAAGGTACATTCACAACTTAAAAAGTAAAAATAATAAGTTGACACAGTGGCTGTCTAATCAGGAAATTCAATCTTCATTAAAATGTATTGTACATAATGCACAACTTGAAATGTTTCCGGACGAATATTCAATTTTAAAATTAGGAAAATCCTTGCCTCATAAAAATCGGCTCATATCTTTATCTCCGTTTTTAGACTCCGACGGCATTATTCGTGTCGGAGGCAGGCTAAATAATTCTCCTTACGATTATAACGTGAAACATCCCATACTCATGTGCAGTAAGCATCATTTAACTAAAATCATGTTTCAAAATGTTCACAGAAAACTGTTACATGCTGGGCCTCAGTTGCTCTTGGCAAACATTCGTCAAAACTATTGGCCCTTGGGGGGCAGAAACTTATCTAGAGTTACGGTACAAAAATGTGTAGTGTGTTTTAGGCATAAGGCTCAAAATCTACAACCAATAATGGGACAACTTCCAAAGTCACGAAGTAATCTAGAATTTCCATTCTTAAATTCAAGTGTTGACTATGCCGGCCCAATACTGATCGCTGACCGGAAGGGAAGAGGTTGCAGGCTTATAAAGTCGTACATATGTATTTTTGTCTGCCTCGCTGTCAAGGCCGTTCACCTGGAGCTTGTCACGGATCTAACAAAGGAAGCATACATGGCTGCTTTAAACAGATTCGTTGCGCGCCGTGGTAAGCCTCGCAGCATATTGTCCGATAACGGAACAACTTTTGTCGGTTCTTGTAATCAATTACGTCGTTTTTTGCAGACTTCAAATATTGCATATGATGTTGCTCAGGAAGGAATTGAATTTAACTTCGTGCCCGCCTACTCCCCTCATTTTAATGGCGTTGCTGAGGCCGCTGTGCGCTCCACGAAACATCACTTAAAGAGACTGCTTAAGCTAACGCACTTCACGTACGAAGAGATGGCTACGTGCCTGACTCAAATAGAGGCTATTCTCAATTCCCGACCTCTTACTCCTTGTTCTCCTGACCCTCTTGATTTCTGTGCCCTAACTCCTTCTCATTTTTTAATTGGAAGATCACTCACGTCCGTTCCACATCCACAGATGACTGACAGAGGAAACATCAGTAGACTCGAGCGATTCCAAAGGGTGGAATACATCAAGCAGCATTTTTGGAGAAGATTTAATACCGAATACATATCTCTGCTACAGCAAAAAACCAAGTGGTCTACAACATCAGACAACATCAAGGTGGGGAGCCTCGTCCTGGTCAAGGACAAGGCGCTTCCACCTCTCTGCTGGCTGCTGGGTCGCGTCGTGCAGGTCTACCCAGGCTCCGACGGCGTCGTGAGGGTCGCCGAGTTGAAGACAAAGAAAGGGACAATTCGGCGGGCGTTCAACAACATCTGCCCGCTACCACTTTTTTGAAGAATGCTTCAACCCGGGGAGCATGTTCGCGCGCAAACCATAACGCTCTGCGGCGGACGACCGCGGGGAGCTGAGGCGCGCGGGACGGGACGCGATGCGCGAGCGCGCCCCCCGCCCGGCCCGGCCCGGCCGCCCGCCACGCCAGTACAAGTTCGATCTCGCAAGCGAATCATTAATTTTTATGTGTCAGTCAAACAATTTATGAATACAAGTAATTATACAGTCCACTTGAGTGTTATTGAAGAGCCACCCCAAACAGGTAGTGTGTATTTATTTTGATTGGGTAACAGAATATCTAGGTTCCCAAATATATATTCTGAATGGACACTGATTTAAACAAGAGTTATGAGCAAAATAAGTTTTCTATAAATAAAATAAATTTCTCTCTCGTCTTTACTTATATAATTTTTCTTTCCAAATCTAAAGGGTGTAAAAATCCTCTTCACGAAGCCGAAAGGCACATGTTCTCCCCATCATTGGGATCGTTTTTTTGTTCTACACCATAGCCGGGAACCTTCTAGTTACGGAGATATGGGGGTCAAAGTTACAACTTTCTGACAAGTTTTTTTATAATACAATTTTTTTTGTAACTTTTAACACCTCCACGACCTCCGTGCTATTCAATCCATCTATCAGCATTATGTTTTAAGTGCGTAACATTGAGTTCTACAACAAAACATGATTTGTAACCTCAAAAAAAAAGTTGTTTCCCAGCAATAATTTTTGCGTAAAGTTACTTAGTTTGATGTACAGAATGCTTGGTTAACGGCTTTGTGATGAGGTGGTTTACACCCTGTATATTTGGGAACATAGATCTTTTGTGACCCAACCGAAATAAACACACACTACCTTAAGAATATGTTTGATTTACAATTTATTTGGTATTACGTTTGTATGAACGACGCATGCTCCGCCGGCACCTTAACTTGCTTTCCTTTTCCTCTAACCCAGTATGTTATGAAGGTCACCCATCCACAGACCAACCTAGTCAAACGCAAGATTTGAAAGGAGTCTAGAACCACAAAATACTATAAGGAAATGATCTTCACAAAGCGTGGGTTTCTAATTGATCACACTGTATTGAATGGTTAAATGGATACCTTCGTAAATAAAAAGTGTTGGGTTAAAAAATAAAAGATAGCCGGCTTTGGGCAATTTTCTGAACCATTAAATATATCTCCCCTCTTAAGGCTATCTTACAAATTGCTCAATAAGATAAACCGCCGATAATATTATTATTCTGTATTTCTTTTTGCATTTACTGCCCTTTATTTTGAAATCGAAAAGAGTGGCTATGGCCCGAATCGAAACTTCAAAATGGGAGAAAATTAGATCATTTGGATTCAATTATTTTCAAGTGATATTAAAATCGCGCATTGAGTACTTTTGGGTGAACAAAATCATGGAACTCGCGTGGCTGTCACCTAGCGCTTCGTAGCACTCGTAGCTGATCCGCTACGGCGTAGCACCACTTAGGCGTGCGCAGTTTTCCCAACAACATATACATTATGTTGCAGATGCTGCTGCATCTTGCTGCAACGGAATCGGACTTCTCGAAAATGAACATTACAAGCTGGTAATTTTCTAACTAATTTCTAGTACCAGCACTTTGAAGGGCTTATCGCTAAATAATAAGATGCGTATGGTTCATATTTACGGTCAAGCAAAACTTGCCGAGGTTGATCGGTGGATGGGCGACCATCTATTACATACCGAGACCCCAGAAAGAAATCGCATTATAATGGTCTCTTTTCAGTTAAGTAATAAGTTATATCAAAAAGCAAGTGCAGCATTTCTTTGTTAAAACCGATAAACGAGAGTTGAATATCGGCTAGCTATAGAATAGTGATCAGTTCTCGCTGCTAGAACAAAATATCATGAAAATGCAATTTAGTTGAATCGTTGATGTGCACTGAGTCTACTTTTAATTTCTTGGAAAATTGAACAAATTACTACTGTTGTTAGAAAATTAAATTTGTTTAAAATAGGGTTTCGTATCCAAAAAGTAACCAAGAGGACCCTATTACTCTTGAGCCTCCGCTGTTCGTCCTTGTTATAGTTTTGTTTTTTTTTATAATTTGTGTTTTATCATTCTTAACAGTGTCATTGTTAATCCCTAACATTGTATTGGCTAGTAGTTAACGTTCTCCTTATTTTGGATATTGTATATGGTTTATTATTGATTTCAATTCTTCGAAATATTTGTACGCTGGAAACAGCAGAATATTATGGACATCATTAATTATGTGTAACACATAGGTATAACTACAATATTCTAACAAATAAAATTATTATTATTGTTATTTTATTATTATAGCTTCCGTAATACGAGGGTACGGAACCTTTCATGACCGGGTCCGACTCGTGCTTGGCCGTTTTTTAGGGTTCCGTAGCCAAATGGCAAAAACGGAACCCTTATAGATTCGTCATGTCTGTCTGTCTGTCTGTCGGTCTGTCTGTCTGTCTGTCTGTCTGTCTGTCTGGCTGTCTGTCTGTATGTATGTCTGTCTGTCTGTCTGTCTGTCTGTCTGTCTGTCTGTCTGTATATCTGTCTGTCTGTCTGTCTGTCTGTCTGTCCGTCCGTATGTCACAGCCACTTTTTTCCGAAACTATAAGAACTATGTTGTTGAAACTTGGTAAATAGATGTATTCTGTAAACCGCATTAAGATTTTCACACAAAAATATAAAAAAAATATATATATAAATTTGGGGGTTCCCCATACTTACAACTGAAAATCAAATCCAACCCCAAACGTGTGGGGTATCTATGGATAGGTCTTCAAAAATGATATTGAGGTTTCTAACATATTTTTTTTCTAAACTGAATAGTTTGCGCAAGAGACACTTCCAAAGTGCTAAAATGTGTGCCCCCCCCCCCTGTAACTTCCCTGTAACTTCTAAAATAAGAGATTGATAAAACTAAAAAAAACATACCATGTAAACTTCCACCGAAAATTGGTTTGAACGAGATCTAGTGAGTAGTTTTTTTTTTAACACGTCTTAAATCGTAAACAGCAATTTACCTTTAATTCTATCTGCTACGGAACCCTTCAAGGGCGAGTCCGACTCGCACTTGGCCGGTTTTTTACATAACAAAATAGCAAGTTATCCAACGTCAACGATAAAGTCTACGTCACGGTCACTACTGCCTACTAACATCTGTGGTACTAGTGGTATTGCAAATGCGTTATCGTTCCAGACACAACGCTAACATTTCTTATGTACCTGAGAAAATATCAGAGGCTTTTTTTGTTACCATCCATTATTTCCATGCGTTTCGATTTGCACTTGTTTCGGAGATAAATAGAGAACGACGATAATAATCATAAAGGGCTAAGCAGAGGTGTAACTAATAGTACACCAACATTTCGCCAGTTATGTTTAACTACACACTACACACACTCGCACTACGTTTTATTTAATTTAAGAACTGTATTCACTTCCTATATTACACAAACAAAATAGATTTTGATTTTTGAAGTAATTCTAATTACATCAATTTAGTTGGAAGTAAAACAGGAACTACTCTATTATCGAACTGCATTCATAGTGAACTAAAAACTATACAAAAGTAGGTCGACTATCAAAACATTAAATAACACCACCTATTAAATACTTACGAATATCCAATTTTAACTGACTAGAAGTTACTTCAGGTAGCTTTGATTGTTCAGCCATTAAAATAGAAGAACTAATATAAAACTTGAATTGACTGAAGGAAACTCTACGGTTATGTCCCCGCGCTTACAGACGACAATTAACGTTAATTATGAGTCGTTAACTTGCTTTTACAAGGGTGGCTATTATATCGATCAAGAGCTTAATTAAATATACGAGTATATGGAAAAAGTATCGAATATAGCCTTCTCTGTCACTCATCTGTCACTCACCGTATTCTTCTTTTCATTCTCCACTGACAATCAACACTATCACGCATTTAACAAATATACTCAAGTGCGAAAGTTTCAGTCTAAGCCGTCCACTGTCTGGCACCTGCAAGATAAACCTTGAGAACCAAAACGTAATTCTGTAATCATAGTAATAATTAATGGTAACTTAAATCAACATCTTTGAATACCGTGGTACGCATTTATCTCCATTATAAAATTTCAGTTGCTACTACAGTTTTCTCTAAAACGAATTTATGTGTAGGAATAAGTAAAAGTATGAAAAGCTTAGGACAGATCTATGAATACATAAATATTACGGAAACGGGGAAACTGGAAGACATTACCATTCAGCAACAAGAAAACCCTATTTATTGCAGCTTATATACATATTTATGAATACAGCTCATAATTTACGCAATTAATTCTCTCACATAACAAGGGTGCTGAAGGACTCCATATTAATAATATTATTATAATATTTACGAAAGCTCCCATCTGCCTGTCTGTACGTCTGCCTGTCTTTCTGTCTGTTAAGTTTTCAAGCCATATTAAGCGTCAGGAAAGCCTGCGATAATATTTTTTTTTACGTTTTTTGCAATTTCCAGGCCAGTGCTAGGTTGTATGTTGAAGAAAATATGATTCGCGACTGTAAAACGTAGGTAGTCTCATCAATGCAACCCTCTTAGTTCACAAAGGTCGAGGACCAACTCTGACCTTGAAGAAATCGTTCCATTTTCAAAAAACGTAAGAAAATTTGATTTTCGCGCGCTATCCTGGAGCGGCTGTTCGGATTTGGGTTAACGGCGTGCAGTTAGCCCATACCTGAGCTAGGGCACAGAATACTTTTGCTGAAAAATATACCAAGTCACAAAGGAGACAACTTTTTTTGGGCCCACCTGGTCCTTGCATTTATTATTCATATTACACCAAAAAAAAAGTAACCATTTTAATTTAGTATTTAAACGAAATATTACATAAAAATCACAATAAATAAAGTGAGTCAAAACATTCCTATTACGGTCAATGTCATCATTATCATCATCATTCTCTTGCCCTTATCCCAATTTTTGTTGCGGTCAATGTCATTTGACAGAAAATACTTACGTGAATAGGGGCGTTTTTTTTCGTTTACTAATAAAAATAAGCAACGTCGCACGGAATGTTATAAATCCACTTGTTTGGTGGTTGACAGACAACTGCATTATTTTGACAATTTTGGTTTTCGTAAGTGTTTTTGCAGATTTTTCGCATTTACTCCGGTTAGACAATGCTTATCTAATATAACCACTGTAATGTAGAGGTTATAAGGAAGAAATCAATGTACGTTTCATTATTAAATGCTACAATTTATGTGGGTGGCCTAATCTCCGAACAAAAAACTTATCTCCTTTACGTTATGTCTTCACCATAAGCGCTGGCTGCCGCTAGTGTTGTATAAAGCTACTTATTTGTCTTAATTCAATGACACTTCACCCGAAGCGACCCAAGTCGCATACATGAGACAAAATTATTGGGCTGTAATAAGAGAATTGCTCCGGGCAATATTTTTGCGGTGTAACTTGCGAGAGGTCAGCAGTAAAATGAATCGATAAAGTACCGCGGACAGATTCGGATGCTGTTACGAAGAGTAAGGATTCAATTTGGGAAGGGTTTAGAGCAATTTTTCGGAGTTTCATATTGTTAGTAGATGATTTGTTTAAGTATTACGGGTTAGACCCAAATATTGAGGCACTTTTTTATTTTGAAAAGTTTACCTAAGTAGGTAGTTTATTCAAAATTATTTTTGGGTACTTCTTTTTAACTTGAGTCGATCTGTTTTAGTAAAATTTTAGATCTTTTTGCTTTTAGGTCTCTTTCTTCTTTGCTGACATAACAGTATTTTAATGCTGATTGCCCGAAACTTTGATACTTCCTCGATGACGTCGGTGACAATACAGTGGTTATTTGAACACAGGGAGTAGGATAGCAGTGGTGAAATATAGATAGGACTCAGTCATCCACGTCCTCTTTCTTCTATAGAGGAATAATATCCATATTAGGAGGTTGAAGTTTTTCTTCAGTTCATATAGTTACTGTTCATTATTTTCAAAGCGAATCTATTCGTTCTAGTTTGAAAAAACTTTTTTCCAAAAAACAAAACCGACTTCAGAGAAAACAAAAAAAGTGAAAAATAACTTCAGGAAAAACGCTTCAGAAGTCGTTGACCTTTGTTTGATTGATTTAGTTTTTTTTTGTCACCGACTTCTGAAGCGTTTTTCCTGAAGTAATTTTTCACTTTTTTGTTTTCTCTGAAGTCGGTTTTGTTTTTTGTAAAATAGTTTTTATTTTTCACTTTTTAGTAGTTCACATGTACTTACCCCTTAACAGCGTACCGGCGTGATTTTATGTTATGAACTGGTACAAGCAATAGACAGATATGAGATTTCAGCAATCCCAGTACATTTGCTATCATTTATTGAGGAGTTCCGATGCATATCTCCGAAGTTTTTCATCAGATCTTCATCAAATTAAAATGGGATCACTTCGAGAAAGTACACTTCCTAAAACTACCCAAATCACTTTTTGTCTATAAAAATAAAACCGACTTCAGAGAAAACAAAAAAGTGAAAAATAACTTCAGAAAAAATGCTTCAGAAGTCGGTGACCTTTGTTTGATTGATTTAGTTTTTTTGTCACCGACTTCTGAAGCGTTTTTTCTGAAGTTATTTTTCACTTTTTTGTTTTCTCTGAAGTCGGTTTTATTTTTTGTAAAAAAAAAATATTTTTCACTTTTTAGTGGTTCACATGTGTTTACCCCTTCACAGCGTACCGGCGTGATTTTAGGTTATGAACTGGTGTAAACAATAGACAGATATGAGATTTCGGCAATCCCAGTACATTTGCTATCATTTATTGAGGAGTTCCGTTGCATATCTCCGAAGTTCTTCATCAGATCTTCATCAAATTGAATTGGGATCACTTCGAGAAAGTACAATTCCTAAAACTACCCAAACCGCTTCTAGTGTGCCTATAAAATGTGAAGAATTCTCTCCATTTCTCCAGAATCCCATCATCAGCTACTAATTTGATGATTATGAGATCACACAGGAAGCACCAGCTTTCAAATAAAATAAGAACGATCAAAATCGGTTCACCCAGTAGAAAGTACTGAGGTAACAAATATTTTCGAAATCGGGTGTATTTTACACATGTGCGTACCCCCTCAGAGCATACAGGCGTGATGTTACGTCATAATATAGTATAAACAATGAACCTACAAGCGATGGCAGCAATCACTGCAGATTTGCTGTGTATTTTTGAAGAGTTCCGTTGTATATCTCCGAAGACCAGCATCAGGTCTTCAGCAAACTAAAATGGGACCAAACGGGAAGCACCAGCTTTCAAACAAAAAAAGAACCATCAAAATCGGTTCACCCAGTCGAGAGTACTGAGGAAACAAACACAAAAAAAAAAAAAAAAAAAAAAAAAACAGACGAGTTGATAACCTCCTCTTTTTGGAAGTCGGTTGAAAATGTGAAGAGTTCTCTCTATTTCTCCAGAATCCCATCATCAGATCCTGATTTGATGATTGTGAGACCACACGAAAAGCACCAGCTTTCAAATAAAAAAGAACCATCATAATCGGTTCACCCAGTTGAAAGTTCTGAGGTAACAAACACTTTCGAAATCTGGGTGTATTTTACACATCTGCGTACCCTCTCAGAGCATACAGGCGTGATGTTACGTCATGATATAGTATAAACAATGAACCTACAAGCGATAACAGCAATCACTGCAGATTTGTCGTACATTTTTGAAGAGTTCCATTGTGTATCTCCAAAGATCAGCATCAGATCTTCAGAAAATTAAAATGGGACCACATGGAAAGCTCCAGCTTTCAAACAAAAAAACAATCATCCAAATCGGTTCACCCAGTCGAAAGTTCTGAGGTAACAAACACAAAAAAAAAAAAAAAACATACAGACGAATTGATAACCTCTTCTTTTTGGAAGTCGGTTGAAATGAAAACCGTCAAAGTATTTTAAAAGGAACAAAATATTAAATACGTAACTGAGTTGTTCAACATAATCAAAATCAAAATCGAAGCATTTATTTCAAGTAGCCCAATTACACTTTCGAATCGTCGAAACAAAAATGACATTTAAATGTAGCTACAGTCCCAGTCACAAGAGATAAAAACTGTGAAAGTACTGTAGTTGCCCATTCTTTAGCGTAGATTTCTATGGAGAAGAACGGGCAAGAAACAATGTAAAAATTGTTTATGAAATAAATGAAATGAAAAGAAACTCCATGGACACTCTTTTAAATGAAATTATTGTAACAAAATCTTGGTTACATCATTCATGTTGAGATGGTTAATTATGTGACAACAATGTAGCAAGATGTGCATGTCAAAAATGTCCATACAATGGTTTTTCAATACTAACAAATTATAAAGAGGAAAGATTTGTTTTTTTGTTGGTTTGTTACGATTTAACTCTAAAACTACGAAACCGATTTGAATAATGATTTCAATTGTAGAAAGCCATGTGTTTGCTGAGTATCATCGCCTATATTTTTTCACGTATTTTTGCGGGAACAGGAACTAGGCGCGTAAAACCGTGTAATTCATAAAAGTATTCGGGTGAATAAAATGTTCCTGATAGTAAACGTTTGTTTATTGCATTTTTGTCGACTTTTTCAGAATCCACGAGATTGCCACCTAAAACATGGAACAGTTTTTATTCAAAACTGCATAAAGGAACAGAAATAATTATTTTACATGAAAAACTTTGTGCAGAAAACGATTTGAAAAGCGACCAGACACGTTCAATTTGTTTCGGTCAGTTCTAGCATTTTGCATAGGCCGCAGGTGGCTATAGATCGTGCAAATTCGCCGCCATATTTGTTCAGTCTATCAACGTATTCACAGAATATAGCGCAGCACCGCTTAGAGTACATTTTATTGGGCGAGTAAAATGATTGAATGATTTTGACTGTAGACTTTTGTTTGGTGCGTCAAAAAAAAAACGTATTTGAATTCTTTGTTTTAAATAAAGATTAACTTTCTGGATTGCTAGAACCTAGGCCCAGGTTTGCGGTAAGACTGGTTGTCAGACTTTTTGGGCCAGTAACTACTTGTAACGACTGTCAAAGATCTATAAATGATAGCTGGGACCAACAGCTTAACGTGCTTCCCGAAGCACGGAAGAAACTCGGTATGTAAGGGTGGTCACCCATCCACAGACTAACCTAGGCAAGCACAGCTTAACCTAAAGATTTGTTATCATTTTGCCAAGAGCTGTTGAGTGTCAGAACAAAACATCGAAGATATTTTGTAACTCACGGAGAAGAGGTATTGGTATCCCAGTAGTGGGAATATTACAGACTGATATTAATTTGCTCTGGTACACTATGTTGTACATTTAAATTGATTTTATTTCCATACTTCACGTTTCATAATATGATACAACCACCAATTTCACAAAAACTTTTGAATACTTTTTTATGAGAACCATTTTAGGCTTTATAAACATCGTCGGCGTACATTTTAAGTGTTTACCTGCCTACCTATAACGAAGTAAGTAACTTTATGCCTTTCTTGAGGGGAGTCTTGTTTCAGCGAACAACTTTAATATTACGAACGTCCGTCAAAAGGAGATGCTCCGTCAGCAGTATCTGTTTCAACCGTACGACTGGGGAAAATACTCGTTCAAATTTAACATACATTCCTGAGTTTGTAGAAGAATTGTCGTTGCAGTCTCATTATCAAGGAGAAATGGATTTCAAAGTTGTCAGGATTAACGTGCCCGGTTGCTCAGTAAGAATGTAGACCCAGCTAACTTTTAATCATTGTTGAAATATCTATTCCCGAATTCGTTCCGAGTGTACAACTTCACTGGCTGGCTATTCCAGTTTGTTAGAAAAGTTAAAGACATTTGAATTCGTAACGGTAGCAGTTCTACAAGTTGTTATCGTAATCATTGAATTATTACAAAGGGATGTAGTTTTTATGCTAATTTATTAATGAGAGAAAAATTTAGGAGATCATTTTGTGTTTTTATAGCCGAATTTTACATAATCATCATCATCAATGAACTTGGAACCTTATTCCTCCTCCCTTTACTGCCCTGCCTCCTCCTGCTCTGTCTTATCTAGGTCTTCATTGAGATCCTCTGCAGGTCAGCTCATCTGAGTAGTTTTTCAATCATCTCTCAGAATTATAAAAATTTGAATATAGGTGCAGAAGAGTAGCCACCCCTTAAATATGAACAATTTGTAAAGGAGCTTGCATAAAAAAACGTAATAAAACGTATTGCTGCGCTTAAAACTAAATCAAATTGATTTAGACTGTAGTTGTAAATAAATGATAAGAACCTATAAGTAAAAGAAAACACAATTCTGGCATCTAATGAATTAAAATAGACACGCTATCATTTTCAACAAATACACTTTTACTTTCTGTTTTATTGAAGACTTCACCGCAGTCTTCATTTACATAAACAAAAACTCATCAGGTGCGCTATCCGAGGTAGGTCTGTGGATGGGTGAGCATCTTTACGCACCGGGATCTCTCTGTCTCAAAAAGCCGTAGTAGTGCGCTTACTTTGACAGGCGTTATGGGTATGTGCCCGATATATGCCGGTCGCCAACACGATGAGAGGCTATGTCCTCAACCAAATTTCAGCAGGTAGTGAGTGCAACTTTGGACCGGAGTAGATGGAGGCAAATTGTCCGCTTGAAAGGGTCTAGTGACCCCTCAGTATGTGGCCACTAGACCCCCTAGATCCTCAGTAATGAGGGACTGGCTGTAGAAGAAGACGGGTATGTAGGAGCCTGAAAGTCTTACAACAAGTCTTATGCAGTGACTAAGTTGTGTAGGTCCGATTAGTTGTCGCTTCGTGTAAAATATTTAGATTCAGCTGCACCGAGTTCGATTAGAAGACGACTCCTAAATAATTGAGAAAAGGCAAGGAATCCGAACTACATGAAAAGACAGAGGCTGCAATACAATAAAAAAGCCTTTGGTGTCGGCCTAGTCCAGTCCACGCCTGACGAAAATCCTGGTATTCAGCTGTATCCGGTAAGATGATAGATACCAACATAGTTGCGTATGATTATGCAGATGATGAAAGGGTGAGTGACCTCTTGACATATTTAATTCATTTCTATTGTGTAGAGTGCTTTGTTTTTCTATTGTTTTCCAGCGTTTTGTGAAGCTACGCTGTGCTTTGTATTCTGCTTACAACGGTGCATTTTCTCGGTAACACAGCAAAGACTCCGCTATAATAAAATGAAATGATGTTTGTAAAAAGTGCGAGCCGGACTCGCACATGAAGGGTTGAGTACCATCGTAGGGGGGTTAATAATTCTTTATTTTTGTTATGTGTTATAGCGGCGATAGAAGTAAATACATCATCGTGGAAATTTCAACTGTCTATCTATCACGGTTCGTGAGATACAGCCTGGTGACAGTCAGACAGAGGAGTCTCAGTAATAGGGTTCCGTTTTTACCCTATGCGTACGTAACCCTAAAGGAAATATACAGGGTAGGTTGACTGTCAGAGATTACCCTGTGCGATAAGACTATCCTATGTCTGCCTATTGCTCGCTAGTTTTTAATATTCGGTCACTTTTAATGAAACAAACTTAAAACTTTTTGTAAACCCCCCACGCAAAAACGACGGGGTGTTATAAGTTGGACGTGTCTCACTGTGTGACGAGGAAAGCATAATATATTTTAAACCTAATAGTAGGTTCACTAAAAGATTAATGCTCTGTTTAGTGGTTAGCAACGGTGACTAGAAGACTTATTGGGTCTTTGTTAGTAAACCATCAAATCTTATGACGCCGGTTTTGATTATTTGGCCGAAAAAACAGTCATATGTCGACATGAGATTTGATTACATAAAAAAGGTTTTTAGAAGGTAAGAAAAAAGGCTTTAAGAGCTGAATAATATCTTTCTACCTACGCAACTTTCAGTAAGTAAGTATCCTAATATTTCGTCGTATAAATCAGAAAAAAGGCACTACTTTTCTAAGGAAGAAAAAAGCCTAAAACATCGCGCAATAAAACAACATTTAAACTTGTGTTCACAACTCCAAGTCTCAGTTACTTTACGTGGAATATTCCTCAAACTCGTTTTTTCTCGTGATTATAATAAAATAAAAATAAAAAGTACATACGCGGTCTGGAAAGAGTGCGTAATACCCGGTATTACCCGGCGGTATTCCGGGTAATACCGGCAGGCGCCAAGGTCCCTTGTATTATGATAATGACAAGCATGTGGTGTTATTGCTGCGTACGAAGACAGACGGGCTATTCCGCGTACTGCCTAGCGTAGGTATGACGGTATAACTCGGTAAGATTGAACGTTATGTAGATAGATCGTAAGGATATATCGCACGGTGTATTTGTCTAGGGAAATTTCCATACGGTTTGTGGTGAGAAAAACTTGCATTATATCTGTTAGAGGAAGTAGGGCACTGTCTTCAGTTGTCAGATTACCGAGGGGAAGTTTAAAGTTTTGTGTTTGTTTGTGAGAGCAGAGGGGAAATATTTACGTGATTGTTTTACAAGTACAAACGATTAACTTTAAGTTTGAACTTATTTGTCGTGATGTCTGTGTACTGCTTCAAATAACAATCACTGCTTACATATGAAAAAAGCGGCCAAGTGCGAGTC
Organism: Xestia c-nigrum; assembly: GCA_916618015.1. Taxonomy (NCBI): domain Eukaryota; kingdom Metazoa; phylum Arthropoda; class Insecta; order Lepidoptera; family Noctuidae; genus Xestia; species Xestia c-nigrum. The sequence continues at coordinate 780,215 of OU745251.1, read as the reverse complement.
GGACTCAAAAATGTAAAATTGCGGTTGTGTAAATTGCGGTTTACGATTTATGACGTATTAAAAAAAATTACTTACTAGATCTCGTTCAAACCAATTTTTGGTGGAAGTTTACATGGTAATGTTTCATACATTTTTTTTTAGTTTTATCAATCTCTTATTTTAGAAGTTACGGGGGGCACACTCATTTTTCCACTTAAGAAGTGTCTTTCGCGCAAACTATTCAGTTTAGAAAAAAAATATTTTTGAAGACCTATCCATAAATAGGGGGGGGGACAAGTATGGGTTTAATGAATAAAAATATTTTTTTTGCTTCTGTTCTAAGTATGGGGAAACCCCAAAATGTATTGTTTCTTTTTTTCTATTTTTGTTTGAAAATCTTAATGCGGTTCACAGAATACATCTACTTACCATGTTTCAACAGCATAGTTCTTATAGTTTCGAAAAAAAATGACTGTGACATACGGACGGACAGACAGACAGACATGACGAATCTATAAGGGTTCCGTTTTTGCAATTTGGCTACGGAACCCTAAAAAAGGTCCCCCGCTGCGTCTGTCTGTTCGAGATAAACCCAAAAACTACTGTACCGATTTTTATGCTGTTTTCACCAATAATGTTATAGTGGTTTTCGAGGAAGGTTTTAATATATCATTTGTAAGCGGGCAAAGGCGCAGGCATCAGCTAGCAAACACATAAAAGTTGTTTGAGAACAGAACATTCTAAAATAAATATCAGAGCATGCTTCGACCGTAGGACTGCTGCAAAGCCAAATAGCCCTCTCAAAAAACCATATTCAGTACCCATGCTCACAAAATCATAATTGATTCATATTACGCTGATAATTTTTGACCATCAATAATTACGTAAGGCAGTCTCCCAAAACGCACGTTCTTTATCATTTCCTGTAGTGCTTTAGCTGGGTAGAATAAATAATGAAAAAGACTGCCCAACAACACATCTGTCTGTAGCAAACCCTGATTGCTAAGGAAGTTCATGTTTTGCTTTGGTAATAAGGGCTTATTTAGGACGTTACCCTCCTAATCATGCCAGTAACCAATCAAGAAAATCGATGTTCTATCCATTATAACCTGATTACGAAAATTGAAGCTTTGGTATTTATACCAGTTGTGTGTGTTGCGCTACAAAATGAAACAGTTCTCGTATCGGCCCGTCCGTCGTTTTCAATTAATGTAGTTCGATCGCCGGAGGCTAATAACACGGCTGATGCAAAGATAACATTACGTGTTGAACGGTCAACACTTGGAATGATTGCCTCTGTACTCTTCAACCTGTAGTGTTTCATTTTTTTTTGTCTGAAGGGTCAGTGGCAGACTGGCTGACTGTTTGAAAGATCTATTGTATCTTATTTCATTTTTATAAGTTGATGTTAACGAAGTCAAATTTAATTAGCTAGCGAGAGGATTAGCTAACCAAACGATGCCTGACGTGTTGGGTATCGATACATGAGCATAATGAAACAAAATATTTTGAAACCTGTTTTATGCTTTCACGGTTTAAAACTAAACTTATACAAATAATCACGGAAGATATTCCGTGAGTGACAATATAAGTTAAAAAATTGTTTGTTAGTTTTTTTTTGGGGGTTCAACGACCGATGTTAGTTATGGTTACTTAGGACAACATTTACTGTTAGCAAGACATCGGCTCAGTGGGTTGCCTTAGGGGCGGATATGCAAGATTAAAGGTTGAACCTCATCTGACAGCACAGAATTGCACTTTTCCATGCTACTAACCTTTTCTGTCTTATGAGTAACCGTCATTAGATAGAGCGAGACACAAAGCGAATACTATCGCACGCGGCACATACGATGCGATCGGCAGTATGCTACGTTTCAAATCCAAATGAGGTTCAATCTTAAGGGGCCGGCTGAGCATGCGCTTTTCATACAAACGTAACACCAAAATAAAATGAAAAATAAACATATTCTTAAGGTTGTGTATATATATTTCGAATGGATTATACAGGGTGTAAACCACCTCATCACAAGCTGTTAACCAAGCATTATGTACATCAAACTAAGTAACTTTACGCAAAAATTATTGCTGGGAAACAACTTTTTTTTTTTGAGGTTATGAATCATGTATTATGATAAAACTCAATGAAACGCTCTTAATAGTACGCGGGTCATGGAGATGTTAAAAGGCAAAAACTTACAAAAAAAACTTGTCAAAAAGTTGTAACTTCGACCCCATATATCTCCATAACTAGAAGGTTCCCAGGTATGGTGTAGAACAAAAAAATCATCGCAATGATGGGGAGAACAAGTGCCTTTCGGCTTTGTGAAGAGGCGTTACTCCTTTTATAATATCTATGTTCCCAAATAAATATTTTGAAACGACAATGATATAAAGGCGAGATAATTATGAGGAATTTTAAATTTCTTTAGAAAATGTATTTTTCTCATAACTCTTGTTTAAATCAGTGTCCGTTCTAAATATGTGTTTGGGAACCTATATATTCTGTAATCTAATCGTAATAAATTCACACTACCTTAAGAATATGTTTGATCTGGTATTACGTTTGTATGAAAAACGCAAGTTCCGCAGGCCTCTTAAGCAAAATTCATATTGGAATTACCTGGATATATCCATACGAAAATGTATCAGAATCATCACCAACATTCCATCTCATTGGTTACTTTATAATAATTACACATTATGTCAAAAAAAACCTTAGTGAACCCATTACTAAAACACCTCCACACATCGTGACGTCACAGTCTACCTACCTTACATAAGCAGTTTTACATAGTAACACCTCGTTAGTTCGCTTGCATAATATTCATATTTATATGCACACATCACAGGCACTCTCGCAGAAGTGTCTAGAACTCGACACTATTTATTAAAATGTCATGAGAGTTTGTGCGCTTACAGGACAAGTAGGTTAACAGAGTGCGTTCTGAATGTTGGTAACGCCGTTAATAACTGTCAATAGGGTAGACGAAATCTAATTAGTCCGTCACTTAGATTATGAACATATACAGGGTGTAAACCACCTCATCACAAAGCCGTAAACCAAGCATTCTGTACATCAAACAAAGTAACTTTACGCAAAAATTATTGCTGGAAAACCACTTTTTTTTTGAGGTTAAAAATCATGTTTAGTTGTAGGAACTCAATGTAACGCACTCAAAACATTGTGCGGATGGATGGATTGAATAGTACGGGGGTCGTAGAGATATTTAAAGTAAAAGTCATGCGATAAGAAGTGGTATTTTTAAAAAAACTTGTCAAAATCTTGCAAATGTGACCCTCAATATCTCCGTAACTAGAAGGTTCCCAGGTATAGTCTAGAACAAAAAAATGATCAGAATAACAAGAAGAACAACTGCCTTTAGTATTCGTTAAGAGGTGTTTTACACCCTTTATTTGACCCGTATTTTTAACCAAAACTTGCGAAGATACGACGCATTTAAAATGTTCAATACGTCACGCCTTGGTTAAATTTTTAGTGAGTTCTGACGTCACGATTCCCCAGAATTTTGATGTGTTTTATCTTTATCAAAAATACTTGTCCATTATTTTCCAATATTCCAACTGAATTACTAAATGGATTTTCAGTTTTTTGACATTGTCGTCTTGTCATTTTTCTGTGTACTAACAATAATATTACCCAAATGAAACTGTGAACCTGACACCCCTTTCTCGCTTAGCATGACCATCGGAGAAACGAGAGAGACTCGACAAATGTTTTGTTCATCTGTCATTGAATCGACAAAATGACAGATGAACAAAAGATTTGTCGACTCTATGTCGTGTCTACGGTGGTCATGCTACGCGGGCTGGAAATACTGGTTGTCAGACTTTCGAGCCGCTGACAACCTGTAAAGGCTGTCAAACATCTACAAATTATAGCTGGGAACAACGGCTTAGCGTGTTTTCTGGACTGAGGCACAGCGAAACTCGGTAATGGGTGCATCCACGTAAGGACCAACCAGGCCAATCACATTTTAACCTAAACCTAACCTAACCTCGGCCCGAGCGGCTGCTATTATTTAGCCACTACGTACTCATCATCATCATCATCATCATTTCAGTCCGTAATCAATCACTGCTGTGTATAGGCATCCCCTATTTTATGCCACATTTCCCGGAAACACAGAATCGGGAACTACGTACTAAAACATTAAAATTGCAATATTACTCACATCATTACACTATCATTATCATCTTTCTAGCCTTTTCCCAACTATGTTGGGGTTGACTTTCAGTCTAACCAGATGCAGCTGACCTCCACAACCCAGTTAATACTAGGGAATATACGATACCACTTGGTAAGACCTTGGTACCTGTAACGACTGTTAAAGATGGACAAATGACAGTCAGGATCTGTTGATCCTGACTGTCATTTGCCACGCCTAGGTCGGTCTGTGGATGCATTGCCGTGCTTACGGCTTTACCTAAAGATCGACCCGAGCGGCTGTTAATATTTAGCTTCTGTACTTAAATATAATTTACAGTAGGTATACATCAATATAAATAAGCACTTGTACAGCTTTCAAATGCTTTAAGTACACCTGAAATTATTAGTTCACGTGTCTCTTCCAGTGTTATGATCGCAATTAATAATTCATACTAGCGCGCGAGACCATATTTCATTATTTAATTTAGCAATGTCGACTAATTAATCAAACCTGCGTTTTGACAGCTAATTACGGATTTAAGAATGCCTCGCTCTAATATTTTTCTATTACATTCCTTCAACATACGTTACACGAACGGTGAACGTTACTAAATGCGCCAAACTCGTGGCCAATTCTAAGCCGCCATAATTTAGAAGGCCATCATTACGGTAAGAAAGAGATTTTCCTATAATCACATTTTATTAAATCATTTTCATTTAAAATCTTAATAATTGTGTTGTCGGAAAAAATATAATCTCCAAAGATATGTCAGCAAAAGGAAGGGGTCCGCAAGGGCCGATGCCTGCCGGGGCTGCGGGACTGTTCGAAGAAGATTCCGCGGCCCAGGAATACAAAGAGCTAAGAATTAACTCAAACTCAACTCAAACTCAAATCATTTATTTCAACTAGACCATTACGGCACTTTTGAATGTCAAAAAATTGAAAGAAAAATCAAAGCTACAGTCACAGACACAAGGCATAATAACTTGCAAAAGTACTGTAGTTGCCCATTCCCTAGCGTAGATCTCTATGGAGAAGAACGGGCAAGAAACTCCATGGACACTCTTTTCAATCAAAAATGTTGTTACAAAATCTTGGTTACATCTTTCATGTTGAGATTATAGATATATGTGAGAACGATGTAGAAAGACGTGCACAATAAGAGCGTCCAGAGTAAAAAAATAAATCAACAATTTAAAATAAAGCAATTCAAATGATCCATGGCAGCTAAGAGATGACCAGTCCCGACTGACAGCGCCCGTTCACGAACATGACGCATGGATCAGCGCCATTCAATTCAACCATATTGAAGGGAACTAAATGACCCGACTCACCCGCCACCATCAGCAAGACATTTAAGCGAGCATGACATTCTCTCAGCCACCAAGGCATATTCAAGTCAATGAAAGATAACAAAATGCAAATGGAAGCTTTACAGTACATGGTACTCACACATGTGCTATGCAATTATACAATACTAAGAGATGGACTCTATACAATGCAAGAATACTTTTACAATCTTCTGCAGCTACCACAATAGTTGTCCAATAAGGTTGCACCTATGGTTGCGGAGCAGGACCAGCATTTAGCCAAGCATTTTTATCCTCAATGTAATCCCCCAGCTTATAATATGCTTGCCTACATAGTGTGCGTTTTACACAAGATTTAAATTTCGTCTCATTCAGTTGTAGAATGTGGGGAGGTATTTTATTATAACATTTTAAACAGTACCCCATGAAAGATGAATCCACTTTAGCAAGCCTGAAACCTGGCTGAACTAGTTGGTCCCTATTTCTAGTATTATAGTGGTGTCTGTCACCTCTTTTACTGAATAAATGCAGATTTTTCCTAACGTACATAATGTTTTCATAGATGTATTGACAAGGTACTGTCATGATATTAATTTCCTTAAACAGTTCTTTTAGAGAATCGCGTCTACGTAATTCATATATGGCTCTGATGGCTCTTTTCTGCAGAATAAAAATAGACTCGATGTCTGCAGCCCGTCCCCATAGTAAAATACCGTATGACATAATACTATGAAAATAACTAAAATAGACTATCCTCGCCGTATCAACATCAGTATATTGACGGATTTTTCTAACAGCATACGCTGCTGAGCTCAGACGGCCTGCAAGAGATGTTAAATGAGGACCCCATTGTAGCCTGTGGTCGAGCGTAATTCCCAAGAAAACCGTTTTATTGACAAATTCAAGTTCCTCTTGATTCAATACTATGTCACAATCACTACTTTTGACATTTGGTAAAGCAAATCTTATGCACTTAGTTTTTTTCCCATTTAGTACTAAATTATTAGCGGTAAACCAGTTATGAACCTGCAGTAGGGCGCTATTTACGTCGTCAAGATTTGTGGCACGTCTGTTTATCCTAAATATTAAAGAAGTATCATCAGCAAACAACACCATTTGCGGATGGTTGTTAAATAAATGGGGTAGGTCATTAATGTATACTAAAAAGAGGAAGGGACCCAATATCGAACCTTGTGGTACACCCATTTTTACTTTTAAACCCATCGAATTTACACCCTTTACTTGTACATGCTGCTGTCTATCATTAAGATATGAATTTACTAAACTAAGCGCAAGTTTACCTAAACCGTAATGCTCAAGCTTCAAAATCAGGGTTTCGTGATTTACGCAATCAAATGCCTTCGAGAGGTCACAGAAGATTCCTATGGCATCTTGTGCCTCTTCCCACGCAGTAAAAACATGGATGGTTTAAGACACTGAAAATCTGACACTATCTGCTGCTCCGCCCAGTCCGGGAGGAGTCATTCTCGTGCAAGTAAAAATTGTACCACTAGTACCACCTATCTATCTTTTTCTTAATCTTGAGTGTCAAAATTAATTGCATTCGTCATAATCATGATCGATAGCCTTAATTGAAAGACGAGCTGTTTCTATTTCTCGAGAGATGTTCAAACTCAAGTGATAGTGGAGTAGCAGATTACGTGCTAAGTGGGTTTCGAATTATAATTAATTAATTAAGTGTTTGAACATGAAACGTTAATTACATTGATTAACTTGTTATAATATTTGATTATTCTGATCTACTAAAACCATCAGCTTCTATTACCCTGTCTAATAGAGCAAAACTGTTGAACAAGAGCTCATTAGTTCTAATAGGCATGAATGACATCATCCTCATGCTCATTGCATGCACTGCATTGGAGAGTGTTTGAAAATAATGGACACGTGTTTTTTGTTTTTGTAAATCAATGAATATGGACAAAGCTAAAACGCATCTAGAAAATATTATTTATTTTGATTTTCATCAACTCGTCGCAAAAACGCCGTGGGCATGTGGGACGCGTTGCTGAATTACTATATAACGTGTTTTTTCTCGCGATATTGTAATGTCTCGAATTATTGTCAACTGAACATACGGAAGTATCTCTGCCCCCATAATCGGGACTTGGGGCACCCCCCCGTTAGGTTAATTAGGTTCCTTTAAACCCTGCACTCGGAAATAGGGGCCCCGCGAAGCGGGGCTCCGTCGACTACGCTTTTAAGGGGGAATATAAAGTGTTTTAAGGTTATGTTATATTAATCGGTATTTCTCAGGAATGGTGCATTATCTTTTCATGAGAGTTGTGCCACTGGGCAAGGGGGACCCCTCCTTCCCTCCACACCACGTAAGTTGACTACCATCGCACGCATTTCACGAAAAATAATGCGTTTTGTTGTAAGCAGTATGTTCATTTGACAATAATTCGAGACTTTACAATATCGCTAGAGATATTACAATATAACGTATTTGACAATTTTACGGTGACATATATATGTAATAAGTGTGTATTTACAAACAAAAAGTATATTTGTAGTATATCAACTATCTGGTGTCCACGACACAAGCCTTGCTTAGTGTGGCACTAGGTGGCGCTGTGTGTAATGTCCAGCGATATTTATTTATTTATTATCACGTCTGGTAATTCCCAGAGGGTTAGACAGAAGTGTACCTAACAAGTACACCCACATTTCGCCAGTAATGTTTAAGTTCCATTAAATTAATAGAGGGAAAGTCTATTACGATCTACTGGACACAATTCCAAACTCCGTGGTTGCTACTGAGAAATCCCGGAAGGAAAAACCCAATAACAATTTGCCCGGCCGGGGAATCGAATCCATGACCTCATCCTCAGTAGTCGTACTTGCAACAACTAGATAGTTTTTGTTATTTTTATTTTATTTATTTATTTCAGGCCAACCAACAATTGTTTATATTGTTACATTTTAAAATAAAATTCTTAAATCAAAGGTTAGTATAACAATTTCTTACAGGTTAGCACCGCATGCCCCATAAAATAATAAATGTAACTCGATTAATTAATGTTGAATCCAGATTAATTAGACTTAAAATCATCAAAACAAAACAAATAATAAAATACAAAATCAAATTTAAATGCAAAATCAATATTGAATAACGAATAAAATTTAACTACAAAATCAAAATTAAAAACGGAATCAAATTTAAATACAAAAATAGAATTAAAAGCACAATCAAAATAATGCTGTTATGCGAAAGCAACTCTGTCTAGTACCTTTCTCCACCCTAACGGCTGAACCGATTTTGATGAGATACACAGGTTGTTATTAAAGGTGTAAAAAACTTCTTAACGGGGCCGAAAGGTGCTTGTTTTCCCCGTCATTGCGATTATTTTTTTGTTCCACACCATACCTCTGAAACTTCTAGTTACGGAGACATTGAAGGTCAAAGTTCCAATTTTTTTACAAGTTTTTTATAAATACAAGTTTGAATTGTAAGGTTTTTAGTTTAAACACCTCCATGACTATCCAATCTATCCACCAGCACAATGTTTTGAGTGTGCTACAGTTCTACCCCAAAAAACAAGTTGATTCCCAGCAATAATTTTGGAGTTAAGTTACTTAGATTGATGTACAGAATGCTTGGTTGACGGCTTTGTGATGTCTGTTTATACCCTGTATATTATTAGAATATAGCTGTTATCACGGCAGTACTATATTGTCATGTAATAAATAATTGATTAAAAATATCTATGTTTTAAAGTTTAACCAGCAATAGCAAACTTGGTTTTACTTTTTTTTTACTTAATCTCTAATTAATGCGATCATCTACACACTCACAATTCAGCTGCATCGTTAGACTGGAAGCCGACCCCAACATAGAATCAGGCAAGGCAGAGGATGATGATGAACAGAATATCCCAGTGGTGTAAGTAAGTGAAACTTCACAAATAACAAACTGACTCACTATACTAATCCCAAAATGTTTTCCTCAACTGCACAGTAACGCTGCATTTCTGTCTGAATATTTAACTACGATTTGACTGCAAGTCTGTTCCATCCGGAAATAGGGCCTGCTAGAGGTAGTGCCCGTTTCATTTAAATAAGGCGACACCTAACAAATTGCCTAAAACTTTTTTGATTTTCTTGGGTCAGAGAATTTTATCTTTAACAGTGCAGTTTTGCTCGTGGCTAACATCGATCGATTCGGTCGATTTTTAGGTTAAGGCATGCTTGCCTAGGTTGGTCTGTGGATGGGTGACTATCCTTACATACCGAGTTTCCTCCGTGCCTCGGAAAGCACATTAAGCTGTTGGTCCCGGTTTTCATTTGTCCATCTTTGACAGTCGTTACAGGTAGTCAGTGGACCAAAAAGTCTGACACCAGTCTTACCAAGTGGTATCGTATTTCCCAGTATTAACTAGGTTGTGGAGGTCAGATAGGCAGTCGCTCCATGTAAAATACTGGTATTCAGCTACATCCAGTTAGACTGGAAGCCAACCCCAACATAGTTAGGAAAAGGCTAGGCAGATGATGATAAGTGCAGTTATAATTTTTAAGGAGGAGGTTGTGGTTTATTTATAATTAACAGCCACTTGGGTCGACATGGATGGGTCACCACCCATCACCCATTACATACCGAGTTTCCTCCGTGCCTCGGCAAGCACGTTAAACCGAAGGTTCCGGCTATCATTTGTAGATCTATAACAGTTGTTACAGGAAGTCAGTGACCCGAAAATCTGACAGCCAATCTTACCAAGGGGCTTTCATATTACCCAGTAGTAACTGGCTTGTCAAAGTCAAATAGGCAGTCACTCCATGTAAAATACTGGAGGATAGCTGTATCCTGTTTAGACTGGAAGCCGTGTCCAACATTGTTGGGAAAAGGCTAGATGGAAAGAGAGTGCAATATTTTTAGGCATTAATTTAAGGATCGCCTAGTGTGAGCAGAAATGCACATAAATGTTGAAGAAGAAGGAAATATAACATGAGAGCGGTTTTGTGATGTTTTGTATTAGATGAGTGCTGTTTACTTACACCCCGACGACCCGGAAAGCGCAGTGGTAGTGTGGTTGTCTTACGTTATTAGGGTCTCGGGTTCGAATCCCGGTAAGAGCAAAAGTTTGTATGATGAGCATGGACATTTGTTTCCCAGTCATTGATGTTTTTATGTATAAGTATTAAGTATGTATTTACAAAAACAAAAAAGTATCAGTATTTAAACTGGCCCAAAGTCTGACAACCAGAAATACTATTGCGGAACTTAAGTGGCAGTGGGCAGGGCACATTGCTCGCTAAAAAGTTCAATACTCCGTACTTTATTGCATTTCACATGTATTCTAGAGTGACGACCGCAATCCGGAAGACGATGCGTTGGAAGACCTCCCACTAGGTGGACCGATGACCTGGTGAAGGTTGCAGGAATCCGGTGGATGCGGGTCGCATGGGACCGGTCGGTGTGGCGACACTTGGGGGAGGCCTATGACCAGCAGTCGACGTTTTTCGACTGAAATTATTGTGTGTTTAGCGCCTAACCTGGTCACGGAGTTATTATGGCACCTATGCCTCTGACTTGGCTTTACTCATCATCATCATCATCATCAGCCTATAATGTTCTCACTGCTGGGACACGGCCTCCTCTCAATGAGAGGGAATGGGCTATAATCTACCACGCCCAGTGCGGATTGGTAGATGTCACATGTCTTTGAATTTTTGGTTCTAGGACATGCCGGTTCCCTCACGATGTTTTCCTTCACCGTTTTGAGAGCAGTGGCTTTACTTACCGTTGATAAATGCACCTCTAAAGCATGCTGGTTTACTCACGATGTTTTCTTTCACCGAAGCAAATGATAATTGTACAATACACACATGAACCTGAAAAAGTGGTGCATCTCTTGGGTTCGATTACACACCAATAGGTTATCACTGCTTAACGACCAGTGAAACCACGTAACGAGAGATCAACAGTCTGTCAGATTGTCAGTTAATTATAAAGTTCATTACCCTCTCTGAAACTGGTAGCAACAGACACAAACCTCACTTTGTTGAAACTCCTGAACTAAGATCAACTATCTGTATACAAATATTAAGTTTGAAGGAGGAATCGGAACCGCAAGCCTAAGTAAATGTTCTGCCGCTACGACATTCATACCCACTGTTGAGTTTCAACTTTCCACGCTGACTCGAGAGCTGAAAATCCAGTGCCGCACTTTTATTAAGGGCATTCATTTAGTTTCAGTGAAAACTGTCATTTCTTTGAGCATCCTTAAGTTTTCTGTTTGTTTGTAAAAATACATCAAAAAACTAAAAAAACTGTTTACCTGCAAAGAAAAACGAAGTCTTAACAGCCAGCAAGACATAAAATATAATCATTTGTGACTCAGAAACTTCATAAATAAGCACGCAGCTTCTTGCAATGAATCTTGCAAACCTCGGAGCAGTTAATTTAATCAGGGGAGAATTACGGCCCCAGCTACACAGTGGGGCCCACGGGCCCGGGGCCCCTAACACCCACGTGATGGAAAAATGTGGCTTCTTAAGACAAAAGGGTGATGGATGGCACAATGGTGGTAGGGCCGTCGATGTGTGTGGCAATAATAGTAGAAGTGGACCGGTCCGTGTCCGGGTTGAATGACCTTTTGTTTTGTTCTGAAGGTACTTTGATACCTGTTATAGACATAATATTTAGTCATTGAAAGGTTAAGTTCTAGGAAAGATGCTTATTGCGTAGCTGAGATCAACGACTCCTTCAGTTTATTTGCGGGTTTAGAATTTCCTCAAGAAATATGGATTAATACTTATATAAAAAAAATAAGTAAACAGTGTTTATTGATTCATAAAAATTTTAAAAATCTTAAGACGAGCATTTTTTTTAAATCAAAATCATAAACAGTTCCCAATTAAATTACCAAAATCAATTCTATGACCAATGAATTAAGGGCACAGATTTTTTCCAAAACCAAGTTTCAGATCATTCCCTGTAAAATGTTTGTGACTATAATCGTATTTATTTAATTAAAATTTTCAGGAAAAAATGTTAAAAGAAAAATATACACAGATTGCATGTTGGACTCTGTGTATAAAAGCTGTACCTATATCAAAGAAATTAATGGTTCCGTTTCCCGGGAGCGGTTTGCGTCGAAAATTGGGCCAAACACATTCTTGTATTGAATATTCAATTCTTTTGCCCTCTTCAATTTGTTACAGTAGACGGCGTTGAATTTGGGCAGTATAAGTTGGCATATACTGCATTAATTTATTTCGGTTACAAATAGATTCAAGATTAATGAACTTACACTGAAAATAAAGCTTGTTCATTTGAGAGTTCCGCGTGCCTCTGTTTATTGTTGTTTTTTTTAAGTAAAATCTTCCTGGGTTTGGTAAAAAAACGTTAAACTCTCGTCAGGACACGTGACCTGATCGAAAATTCGTAAGACGACTTTTTGGGTTGGCTTAAAATGTTAAACTCAATAAACGAATATTGTATTTTGACGACTTGAATGGTAGTGAAGCTGCCTTGCGTTCATAGGGTCCTGGTTTCGAATCCCGGCAGGAGCAAATGTTTGTGTGATGAACATGTATAATAAGTATGTATTTACAAACAAAAAGTACATATGTAGTATATCAACTATCTGGTGTCCACGACACAGGCCTTGCTTAGTGTGGCACTAGATGGCACTGTGTGTTAATGTCCAGCGATATTTATTTATTTATTATTTATTTATTTTACCACATAAATTATACTACTTTTATGCTGATAATTAAAGTAATTCGTGCGAAATGTTTCCCTAAACACATGCAAAAGATCAAAAATGCACAACGTTAATGGTCAAGTTTTCAGACCTGCTGGCACTCCCGGAGTGCCACCCTTTGTTTTTTTTCTAGCCTACTTTGTCCCACTTCTGGGCAAAAGTCTTCTTCGCGAAAGTGAGTAGTGGAAGGAGTGGATTCTTCCACTACTCGCGAACCTGCGCGTCTGTTAAAAAGGGAAAATGTCGAAAATCCATGGATCCCACATTAAAGCGATTTTCTCGTGACATAACGGTTTTATCTTTGAGAAAACACCTATTTCGTAATAGTACGCCTTCCGAAATACAATGTTTGTATGTTTGTAAGTTAAACAATACAGTAGGAGGACATGTAAGAGCTCGTGACGGTACCTGAAGGAGTAATGTTTTCATTGAGAAAAGCAACAATCGTAAATGTACATTTTTCTCGAAACCCACCAGTAGATTTATTTCAAACACAACCACGCATTAAGTGATAGGGCGTTCCATTCCACAACACAGCTAAAGTAGAGAGTAAACTGTACCCTTCCGACCTTTACAATCTTCGCGAAATAACAAGGAACTCCATTTTCCTCTCGGTAGCGAGATAACTTAGTGGCTCATCGGGAGCTTCGCACCTTCCCCTGACCCTTACAACTTACACAAAATAAGCAACTCCATTTTTTCCCCAAACATACTTGACAGTTCATTTCGGCGGGAGAGGAACAAAAGATTTAGGGGCTTTATTTCACAAAACTCTTCGCAGAAAAATTTAACAATAGAACAGAATTTGTATGAAATTATCAGCTGCAAGGTTAACTTTATCTAGAAAGATTTTTTTCAGAGGTGGTCATAGAGGCCAATATTTTAGTTCATTAGTTAAAACTGCCATATTTTTAGAATGCCGTAAGGTTTACAATACCTTGGCTGCCTTGTTAGTCTTGTTCTCACAATTACTGCTTAAATCCTGAGTTCGATTTCCGGGTCGGGCTGAGTTATTGAGTTTTTCTTCAGGAATTTCTTAATGTAGTCCGAAGCTTGAATTTGTGATGATAATAGGCTAGCTTCCTATTACATGGGACTTTACTATATTTAGTTAAATGTGTTTGTAGTCTGTAGTACTACAGCCACAGCTCTGCTTAAACTTTCGGAGACGGAGGGTTGATGTAATGTTATGGCATGTTGTCCTCTCCATCTTATGTATTAACTAGATATTTAGCTAGTGTAATTACACAGTGTAATTATTATCATCTTACTAGTCATTACTCTTACTAGTATTATATAGGGTGACTGGAAATTAGGTCCATGTTCACCAAGAGGAAGACACACTGATTATCTAAAACAGCTGTTTAAATCGCATTTTTGTATGGGAACATGTCACAGTGACAGCTGTTTTTAGATAACCGGACGGTTATCTTTTCGGTGAACATGGATCTTTTTTTTTTTTTTTTTAAGGATGGGAAATCATCAAATGACCCCCCCCACTCTGGGCGGAGCGGGAGGGAGTGTCAGACTCTTACTGACTAAAAACCATCCATGTTCCTTCCTCGCCTTTTACGTTCCGGGGCCGCGGTATCTCTTTCGAACAGGCCCGCAACCCCGGCGTGAACATGGATCTTAGTGTACGATACTTAAACACGTGATTGTGTACTCATGATAACAAAAAACTTTTACTATTGGAACAATCCCGAAATCGCAAAAAATATGAATGACAGCGCCAAACAACGCACAGCCTAAGCCACTAATCGTAGAGACCTGAAACTTGGAGGGTGTGTTCTTTGTATAACTTAGGCATCCGATAACATAGGATCTTCCTAAATTTGCGAGTGAAACCGTCGACAGAATGGCTTATTCCAACTGGACCCTAATGTAAGATTAATCCAGAAAGTCCCCTTTTAATTTTGAGTTATTCCACTATTCCCCCCTAAGAGAATCTACCTCGAAAACAAAACATAATTTAATAAAATCCAATAAACGCTAATTATTTTCAAAAACTGGACCATATGGTCTAGTGGTTAAATAAGTATCAGCTTCCAATCTAATTAGATGCATCAGAATTTCAGTACTTGACACCGAGCCTGTGACCTTTGCAGTTCGAAATATGTTACAGTTCACTCGGCAAGAAGATTAACCGATGTGGGTGAAACCGTTTCAGACGTTCTGCCCTTTAGCTTGCCTTAAAGTCTATTAAAGGGATTCGTTTGAATACCAGCATGGCCAGTGGTCACTGAGATACTTCATTTCACATCTGTAAATGACCTATTTTGTAAAACCTCTTTACTTAGGTTCTTTTTATGTAAAAAGGTCAGCGATTACGTGGGTTTTCATTAATACGTTTGGCTTAGTGATACAAAGATTCTATAAATGGCAGAGGGGCGCTGCCGCGCTATAGGTAAACAAATGTATTGAAGATGACGGTGTTCAGAGCTTAATGACGAACAGTTTTAGATTAAATTTTCAATTGTCGCCGGACGTACGTGTATATTTCACTGTAAAATTGTCAAACACGTAATATTGTAATATCTCTAGCGATATTGCAAACTCTCGAATTATTGCCAAATGAACATACTGCTTACAATAAAACGCATTATTTTTCGTGAAATCCATGCGATGGTAGTCAACTCACGGTCATCGTCAGTGTGGAGAGAAGGAGGGGTCCCCCTTGCCCAGGTGGTACCACTCTCATAAAAAGATACAGTATCATTCCTGAGAAATATCGATTAATATAACCTAACCTTAAAACACTTTATATTCCCCTAAAAAGCGTAGATTTCCGAGTGCAGGGTTTAAAGGAACCATACATACACACAAGTGGAGACACAGGATCGGGTTGGTTCCGCTAAACAAATGGCACGGTGTTCCTAACGGAGTTTTTAAAATTAGTTTGAAATAATTAAGAAATTCGTCATCATCATCTGACTCGCCGTTTCCAGGATTCTAGACTAGAACTAGATGCAAATGAATACCAGTTATACATGGAACGTCTGTCTATCACACCTCCACAACCCAGTAATTGACTAACACGGTATGTAAGCCCTGGTTATCAACTCTCTGGTATCTTACAACAACCTGTAGACTGTCAAAGTGAGTTTGTTTCGACTGTTTCTTCTCATAGTATTCAGATACTAAACACTGGTCCCATCTTGTTTAAAAAAACCTATTTGCAAAATAAACATAATTAATTTATGATTTATAGACTCAAATGGAAAAAAAACCGAATAGAAACAAATTGTTTACATACGTCTTTTTTTTTAGATTTCCAATCAAAGCCTCTATTAACAACATAATTCTGCCTCATCTAAGTGGATGACAAAGTCAATATCCTCCAAAAAAAACCTCCAGTGTAATGAACTTAGGCAATGAACTAATACGGCACATACTTTATACTCTCGTACATACGACGTATACGTCTACGGGCGATTTAGCAGAGTACACAGAGTACTAAGAGCACTAGAGTGGTACCATCATCGTTTGTACTCGAAGGCGATAGAGATGGCCCTAACCGGTTCAAGACGTCTATGTAAATGAATTCTAGTACAGACGAGTACAGAAGTGAGTTCTGGGCCAGTATTTGTGCACAGTTTTTAACTCTTACAGAAAAAATAAGTGGTTAAGCTGTTATTTTATGAATGAATCTATCTGTGTGACAAGTTTGATGGAATTATTTTCAAGTGCTTATTATTTTGTCTTTAAAAAATAAACATCACTATACCTGGTTTTCGAATTGAGAACTTATCACAATCTACTTCAGTTCAATTCAGGTCCCAAAATTAATTTATCGTTCCTGAAATTATATCATGGGTTCAATAACTTCATATATCTGGTATTTTAAAACAACTTTCACTTGTTTTAAGTATAAATTGATGCAGGTAAGAAATGTTAAAAGCATTGTGTAATGACATCGCGTTATCTATTAGGATTGGTTCGCATGAACGGTTTTCTAAGTAGCGTTTAGGCGAACAAAGATTAGTCGCGTTAAAACATTATTCTTGAACAGCGCAGCGGTTATGTTTATTTTATTAAAAGTTTTTTATTTTTTTTGAATTATTGATTAAGCACCAGTGTTACATTTAAAGTGATTGAATGCCTCGTCGTTGAAATGGCCGCATGCGCTACAAAGAGAATTTAACTTTGATACCTTATATCTCGGAAACGAGAAGTTTTTAAAAATTTCTTTCTCATAAAACTTGTTTGTTTTAATTCCAGCAATTCAACACAGGTTTCATGTGTGCTAATTACTTTATGATAACAAAACTGGCGGCAGTTACGTAAGCCAGGTTTCATATTGAAATATTTCAACCCTTTCGATACCAGTTATAATTGAGTTAACCCGATCAGTAACGACAGTAATTTGTTCAATTATTTTAAACAATAAATTAAACACGTCATGCGATTGTGTCCACATTGATCAGTTGACATGGTCAAGCGATCACTCTCCGGGAACAATTAATAATTCAACAGAGATACTTGTATTGTTTATATTATTATTTATGAACTTCTGAACGCATGATTTACATGACGTTTTGTGACTGTATGAATACAGTTTGATGTATCAGTTTAATATACTGTCGTGTAATAAATATTATGTTTGAAAGGATTCGTGTTTCAGTAATCAGAAGTGCAGTTAGCAATACTCTACTACTTCACCGATTGACCCAAAATGGAGATCAGAAACATATTTATGTAGTGCCAAACTGCATCGTCTGTGTCAAAATGAGGCTAATATTATATTTTTTTGTTTTTTTTTTTGCGTGGACAGGCAAAGCATGGTGTCTGCTTACCAAAAGCTTCATGATAGGTTCTTTTCCCACGTTTTTGAATTGCGATTTGTAAAAAGCAAAGTCAGAAGCAATACCCAGCCATCATCACCCAGTGTAGGGTTTTATTTCCTTCCAGTTATTCATATCGCTTTACGCGACGCGAGACTAAGCGGACGTGTTTTTGTGTACTTGCTTAAATGAAATATCTATAAACAATTACGACAAATATTTTAATAATTATATGCGGCGTCAGTTAAAAACTCAGTAAAGTGTGTCACCTGTGACTAGTGCCATAGCAACTTTTATACGCAAAATGAACTGAATCTTTTGTTTTACTCTGACAATAAATAAAGTGTTGCGGTTAGTATGTCTAACCCAGGATCGCAACCAGGATCGAGCCCATTTGGTCGTAGTCAATTACTACGGCGAAGTCCTCCGCCAACGCCTGCCGAACAATTGCCCCCGAGTGCACCAAATCCACCACCACCTGTACCAGCACCTGAGGAGAATTGTTTGCCGAGTGATGTTGTCAGCACGCCAGAGATCCAGAAATGGTTACTTTCTATTGATGGCATTCTGACCGAAGTCTGCGCTATTGTTGGTGAAGGAAAGATGAACTCGGACCAGAAGCAACGCGTCGTAAACCTTTGCCGGAAGGTCCAAAGTGGGACTTCTCAGATGGCTGTGCTTTACCAGTCGGTGAAGCAGAAAATGCTCCAGTCCCACAGCACCGTTCAGCACCTACAGCTTCAGAAGAACATGGCGAACTCTCTGGACCAGGTCAAAGAAGTTATAGAGTCAAAGATGAACACGCCCAACAATTCCTACGCTAGCATGGTGAAGAAAGGCTCTGACAATTTCATCCGTCCTGCAAATCTGAGTTCCATTGCCATTTATCCCAGCGATAAAACTAAAACTAGTGACGACACCAAGTCACTAGTTCAGAAGTTAATATCTCCCGAGCAACTCAAGCTCCAGGTTCGTGGCCTGAGAAAGGTGAAAAATGGGGGAGTACTGATCAGCACGGAAAACAAAGGCGATATAGAAAAATTAAAAAATTCGGAGACGATATTTACCTCGGGTCTTACAATTGAAGAACCTTCCAAACGACGCCCTAGGGTTTCCGTCATTGGTGTTCCCGTAGCCCTTACAGAAAAGGAGGTTTTCGACTGCATTTACGAGCAAAATCTATCGGATAAATTGCCGAATACAACTCGTGAATCCTTCCTCGAAACCATTAAACTGAGTCATAAATCCGGTAAGAAAGGTCTTCCGACTTGCAACTACATTTTGGAAGTACCCGCTGGCATAAGAAAATTGCTGGTAAACCAGAGCAGAATATTTATAAATTGGACCTCATGCCCGGTGAGAGATTTTACTATAGTCACCAGGTGCTATAATTGCCAGCAGTTTGGCCACGCAGCCAAGTTTTGCCGTGAAACGAGTCCTACTTGCAACCACTGTGCAGAGACGGGACACTCCGTGAAGGAATGCAGCAGAAAATCTTCTCCCCCCCAGTGTGCGACGTGCAATAGATTTAAGAGGAAATGCGACCATTCAACCGGTGATGTAAGTTGCCCGGCACGTAAATATGCAGAGACCAACTACATCAACTCAATAGACTATGAAGGCGCCTAAGAGCGCCACAGTATAGTATATTTAGTAGGCACACAAACAGGTAGCTTATAGTTTTCTTTTATTTCTTCTTAGTTAGTAATTATCATGAGTAATCAGATAATAAGTGATCTAGATAGTTTTACTGTGTCCGAATCCAAAATCTGCAATGTTGAGGACTGTAAATACCTACTTCATTCTGGCGACAAATCACTTACCTTGCTTACACAAAATATTCGCAGCATAAACCGAAATATGGACGGTTTTGAAGTTCTTTTACAAAGTCTTGATATAAGCTGTGATATTATTGTACTAACAGAGTGTTGGTTGTCAAAACAGACAGTTAATTTACCATCACTGAAAGGTTTTTACTCACACAAAACTGACAGAAACAGCAACCAAAATGACGGAGTTGTAGTCTATGTTAAAAATAACTTACAAACTGTCAAAGAAGAACCACTATCCCAAGAAAGCAATTGCTTATTCATCAAAATTATTCCCGATACAGTAGTCATGGCTATTTATAGGCCGCCCTCTCAGAATATCGACAGATTTTTAGACTCACTCGACACAAACTTAAAAACCATTAGTACTTTCAAAAATATAATACTTGTAGGAGATATCAACATAAACATTTCCTCCGAGAAACCCGATACCCATACACACAATTACCTAAATATTTGTGCATTTCATGGACTCTTACCAGCTCACTATTACCCCACTCATCAAAGCGGTTCTTGCTTAGACCATATCATTCTAAAATCAAAAAATCCATCTAAAACATTGGTTACTAACTCTGCGCTTACCGATCATCAAGCTGTTTTACTAACAATGCAAATAAATTCACCTAGAAAAAACTGCGAGCGTAGCTACACTAAAGTCAATATGACAAAACTTGCAACTGACATGCGCGGCATTAACTTTAAGCCTATTTACGATTCTGTTGATGCAAATATCGCGTTACAGTATTTCATAAATTCCTTACAATATGTAATAAAGAAAAACTCTTTCACTAAGAAAATCCCTAGAAAGTATAGTTGCATTAAACCGTGGATCACACCCGGTCTCGTTCGTTGTATAAGACACAGGGACAAACTTCACCTTAAATCAAAACTTGCACCAAATGATCTAATACTTTCTGTTACCTATAAAAGATATCGTAATTTCTGTAATAAACTGTTGAAAAAACTAAAGAACCAGTACGATAAACATGAACTCGAGAAGGCG
Organism: Xestia c-nigrum; assembly: GCA_916618015.1. NCBI lineage: Eukaryota > Metazoa > Arthropoda > Insecta > Lepidoptera > Noctuidae > Xestia > Xestia c-nigrum. The sequence goes on along the minus strand of OU745251.1, from coordinate 759,414 downwards.
GGGAAAAATAGTAAACTTGTGTGGAAATTTATAAAAACCAATACACTGAGGTCAAAAAATTCCGAACCTCCGTTAGATTTACTGACATCTGAAATGAACCCATCCGAAGCAGCAAATAAGGCCAACCACTTTTTTGTCAACGTTGGTAAAAACTTGGCTGAAAAATTCATAAATATCAGCACTCCTTCTACTCAAAACCCAACAGGGACATCTTCCACGTTGAATTCTTTTGTTTTACTGGATACGGACGTCAACGAAGTTGTTAGAATTATAAACGGCTTAAAGGATATCTGCGCAACGGGGTGGGATGATATACCCAATAACCTACTAAAAAGATTTCAACACCTACTGGCCCCCCCGCTTACCCACATTTTTCAGCTATGTTTATCTAAAGGGATATTCCCAAAATTGCTAAAAAAGTCTGTGGTCACACCTATTTTCAAGTCTGGCGACAAAATGAGTGTGAATAACTACAGACCCATTTCAGTACTAACGGGTCTATCAAAAATTTTGGAAAAGATCATAAACAGTAGACTAATAAAATATCTGGAAGATAACAAGCTTCTTTCAGAGAATCAATTTGGGTTTAGGCCCAAAAAATCCACTAGCCAAGCAGTAAACAAATTGATCAATTACGTTTCTACAAATATGGACAGGGGTATGTTTACAGTTGGTATTTTTCTAGACCTTGCTAAGGCATTTGACACTATTTCTTGCACTAGTCTTTTGCAGAAGCTTGAAACTCTTGGAATAAGAGGAGCGCAGCTATTACTTTTTTCTGATTATCTTAGTGATCGACAGCAATGTGTAAAAATTGGTCCGAATACAAGTTCTGATCTTTCGAATACTCGTTTTGGAATTCCACAAGGAAGTATATTAGGGCCAACATTATTTTTAATCTATATTAATGACCTGTGCAGCCTCCCACTCAAAAATGGTGTTGTAATGTCTTATGCAGATGATACTGCTCTGCTGTTTGCAGCTAAGTCAAGAGCAGAGGCCTATGAACATGCTCAGAATGGTTTCAACACGGTATCTAATTGGCTCCAAAATAATTTTCTAACACTGAATGCTGATAAAACAAAATACATTTCATTTAAAATGAGGAATACTAACACACCACTTACTAACCTAATCATTAACGCGCATACCTGTAGCACGTACGCTGACACTGCATGTTCTTGCCCTACTTTAGAAAAAGCTGACCATTTGAAATATCTTGGTGTCACAATTGACTCCAATTTAAATTTCCGTAAACATATCGAGTTACTATGCACTAGAGTTCGCAAACTTATATATGTTTTTAAGTATTTACGTAATGTAGCCGAGTATAAATTAATAAAACAGGTTTATTTAGCTTTGTGTCAGTCTATTTTAACGTATTGCATAACGTCCTGGGGTGGCGCGGGAAATTCAATTCTTCTCCCTCTAGAACGTGCTCAAAGAGCAATTCTAAAGGTCGCTACCTTTCGTCCGTTTAGATTTCCGACACAGCTGCTCTACAAAGCATGTAATGTACTCACAGTTCGGCAATTATTTATTCTTCACATAATACTGCAGCAGCACTCTACCCTTCACTATGACCCAGTTCCTTCCGATAGGAGAAGGAAGGACCTGGTTTGCTCAAAGCCTCAAACTAAACATGCTTTTGCTAGTCGATTCTATATGTTTTTAGGACCTTTTCTGTATAATAGACTGAACAAGAAACTAAACTTCTATTGTCTAAGTTATAGGAAATGTAGTTTTGTTATATTAGATTATTTAGCGACACTTAGTTACACGGACACGGAAAAACTTCTAGAAGTTCTAGTTTGATTATGTTATGCCCTCGTATCTAATTTGTACACATCTCCTAAAATTAGTTGTAATGTTTATTGTTTTTGTACCAGTTTGATTTTTGTTGTAATTGTTATTAGATTTATTTTATTTTGAAAACTTTTATTGTCCTAATTAAATTATGCTTTGTAAAGTGATGGCCTGAAACACAGGTTTAAATAAACCTAGATCAGGTTGGTCGCTACCTAACAATTTTGTATTTGACAATTTCGTTACCAGCAATGGCAGCAACTGTTTTATTGTAATTGTAGTTTAATTATAAGCACTAATTATACAATTGTTAAAAATAACCCTACTGCACTTAAATGTATACTTTTGTAATACCTTCTTTTTAAATAAATTATTCTTATTCTTATTCTTATTCTTATATACTATCGGAGTATCTAAGGCAGGAAAATAAACAACAAAAATAGCAATCGCTTATAATTCCGCGCGGGTAGTGTGAGGTCAAACCTTCCCTTAGTTAACGAGCGGCACAGAACGCGTTTAACAAACGAGAGGCGATATTCGTGCGAAGTATTTGTACTAAACGACTATACTGCCGCTAAAGGGTCGGCAGAATAGTAAAGATCTGGGCTGATAATATTAATATGTCCCGAGGCATTCGCGACGTGACACACTGTAGAGATTAGATGGAGACGAAACAGTTGGAGGTTCCAGAGCAACAAGTAGCAATGTTACATTTTTGAAGTGAAATACATATCTGAACAATTTATTAGTTTAGTGAATGTAATGAAAAAATACCAATCGAATTGAGAACCACCTCCTTTTTGAAGTCGGTTGAGGAACGACCACAAAGGCGTCAACTAATATTTTGTATGTGTGTACGTTTTGTTTAAAGTATTTTTTTCTTTCTTCTTACAACGCAAGCTACACTGGCCAAAAATTACTTTTTGGTTATGTAAAAAATGTCGTTCAATATAACGCACTCAAAACATTATGCATTGTCAGCGATAACGATGAAAAAATACAAAAACTAATAGGACTCATATAATTATAAACATCTGAAAAGTTTGTGTATACCCTGCTGAAATTCGTTTTGGATATACAAAACGATCTTGAAGCGTTAACCAGTTGACAAGGCTTTCATCATCCTCATTATTTCAGCCGAAAGACGTCCACTGCTGGACATAAGCCTCCCACAAGTGTCGCCACATTGACCGGTCCCGTGCGACTCGCATACACCGGATTCCCGCAACCTTCACCAGGTCATCGATTCACCTAGTGGGAGGTCTTCCAGCGTAACGTTTTCCGAGTTCGGCTCAATCGACAAGCCTTTAGTCGTGATAATAATCCAAACCGAGTTGTTTTCATGCAGAGAACAAATAATTGCAAGATGAATTATTGACCGAATCGTCATTTATTTATTTATTTATTTAAACTTCATGTACAAGAGTGGTACATAGGCGGACTTAATGCCACAAGGCATTCTCTACCAGTCAACCTTTGGGTCAATTATGACAGTATTGTGTGTGATAGAGTACAATCAAAATAAAAATACCATTTAAAGCATAAAATTAAAACACATAAATAGGTATACATACTAATACATATATAGGCATATAAAATAAACTGATAAATATTAACAAAAAATATTAATATGACAAATGCAATGTTTAGAAATTAGTCAAACTAAGAAAATAAAAATGTATTCGATCCTTTTCAAATCATTGTTTCATTATGCGGAGACAAAAGGCGTCAGGAAACTTGACGCAAATGAAGGTTTCTAAAATCTCCAACACGTAGTGAGCAATCGACAAACGACGCTCGCTCCTGCTCTGTTTAACAAAAAGCTTTTCCCAAACATTGGGACAGTTATAGCCTGATATTATATTGTTAATTGATGGCAACATCGCCCTGGGCACAATTCCAAAATAACTTCTGCTTCTCTGAATTTTCTTTTTACCCGATTGGGGACTTCAACCCCCTTGAAAACCCCTCTTTGAGGACCCCCTTTTACAATCTTTACAAACTCGTAAACCTTACACTTGATGGCCTCTTGGAGTTGTATCAGTGTGACTGTATTTATGTTCAATATTTGCATAATATTCATCTGCATATTTTATAGTTATTTCGCTATAAAACTGAGACAAAGCAAAGATTATGTCCCTGTCGCGTCTCCGATAGCAGTTTACTTGTTTAATGACAGACTAGTCTTGCTTTTACTAGCAAGGCGTTGTTGTTTCGGTTCATATTCTATATAGTTAGGGAAGGGTAGGCCTTTGGTGTGCGTCGCCCTTGCGCCACTCCCTTGCGCCATCTCATCTTCCTGCCACAGTGTGCTTCGCTGGAGCAGCTGCTGCAGGTGCTGGAAACCTCAAACGGCGCAAATACAATAATAACATTTTTCGAGACCCAGTTTTTCGAGAAATCGCCAAGCGGTTGGTCGACTCTTCACGTGACTTGATTGATTTTTTGACCAAAGAATCAGCATTGCCATCCAACGTGATAATGCTGCCAGCCTTCTGGGCACTTTTCCTGTTGACAGTGATGTGGACGAAGTTTTTGACGCCCTGTAACCGTTTTCAAACTTGCACGTTGTAGTTTGAAAAATAACTAGAGAGATTGCAAACTCTCGAAACATTGTCAAACGAACGTATTGCTTACAATAAAACGCATTATTTTTCGTGAAATGCATGCGATGGTAGTAAACTCACGCGGTGTGGAGAGAAGGAGGGCCCCCCCTTGCCCAATGGTACCACTCTCATGAAAAGATGGTTTCCATTCCTGAGAAATACCGATTAAAACCTAACCTTAAAACACTTTATAATCCCCTAAAAAGTGTATTCGCCCCTATTTCCGAGTGCAGGGTTTAAAGGAACCTAACTAACCTAACGTGGGGGTGCCCCAAGGCCCGATTATGGGGGCAGAGATATTTCCGTATGTTCAGTTGACAGTATTTTGAGAGTTTACAATATCGCTAGAGAAATTACAATCTAACGTGTTTGACAATTTTACTGTGACATAAATATTTCTTAATAAATAAAGCTCGTGGCTAAATAATAACAGCCGCTCGGGCTGATCTTTAGGTTAAGCCGTGCTTGCCTACGTTGGTCTGTGGATGGGTGACCACCCTTAAATACCGAGTTTTCTCCGTGCTTCGGAAAGCACGTTAAGCTGTTGGTCCCAGCTGTCATTCATGATGAGATGATGATAAAAAAATGACGATATTGATGTCATCATAAATAAAATTTGATATGTAATAAGACAGTGAGTGATTTGTTATACCAAGTAAAAGAAGGGAAACAGCAGTGTTTTATTCCGATTAAATTAATTTTACAAAAACTAATTAACATTTTCATAGTCTGGAAATTTCAATTACCACAAATTCTTGAAAGTTACCAAGCCCTTTTAAAACGTGGACATACTCAAACGTACTTTTGGGGTATGAAGGTATGCGATGGAATTTGCCTGAGATACCAAATTATGTCAACATAGGTATATACCACTTACTGATTTGACGAAAATTTAAATGTCTGGTAACAATATTACATTCCCGAGCAAACTAAAAGGGTAGAGACCTACAAATAAATGTAATTCGATTCAATGATCAAAGGAACTTGTAAAATGTTCAGGATCTAATAACTAAACCCTACTCAGAGTCAGGACAAATAGGAGCTATAGTTTACGTGCTCATTCCCCCATATTCTTTGTGCCAAATTTCAAGCGGTTTCCCATCGGCCGGGGCATATTCCGTTACATTTTATACCGTTCCGGTCGACCAGTCTGGGCCGGAGGTCATTACCATCGGCTTTTCCGCTTTACGGTTTCGGTTGTTGTTTTGCCGAAATTTTTGGCCATCATCAGGCCGAAGTTGCCATACTTAGCGACTTCCGGCTCCTAACCATTTTTATGACATACAAGACGACGGAACCCGAGGCGTTAGCCGCAATTTGGGGTTTGTTGTCCTATATTTATACTGATTTAATTCTTCTTCGAACTTTGGGATTTGTCCCGAATCTTTTTTGTTACTGCTCATAAAGTCTTTAGGAGTTCGATCCTCGGCCTTTTTAAGATTTAAGGATCAACGTATATAAGTTGTTTGATCTTCCCTATTGAATTTCTTGCCCTCATTCGTGATTACAATACCCTTAATCTGTGGAACCGATAAATTTTGGAGTATTAAAGAGATCAATGTCTATCGTTTGGTCTCGATATTAAATGTGCCTATTTTATTTTTCCTAAATGTATTTAAATGAGGCTCTTTACTGAATAAATTTAGGTACATTCTGCTTATTTACAGAAATTCAAATCCTTTTGTTATTTCATCCGCAGATCATTTCGAACTCTGTTATCATATCACCCTTACCCGTTCTGATCACGTTTCAACGCTTGCCAATTTGCTGAGTCATTTTGACAATTGCTAGGACGGACGATTCAGCAATCAGCATATTGATAGTGGGTTTCAACAAGCCTACACACGACGCAATCAAACGCTGACTCATGACAAATTTATCGAACAGGCTGACTGTGAAATAGCACTAGGAGTTTAAAATCTGGTTGCAATAAATCTCACCTCAAAAGAGGGTGAAAAGTTAATAGTCACCTACTTTATTCAAGAATACTTTATCTCAGGTAATAATATGAATACAAGGGCAGCACTTGTGCGCTCGATCTCCCCGCGAACAAGTGCCCGTCGCGCACATTATAATAATCGATGGCATCACTTACCAGCTTATGAATATTTTACATCCCTCATAAGACTCATATGTCCCCCCTTCACCCCGTTACACCCCCTACCGGGTAATGTCCGCCCGTAAATTGTGTTTTGTGGGTAATACGGCGTCACTAACGCCCTTTTTGCTCGAAATTATCAAGTTGCAACTGATCAAATTATGCGCGCTTATTAAGACGTAATGGATAACATTACTCTCTCCCCTTTACGTGTCTATATTTTGAAAGGATTTGGGAGCCCACCGGTGCGAATGAAAGGATTCTGATGGAAATTAATTAATTGTTTTGTATGACGGATTTAATGGCACCCTGAAAGCGCACAGTTTTGTATTCTGTGTAATATATAGGTGAGAAGCTTGTGGGTAAAATACTCAGCGTTATCAAACCAGAAAGACACAGCGTTAGTATGAAGAAGCAGTTTATTATTCTGGTTTCTAGGAGCATAGATATTGTAAAACATACCTGATACTCTTTGGACTTACGTTGTTACCTCTCATTTCCGGCAGGGGTCGCCATCTCTGGTTCCGGTGACCGGCCGTTTAGGCTTTCATAGCGTTTATGATTTTTGTCGAGTAATATAAGGAGCAAAATTTTTTCAACGTTTAAAAAACTGACAAAACACTATTAGATTCCAATAATTCATTGTTTTCGGTCTGAAAATAGTGTTAGAGTGATTGTACACTAAAAATAAACACGTATTCAGTGTTATAGACAGTGTTCAGTGTTGTGTCTTTAAGTTAAGCCGCAATTGCCCAGGTTGGTTCATAGATGGGTGACCCATTGCATACCAAATTTCCACCATGCCTCAGAAAAGCACGTCGCCCGAAAGTATGACAGCCAAAAATACCAAGGGGTATCTAAAGTTCTGGAGTGGCGCGAACTGGAAGATATTGCGTTGGAAGACCTCCCACTAGGTGGACTGAACTCCTGGTAATGATTGCAGGGATCCGCTGAATACGAGTCGCATGGGACCGGTAAATGTGGTTGAATGTCACTTTGAGGAGACCTATGTCCGGCAGTCGACGTCTTTCGGCTGAAATGATGATGATGATGTACGTTCAAGTTGATCCTGGCTACAAGACACAGTTGTTATAAAAAACTATTCAAAGAGTTCGTACAAAGATGAGCAGAATCTTTTAGAATTATTTCTTTTTGCTACACCAATAAGAGAAAACAACAGACTGAGAATACGTATAAAAAATGTGGTAAGAATCTGCCTATAACTTACTTTGCAATGTCATTGAGAAGCGAAATAATAACAAAAGCAAAACCGACATCAAGTGAAGCGATAAAATAAAGATGTCATTTACTTCTAAACATCTCCCAAATAGACAGTGCAGAAGAATTTCTTTAAGAAAATAGTTACAATAAATTCCTTGGGAGCACTTTATAAATTTTACATGAGTCGCAATCTGAGACGTTGCCGAATTATTACGGAATATTTTTCCACCGTAAACATAAGAAAATATATTTGTAATACGTTACATCAAAGAGAGTGTATTTTTTATGTCAATAATATTATGTTGAAGTTCAAATATAAGTCCGCGGAGTAAGCGGGCCGGAGTATTTTATCTTCGGACGGATGGTTCGAGAATACTAAACTCTTGTGCGGTGAATTTGCTACAAGTTACTCTTCCGTGTTTTAGAGGTCTATTTATGATGTCGTCCGAAGTTATGTGGTGTTGTCGTGCGTGATTAATCTCATCTGTAGCCTTCCGGGTCTCTCGTCTTTCCTTAAATTTTGGGGTTGACTTAACGTTATTACTTAATATGAAAGAAGTTGGGCAAAAGCAGAAATCTATTTTCTGTTATACCGGCTCTTAAAGTTGATTTACGCTAGAGATTGGTTAATATCAGAAGTTAAGAATAAACGGTCTTTAAGAACACACACCACACGCTGCAAACTGAAAAATGATCGGTGCAAATATGTGATGCATACCTTTTGCAACTTTTCAGGAAGGAAAGCAGGAGTTGGTTCATTCAAATAATTCGGATTTACTGGAAAATCTATTGAAGATTTCTCCTAGTAACGACTAGTCAAAGATATCTGTCGTCAAAGGGATCTCCTAAAGCTGCGACCTTATCCTCACCTCGGAAACTTCAAGGTTCTTCTCCGAAGAGTAGTTTGCCTAAAGGAATAATCAAGATCTAGGTAAATATCAAAGATTTCGAACTAGAGCCGGTTTGATTTGTCAATACTGTTGGATTTAGTGATAAAGAAACCAAATTTTCGACAAAATACGCTTAATTAAGTCGACCTCGGTCTTCTTAGATTTTAGATTTATCATGAAATTTAATTTATTTTATTAGGGCTTTTGAAAACTGACTATAATAATAAGTTATTTCATAATCTTACCTAGGTTTTTTCCCAACTGCTTCCACTCCAACCGGGGGCAGCTAAATACCAGTATTTTTACATGGAGCTTACTGCCTATCTGACCTCTACAACTCAGTTAGTACTGGGTAATACGATACCCCTTGGTAAGACTGGTTGTCAGACTTTTAGGCTTCGAACATGTCATCTTTCTAGCTTGTCCTATGTTATTTGGAGTCGGCGCAAGACGTTTTATTCTTCCATTCTCCCTGTCAAACGTTGCACTATCATTTAGTACCTTTTTCCTTCATATTATTCCTCACTTTCAACCGAAGCTTGAAAGGTGTGAAGAATGAACTAGATATCTAACATGGTGTTTAGTTTCGTGAAAGGAGATCACCCAGCCTCCATACATTTTTGGTCTATTTTCAAAAGTAAAGTTCAACCAAAATAAACGCGTTATTTGAATAGAACATAACATAATCAATATTTTTTATTATTACACCTGAGTCGTAAGTCAACCCACCGAGAAGTTATTCAACTACAAGATATCTGAGATCACTCAGAATGGGGTAATATTTTTTTGTCCGCCAACTGATATTAGCGCAATAATTAAACAGAGCTTATGGATAAAAACTTTTTTGCATAAAATAAAACCGACTTCAAAAAAAAAACAAAAAAGTGAAAAATAACTTTAGCTTCTGAAATCGGTGACCTTTGTTTGATTGCTTTAGTTTTTTTGTCACCGAGTTCAGAAGCTAGTTTTTATTTTTCACTTTTTAGTGGTTCACATGTGGCCGATACATGGAAAGTGCATTCCGTTACAATTACAACAAGCCCAAACACGACATTGTCTCATTATGGAGTTCCGTGACTCTTGGCTTCATCATCAGATCTGATAGTAGAATGGGTCTTTTCAAACGCAAATGCGTCACTTGTTGTAGAAAATACCAAAATCGCAACACGTTTTCATATAAAATTTGAAGAGTTCTCTCGATTTCGCCAACATTCCATGATCAGATCCCTCAGAGACTTGGTGGCTATGGGACCATTTGGAAAGAATACCCTTTCCAACAAAAAAAAAAATCTAAATCGGTTGGCAAGCGACGGAGTTATGCCCGAACAAACATAAAACCAAAAAAAAAAAAATAGAAACATCCGAATTGAGAACCTCCTCCTTTTTTAGAAGTCGGTTAAAAACGTTTTTTATTATGCTACCCTATTTCTATAACTAAGTTTTAAACATTTTTTTTGAAAATAGCCCAATTTGGGTGATCTACTTTGTTTGAATCAGCACAGTTTTGGAACAATAAACAGTTATCTCAGTTTCCGACCATGTCTCCAAACTATCTGATGGAGCTAAATATTCATTACATCGCGAACTCATACGCATTACATTCGGTAGTTTGTGACTGTTTGTTATTTAGGACACTCATATTTCGTCACTTATATTTAAAGTCCCACGTAATTTGGGAGCCAGCCTATTGCCATCAACTGGGCAAGCACTAGAATTCGGGTTGCCAAAAACAAAAAACAAAAAATTACATTTCGCCCGACTCCGGAATCGAACCTAGGATCTCAAGCTCAGCATTCATAATGATTATGAAAGACTTACCTAACAACTCACCCTCTATTACAGGTGCATACTATTCGGTATGGTTATGCCAAACACTTCGGGGATTACATACGTGTTGTTATGTTACTTAACAACTACACACAACTTTAAATTATTTTTTTTTCGATGCAACCCCGATTTTCAGGGTTGCCATTTTTTAAAAAAACAAAATGTTTAGTCTACAATTGTTACCTTCAAAGTTAAGATAAAACGTCAAATAATAAAAAGTAAAAAAAAACTTTTAGTGTTCGAAATAAAAAAAATATAACTAAGAAATTGAGGGCGTGTCCATGCTAAGCTTCAATGAGAGGATTTAAAAAGAGTAAACTTTCCATTACAAGACAACGATTTCGAAATTATATATTTTTTGTAGATAGTACACATAAGTACAACTTTTTTCTACAAATTTTCAATAGTCTATAGACATTTTAAATAGTTAAAACTTGAAAACCGTGGGCGTCCCCACGGTTTACGAGTTTTAACTATTTAAAATGTCTATCTGTCATCAAAGTTAACATTTCACGTGCCGTTGACAGTAGAAGTGTATTTAGTACATGTTTTACATTAATATAATTTTATATTTACATATTCACATACTTTTGATGTGTAATAAATGTACACATTAATTGATTGCTGATTAAAATGCAAATGAGTACATTGACATTTTTACAAGATCATAACGTTTTTTTTTTTGTGGAACTGAACGTGAAGCGACACCAAAAAGCGAACCAAGCCATCTGTTGGTCAGCCGTCAGCGTTAGACATCGGATGTTGCCTCGCAGACTGCAGTTGATTGAAAATAAATTGTCCTAAATGTCTAGCTACCATGAGGAGCGTAGGCCAAAAGCCAGCGGAGCGACGACGACGTTTGTGACAGAAAGTGGGTGCGTAATGTAAAATGCGAGCGGCGTATCGAGCGCGCGTCATGAAGTCGTAGCTGGTTCTAATTTAGGCCCTCTAAAAAACAGGTATATCACTTCGGACACTCAAACAAAGTGGAACATCACCAGATGGACACTCAAGAATAATATCGAATCATACATACATTAATTTACACCTTTTCCACATGGGAGTAGGTAACACCACCTGCTACGATCCCTTACAATACTAAAAATAAATTAAATAAAATTTATTTATTTGCCAGAATATAGGTGTGCTTACAATACATGGTAAAATAATTTTAGTCGCACTATTATATTCGACTTATCAGTCGTGCAAATATTGGAGTAGGTACATACAATAATTGGTCATACACATCATCATACTCCTTTATCATAATCTAAAATCTCCAAAATCTAGCAGGTTACTTAGTAAAAAAACATTTATTTTAGGTCCGAGCGGACCCATATTAAAAAAAACATATGAATTAAAGAAATCTCAGATTTACATTAGAAACAATATTTTAAACAAAAATAGATAAACACAACAAATATTTAAATGTCAGAATTACATTAAAATGACATTAGAAACATTATTGAATTAAACTAGAATTAAATTAGTCAAAATATTTTTTTAAATATTTTTAAAAGATTTATGACAAAATGTGGAATTCCAAAAAAAAATATCAATAGGAAAAAGAGATTTTTTCAAAAGATGTTGCTTCTCCATATGTAAACAGACAAGCTAAATATATAATTATTCAAACAGTTCCTAAGACTAGGTAAGTTACACATGTAAAGGTTACCCACTTAAAGTTATTTAATTTAATATTCTACAACTCCTCCTCGTATGAAGACGAACTGTCAAAAATCCATGAGTTATTCATAATTTAACAGAAGTTTGTTTCATTAACAAAAGTAGTACCAAGGAATAAGGTCGATAGTCCATTGCTACTTAGGGTTTGCACTGAGAGGTTGACTGCGCGATTCATTTATTTATCAGACAATAACGAAGAATATCGCACAACAGAATTATTCTTCGTTTGACCCACTGAGTTTTGCCACACTTTACAAAATCCTGGTTCGTCTCAAACAATATGACAAAGTAGTAGGTACTTCAATAGTGATGTGGGACGAACTAAGATTTTTTTGGAATGTGGGACAAAACTTCAGGACGAACGAAGACTAAACCCAACAACAATGTATGCGACTGTTACTGTTTATTGATTTGTGTTTTTTTTTTTACACCGGTCCGTTCAAATTTTTTGCCTACATCTGAATGACCGCGGTTCATTCATTTTGGTCCGTTCAGACTAAACACCTGTTTGTACAATCTTTTCAGTTTACCTTACACCTTTTCAATTTCTCGAAACAAATCTAGTCTAGACGATGTGATATTGAAGCATTTAGGGAAGACGAACAGCATTCCTGAAATCTGCACAAATTTTGCAAAAACTTTCACCGAGGAAATTAAAGGTATTAAACATGTTTGTAACATAAAATTTATTGACAGAAAGAACTATGTAACGCCGAGTGCTGTGTGTTTTAGGTATAGTCCTGTTATTTCGTCAGACATAGAAAAGATAATTAATAACCTGTCGTGTGAGAAAGCACCAGGTTTGGATGGAGTGAGGGTTAAAGACATCAAATACCTACGAAAGCAATTAAGTCCTATTTTAGCTAAATTCATAAACATGTGTCTGACTGAAAGTTTATATCCTGATGAGTTAAAGATTGCATTAATACGCCCTATTTATAAGTCTGGAAGCCACATAGAGTATGTAAATTACAGGCCCATTGCCATACTGTCTGTCATTGATAAGATAGTGGAAAAAGTCATTGTTGGCCAAATCAATAAATTCCTAGAGAGTCATAATATATTGTTAGACACACAGTATGGATTCCGGAGAGGGCGCAGTACTGTTTCGGCCCTAACAGCGTTTAGTGATTATGTTAATGAGTGCCTGAACTCTGGTAAACAGCTGATAGCACTTTTTATTGATTATAAAAAAGCATTCGACACACTGGACCACGACACATTACTACAGGCGATGGATGAATGCGGAATACGTGGTCCCACCAAGAACTGGTTCCAAAACTACCTGTATAATAGAAAAATACGCACTTTCATAGCTGGTGTGACTGGTGAAGAGACGAGTGTGGGTCTCGGTGTGCCGACCGGATCAGTGTTTGGGCCCGTGGGCTATATAATGCACGTGAACAGTGTGTCGAATGTTGTAAATGGGTGTCGAGTGTTTATGTATGCAGACGACATGGTGTGTGGTTCATGCTTCGAAGGATATCTCGGAGGTACAACAGTACGTTCAAGAGGACTTCGAACAGATCACGAAATGGGCACATGACAATGGAATTATATTAAATTTGTCGAAGACAAAATGCATGCATGTATACTCGCCACATAATCTGCGAGCTAAAACTGTACGCAAAAGGGATCTTGACATAATAGGACATACATACGAGTGCCTGCATAGGGATAAGTTTAACTGCGTATGTGGAAAATTGGAGTATGTTAACACATTTAAATATTTAGGCCTTAACATTGATTCAAATTTTAATTGGAAAACACACGTAACTGACATTTGTAACAAATTGAGATCTGTGTTGGGGAAGTTTTATCAGTTGAATAATGTGGTGAATAAACAGACGCTTTTGATTGTATACTACGCACTTGCTGACTCACTAATTAGTTACGGACTTAGTGTATATGGACGAACATTTAAAACATATTTACAAGACATAAAAAAAATACAGACACGAATAATTAAGTTCCTAGTTAGTAAAAAGGTTAAAAAAAAATGTAACAAAGAGTATGAAAAGATATTCTCTATTTGTAAAATCCTACCAGTAGATAAGAAAGTTGATTATGTATTAAGCCTCGAACATTATTTTAGTGATAAGTTTAAAGTACTGATTGAAAATAAATATAATACTAGAAGTGTAAGGGAGAAAAGACTAGTCCAGCCTAAAGCAACAAATTACTATGGGGAAAGAACTTCCAGATACATAGTGCCTAAAGTATTTAATAAAATAGATATGCTGAGACACAGCCCAAAGTTATGTAAAGGTTTGTTAAAATCTAGACTGAGGAATTTATTGCTCGGTAACGAGGATACAGCCGTCACCGAGAAATAAATTCTAATCGTGTTATTTATTACAGTTATTATACGAGTAGTTATTCGTAAGCTACTCGTAGTTTTTAGGTTTTCTGTTCACGGATTATTGTTTAAATCTGTATGTAAAAAAAAAACAGGCGCTTCTCGCCAACAAACTGATCAGTTTGGCGAGTAATTTGTTAATTAGCAATAATATGTATGTACTTGTGAACTTAAATAAAAAAAAAAAATAAAATTGCCTTTATTTTAAGTTCATTATGGTTGCTTTATAAGAAAAATAAAGAAGTGGTAAAACAACCAGTAGCTTACTTTAGCGTAGCGTTATATAACAATTCACATACGTTATATTATATTATATGTTATCCTGCATACACTTATTATATATTATTGTATGTGTACACATGTTTGAGCAAATAAATTTTTATCTTATCTTATCTTATCACAGTCGACGATCAAGTAAGCGATGCTAAGAAAGAAGAAGCTAAAAAAAAGAAGTAGCTAAAAACAGCTCCAGCAGCTAGTCCTAGTGAAGCTAAGATAGAAGCTTAGCCAAAGGTTACTGTGGAGTGGCACCTTAATATTTTAAATAAACATATCTTAGAGATACTTCAAGTGTGTGCGTGTGTGTGTGTGTGAGAGTGACTGGAAGAAAGTTCAGTATTTAAGTACTTTTAACTTATGTAACGAATGATATTCTAGCAATCACTATGTTTTGTCATGAGCAAGTTCGACTCTTATGTGGTTTTGAAACTTTTAATAATTCTAAGAACTAATTATGTGTAGTTTTATAACTACAACAACTTAAATTAGAGTTGTTAGAACTAAGTTTCAATTACAACTTTTAACTTAGTTGTTGACCGACTTTATTATTATTCTTTGTTAAGACACACTATCATCAGCTAATTAGTTGATGCATGTTTTTTTTTCTCGTTTACTTAATTTAATCTAAATTCAAACATAAGCCAAGAAACAGATACGATTTTAGGGGGTAAATCACTTCATCACGAAGCCGTCAACCAAGCATTCTGTAATTCAAATTAAAGTAACTTCACGCAAAAATTATTGCCGGGAAACGACAATAGCACGAGGGTCGCAAAGGTGATTAAAGTAAAAATCTTACAACATTTCAAAAAGTGGTCAAAAAGTTAAAATTTTGACCCGCATATCTTCGTAACCAGGAGGTTCCCAGGTATGGTGTAGAACAAAAAATTACAAGGAGGACAAGCCTTTCGGTTTCGTTAAGAGGTATTTTACACCCTTTATGCATAAATGACCTGCTCCAAGAATTCGGATTGATTTTGTACATCTTAATCGTAATACTGTCTATTGGATACTACCATCCTAAAGGTCACGGCACACTGCTGATCGTGGGCTTTTTCATATAGATATTATGAAATATAAAACAAAACACGATTTAATGCTCTAATTTGAGTGGCAAGTTAATTTTGCTGGGTTGTAGCGGTACCGGTAGGTACACTAGTGCCTACCTATGACCTTTACTTTTCCAGCCAAACAAGTTTTCCTAGCCAGTAGATAGAAGATATAACATCCTAGTTTCTATTTGTATGGGAAATCATCAAATAACTTCTCCCACTCTGGGCTGACCGGGAGAGAGTGTCAGGCTTTTACTGATTAAAACCCATCCATGTTCCTTCCTTGCCCTTTCTGTTCCAGGGCCGTGGTATCTCTTTCGAACAGGCCTGCAACCCCGGCAGGCTTCGGCACTTCACTGTGCTGACATCTCTTTGAGCCGCGCGTGGAACACGAGCGCGCCGTCCACAGGCCCGCATCTACGGTAGGCGGTAGCCACCACGTGGCCCCAGAAGCCCCGTGCCTCTCCCGCGGCGGCTGGGAAGAGAGGCTCTCTCCCTCTCGCGTTCCGCCACCTCCTTCGCTAGCATGACTGCTGCTTATTTAAAATAGGTACGCCAATAGCAAATTTACATTTAACAGTTATTACAAATTACGGTTCTTATGTAGGTACCAAATTAGAGGAGAGATATGTTTTTATTATGACGTCGATAGAGATATTGGACCTACCATATCAGTAAACATGCAAAAAAATACAGAACAAAATAGCAAAAAAAAACGTAAAGCAAAATGTAACGTAGATTTACCATCCAAAAAAAAAAGGTATTAAAAAATATAACGTTATGTTAAGGCGCTTCAATTCAATTCCAATAATTTGAATTTGGATTTGAATGTGGTGGTTCAAACTTCGTCTGAAATGCTGTTAGAATAAAGTTCTAATCAGCTTGCACCACAAAGTGGTTGTTAAGTCAACCACTGCGGGCCAAATAGCGCGAAATGAGTGGTTTCGATCGATTTACAAAAAAACTATTGATTGGATTAAAAAACTGAAACAGTATCATGCTAATATATTGCTTGTAGAATTATTTGCCAAAAAATCAGAATGATCGCATGCATATTAGTATTTGTTTTTTATTGTTTGAAAGATATTTTAGAGGTAAGTTCGTGATTTCTTTTTATCGAGCCAAATTAATTGTAATATGTTTTCAAAGCAGTATCATGCTAGCATAATATCCTGAAGAATATCATATTATATTTTTCTGGTCATGTTTATAGCAGTGAATCATATACTTTTAGTAATTATAAAACTCGCGTTTAGCTCATGTAATCGCCTTAATAAGTATATTCGTTGTGTTAAGGACGTTATATTTAAATAAGATACTAAAAGTCAGTTTTTTTCACTTTTGGCGTAGTCACATTAAACAGGAGTCACAAACATTTCTCCCACCTTCACCACTCACACAACGTAAACAAGTTTCCCCAATAGATCTGGTACTTCCTTTGTTTTTGTTTGCCTATCATAATGCGCCGCTGAGAGACCGCCTGCTATCGCCAGGGGTCGTAAACTGCGCGTTACAGTAAAGACGTCGGTAATGTCAGTCGTTTACTGGCGAAATGCGAAAACATGGACATCTGACTGTTTCGCAGTTTGAAAGGTTTATTTTATTTGATTTGCGAAGACGTTATTCTCTTTTTAAAATGCTATCCTAATTTATCCTTTCGTGATGTTTTTTTGTTGGTATTCATTTATTCATATAAAATAACCGTGACCAAAGCATTTCTCTGTCTCTCTCATTTAGCCTCTTCTTTGTTATTTGCTGACAGGAAAACGTCATCACAACACGCGCACTTAATTTTTAATTTTTTGGCTAAGATTTTTCAGAAGCCAATGGAAATGTTGTCCGGAAGACGATGCGTTGGAAAACCTCCCACTAGGTAAACCTGACCTGGTGAAGGTTGCGGGAATCCTTTGAAAGCGAGTCGCACGGAATCGGCCAATGCATGTGGCGATACTTGGGGGAGGCATATGTCCAGCAGTGGACGTTTTTCGACTGAAATGATGATGACGACAAGGCAGATGAAATCATTCGGTTACGAACGCAAACATTAGAAATATGAAATAGGAATTAAGAACCTTTTGACCATGAAACTTATCGCGAACGAAGTCGCGGGTAACAGCAGTATTTAATAAAAAATCTAGTTATTTTCTACCAGCGATAACGGTGATGGAACAGTCGGAATTGAGATGGACTGCCGAAATTGCAAATCCCTCTAGGTCTTGGCCCTCGAGTAGGCAATAAATCAGTTGCCTAGATCTAAAACCTGCTCAGCAGCTGCAAGCACTAACTTAGAAAAACGATTTATAAAAACCACATTGTATCGACCCTACATAATATGTATTTTACAGTTCAATAAAACCGTTCTAACCCCTCTTCCATTACTCATCGATTTTTGTATGTATTTGAGGACGTATTTACAATTTTACGAGCCTAATACACGTCAAATGCACGTGGCTGCGTTTTTCACCGGTTTTTTATACTAATATGACAACATAACGTTGAATTTAGTTAGAGTTTACTTATTCGTTTTTAGGAATAAGTAGTTTAATTTCAATCAATAGTTTTATGTTATTCCATTTCTGCACATAGAGATTTATTTTAAGAATGTTCCTGATTAAATAGTTAGTTCATCGTTAGGAAGCTATCTAGCTAGTGAGCAACTGATTGGTTGAATCATCTCTACCGAAGGAAATCGGCTGAACCTAATCCACAACGCGGGCCCAGTGCGGGTTGATTGATGTCGTTTGCCTACAAATCTTCTTATTTTATCTCTACGGTCAGCTACAACAATAAGGAGACCATTTGTCACGTTGTTTAAAAACATCAAAAACTGAGTATTCAAACTAAGTAATAGAATCAATCCATTTCCACTTCTAGAAAGTTTTTTTTCATTTCCCTAACTCGCAAAACATCCCACTACCTCTCACAATAATTTCCATTTCTTTGCCTCTTCCAGAAACACCTCCTTTGACAAATTATGAGATACATATTTACAATTGGATTCCCTAAGTTGTATGGGACGTAAACACGTGGGCTATGATCAGATTCTCGTCACGTAACCACCCCAGCCCCTAATAAACTGATAAACGACGCTGAGATTGCGAAATTTTTATCGGAAAATACGATTTTAAATTAATATTGTTTTATCTAATATTAGCATCAATGAAACGCCGAGCGGAATAAAAGGGCTTTGATTTGTGAAAGATGTTTATTTTTGTCATTTTAATATTAAATGGTGGTCGTGGTTGGACATAGCTTTACCGGATCGGGAAGCGTTTTTTTTAAATGTAATAGAAATTTGATTTTCAGTTCTATGACATGTTTTTCTAATACATAGAGCTTTCTTTTCCGTTGAGTGTGACAAGTCTTCAAAATCTGGAAAATACGCACTAATCAAGCGTATTTATCATCATTTTCCTGCACTTTGTCCATGTTACTTGGGGTCGGCGCAACACATTTTTTCTTTATTATTCACATCATTCCTCACCCAATCCATCCATCGCATCGTTTCCTTGTTCTTCCTCTCCCTCTCCATCCAACAACATTTGTATTCATCACTCTTCTAATCAAGCGTATTGATAGTTGTAAATAAAATAATTTTCACCACTCCCGCACGAAAGAAGTGTCTTTCTTCTACGAAAACAGTGAGGAAAATTGGTTTTTCCTCACTGTTTGAACAGTGAGGAAAGTTGGTTTTTCCTCACTGTTGGAACAGTGAGGAAAGTAATGAACCCGTTCAGAAACTAATCTTGCCTGATTTTTTATGTTAAGTTTTAAAGATGTTTAAAAAAATAACGAAGCCGTCTACGACGACGTGGGATAGTGTTGCGGCAGAAGATACTGTCAATGCCCACCTCAGGCTCCTTGTAATGATACAGGAATATTAAACACTCAAGTGAATAGTAATAAAACAACGATAAATGTACCCAATAAAAACGTTACTTTTAACTTGAAAAATTGCAGTAATTTTATCATTTTAAAATTATTTTCATGAATAACAACTCTTTTTATTTATAATAAAGAATTAGTTTGATTTACTTTGTGACTATTTAATTTATCACTGAATACTTTCTTGCTGGGAGTGGCAAAAAGTTTTGTATGCAACATGTGAGCAAGTTCATTTGCTATTCGTTTTGTTGAGTCTTTCGCTTACTCAGGATTGAAATTTAAAATCACTCGCTGCGCTCGTGATTCTATTTTTCAATCCTTCGTTCGCTCAAGACTCAAAATCGAAACTCATAGGAAAAACGAACTTTCCTCACATGTTGGATAAATAACTATTATGTAGGAGAAAGGGGGTTTGCCCTGCATTAAAACAGTAATCATTACTTTACACCCTGAATAATCTGAATTCCTGGTACTTTATTTCCAACAAAGTTATAACAATTCCTCATATATCCTGGTAGGAGCAAAAGTTTGTGTGAACATTTGTTTCTGTGATAGATAGTACAGTACAGTACAAACAAGAAGTATCTATGTAGTATATCAACTATCTGGTGTCCACGACACAAGCGTCGATGCTTAGTGTGGTATTAGATGGCGATGTGTATTGTGTCCAGCAATATTCATTTATTTACCCCTATCAAGCAACCATCACCACAATAACCCAACTTAAGCCCATCCAAATGTACACACGTACACAATAGATTGATGATTTTGATGTTGATTTTGAAGGGGACTTCAACATCAACACAAGAAATCACCAATCTATTTATTAATCTTAACTTAAGCCAAAACACAATCACAATTCGGAATACTGCAAACCACCTATCGCAAGTTTCCGTCAAACTAACTTAGTCCGGAATAGTCCAAGTTGTGTGACGAACGTGAGAATGGTACACAAATGGTACACAATCGGGAACAAGTTATGACACCCGTAAGTGATCCCAATTAACTTGAACTGTGTGCACAAGTGTGATGGTTTTAAGTGGTGACGTGAGGTGCTTGTGCACTGGAGCGGTGGTTAGACGCGCGATTGAGCGGGTTAGAAGTTTTAGTTGGTTTATGTGATAGTGGCTGTTATTTGTTGTTTATTATAATGAAATCAGCTTAAAAAAAAACTAATAACTCACAAAAATACAGATGATGATTTATTAAATAAATTGACAGAACGGTTGGCACAGTGGCCAAGCGATTGGCTGCTGCGTTGTGTGTCGGAGGTTCGGTGCCCACATGGAACTAAACTTTGTATGACTTTCAGGCTTCGATCAGAAACTATTATTGATCGAAGTTTTCAGGTAATGGTTTTGGCTCCGGCATTTATGTTTGTAAACGCACCCACGATACAAGAGAAATTCGTAGTGCGGGGCAAAGTTATTTTTTTTTAAAGAAGAAACATTGTTCAAGTCTAAATAAAAATGGTCCCAAGGTAGTATAATGAGAATCAATCATTCAATCATAATAAGGGCTGAATTGACAAAGCACATGATTTTGATCGGTTAATATGGCTGCATAAAACGATCATGATAATAACTATTCAAAATAAGTTAACTAGCCCTGTCCACTGCTACGTAAGTTATTATTTAAAAGTGTAATTGTTCAATTAACATAATACAATTTGCATCAACTCAGACTAATTTACACATCACCATATAACTCTTTCAAAACTCCAATTAAGGTGTGAGTGCACTGGCTCAACGCACGCACGCGCGATTAAGCGATTAACGTAACAATTCCATGTTTATAGGCTTGTTCCAACGGCACCTCTGTATATTTTCCTCAATAAACAAATAAAACTCCAAGTAAAATAAAACGAAGTGCAGTGGGGCTATTTGAAAATCGTAAAGAATAATGTGTTAGCTTTAAGGTTCTACCGCACGGATACAATTTGCATAAACACAGCCAAAGCCCGTCGAATACGCGACCATATCGCACAACCATCAAATTGTGAGACGTTTGAAAAATGTCGTGTTAAGGTAATTTTAGTGGAATGCAGAAAACTTCAATTTAATATTGTTCAAATAAATGTAAAAGGTTAATTACTACATTTTTATGCTCGTGATAGTACTCATAACGAACTACAGACTTTAAAAATAACTGCTAGTAAAATCCTCTATAAACAAAATATATGTATATATCTGGTGACATTACTAAACCATATTGTCACATAAACCATAGCTCACTCAAAACGACAAACCACTGTTTTCGCGTAAACGTCACATTTATAACCCACGGAATCGGCTTGTAAAATATTGTGGACTATTAAAGTTGTTGTTATATATGTTCGGCGTTTCCTCACGATCGCTCCGGCAAAATTGTGTTCCGTATCCTGTATTGCTTGTTCGCGGACGATAACACTATAAACGACAAGCGGCCAATGTGTCATATCGTGCGGTCGCGTGTCTAGAGGCACTGCAGTGGTTACATGACTTTATATCCAAGAATTTTATGTAAGCCTAAGTAAATTCCTTTAAAGGTTTTTGAGGAATTTCCAATCGGGTATCGGAATGAAAGGGAATGGTTGGGTTGAATGAAGAATGAAAGTATTTGACCTTGAAATAGGAGAGGTGATTCGTGGTCAAGATGGCAGATAATTAAATAATTTTAATACCGTTTAGAGAGAGATTGGGTACAAAAAAGAAATTGAATTAAATACACTTTGATCAATACACGTAACAAATGTATGTAAGTGCTAAAGCGATTTCAAATGACACCGCTTGTTCACGCGGTCGTGCGGTGAAGTGGATCTCACATCGCATTCATTGGCTTGTATGAAATTCGTTGATTCCTCACATCCACTGGTAAAAACACCGCCCGGCAGCGCAGACGAGCGACGCGCGGTGCTCACCACCTCTCCGCGCGGCGCACCGCCAATACATTAACTTGGCGCCTCCGCCCGAACGCGCGGACAAGCGGTGTCAGGTAAAAATCGCCTACAGAAAACAATAGCTTTTTATTGTTTTTTTTTTTTTTTTAATTCCAGACAAACAACAATCACAACAAATGCCAGCTACAGAAACATCCACTTAAATATTCCATACACAAAACTTGAATTCGCGCGCAAAGTGTCGGTCTGCCACTTAACAGCGCAAACACTAGACGGCTAGCACACAGTAGCGCACACTAGCACAGTCTAGCGCAGCCGATAGACCACGCTAAATACTGCGCAAACATTTGCTGAACACACCTCGCCTTCTTTGCTATTGTTCTAATAGTTAGGATGCAAATGTAAGGGGAACAACCTTTGTGTTTTGAAGAATGTATTTTGGTGGTGGGTATTTTGGATTGTTGATTTTTTATTGTAATGAAAAGATTAACCCCATTTTTATGATGTCGTTAGTTTTTCATTCATAACTCAAACAAATATATTTGCTACGTTTTTTTTATGACACGTGCGATTGCGCAAACAGATTTTTGTTGACGATTATTTTTGCATCGGCCCATATAAATATTCTGCCAATTGTAGAGTTTCAATTCCTAAACAGTTTTGTCTTTTGTTATTATTTTATACGAAGACAGAAATTGAGAGAAAAAAACTAACTTTTCACCACGACAGGGGGCGCAGAATCGACCGTACTTTGCTTTGACATAGGAGCTGTCAGGCAGTGTGTACTTTGACAGATGAAATAAGTTAAAACTCTCCAATCGTGGAGGTTACTGTAAAATTTGACCAAGTGGTCCGTAAAAGTACAGTTGTGCAGACAACTACGAAGAACAGGCCAGTAAGAGGATCATATGCTGGACAGCATGACGCTAACATTGTGATTCAGGTCAGTCTGTGATCTTCCATTCCGTTCAGTTGTATTTGAAACTCTACTTATGGTATGATTTATTGAGTGTTTTTGTCTTTAAAGTTACACCTTTGAAATTAAATTGAAATGGTTTATTCTATAGATAGGATAAGAAAATATCTTTTGCAAGTCATATTAAAAATAATACAGTAAACAGGCTATCTGACTCTTCCTGAAAACCAAATCAGGGATCAAAAAGGGTTGTCAAGTGTTATTTATTTTTAAATATTACTAACGAAATCTTGTAGTTATTAATAGTGGTGACGATTTTTTTATTGCTACCAGATGCTGTACAGTAACCCTAGAAAATTGGACTCAAAAATAACCTCATCTTTTTTACCAGACTCGTTTGAACCTGAAAAGATAAATGTCGCAATCAATCTACCTCATGCAATATCATTACTTAGGACGAAAAATTAGGTACGTATTAAAATAACCAGTTTTTATTAGAATTTTAAATAATAGTGTGCCGAATCGGAATGCCTTGCCAACTCAATTGTTTTATTCAGTTCGATAGAAAGTTTGAACGAAGTTATTACATAAATCTTCTTCTTATATTTTTCATATTTAAAAAAGTGGAATGCCAGAATTGAATAATTCAACGTATAGGTTAGCTGTTCGCTGTGGTGTTGCCCGCTTTTTTATGTTTTCAAGTACCTACTGGAAATATTCGTAGACATCTTAGGTAGCTTTTTTCGTTGTCGAATTGCAAATCACGATTTCATCAATCAGCGTGAGGGCCGTATGTCAATCTATAAACGATAACTATGATAGAAAAAGCAAAAATCATGTCATTGGATTATCGACATAAGCTATCGAACAGCTTATCTCGATCCGAATATTAAAAGTTCAAGCAATTCTTAAATATTTTCCTTCATTGTAAGTAGTTTTGTAGTCCAACGGCAAGACTGCCGTTAATTATTTTTTTATTTCCGTTTTGTTTTTGCCGTTCAAACTTTTATTCAGTTTCTAGCTTAATTTTTTTATCCATATAAATTAGAGAAAGTTGAGTGTCCGACGCCCCATCATGGCTGCATACCTACACATTGGTAAATTAATGATTTCTATTCCTATTTCTGATTAATTACCCACTCTACCATAAAATCTAACCCCATGTCTATGGGACTAAAAATGCAAGTGGTAAATTGAGGGTTTTTCAACATCTCTGCTTATTTCTTGTACGATTATTAGGCATGATAAGAATTTAGATAATACTATCTACTAGCAACCTCCCTAGCTGAGCACGTCACCGCACGAGAACTCACACAACTTATGCTGACACTAGGTACGGCGACTAACGTAAATATTTTCATGAAGTGTTACTGCTACTGCGCTTCTGCTGCTAGAACAAGCGAGGCTCCAAGTTGTGGCCTCATTAGACGTGCAGTTTACTGCTCCACGCGGAACAAACTTCAAATTGTATGCAGTTAATTAGTTCATTTTAGGGATACTGTTTTGACCTTGTTACTTGCTTAACGGAGTGTCTTAGTGACTGAACCATCGTCTATCAATTCATTTCGAATTCGTTCAATTTGCAGGTGAGATGATAAAAACTGAGTAAATCGAAGAAAAGACTCCCAACAGCATTATATTTCGGACCTTACAGGATGGAATTTTTCAACGCCACCTGTTGGGAAAGTACTCTAAATACTGGAAATAACAAATATTAATCATATGGATCAAATCTGTCTTATAAAAATAACAAATTAAATGATTGAATAGCCATGAATCAATCTAAACTTATAAATTCAATGGTTTACGATAAAACACTTTTGCTTACCCGCGTATAATGAATAACCATCCCACTGTGAATCAATTGGTTGTGACAAATAAGCTGTGATATTCCTAAACCTTAAATATTACAATGAAAATCTTCATGTAAGTAACAATATTATCCTCACTATAATTGCACACTACGGAACCACATACAGTTACTCAGCTATAAAGCAACGCCAGCCACCATCACCATCGCCATACATTGTAACAATTTATCACCGCAGCACTTAAATTGGTAAATGAAACCAGTAGGAGCGTTGAGTACGCCATAGCTACGCCGCGTAGTATACGTATCTTCGTAGTACGCCGTTGAAACAATACGCCGGTGCGCGGTAATGTGCCTGGCGCCTCGTTACGGCGCGGTCACTGTGGGGGCTGGTAGCGGGAGATGGATGCAATCAATGTATTGCAGCGTTCAATAAACGAGTCACTTGGTTCATGAATGACAAAAATAAACAGTACGTAAAAGAGAAAGCCCTTGTTTTTGTTTTATGATAAAATGACAATAATTTCGCAATGGGGATGCACACTGTAGAACTAATGGCGCTAGCATAGCTGGTTCCAAGCATCGTCATTGGTTGAAAATCAAGGAATGTCATTTCATATTTTAAAATACCTTGACCTCATTGGTCAGATTGAGACCTGCCATGGTGGCGCCATCTACAATTAGCTTTTAACGGTCTTCCCCATTAAAAATTTGACGTGGTGTACGCCCAAAAGTGGGCATTCTGCTTTGTTGCACCAGGATATACATGTGTGCCCCGGAACATAAAGGGCGAGGAAGGAACATGGATGGGTTTTAGTCAGTAAAAGTATGACACTCCCTCCCGCTCCGCCCAGAGTGGGAGAAGTCATTTGATGATTCCCCATCCCAAAAAAAAAAAAAAAGAAGGATATACATGTGTGTGTGTTTTTATTATGAAATAGGAAGTAACAAAAAAGACTATTGGTGAAACACACGTTGCACGTTGGCGATTAGTCTCAACATTTTAGCAGTTCGTATAGAGATGAACGAATTAATCTAAACCCTTGCCTCGATTTACAGAAAAAATATTAGTTCAAAGAGTAAATTGAACGAACCTTTCTTAATAATATTTCATCACGACAACAAGAAACATAGGTAAAGGTCAACACAAGGCAACAACCATTTTATGCAAGCAATACACTACAATCATTGACACAATCCACGGCTCGTTACTCGACCATCCTTATGCGGGTCAAAAGCAGTACCAACGACAAATATCTTCTTAACATCGCATAGTACGTAGGTACAGCGTTCAGCTCATTACGGCCAAGCCACTATGCGGGCGGCAAGCGACCGTCTCGCCATACAGCCGGACTCTTTGAATTAAACATTTAATACTTTTGAGCTGGAAAGAACTAGAAAAATGTGGAAGTCTTTTATTTTAAAACTACCGTCTTTTGTTCCATTAGAATGATCTGGTTGGTTTTATTTGTTTGTTTCAGTTTATTGTTTTTGACTGAATAGAAGCAATAATTGAAAATATTAAAAGGTAATTTAATAGTGTAAGATACGTTTTTGGTACTGACTAGTTACTTAAATTTATTTCAAAATCTGTATTTACAGAAATCTGTCTTGTCTACCGCGGTTGGTCACATTTTAGCCCCACACGAATATTAAAATGCAATAAAAATTTACTTAACTTACTTTGTGCATGCATTGATCGTCTACAGTACCCTCTAAACTCTAAACTCCATACCCAAATGCTTCGACAGACGTCTAAATAAAGTCAAAACTTTAGTGTTAACAAACCCGTTATTTTTTCCCGTGTTACGTCTACGCAAGCGTCGTATTTAAATTGTTTTGTATCGAAGGAGTCGTATTTTAGAATAGTAATAGACATCAAAATGAACGTAAAGAATAGTGCTACAATATTACGAGTATGTCCAAGCCTGTGAAAATGTGATAGGTAAGTGATTGTGTATAAACATTGAATAATACGACCGAAAAACTATAAAAAAAAAACTAGCAGAGATTAAGAAACAAAAACTGAAAAAATTCAAGTAGAAACATATATTTTGACTCTTTTCAGAAACAGAACACATTATAAAACTAAAGAAGACGGGTCTCCCCGCGACCACGGCTGGAGCAATCCGGTCGAAACGTCGGGATTAAATTAAATTAAAGGTAAATTCGCGAAAAATACCCGTCTTAGTTTTATAATGTCTTTTCAGAAACACAAGCAAGTTTTACCTAGCACGGTCTAGTCTCTTATTTTTAGTCTTTGTTAGAGTTCGTGGCTAAGTAATAACGGGCACACGGGCATCTTCAAGGTTAAGCGGCGCCTTGCCAAGGTCGGTCTGTGAATGGGTGACCATCAATTAAATACCTACTGAGTTTCCTCCGATATGATGATTAGTTTAGATTCTTATCTGCCATGTGAATCTTGTTACAAATCACATAGTTCCAGAAATCACTAAAAAACTTAAACTAGAGGCATTAAATGTCCAAAGTTACACACCAGCAATTGAATTACTTCATTATAGCGAATTAAAATCGACCTATAACTTAGTCATTTAAATTTTTTACTAAATTATAATTCCTTTTGAGCTACAAAAAGTCTTGTAAAAACATTTTCTAACGTCTTTAATTATAATAATTTATTAAATTCCGCTCGCCGCCCACACTGTGACCTCAGCCCTAGGCTAAAAATAATTAAGTTGAATGAGATTGCAATACATAAAACAATAATTATATTTCATCCGCGATAATAATGGGCACTTAATTAATAAATTCTTGAAGATTCCATTACTGTTGAGTGCTTCGAGTAAATTTGCTGGGTAGGTAGATATAGTGGCCGTGCCTCCATTGTGCGTAATTGCTTCAAAATGTTGTATCTTCATCCTGATACCATTTGGATTATAAAGTAGTATGTTTTTGAGTAAACTAGATAAGTAACATTCTGTTTCTTTGGCTTTATTGATGACTAGAGGACGTCATGCGGTTTCACCCGCGTTCTTCCCGTTCCCATGAGAATATGGGGATAAAATATAGCCTATGTTACTCGCTGATAATGTAGCTATCCATAGCTGAAAGAATTTTTCAAATCGGTTTAGTAGTTTTTAAGATTATTCGTTACATATAAAATACAACTCTTTCCTCTTTGTAATATTAGTTTAGATATAGACTAGAACATAAAAACTTTTTTGCAAAAAATGTAACCGACTTCACACAAAAAAGTGAAAAATAACTTTAGCTTCAGAAGTCGGTGACCTTTGTTTGATTGATTTAGTTTTTTTGTCACCGACTTCTGAAGCTAAAGTTATTTTTCACTTTTTCAATTTAATTGGAGCGTGATTTTCATCATCAATAGTCAGGTTTTTTAGTTGAAGTATTCCACTCAATTTTTGTTGAACTTGTTTTATTTAGAGCTACATTCCGCCTGTGACAAAGGATTATAAATTAACTGGTGAAATATACGTAGGTATTACATGTACATGTAATAGACCTCTGTATAAACCTATACATATTTCAGACATTGGGTACGTTTAATTCTGATCTCTATTACCCTGGTGACAGCTGTAGACTGTTGTTCTATTGGTTTTATTTTTATTTAACCTGTCCCACAGTTGGACAGTATAAGTTTCACCAATTCCTTCCAGAAACGAGTTTATGAAGGAATTTGGAGATTATTTTTAAAAATTGTCAATTTGTTCCAGTTGTTAGTGTAGTGTAATATGTAGTTTGTTATTTGAAGTGACCATAAAACATAAGAGATAGAGTCAGCATCACAATAAACGTGATTGTCGCGGTTTGCGGCTGCTAACAGTCCCCTAAGGTGCCATAAATGACGACTATGAGAATGTTTGTATCTTTATGTGGGGAATAAGAAGGTTGTACCTGTGGACTATGAAATATTCAGCGTCATTCATTATATAAGTTTAAGTAGAGGACAGTCTTTATGATAAACTTATTATTATTATAGTGTGTAACTTGCGTTTCACGTAGGTTGGCTGAATATATTTTGTTTAATAGAAAATGGTTCACAGACTTGCACAGTTATTCAAACGCTCGATTTGATTATAATTCGACTCGTCGTATGTCTGTCTTTATTTGGCATTACGAAAGCGAGCGAGTTAGACATGCATGTTGATCTTTGACCTAACATCCAGAAGTTCAAACTCAAGGTTTGCCAACGAGCTATAGAGCGTAATATGTAACTTGTTAAATTAACAGATCCTGTTCGAAACACAATACTGCGCTCCAATTTAATACCTGACGTGTGTCAAAAAGCTGCCCAATTCAAATGGGACTGGGCAGGAAATGTCCATCATTGCATGCGCCGCAACTGTGGTCCAAAATCGCGGGAAATTGGTCCTCTGGCACAATGAGGCGGGGTCGCGGCAGGATGAAGGAGATAGTGGAACGATCTGGACAGGTTCAGTCCGAACTGTAAGAAGAATATGTGGGTTTTCGAGAAATTGGAAAGAGTGGAAAGAGACCTTTGGCCAGGAGTGGGTATTTTCAGTATTATTTATTATAACGTATACACATAATTCTTTTTCCTCATGGGGGTGGTCAATGCTTCGTCTACGTTCAAACACGCCCACCAGTTAGAGTACTGTACATCTGACCTTTTTGGAAAACAGTATTACGAATAAGGAAAAAGATACAATGACAGAACAAAGTTTCAGTAGCTAGGTACAGCTACGCCCGTAGAAGACGTTTCTTAGAAGACGTTTCTGCTGTCACTATACTTAATTGAACCTTAATTGACAGATACATCCGGAAATAAGGCGATTTAAAAATGTATTTACTTTTTACGATTGAGAAGGAGGATTTACACGTACAACGCTTTAAAAATCACCTTACAAGGCCGTATCGTTAGCCCATTTTCGAGGAAAAGACGAACGCAGATGCGTGATACTCTTGCGGCGGGCGATCGTTTGCAATTTACCTCTTATAATCTACTGTGATTTTAGTCACCAGCCCCATGTGGCCGGTCGCCGCACGTCCGAAGACTTATGCTAGTCTACTTTTGGACTTGCAGCCTAGCCGAATTGCCATTTAGATGGTCGATTTTCGCCATGCTGCCTAGTCGTGCGGCGGAAATCGACCCATGTAAACCCCGCATTACATAACAAGTAATATTAACTTTAAAATTAAAAAAAAACCCCGCCACATAGTGTTACATATTTTTTAAGGTATTTTTTGTAACGGAGTTCCTTAATGCGGCTTATGGGTAGTGCGATTTAGTAGAAATCGTCACGTAACGAAATGCCGTATGCTGTGTGTGTGTGTAGTACGATTTGATACCCATTTTGAGGGAGTTGTGAAAAAAAAGGAAACCTCATTTTTTTGGTGGCGGCCATCTTGGATTTAAAATTAATTAACTGTATAGTATTCTAATTGTCAACCCATATTAAGCGAGTTGTTGAATAAATGTAATCCGACATTTTGTGGCGGCGGCCATCTTGGATAGATGTTTTCAAACTTAGCTAAGAAAGAACACTCCCGACTAATTTAAATTTAAAAAAAAATACAAAATCAAAATCGGTTCATCCGTTCGGGCGCTACGATGCCACAGACACATACACAAACATACACAAAGACACGAAAAACTTATAACACCCCGTCGTTTTTGCGTCAGGGGTTAAAAATGATGTTTCGTAAACAGTTCATTTTGTAGATCATTTTTCTAAAAGTAATTACCTACTGAACAGAAATCTCACAACGCTAGAGAGAGCACCCAGGAATTCCGTGGGACGACTGAATCAACCCAAGCCCGGCGAGGGACGAGCTATAAATTAAATCTAAATCCGGATCAAAACCAATTTGATACGTGACTATATTTGAAATTTCAGATAGAAGTAGGTAGGTATAGTGAAGGTACCTCCTCGTGTAGTGAGGGTCTGCTAGTGAGCCCGTTTGAGTGATCAGCTGAAGAGGAAATCGTGTTTGAATGTAGGTAATTAGTGTCCTACGTAGTTTATGGTGATTTGTGAACCCAGGTGAAAATTAGAGAGTTTTCAGATGAGTTCCGTTCCTTGGTGAGTCTGCTGTCTCACCATGGGTATCATGTATCCCAATAACTCTCTCTGCCTGCGCACAACGTTGGTCCATTGCGGATTGGTTCTTACATGTACAATGTTTGGTACTACGATGTTGATACCGGTTTTTCTCAGGTAATGTTATTTAATATATCACTGAGTATAGTGCCTGTTTTTGTTCGAACCAACGAACTACAATTTGAAAGTCATGATAGTTACCAGTGCTACCACTGCTTCCTTCACACAATTTAGAACAACCTGCCATCATAAGTTAAAACCAGAACGAGAAGTATCAATTTAAGCTCATAAAAATCCACTAATCGTAAAGAAACTTCTTCCTAACACCAATGTTTAAAGAACCCAAAACCTGAAGCAAGTAGGTGATTAAACAAGAATGTAATTACTCCATTAAACATAATTACGATGTCGTTATCAAGTTTCAGGGCTCTCATAATTAACGTTAATTATAGATTAGCACCGGCCCCTTCAAACAGGAGAGTCATTTACCTTAATCAACGAACACTCATTTTTAGCGGCATGTGTTCTTATAAGAAAGAAATTATGAACAAACGATAGACGCTAGTGATAGCAACAAATTCTTAGCTAAACTCTGGTTCCAATTCAAAATAATCTATACTATATTATATTATTATTATTAATTATTAATCTATACTAATATTATAAATCAGAAGAGTTTGTTTGTTTGTTTGTTTGGTTGTACGTGCTAATCTCAGGATCAGTAAGTCAAGCAGTAGTGCTTCGAATTGAAAAAATATTTTTGTGTTGGATAGTCCATTTATCGAGGAAGGCTATAGGATATATGACATCACGCTACGACCATTAGGAGCGGAGCAGGAATGAAAAATGCAGCAAAAACGGGTTTTTTTTCCTTTCGTTTTATGTGACGCAGACAAAGTTGCGTGGGTCAGCTAGTATAATATAATAGAAGAAGAAGAGCGGATACGTACTATAAGAATCAAAATACCAGCACTGTGATGTTTTTTTAATGTTACAGCACCATGCTGAGATAGGAGCCTTTTGGCCTCGTACAGGACGAGTTTTGTTTTTTTTTTTATTTTAATCTTTTTATTTATGTTAAATTTTTACTAGTTTTAAATACTGTTAATTTGTGTGTGTATTTTCTTGTGCGGGCTACTAAATTATTTTTCTTTCTTTAATGTTTTAATCGTTTATTCAATCAAGCGGTGATTATAGATCACTGCTATTAGCAATAATAAGGACACTGTGAGCCATTACTTCAACACAGTCACATAAAATCGTGTGTTGTACAATACTCTCATTGCTATCATTCATGCTAATGAGCTCACTTACAAAACAGCAACGAAATAAAAAAACAATTTTTCTTCTCCAAAAAACACACTCACACAACCTTCATCAATATAAAAGTACACAAATAAACCATCCGTATATCATATGCTATGATATTAAACAGCCGAAGTAATAAACCCGACTAACTGTGAGAAGGGCGGAGAGATAGCCTATAAACAATACTAACAGCTATACAGAACCCAGAACCTGTTGGAACCTGAACACGAGTACGTAAGGGCGAAGTATGAAATTTAAATGTAAAATACGTCATACATCGCAATGCCAACTCACTTTCGAGGCTTTGAAACACGCGGGTATGTTATGATTAACTTTGTAAGTTTTAAAGATTACATAGATCTACCCTTTTTTTTTTTCACTCTGGGCGGAGCGGGAGGGAGTGTCAGACTCTTACTGACTAAAAACCATCCATGTTCCTTCCTCGCCTTTTACGTTCCGGGGCCGCGGTATCTCTTTCGAACAGGCCCGCAACCCCGGCAGGCTTCGGCCCTTGCGGGCCCCTCTCCTTTTGCTGACATCTCTTTGAGGCGCGCGTGGAACACGAACGCGCCGTCGTCGACACGGCCTGTCGTCGTCGTTAGATGGCCGGACGGCTAGCTAGCCCATAGCCAGCCGTCCACAGGCCCGCATCTACGGTGGCCGGTAGCCACCACGTGGCCCCCGACGCCCGGTGCGTCTCCCGCGGCGGCCGGGAAGAGAGGATCTCTCCCTCTCTCGTTCCGCCACCTCCTTTGCTAGCATGACTGCTTCGCAGAACATAGATCTACCCTTGATTAATTTAATCAAACAATTTTGATTTGGTCAGCCATGCATAAAACATATCTCGGAAACGTGGCACTTTAGAACATTTTTAGCCTAAACTTGTTTGAACACTGTTTTAGGCTTTCACGGCTTAAAACTAATCTTATATTATCACTTACGGGATATCTTAGTATAATATAAGTAGTAGTATATCCTAATATAAGTTTAAACTTGTTTGTATTGATACCAGCTGTCGATTAACACATAAAAGTGACCACAACTTTGAACAAAAAGGAGCTCGTGGCTAAATAATATCAGCCGCTCGGGTCGATCTTTAGGTTAAGCCATGCCTTGCCTAGATTGATCTGTGGATGGGTGACCACCCTTACATACCGAGTTTGCTCCGTGCCTCGGAAAGCACGTTATGCTGTTGGTCCCGGCTGTCATTTATCCATTTTTGACAGTCGTTACAGGTAGTCCCGAAAAGTCTGGCACCAGTCTTACCAAGTGATATCGTATTTCCCAGTATTTACTGGGTTGTGGAGGTCGGATAGGCAGTCGCTCCATGTAAATTACTGGTATTCAGCTGCATCCGGTTAGACCGGAAGACGACCCTAACATAGTTGGGAAAAGGCTAGGCAGATGAACTTTGAAAAAAACGAACAACCCGTACCGTGCACCTATGTTTTGATGTTTCATACGTGCTTATATGAAATGAATTTAGTATTCAAATAATTTCTGTGTTCATTTCTGCCCTGAGGACTACATTGAGGTCAAGAGTAGGACCATTATATATTTAAAAAAAATGGGAGAAACAGCAGCATGAAAGAAGGTAAAACCAAAGAGATTTAGAAGAGTGAGAATATTGAATATTAAATTTAGAGCAGACATTGAGAATATTGCCATGCAAATCATAATACCAAATTTTTTGTGTCATGCTCTGCCGCGGAGCCACTATCTTGGAAATCGAACAATTATATCGTAAAATGAAGTACGTCGAACGTACAATATGTACGTATATTATTATTGCTGTACGTGGATTAAGTAATGATAAAATAGACATTGATTGTGGCTCTGCTGGGGAGCATACTCCCCAGCAGAGCCACGCGAAACACGTACTAAGGAAAGATAAACACTACGGTTTCATAAAAGCTGTTGTACGAGTAGTGTTTATTGCGTACGTGTTGAAAAATATCATAATTAGTAAGTGGTTTTATTTATATTAACTAACTAAAATTTTCATAGAAAGCGCCTGATTATTTCGTGTCAGCAAAATGTTTTCTGGCATTGGTGATTAGGTGTACCACTATAAATTGGCAAGGGCCACATGAACGCACAGTGATATTGTGTACAAGTGAAGTGTTTACTAACGTATTTCTTTTCTAACCGACGTAAAAAAAGAAGAAGGTTTGTCAATTCGACCTTATATAATATTTTTTATGAGTGTCGTGGATAACTTCATCGTTTAGGAACCGATTTTGATGATTCCTCTCGTAGCGGCGACTAGTGAGTTTGTTATTTATTTTAATTATGTATTTTAAAGCACTATTATGGAGCCGAAAGACAGTCGAGGAACTTTTCAATGATTTACAGCAATCACCTGGTGTTTGGTCTTGATTAATTTGTATTGATGAGAATTTTACACCTCGTTGGGTAATGGCTGTCATTAGGGGTCTGATGATGAAGACGAAGGACAGTTAAGGGAACTTCTCAATGTTTTACAGTAGCTACTTTGTCATCGTCATCATCAGCCGAAAAACGTCCACTGCTGAACATAGGCCTCCCCTAAGTGTCGCCACATTGACCGGTCCCGTGCGACTCGCATCCAGCGGATTCCAGCAACCTTCACCAAGTCATCGGTCCACCTAGTGGGAGGTCTTCTGTTGAGTTTACTTACTTACTTTCAAGTCTTGGGTTTTTTTGTTTGTATTTTTTCAAGTCAGTTTACTGACACAATTTGTATTCCATCATATGTATGTTAATCGGCAGTAGTAAGGTATACAATCAAAATCAAAGCATTTATTTCAAGTAGGCCAAAAATTAAATGTAGCTACAGTCCCAGTCACAAGACATAAATACTGTGAAAGTACTGTAGTTGCCCATTCCTTAGCGTAGGTCTCTATGGAGAAGAACGGGCAAGAAACTCCATGGACACTCTTTTAAATCAAATTATTGTTACAAAATCTTGGTTACATCATTCATGTTGAGATGGTAAATTATGTGAGAACATAATTTACCATCTATCATCATTTGACATAATTCATAAGGGTAAAACAACTATTTTATGAAAACGTTTTACAGCATCGTGTCTGTTTCTTACATTCTGCAGTGATTTTAAGTTTGGTATAAAAGGTGGTTCACGTGTTTCGCCATCTTGCATAGAAGCATTAATCATTTTTCACTTCTCATGCTCTAAAAGTACGCCATTATAGCCCTACGAAGCGGGATTAAAGTGACCGTTTATTCTCTAAGGAGTAAAAAGTAATTTGAAAATGGAACGATCTTTTACTCTGAAACATGGTCACAAAAGAGTACCTTGTCAAAGGTTTTATTTCAATTTCGAATTGGCTTGCAAATAGAAAGCGGTATATTGAAAAAAAACAAATGAACTCTTCAACGCGGGAAAATTTATGGTTGTTTGTGTTGATTTTGAAAAAGTATGTGGAATGCCTCTGTTGCTAGCCGCTGCAGTAATGTAGGTACTTACTGTAATTATCTGCGGAGTGTGGATCATCTTCATTGCGAGAATTTTGAGAGTTTGTGTTGTATTTTAAATTGTTAATCTGTGACTGACCTGATAGAAGAAAATCTGACTGCTCAGTTCAGAATTTTAGTCGAGTGTAAATTTGTTCGGTTTTAAATGACTATTTTCTCGCACTCGAAGTGAAAAGTACAGTTTGCACCTCGAGACTAAACGCCAATTTAATATACCCTCGCTTTCATTGCCTCCCTCGCAAGCTCGGGAGTCAAACCACCTCGGGTATATAATGGCTTCGTTTAGTCCCTCGTTATAAAATATACTATTGTTTCGCATGACACTGGGATATTCGTTTTGCATTTTTGAAGCTAGTTGTTTCGTTTTATATGAAGACAGCTTATTTTTTGAAATATGAATCATGTTTCTATCGACATTTCGAAACGAACATGTGATCATGACGCTATCACTATTCCCTTTGGTGGCGAGATTAATTTTGCCATTGCATTCTTTACATGTGCCTGTGCTCTTAACATGGTAATTATCAGTAACAGAGCAATTTTTGAAAGTCCATACACAACGATTAGTTGTGTAATGCCAAATCCATTCACAAAAAACACCGCTCCACTTTCCCTTAGGCATCCTCCTCCTTCTTTTGTGAATAATTCCAGGTTTCTGGGCATCATTAGTTACCAGTGTAGGTTTCACGTTGTGCCACGCATCTTGGTCTACAATAAAATTCTCCACATCAACGTTATTACCGATGTTATCGCTACTTGAACTAGCATCGTCCTCAACCTTTACGGATTGATTATCTTCGCTTTTAGAACCTGCATTACCCTGGAGATTTTTATCACCAAAAAAATCTTTTAAGTTCCTCTTTCCGGGGTTGCGGGTCTGTTCGAAAGAGATACCGCGGCCCCGGAACATAAAGGGCGAGGAAGCAACATGGATGGGTTTTAGTCAGTAAGAGTCTGACACTCCCTCCCGCTCCGCCCAGAGTGGGAGAAGTCATTTGATGATTTCCCATCCCAAAAAAAAAAACCAAAAGCATTATACCTTTGCAGAAAGGTATAATGCTTTTGGCGTCATTCGAAACGACAAATTCTTACGTATCTCCTTAAAAACGAAACCCTCACTTGATGGCAACTTTTCACATTAGTAAATAAATGTTTGAAGTCCATAAATGCTGCTTTTTGTTCTTCCAAGCACACTGACAAACATTTTGCGCTTGTAATGTAATACGTAATATTTATTTAAATAACACTGGAAGACAACGCAAATTCCCATTGAACACTCACAGAGTATATAATCACTATGTGAACACTAATGACATTAATCTTTCTTAATATATATAAATCTCGTGTCACAATGTTTGTCCTCAATGGACTCCTAAACCACTTAACCGATTATAATAAAATTCGCACACCATGTGCAGTTCGATCCAACTTGAGAGATAGGATAGTTTAAATCTCAAATTATGAGACGCAGACGAAGTTGCGCGAGTCAGCTAGTGTTTTTATATATTTCAAAAACTTCAAATGTTTTCTAAGACTACCTCCTCTGTAATTCAATTAAAATGTAAACAAACAGAATATTTGCAAACTACAGTTGAAAATAGGTTGAATATAAATTAATTGCGCATTCGAAAAGAAAATTAATCTAATAATATGTATTATGTAATAAATAACATGCTAATTTTCTCCGTTCATAATATTTATAGTGATGCGCCTAATCACCAACGCTACAAAACATTTTGCTGACACGAAATAATCAGGCGCTTTCTATGGAAATTTTACTAAGTTAATATAAATAAAACCACTTACTAATTATGATATTTTTCAACACGTACGCAATAAACACTACTCGTACAACAGCTTTTATGAAAAAGCGTAGTGTTTATCTTTCCTTAGTACGTGTTTCGCGTGGCTCTGCTGGGGAGCATGCTCCCCAGCAGAGCCACAGTCAATGTCTATTTTATCATTACTTAATCCACGTACAGCAATAACGATATACGTACATATTGTACGTTCGACGTACTTCATTTTACGATATAATTGATCGATTTCCAAGATAGTGGCTCCGCGGCAGAGCATGACACAATTTTTTATTTATTTTGACACTCAATTCTACCTGACAAACCGGCGTATGACACTAGACGGAGCGCGTTGTAACTAAGTAAACTAGTAACAATTATTGTGTTGTATTTAATTATCGTACATTGAGGGTAGCTTTATAATAATGTTTAGTTCGCATGCCGTCCGTTTAATAAATCAGTCTTTAGGTAGCAACACCGTGTTTCACTTCATTGTGACATTCGAATTACGCTATCGGAAGTAAGCAATCGACATTATCAACGTGGTTTTACTTGTGTTGTGGTTATAGAAGTATAAATATGGAACACGCGAGACTACCGGCCGAACTGGTGTGGTCCAGTGAACCACGCTTACGTGGCCAAAGTGGCTAAAACAGTTTAGGGTTTTTCTAAAAGCTTCAGTAGTATAATATTCAACGAAGTTAAGAATGTTCTTAAAATTAAAAATTAAATTTATTTCATCACCGCTGCTCTCAAACGGTGAAGGAAAACATCGTGAGGAAACCGGCATGTCCTAGAACCAAAAATTCGAAGGCATGTGACATCTACCAATCCGCACTGGGCCCGCGTGGTAGATTATAGCCTATTCCCTCTCATTGAGAGGAGGCCGTGTCCCTGCACTGGGAACATTATGGCATATTGGCTGATGATGATGATGATGATGATGAAGAATGTTCAAGCCAGTTTGCTTATTAACTTAAAAGGCGCTGCGATGCCTTCTTTTATTTCATTTTTTCGTCTAGTCCCGTCTTTCGCTCGTACATTTTTGAATGTGTTTGGAAAAAATACAAGAATGAATAATTTTACACTAATACGTATGAGGACATGACACAGACATAAGTAACGAACTAATGACAGTTCTCGTCATGCACAATGTCTTACTGTCCATTAACGTCACGTGTTTAGGTCCGCTTTAGTAACCTAATCCTGCAGGTATTCCCCAGACGGGCGGGTCTTAGCCATTGTCTAACAGGATCTAACTGCAAACAGCCTTAATAGGATTCCACTGTCAGGCCCGTTAACACAATCCCTGAGAAGACATTTGCGAAGGCGACATATTATACCGTCGGTAAAAGGCGTTGTATCAACGGACGTCAGATAGTATCTCAGCAAGGAACAAACAAATTAATTGGCGGTTGGCTCAGACGTGATGAAAGACGATTACACAACTACTAAGCATGCTTCAGGTTTATAACACCAGCCTATTTTTGTCCCACTGCTGGGCAAAGACCTTGTTTCGTACAGATAAGGCTCGAGTACTGATCGTGCTTCGGGGTATCCGTGAATAAGTCAGACAGGACTGTATAAGTCATAACAAGTGGTAACGTGATGAGTGTAGTACAAATAACGAAGTGTTTATGTGACAATCCAAAACACTCCAGTTCCACGTTATAAATTAGGGCCGAGTTGTTATACTGGTTACCTTTATACTGTGCCAAAAGAAACTTCGTTGAATAACGTCGTGAGGACACGTACGACGTTTTCTATCATAAATAATGTAATTTATTGCTAAACTGTTTCTCCTAGATAGACATGAATAACTTAGCTGAAAGGATGAACAAGCTGAATTCAATATCATAATGTTATTGTTGGTTCTCCATTCTTCCTCATATTTTATGGGGTTTTGCCAAGCGTGATACAATATCCGATTTAGGAGTGATATATGGGTCTAATCTGAACATTATCTTTTTAGTTATATTGTTGGTATAACAAAGG
Organism: Xestia c-nigrum; assembly: GCA_916618015.1. Taxonomy (NCBI): domain Eukaryota; kingdom Metazoa; phylum Arthropoda; class Insecta; order Lepidoptera; family Noctuidae; genus Xestia; species Xestia c-nigrum. The sequence goes on along the minus strand of OU745251.1, from coordinate 719,481 downwards.
TGAAGAAGTTAGCCTGTAAGTTTTTTTGAGTTTGTTTTTACCATCTGGTAGAATTGGGAGGTAATTCTTTATAAACAACAGAGAAATTACCAATGAAATCAATCCCAAATGAGAAAAACATCACGTGGTACTTATTTACTGTTTACTCAAAGCGTTCACGTTTTGAATATCGATCACTACAACAAGCAATAAGGATAATGTTCTACAAATACATAAAAGAGCCAATCTTGTTATCTATTATAATCATCTCTTTAGAATTCATGTTTAAATTTAAGTCTTCCCCATTTTCCTGCCTGAAACTCCATTTTATGTCAGCGCAGTCTGATTTGTTCTTGCATCCACATTTCTTCGCTATTACCTTACTAGTCACTTGCTTCTTGTTCACTTTCACACATTTATACTACTACATTAAAGTCACAGAATGAGTTCAAGCATATATTTCGCAATAACTAAATTAGCATACCGCAGTCCACTCGCTGGCTTTGTGGCCCTACTCCATTTACTCAGTAAAATATAGCACCTGCAATGCCATTCCGAGTCCCTCTGTTAAATATTGATGTATCGCGCATCGCCTTGCTGGGAATCGACGCCGTATACTTGCGATTAGGTTTGTGTCTTGATTGCAATCCTACATAATAGGATAGGTATTGTCCTGACAAGACAATATTACCACCATACACAGCAGCATTGCTTACTGAAATAATATAAAAAAATCTTCTGTTTAAATCTCTTTAATCCGTTTACACACATGAGTCTCGTAGCACCGTAGCACCGTAGCACGGCGTAGCACTCCGTAGCGCGTAGCACTTCGTAGCGCCACGCTTTATTGGACATGTTATTTGTGGAAGTTAGCTAGCTCATTGTCAGTGGACGTTATACATACTCACAAAGAACCTCTCATAGTGGTTAATACAATTTTGCAAACATCGTAGTCGTAGTCTACTACGAAGTTACTACTATATTTTACTGTAAAAAATGAGTCTCTAAAAGTATTCAAAAATATGTGAAATTACATTTTCCCACAAAACATAGATAAACAAAACACTGCGAAGAACATCACAACAATACAATATTCAATGATATTTGCCCGTAACTGACGATTGAACTGTAAACCTCACCCAACGCTTGTCCTCAACAATACGGCGGTCGAGTTAACTGTTGACAAAATAAATCATTTGTGTGACGAAACAGTGCCAATTAATGTAGCAAGTGACAGCCAATTAAACAAATGAACGATTTACCAGAAATCTGAGGTGACGGGAATATGATGCTTTTGAAACGCATTTCCACTCATTACTGATTTACAATTGTGTTTATCAGTTACTAGCGGACATCACGCGGTTTCACCCGCGTAGTTCCCGTTCCCGTGGGAGTACGGAGATAAAATGTAACCTATGTTACTTAGGATGAATGTAGCTTTCCAAAGGCGAAAAAGTTTTTGAAATCGGCACAGTGGTTTTTGAGTTTATTCATTACAAATGTACACACGCACAAAATTAAATATTTTCTCGGTATAAGATTATTAATGTAGATATTTAAAAGAAGGCGGTAGTGGCGGCCTGGAATCCAGATTTCTACCCGGTTGGTGGCACTAGGTCATCCCCCAATAACCCTATTGGTAGAGAGATGATCATAAAACAATAATTCCAAGACACCAACCTCTAAATAAAAAAACTTGTTTTTGGGCCTGAAAATGTCATATTAGATTTTTAGTTGCTTTGAAATCAATTAATAGTTGAGTCATTACGTTGACTAAACAGTGACGTCATAGCGTGCTATTGCCATACAAAATCGATTATGGAACCGCGTTTTGACAGCTTTGTCAATTGATTGGTTTGTCATATACCCTATTACAAGGGACTTGAAGTAAACTAGCAAAACATGGGTGTACTATACATTTATGCCTAGCCTTTAGGTGATCTCAGGCGTGATGATAAGTTGTGATAATACAGGATTTTTGTAATAAACTACAAGTGCAGGTCGAAACCCCTTTTTTACTGAAAAAAACTTGCTGTTATAGTCCATCACATCATCATCTCCCTAAACTTTTCCCAACTATGTTGGGGTCGGCTTCCAGTCTAACCGGATGCAGCTGAATACCAGTATTTTTACATGAAGCGACTGCCTATCTGAGCTCCACAACCCAGTTAACACTGGGAAATACGATACCACTTGGTAAGAATGGTTGTCAAACTTTTTGGGTCACTGTCTACCTGCCAAAGATAGACAAATGACAGCGGGGACCAACTGGTTTCCGAGGTACCGAGGAAACTCATTATGTAACTACTACTTCTGACTTATAATTCTTGATAATTATTAATAAATAAACTAAACTAAGGGCGGTCACCCATCTACAGACCAACCTAGGAAAGCACGGTTGAACCTAAAAATCGGCCAAAGCGGCTGTTATTATTTAATCACGAGCTCCTCCTTTTTATAGTACGGTCGAACAAGCTACATATTTGGTTTACACTTTACAGTGTAATTTGTGGGTTGAACTGTATACCAATTAGCTTGTTCGACCGTACATCCATTGGTTAGTTTATGAAAAAAAAGGTGGATTATTTTTCATGTTCTATTTAATTAATAAAACCAAACGAATCCACTACGTAAATCAGTCCGTTCTACTTTTCCCTACAACCTGTGAGAAATAGTTCCATAGTACTCTACAGTAATGCAATTTATCAACTTTAAACCAGCGCCATATTTATGCAAAACGTAGCTTAAAGTTTCAAGTAGTGTTGACGGTAATTATAACTTTACTTAACCTTAAGTTAACCTATCGGCGAAAGCTTTTCAAAGGAATATCGAATCTAAAGAATTCAGTTTATTTTATTTCAATACAATTCTGATTGAAATATATATTTACCTGTGTTGGATATTACTTTAGATGTAGTAAAGAAAATTGTAGGAAAGTAGGTTTATGTGACTATTCTTAGACTTAATTGGCATTTCTACCAAAGGACCAATCATTTATAACACAATTTGAATCCTGTTTACAAAAAGGAATGCTGAGACGGATTTAATATTAGTAAGTGGGTGTAGATCAGAGCAATATGGATTAGACTGAAAATACCTTATTGGGATCAAAAATAAATCCGCTACACAAGTTCAAGTGATTGTGAGCAAAAATAAACAACAACAAAAAATGGTAATAACGAGAGATTTGTGAAAATTATGTACTCTATTTTTTTAACAAATTCTCGATGAAGGACGGAATGGGAAGCCGTCACCTCCTTCTGCGAAGCAGTCATCCTAGTGAAGGAGGTGGCGGAACGCGAGAGGGAGAGAACTTCTCACCCCAGCCGCCGCGGGAGACGCACCGGGCGTGCACCGTAGGCGCGGTCCTGTGGACGGCTAGCTATGGGCTAGCTCGCCGTCCATCCGTCTTATGATGACAGGCCGTGTTGACAGCGCCAGAATGTTACACACGCGCCGAGCTAGAGATTTCAGCATAATGGAGGGGCCCGCTTTTTATTCGGATGGGAAATCATCAAGTGACTCCTTGAGAGCGAGTGTCAGATTTTAACTGACTAAACTATCACAACACAACTATACCTGTGTGCCAAATTTCATTCAGATCCGTTTAGTGGTTTTGCGTGAAAGAATAAAAAACATCCATCCGTCCATCTATCTATCCACTTTCACAAATTTGCGCATTTATAATATTAATCAGTAGGAAGTAATCTAAGTAGTCAAAAAAAGGTTTTACTAAAACACTCATCCAAAAAATATTTACTGAAAAACTTCTTTCTTCGCTTCACGAAGATAACTGTTTTTATGCATGTTTCCATGTTCACTATTTTTACATATTCCAAACAAACGCACCCATTTCATCAGGTTGTCTCAGCACCAGAGGGGTCATCACATTTGCTATCCTCTAAGATTATTCAGGACCGACCTTGTATATTATCCCTATATTATTCACCGTGCATGACGTGCGAGCATCGATTGCAAGGTGTTCACATTATGCAACCTAGTGGTATGCAGAAGCATAACTCTTAATGAAAAAAATTATAGGGTGGGACTATCGTCTCTGCGGCCGAGACTTATGAACTTGTTTCTTGTTTCTAACTTCTTATAACACTACTGCCCAACTACAAGTGCTAGAAGGAGAAAAGGACTTTTTTTAATAACCTTGTTTGTCCTCCTCCATATCCTTATCTTTCTAACCACCTCGCCACCTCTATAAAGGCCGGTTTCAGCGGCGCTGTCCAGTAAGACTTAAACCAGTGTCCAGTGAGAACTTAAAAACACGTACCTACTAAGTGATATTTTTCACACATGACACCGCACATCCACATGAAGAGGCGGTGAGGCGGTAAACACGTGGCATCGAGTGAAACTTCTGCACGTATATCTCTGATAGGTAAGCACATCTAAGATACATCAATGCGTACATAAGTCCACGATGGTTGGTATAGGCTGCTGCGTTCAATCGCAGCCGTATAATTGACGTCACGTGTCCGAGGATTGCAATTCGGAGGAGAACCGTTAAGGCTGCGCCGCCAGGTGGAGCTGTGTGTACTGCTGTGATTTGACTACAAGATGTGACATTCCTCATTCATTCATTTCGGTAAGAGTTACTTGCAGGTGTATGTTTATTTCATTTGGATCTAACTTGGGCTCACCACCTTAATCTAATGAGTACTCTTTCCAATCTCTTCTGATACACATGTATATTGTTATTGTTAATAACTTCAGTTTTCCGTTCTTCAGGATAACCAAAACCAAACCGAAAACCCTAAAATTCGATGAAATGAGACCTCCACCTTTTTTTCGGATGTTTAATCTTCAAATGACTTCTCCCGCTCTGGGGGAGCGGAAAGGAGTGAGAGACTGACTAAAACCCATTCATTTTCTTTCATCGTTATCTGTGTTCTAGGGCCATGGTATCTCTTTCAAACAGTCCCACAGCCCCGGGGTCCCACGGCCCCGGATGGGACCTTCATCTAATCTAAGAGAAATCTAGTCCCTCTGCATTGAGAACATTAAAAAACATGAACACTGTGCAACCCCAATACATCATAAGTTTTCAATTTATCTCCCCAATCCAACACAGCATTTCGTGCGCAATAGACAATGCCAACATTGACAATAGACAAATCAGCCTTCAGCAACAAGGATAGTTTTCCCCAAAGAGGTACCATTTTATCTTATAGTGAAGACTTGAGGTCTCTCCAGGGACGTTAGGTTGACCTTTTCCCAATTGTTCTCGGAATCAAATCACCAGTTACCCCATGCAGCTGGTGCTTTGATTATACATAGTTTTTTTGGAAACGTTCTATTCAATTTTCAAGAAATTAAAAAAAAATGTTTCGAAAATCTATCAAGAACAGCGGAACGTACATGAGGTATTTTCAGATACTCCTATGAGGAATCTAATAGTTTTTATGTCGTCACAATTTGGACCACCCTGTATAATGATGATGGTGTAAAAGGTGTTGTAAATGAGTACCTAAGGCAAAATTTGTGAGCAAAGAAAGACGTAGGAAATATCAGTTCACCGGCCCTACTTACAACATGTCACTTATACTCTTCTATTACACAAATAAATAATGAATTGCAAACACCAATTGATTTCATTTTCATCAAATAAGTACTTTTGGTAAACATAGCGGACATTTAGTGCTAGTTAGCACTAAACAAGGCCTCTCTAAACCGTAGCAATTAAATCGGAATCGCTTTAATTATTAACCCCAGTAAATTTCACTAGTACGGTGCTTTACGGCCATTAGTACAGGATATTGGTGCATTTGCAGTAATTGTCGGATTTAATTGACAGAGTTGGTAGGAAATGGAGTGATAATCACTTAACTGAACTTAATTGCCACTGATGAAACTTTCAAGTCACATACTACGCTTACACACTTACAGCACTTTAGTGTAATAATTAAAATACAGGGTGTAAACAATCTCATCCAGAAGCCGTCAACCGAGCATTCTGTACATCAAACTAAGTTACTTTACGCAAAAATTGTTCCTGGGAATCGACTTTTTTTAAGGGTGAAAACACATGTTATGTGGTAGAACTCAATGTAACGCAATCAAAACATTGTGCTAATGGATGGATCTAATAGTACTGAGGTCGTGGAGGTGTTATAAGTAAAAGTCTTATATTAAAAACTTGTATTTAAAAACTACTTGTCTAAAAGTTAGAAATTGATATCTCCGTAACTAGAAAAGCCAGGTATGATGTGGAACAAAAAAAATATCGCAATGATGGGGAGAACAGGATCCTTTCGGTTTCGTTAAGAGGAATTTTACACGCTTTATACTGAAAATAAAGTGAATTAATATTATTTTTTATTTCTTTTGTGGCCACAGTTATCGTGATTACTGGTTAAAAACATTTTGAGAAAATCGGATCACGGTATCAGTGGATACAACTCGCCGTGATCCGTGGATATAGATCGGTGGAGACAAACCCAAACAACCTAGTAATAAAGTTAGTTGTATCCAAGAGTAAAATGTATTGTTTTTCCACAAACACCAAAACACACAAGATAAATTGATACCTACCTTGAATGTTGAAAAAGGATTTGAAGTTCAAAGTGACGTACGGTTGATCGTACCGACATAATAATGTGACGTGCTTTAACCAAATGTGTTATGATTTTAATTCAAATCTAATTTAATTTAATTTTCCAATTTTATTACTAATGTGAGTTGATGTTAATTTTATATTTTAAGTGCTACTATAATTTTGTTTTGTTTGCTTGGTTATACATTTCATTATGCATGCTGTGGTCTCCTGTAAGTGAAGGAGTACCTACGTGCTACTTTTGTCGTCGTTTTTTTTTCTTGTTTTGTGTATATACACAAAACAAGAAAAGAAAGTGAATACGAAGAATAAGAATATTCTTTGTTGGAGATACTAAATACATAAATAAATAAACCTAAGTTGTCACTCCATGCAGTAACCAACTCTGTGGTTATTATCCAAATTCATCATTATCATGTAAAGTGTGCTGCAGCGCATAGAAATATACCTAACGCTAACGAGATAACTATCAGTATTCCGAGATGCCAGTATTATTATATACTCTAAATAACTATTTATGTTTGTATGTATAATCTGCACATGTACCTACCATCGTTAATGAAGATCAAATTAACACCTGGTATTCTGTTTCTCATTATGTTAAGTAATTTGTGCAATTAAGCAGCCGGGCCTGCCTTAACGTACATAACATATTATGTATAGATAATACATAATGATGTATTTATGCTGAATACGAAACACTGTGTAATTTAATTTTAAACAGATACAAATGGATTTTGAAAGAAAATTTTATTTTATTTTCATTGGAACTTTTCCTCAACGTTATTCTATTTTATGGGAACTTTTCATAAACATAATTTTATTATCTATTATTTACGAGTAGGTAAGCTCATGCTTAAATTCGTTCAGAGAACGTATCGGCTATAACCTAGTTACGAGTATTTGTAAGTATTTAGGGGTTCCAAATACTTAATTACCATTTTCAATTTAGAACACAATAATCTGTCCCTGTAAATTTGAAAATCTGCGTGGATTTTTCACCCTGTAAAGCATGAAAAAAACCATCATCAAAAGCCTTAACAACAAAACTTTTAGACTAACCAACCTCCAAACTTTCAGTATCACTGAAAATTTCAGGATTATATTCTTTAATTCGTTATCAAAAGATGGCACGTCCTGATTAGAGCGAACTTTTCCCATTTCACCCACGGCGAACAAACCTACAATAGGAAATCTAATCTATAATTTCTTAATAATAGGCGGGGAGTCCGCACAGCGGCGTCAGAGCGGAAAATTAGCTTCACCAAGACACAATATAGATAGTTACAGAAGGTCCACTCTGTACAGCAATCGATTACACAAAAATATTTTACATTAACATTTCTATTTTTCTCTCACTTACACATTTTGAAACTGTCACTTTCAACAACATCGTCATCCTTGTCAACAACCGCTTGTTCCTTGGCCTATAGCCTTCTACATTTTAACCATGCTTCCTTGATCTGTGGGAGTCAGAACCAGGTCTAATACATGATCTTGTGAATGTCATTCACCTATCTAGCTGTTGGCCTACCAACAATAGTGATAGCTTTATCAATCAATCAATCAATAATTTTATTATCAGGCATCTTAAGACCCATAAATAAAATACACAAAATAACAACATAAAAACATACTAACACATAAAAAATCTAACTTATAAGCTATGAACACACACGAAGTGGAAGCGTCGTGTTACGCTGTGCGGTGTCTCTAGCCAAGTGAGTTGGTTACTTCTGATTGAAAGTCCTACGTTAAATTTCTTTGCTCACGCTTGTTTATAGCAAGTGCACGCGTACTTGCTACTGTCATTGATTTGGTATTAGCACGCGTCTATGTGTGCGTGCGCCATAGAGTATGGAGTTGACCTTCTGTACAAGCCTGTTAGATCACAGTTTGTTCTGCTTGAATGGTGACGCTCAAACTGAAAGCGAATGATAAGAGAAGTTGCAATGCACTGAGTTTTTGTTTCAAGAGAAAACTTGTTTCAATAGTACGGTTCGTAACGTTAGTTCTACCATATTTAGAAATCCTCTACCATTAACCCCACCACCATTCCCCCCACCATTCACCACCACCATTCACCATTCAGCATTTTTTCCCAAACAGTGTTTTCTTTACACACTTTATGTAAAGTTAACAATATCAGGGATTTAGGCATCATACAAGATAGCAAATTACTATTTGATCAACACATCGAGAGTATTGTTAAAAAAGCTGCGAAAGCATTGGGATTTATAATTAGAGCCTCAGCCTGTTTCCGTTCTTTAAAGCCAATCAAGGTTTTATATTGCTCGTTCGTACGCAGTCACTTGGAGTATGCATCTCAAGTCTGGAACCCTCAATATGAGACCTACAAGTTGCGTATTGAGGGAATCCAGAAAAAGTTTCTTAGATATCTTGATTACAAAGCGCACCAAGTATCTATAGATTATGAGCACCGTTGCAAGAAGTACAATTTCCTACCTCTTGATTACAGGCGGCTCATCAACGATGTTTGTTTTTTGATTAACATAGCGAATGGCTCGATTGACTGCTCTGAGCTTGTTACAAAACTAGCATTTCGCACTAACCTTATGGGGTTGCGTCGGAGGCCTCTTCTGAGTGTGCCTTCTGCCTCCACTAATTACAGGCGTAATGCTTATCTTATAAGAAGCGCTCGCTGCTTTAATGAATTGTCTAACGAGCTTGACATTGACTTATTTTGCACTAAGACGAGCGTAGCAAGAAAACTTCTAGCCAAATCATTTTTTGCGAATGAAGCACCTGCTAGTGGTACTCAAACATACATGTGAAAAACCGTAACTTTAACTTGTAGGCATTAGTTAATCGTATTTTTTATTATATATCTGTGGAAGCTTGTTATTAGCAACTTGATTATATACATTTTTACCTATTATTCTGTTATTAGTCTGTAAGCTTTCTTAAAATAAATAAAATAAAATAAAATAAAATTTAAGACGCTCTATTTGATGTAAGTAATTGGTTTTTTGAAAGTCAATTTTCCTCCGTTTAAGATGACAATAAAGGTGGACGCACACTTGTCCGCACCGAAAGAATTTTTCTCATCCGTATAACGTCATCTATTCGTCCAATTCGACTTGGATAAGTTTGCGAGGTTTTATTGGATTTCATGCAAATAATTCTAAAATTCTATAATTTCGTCTCGTTCGCTTCTTTCGGTTTTGATAAGTATGCGTTCACCTTGAGATTCCTGTTTCTATCTTATGTCTGGATAACTCTCAATAGGACTTCAGCACTCACCGTTAGGATAATTGAGTCGCTCACTGCGGAAGAGTGGCCTAATCCACAAATTTACAGCAACAGATTTAATTAGATATTTGTATACTAGACTATGGACCTTTAAAACTATAGTGGCCTAAAATCTGTGCAAGGCTTGGGCCACTATTCCACTGAGCGACTCAATTATAGACATAGTTTTTTCTTCAAATCTTCAATACTCTTTTCTAATTTAATACACAAAATATTGACACATTCGAAATGTCACAAAGAAATCAGATTAGATCTCTGAAAGGTATTTACCAAATTACTGTGACGTCACCCTAAGTACCTCTGTCGTTGATGCTTTAATAGAAAATAAGTAAAAATAAACATAAAGAATTATTTAAGATCCATCGTGAGTTATTGAATAAAATATTAATTTGTACATCAAAGCAAGACTTACGACTGACAATTTATTTATTTATTCGAAGTTTCAGACTTTTTGGACAGTAAGAAATAATAAATTACGTTAATCTTTCATTTGTTTATTGCGTATTTTATTAGATAAATAATTGAACAACAAATTAATGAGGCATCAGATAAGTATCTATAGACATGGATATTTTTCAATGACTGGCCAGAAATTTTAATACATTTACACAGACAAAAAAAATGTGTGCAATTTTTACACCGTGTTCTACGTTAACATAATGCAAATTATTTTCTTTAAAGTTCCGTACCCAAAGGGCAAAAACGGGATCCTATTGCTAAAACTCCACTTATCCTCCTCTCTATCTGTATGTCACCAGGGTGTATCACAACCGTGATAGCTAGACAGTTGAAAGGGGTTTGAATTTTTTGGCTGGATATTTTCCGTTTTGATTTTTTCCAAAGTATCGGCTACGCATAAGACCTAACTATAGCTGGTATCAATACAAATAAGAGAGATTTGAAATAAAATGTTCCAACCAAAGGGTCACGTTTCCGAGATATGAGCTATCAAAGTTAAAGTCCATTCACTGATGGCATCTTCAGCACAACTTTTATTTGATCAGACACGCATAAACGTATCACCCTTCATTAAAAAAAAATTCCAAGCCCTTTTCACAGAGGATTTGTATTTCTGTTGCCTCTAAAACAATAAATAATAGTAAAAAAATACAAGGACCACCTTTCACGATGATACGGAAGCCTGTTATGCGCGAAATCGACTCGCATTTTCTATACAGTTGGATATCGTGGGTAGACCGGCCTAACCGAGGTACCAAAATGCTGAGCTGTGGAGGTCAAGTAGGCAGTCGGTTTATGTAAAATACTGGTGTTTATATGCATTAGATTAGATTAAAGGCCGAGTCCTATAGTAGGGAAAAGGCCAGGCAAAATACATTCAACATTAGTTATATCTGCTACCAGCAATGGTCCAATATTTTAGGGTTTGGCCTGAAAATTCAGTGCCAATTGCGGTGAGAAAATTTCAAATTCTCATCATAAAGAAAAGCTATAAGGAGACTCAACATCTTAAAAGACTGACCACTTTCAAAGAGTTTGACGAAGTCTTGGAATAGTGGAACCCAATATGGTTAATTTTACAAAACTTTGCTTTTCAGCAGTTTGTTTAACAAGCAACTCTTGTCAAGTTTGAATCAGACTTTCTTGGCTTAACGTTGAATAAGAAGAAACCTTTGCATAAAATTTAAATTGGGACGAGGGTTCAAAGGTTCATTGTTTCTTTAAGGATTAATTTATAGTAATTGGTCATAAATCATTTATTGTCTGGCTTTAGTATTACTAAGATCGGTAAATCTGAAATCATAAAAACGCACGTTTGGTGAAATATTGCAACAGAAAATAATATGTTTTACTATTTATAACCACGAGGTCACGACAGAATATTAATAGCAGTGGCTTGCCTAGGTTGGTCTGTGGATGAGTGACCAACTGACCACCCATTACATATCGAGTTTCCTCCATTTCTCTAGTCCCGGCTATCATTTGTAGATATCGTATCCGTATACCGTATTACCCAGTATAAACTGAGTTGTGGAGGTCAGATAGGCAGTCGCTCCATGTAAAATACTGGTATTCAGCTGCATCCGGTTAGACTGGAAGCCGACCCCAACATATTTGGGAAAAGGCACGGCAGATGATGATGACTTTTTATAACCACATTTATCAACCCATAATCCATCAGGAACATCTCAGTCGCAGATTCTGGTTTTGCACCCGGCTGATGGCAACAGACCTGCTCCCTATTATCTGCTTAGGTCTTAAACATAACTAGTGACATGTGGCTGTACTATTAGATGCACTTCTGTGTAAACCTTTGGGTATTACAGGCGTGATGATCACCAAACACTACAAAGAATTGAGATTGATGTACCACTGGCTTCAAGTTTCTAGTTCGTCTCGCCATCTTTGCCTGTCTTTCACGCCATTACTTTTTATTATTTGACTACCCCTTGGTTTTTCTTTAACTATACTAATTATTAAGGCCAATGACCTTATGGCCAAGAGCCTCGCTGACCATCTTTCGAAGCTCTCCGTAGGCGACTGGGTAAAGGGCCTGATTCAGAAGGCAGTACTCCACGATACGGCTCGCATTGTGAGGAGATTCCTGCCTCTGGAGCCCTAACCACCGCAGCTTGGACCATGCTCCCGACACCGCGGACCACAATTTTTACACGACTGCCCAAAAAAAAGAGTGTTATGTTTTCAGGGTTCATGTATGTGTGTATGTATGTTTGTGAGTTTTTTTTACGTGTTTAAATTTGATAAGATTTTTGTGTGATATAATTGTCGCATCCTGGGTGGCCGAGATGCGAAGTATCGGGTCTTCTTCAAGATCATCCCCTCTACCGACGATCGTGTCCAAGCGTTAGGGTGCGCTTGCATTTCCGGAATTGATATGTTTAGTTTATAAAACGAATTGTTAGATGGCGCTGCTTGTTGCACTATGGCACTTTCAAAATGAAGTAAGTAGTTAAAATTAATAAAGGAGATGATAATAAAACTAAGAAACGAAACAACAAAAAAAAACACACGAAACAATCAAAAGAACAAACACAGAGAACATAAAATCCCGGAAGCAGAATAACAATCAGCTTGAAGGGCCGATCAGCCAGCTCTCACATCGCACACAAACTGTAGCTGGCAGGCTGGCACATGTCGCCAGATAGCCCATTTGAATTCATAATGGCGGCTCGTGCCAATCCAACAGATTACAGCGCACAATAACACGGGACTTGGGACAGATCCCGCGATACCGGCCGGCTGCTTGCACATGGAATAACACTGTTGCAGAAGGATTACCCGAAACAACATACAACTGCACACAGAGAATAGTAGTTCAGCAATAACCATCTATTTAAATCGTGTGAAATCTTGAAACGTCAACGTCATTATACGTATATCTTGATTATGAACCCCCGACTCAAGAACGGCGGAGTGTTATAAGTTTAAACGTGTCTGTGTCTGTGTGTCTGTCTGTGGCATCGCATCGCCCGGACGGATGAACCGATTTGGATTTTGTTTTTTTTTTTTTGTCTGAAACGTGGTAATTTGTCGGGAGGGTCTGATAAAAATCAGTCCAAGGTGGCCGCCGCCACAAATTGGCGGATTACATATTTATTCGACAACTCCCTCAATATGGGTATCAAACGAAAGGGCTTGACTATAAAATACTCTACACTATGATAAATTAAACATCCTAGATGGCCGCCACAACAAAATGACGAATTAACGAATTATTGTCTATTTAACTTTTGCGAACAGGAAGACCTCCCACTTGGTGGACCGATGACCTAGTGAAGGTTGCAGGAATCTGTTGGATGCGAGTCGCAAGGGACTGGTCAATATGGCAACACTTGGGGGAGGCCTATGTCCAGCTGTGGACGTCTTTCGGCTAAAAAGATGATGATGATGATGACATGGTGTCGGGGGTTTATAAAATTTTGAATTAAAGTTTACATAGATAAATAGATTCCTTAACTATTCAGCTTTTGTTCGCTTGTAGATTGCGATCATTAACTGTTTTTATCGCCAAGGTTATGAGGTGTCAAATTAAAGTCATTAATCCACGCGGATGGCTGGCAGTATGCAAAGTGCCAGTAGTACCTACCAACCCTTTTTTTTGTAAACTGGTATCTTATGGCATCCTTTCTATTCAAAACGAAATAGAATATTTATGAAAGTGCGTCATTTTAGCTTGTTGAATGAAGCTGGTCTTTTGTAACTATCTATTCTGTGTCCGCCTACGGCTTGCGCGTTCACATTGTCGGGACAATTGAGACATTGAGGGAAACTTGGGCCTTTTAATGCTTGAATTCACTGAATCTGCGGCGATAAAATTATTATTCTCACAATGATTTTTATAAAGACTTTTTGTATTTATAAGATCTCACAGAAGTATATTTAAGTAGGTACGTTCTTCGAATTTATAACACAAATTAATTTGTTATTGATGTTTCTAGTCGTCGTAGACAGTATTTTATTAAATTGACAATCCAGCAGCATAAAAATTGGAGCAAAGCGGTTTTCTTTTTTTTTACTTTTTCTCAGTAAGTTCCACGGTGTTATTATGTTGAAAATACAAACGTAGGTTTTCTCAAATAAATATAGGTAGACGCAGAACTTATCAAATTCTAGGTAACATTTGTTTCATTCATTACTTCTTTGAAGATTTATATTACAGAGTAATCTTAATTTCTTTTTAGATGTTACAAAATCGACCTACATTTTTGTTGTATATTATACACAGGCAAAACCTTCAAATAAATAAAGTAACTTAAAAAAATCAACAGCACTTCATACTGTGAAAGAAATAGGTCACTGCCACTGGCTACAGTTTCCGGCCCCAACAACATAGGGCCGAGGTTTGAGCAACATCTCTAGATCACATTGGTGAACGACGAAAATGAAATGAAAACGAATAATAATATTAACCATAATATGACCAGTGTCTGTTGCCTGTGATTACATACGGGACCGAAACGTGGTCGCTCACAATGGGCGAAAGGCTTAAAGTCACCCAAAGAGCAATGGAGAGGGCTATGCTCGGAGTTTCCTTGCGTGATCGAATCAGAAATGAAGACATCCGCAAGAGAACCAAGGTCAGCGACGTAGCCCGAAGAATTGCTAAACTTAAGTGGCAGTGCGCAGGGCACATTGCTCGCAGAACGGATGGCCGACCGTGGCAACCGCGAACTGGAAGACGACCACTGCTGGACATAGGCCTCCCCCAAGTGTCGCCACATTGACCGGTCCCTTGCTACTCGCATCCACCGGATTCCCGCAACCTTCACCAGGTCATCGGTCCACTTAATGGGAGGTCTTCCAACGCATCGTCTTCCAGTTCGCGGTTGCCACGGTCGGCCATCCGTTCTGCGAGCAATGTGCCCTGCTCACTGCCACTTAAGTTTATCAATTCTTCGGGCTACGTCGGCGACCTTGGTTCTCTTGCGGATGTCTTCGTTTCTGATCCGATCACGCAAGGAAACTCCGACCATAGCCCTCTCCATTGCCCTTTGGGTGACTTTAAGCCTTTTGATAAGGCCCATTGTGAGCGACCACGTTTCGGTCCCGTATGTAATCACTGGCAACACACACTGGTCATAGACTTTCGTCTTGAGACACTGCGGTAAGTTGGACGAGAAGATACCGCGCAGCTTCTCGAACGCTGCCCAGCCGAGTCGGATTCGACGATTGACCTCTTTCTCGAAGTTAGACCTACCTAACTGGACCGTTTGTCCTAGGTATACATAATCGTCTACAACTTCGAGTGTAGAGTCTCCGATCTTGATAGGAATGGGTATGACATGGGCATTCAACATGACCTTCGTCTTGTCCATGTTCATTTTTAGACCCACTCTTTTGGAGGCTCTACTGAGGTCATCGAGCATTGTACTGAGGTCCTCCATGGTCTCAGCCATGATCACAATATCGTCGGCAAACCGAAGGTGAGTGATGTACTCGCCATTGACGTTGATGCCTAGCCCTCTCCAGTCCAGAACCTTGAAGACATCCTCCAGTGCAGCGGTGAACAGTTTCGGAGATATGACGTCTCCCTGTCTTACACCTCGCTGCAGAAGGATAGGTTCAGAGGCTTGGTCCTGGAGTCGGACTGACATGGTGGCGTTTTTGTACAAACACTTCAACACCTCGATGTACCGATAGTCAATTTGGCACCGTTGGAGAGACTGCAGTACAGCCCAGGTTTCGATCGAATCAAAGGCTTTTTCGTAGGCCACAAACGCTAAGCAGAGAGGCAAGTTATACTCTTCGGTCTTCTGTATAACCTGCCGAAGCGTATGTATGTGGTCCACGGTGCTAAAACCTTTTCGGAAACCGGCTTGTTCGGGTGGCTGGAAATCGTCAAACCTGCGCGCGAGACGATTCGTGATGACTCTTGAAAACAACTTGTAAACATGGCTTAGAAGTGAGATGGGCCTGTAATTCTTCAACCGAGCATTGTCACCCTTCTTGAAGAAGAGCACCACCACACCCCTGCACCATGCCTGAGGCGTTTTCCCCTCGAGTATGACGGAATTGAACAGCTTCTGAAGGGCCTTAAGTACCGGTTTTCCACCCGCCTTCAAGAGTTCGGCAGTAATTCCGTCATCCCCCGGTGCCTTGTTGTTCTTGAGTTGTTTCAGAGTCATCCTAATCTCGTACAGGCTGACGTCCGGGATGTCTTCGGTATAGTGTCGGGTTAGTCTAGCTCTTGGGTCGTTTGCTACGTCGACAATGGCTTTGCTGGTTGACGTGTACAACTGTCCATAGAAGCTCTCGATCTCCCTCAGTAGCTCCGGTTTGGCGGATAAGATCCTGCCATCGTCGGTCTTCAGTTTCGTGAGCTGGCTCTGCCCAATAGCCAGATCTCTTGAAAATACTTTGGAGCCTTTGTTCCGCTCGATCGCGTCTTTAATACGCTCGGTATTAAAGCGGCGGAGGTCGCTCTTTAAGGATTTAGAGATCCGTCTATTGAGCTGCCGGTATTTCGACGCCTCATCTGAAGACTGCAGGATCATCTCACGCCGCTCCTTCATGAGCTCGAGAGTTTGATCGGAGAACCTCTTTTTCTGATCTGTACGACGTGTCTTGAAGAACTTAGACCCGGTCGTATGGACAGTTTCCACGTACCCATCGTTATATTCGTCCACTGAGCCGCCTAGGCACTCGAAACGATTCTGGAGTTCGAGCTGAAAGCTCTCGGGGTTTTGGATTTGGATCTGTGCTGGACGGAGCGTAGACTTCATCAGTCGAGACCTTTCTAGCTTGATATTGATGTTCAATGTGCCTCTTACCATGCGGTGATCGCTCCCGGTTTTCACCGAATTGATCACAGAGACATCATTGAACATTTGCTTCTTGGTTGACATGATGAAGTCGATCTCGTTTTTTGTTGCACCATCTGGGCTCGGCCAGGTCCACTTCCTGTGCTCACGCTTTTTGAAGAAGGAGTTCATCATATAGAGGCCCTCCTTCTCCATAAAACTAGCCAGTTGGTGGCCCCGGTGGTTCCGACGTCCAACTCCAAATTGCCCCACCTGCAGCTCATCCCCGTCTCGTTTGCCCAGTTTCGCGTTGAAGTCCCCCATGACAACGGTGAAGTGAGTTTTGAAACCATGCATGGCTTTAGAGATATCCTCATACATGGTCTCCACTTCGTCGTCGGGGTGTGCCGAGGTCGGGGCGTAGACCTGTATTACCTTCAGCGAATATCTTGAGGATATTCTGAGTATAAGGTACGCCACCCTGGTCGACACACTCTCGATCTTCACCACGTTGTTCACAAGGGACTTGTGGACGATAAACCCAACACCACCCTGGGACTGGCGGTCGCCCTCTCGGAAATAAAGCAGGTTGCCGGATTTTAGGATTATCGTGTCCTCCCCCTCTCTTCGGACTTCAGATAATCCCACAATACTCCATCGCAGCCTGCTCAATTCCTCTTCGAGCTCCGCTATCTTCTCGTCGGTCCGGAGTGTGCGCGTGTTATACGTTGCCAGGTCCAGTCGTTGGTGTTGGCAGCCGGATCCCATCCGGGGATTCTTCGCACCCCTTGCCACGCCATAACCTCGACCGCTGCCGTAGTCGAGGGTAGACGGGCTGCCGGGCACTAGGGGCCATTTATTGAATGCGGTGTCCATTGGGGGGTTTTGCCATAATCGCCACGCTTGGCAGGCGGGTTGGCGATCGCAGTATGGTTGTCACTGGTAAGTCCCTTAGTCGCCTCTTACGACACCCACGGGAAGATATGGGATGATGCTATTCTTTACGTCCGGCACCATACGGACCTTCTTCTTCCATACCTCCCTATAATTTGCCATTTCAACACAAATATCATCCTGCACACAGTCCATCTGAAGGGTGTAAAAATATCCTTAACGAAGCCGAAAGGCACTTGTTCTCCCTGGTCAAATTTTGTTCCACCATACCTGGAAACCTTCTAGTTACCAAGAAATTGTTGGTCAAAGTTACTACTTCTTTACAAGTTTTTTTTTTAAACCAGTTTTTATTGCAAGATTTTTACTTTAAATACCTCCACGAAACCCGTACTATTCAGACCATCCACCAGCACAATTTTTTGAGTGCGTTACATTTAGTTATACTCCAAAACGTGATTTTTGACCCCAAAAAACAAAGTTGTTTCCCAGCAATATTTTTTGCGTGAAGTTACTTAGTTTGATGTACAGAATGCTTGGTTAACGGCTTTGTGATGAGGTGGTTTACAACCTGTATGATACGTTATGCATTTTTAGGGTACAAGAGTCAAAATAGTTTAGTATCCAGGAAATAGATATGCTAAGGCACTAGTCATACACAAGAGTCGTTATTAAAATATCTAAACTATGTTGTTAACATACTCGTAGATGGAGTTGTTGCTAATGAGGCCTGCAGACTTTATCCTCGGTATAAAAGGGATGTGGTGGAGTGTGTGTGCATGAAGTGGCGTGTGTATGTGTGAGCGTAAATATCCATAAATACTCTGACATAAGCCAAAAATAGTCCAAAAATCCCACATAAACATCTAGCTAAAATTCTGAACAGAAACCCTCGATACCTGCTTTAAATTTCACCACAGCGATCCGACAACTTGGAATACCATCGGGATCCCCAACTTCAGCGGAACCGCGACTAACTTTAACGGACTACCTTCAAATTCATGCGCCATATGGGGTGAACACTTCGGCTTTGTTCATATACTTGCTGACTAGGTTTATTTGATCGTAAAAGTGGTGGATTAAAAATAATGTCAAACTAATATTGAAACCTGGACTTATCCCTACTAATGCATGTAAGTTTGTTTGTTACGCTTTTACGCGAAAACTACTGAACGGATTTGGATGAAATTTTGCACACAGATGGCTTATAACTTGGATTAAAACATAGGATTGTTTTTATCCCGGTACTAAGATCCCATGGAACAATAACCAAACTTCACGTGGCGAAGCCGCTGGCAGAAGCTAGTATTATAAATGCGAAAGTGGATGTATAGATGTTATGATGTTTGTTACTCTTTCACACAAAAACTACAGAACGGATTTAGATGAAATTCTGCACACAGATAGTTTATAACCTAGATTAAAACATAAAATACTTTTTATCTCGGTAATAAGTAAGATCCCATTGGACAAGTATCAGACTTCACGCGGGCGAAGCCGGTGGCAGAAGCTAGTCCTTTTATAAAATTACGCATTCAATGTATAATGGATTGTGCTCGGCATAACCTTGAAGATGCCATGTAGCTGTAATCTATACGTATAATAAATTATACATACAAAACTTATAGAACGAAACCAATCAGTAAATAATAATAAATATCGCTGGACATTATCACACAGCGCCATCTAGTGCCACACTAAACAAGGCTTGTATCGTGGACACCAGGTAGTTGATATACTACATATATACTTTTTTTTGTTTGTAAATACATACTTACGAGTTTATTACATTATTAGAGACTCTCGGAACACAACACTCGGAAACAAATGTCCATGCTCATCACACAAACATTTGCTCCTACCGGGATTCGAACCCAGGGCCCTAAGAACGTAAGGCAGCCTCACCCACCACTACGCCATTCGGGTCGTCAATAGTAATATAACGTGTAACAGAAAGGGTACAGTCATATGGAAGGGTGTGCTACAGACTATCAAACTGAACCACTTTCTCCATGGGACCACCATCGTAATCGCGAAAACCCGATACAAAGGTCCTATACAAAACTCCAATACCTACTCGACCAAATGTATGAGACAGCTGATTATTTTGTATGATTACGATATAAGTAAATAGTCAAAGCAAAATCGATCAATCCATTTCTAACAATAAATAATAATAAATCAATAAATATCGCTGGGCATTAAACACACAGCGCCATCTAGTGCCACACTAAGCAAGGCTTGTGTCGTGGACTCCAAATAGTTGATATACTACATATATACTTTTCAACCGACTTCCAAAAAGAGGAGGTTCCCAATTCGTCTGTATTTTTTTTTGTTTGTAAAAACATACTTATTATACATACAAACATCCATGACTCGGAAACAAATATGTCCATTGCTCATCACACAAACATTTGCTCCCACCGGGATTCGAACCCAGGGACCCTATATGAACGCAATGCAGCTTCACTACCACTACGCCATTCGAGTCGTCAAAAAATGTTTCGAAAAACAGGAATACTTTCCCTTACAATAAGTAGGCGTCCGATAATCGAATTCAACTCGTTTCTTACGCTTACGTGCTAAATATAAAGAAGTATTACATCAAACCTCCTTTTTCAACGTAACAAAAACGCCATCATAACACACCCACACATTCCTCTATTGTTGCAAAGTGACCGGCCGTAATGCCTAACACCCTGTCTCAACACAATGGATGGGGCACCGGGCAGCCGGGCAGGTGACAGGGTGTTTCTGCGTCGTCCCGCGCCGTCCTGCCGTCCGCAGCCCATTACGATGCATTGTTAATGGCGGCTCGGGTTACCCTTGACCTTTGTAATTGAATTGTTACGGTACAGACTGCATAAAGGGCTTGCCTGAAAGTGGGGTGTCATGGTGACTTTGCAAAACAGTTAACGTGTCTTAGAAGGTGTTTTATTTTTTGGAAATGAAGTAGATTACACAGTCTGTACAAAGTGTTTGGTTGTGTGTTATTCCTTTTACTTTTACCTCATTGCAAGCCAATATTACTGAGCATAAAGCTCTTCCGAAGACTTCCACTTCTCAGTAACTCCAGAAGCTGCAGAGGTTTTATTTAACCGATAACCATGGATTCTCATGAGAATATACATGTCACCGTAAAATTGTCAAACACGTTATATTACAATATAACGTGTTTCTTTCTAGCGATATTGTAAACTCTCGAATTATTGTCAATTGAACATACGGAAGTATCTCTGCCCCCATAATCGGGACTTGGGTCTCCCCCCCGTTAGGTTAGTTAGGTTCCTTTAAACCCTGCATTCGGAAACAGGGGCCTCGCGAAGCGGGGCTCCGTCGACTTCGCTTTTTAAGGGAATATAAAGTTTTTAAGGTTAGGTTATATTAATCGGTATTTCTCAGAAATGGTACAGTTTCTTTTCATGAGAGTGGGTACCACTAGGTAAGAGGGACCCCTCCTTCCCTCCACACCGCGTGAGTTGACTACCATCGCATGCATTTCACGAAAAATAATGCGTGTTATTGTAAGCAGAATGTTCGTTTGACAATAATTCGAGAGTTTACAATATCGCTAGAGATATTACAATATAACGTATTTGACAATTTTACGGTGACATATACAAAGAAATCGACTTCATCGAAAATAACTTTGACTTTAATTTCATAACTCATAACAAGCGCTACTGAAAGTACAGTGTTTAATTTATTCTGGACATATCTTCCGCACAATGTGCGGCACAGTCCGTCCAGGATAACAGAGGCAGCATGGGCGCGCGTCCCGCGTCCCGAGGCATTGTGTCGCCTTGTCGCACTGTACCGCGGTGCCGTCAACCGCATTGTTCTGATGCAACTCTGCGTCTTTTCATTGTTCAGTCGCTTACGTAGGAGGAGAAAACACCAATAGATTCTAAACTTTATTTGTGCAAAGGTAAGGTGTAATTTTCATTGGTGATTTCCCAAGTGCCATGGTTATAGAGAGCCTCTCGATAGAAAAATAAACGCAAATGAAAACAATGATTTCTCGTTTTGTAACGTACGGTTTCAGTTTCCCAATGGATTCCCATGAAGGATGTCGACCAGTAAACGGACCGTTTTGTAACAGTTAACAGTGACAAAGTTAGTTAATTGGCAGTTCAGCGGTTTAACGGAACTGTGATTTATTGAATCAATGTTGGAAATCATATTTCTGAGTATTGAGTTACTGTTGTAACTCAGTTTGATTTAATTGGTTGCCGTACCAGTCGTAGTTTTATTGAATAAAATGCTATTAATGTGTGCGTATAATGATGAACACGTAGTAGGATCAAGTTGATTTGATATTTTACAAATAAAATTCAGAATAGGCAAGCACGTTAACTCATTGATCCTGGCTTTATTTTTAGACCTTTGAAGGTCAGTTACAGGTAGTCAGTGACCCGAAAGCTTGACAACTAGTCTTACCAAGAGGTATCATATTACCCAGTACTAACTGGGTTTTGGAGGTCAGATAGCCAGTCACTCCATTATTATAAAATACGAGTATTCAGCTGCATCTGGTTAGACTGGCAACCGACCTTAACAACGTTAGAAAAGGATTAAGTAGATGACGATGATTTTCATATAGTTATGGCGAGGCTGCCAAATCGTGCAAAAAATGTCTCTCACTTGTATTAATATTTCTAAAAACCTACCAAGAACTTAATTTACGACCAAAGCATCCAAAATCAAGTCCTGCTTAACAACTACCATCCAAAGGTTGTCTTAAAAGATCACTTTTAGCGACAAGACCGCCCATTGTGTCACCCCTTGTGAAATGTTATTTACATTTGCTTCTGTAATTTTCCGGTGTACATAAAAAAGAGTATTCTATCTATTTATTTATCAACCATCACATGTAGTTTGAAAAACACACCCTCCTCGATACACAGTCGTCGGGTAATAGGATCCTAATTAACAGGAACAATCGAGTCGGTTCATAGAAACAAATTCGTCCTTTACATTGTAATTAACTAATTGTCTTCGGATCTCTTGCTCAGAGATAAGGTCTCAACCCGAACTGGGCAAACCGGACAATGAAATCAAATTGGAACGTTTACCGATAAACCGGCCCTTGCTAGCCTTTTAACGTTGGGTTCTACCCAAATTATGGGTCAAAGTGAACGCCTATTGTAGAATTATTATAGTTTTGTTCGTAAAGATTAAGCTGCTGATTTCCTTTCTGGAGTTGGTCAGATTGGTCACTCGGTTACTATTATTGTCTGACCTCACGATCATCATTTATTTGAAAATTTAAATTCTATAAATAATTATTATTGTGATCCAGTCAGCAGTAAAAGTTAGGGGCCTTAGCTGGACACAATTTCGAATGTAATGACACTTTGAGATATTGTTCCAGGGCGGTTTGGGATATGGGATCTGAGTTTTCAACCTCGAGGAGCCTGTGCTCACTTGGTGGGGACCAAAATACTTCAAAATTTTCGGACTGTTTTCGGTTTTTCACTTATATCTTCTAAACTATGCATTTCCCTTGAAGACGAGGACAGACAAAGTTGTAGGGCATTAAATTTCCTATTATTGTGCTAAGATAAAAAATTTGCCCCAAAATTTTCGCTTATTGAGATACAGCAGATTAAAGAAGGAAGAAATTTCTTCTTAACAGCTGACTGTACTATCGAGACGCGTACCAGAACGGCGAATCACAGATTACTTAATGTTACTGGCATAAAAATGTGTATTCAGCTGAAGCACTGTTTTTCATGGAACGCTTCAGTTACTTACAATAATGAGCTGGAAACTCTCCACTTTTTTCACGTATTAGAGGAAATGTTTAATAAATATTAGCCAGTGGCGACAACCTACGTAATGTTATCGAAGGTTATAAGAAATATAAAATAACAAACACATAACAACTCATAATAGACGTGTAAACAGCTATATATTAATAGCTGACTTCTACCCACGGCTGCGCCCGCGTGACAAAACACGTTCCATGTACAGGTATGGCAATAGCAGCGCGATCGATGTTCTTTCCAGGTTTTTTTAATCCGATGTGTAGTTTCAGAGTTTCCCTCCAACATCCAAACTTAGAAAGTTAATTTCTCTTTATAATAGGTAAAACAAAATGTAACAACAATCTTAAACAAAACGAGAACTCCTGAAAAAAGAACCCATTCAAAACGTCAGTGGCACACACGAGTGGGGGCCATTTAGACCCAAACAATTACTGGCTCCTGCCAGCAACACCTCGTGTTTAAACAAACCATATGTCACAAAGTTTTGCGGGTCGAATGGGCCCCGAGCTGGGCAGACTGGCCTGGATTATAATCTAGGACGAGTGCCTGGAGCATTTGGCTCACGAATGAAAAATAATTCAATTAGTACAGCCTAGTATTTAGATTGTTGTAACTAGGTAGTCCTCGCGCTTGAGTTTTGGATGAAAAATAATTTTTCTTTTTGTTATTAAACGAAATGGAAGCGTTAGTTTATCAACCAGTTAGTTTTTTCTTATTTTGCACTCGATTGATGTCAATAGGACCGCCCTGTATCACATGGGAGTTAAACTATTGCTCTGCGTCTATGATCTAGTGGAACTTTGGATAGCGTGAGATTCTATGTTTATTTATATATTTGACGGTTTATGTACACACTACATACAGAAAGGAATAGAAAAATAGGTGCAAAGGTGATGTTCATTTCTAAAGTAATCTTTTCAAGCATACCTGCGAAAAACATATGTCGACATATTGTGTAGAAGATGAGAAAATTTAATACATTATGTTACGAGCTGGGTAAGTATGAGATAAATTAATTACTACCGATTAAACGACAAAATTACTTTAAATCACAAAACAATTTAAACTTAATCACAAATACACTACTGTTCACTATTTGCTTAGATATCGCACTTCAAGTTCACTTCGATTCGCTTCGTTGTGTAGCCAAAATGAAACTGCCGGTCGCGAGTCTGCGCCGTAAATGCGACTTCACCGACGCAACCACCGTTTAGGCGCAGAATGTCCAATTCGCAAAATGTCCAGCGTTCGAAAAATGTCCAATTCGCAAAATGTCCAATTCGCAAAATGTCCATTTCGCAAAATGTCCAATTCGCAAAATGTCCATTTCGCAAAATGTCCAGTCCGAAAAATGATCATTTCGCACAATGTCCAATTCGCAAAATGTCCATTTCGCAAAATGTCCAATCCGAAAAATTTCCATTTCGCACAATGTCCAATTCGCAGAATGTCCAATATTCATCATAACGGTAAGTACCACCAATTAATAAGGTGGTAGATGCGACAAATAGTTGCAACTGCCACCAGTGATGGCGGACCGGTGGCGGTGGTGGCAGCCGGGAATAAAGGCATAATGGTCAACAGACACACAAAAAATATTCACGAATATTCTAGAGGTGTGTAGAACTACTTCATAAAAAAACGTCAAAAAAAAAACAACAAATAAGCAAAACATAAACAAAAGAATACAAAAGGAATTTTAGGCAAAAACAGATAATAAACTAATCGTCCAAAGAAAGAAGTAGGTACTTTATGCCCTAGGCGTACGGTCGTAATTACAATGACAATTCTTGATGTCTTTTTATAAATAGGTCGCGAATTTTTTACCGACTTAACTTTAAAACTAATAATAATGGAAAGCGCTCGAAGTATTAAACACACTGTAATCGCGTGCTTTCTCGAACGTTCACGTAGGTACGATGTAATAATAAAAACTTAAAGCAAATAAAGAATTCCAGGTCAGGTAAAGATTTAGTGCTATTTTCTTACTAGATATTTCTCAGAGTCTAGTTTTGTGACCGGTAGATGACAAAAGACTCAGCCATTTAATGTGGAACTAAAACAGAACTATCTAAATTGTGGTGTAGATATTGCTATGGCATCTCTACCAAACTCTACGTAAAATAGTCACCGTCGTATTATGCAATCATTTTAAAGAGAGAAAGGACCATATTTGACTGGTACCTACAGTGAAATGTTCTGGCGCTGAGCCTCTTCTAATTTGAAGATTGATAACTAATTAATTCTAGCCACGATGTTCTTATTTTTGGAGAAGCAAATACTAAAAGCTTTCGGCTCTAATTAGACTATAAATCTACGTCAAAACCTGACAAAATAAATACCTTAATTGTAAATACACTAGCAAACAGGGGTTACCAAACTCACCTTGCGTTGGGTACCCCTGTCAAACTGTTACCCAGGGTACCACGGGTGCAATGGCAAGCATAACAAAACGTAGTGATTTAAGCTTAATATTAATGAACTAAACTCACATCCTGGCCAACTGTTGACGAAGTAGATGCAACAGTCCAATAATAGCGTCAGACCAATTCGGTCGATGTCAACATGTAAAGGCTTAAATAGATAGCGTTAGAAAAACACAGACACCAAAACCTACTTGGTTTCGTAAATAAAAACTTACAACAACAATATTTTATGTTAAAAATCAAATTGTATTGTAGAATGTTTATTTTACCAACAAAATATAATAACCAAATAAATAATGACAAAACCTACAGCGAAAAAAAAAACTAGGTCGAGAATAAAAATAAAAACCATGTCTCCGACTATATCTAAATGTCCAATGAATTATTAGGAAAAGCAATCAAGCGCACTGAAACAAATACGAAATATGTATCTTAAAAGTAATAAAGTACCTAGGTTTAGGTACATATTTAGCTCTTGTACCAACTGGCCAAACCAGACAGAAACAAAAACTATAACTATACTAATCTTATGATCTCTTCTTAGGGATCTAAAATGCTTTAGCAGAATCATAACAGAATAGTAATATGAGTCACGTTAAAGTCAACAAAACTGACAGTTTTCTTGTTACAACATCTACGTCACCTACTGACAAACTTTTCAAATCTAGGTTGTTTTATTAGGGTTCCGTACATTAAAAGTTAGAAAAGGAACCCTTACATGATCACTTTCTTGTCCGTCTGTCCGTCTGTCTGTCCGTCTGTCACCAACAATTTTCTCAGGAACGGGTGGAACTAGCAAGTTTAATTGTTTACCAGATACTGAGGTTTATAGTCCCTATCAGGTGTATGAAAATCAAGGTCCTAAATCCACACGATAAAAAGATATGGGCTATTTAGATTTTCGAAAAAAAAATTAAGTACCAAAATTTACCTTAAGGGCCTGATTACACAGGGCACGCCACGATACTGGCGGTAAGTCCCCTCTTTGAGGAGTGGCTGGAGAGGCGCCACGGCGTCCTCACCTTCCGCCTGACGCAGGTCCTCACCGGACACGGATGTTTCGGGAGGTACCTGCACCGAATCGGGCGGGAGGAATCGCCCGGGTGTCTCCACTGCGAGGATCGACCGGAGGACACGGTGGAGCACACGGTGGAAGTCTGCCCTGCGTGAGCGGAGCTCCGCCGTGTCCTCGTGGCGGCGATCGGCGGCGGCGACCTCTCGCGTCCGGCCCTGGTTCAATCCATGGTCCGGAGCGAGACGGAATGGGAAGCCGTCGCCTCCTTCTGCGAAGCAGTCATGCTAGCGAAGGAGGTGGCGGAACGAGATAGGGAGAGATCCTCTCTTCCCGGCCGCCGCGGGAGACGCAACGGGCGTCGGGGGCCACGTGGTGGCTACCGGCCACCGTAGATGCGGGCCTGTGGCCGTCCGGCCGTCTAACGACGACGACAGGCCGTGTCGACGGCGCGTTCGTGTTCCACGCGCGCCTCAAAGAGATGTCAGCAAAAAGAGAGGGGCCCCCAAGGGCCGAAGCCTGCCGGGGTTGCGGGCCTGTTCGAAAGAGATACCGCGGCCCCGGAACGTAAAAGGCGAGGAAGGAACATGGATGGTTTTTAGTCAGTATGAGTCTGACACTCCCTCCCGCTCCGCCCAGAGTGGGGGGGGGTCATTTGATGATTTCCCATACTTAAAAAAAAAAAAAAAAAAAAAAAGGGCCGCACACTCGCCCGCTATCCACTCGCTCGCAAGTCAACTCGCTAGTGTGATAAGGCTCTAATTTTCAACTTTTTTTATTTTACGAATGTTTCCTTTTCTTGTTTTGTAAGACCTTGCTCTTAACCGAAATTGTCAATTCTAGGTCGCTTATAGGTTTTAAGTGGAAAATACCAAAGTCTATGGTAGTTCCCGTTGACCTAGAGTCACGAAATTTGGCGAGAAGGAATATGTTACAGCACATGTAAAGGGAAAAATCTGAAAGCCGTAAATGTGTAGTTTAATCATCATCATTCTCTTGCCCTTATCCCAATTTATTTGGGGTCGGCGCAGCATGTCTTCTTCTTCCATACTCCTCTATTTTTCGTCATCTCATCAGACACTTCTTTTCTTACCATATCCTTCTTAAGACAGTCCATCCATCGTTTCTTTGGTCTTCCTCTACTCAAATACCCACATAAAAAAATAAAAAAAACGATATTCACTTTTACAAATTTATAACTTGCGGTTAGTCCAAAAGCCGTGTCATGGGATCAAACAGCAAAGTTATCATTATCATCATCATCTCAGCCGAAAGACGTCCACTGCTGGACATTGGCCTCCCCCAAGTGTCGCCACATTGACCGGTCCCTTGCTACTCGCATCCACCGGATTCCCGCAACCTTCACCAGGTCATCGGTCCACCTAGTGGGAGGTCTTCCAACGCATCGTCTTCCGGTTCGCGGTCGCCACTCCAGAACTTTTCGGCCCCATCGGCAATCCGTTCTGCGAGCAATGTGCTCTGCCCACTGCCACTTAAGTTTAGCAATTCTTCGGGCTACGTCGGTGACCTTGGTTCTCTTGCGGATGTCTTCATTTCTGATTCGATCACGCAAGGAAATTCCGAGCATAGCCCTCTCCATTGCCCTTTGGGTGACTTTAAGCCTTTTGATAAGGCCCATTGTGAGCGACCACGTTTCGGTCCCGTATGTAATCACTGGCAACACACACTGGTCATAGACTTTCGTCTTGAGACACTGCGGTAAGTTGGACGAGAAGATACCGCGCAGCCTCCCGAACGCTGCCCAGCCGAGTCGGATTCGACGATTGACCTCTTTCTCGAAGTTAGACCTACCTAACTGGACCGTTTGTCCTAGCAAAGTTATCATCATCATCATCATGGGGTTTAGGTTTCCGCACTTAGTCCTTGAAGTGGACCATTGTGCGTGAGCCATGGTGGCCGATTACTCCAACCAGCCCACCTCCCTCCAGAAGCAGATTAAACTTCCCGGTCTCCTCAGGATATCTGCAAGTGATCCTGGCGTTCCCAGGGTCTCCTCGCGAATCTTGGTAACGCCTGTGCACTCCAGGAGAACATGCACTACCGTCTCCTCCGCCTCCATGCACGCTCTGCACAGGGGACTGTCGGTGATACCTAGGGTGTGGAAGTGTTTGTTCAGCGAGCAGTGACCAGTGATGGTCCCTGCCACCAGACGCAGGCTATCTCTGTCCAGGTGCAAAAGGCGCCTGGTCAGCTTTGGATCCAAGGATGGCATAGCTTCCTTGGATTGCCTACAACCTGGTGCCAAGGCCCACCATTTCTCTGCTTGTAATCGGGTGTGATCCTTTAACCAGTTCCTCAGCTGCTTGAAGGGAATGGGCACAATGGGTTCGGGTCCGTAGGGTTTTGTACTGGATCCTCTTCTGGCAAGTTCATCAGCCGCATCATTGCCGAGTGATCCACTGTGTCCTCTTATCCATTGCAGCGTTACCGTGTTGTGGTTCAGCACCGTGATTCTTTCTAGGGCCCTGTGGCACTCTAGTACTAGTGTCGACGTGATCTGGTTACTTTTTAGGGATTGAAGGACTGAGGCACTGTCGGAGAGTATGCGAATGTTGGTGTCCGTAACCTCCCTGGCCTCTATGGCGTGTGCTGCTTGGATGATGCCTACGCACTCTGCTTGGTAGACAGAGTTGAGCCTTCCGAGAGATCTTGATATTTTAATGTTGAGGTCGTCGGAGAACACCCCGACGCCTGTCCCATCTTTGGTTTTGGATCCATCAGTGTAGATTCTTAGCTCTTTCGTGCCTGAGTAGTCGCACAGCTCCTCTACGAGCACTATATTGTAGTGTTTTTTGAAGCAGTGAGTTTTCAGAGATCTGTCGATAGGTGATGCCATCATCGGCTGATCTCTGATTGAATCTCCTTTGATACGCGTGTGTTTTATTCTGGAGTCGTTGCTTAGGGTGCCGGCTAATTCGAGTCTGAAAATCGCTGCGGCCGCCTCCTCTCTCACGACGAGGTGTAGGGGTGGTAGCCCCAGCATCACCTGTAGGGCAGCAGTTGGTGATGTTCTCATGCTGCCGGTGATTGCCACGCAGGCAAATCTTTGTAGTTTCTCAAGGTCCTTTTGGGTCGTGCTTAGGTTGGTCCTGGGCCACCATACCAAAGACCCATATGTGATAATTGGTCGGATAACTGTGGTGTATAGCCAGTAGGTGATTTTGGGGCTTAGGCCCCAGTTTCTCCCAAGGAGTCTCTTACATTGCCAGAGGGATATACTGGCTTTTGTGGTGATGTAATCCGTGTGTTTTGCCCAGTTTAGCTGTTTGTCCAAATAGATACCCAGGTATTTGGTCTCAGTCGATAGGCTTAGGGTTGCCCCAAAGAAACTTGGTAGGTGCAACGTTGCCAGCTTCCTTTTTCTTGTGAAGAGGACAAGTTCGGTTTTGGTAGGGTTCACTGCTAGCTTGTGTTCGTTGCACCATTCTTCTACTATCCTTAGAGCCTGACGCATGAGGTTGCATAGTGTGTTTTCATGTGTCCCATTTATTATTATAGTCAGGTCGTCGGCATAGCCCACCGTGTAGTAGCCTCTGCTATTGAGGCGGTTGATGAGGCTATCTACTACGAGGTTCCACAGTAGTGGCGAGAGGACACCACCTTGGGGGCAGCCCTTCGCCACTATGGCCCTAGTGGTGTCGTTTACTGTAACTTGAACCGCCCTCAGTCGGAGCATATTTGTGATCCAACCTCGCAGGGTTGGGTCCACCCCGTGTTTCTCGAGGGCTGCGTTGATGCTATAGAAGATGGTTTTGTCAAAGGCGCCTTCTATGTCGATGAAGACGGCCAGTGACGAGCATTTGTGTTCCACTGCACATTCGATCCTGGAGATCACATTATGCAGCGCGGATTCTGTTGATTTTCCTGTGGAGTACGCGTGTTGCTGTTTGTGAAGTGGTCTTTCTCTAAGAGGTCCGTCCCGAAT
Organism: Xestia c-nigrum; assembly: GCA_916618015.1. Taxonomy (NCBI): domain Eukaryota; kingdom Metazoa; phylum Arthropoda; class Insecta; order Lepidoptera; family Noctuidae; genus Xestia; species Xestia c-nigrum. The sequence continues at coordinate 688,395 of OU745251.1, read as the reverse complement.
GTGTCGGTCGCAGAGTCTCTCGAGAGTTTTCAGTAGGAAGGATGTTAGGCTTATTGGCCTGTACGCCTTGGGTTGTGTGTAGTCTGATTTGCCTGGTTTGGGGATGAAAATTACTTTCACCTCTCGCCATGCAAGTGGTATATATCTCTGTGCTATGCAGGCTTGATAGATGATGGTCAGCCATGGCGTTAAGACGTCCAGTCCCCATTGTAGGAGGGCGGGGAAGATTTCATCTAAGCCTGCAGATTTATATGGTTTGAAAGTTCTTATTGCCCATTTTATTCTTTCTGCTGTTACTATAGTGCGGGCTCTGTCCCAGTCTTGGTCGTTTGGTGTGTGCGTTGGTTCAGTTGCCCAGGTTCTGTCTTCGCAGAGGTCACAGTCTGGAAAGTGGGTTTCCAGGAGAACCCTACTTGTCTCGTGATCCGACTTGGTGAATGTGTTGTTTGGGGTTTTCAGCGACCCGAGGGCGCGATCCTGATCGGTAGACAGGATTTTTCTTACGCGTGCGGCCTCGCTGTTCGATTCAATCTCTTCGCAAAACCTTCGCCAGGCCGCCCTGCTGGCGTACCTGACTTGCCTTTTGAAGGTGTATTGTGTTTTTTTGTATAGATCCCAGTCTTCTGGTAGCCTGGAGTTTTTTGCTTTGTTGAATTGTTTGCGCATGGTTTGCCTGAGCTTACTAAGTTCCGAGTTCCACCAGGAGTTGCCCTTTGTCTTGGTGTTTGGGTCTTTTAGTTTGCAGCAGGCGTGATAGGCTTCGATAATAGATTCCGAGAGTTTTGTTACAGTGGCTTCGAGTTGTTTAGGGTCCGTTAGATTTAGGGGCGCTTGGTGCTGCGTTAGCAGGGAGGCCAGTAGTCGTTTGTAGCCGGGTACGTTGGTACGGCGTGGGTTGCGTCTGGGTTCGGGTTTTTTTATACTGGCCACTAGTGAGAAGCGGATTCTTCTATGGTCAGAGCAGGAAGGCTCGTTGGATACGTGCCAGTCGGATATGAGTTTTGCCGCGCTTTCCGAAGCCAGCGTGAGATCAATAATTGTTTGTCCGCGAGATGTGACCCAAGTGGGTTCCGAGCCGCGGTTTGCGATGTTAAGGTTAGTGGAAAACAAATATGTGCATAGTACCTCACCTCTAGCGTTGGCTTTGTTGCAGCCCCAAAGTGGGTGATGGGCGTTTGAGTCCGTGCAAATGACCAGGTCCAGGTTGGCATCTTCACAGTACCTTACCAGGTCAGTCATCTCCTTTGGTGGGCAGTCTACATCCTCACCAGGCATGTATACCGAGGCTAGGACGATGTCAGGTGCATCGCCGTCGGTTTTGATCCTGAGGGCTGTTAGATCTCTGGAACATAATTGCGTGAGTGTGGTGGTGGGTACATCTTTGGGTATATAGGCGCACGTTCGTGGCCTATCTGTGCCTTGTGTATCGAGGATTAGCTTACCTCCAATGTTACCAAGGCCACATATTCTATTCTTGCGGATCCACGGTTCTTGGATGAGTGCAATGGTGCGGGGTTCCGTCTCCAGCGCTCTGCGCAGGCAAGCGGTAGCCGTCTGGCTATGCTGGAGGTTGGTCTGGATGATATTTATAGGACGGGATGCGGGCGGTAGTGGGGTGGAGTTAGGAGGAGAGGGATCCATCTGACGTAACACTCCCCCCTTCCGGCCCGTGCTGGCCTTCGTCCGGTGCCGGTGACGACGAGAGCAGCCTCTCCGCCCACCCTGATGGTGAGGCTGCCATCCTCACTGCGTCGGCATCAGCCACCGCCGTTCTGGCCATCTCCTCCTCCAGTTCGGTCATGGTCATGTCGATGGTCGTCGGTGCCGGGTTCGTCCGTTCCGTGTCGGTCTCGGTCCGAGTGTCAGTCTGTGTGTCGGGAGGGTTGGTTTTGGGGAAGAAGCGAACGTATATCGACCCAAGAAGGTACGATATCCGTCGCTCCCTACCCAAGACCTTTTCGGCTTCGTCCGGTGGGATTCCCAGGGTCAAATATGTCCCATAGTTGTCTCCACCGACCAAAGTCGCCCTGTACAGGGACCACTTTCCGACATCATACCAGGGGTTCTGGCCTGTGATGATCTTTTGGAGCCGCGCTATGTCCCCCTTGTACCTGGGTACAAAGAGCGCCGCTCGAAGTCGGGTCGGTACGTCGGACTGTCTCATTACGGTCAGTGTCACGTCAGTGTCCGGCAGTCGTATCTTGGGTACGTTCAGAGTCAGCCAGGTCAAAGCTGTTTCGTCCTCGCACCATATGTGCACCGTGCCATCCGCTACCCTTGGGTAACCGCGGAAGGCCGGGCCTTTAAAGGGGTACGTACAGCACATGTCAGCTATGAGGTCTTCGAGCTTGGTCTTTACGACCTCGCACTCGACAAGTGTCATGTCCCGTGATGGAGGTGGGAGGCAGATCGCTACGGCGAGTCGCGCAGGAATATCCTTTGTGGCCCGCGCGTAGGTTCTCTGCTCCCCTTGAGCAGCCTGGGTTCTAAACCGCTTGGCGTCTCCCTGGAGCGTGCTTGGCGAAGCTGTGTCGTCCGGGCGCTCCCGCTTCGCCGCTCCCTGGCCACTTGGACCCGGTTGCGGTTCTGTGGGGCCCGGCTTGACTCTCTGTTCCAGGGACACCCGGTTTAAGAACCCAGCCCGCTTTCCTCGTTTTGTTGTCCGGTGTCGGTCGCCAGTCGTCTCGTCGCGGTTTCGGTCGCTTCCTCCGGATGGTCCCGGTGCGGGCAGTGACTTCTCGCGTTGGGTTTCCCCTTCGCGTACTGTTCCCTGCCCGCTCGTTTCCGCGTCCGACTGCTGCTTGCTCTGGGTTTCCCCTTCGCGCGCCTGTAGCCGGTCGCGTACTCCCTTACAACCTCCCGTTTGCGCATCGCGTAGACTGTTGCCTTCGCGGGCTTTGCGCAAACGTTTGTTGAGCTCTCTTTCTCTGTTTCGGAGTTTCCCGCGCTGAGTCTTCAGCTTGCGAACCTCGTCCACAGAGATAAAACCGGAATCGCCAGGCTCCGCTTCCTTCCCCGTCCCGAGAGAGTCTATGTCCCTCAACCTTGCCTCGATCTTCCCACGCTGGAGTGCCAGCGTGCGGAGTTCGCTGCTAAGGCTGGATACACGCGGATTGTCGTTGTCGTTGTCGGGATTGTTTGTTACACTGTTCCGAACGATACTCTGTTGCCAGGCCATCGTGGAAGGTGTCACAGTCGTCGTCGAGTCAGTGGGCGCACAAGTTGCAGCCGTGGTCGTGTCCGAGTTTGTTTGCTTTGGCGCGTGAGCCGCAGCCGATGCTGGCGGTAAAACCGCCTTAGGCAGAAGAGTGCCCCCCCCCAGATTACGGTGGAGGCAGACCGACGAGTCGGTGTGGGATTCCCCGGCATTACCGGGACCCACCTGGGGAATATTATTTTTGCTTTTCTGCATTGCATGGATTTTGGGGTGGGCTTTTTTGGAAATGAGGTTACCCGTCCTCATGGACTGAAAGGATAAAAGGGGGAGAAGGGAAGGAGGGTCTGGGTGTGGGATCATGGAAATGGGGTGAGGGATTACCCTAGGCCTGGGATTTTGGCTTTCGGGAGGATGCGTAAAAGCGCCTGGGGGTTTTCGTTACGTCTATTTCTTATGGAATTAGACCAAGAACAGGGTGGCAACCTCGTGAAGGTGAATCCCCCAGACCTGCCTTGAGGATCTGCACGACCGTAGCGCTCTCCCTCAAGACCCCGCCACCCTACTGCCTCTGAGGGAGGCAGTAGGGTAGGCCTGCATCTATACTACCAAGCAAAGCATGAGCAAAGCATGTCGTTGTGCAACCGCGAAAGCATAAATACAGACCCCCCCCAGCAAAGTTATGTTTGTCCTTTAAAAAGTTTGTACGAAACCCTCGACTACCACGTTAATTTGATTGCAAGTCTTTCGACATTCTGAATAACGACTATTAATGATCGACACATGACAACCGGGACCAACCGTTTTACATGGTTTCAAAGGTCACCATCGTGCCAGGGTATGTAACAGTCGGTCATTCAATCACAGACAACCCTCGCTGTTGCAGTCCCGAGTAAAAAAATGAAATATAGTAATGTAGCGGTCATTATTTATCCACGGGCTTTATTTAGTTCACAAAAACCACTCCCATTATATTGTTTACAAAGTCTGAAAGTTATGCTGACAAGTATCACAGTTTCGTTGTCCCACAAAATATCGAAAACTACAACGATTTGTATAATTCTTTCGTTTTTCCTACAGAAAGGGAATGGCTATATAATGAGCCAAAACTTTCCGACTCACTTGAAAACTGTATTCGCCGGTTTCCTCGGCTACAAAGCGGATATATTTTTTCTGTATTTATTATAACTTTCTATAAGAAAGCTGTAAGGAAATCATCGAGTGGATTTGCTTACTTTTTTGCCAAATTAGAGTTATGTGAAGAATATTATTGGATGCCTTGAATTTGTTTGCACGAAGTTACCTCAAACTCTCATCGGACCCATGACTGGACAAATTCAAGAAGAAAATGTAGAAACAGGAATAATCAAACTAAGTACCAATACTAGGCATAATCCTCTCCTAAGTTTCACCACAAATTTCTGTAGTCGGCCTTCGGAAACCACAGCAACCGCAGCTACATTCTTTATGCCTTTGGTCCCGAGAGCCACAGATAGTCCACGGACCCTGTGTACTAACCTACGCGATCGGTAGCCCTAATACGCAATGGCAGATAACCGTAAGGCTCCCTCGGTTTGAAAAACGTCATGACGTATTCGGGTTCACAGGACAAAGTGACCCAACACACGTTTGGATAACGTTAGCGTAGGTTATGACATGGTAGAACTAAATGAAAATGACAATAAGCATTATATTCTTTCAGATCTGAATGACCCATGAGATTGTAACTGAAAATACGCACATATACCAGAGATACAAGTTTGGTACAAGTACTCACAAAAAATAGCTCGCTCCAACAAAAGGAATCAAGCATCGCGATAAGTTTATTCATTCAACAGCGGCTATTACGTAAATCAGTTGTAAAGTGGCCGGGGCCCTTCGCAAACGGGTTACGACGGGAATCTTTTTATGGCGCCCATTTGATATTGGCGGGATGATAGCCACATATGCGACGCGGTGCCAAGCACGGGGCCTGTGCGCGCAGCTCGTAAACATTACGTTATGCTTGCGATGGAGCGAAGGTCGGCTGGCTTTGTACTGGGAAACAAAAGATATGAGAAACTATACGAAGATATTATTAAGGGGCTGTGTTGAGAACTAAGTTTTGTTCGTTAAATGATGGGATCTTACTATTTTAAGTATTGTTTACCGGTTTAGCCCGCCAGTGATATTTTCGACGCTAAAAGCACATGTGTACTCTCTACTACATTAATCTCATAGTCCAATAAGATGCAATGCGACCGAAGCCTGCCGGGGTTGCGGGCCTGTTCGAAAGAGATACCGCGGCCCCGAAATATAAAGGGCGAGTAAGGAACATGGATGGGTTTTAGTCAGTAAGAGTCTGACACTCCCTCCCGCTCCGCCCAGAGTGGGAGAAGTCATATTTGATGATCTCCCAAAAAAAAAAAGGGAACCAACTGCTTAATGAGCTTTCGTAAAGTGTTAAATCAATATTACGATCATATAAAAAACTAAAACTTTTAGAATAAACATATAACAAATATCAATTGAATAATTATAATAATGGTTTATCAAAAGATTGGTCATCGCCAAGCATAACACCATCTCTCACTGGACAAAAACCCGGAACAATATTAATATTTTTATTCGCATGAGCAACAGCGATGTTTGGTTTATTTATGTGAAATTACAGCGGTCAATAGCGCTTGTATTACACCGCTTTGCATGGAACGAGCTGTGTTCGTGCTCACTGTGTACCAACACATACTTTTGCACAAGTGTGTACATATACAATTGTGTATGTAGTGTGTGTACTTGTGCGCGATAATCTCGGGAAACACTTTACCGTTTTGTGGTCCCACCCGTTTTATATCTTTAATTTCGTTCGCTTTACTGATGGCTGAAATGGTTTTGGTGAAGTGAAAACAGAAATAGTTTATTACTTCACGTTTCTCGCAATTAAAGAAACTTATGAACAGAATAATTGCACTGCCAGTAAATTCTGTAATTTCTTGGCAATTAAGATATCTTTACAAGTTTTCTTATCCCCGTTAGTAAAACTTTAATTTGGTATGTTTCATTTTCGTTTCATCTCTATTTAATCTTATTTTATTGTTTCGTATCTTGCTTATCCGTACCTACGTTTTGACGTCTATTGTTAGATTCAGAACGTCTTCATCCTGCCTTTTCTCAACAATGTAGGGTCAGTTTCCAGTCTAACCGGATGCAGCTGAATACCAGTATTTTACATGGAGCGGCTGCCTATCTGACCTCCACAACCCAATTAGTACTGAGTAATACGATACGCTTTGGTAAGACAGGTTGTCAGACTTTTTTGGGTCTCTGACTACCTGTAACGACTGTCTTTTATCTACAAATAACAGCTGGGATCAATTGTTTAACGTGCATTTTGAGGCACAGAAGAAACTTGGTATGTACTGGGTGGTCACCCATCACAAATAAATAAACAAACCTTTCGGCTTAACCTTATGATGGTTATTTCTACTCCTAGGCTATACTTTCTGGTAAATTAAATTTCGTTGCGGGATTCAAGACTGTAATGTTTTTCTCTGGGACTTCGTTGAGTTTCGTTGTCTCGGCGCTTTTCTGGTGGTCGCCACTGATGAGTCGGACTTTCAGGAGTTACAGTGGTTTGGGAACGTGTAGTGGGGTTAAGCTTAAAATCGACCCAAGCGGCTGTTGTTATTTATCCACGAGCACGAGCTCTTCCACGAGTTATCCTCCATTAGAAGGTGTAAGTGGTATGTTGACATACCACCTACGCCTTACAGTAACTATTTTCTCTTGTTAATTGATCTCAGTCGATAACAAGGGGATTGATATCAAAAGTGGGTCGTTCTTTGTTTAATCTTGTGTCGCCCTCGACATAAGATAGCAGCAGCTCAAAGCGTCTAGTAGCTTACACGAGTTTCACTTAAGAATAGACACTAAACTTAGCTTTCAGAACATCGAGTAGGTATTCACTCAGGGACAAATAAAATTAGCCAGAAAGACTCCGCAGGCGAGAAGGATATCAAGTTCTGTTTGAGCTTGTATTCTACTCTAGTTAAATTAACGTTAAGTTAGGAGGTGTGGATTTTTTTTTCAAGGTTTGAAGTACGTCTCAAACAACGATTTTTATCGATTACTATAAATTCAAGTACTAAACGGTCATGAAGTACATAAATATTTTAAAACTTGTACTAGCTTTACGGATCACGGACAGCCAAGAATCTAATTTCACATTTTATATTAAAAATAAAATTATATTATGCCAATAGTTTGAACATGAAATGAAAATGCAAATGAAAATAACAAAAACCAGCAACGAAATACACAAAACACACACACACACAGACACCCAGTAAATCCGAAAAGCACTGTACCTGAAATAAATATGGCGTTGTGTTTTCAATAAAATGTTCTGAAATTTAATATGTCAGGGACTCAGGGTGCGTCATACATAGTCGTATGCAACTGTCAAATAATGGTACTTCTTATTTTAATATAGTGCTATATGGATTTTTTACAATTGACTTCTAGATGTATTCTCATAGCGCTTGCATGACATTGAGTGGGGGCGTTATCCGTAAAAAATTGAGTTACAGTACAGAAACCTAAATGTATTTGAAAACAAGAAGGAGGTAGCGTTGCGTTGGGGTTATAATTTTATTTGCATATTTATGTTGTTAGTAGTATTATTAGCCATTTGTGTCCCAATGCAGGGCAACGACCTCCTTTAAAAATGAAAGACTCTTCAATAACATTCTCTAATAGAAAAATGACCCACAGTTGAGTTATTGGTGAAAGATGCTGATTAGTTCCAGAATTCCATCAAAACTACAACATTGTTTGAAAAGGCTGTAGTTTGGCCAATACTGAAACGAATGAATTGGGACGCGAAACGTTGTGTACCTACGTATGTGCAAATTTTCAGAATTTGTGACACATCATTTTGAAGTGAAGTCTCCCATGATTAGGTTTATAATTGCATGGCAGTACTAAATAGTAATTAAATTTTCAAGAACCAAAAGATATAATGTGTTACTGAATTTTCTGGCTAGTTGAATTACCTACAAAAGTCAAAAAATCGTTTTGCATGATACATTTGAGGTTCTCCATGATCGCAACAAATTTATTTTTTATCGCTACATAGCTGATAGGGCCGATGACCGATGGAATAAACAAGTCCTGCCGTGGAGACCACGTATCGGCAAACATATCGTGAAATGCACGTCCTCTAGACGTACGGACAACCTTAAAATGGATACTGGGCTAACTGGATTTGGATGTCGAAGGACTGTCAATTTTGGCACAGCTTGGGTGAGACTATCGTCCAGCTGTGGACTGTTATAGGCTCAGTAATTGATAGATATTTGATATTACATACACTCATGTTCAAACATTTCTACCAAAACAATGAAAGATATCGTGTATTTGTTCTGAAATCGCCCTCAATAACTCCAAATCCGCAATCACAGCGTACTAATAGACAAAGGAAACTATTCGTACATTCGCTGATTCCCAAGTCTCCGAGCCACTTCCCATCGATCCTCCCAAAATTATTGAGTGTAAGAGGCGATTGTGTAACAAAGAGAGGTAATATTTCATCCCTCTCCCCTGGGCCTGGCCACTACAAGTTATAACCTCTGGCTCCACGTAAGCCTCCTTGGGAAGTTGGTCGCCCTTCGTTTGGCTAATGATTTACTTATGACTTATATGCATAATTTAGGGGTTGGGAGTTTGTGCTGCTCTAAGGTGTTTATTTGTTTGTCTCTGCCTTAGTTGATGTTCTGGAAAAGATTCGTGATCTTGCTGTGTTAAAAGTTGGTACTAATTTACTCATGTATAGGCCAGGTACAGTGGCGTGCAAAGCAGAACCTTCTTCACTCAACATTGTATGGAAACGGAAAAAAGAGAGGAAAGATTGCAGACAAATAAAGCACACGGTGTTTGTTCCAAATTGGTTCATCCATTTAACAGTAACAAGGTCACAATGGAACGAACTTACGTGCTCAAAAACATTATCCATCTTCTGGGTCAGTCGGGGTATTCGTGCATTCAAGCTGCAGTAAGTCGCAGTACAGTTAAGTTGCACAAACGTTAATCGCGCTGCTTTCGTTTGTCGATGTCACGTAGTACAGTCGAATGCAGACACTTTCAAACTTACCGTTTTGAACTAATGTTCAAAAATTACTTAAAATGACAATTCATATGGTAATTTTACAATTGATAAAATTCAATAATTATGACACTTTGTGGCCTGAAATGAATTTGTTCAAAGTGTCGTTGGGACAAGTAGAATCGGAACAGGTAAATATCTTCAATCACGAGAACAAACAGACTAGACGATCAATGCAAGCCAATACAGAACCTTGGTACGATAACCACACAGGTCGTCATCCTTACCATCACAACTTCCTATCTTGTCCGGCAGAAAGTAAGACAACTTTCTTATTGCTATATACAGGGTGTCTCATTGAAATCGGTCAGTATGGGAAAGTCTGAAACTATAAGACATTTATTTATTTATTTATTTATTTATTTTATTTATTTATTACAATCAAACACAACTAACATACGAAGATCTGTTCTGAGGAACCATGTCATCGATTTTAATAACAAGAAGAACTGCATTCATACATTTTAAAAAACATCTGTACTCCGTTCGGGAATCGAACCCGGTTTTTTTTGAAAAAAAAAAACCTACTCTATTTCTATTTAGATATCGATTGTGTAGGTCTTAAGCAGCAAATGTCTGTATGAAACATGATGTCTAAAATGAATAAAATGCATTGTTTCCACATACTTTAATTTATTTTAGTAGGTGCTTGAACTGTGATATCTGAATCTTGATAGGTGAATCTTGGTATTTTTTTAAATGTATGAATGCAGTTTTTCTTGTTATTAAAATCGATGACATGGTTCCTCAGAACAGATCTTCGTATGTCTTATAGTTTCAGACTTTCCCATACTGACCGATTTCAATGAGACACCCTGCTGTATATATCATAAAACGCGGACAGTTCCAGAGCACCAAGCATACTCCAAAGCGTTTGCTATACAATACAAATCCCGTCTATATTCATGTATCCTATATATTGTATTCTTTTCCATGCGAGGGACAAGTCTCAGCCGCAAATACGTTCCGATAAATCACGAAATATTGGTGGGTTCACCTTTGATATTCAATATCGAGAACACAACCCACACCACAAAACTCAACTCTATCTTCATAAGCTACGGTTGGATTTCAATTGGTGGTGTTACGGGATGATATTGTCTGGCTAGGGCCGTCACGCACTATGAATATGTGAGGTGTTACTCTTCAGCGGGATATAGAGGCGACATGTGTAATGTAAGGCATTTATGTATGCTGATGATACTTGCTTGGTGTATAGCCATAATAATATAGATGTCATACAGCAAGATATCCAAAACGATTTTGACAGGATCGTTCAGTGGGCACATGATAATGGCATTATAATTAACACCGATAAAACAAAGTGCATGCTTATTCACTCGCCGTACCATAGAAATAAAAGTAATTTGATGACAGTGGGAGTGAAAGGTCATTCGTACGAATGTCTGCATAACAACAAACTAAATTGTCTATGTTCATACTTAGAAACAGTTACATCATACAAGTACCTAGGATTAGTCATAGATAACACATTCACTTGGAATCTGCATGTCAACAACGTTTGCAATAAGCTAAGAGCCATTTTGGGTAAATTAAAGTCTCTTAAACATGCTGTCAACAGAAAACTATTGTTTACTTTATATTATGCACTGGCTGACTCAGTTATTGAGTATGGGTTGGGTGGGTATGGCCTTACGTTCCCTACACATTTAAATAAGATCAAAATCCTACAGATACGGCTACTTAAATTACTTGCAGATAAAAAAACTAAAAAAAGCTTAAATAAAAACTATGAAAAATTATTCAAAATTTGTAAAATACTTCCGGTCCATAATAAAAGTAAACTAAATATCTTGACTGAACAATTTAATAATGAATATTACAAGGAGGAACGTAGGCATATGTACCCAACTCGTTTATCTAAAAAGAAGAAGACACTTGTTGTTCCTAAAGTCACTAACTACTTTGGGAAGCGCACAAGAAAATATGTGGTACCGTCATTAGTGAATGAGCTACCCCCACATCTGATATCGCATGTTAAATCTAAACAGCAACTCAAAAATGTACTTAAAAAACATTACCTGTCATTGTGTCCATAGCTAATTTTGTAATTTTGTACGTATGGACAATAGCATAGTTTATTTTTTTCTTGGATGTAAAATGTGTTTCTTTCTTTACTTTAAATAAAAAATCGAAATTTGATAAAATAATATTGTGAAACGAGAACAACTGCCGACAAACTGTTTTGCAGTTTGGCAGACTTTGTATGTGTTATATTTATACAGATTTTGAATAAATAAATTAAAAAAAAAAAAAAAAAATGTGTCGAACGAGCGACTATTTGTTTACACGGTATCTTGGGCTGTCATTTTCCTTCTAGAAACAAGCAATCTTGGGAAATAATGTATGTTTCAGACTAGTACGGACTGGACTTGAGTATTCGATTTAAAATGCTGCGAGAATATAAAGTAAGTATTATTACCTGCTTTGTTGGTCTAGCGGTCATATGAAGCGGTGAGTAGGATGTCTTAAATTCGCTTCCTTGGTCAGGCAAAGTTTTATTGACTTTTTCGTTCAGAAATTTCTGAGCAGAGCGGTCCGCAGTATGTATCGGTGCCTGGTTTCAACCAGGCACCGATACATACTGGCACCGATACAGCTTATTACCTTCAGGTAATAAGCTCACCTATTATTAAAGGAACCTGTGCTTAACACGTCAGAAATTACAGACGTGGTTATATGTTAGAAAACGTTATATAGGATCAGAGCTACCAAGAGACACAGAGTTTACCAAGTGGTATCGTATTACCCAGAATTAACTGAGTTGTGGAGGTCAGATAGGCAGTCGCTCCGTGTGAAATACTGGTATTCAGCTGCATCCGGTTAGACTGGAAGCCGACCCAACATAGTCAGGTGATGATAGGAACAGAACCTTAATTATTTCAAATTATTTTGATACAGTTACTTCAGCATAAAGCCTAGTAACTCATTACGAGTTTAAACATTGATTTGTATTCAATGTTTATGTTTCTATTTTATCAGAAAACCAAATTTACACGTGGTCAAAGCGTATGCGGTCTCATCAATGTAAATTGTGCATCTGGTTTATACGTCAACAAGTGTAATCAGATGTATTTGCAATTTCATCTACGTAAATTCTCATAGGAGTTATTAAGGGAGTAAAAAGATTCTTAAAGAAGCCGAAAAGCACTTTTTTTCCACGTCTTTGCAATATTTTTTTGCTCTAGACCTTACCTGAGAACCTTCTAGTTACGGAGATATTGGGAGTCGAAGTTCCAACATATCCGAAGTTTTTTTAAAAAAAGGTTACAAAGAAGGTCTAACATCAAATGTATACAACCTACAACTCCTAGTTACGGCAATATATTAAAAAGAAAACTAGCTTGTCATTGTCATCATCTGACCTGGGGTGACAGGTGTTAGGTTATTTTCGTTAGGTTATTTTCGTTACGAAATTTCTGGATTCCACTCAAGGCCCGCGATAGAAGCATGCAATAGCTTAAAAATATGTGCGGTATGTATCAAAGGAGGAAAGTAGTAAAAAAATCGACCGCACCGTTGTCAACGGGCATTGCAGAAGGCTGGCAGAATTGCCACGTAGGATGGCAATGCTTATCTGAAGTCAATTCGAGTTAAGTAACAAATAGGACTGTACTCAATCATATTATCCTAAACCTAAGTCCTAACAGCTGATTTTAAGAATTCACTTAACACTGGAAACTGAATGAAACAAGGACTAATAAATCTGTCTGACCGTGTTCCTGTTTGTTCGGGTTTCTCTTAAAACAGCTTAGTTAGTGCGAAGCGACTGATCCTAACACTTGCCACCAACATACCTTCATAACGTATAACCTACATAATTTGTGGGAGACCATTTTACATTTGTTTTCAACCGACTTCCAAAAAGAGGAGGTTATCAATTCGTCTGTTTTTTTTTTTTTTTTTTTTTTTTTTTTTTTTTGTGTTTGTTACCTCAGAACTTTCGACTGGGTGAACCGATTTAGATGATTCTTTTTTTGTTTGAAAGCTGGTGCTTGTCGATTGGTCCCATTTTAATTTGTTGAAGATCTGATGCTGATCTTCCGAGATATACAAAGGAACTCTTCAAAAATAGACGGCAAATCTGCAATAATAGCTGCAATCGCTTGTAGGTTCATTGTTCATACTACATCATGACGTAACATCACGCCTGTATGCTCTGAGGGGGTACCTAGACGTGTACAATACTCCCAGATTTCGACAATGTTTGTTGCCTCTGAACTTTCGACTGGGTAAACCGATTTTGATGATTCTTTTTTATTTAAAAGCTGGTGCTTTCCGTGTGGTTTCATTTCAATTTAGTTAAGATCTGACGCTGATCTTCGGAGATGTAAATGGAACTCTTCAAAAATACACGGCAAAGCTGCAGTAATTGCTGCAATGACTTGGTTGTTTGTTGTTTGTGTAATATAGTGACGTAACATCACGCCTGTATGCTCTGAGGGAGTACGCAGAAGTGTACAATACACTCAGATTTCGACAGTTAGGTATGTTAAGTTCCGTTTAATGGGATCCTGGAGAAATAGAGGAAATTCGTTAAATTTTGTAGGCACACCAGAAGCAATTTGGGTAGTTTTAGGAAGAGTACATTCTTGTAGTGATCCCATTTCAATTTGGTAAAGATCTGATGAAGAACTTCGGAGGAACTCCTCCATAAATGATAGCAAATGTACTGGGATCGCTGAAATCTCATATCTGTCTATTGTTTACACCAGTTCATAAAAGAAAATCACGCCGGTACGCTTTGAAGGGGTAAGTACATATGAACCACTAAAAAATTAAAAATAAAAACTTTTTTACAAAAAATAAAACCGACTTCAGAGAAAACAAAAAAGTGAAAAATAACTTCAGAAAAAACGCTTCAGAAGTCGGTGACAAAAAAACTTAATCAATCAAACAAAGGTCGCCGACTTCTGAAGCGTTTTTTCTGAAGTTATTTTTCACTTTTTTGTTTTCTCTGAAGTCGGTTTTATTTTTTGTAAAAAAGTTTTTTAGGGTCGTTTATTTTTCAATAAATCGTGGGTTGTTTCACTAGTATTTTGAAACTGTTAACAACTAAGCTAAATAAGTAATACTTTAACATCCTTATGGTAGAAGCAGTGCAGCGGTGGCACGATGGTGGAGGCCCCGACTTACGAACAGTAACTCGAGGGTTCGAACCCAGCCAGGCGCATTACTTTGTGTAATTTATTTCACCACCACTCTCAAAACGGTGAAGGAAAACTTCGCGAGGAAACCCGCATGTTCTAGAACCAAAACATTGAAGACATGTGACATCTACCAATCCGCGCTGGGCCCGCGTGGTGGATTAACAGCCCATACCCTCTCATAGAGAGGAGGCCTGTGTCCCAGCAGTGGGAACATAAAGAGGCCTGCGGAGCATGCGTAGTTCATACAAACGTAATACCAAAATAATTTGGTAATTAAACATATTCCTTAGGTAGTGTGTATTTATTTCGATTGGATTACAGAATATCTAGGTTTTCAAATATATATTTTGATTGGACACTGATTTAAACAAGAGTTATGAGAAAAATAAGTTTTCTATACAAATTTTAAATTCCTCATATCTCGCCTTTATATCATTGTCCTTTCAAAATATATACTTGGGAACGTAGGTATTCTGTAATCCAATCGAAATAAATACACACTAACTTAAGAATGTGTTTGATTTATAAATTATTTCGGTATTACGTTTGTATGAAATACACATGCTCCGCCGGCCCCTTAACAATTTAACCTTTTTTTTATCTTATTTTTTATTATGATGATGATGATTATGGAAGAAGGTAGGTTCTTGACTTTTTTGTCAATAGTGCTTAATTTTGGTCTCATTTTTATGTGTCATCTATACTAATATTATAAAGCAGAAGAGTTTGTTTATTTGTTTGTTTGAACGCGCTAATCTCAGGATCTACTGGTTCAAATTGAAAAATTCTTTTTGTGTTGAATAGTCCATTTATTGAGGCAGGCTATAAGCTATAAAACATCACGCTACGACTATTAAGAGCGGAGCAGGAATGAAAAATGTTGCAAAAACGGGGATATTTTTTCCTTTCGTTTTTCTCTCTTATGTGACGCAGACGAAGTTGCGTGGGTCAGCTAGTCAAAATATAAATGTCAGTTTGCGTGCGTAAACTTAGGAAAGGGACATGGAACTAGTGAGATACCTTATGCTGCGCGAAATATATGTACTTATTAGTTAACAAGTATTTATAACTTTACCTTGCTGAAACTGAGAGTATTCACCTTACCTCTTAGATAATTTTCTAGGCTTATTACGAGGAGTACTATAAATTATTATTTAGGGACTGTCATTTATTTCAAAGATAGAAATATCATTAAATTCAAAACTACACTCATATAATTCTCAGAAAACACTGAAGCAAAAAGACGACAGCTAAGTTCTAACTCACAATGGACTTGTAAAATGAAATGCAATTAATATAATCTAGAACATTCCATTGTAGTACAGGTCAAAGATTAAGGACTCGTTCATTAGGATCTTAGAATATTAATTTGTTTGCGCCAGACTATTGTTTGGTACTAATTGAGGGATGTCTGGACTGACCGGGCTGGCGACGCGCCAGATATCGGTGTCAGCGTGTCATTGGGCCATTTGTTGATTTTACCTAATTAATGTGAGCTCGTGGCTAAATTATAACAGCCGCTCGGGCCGATATTTAGGTTAAGCCGTGCTTGCCTAGGTTGGTCCGTGGATGGGTGACCACCCTTACATACCGAGTTTCTTCCCCCGTGCCCTGAAAAGCACGTTAAGCTGTTGGTCCCGGCTGTCATTTGTCCATCTCTGACAGTCGTTACAGGTAATCAGTGGCCCAAAAAGTCTGACAACCACTTACCAAGTGGTAACATATTACCCAGTATTAACTGGGTTGTGGAGGTCAGAGAGGCGGTCGCTCCATGTAAAATGTATTCAGCTGCATCCGGTTAGATTAGAAGTCGACCCCAACATAATTGGGATAGGGCTAGGCAGATGATGATGCTAGATCATAAGGTATTCTTCTCAGCTCGGTTTGTGTTGACAGAGTAAATAGGATGTAAAGATCCTGCCAACGTGTAAATATTGGATATTCAGCAAGCAAATAGACCAATAAAGTAAAGTTATTTCAACAATTAGTTATTTCAACAATTTTTAAAATATTTGTATTTTTCAACTTTGACTTCAATCTTGCATTTGATCGGTGTCTAAGGCAATACCAAAATATAATTTTTGCGAGCATGAACGTTAGAAAAATCAATGAAATATACATAGAATAATATAAAAAGTAGGGTTATAAGCACACCAAACTTGTCAGGTCAACACACACACAGCATCTCCGCTAGCCCCGCTCATCTCACGCTACTAAAGGTAGTGTAGCGTTGACAAACGATCATTAGATGCAACCAGGCGGCGTCATTAGCCAGACACTCGACACCCCCCAACACCCCCTACCTTCACCCCGCACTCACCCCTCCACGTCATTATAAAATATCCCACACGCCGACGCGTTATAACAAATGCGGAAAAACTACGTCCTCATTGAAATATGAGGTTAAACTTATTTATGTGCGCTCGTTTCTCTATGCGGCCGGAGTTAAATAAAAATATTTTGAATGCGTTTTTTATGCTTCTCATTTATTTTTATACACTGCTTCGTTCTCTAAACAGAAATAAAAGAAACCAATCGAATGTGTTCTTGCATAAGTTAGTCGAGTGGAAAGCGTTGGAAGGTTTAATATTCAATTCTCTTTGTGAATAAACTACGTCATACACAGTAAGTTGGTCAGAAGCAACTAAATGAACTAGTCCATAAAGTGGGTAACCTAACCACCAAAAAGCTTGTTTTTAAACGAATTAACACTAGAGTAATTCGCAAAATTAAACATAATTTTGTAAAACAATTCTCTCTCGTAGACGTTGCCTACGACAGGCGTAGCAAGCGTAGCGGCGTAGCGGGGTCTACGAAAACGCTACGATTTAATTAATGCATTTCCAGAAAACGGGTTAAAAGCTTTGCTTTACACACAGTGAGCTCAGTCTTGTTATGTTAGTTTGTGTTATATACATAGTATACAGGGTGTCTCATTGAAATCGGTCAGTATGGGAAAGTCTGAAACTATAAGACATACGAAGATCTGTTCTGAGGAACCATGTCATCGATTTTAATAACAAGAAAAACTGCATTCATACATTTTAAAAAACATCTGTACTCCGTTCGGGAATCGAACCCGGTTATTTTGAAAAAAAAAAACTTACTCTATTTCTATTTAGATATCGATTGTGTAGGTCTTAAGCAGCAAATGTCTGTATGAAACATGATGTCTAAAATGAATTGTTAAATAAAATGCATTGTTTCCACATACTTTAATTTATTTTAGTAGGTGCTTGAACTGTGATATCTGAATCTTGATAGGTGAATCTTGGTATTTTTTAAAATGTATGAATGCAGTTTTTCTTGTTATTAAAATCGATGACATGGTTCCTCAGAACAGATCTTCGTATGTCTTATAGTTTCAGACTTTCCCATACTGACCGATTTCAATGAGACACCCTGTATAATGTAAACTAGCTATGGCCTTGAGTGATCCAACTAACAATTAGTGAGATAGAACAGCGTCAGTGGGGCTAATAGCAGTTTTTGTGGGGAAATTAGGGTCATAATGTAGAAGAAGATAAGGGTGGTGAATGGATTCTATTAGTACCTCTACGATGCCAAGGATCTGGAACGGGATTCCTCTGTCACATTTAGACTAAGCTATGTATTATTATTTTTAAATCCTTGTTTCCGACCAATGTTCGTTCTACTTAAACGAGGTAATTTTATCAAGGTTTAAATTGAGATGTTTTCAGAATAACTACTAGTATTGATCATAGAAATATTTAATGCTGTAGTGCAAACTGTTTTTTAAAACACTTATATGACGAATAAATATTTATTTTTAACTAGATTAACTTCTTAATATATTAATATCATGCTGCGAAACCAAAATTGAAACGTAAATACAATTATTACAGCATGAAGTACCCACCAAACTGTACAATTTACATAAAGTTTCCTATTTGCACTATTACAACATTACAATCGACGGTACTATTTGCAATCCAATCGTGTTCTAATATTAATTAACAACCTTTGTTTGTTCCCATTGTGCGCCAGCCCTCACACAATGACCAGTGCGGCCCTCACACAATGGACCATATTGGCCATGCTGCCTTTTGTCCTATTACCATTGTACACAACTATTGAGGAATGAAAAACGTTGTTCTTTTTGTTTTGAGAAGGAAATATTTGGTTGCGATTTCTTTGAAGTTTTTTTTTCTCTCTTTGGAGGCGCTCGTGGCTAAATCACAACAACCGGTCAGGTTGATCTTTAGGTTAAGCTGGACTTGCCTAGGTTAGCCTGTGGATGGGTGACCACCCATTACATACCCAGTTTCCTCCGTGCCTCAGAAAGCACGTTAAGCTGTTGGTTCTCGGCTGTCTTTTGTAGATCTTTGACAGTCGTTACAGGTAGTCAGTGGCCCAAAAAGTCTGACAACCAGTCTTTCCAACGGGGATCTTATTACTCAGTACTATGTGGGTTGTGGAGGTAAGATAGGCAGTCGCTCCTTGTAAAGTACTGGTATTCAGCTGCATCCGGTTAGGCTGGAAGCTGACACCAATATAGTTGGGAGAAGGCAGGCAGATGATGAACTACTTTGAAGGTTTTCTTGTGAGGGTTTGCTCTTTTGTTTAGTGATTTTATTTGTTCCAGTGACAGACGAAATTAAGCTATTGCATCGTATTAAGGAAAGCCTTATTTATAAACAACTTTTGACCCAAAAAACCATAAATCAACCACAACCACCAAACCACTGCCAACCATATTGATATATGGACTTATATTATGAACCCATAATTACCCAATTATTATTTTGAGTAATTTTTGGGTTTATTTTTAGGTCCATTTTTGGGCCACTATATTTTAGTATGTTATGTGTGGTGGTGTGTCATACGAGGTGATTTTTTTATATCTTATAACTGTAGTGTATAAAAATAAATAAATATCGCTGGACGTTAACACACAGCGCCATCTTGTGCCACACTAAGCAAGGCTTGTGTCGTGGATACCAGATAGTTGATATACTACATATATACTTTTTTGTTTGTAAATACATACTTATTCTACATATAAACATCCATGACTCGGAAACAGATGTCCATGCTCATCACATAAACATTTGCTTCTACCGGGATTCGAACCCAGGACCCTATGAACGTGAGGCAGCCTCACTACCACTACACCATTCGAGTCGTCATAAATAAGACCATTTCAAAGAACCAACTGGCGTAATATTAATTATTTTTCTATTTACTTTTTATTTTGTAATAAAACAAAGCCACGATTATTCATGTAAAAATAAACACCCTTACGTGAAATATGACAACTTCGCATTTTCTTAGCTTTAAATAATGAATTAAATGAAAATGAATTACTCGTATTTATCAATGTTTCAATTAATAGTGATTGATGATATCTTCGAAACTATGCATTTTTGGACCACAAATAAATTATTAGTTTTTTTGTGTTTTTTTTATATAATTACTTTTTTATTTATTTAGTACATGGAGGACTTAAAGAATATAATCGTAGAGTTATGGGATATAAAAAAACACGTTGTATAGTGGGTACCATGTCCTCATTCCTCTAACACATTTCATAATAAGAAAATACCCAGAATAACAACCTCCATATTCAAGCAACCACAAAAACACACTTCACTTGACCACAATGAGGTCCGCGCACTAATTCAAACGCGAACACGTAATCCTTTCACCTGTGTCTTACATAATTAGTGCACATCGTTACGCCGGTGCGCTCACACCCTTACACGCCACTCACACAGTGTGAACAAGGCTTTAGAACGGGTCTGACGTCATTTTATTCGTTAACTTATTAAGTACATGTGTTATTAAAACCTGTGGCTGGGGATGGAAGAGTGGGCAAGGCTTTTGAATTGCCTATGCGTAACATGGTGTGCCTTTGCCATGCCATTAATTATGTGAATAATTCAGTATTTTATTTTCAGTTTTCCTTTTTTTTTAATTAATGTCTATACTATGCCAATGCAAGACATATGCCTCCCACACTCTCTTCACTTCTCTCTGTCAATTGTTTCTACAGATCAATCCTTATCGATGGAGTCCAATTCATCCCGCCGTGTCCGTCTGAGCCTGCCACGATATTGCTAACTTCGTTGTCGTTGAAATAAAAAAAAATATATAAATAACTTAACTAGAACTCTAATTTACCCACAGAAAGCATGAGATTTTTTTGGCTTAGAATTTGTAGCACTAGTCCATCGTATATGGATTAAATTTCCCAGTGCAAAATGGATTGAGGAGGTCAGATAGGCAGTCGATCCATGTACTCGTAAAATACCGGTATTCAGCTGCATCTTGCTAGATTTTAAGCCGACCCCAACATGATGATTTATACGGCACATCGGTATTTTAAACTACGAAGTTTAGTAAGATAGTCGATAAATATTAGCGACAGTCTTTCGACATTGATAATGTTAAAATGTG
This sequence comes from Xestia c-nigrum, assembly GCA_916618015.1. NCBI lineage: Eukaryota > Metazoa > Arthropoda > Insecta > Lepidoptera > Noctuidae > Xestia > Xestia c-nigrum. The sequence continues at coordinate 667,508 of OU745251.1, read as the reverse complement.
ATTACCAATCTCTTGCCAATCAAAGTTGTTATTTTCAATCAATCTGAATCCAATCTCCAAATTGATCAACTGTTTACAACATGGCTGAAAATTGTGTTTTCTACACATTCGCTGAATTTCAAAGGGTACGTAATTGAAAGATCTAGTGGCTTAGTTTCGGTCTGCTACGTATGTAAGTACACTCGGCAAATGGTTTTAGTAATCGATCGTGAATTTATTTTTTGAGAAAACGATCTTATGACGAAAAATTAGTACTTATTCGAACTATTTTTGACTCGTGGGGCTCCAAGGACACACAGTTAATTCAAATTAATCATAATACATTTACAATGATGATTGATTTTCAATGAGTGTTGAATGAGTTCAGTCAAGAACTCCACTTATTTCTTTCGCTGACAGTACAGAGGTACCGTTCAGTTGCAATATTGGAAAAGTTTTCTTCAATTTCATTCGTCAAATATTTTCTGAGCTAGTTTCCAATGCTTCAGGAAAGTTAAATTTGTTTTTTGTTTAAACGTGCGTGATTGGAATGAGAAATTAACGTTTGGATTCTTTTGAATGTGCTTCGCTCTGAGTTGTTTACATGGTCGCAGTGTGTTGGGTTTTGATCCCAGTACTTAATATTTAATTTAAAGGGTTTCAACATCCATACTAAAAACATAAAATAACATTACGTCTAACACTGTTTTAAGCTTTAAAACTTAACTTACATTGTCACTTACGGGATGCTGCGGAGCGCTTACGGGGGGCTTCATATTAAAAACTCCACAAAACTTGGTGACACTGTGAGTGCGTTTTGTCGTGACTTAGTGTCAAGTTCCAATAGTGCGCGTAGTAAAAGACAAAGAAAGAGGGTAGACAGATTTGTCTGTTAGTTAACAATTTTATTTTCCTTCAGGGAGGGAATTTTATTTCAGGGATCCGCCAGAGGGCGTAGTGAGGTAAACAAAGAAATCGGTGCGCTCCGTAACAAAATATAAGTTTATAATAGTTTTCGCGAGTTTTGCGTCGAAAAACCAGTTGAACAGTGGACAGTTTTTAGTGGAAATTGTTGTGGACACTAAACAGTGGAGATCTATTGACTTTACGAGACGATCAACAGTGAAATAAAGTGGCTGTCATCTGACACAAAGAAGTTTACGCTACATGTTGTAACATCACTAATGAGCAACTAAACTCGAAATCCTAATCAATCACTACTCCTGAAGATACAGATGACCAAGTGAGGAACTAAATTGCACCATTCTATTGGAATATAACCTCAAATCAAAATTCAGTGAGTCATTGCCAACAAATTTAAGATCCAATCGATCCTACAGCGACATCTAGCGGAGAATAGATACAAAAACAACGCCATCTACATTTTACAACCTCAACACATAGTACAACGCCATCTAGTATCGAATAGCAGGAAACAAACTGTAAAAATCCAATTCAAGATGAGTAACGACACTCAAGTACTAGAAAACCTAATTAAAAATTTAAGAATGGATATTAAAAACGACGTTCAGGACACTATCAACTCGTTAGAGGCAAAAATAACGTCGAATGTTCAACAACTGCACGATAAAATCGACGAAAAATTTTCCTCTATACAAATCAACATAGACGAGCTTAAAGAAACCACCTCATTGCAGAACAAAAGACTATGCCTGCTTGAAAAACAAGCAAGGATAAGGAACCTTATATTTTTTGGAACAACAGAAGGAGAAAAATCATATGAAGAGTTAGAAACCAAAATTACCACGCTATTGTCAAGAACTTTGAAAATAGAATGTAACAAAAACGAAATAGAATTTATTAGAAGGATGGGGAAGAAAGAGGAAGGAAAAATACGGCCAATAATTGTCACGTTTACGACGTTCGGCAAGAAACTTCATATTCTCAAAACCAAAAAACTTCTTAAGGACTCCGGCATGTATATTAAAGAAGATTTTCCTCCTGAGATTCTAGAAACTCGAAAAAATTACAAGAACAAGTAAATAAAGAAAGAAGCGAGGGAAAAATTGCCTTCATCAAGTATGACAAAATAGTTATCAAAGGAAACACCAAAAATTCACCACCTAAAATACCTCAGAACATTTTGAGTTCAAAGAAACGAGAGCTAGATATCTCACCACCTACCCAAACACCAGAAAATTTACAGCAACCGGGTAAAAAACATTTACCCAAATATCAGGCTGCCAAGAAAAACAAAACGCAAAATGAAAATCAAAGATCGATTTTGAAATTCGTTCAGAAACAAAACGATCAGCAGAAAGTAAGGTCGATTTCTACTACTTCGGTCGACGAGAGCGACGCCGAATAGCAACTAATAAAGCCTCCCTTCACAACGCCTCAAAAACCTAAAAACTCATATAATAAAAAAGAACACTCACCTACCCCAATACGGTTGGTCACCGCGGGGTCAGTAGACCAAAACCCTCCAAACAACGAAAACAAAACCTACATTGCTTCTTTTAACGTCAGATCCCTGGCAAATGAAACCAGAATAACTGAGCTAGAATATGCGCTGTCAACGGTAAATTGGGACATTTTAGGCATTTGTGAAAGCCGTAAACAAGGGTACATCGTGGAAGACAGGAACGAGTACCGACTCTACCTAATGGGTGAAAGCAAGGGAAGAAATGGAGTAGGATTCATGGTCAAAAATCAAAAACATATAGAAGTACAGGATTTTATAGGCCTATCAGAAAGAGTGGCACTAATTCATGTAAAGATTCACGAAGAGACTTTCACCATAATCCAAACATATGCACCTACATCTAGTTCGGAAGAAAAAGAAATAGATACATTTTACGAAACTTTAGAGGAAGCAATCGAGAAAAGCAGAACCAATGTAATTCTACTTGGCGACTTAAATGCCAAAATTGGGTTACCAAAAGAGGGTGAAAGTCGTGCCATGGGAAAGTATGGTTACGGGAAAAGGAACAAAAGAGGTGAAAAATTCATACAATTTTGTCTTCAACACAATCTCAAAATAGCCAATACCATGTTTAATAAATCATTTAAGTTAAGATGGACGTGGATGTCACCTGACGGCACTGTGAAAAACGAAATAGATTACATCGCAACGAATAAGCCCCAAATAATCGAAGATTTCAGTGTTCTTAGTAACTTTAAACACCCAAGCGATCACCGTATCATCAGAATAAAAATAAACACAGCCAGTAATAAGAAAAAGCGTTCTAACTTCCAAACCAAACCCCGCAAAAGTATTAACTTTGAGAAATACACAGAAGAACTAGCCAAGTACGAAGAACACGAGACGAAAACCGTACAGGAGTTTTACGACAACATGGAAAGAAGTATCCTGAAAAGCACCACTTGCGCTATCCTACCCCAGAAAAGTACACGCAAACAAGCAATTATAACCGACGAAATCATCAAACTTAAAGATGTAAAACATTCCCTGAAAAATAAGGAAAATAAAACCAAACAAGAAAAAAAACAGCTAAGCAAACTCTATAAAGAGATACATAGAAAGTTAAAAAATAACACCAAAAAATATAGACAAGAAATCCTACAGAACTACCTGGAAAAAGCTGGTGCTGTCAAAAAAGCATATAAATATCTAACGAAAACCAAAACACTTATGAATCAGCTACAGAACAAATGTGGCCACCTTATAACAAACAGAAAAGACCTAATAAAAGTAGCTACAGATTTCTACGAAAATCTTTATAAAAAAGGTAGCGATTCCACAGAAGAAGCACCAACCAATCCTGTAAATACAGACAGCGTACCAGAATTCTGCACATGGGAAATTGAACACTCAATCGACAAACTCAAGTGCGATAAAAGTCCAGGCCCAGATGGTATAACTAACGAAATGATAATATTTGGAAGAAACACCCTAACTAAACCACTAACGTCACTATTCAATTTAATTCTAGATCGAAAGGAAATACCCAGGCAATGGACATGCTCAAACATCGTACTTTTGTTTAAAAAAGGAGACCCGAAACAAATATCAAACTACAGACCCATTAGTCTTATGTCAAATCTCTACAAACTATTCTCGGCAACTCTACTAAGAAGATTGACAAAACCAATAGACGAAAATCAACCAGTAGAACAAGCAGGATTTGTGAGTGGCTTCTCTACCATAGACCACATACACTCCCTGAAAATGGTTTTGGAAAAATACAACGAGTATGACAAAGCTCTATACCTGTGCTTCATCGACTACAGCAAAGCGTTCGACTCAATTTCTCACAGCTCTGTATGGCAAGCTCTATCAACGCAAGGAATTAACAAAGAATACATCGATCTAATAAAGGTAATTTACAAAAATAGTAACTCTAGGATTATGCTCGAGAAACCAGGAAGTAGTTTTAAAATCGAAAGAGGAGTTAAACAAGGCGACCCGCTCTCCCCAAAAATATTTATAGCGGTGTTAGAACAAATATTCAGAGCAATGAATTGGGAAAACAAGGGCCTAAATCTCCACGGGAAATACTTGTCACACCTAAGATTCGCTGACGATATCGTACTGATGTCAGAAGACCCACACGAAATGCAGTCTATGTTAGAGTCGCTATTTGATGAGAGCAAAAAAGTGGGCTTAGAAGTAAACCAAACAAAAACAAAACTTATGACAAACAGGCACAAAACACCAATGACAATTTCATCTACCAACCTAGAATACGTTGAAGAGTACATTTACCTAGGACACCTAATTACCTTTAAAAACTGCACAGGAAAAGAAATAGAGAGAAGAATCAAATCTACCTGGAATAAATACTGGTCTCTAAAAGAAATATTCAAGAGTAAAATGCCAACCAAAATAAAAACAAAAACCATGGAAACATGCCTACTTCCCACACTCACATATGCCTGCCAAACATGGCCCCTGACCAAACGAAACTTAGAAAAAATCAAAGTTTGCCAAAGAGGAATAGAGAGGAGCTACATGAACCACAGACTTAAAGACAAAGTCAAGAACACAACAATCAGAACCAAAACCAAGGCAAAGGACGTGGCCATGAAGGTACTTGGACTGAAATGGAAATGGGCTGGACATTTCCAAAGAGTGGCAGATGAAAGGTGGACGAAAATCACCACCAACTGGTACCCTCTCAACAAAAAGCGCAGACAAGGTCGACCACCAATAAGATGGAGCGACGATGTTATAAAAATATTAGGTAAAACCTGGAGCAGAGTAGCTAGAAACAGAACAGCATGGAAACGAATGGAGGAGGCTTTCACCGCTACTTAGCGGTCCTTGTACATTATATATTTTAATAACAATACATAGAAATAGGAACATATTATTACTAACATTTTAAGAGCCAAATTGTAACAATAATCATAATTTTAAGTCAACAAAACTGTATAAGGAAAATAAAGCTATTTTATTTTTATTATTTTATTGTTATTCTAGAAGAGTTAGACTGAAGTGACCTCCTTGTAAGACACGCCTGTCATGGTAGCGAGTTTATTCCCATCAATAACCGAAAGTTTCTGAAAAACGATAATACGAAGTTTACCCAATCGGAGAATAGAACCCAGAACCTTATGATCAGCAGCAGCTATAGCGACCTCTTTCGGTTCGACACGAAATCGTTAACTTACGGTTGCAAATTATCTACGAATAAATTCGGTTGCAATAATGATGCTTGCGAATAATGTAAGTTTCTACATCCTAGATGCGTTTCTCGTAAGCATAATTATTGCAACCGAATTTATGAGTTAGTAATCAGCGATCGAAAGTTAGCGATTTTGTCGGTATCTCTGTCGAGACTGCCGGCCCAGCTAGGCCATTGCACTCTACCAACTTTAATGTACAATTTAAATGGATAACACTTACCTATATAATACAACAAATAAATTATAAACCCAACAACTCTATATGCAATTTAGAACTAAACTGCACGGACAAAGTTGAATAGTTTGCGCTCACTAGCTAGCCGCTTTAGCGCTGCATCGTCGATTAGCCGTCTAGCATCGGTTGCTTGTTCAGCTGCTATGTTACCGCTTGGCGACTTGATTGGAGGTGCCGAGTTTATTATTTTTTCACTAATCTTGCTCGAAAAGACCGTCATAATAGCGTACCAGAGGGGGCGTAAAATTGCAAATTATAGGCCTAGGGATTTTTTTTTTTTTTTTCGTCTTCAGTGTTCGAAAACGCAAAGTCTTTACTCATAATTCATAATGAATTGACTTATTACTGATCCATTGAAAAAATCATTTTATTTTAAAAATGGAACCAAACGCGCCGAACGCCGAACTCTTTGGCAGAATGTGTGAATGTGGCGTTGCATGCCAGCTACAGAAGAAATAAAAAAAGGCATTGGCGCGAAATTTTGTGTTTTTTTCTGTATTATTTATTTGAATTAAAAGTAGAATTCCTTTTTATCTCCTACGTTTACCCCACAGACGACACAATATTATATTCGTCTTCACAGAGAACTGAAATTGTGTTGCCGGGAAAAAACAATAGTACAAATTGTACATTTAATTTTTTCAACACACTTGCTCATAAAGTGGCTCTAATTTCACCGCAATTAGGCACATAATGACACCTGTAATCAAACTGTGACTTTTTCATTGCTATGATTCACAAGTGAGTTATAAGGTTTTTTTTTATTTTATTGGTTAAATTGTTTTGTTCTTAAAAAAGTTTCGATACAAAAAAGATCGTGTTCAATAGTACAAATAATTAATGTACTTATTGCTTGCTCATTTCATGCAACTTCGTATCTACATAGATAATTTCAACTTATAAGTTTTTAATAAATAAAACTTTCACTAAAATGTAACTTTTGTTTTCTCTGTATTAAATAAAACTTTGAATTCCCCACTACGTACGTGGCTAAAACGCTATCCGCGTAAAAGCCAAAAAAAGAAACCTCATTCTTTTAGTCTATGGACGATCGCCATTGTTAGATGCGCGCGCATAGGAAAACTGATTAATTATTCCCGCCATTACGATAAAAAAATCAGAACTCGTTTTCACTGTTGAAATTACCAATCCAAATCCATTAGTTTTTTATAAATCCAAATGTCTACAAGTACTAGTTATGAAGAAAATGATTTATTTTGTACACCGCCCGATATAAGATGTGCAGCCCTTAACGTTATGGAAAGTTTACTACCTGAAAAGTCCAAGGACAAATATCTATTTTAGTATTATTTTATTCTCAAGTGTATTGAAAAACGTCGTATGATACACGTGTGTGTTGATGATTACCGTCCTCGGCTCTCTTAAGACTCAATGGCGCCTGAGCGGTAATCACCAACATTACACACTTGTACAATAATAAAATAAACTATCATTTTAATTTGCCGTGTGTAACACCGTTGTAACACACGGTGCTAAAATCCCATTATAACTCGGTTCCTATTTACTACCTCGCTGAAGCTCGGTAGTAAAACTACCTCGTCTATAAGGGTCATTTTAGCCTCTTGTATCACAATGTACTATTGTTGCTCAGTGTGGGTTCTTTAATTGTATTTCTGAAAAATCTGATTCTGAAAAAGCAGCTGAATGGTAAAACCACAGATATAGATATACCTACAGGGTGTAAACAATCTAAGTACGTAGACGTCAACCAAGGATTCTGTACATCAAACTAAATAACTTTACGCAAAAATTATTGCTCAGAAACGACTTTTTATTTGGGGTCTCAGAACTCAATGTAACCCACTCAAAACATTGTGCTGATGGATGGTTGCAGGAGCTTCGATTACGGTCCGCGAAAGAGTAAAATGTTATTCGTACTTTTTTCCTTGCACAGAAGATGCAAGCTCAACCCAACCTAATTGAACCTATCAGAGGCAAAATTCATTTATTTTTTTTAATTTTCCGAGCTCAATTCGATCGCTTAATTGTATCCATCACTATCTTAATTCTAAAGGTTCATCACATTATCCAATTTGTGTATGGTGTGAGTTAAAGGTTCACTCCCCTAGTTATAATCCTGTCGGTGTCCATGTTTATCTAAGACCCTATGGTGCCTGTTAACAATGAACATACCAAAGTGGTCCCTGGTCTAATAAAGGTAGGGAACCACTGCTCTAACTAAACCGTACCGATAAACACTCATTGTTCACTTCACTTTCTCTTTCTTCTTTCGCTTCATATTTCTATTAAATAATCTTTTAATTACAATCATTCCCGCTACGACGATTCCCATATACGGTTGCGCTTTTAATATATAAAGTAATTTCACACATAGAGTGATACTTACGTATTTTCATTAATTAAAATCTTGTATGAAACATATTAATTGGATCCGTTTCATCAGAGTTGTTATAATATTAATTATTTATGTTAAAATATTAATTATAAACATAGTTTTGTGACTGCTTTGTTGGTCTAGTGTTTGCAAGTGTGACTGCTGAGCGTGAGGGTCCTGGGTTCGATTCCTAGGTGGGGCAAAGTGTTGTGACCTTTTTTCCATCACGAATTTCTTAGTAGCAGCTACAGAGGCTGGATTGGCCCGATGGATGATAATAAGCTATTGCATAGAACTTTAAATGAACTGGAGAAATATTAGTTACACTTTTGCTTAACCCTGTACCATACCAGCAGTACATGCACATGAACTTACCCGGAAAATCATACTACATACTTTTATTTTTCATGAACATGTTTTTCACTACGCATGTGAGAATTGACTGCCGAATATACAACTACACAAAAAAACCAACTCACTCAACAAACACGCAAATATAGACACGGAAGCGTCCCGCCGCGTCGCAAAAATCAGTGTACCATAGAGAGTTATAGAGAATAGAGCTCACAACCAACTGAGTCCATTCCAGTCTCTAATTCTCTATCAAGCAGATCTGTAAGTATCCAACTTCGGATCCACTACATTCGAATAGTTAATTCTAATCGCTTTGTTCTAAGACCCGAGGGTCAAGAAAGGGGTGAAAGGGGGTGTAAGGGGGTCTGCTTTGTGCTGATACCCCAAGAATGGCATTGTACAAGTGTCTAAATTGTACTTGTAGTTGGAGTAAATTGAAAGCGCTTGTGGAATGTTTTGTGGCGCCTAACATGCAGTGAGTATTGAGCGTTTGGGGTAAGCAGTGACCAACGTCGTGTGGACGTGTGGTTGACAATATTGTCAGTGTTAACAGGACTTAAATATTGTCTCAGTTGAGGAAGATATATTTCACTGCAGCCTGATGCAGTTCACAGGAGTTGCACTGAAGTGCATTGAGAATGTATAAATATGATTGTTTAATTGTAGGTATTTTTTAATGTAAGTCTGTTTATTGTTTTTTTATTTGTAAGTGAGTTAGAGGTATCTTGGTAGTAACATCGCATTGGCGTTATAGCTGTTAAGGGGTTATTTACATAATTTTAAATAAAGAAATAAACCTTCACAGCAATTTTATAAATGGCAAAGCAATTTTGTCTCATAACTTTTCTTACTTTCACTGCCTATAGTAATTTGTATGAAATTTTGCTCACGGTTGGAACATGACATGGAGTTGGAGCTTGGATACTTGTTATCCCGGTGGTAAGTTCTCTAATGTCCAGCCTCCACTTGGACGAAGTCGCGGGCAAACGCTAGTCACTCGTTTAAAAGACTCTTTACTTTTCTGTGTCGTGTCAAGAAAACCAACAAGAAGCACGTATGGTCCCGTTAACGGGAACACCTAAATACTCCGAAACGTTTTATTCAAATATTCGATGTTCCGATTTTCAAAAGTCCGAATTTCATAATACCTAAGAATTATAATGTCTATTATTAAAAATCACGAATTTGTTTTTACCAAAAGTCGTAAATGCGATTTGTTAGTTTTCCGATTTTCATACGTTCGAAGAATCAAAGACTCGAAGAGTTTTCGGTCCGAAAAACGACAATCCGATTTTCAATATTTTGAATAAATTAAAAATCAACATGTTGTTGTAAGCTATGTTATGGTATTTTTTTGCGAATCAAATCATTCCTGTTGTGGTCAATCTCATTTGACAGCAAATCCTTACGTGAATAGGGGCGTCTTTTTTTCTGTTTACTAAAAAAAGTACGGTACCAACCCGTTGGTAATAATATCTGTTATAATTATTATAGAATTAGAAAGAACATAAAAATGAACATAATTAAACTGTGAGCATTTTTAATGCTATTTTTAAAGGTTTCCACTAAAACCGCATAGGTGGTGTAAACAATAGGTGCACGGAACGTAATGAACCCACTTTTTTAGTGATTGACAGACAACTTCATTATTTTGACATTTACTTTTTTTGTTTATTTTGGTTTTCGTATGTGTTTTTTCGCATTTATTCCGGTTAGACAATGCTTAGCTAATTTAACCACTGGAATCTAGAGGTTATAAGGAAGAAATCAATGTAAGTTTCATTATTAAATGCTATAATTTATGTGGGTGGCCTAATACCCGAACAAAAAATTCTCTCCTTTAGTCACAGATACGAATCGCTGCAAAACCGACTTCACGCAATCTTTTTAAATTTAGGAATTGTGAAAAAAGGATTCATGATAAATCGGAGTTGATACATTCGGAATTTTGAAACATTCGGAATTATTAATTGCAATGCTTGTAAAAGGCCGCTAAGTCATAAGTACTACCATAACATAACACCACATTGTACACCTGGTTCACAATAAATGTTTTGACTTTGACTTTGATTATGAAAATCGGTATTTTGAAATTCTGATTTGTGACTTCTGGAATAAAGTTTTTAATATTTATGTAGTGTACCCCCGTTTTGTTGTGACGCCAGATTATCGTGTTGTTTTAAGTGTCGTGGTGTTCACATATAGGAAGATACAATAACTATCGTCCATTACTTTTACACAGTAAAAACCAACGATACATTAATCTTCACGAAATATTGGGAACCTAATAATATTGGGCCCTATGCCTCTCGGTGATCGTCTCTTGTTATTACTCTCAGACAAAATGATGTCATAATTCTTTAGACCACTGACAGCACACGGTCTAGAAAATATCTATTGTTTCATACCAACTGAAAATATGACGAACATGTATTGCGATACATTAATATTTTTCTGCTAGTAATTCTTATTGTCGAACGCTGGTCACTGTGCCATTTTTCTAAGGACGTGATTCGGGACCACAAAAGTATCGATATTTCCCAGCCTAGCACTTGTATCGTACCGACGAAATCTTTACATGAAATACTGACTTATTTATTACATAGTCTTTCAATATTATGTACTGTGTAGTAGTGGCTAAGAACGCTGTAGGGATTTTAAACTTTATTGAAACCTATATTTATGATTTGTTTTGCATTCTACTTTGAAGATGTTTTTTTTGCATCAATGTTGATTGAGACCGATGATGATTATGCGTATGTATATTCACAATATTATGGTAATCGCATCTACTATTTTTTTTAAAGACCCAAAATATAATCTACGTCCCTGTAATTTTGCCGGCAGTTACCCACTACTTTTGTTTTCTTTCCTGGCCTTGTTTATTCTTCATAAAACAGCCAATTTAAAATAAATTGGGTTTAACCTGCTACCAAGCCATTAAATGGGCCTCGTAAAACTTTATAAATAGCTAAAATTTACAACCCTCATCAGTATAAAGCCAGAACGGTAGAAAACTGAAATTTCCTGAAGTGTGCTTTAATTGAAAAAAAAAAGCAATTGAAGCGACAAGCGAAAGTTCTACGACAAACGTTGTGCAAAAACAGTTTGATGATAATGCCTAAAAGTGAATCGTAAGGTCCTAAAGATAGTTGTCTTCAATTGTCATTATTTTGTTAACGAACATTACAAAAACATCAGTCACTATCCTAAACTATAATAATTAGTTCGCAATCGAAATGAACAAAGTGATTGCTCTCGTGAATTCGCTGAGTAGGCGCCACTGAGCTAATCCAAGTTAGTGTTCCATAATAATGAGATCTAATCAACTACGATCATTAACATTATACGATTGACAGCATGAGTACCTACTAATCTTTCGAATCACACCAATTTACTTTCAGTAAAATTGTAAGCCACGTTTCTTTCTTAATCTCAGCAATACATTTTCTGTTCTAATTTTCTTTTTGTTCTAGCACTAAATTCAACAACTAATAAACTCGAGCCGCGGTCGAACCCTTGCAATCATTATTCTACAGTCGTCTCCGCAAGAAACTTGCTATTTAGTTTCAGCAAAACCAAATAAAAAGTCAATAAAGTACAAATAAATCAGCCTGTCTGCGTAATAAAGAAATCTAACTAAGTCCCAGGCTAAGGTCCGTGCCGACCGGAGAGGTCACGACAAATCTACTAACTTGAACTTTAAACTTTATAAATTGACAATTGGTCCGGATTGAATCCGAACAAAGATGACAATTTAAACTTTTATCGATGAAGTCTGTTTTGAATTCGGATTAAAAGAAAAGAGAATTTTTATCTCGATGAGTTGAGTAAATATTGTAGTTTAAACATTGATTGTACCTGATCAAACGAAAAAATAGCTGGCTTTGTAATCTCGTTGATATTTTTTATAGATAAATGAATGTGTGTATGGTATGTTGTAAATTCAAGGCCAACACTAAACATGTACGGCCTACCCACACATACCACAAAAGTTAATGTCTCCTCCCATTCGCAGTCCATCCGGGCGAACGACGACATTACCATTACCATAACGACCACGAAAAAACCCACCCAGTGTGTACACACCCTAACCTATATTGTTTCACTTAAACGACATTCTGAACTCAAGGGATTTACATACATCGGTGGACCAGCCGAAGATTTCAATGGATTTTTCTACCTTTCATATGAAAAGGTAGTATTCTCTGTACGTTTGTAGCATTTTGGTACAAATGGGAAATAGAGGTATATGTGTGTCGTCAGGTTTGTAATTTCCATTTAGTTTGGAGTCGCACAGAAAATTAAATTGTGAGGATTTGGACTTAGTTCTGTGTGGATGTTATAACTTATTTGTGTATTTTAGCTATGTCGATATGTTTATTACGCCAAATATATCGGTGTATCAGCAACCACTTTGAGCTGTTCTAAAGAGTAAATAATTTAGCACAGCTTTTAGTTGTGATGGTTGCTAGTAACAGGTTATTACAGAAAATATCTTGTTTCTGCATTCGGTAATTTTCAGAAGTTGCCAAGATTTCCTTTGTTCGTAACAGTAACATTGTTATAACTTAAGTTCATCATTTGTTTCTCTGCTCTTATTAAGTAGGTTTTGAATATAAAACTAACCTTATAATCGACGTCTTGAAATTAACGGCATTGATTACATTTAGCAATAGAAGGGAGTGGGCCATTGTTCACCACATATTATAGAATTTTTAGTTCTAGAACACCCCGGTAAGTGGCACAACACTTAAGTGGCAGTGGGCAGGTCACATTGCTTGCAGAACGGATGACCGATGGGGCCGAAAAGTTCTGGAGTGATGACCGCGAACCGAAAGACGATGCGTTGGAAGACCTCCCACTAGGAGGACCGATGACCTGGTGAAGGTTGCGGGACTCCGTCGCAAGGGACCGGTCAATGAGGCGACACTTGGGCCCATATCCAGCAGTGGACGTCTTGCGGCTGAAATGATGATGATGATGATGATTAGTACCCCGGTATCCTCATGACTTTACCATTTTGTGAGCGAAAAGAATAAGTGGGTTTGGTGATGATATATTTAAAACAACCTACATCTTATAATCGCCACGCTTGGCAGGTTCATTGGCAAAAACCTCCCTATGGGGGAGGCCTATGTCTAACCGTGGACGTCTTTTGGCTGAAATGATCGTGATGATGACATCCAATAACTCGGGGTCAATACCTACTACTGAACCACCACCGCTGCTCTTAGGTCAATAATTTTATGTATAAATAATATTGACGGAAAAACAGTACCTACTGTTGTTCTACAAAGAGATTGCGTTTTATATAGTTCAAATATTGATCTGCATTGAATGAACAGCGTAGGTAAACATTGGAAATATTTCACATTTAAAAGTATTGTGCTTTCCATTGCAATATGGTATTTGTAGCTCTTTCGTTATCAAGTTTTATATTATTCTACAGAACCTTTTGATTAAAAATTCAGAATTTGGTGAATATATTTACGGCTTTGTGAACGGGAGCTTTCAATCAATAATAATTATTATACGAGTACGTATCGTTTGATTAAAAACGCATGTAACGTTAAAAACCATTTTAATATTTTGTAGTAAAAGCTTTAAAAATGTGCTGATTGTCAGCTTTATTTGATTTTGCATCAGCTTCAATCATAACATCATAATTGAATCAGCACATTTTAAAAGTCAAAAATTAAATCGGAAATGTGTGCTCAAAAATTCAGCCAGCCTTGATCCATTCTGTCTTTTTTGAGGGCCCATGGTAACAAACTCTACTGCAAACCACAGAAATCAATTAAAACTTCAACCAAACAAAACAGCGGAACTTAGACGAAAAAAAAACTATCTGCATAAATATAAACAGTTCAACTTTCAAAAAAGAATTCAGTCACGAAGTTAAAGCTTCTTCAACACTGCGACATTATAAGCGCGTTAGGATGCGAGCACACTGCCGACTGCCCGTCCGGTAGCACCCTAATCATGTTACTTTAATGGTAATTGGAAACTGTACCGTTTGACATCAGAAACTCCATTGATGTTATGGTATTCGGTTACACGGGCAAGGTTTGCGTTTGGAGCATAATTGAACTAACTGACTAAAGGGACATTTGAAACCGTTTTGGTTGATAGCATCTTGGTTGGGTAAGGGCCAATAACGTTTATGGTAGGTATTGATAATATTGATTACTAGCCAATATAATATGAAATGGGTACGTTTAAATTCTATTTCGTATTGGTATCCACTTCTCTTTTGACACAGTGAATGTTTTTGTTGGAATTTGAATATTTTTGGTTAAAATTATGAAACCAGCGCTTAATTCTCACGATTTTGCTTACACGTGGAGTTCACAAACTTTCTCACGAGAATGTTCAACCGGGGATCAAAAGTAGGCTGTCTCTACAACCAGGTCGTGGCATATTCATGTGTGTTTCATCGAAATCAATTAAGCCATTCAGGCGAGAAAGGGTAACAGACAGATAGACATACAGATTACAGAGTTACTTTCGCATTTGTAATGTTAGTATGGATATTAAAACATTTAGTAAATGACTAGCTATATACTTGTAGGAAATAATTTATATTGTTGAAAATTTTATACTAGAATATCAATTTAATTTATATTTACACATAATTGCGCAACTCGTGATTCAATAAAATT
Source organism: Xestia c-nigrum (assembly GCA_916618015.1). Taxonomy (NCBI): domain Eukaryota; kingdom Metazoa; phylum Arthropoda; class Insecta; order Lepidoptera; family Noctuidae; genus Xestia; species Xestia c-nigrum. Next base: position 652,306 of record OU745251.1, on the reverse strand, counting down.
TAATCACTGAACTTATCGCTAATCATAAAGTTACCTACTTATATCAAAATTAGAAAGTAAACATGTGAAGTATTCCAATAGAGAATGTAAGTGGTACTTCAATATAGTTTTAATTGATAATACAATCGTACATACAATATTGAATCAAAGGTACGCTTAGGGATTACAAAATAAATGTGAGTTTCACAGAAAAAGTCATATTAAATACTCACTAGTGACCTTATTGACCTGATCTTTTCTAACTTTCTGACCTTTGTCATAATAATTGGTTACAAACCTACAATTAATAGACACGATTAATTTAATATCGGGTATTGTTAATTGCTTTTTTTTATCAACATGTATTGCTAATAAATAACAGAATTTTTATTCAGTATGAGAAAAGGCCTTTGCCCAGCAGTGAGACAGTAATGGACTATTATAATCTATATTACTCGTATATTATAAAGCAGAAGAGTTTGTTTGTTTGTTTGGTTGAACGCGCTAATCTCAAGAACCGACTCGAATTGAAAAAATATTTTTGCGTTGGATAGTCCATTTATCGAGGAAGGCTATATAACATCACGCTATGACCAATAGGAGCGGAGCAGCAATAAGAAATGTTGCAAGCGGGAAAAAAGCTTTCGTTGAGCAGGCGAAGCGTTGCGATAACAAAACGTCACGCGAACGAAGTCGCGGGCAGAAGCTAGTTACATATATAATAAACTATTATTTATTTTGCCGTTTGTGTGTCGATTCTTATCGGTTTGATTTGCCATAGAGCTTCATTTCTGGTCACTAAATCATTTGATGAGTCAAGCGAAGGATCGGTGGAAATTGACACTGAGCTAAGAGTGGCCTGCATACAACTCAGACTAAATGGTAAGATGTGGTCACGTTATTAATGACGGTGATAATGTGCCACCTGAAAATACCAATTTTGGAAACAGCAAAGCCATGTTTACTAAATGAAAATGCCTTTTACTTTATTACAGTCTACGATGTAGGTTGTTTTTAGTAAAAAAGAAAAGCGCCGTAATTTTCCTTTTTGTCTAAAAATATTCTCTACATGTTAAGATCTTGTTGTTCAGTGAAACATACGTGGCAAATGACATGAACAAGGGATTTAATGAACATTGAACACAGCAGGGAAGCTCTCTCCAGAATTCGCTTGGAGTACCTTCTTAAGTATCTTGATAAACTTTTATATTTTCTTTTGGAAAAGGTCATTGCACTTCAAAAGCGGTATCATTTCTACTAAGTGATGGGTTGCGAACTTGCAACTACATCGAAAAATTTGCCTGATTATTTGTCATGTGGTTTTATGGAATGGTTTTCTCCATATGCCATCTTTAAATGAAAACTAATTAATATTGCAAAATAGGGCACATTGCTTGCAGAACAGGTGGTCGATGGGGTCTGGAATGATGATGATGAATTAATATTGCGTGTAAGCAACAAAATTTATAACGATCGTGACGGCTGAAAAGACAAAAAAACGAATTATATTTTTCAGATCTACAGGTAATTTGACCAGTTTTATGTGGGTTAGAAGCATATGTTACCCAGGCTAAAAATACGAATAGTCTGATACCTTATTCATCAAAATCTCATGAATAGTTTGAGGCGCTACGGAGGTACAAACATACATACATACATACATAGATCGCCAAAATCATAACCCTTCTTTCGGCTTTGCTGTAGTCGGGTAAAAAACAACGTTTGAAACGATAAACACGTTGCCGTCAAAAGGGCGACATTAAAGGAGAACCACGAGTTTCGGAATTAAAACTTGTAACCATGAAGTAGAAAATTAACACCCAGAGATATAGCACATGCAAAAAGCGACATAATTATTGTTATACCTACCTACTTGAACCATGCTACGCTCTGCTATTTTTTACGAATAATTAGCTCCAATGACAAAATATGTATGATTATTTAAATTGCATAAGTATAGTAGGTACTCAGATCTAATCTTCGATACTAATATTATAAAGCAGAAGAGTTTGTTTGTTTGTTTGGTTGAATGCGCTAATCTCAGGAACTACCGGCTCGAATTGAAAAAATATTTTTGTGCTGGATAGTCCATTTATTGAGGAATGCTTTAGTAATTAACATCACGCTACGATTATTAGCAGCGGAGCAGGAATGAAAAGTGTTGTGAGCAAAAACATGGGGATTTCTTTTCCTTTCGTTTTTCCCTTTTATGTGACGCAGACGAAGTTGCGTGGGTCAGCTAGTACTTTCATAACGACTTTGAGAATTATCTGTGAATTTACTTTTACAAATAAATTAAAATGTAAACTTCATTTTAAAAAGTAATATTGGAATTGATCAAGAGTACAAGCCTCAAAATTATTTAGTTGATCCAATTCAACTGTAATCCCGCACACGTATTTCAATTTATCACTACATTTATTTAATACAAATGTAATTGAAAAACCAATAACAATTTTAAAATATGTTTTTTATAGTTGGATGTTTTCAATAAAAACCCCAATGAAACGAGAATCGATTGAAAAGGAGCATAGTGTAGGAAAGTCAAGTTCATTCTCGCGGGACTCGAAGATCACGTGAGACTGCAGGCAATTGCAGGCTCTACACTGCAGTAGATAACGGTGCAGGTTGCATGGATATAAGGAGCTCTTTTAAATATACTGATAGGGTTTATTCAGACCGGCGAATATCTGTAATTGTCCCTTGTGTCTCAAGATATTTTTACTCGACTACAGCAAAGCCAAAAGAAAGGGTTATGAAATTTGCAGTCTAACTTGTATTTAAAAAAAAACTTGTCGAAAAGTTGGATCTATGACCCCAATATCTCAGTAACTAGAAGGTTCCCAAGTATGGTGTAAAGCAAAAAAAATATCGCAATGATGGGGAGAACAAGTGCCTTTCGACTTTATACCTCTTTATGTTTGTCTTCTCCTGAATCTTTTAACTGCAATAAATAATTTCATACAAAAACTACATTTCATATTGTTCGTGTGTCAATTCTCTGGAGTGCATTGAAGTTGCACAAGAATTGTATTTGTATGGAACAATATCGTCAATCATTGTTCTATCGCACCAGCCCACCGCGATCCGGCGCCCATTACAGTAATTGAATTGCGAACAATTTGTTTCCTTTGAAGAAATTGTTTATATCTTAACAACACATTTTACACCAGCTCAAAATTACCCGTGACCTCTAACACACGGTTGTAAAGTCGATTTTTGAGCAACGGTTACTTTTTGAACTGTAAATGGACAATGGTTATGGGGCCACTCGGAAGTATTCGGATTTTGATTTATACCCGATAACGGAATTCGCTTATACCCATGAATGCGTAACATCGTAGCAGGAGAATGCGGGGACTGGGAATTTATGCTGCTTCTTGTTTCGACTTTAAGTGGAATTGAGACAAGCGAAGCTGCGGCCATTCAATAGGATTAAAACACCAAGAACTTCGGCAGAAACATGGCCTTATTTGGTGACAGAAATTGCACATATCGTATGTATTTAGTCAAGTTTTCAGGGAGACAATAAACTGTTTTTTTTAATGATTGATGGACACAAAAAATATTAAAAATGATAACATGTACTTTTGTTCTTTTCTTTTGTTCTTACTTTTCTGTTGACGACCCGTTTGGCGTAGTGGTAGTGACGCTGCCTTACGTTCTTAGGGTTCTGGGTTCGAATCCCGGTAGGAGCAAATGTTTGTGTGATGAGCACGGACATTTGATTCCGAGTCATGGATGTTTATATGTATAATAAGTATGTATTTACAAACAAAAAAGTATATATGTAGTATATCAACTATTTAGTGTCCACGACACAAGCTTTGCTTAGTGTGGCACTAGGTGGCGCTGTGTGTTAATGTCCAGCGATATTTATTTATTTATTTTTATTTTCATCACTCGCAAATACTCGCAATCCAATTCTGACATGTGCAACAATGGTTAAAAACGTGATATAAAAACGTTTGATGAAACACACAACCAATGTATCATTGCCAGAAATGAAAGTTAGGTGCACATAATATAGATTTCTGTCTAGACGTCAATAAAACATGTTTGTTTTTGTAATCGATGCGCAATTCGGTTTCAAGGACATCTAGCAAAGAAAAAAAAATGTAAAAATGCACATAACAGTTTTGGCAGGCGCACCGACGATATTTCAATCTATCATGGGTCTTGTAAGTGTTATAAGCCACGAGATTATTAGCGGCTAAAACTGGTAATATTTTTTATTCTTTCAGTAATGTTTAGCTAAGACGGGTTGCAGCTCTTATTATCAGCTAGGTAAAAATATGTCACATAGTTTGAATATAATATTGTTACTCATGCTTTGTGTAAGACGACTAATACACAGCTTCATATAATATGGGGTAAGAGAAATGTCAAATTCCACAATACAAGCCCAATCAATGCCTTCCAACCCCGCGCATATAATTCATCATAAAGCAAAGCGCTAAAGCTAGACAGGCCACAACAATTAGGGCACCTGCCGCACCGCTAAAGTGCCAGGCGCGAGTCGTGAGTAACGTGACGTCACCGCCAGCTCGCACTACCCTCCAATCCTTTGCGATATTAATCTCCTTGAGCGCCGCTTAAGTACGACACCAGATTAACCGTAGCGCCATTAAAACAGCGGGAACAGGACGTTTCTGTAGATATCACTTATTAAACTATGGAATCATCCCTGAAATCGCATTGAACACAACTGTTTAAAACATTGCGTTGAGATAAGTAAACCTGCCGACGAGGGATACTGCATGCTTAGTAGGTATAAGAAAAATACAAAAAATAAGGAAACTAACAAAATCCACAGATGCTCCAACAATAAAAATGAAAAGGAAGTGCTGCGGGACTGTGGGGCGAGGAAGGAACATTTTTTAGTCAGTAAAAGTCTGATACTTTTCCGCTCTGCCCAGAGTGGGAGAAGTTATTTGAAGATTTCCCATCCGAAATATATAAATTAATAATTGGGCCGGCCATGTAGCACGACTCGCAAATCAAAGTTGGACCAGAAGAGTGACTTCATGGAAAGACCTGCTCGGCAAAAGAGGCATAGGAAGGCTCATGAGAAGATGGGACGACGAAATTAAAAATATCGCCGGTTCACATTGGACAGAAGTAGCCCAAGACCGAGACCATTGGATAACTTTGGAGGAGGCCTTCACCTGTAAAGACGGGGTTTTTTCATAATAATGAATAATAATAAAAACGAACACTGGGATATGCAAAATGTAAAACTAAGCTATTGTAAAAGTGCATGCAAGAAATAAAAGGCTTTTTATTTTATTTTATATTATTATTTATTTATAAGTAAACATTCATCTATGAAACAGTTGTAGTATTTTTAGTTAGCTAAATATTATGGTACCGTTTTTAGGTCGAATCAGATTTCTATAGTTTACATACATAACAAACATGATCACCGTATAATATTCCCATTGCTGGGCCACATGCCTTCTATCGTTCAAGCCATAACTCCATAATCCACAGTGCCGGTTGGCAAAGATGACATGTCATCGAATTTGTGGTTTAAGACATGCCGTTTTGCACTCTCCAGATTGATAGATCCCAATTTTACATAGAACTGAACTTTTATCGAGGGTAGAAGTAATAGGGCGTTGGAAATGTAAGTAATGTCTATCGGTTGGACCATTTATCTCCGTAACGGCTGGACCGATTAGTGCGGGCTTCTCTAATGGTTTGTGGCGTTAAAGTAGTGCTGCAGGTAAACCCGCTTTTACGAAATCCCTAACAACTGATTCACTAACTTATTGCAATGGGGTTATATTGTAGTGTTGGTTCATACTGCTTGACTACAGAGTCAGCAGTTTTAATGTTGCTTCATTGAAAAATAATTCTGTTTACTTGGTGTTCGACTATGTAAGCCTATATGCCTAGATCCAGTAAAACACACGAGTATAGAAGTAGGTGGTACCTACACAACTTGTACAGCAATTGATTTGCTTAAAACATAAAATATGATGGTTTATAGTATTTGAGGGTTGTTCCAATGTTCTTCCAGATCTGGCTGTTTCTATTTAAAAAAACACAGGAGAATTTTGAAGGAATTTTTATTGGTGGTAATAAAATACCAGCCTGGCTTCCCCTTCTTTATCTTAATTTTTGCATAAATCCCAGTATATGCCTTTATGTTTTACGAAGTTCAATTTTTCTTGTACCGCTGACCGCGTGGCGTCACCACGTCAAGGTCCACAGCGCCGTGTGAACACGACGTGACGCGACGTCGGGCCGCGGGCTTAGCTCACACCTTCATATTTACCAGCCCTTTACTTCATCCTACTAATATTATAAATGCGAAAGTTTGTGAGGATGGATGTATGTTTGTTACTCTTTCACGCAAAAACTACTGAACGGAATGGATGAAATTTTGCACACAGACAGTTTATAACCTAGATTAACACATAGGATACTTTTTATCCCGATAGTAAGATCCCATGGGACAATTATCAAACATCACGCGGGCGAAGCCGCTGGCAAAAGCTAGTCTTCTATAATAAGACGTTGCAGAAGTTCTTCTTGATAAACTTATACAACTCATCCACCGTATTAAACAGAAAACTCCAAAAGCGTACACCGTCTCTGTTCCGTCGTGGGTACCTTAACAAAACCAATAAAAATAAGAGCATCTAACTGTAGACTGCTGTTCACGTGTGATATTTTTCTTAAAATATTTAAATGACATAAGATGTTGCGTAACAGGGGAGAATTTAAGAAGAAAATATGAAGAGTCGTCGCAAGACTCCAAATAGTATGGGACAATTAAAGGCAGGAAGATAATGATGCTGATTTAATGCTTAACATGAAAATGTAATATGCGGGCCTTTTGATCAATTTCTGTACGGTGAACTTCCTAAACAATTATCCCGGTTCGCACTGAGGACGCCGACGACTTAAGTAAACGGCTAAGATGAAAATACGTTTTAAAAGACTAGTCCAAGTCAATTAGATAAATCATAATACGCAGAATTACGGACCCAACTGGTTTGAGATACAAGGAGATGCATAATCGATTAGATAAGCAGACTGCGTTTGATGGGTATACATAAGGTCTATACTGAAATAGACTAGATCTAGATAAATCTAGACCGATAATGATTCTATTTAACATAATTAGCCACCCAACGTTACCTTGAAAACCTTGTATTTTCTTCAAAATCCAAAGATTACACCACCATAATTTATATTTCGAATGTCTATTACTGATTGCACCAACAAAGTAAAAGACAGCGTAGCTTAAACCCTAACGATTACAGATTTAAAATAATACCATTAGTTCAGGTTGATGAAATGTCCACGACATTAATGTTAAATTTACGATCTTTGCTCACCTTTCTTATGTTAACATTTTACACAAAAAAATATATAATTTGAGCTCTTAATGAAACGCTATTGTTTTCCCGCAAGTAATTGACATGTGACACGCTGCGGTATGATGCGGGACGATGCGGTGCGATGCGGGGCGATGCGACGCGACACGATGATTAACGAGCGAATTGTGAAGACTCACTTGAGCGTTATCCCTGATAGCCAGAGAGACCACGTATGATATTCTATAGTGATTATTTTGACGTGCGATATGGATATTAAATAATTACAAAGTATTTGCAACAGTTACAGTTCACAGACATAAAATCTTGACGTGGTTTTCATCAACCTACTTGCTTTGGAATATTCGTCTAACTTACATTTTTTCTGGCTCACCTACTCCTCGGCAATTCATAAGTGCCTCTAAATGGTTTATGCTTTGGGTTCAGATCTCGACGTCCAACGTATATATATATTTAATCAGCATTTAAATCAACTTGGAAGTAAGTCAACTGTTTATTTGTTTTGTTTTCTGGTTTCTCCCACTTCCCTTATTTATTTTGCTTCGCCTCCTTTCAGTATATTTGTGCCAACCATTATAGAAGTCAGCGCTCATCCCAAAACCGTGTTCTACAATGTCCCTCTTATCGCAATGACTTCATTCACCGATCATTCTTCGTCCATTCTATTTCGGTGCGTACCTTCCCAGAATTAAGGTTCGCAAGCACTTCTGAAAAGCTGGCAGTATCATCACAACATCACCGTTTTTCCTGTTAATTTATTGATTTTATTGTAGTATATGTTCAATAATAATATGTCATTTTTTTATAATAGTATAAAATAAATGTATCTAAATTACTTGAAGGATGGTTGAAATACATATTGTTACGAGAACGTTCGAGAAAGCACGTGATTACAGTGTGTTTTTGTTGAAACGTCGAGTGCTTTCCATTATTATAAGTTTTGAAGTTAAGTAGGTACAAATTCGCAATCTTTATAAAAAAAATATATCAGGTATTGACATTATAATTTCGACCGTACGCCGAGGGCATTAAGTACCTACTCCTTTCTTTTGTGCAAGTAGTTTACTATCTTTTTTTGCCTACACTTCCTTTTGTATTTCTTTTGTTAATGTTTTTTGTTGATTTTTTTATGTGTTATGTTTGCTACTTGCAACACCCCATATTCTTATGAACATGACTAACAACGCGCTGTGTGGTGCACCGTTAGATCCGCCGTCTCAGCAATCCGAACGTGGGATCAAAGATTGTGCAATGTGTCGTGTTACTTATCCCAGAAAATAAAAAATAGGTAACACAAACAAATAAATTTATTTTAAAAAAGACCTAAACATAAATGCTGCTCAGAATGGACTTTAGTAGGTAGTTTTACTGTACTTGACTTGGGCTTGGGACGCGTCGGTGTACAGGCAAGGTAGACTTATGAGGTCCCGCACTGGAGACAGATGACCAGCTTCCGACTTGCAGGGTACTGAAGACCGACGATCGGCTTCCGCGTCGGCTTCAGGTCTTGGGGCGCGACAGTGGACAGGCAAGGTAGTTCTTGAGACAGGCGTTCAGCTGCTTTAGGGCTTGGGGCTCGTCAGTGAGCAGGCAAGGTAGACTTGCAGACCGGCGTTCAGCTACCACGTACCGTTGACTTATAGACTGTCAGTAGTGACGATATACTATATATCTCGTATGAGATCCCGTTCCAGACTGCCGAATGTGGCAGGAAAATCTCCTTTTATAGCCAAAAATCCGCAGTTTTTCCATATCAGTTGTTTCAATAAAATTCTATAATTCTCCCTAGAATTATTTGACTTTAAAATCAAAAATGTCAGTTGCCTGTATTTAAAACAGCCAGTATTATTCAGTAAAAACTTCCTCGAAGAATTCTGAGAGCGTGCTAATTAATTATATAAAAGTAAGATAAGATACTGTTATTTAGTAAACAATCGTAATTATCTCTAAAATACATTATTTGAGCTAATATATTAATAAAATTAAATTAAATTATATAAATCAAAAGAAACCTTCATAGGCCTAGACCAGTAAGAAAATTATAAGTAGAGGAAAAGTAACTGACAGCTTGACAATTGACGTAATGTCAACAAAGTAAATATTGAGAAAATAATTTTTATTTCAGCTAAATCAATGTTAAAACATCGTTCTAGATCGAATCTAACGCAAGCTAAAATAACTACTGCCAAAGCGCGACGTAGATGTATAAAAATATGCAAGAATAATGAATATGAATGATAGTAAAAAGTGTAAGTACCTATAGTATCTAAATACTATATTTCCTCATAAGTATAAAGTGTCTGAAACATGAAAATACTATATTTCCCCATCGACCCCGAGAAAATTTTTGGTCTAGAACAAAAATTTTGTTAGGTTAAAGTATAACAGCATTCACAAAACGTACATACTTCATTCAATCACACCGACATCTTACGTAGTTAGTCAGGTAGGATTCACATTCAATGATCACCACTCAACCTGATAAGTCAATAACTTTAAGGCTTCTTTTCGGAGTTGTAATCCGCTCTCGTCTAAAACCCATAATGAAATGAAATAGACTTTAGTAGCTATATAATAAGGGCTTATTTTGAATGGAGTTATCAGCCGCTCCAATCAACTTTTAGAGTCGATAGTAAGAAACAAGTCATACTAACTTGTAGAGTTAGTTGACACGAAGGTTAGGTAACTTGTACCTAAAAGCACTTCTTAGAGATATCTGATCGGAACAGATAAAAAGAAAGATTAAAAAATTATCAATCAACTTTTAGAGTCGATAGTAAGAAACAAGACGTCATACTAACTTGTAGAGTTAGTTGACACGAAGGTTAGGTAACTTGTACCTAAAAGCACTTCTTAGGGATATCTGATCGGAACAGATAAAAAGAAAGTTTATAAAATAATAATCTAATAATGGTTTAAGAACCGATGAATGAATTATAAAATAAATAGAGTTTTTAATGGGCCGCAAAGAACTCTATTATAGAAGAAGGAAAGAAGGAAAAGATGAGTCATAAGTATGAAGAAGGAATGTATTTACATAACTATATACATTATATTTTAAAGTCTTTAATATGCCATTTAGCTTGGTTGCCATTTGAGTCCTCAAGTATATAAACTAACGGGGATAGTTTCTGCAACACAGTGGACTTCACAAATTTTGGCGCTAATTTTGCGCTAAAATAAATCCCAGCCTGACTATGTACATAGTTTTTCCGCCAGACGGTATCTCCTACGTTATATTCTTTAAAGGAACGACTTTCGTTATAACGAGCAGAGTTACGAGCATGAGCCATATGAAGGGCTATCTGAACTTTATCAAAAATTGCAGATAATAAACCTATGTTAGTAGCATAGATGTCCCTAGGTAGAAAAACGATTTCATCAAGATTATTAGTTGGCGTGTAAAGTGAGCCAGAAGTAACTGTTTCTCGTCCAAATAGTAAAAAGTTAGGAGAAAAACCAGTGGTAACATTAGTTGTGCTGTTCATAGCGTATTGGACTTTAGAGAGGTGGGTGTCCCAAGATCTATGGTCATCACCAACCAAAGATGACAAAGCTGTGATTATAGTACGATTGTATCTTTCAGTGGGATTAACTTGGGGGCAATAAGGAGGAGAGAAGAATATGTGTGGTATGTTATATCTGCCCAGAAAGTTGCGAAATTCATGGGATTGAAATTGAGTTCCATTATCCATAATAATAGTCTGAGGTACTCCATGAACAAGAAAAACAAAATTTTCTAAGTTAGAGATGATGTTAGTACTAGAAGCCCGTTTTAGTGGGAAGATCAGAGAATATTTAGTAAAACAACAGTTAACCACTAAGATAAATTGATTTCTTCGTCTAGTCATAGGTCTACCTATGACTAGACGAAGAAATCCCATTAGATCCAAAGAAATTGTTTGAAAAGGCCTTGAACAAATTTTTGGTTTACCCATAAGGCCGAAGGGAGAGTGATTTGCGTGTTTGTAAGTCAAGCAATTATCACAGATAGAAATTACTTTAGCGATATCCTTAAACATAGCAGGCCAGTAATATAGAAGTGATAGTTTTTTATAAGTTTTAAAGATTCCTAGATGAGGCTGGTCTGGGGACCCATGGTTATTTTTGATAAGGGTTTCCCGAAGATCAGGATGAGGAACTTCTTTCCACGCGAAATCTTCAGTTAACGCGTAGGGAGATTGAGTATAGCGGAATAATTTATTTTCGCGAATAGTATAATTAGGGTTTTGATCAGGATTGTTACGACATTCCAAAAGTAGGTTATTATAGCGTTCCAATGCTGGAGGTACGAGTTGAGGATTAAGTAAGACAGGATTAACACCGAGTGGACATGATGTACGCGAGAGTAAATCAGGGACTAAATTGTCTTTACCTCTTTTGTGTTTTAGAATAAAATTAAAAGATGACAACCGAAGAGCCCACCGCGCGAGTCTACCAGATGGATTGGACAATTTTAGAAACCATTTAAGTGCTACGTGATCTGTATAAACAGTGAATGGTTTACCATTATCGATATAACAACGCCAATGTTCTAAAGCTGAAATTACCGCAAGAGTTTCTCTTTCTGTAGTTGAGTAATTTCGTTCGTTTTTATTAAGAGATTTGCTCATATAAGCTATAACTACTTCTTTGTCGTCTTTTATTTGTGTTAACATACCTCCGATGCCGTAGTTAGAAGCATCGCAATGTACAGAGAAAGGGAGGTCGTAGTCAGGACAAGCTAATATAGGAGTAGTTACCAGAGCTTCTTTTAACTTATTAAATGCCAGAGTAGCATTATTATCCCAAATGAATTTAGGGGCATCTTTACCAGAAGAAGTTAATTTATTAAGTGGAGTTGCAATTGTGCTGAAGTTAGGAATAAAACGACGAAACCAACTACAAGTTCCAATAAATTTCCTCACTTCTTTACGAGTAGTGGGAGTAGGGAAATCGAGTATTGCTTTAATTTTAACCGGATCTGAGCGTAAACCGTACTCATCAACAATGTATCCTAAGTATTTAAGTTCATTTTTAAAGAATTGACTTTTTTCGAAGTTAATAGTCAATTTAGCAAACGTTAATTTCTCGAGAACTTTAACTAGATAAGAGATATGCTCTTCAAATGATTCAGATATGATAATTATATCATCAAGGTAACAAAAGACCTTATTGTCAAATTCTGGAGTAAAAAGCATGTCCATAAGTCTTTGCTGAGTAGCTGGAGCATTAGTTAAACCAAAGGGCATGATAACAAAACGATACATGCCTCGACCAGGGACATAAAAAGCTGTTTTATCTTTATCTGATTCTTCTTTCAAAGGAATCTCCCAAAATGCTTTAGCAATATCGATGCTAGAAAGAAATTTTGCGTTTTTGAGATTATCTAAGATTTCATTAACAAATGGAAGGCTATACGCGTCTCTACGAGTAACTGAATTTAGTTTACGGCTATCAACACAAAATCTCCATTCACCATTCTTTTTAGGTGTAATGATAACCGGAGAAAGCCAAGGACTTTCGCATTTTTCAATAACGCCCCATTCTAACATTTTATCGACTTCTATAATGAGAGCTTTTTGTTTTTCGGGAGAAAGGCGATAACATCGTTGTTTAATTGGAGGAGTATCACCGGTATCGATATGATGACTAATAAGATGAGTGCGACCCAGTAATCCTCTACTTTCGAAGGATATAGCTTTAAATCGTTTAATCATGTCATCAGCGATAGTTTTTTGCTCTAAAGAGAGGTGATTATAAGGAAGTACTTGTTTAGTAGTTTCAGTAACCACTGAACATTTAGTATTTGGCTTAAAAGCCGAAGAAAGTATGTGTGGAACAAGGTTAAACTTTTTCCAAAAGTCGACTCCTAAGATAATTGAAGGAGATATATTCGGAAATACAAAGGCTTGGATTAGATGAGTTTGATTATTGTATCTAATCGGAATATCAATTGAGCCAAGGGATCTACTATTATGATTACTGGCAGTAGTAATCGTCATTGGAAAAGACTTTGATAACGTGAAGCCTAATTTTAAAATTTCTAAGTGAGAGCTATTACCAAGTATTGTAATAGAACTACCACTATCTAGTAAACCGGAAAATATTTTGTTATTGATAGAAATATCAATAAAAGGACGATTAAAATCTTTTTCATTATCATATATTGAAGTTATTTTGTAACAATGAAAGAAATTTTTTAAGGTTTGTAACCAATCCTGCCAGTTTTTATAATCAAAGGCGTTGTTTAGTTTTTTTGAATTAGTTTTATTACAGTTAGGACAATCAGTATATTTAACATCTTTTAAACCACATCTAAAACAAATGATTAATGTACGAGGTTGCGAGCAATTATTCAGTGTATGCCCATTAGTGCGGCATCGTACACAAAAGGCATTATTATTAACTTTATTAATTGAATTAACGTGTGGTTTATAGTTAAAGCGATTAAAATTTGTTTTAGGAGGAAATGAGTTACATGTTGAAGTCTTTGACGTTAAATTAGAAGAAGATTTATAATTAAATTCAACACAGAAAGGACTATTTATAGTTTGAGGTTCGCTGAAACGTTTCTCTTTGTCCAAAAATTCTTCATATTTTTTACAACATGAAATAAGCGAAATAATTGAGTTGATATTATTATTCGCGATATAAGGTGAATAACATGGTCGGATGTTACGAATAATGATTTGTAGTTTTTTAGTTTCCGGTAGTTTCTCTGAAAGTCTGGAAAACATTCCAGTCAGAATGGCAACAAAAATAACTATTGGTTCATCCTTGCCTTGAGTTCGACTATGAATGGCTTCTAGTAATTTATGATCATAGTCAAAAACGCTAAAGTCTGAAATCAAAGCTTCGCAAAATTCGTCCCATGATAACAAAGAATCACGTTTAAAACGGTACCAATGTAAAGCGTTACCGGTAAGTAATTCAAACGCATGATCCAATAATTTGTTTGAAGTAATATTTCTTGAAATACTAAATTCCTGAATATTTTGGATGAATGAACGCGGACAAGTGGTGCCGTCGAATTTTATGCGTTTTAATTCGTTAAGGGAATTATTGGGAATTGAGTTTTGAGGTTGAGACTGAATGTCCGGTAAAATAGTATGGAACATAGTCTCATTGGGAGTATTAGGAGTCGAAGAGGGACGGTTAACTGTTATAGGTTGAGGATTGATAGAAACAGTGATTAAAGAGTTAAATTTTGATTCTAAGTTGAAAAATCTCTCTTTAATTTGAGATAAACGATTGATCTCTGAGGGATCTGAGTCTATGTCAATCCTCTCTAATCGAAAATAAAGATGATTAATAAAGGTTTCAATTTTTTTGTTTAATCTATTGTTACCTTGTTCTAATAATATTATTTTTGATTCGATATAATTTAAGGTAGTAGTAAGTTCATCCAAATCAGTTTTAACCTCTAATATCGAATCCAAAATATCTGTAGAGGAATTACGAGGTGCGAGTTGAAGAATTTGTTTTTTAAGCTGTATTACAGTATCTTTTGGTTCTTCTAATCTTATTTTTATCTCATATTCAAGCTCAGCTTTGTTAAGAAGTTCAAAGAAAATAATTCTATCCATGATTAAAGAAGTTAAAGAGGATAAAATTATTAAAGGGAGGAAAATGAGGGAAAGAGTCCAAACGATAACTCAAGAGAGTGAGTTTTGAGAAAGACTCAAGAGTTAAAGAAAACTCAAGTGAAAAAGGAGTGTTCAAGAGGACTCGAGAGAGACTCAAGCGTAAAGAACTCAAGTGTTAGAAAGCACTCAAGTATTAAAAATGAGAGGACGAGAGGATCCTACATAATAAAATAATTAAAATCGTAAACCGATGATTCTATTAATAAAAACTTTAGTGGGTTTTTATTTAAAAAGCCGATAAATAGTTTAAGAGCCCACGACACTTTACTTAGTTTGATATAAGTGTTTAAGAAGAGGACTTGAGTGTTAGAGAGGAGTCCAGAGGATCCGATAGCAATTTTAGATCTTGCTATGATTCGATGACGCGCATCGTGTGTTAAAGTGTGTGAGTGTGTTTAGAATGAGATGAGTTAAAAAGTTAAAGAGAATAAGCCAAATAAGAGTCAAAAGGGAATACTAGTGCTAGTTTGTTTCAGAATTTTGAAAAGAATGAGTGATATCTAGTTTTGATTTTCCGTTGGGGCGCCAAATTGTCGTGTTACTTATCCCAGAAAATAAAAAATAGGTAACACAAACAAATAAATTTATTTTAAAAAAGACCTAAACATAAATGCTGCTCAGAATGGACTTTAGTAGGTAGTTTTACTGTACTTGACTTGGGCTTGGGACGCGTCGGTGTACAGGCAAGGTAGACTTATGAGGTCCCGCACTGGAGACAGATGACCAGCTTCCGACTTGCAGGGTACTGAAGACCGACGATCGGCTTCCGCGTCGGCTTCAGGTCTTGGGGCGCGACAGTGGACAGGCAAGGTAGTTCTTGAGACAGGCGTTCAGCTGCTTTAGGGCTTGGGGCTCGTCAGTGAGCAGGCAAGGTAGACTTGCAGACCGGCGTTCAGCTACCACGTACCGTTGACTTATAGACTGTCAGTAGTGACGATATACTATATATCTCGTATGAGATCCCGTTCCAGACTGCCGAATGTGGCAGGAAAATCTCCTTTTATAGCCAAAAATCCGCAGTTTTTCCATATCAGTTGTTTCAATAAAATTCTATAATTCTCCCTAGAATTATTTGACTTTAAAATCAAAAATGTCAGTTGCCTGTATTTAAAACAGCCAGTATTATTCAGTAAAAACTTCCTCGAAGAATTCTGAGAGCGTGCTAATTAATTATATAAAAGTAAGATAAGATACTGTTATTTAGTAAACAATCGTAATTATCTCTAAAATACATTATTTGAGCTAATATATTAATAAAATTAAATTAAATTATATAAATCAAAAGAAACCTTCATAGGCCTAGACCAGTAAGAAAATTATAAGTAGAGGAAAAGTAACTGACAGCTTGACAATTGACGTAATGTCAACAAAGTAAATATTGAGAAAATAATTTTTATTTCAGCTAAATCAATGTTAAAACATCGTTCTAGATCGAATCTAACGCAAGCTAAAATAACTACTGCCAAAGCGCGACGTAGATGTATAAAAATATGCAAGAATAATGAATATGAATGATAGTAAAAAGTGTAAGTACCTATAGTATCTAAATACTATATTTCCTCATAAGTATAAAGTGTCTGAAACATGAAAATACTATAAATGCCAGTGATGAATGAATGTCAATTTTAGCTTTAGTACGTCACTCTACTTAGAATTACCGATTCAAATTTAATTTTTACATCAATTAAATTTAATAAGTAAATTATATCGGTTTTATTTGCATCCTCGTCTGCAGCCGAACGTAATTTATGAAGCACACACGCCGCTAGAATATTCGTGAATATTTTTTGTGTGTCTGTTTACAAGTATAAAAAGACTGCTCTAGCACGCGACCGGCAGTCTGATTTTGGCTACACAACGAAGCGAATCAAAGTGAACTAGAAGTGTGATATCTAAGCGAATAGTAAACAGTAGTGGACTTGTGATTAAGTTTTAAATTGTTGCGTGATTAATAAATTATTTTGTTGTTTAATCGGTAGTAATTAATTTATCTCGTACCCAGCTCGTAACAATATGGTATAAAGTCAGCATCTGTACTTTGTGTTTGAAATGTTAAATAAACATTTGTCATCTTGTTCAACCCAGACGATGTGAAATTTTAGTTACTAGCGCCCATACTAGGAGTATAATGCGACACCCGCCTGTCTCCATACATTATTTATTCACTTGATACGAACGCTTAGGTATCCCAACAAAGTCTAGATCCAGGTGTTGTGGTACTTAGACAATGGCTTAAATAATGTAACTTCATAACTATGCCTAGCACAGGTTTACCAAAGTAATTTTATGGCATAAATACAGAATTTTTGATGAAGATGTAAGCAGCAATCGCTGCTATGATCTATTATAGTCACAATAATTAATATTTGTGACAGCAATAAGGCTCGCTGTGACGTTTTGAAATAAAGCCAACCATGGACAATTGGTTAGTATATGCAGTTTTGGCCCTACAGTCAAACTGTGCGGCCATTATAATATAATAAATAAAGCAACACGTTCTTACCGGCTGTAAGAACGTGTTGCAGTTGAAAAAACTTACTTTTTCAATATTTTTGTCGAGAGCAACTTCACAGGTGTTAGCTGTCAGGTGGTAAAATGGCCGTCTGTTATTTCTATTTTCTTACACTAGAGGCGCTGATAGCGGTCACCAAAGCCGAGTTTTAAGTGGAGTACGAATTTGGCGTAAGTACGAGTTAGGCAAGTTTACCCTACGCACATTTATAATCAAGTTCATCAAAACTGAACCCTCTCGGTCTAGGTTTAAACTAAAACGTGCAGTGATGGAATGGCTACTAAAACAAGACTATCATTATACGGAATGACTTCTAACTTACATCACTTTATAAACATTCACTAATTATGTCACTCACCTATTTCTCGCAATAACGCTTTATTCTCCTATATTCAAAACACATTAAAAACATACACTCACTTCATGCGAGTGCATGAAGTGAGTGTATGTTTTTGGGTGGGGAGTTTTGTGCTTGTTGTGAGTGGAGTCACTCACAACAAGCACAAAACTCCCCAAACACTCCCATTCACAATCATCAACACTTTACCATTTACATCATTCACTCTTCACTTTCTCACTCTCATGTTAAATTTTACCACAAGATCATATACTTAAGCACCCACTTCACACAGTCCACTGGCACGTCTGCCACAATAGAATTATACTACTGCCCCCTAAGATACAGGCCTAGCCTAGTTTAGGGGACAGGGTTGAACTTATTGTATCTACTTATTTTATAATGCTGATTAAATTACTTTAATCTGTAAACAGTGCAATGTAGAGGAACTTTGTGGTAATAAATACGTGGTAGTGTGTGTGGTGTGGTAATATGTGGTGTCCTATATTACACACAGCTTATGTTGTGGCTGCCCAAAAAAAGCTTACGTCATAAACGTTTACCAATACCACTGTAATAAAATGTCATGGTAACTAGCCCCCAACAGCCGCTCGGGCCAATCGTTAGGTTAAGCCTGGCTTGCCTAGGTTGGTCTGTGGATGGGTGACCGCCCTTGCATACCGAGTTTCCTCCATGTCTCGGAAAGCAAGTTAAGCTGTTGGTCTCGGCTGTCATTCGTCCATCTTGGTCAGTCGTTACAGGTAGTCAGTGACCCTAAAAGTCTGACAACCAGTATTACCAAGTATTTAGCTACCCAAAATTACCTGAGTTGTGGAGGTCAGATAGGCGGGCGCGCCATGTTAAATACTGATAAACAGCTGCACCCGGTTAGACTGGAAAGACCTCAACATAGTTGGAGAAAGGCTAGGCATATTATGATTAATGTTGGAACCTAGCCTCCAAACTACAGCATTATTTAATTCATTTAAACTATCTACAGGCGTAAACATTCGGTCAGTCAGCACTATGAAAATTGTACCTCATACTAAAACGTATAAGGTTCCTATAGAGAATAACAGATAAAAAACTCAACTCTTTTTATTACACGTATTACACGACTGCCAAGGAAGTGTAATGTTTTTCGCGCGTATCTTGTAAGTTTTATGTTTTATTTGTTACCTCGTGTCTTCCAAATGGCTGGATCGATTTCGACGACTAAGTTATCATTAGATTTGTCTCAAAAATCCAAGTCTCCTTACAAAATGGCGGATATTTGGCGCTAAATTGTGAGTCGGTGCACGCTAAAGTAAAAGAAACAAGTTAAATTAATTACATTAAAAATTAAAAACCCCCGACACATCATTCCCGTTTAATTGTTAGTTCCTAGGTAGGTACCAGGCACCAGTCATCAAATCACTTTACTCATCTCACTTCATTTGTTAGTATTTCTCATTCCCTTTCCATATAGTATACATTATCATACTAGTCAAGCCCTTTTATTTGATACCCATATTGACGGAGTTGTTAAATAAATATGTAGTACGAAATTTTGTGCCGGCGGCCATTTTGGACCGATTTTCATGAAACTTAGCTAAGAACAGAGTCGTAAACGCTTTTTAACATATACAACCTTCTTATAAGACGGTGCGTCAACGAGAAATGCGAACATCCCATCCCTCTACATTTCATTAACCCGTAAGAACACCAGCCGCCCGGACATAAACTGCAGTGGCCGAGGTAGAAGTCCCTTAACAGATTGCGAGCCCAGGTTGGCCGCTGTAAATATAATCTGGCTGAGTAGGACATCCTCGATCCAAACCAAACAGATTGCCAGTGTGGAGCCCCTCTGAAGGATATGCTCCACCTCCTATCCTGCCGATCCTGCACAACCACTTACCTAACCTAACAAGAACTAAAATACTGCTACATACAGGTCTAACACAATTTGAGTTCATCGAGACGTAAAGAAGACTTGCATACTGTTACGTATTTTATCTGCGGTATGTCATTTCTTATCAGAATTTGATCCGCTATAAAATGGTCTAATAATAGACTGTGTGTTTTTTTGCATAATCAACGGGTTCGATTCCTGGCTGGCGATATTGATGTTCAAAAATTCAATGACACAGTTTTAGTTTTCATCAAAATTGGGCTCGAGACTCCTTTGAGCATTTTTCGCTATTTCTCATAGTTTCTGATTTGGCCGTCCACGATCCACGCCCACTCCAAAAAATCAGCCTGTATATGTCACCGTAAAATTGTCAAAAACGTTATATTGTAATATCTCCAGCGATATTGTAAAGTCTCGAATTATTGTCAAATGAATATACTGCTTACAACAAAACGCATTATTTTTCGTGAAATGCATGCGATGGTAGTCAACGTACGCGGTGTGGAGGGAAGGAGGGGTCCCCCCTGCCCAGTGCCCACTCTCATGAAAAGATAATGCACCATTCCTGAGAAATACCGATTAATATAACATAACCTTAAAACACTTTAGATTCCCCCTAAAAAGCGTAGTCGACGGAGGGCCCCTATTTACGAGTGCAGGGTTTAAAGGAACCTAACTAACCTAACGGGGGGTTGCCCCAAGTCCCGATTATGGGGGCAGAGATACTTCCGTATGTTCAGTTGACAATAATTCGAGACATTACAATATCGCGAGAAAAAACACGTTATATTGTAATATAACGTGTTTGACAATTTTACGGTGACATTTATACACCATGTAAATATAGGTAAATAATATAATTGGTAGTCGAGTTTTTATATTTTGTTATTAAAATTACTTGTTATCCTATTTTACGTTAAAGTGTTTCTGTTGGAGAAATAACATAAAAAACCCGGTTTAATATCTTAAGTAGAGCAGAATACTATAAAATTGCTACAACATATGAAAAATCTATCCCCATGCGCTGAATTGTTCAGTGGGCAATATTGCAAGTGCAATCTATCAATACGACGGACACCTGGGGCTGAATACATCAGCAGCTGTTCAGAGCACTATCATCGCTTGCTGTTACCCTGGTACAATACCACTTGTTTAGAAGCTTCTCAGTACAGAGTTCGGGTGTCAGATACATATGGTGGCTACCTTAAGATACATCATCTTTCACATAATATTATAGGAAGAACCAAGCATTCTGTACATCAAACTAACTTTTTTTGGGGTGAAAATTCTGGTTTTTGGTTCAACTCAATGTTAAGCACTTAAAACATTGTGTTGATAGATGAATTGAATAGTACGGGGGTCGTAGAGGTGTTTATAGTATATATTACATTAAAAACATGTTTAAAAAAAAACTTGTGAACAACTTGGAACTTTAACCCCTAATATCTCAGTAACCAGAAGGTTTTAGGACAAAAAAAATGATCGCAATGAAGAGGAGTACCAGTGCCTTTTGGCTTCGCTAGAATTGTTTACACCTTTTATACCTCGTAGCTACGTAAAACGCCAGTAGGTTAACATTAAAACGAGCCCTAGTTCAATCAAAATACACGAATACTTTGTGCTGCGGTTGCAAATTTAATCAAGTAGAGAACGTAATATTCTAACCGAAATTGATGCGAATATTTTAGTAAAACTTTCAAACGCACTTGTTACTAATATTTCGGAGCTGTCTAAAGTATTTCGAACACTTGTTAGGCTATTTAGTGTGCTGTATTATTGGGGTCTGGTTTGAAATGTAACATGTTTAAAGAACCGAACTAGGTGTACTGATGACCGTTGAATGGCGGGGAGCAGCTGTGTGCTAGAAGCACAGCGACGCTTGGGAAGACCTATGTCCAACAGTGGACGTCTCTCGTCTAAATTAATAATGACAATGAATTAGTAATTTTGTAGTATTTTTCAATCGCCAGATCAAGAGGCATAGAACAAACATAGACTTCTTGGACAACAACTAACAGATTTGTGGTTGTAGTTTCTTTTTCTAGGCATCAAACAATAGAGATCACATACATCATTTTATGCCCCAGATTTGCAAGTTACCAACCCAAAATACAGCTAAAAGATTCAGAAAACATAAACAAAATATCTTCACGAAATCAATGCAAATAAGCTCAAGAAAATTCAAATGTTCCGATCACTTACATAACTAGATATCAAACATTTACTGAAGGGAATCTTAATTCCCGCCAAGCTTTACGATCAACAGAACGACCACAACTGTTTAAAATGCAGGCTTCAGTTTCAGCCGGTTTGAATCAACAAGAATTTATCCTTAACGAATTTGTAACTGAGTTTTGTAACATTGAAACCGATGGCAATTATCTTGACCTAGAATAGGTACAGTTTAAACACTGTTTTAGGCTTTCACGGTTTAAAACTAAACTCACCGGCTGCTACTTTTGTAAAAGTAGCAGCCGGCATCATACAAAAAACTCCACAAAACTTGGTGATACTGTGAGTGCGTCCAATAGTGCGCGTAGCAAAAGACAAAGAAAGAGGGTAGACGGATTTGTCTGCTCGTAACAATTTATTTTCCATCCACCCGCATACTCCAGTCAACCCGCGATCATGGCGCTTGCAACAGCGTCGAAATATCGGGAGCTCAACATTAAAAATAATCACAGAAGATATCCCGTAAGTGACAATATAAGTATAGGTAGGTACAGTTTGTCTTACAGAACACGATTTCATCTATGATTTATTTGATCAAGGTTTACAATAAAGGGCTTGGGATTTGTATGGCCACATTATTCAATAGCTGGTATCAACACAAACAAGTTGTGTATATGACAAAATGTCCAAAATGTCACGTTTCCGAGATATGAGCTATCAAACCCAGAGTCCATTCACTGATGGCATCTTCAGCACCAGTTTGACTTGATCAGCCACGCATAAAACGTGATCAATCGAAAGCTGGTATCAATACAAACAAGTGTTGTCTGAGACAAAATGTTCTGATGTCACTTATAATATTTTTATGATACTGATTGTGTTTCTATATTTTTATTTTCGATTCACGAATCAACGTACTGTTGTGCCAAGATAATAACTACTACTGACTACATAAAAATCGTGCAAAAATCTCCCTGATTAACTAATGCATTGGAATCTTAACTCCACTTTCGAACTGAAAAACTAGGTATAGTTAAATCAAAATTATATGACAAATTGATACCCACGACTATGACTGTGATGTGTACCTTTCAACAACAAGCCGTGTGCACAACACAATGGTATTTCTCATTGGGATAAACTGTAAAAAATTGCCTTCAAACTGTTTGTTCAAAGAAATAAGTGAAGAAAGTAATGGTCTTATTATGTAGAGCAGAGAATTCATCGTCGTCCATTCCTCTAAAAATTAGTACTTATGGACAAGAACTTTCAACTCAAACCGCCAACAACAAATCGTCACTAGCAACTATTCCCGACAAATTGATATCCCGATATCTCGGTACCGATACACAGGTACACAAGTATCGACATCCGATCTCAAATCCGGATTGTTCGCTATCTGCTAAACTTGCTTGTTCATTTACTGGGCAAGCAGTGTGTAGCTGCTGTAAGCCAAGAAGCGGTAACTCAACAAGTCTGTATTTCGGGAAAACAAGGAATAAGTACATACTATTACATGAAAGTTGATGTCTCTTTTTCAGTAGATCATACAAATATATTAGAGAGGTTTTAATTATTATCGAAACCCCATTTTAAATTTATAATTTAAAGTAGCTTATTCGAACGAGAATTCTTAAAAAATAAGATGTTAAATCGTCTGAGAAATCTTTCACATAATTTTAATTAAAAAACAAATATTTGAAAAGAGTAACCATGGAGTTTCTTGCCGGTTCTTCTCCATGGAATCGACCAACGCGAACCGTGCACCTTTTTCGACGTTTTATAAGTGCCCATCCAGGCCTATGTGAAATAAAATACTCGTATATTGATTTTGTTTTTTTTTATTTTGAATGGAAAAGCTGAAAATACATTTTAATGAAATTTAAAATTAGTAAAACATGCTATAGGACCCGCCTGCTTCCAAAATCTGCTGGTTTTTTGCTTTAATTCGTATTATTTCGTTTGTATTCTTTTTTTTGCTAGCCTACATTGTGTTCCAATGCGGGGGGCATTGGAACGCCCTTCCCCCCCCCCCTTCCTTTCTCCCTTCAAACCTCACTGTTCTGTGTAATTTCTGGCCACTTTCGCCGCGCCTTATTTTAATTTAATTTCCCACAAGAAAAAAAAAAAAACTCTTTACGAACAGCATCCATCTGGCAATGTCATTCGGATGCTGAAAGAACCATGTCGTCCTATGTTCTTAGTAGTTAGTACGTATGAGTGGGAGGGGACGCCCTAGAAGTACCTACACACTATGACCTTTTTGATGAGGTTCTACAGTCAGGCGCTGCGCACGCGCATACGTCGTGCGTGTATGGTAAACAGGGTGGAAACAGATACTTCACCACTCTGTCAACGAAGCTTTCTGTACATCAAACTAAGTACTCAAACTGACTATAAGGCGTGCTCAATCTCTGCCAATTTTTAAAAGCATGATAAAAAACTGTATCTCTCTCCTTAAGCAAAATTTTGATTAGGTATGTTAATTTAGTTTTTTCGCACTTGTTTTATGAAAAAAAAAATATATTTATGTAAGTGTTATATGTCTGACTTGGTATGTATATATATGTATTTGTTTATTGTATATATGTAAATGGTACACCACAGGCTACCTGCAGTATTGTCTCTCCTTCCCCTGTAAATCCATCCAAAGGTTGTCTTTAAAAGATCGCTTTTAGCGATAAGACCGCCCATTGTGTCAGCCCTTGTAAAATGTTAAAAAAATGGATCTATAATTTTTATGGTGTACATAATAAAGAGTATTCTATCTATCTAAAGAGTATTCTATCTACTCTCCGCAAAAATGTTTGTTGGGAAACTATTCCTATTTTCCAAAAAAAAATAAAAATTGCTGAGGATGCTTTGGGGTGTAAACGGGTCATAAAGTTATAACATAAAAACTTATTAAAAAAAAATACGGTGAATATTTGAAAATTTGTCTACCAATATCTCCGTAACTAGAAGGTTCCCAGGTATGGTTTAGAACAAAAAAAACATGGGGGGCAGTCTTTTGGGAGAGCCGATAGAAGTGAAAACTCGTAGCCGATCAGCCGATCAGCTGCGAGTGGTTGGTGACGGTCACGCGAGTTCCATGATTTTTTGTTCACTCAAAAAGTGCACAATTATGGACTTTGTCTGGCACATTATAGATTTTGTAGGAGAGAGGAGAGAATACAGGCCGTTTATGGCACTTAGTTAACAATACTGTTTTATTAATGCAGAATTAATTTAAAAGTTACAATCATTATTGTTTTATAAATTATATAGATTTATGTATTAGAATATAAAACCAAGAATTTTTTTAATTTGTTATTATTGTTTTATTAATTTCTCATTATTTTTGTGTATTACAGATTTTGTTTTTAAATAATTTTGAGGACGCTCTTGTGTTTATTTATTGGATATTTAAAATGTATTTGTAAGTACTTAGTGATGAGAAGAAGAAGTGACTTTCGGGTTTGTTAAGAGTCTAATTACACACCTTATGAACGTGGACCAGTCGAAAGAAGTATTTTAGGATCGTACCAGGTTACGTTCTGTTGTTTTTTACTTATGAGTTTATGATATTTCTAGCTGCAGTATTGAAAAAAATAGGTTTTTCGAGTCTTTGAGATATCGCTTTTTATCTTACGAGGGCAGTTGCTCACTCGGCAATGCAGCACAAATTCGCTCACTTCCTAATTACATTTCGGTACCGTCGTGCGAAATTGAATGTTATCCCATGTAGCAGCGCGGTTGCGGACCGATGATTCTAAATAAAAGCGATAGGGGGTGAAGTTTATAGAAGTCTATAGTACACAGAAGTTTATTTTCTTTACGCTTTTATGGCTAGTAAGAAGACTCACTTTTTTTTTGACATTGAAAGGGAACGTAGGTCGCTGGCTGTCCGTTGTAACATGATGGCTCGCAGGTTTGCACGTTGTACGAAGCCAGTTAAAGTAACGCTATTCAAAGCTTACTGTCAGTCCTTCTACACGTGCAGCCTGTGGGTCAACTTTACTCAGCGGACATACAGCGACCTACGCGATCAATACAATAATGCACTGAGAGTGCTGCTGCGGCTGCCCTGCCATAGTAGTGCGTCAGGGATGTTTGCAGATAATAATATTGATGGTGTTGCCGCCATTATTAGAAATAGATGTGCATCCCTGATGACTCGTGTTCGCGGCAGCACCAACAGTATTCTCAGTGTGTTCGCAGATCGGTGGAATTCCCCGATGATGCCGAGATGGATACGACTCAATGCTGAAATTTGACTGTATATGTTTATCTTTGTCTGTAACCTACTAACACTAGAACTAAGTAAAATTGTTACTAACCATATGGACTGCGGTCTGAAATAAAAAGTTTCTATTCTATTCTAAAACCTTTAGCCAATCAGATTCCACAACTGGTTAGGTATTGTGTGTAAATAAACCTACAGCTTATGCTGCCTTTAAGACGAGACTAAGTCTGCGGGTACGAAACTTGCGATGGCCGGAGCGACAGCGGGGCGGGGCGGGGCGGCGCGGGGCGATGAGACAGCGGTGTCTTGCGTGTGTACGAAACAAACTTCCCCGCAGTCGCGCTCACGTAGTAGTCTATTGGAGCCCAGTCTCCTAATGAGAGAATTTTTATTACCTAGAGATGGTGTTCATCCAATAAATCAACGACGACGCAGTTTGGGAGAATTTTCTACACTTTATTACGAGCTACGTTGTCATTCAAGATTCCGCGCGAGCGGCGAAATCAAACTAGTTTGTTCTCGTCGCTCCGCGCCGCCACCGCTCTGCCGCCGCCCGTGCATCGCTCGATCGCGCCGCTCCGCCATCGCCCGTTTCGTACACAGCGCGTAATGTTTTAATACATTTGATTACACCGCTGTCGCGCCGCCCCGCTGTCGCTCCGGCCATCGCAAGTTTCGTACCCGCAGACTTACGCTTAACCGGCGGTAAGTGGGTACGCTATGTACAAGCCACTTCCCATCAATACGCGATACGTTACGGTAATAAGCTCCTCCCCACAGTTCACAGCTAGACTGCAAGGATAACTCCTAAAGGAAACCTTCCGAGATAAGGACCAACATAACCTCAATCCTTAGATTGACTCCTACACAAAAAGCCAAACATATTTTACTTACCGCCAACAAAAATAAAAAATACCGCGTTATCAATTCACTCGCAGCTTTCACTAAGAAAAACAAGGAAACTCAACATAAATAAGGGGGAAACACTTTCTTAACAATACATCAGTACAGCGTTACATCACAGTACACATGATATTAATAATATGCAGTGTTTCAACTAGGAACAAAATGCTCGGAATCGGGTCACATCACACATGCAAAGCGTTTACATGAATTATAAGTATGGTTTACGTAGCAAGTTACTCGTGAGTGATACGAGTGGTTACGTTGAAAGGCACAGTTGTGTTTTAGTTGACCTAAAAAGTTAGTTAACAACCCTAACAAACGCGTTTGATAACAAAAAAAACCTAGTAGGTTTACTGGTTATCTTCACACTGTAGTATGTAACGTGTATTAAGCACATCGTCAAAACACAACACTTTTAACAGACAAGCCTATGAACACACAAACAAAGTCTATACATGAGAAAGCTATTTGTTATGTCCGAGTGTTTGATAAAAGCGGTGCAAATAAACATTTTCCTCGCCGTCGACGGGTTCTTTGCATAAATTTCAGTTATGGCAAGACATTTGTCAATGGATAATGCGGTGCCGGCGATATTCATGGTTCCGTATATCGGGCGCAAGCATACATCTCAGAGAACGCCGACTGTTCGATAAACATGATCTACGACCCTCTAAGACTGTGTGTATTCCTTTTGGCGTTAAAGATAGCGTCAATTATTGCCCCTTAATATGTTCCTTATGGTAATTCAGTTTATTTCAACAGCATTCCTTTGAAGAAGGCACTCGGAATGGTTTTTTGATGGTATTATGTCTGGTTTCTTTATACAATACAGGGAAATTTGAATTATGAGGAAACACTTAAAACGAATTATGATGAACAGAATAAAATTACAAAAACATTTTATTGTTATTAGATACTATAGAGGGGTCCACCCTTTATAGCAGAACTTTTTATGTCATAATATTATTTTGCATACCAGCTGATGGCATAAACTTCATTTCGCAGAAAATAGTTTAGCAGATACTCATTTATCATAGGTTCGTACTCATAATTTTGTAAGCCAGAATCATCTTCAGGCATACATTTCATATGCATAAGATTCAAAAGTAGAACCATCTTATCGCAGAAAGTTCACAGTCAGAATCATTTATTGGCATAATTTTCATATCGATAGTCTTTAAAGGCAGAACTATCATATCTCAGAAAGTTTACAGTTAGAATTATTGTTTGGCATACATTTCATATGCATAATAATGGAAAGACTCATCTATCATATCACAGAAAATTCATAAAATCAGTTGATTGTGAACACTTGGTTTTTATTTCCCTGTAAAAAGCAGGCAAACAAACATATTATATCGTGCATGTATACAAGCTAGCATGAAGCAAGCATGCAGCACGCAGCATGCAAGCAAGCATGCAGCAGGCATGTAAACATCTGAACATGCATATACCATGCATACAGCATGCATGCAAACAAGCATGCAGCATACAAACAAACATGCAGCAATCATGTAGCATGCAAGCAAGCATGCAACATGCAGCAGGCATGGTTTCTGTCACGGCTCCGGCGCTGCGGGGCTACGGCGGTCCCACGCGAGCTGTTCGTCGCAGATGGGTTTAACGCTCACCACCGCAGCTTCGGCTTGCTGGCCGGCTTCGCCGGCCAACCTCAGCCGCGGCGGCGAGTGTTACAACCACCTGCTCCTCAACTCGCGGCCCGCCTCGCCCCTCCGCGCCTACGCGATTTTAAATTACACTCTTGGGGTAGGGCAAACAAGACTACGTGGAGTCGGTTTTGGAGCGATTCTTTTCTGTCACTAACTTTTCTAGCACAACATATTTACTTTTTAAGATAATATTTTAATTTTAAATTAAGGTTAAAAATGCTATTTTGTGGCATTGAAAAATGGCAATACTGCCAAATAAAATTATTCCAAATGAAATTCTGCAATCTTCATAGTATGCCAAGTGAAATTATATCAAATAATCGTCGTTCTAAGTAAACATTATTGTAAAAGAAATTATGCGAAATATGAACAATGCCAAAGGTAATTATGCCAAATAAAATTCTGCTATCTAAAAGTATGCCATTCCAAATTCGGACATACACACATTCAGCCAAACAACAAGTATATTTAAAAAAAAAATGCCTTTAATATATTCGTTTAAAGAAAATTATGCCAAGTGTGTTATGCTAAATGAATTTCGGAGCAACAAGATTCTGCCAGATAGATGGAACCCACTATAGAGTGGCTATGTTTATTATCCTGTAGCCATTCCTTAAAAGACATCGCAAAAAAACAATTCCTGAATAATAAATCTTCTTAGGTACTACAGTTTTAATCTAACTTCCCAAATTGGTAGGAGACGGTAGAAGAAAGTGTTGGCAAAATTGTTTTAAAATGTCACTTCAGGAATATCATCCGTGATTGTTATTGATTTTTAAGCTGATTGTCTTTTTTAAACTTTCACGATCAGAACACATTATAAAACTTAAGAAGACTAGACAAGAATTAAAGGTAAATTCGCGATAAATACTCGTCTTCTTAAGTTTTAAGCTGATGTTTCGACGCTGTTGCAAGCGCCATGATCGCGGGTTAGCTGGTTTCTAAGATATCCCGTAAGTGATATTTAAGTTTGGTTGTGACCCGTGATCACTTAAACAGTGTTCGAAGTGGTGACAGTTAACGTTCAGAAGATCACGATCAAAAAGTGCTCCGGTTGAGACCGCTAGTCGCAACTGGGCCAAGGGGCCAGGGGAGAAAGGCACAAAAAGCAAAAGGCCGATACACAGCAGTAGGTAGAACCAGGCTGCAAGTGATGATGATAAAATCTGTAAGTCACGCACAAAAAAACAATTTTTATAAGTCATCATCTGTCTTTTTTCCAACTTTATTGGGGTCGGCTTCCAGTTTAACCTGATGCACCTGAATACCAGCATTTTACATGGAGCGACTGCCTTTCCGACCTCCACAACCCGGTTAGTCGGGTAATACGCGCCACCCTTTGGGAAGGCTGGTTGTCAGACTTTTTGGGCCACTGACTACCAGTAACGACTGTCAAAGATATACTAATAACAATATGGACCAACTGCCTCACGTGCTTTCCGAGGCACGGAGGAAATTCGGTATGTAATGTAATGGGTGGTCACCCATCCGCGGAACAACCTAGGCAAGCACGGCTTAACCTAAAGATCAACCCGAGTGACTGTTATTATCTATTACGAGTTCCTCTTAACAAATAAACTTAATTATCTATATAGGTACAGTATAAAAAGTAAACAAACTCAAGGGCTAAGTGAGAAGCGCTCCAAAAGGCATCGTTTTCGACAGGCGGCTCATTTGCTCAGAACACTCATCCCGTATCGGTACTGAGATTTCTACAGTAATGAGACCCACCGCCATGGGAGTGATGCCTACTGAGATACAATTTATTGTGTACTCTTTGAAAAAATTGCTGTTTTATACTTGTGTCCATTCAATTTGGCTTCGTTTGGTCACGGTTTTATTTTTATTTTGGGTAGTCTATTCAAAATTGGCATACTCCACAATATTTTGGGGTCTTCGCATCATGATTTTGTATTGCACACTTGCTACATGCTGTAAACAACAAATACAAGTAAACTATTCGAATTTAATTGAAGTATATGGGTACTTATTTCATTAACTACAGTACTTTCGCAGTTTTTATGTCTTGTGACTGGGACTGTAGCTACATTTAATTATCATCTTTGTTTCGACAATTCAAAAGCGCCTGTAACTGGCCTACTTGAAATAAATGCTTTGATTGTGATTTTGATTAACTGTTAGCGAAACAGACAATAGTTAAACAAACGCGACAGACCGATTCGGTCGAGGTTCACAGATGAAGGGTAATAACGTTTTTTATCTAAACTTACATAGGTAGTTTATTAAATGCGAAAGTAATTTTGTTTGTTACCTTTTCACGTCTTAAACATTGAACCTTTCAACCTGAATTGCATATACTTCGTCAGGTGTACAGAACATAAGGTATCTTTCATCCCGAAAAACGTACTGTTCCCAAGGATAACAACAATTACGTTCGTATCTATACTATCTATACTAATATTATAAAGCAGAAGAGTTTGTTTATTTGTTTGTTTGGTTGAACGCGCTAATCTCAGAAATTACGGGCTCGAATTGAAAAAATCTTTTTGTGTTGGATAGTTCATTAATGGAGGAAGGCTAGAGGCTATATTACATCACGCTATGACCAATAGGAGCGGAGCAGCAATAAGAAATGTTGCAAAAACGGGGGAAATGTTATTCCCTTTGTGAGCTCTTTCTCTCTTAAGTGACGCAGACGAAGTTGCGTGGGTCAGCTAGTGATAAAATATAGATGTCGCCAAATGTCTTTCGTTTCATGATTAAATATAATTAAAAACAGAGTACAACCCGCGAGCGAGCGAGGCCTCCCACAAAAGCTAGTCAGAAATTAACGTAAGCAAATTCACCGGAGAGCACGTAGAAATAAAACTCTATAAATACCTTTGTATTGGAAATACATAGGTCGCCATGTTGGCACGCTGCACTCTCAACCTGTCGTTTTTTGTTCCTGTTTACAGTCGCCATCCGACTGCGGGACATTAAGTAGCATGTAGGAATGCCTGCTCACTATACTCAACTGGCAATGCATAATACCCATAAATAACAATGCTAGGAACTTTTACAATGCATTGAAAGAACGTGTTTAAAGTAGGTATCTACATCAAAAGTACCTAGGTAAGCAAAGTTTTGTTTGTATCTTCATGCCCCATGGGTAATGGGTATAATACTTGTGTGGTTAATTTGCTATTTCTTGGAGTCATTGTAGTTTAGTGTCATTTATTTTATTATAGTTTTGAAAGTTGTGAAGCTTAAATAGGCAGTCATTTAGTTTAAAATATGCGTACCTATTCAGCTGCAGCCGGTTAGACTGGGAGCCCAACATAGTTGGGAAAAGGCTATGTAGATGATGATGACGATGCGTATTCAGCATCATCCGTTAAGACATCGAACCCCGCTTCATAGTTGGGAAATGGCTATAAAGATGATAATGCTGAAATGAAATTATTTAAAACAAATGGCACAATGCAATTAATTGAAAACAACAATTCCTAAATACTTAGATAATCTCGAAAGTCAGGACTTTTTCTCTCCGATAAATGCTAGTTGTGTTTAAAGAAAGTCCACTAATGAGTCAATTGAACAAAGCATTAAAAATTCGCGTTCACATCCAGCTTACGTATTCGTCAAACAATTCTGGCACTGTTTTTAGCTATCACGGTAGCTTAAAAGTAAAAAAAATCACGGAAGATATCCCGTAAGTGAAAAATAAAACAATTTATAAACAAAACAACAACAAACAACAATTTTTTTATTGTATAACTGTCATTTTGTGTGCATAAAAGAATAAGAATTGCTTTAGTAAAATAAGAATGAGAATGTTTGCATTCTCTTCGGTAGGTCGGAAGTTAAAACGATATTTGTGTGCCAAGCGCAGTGCGGCCTCTTCAGTTACCATTTGCCCATGTCTGAAGGAAGGCGTCTGATAGACGTATGGTAGAAGTTTGTGCAGTAAGCCACTTACACGGTGTTACTGCTAACACTGAATGTGTTATGAGCGAACGGAATGTACTTGTTATGTAAGCTGGGCATCGTGCATCGGTTCTCAGGAGTTGTGAAGCAACTTATATGGACTTGATGACACGAAAAATTGCACTTTTGTGGACGTGATGTAAGTAGCTTACGTAAATAAACTATTGAGTCGATTATTTTAAATCAATCAAATAGTAAAATTGATCAATTTTGTCATCATCATTATCAGCCTATTAATGTTTCCACTGTTGGGACACAGGCCTCTTCTCTATGAGAGGGAATGGGCTATAATCCACCACGCGAGGCGGACCCAGTGCAAATTGGTAGATGTTATTTTAGATTATTTAGTGTTTCCTGCAGGGCTAGCATGGGCAGCCGGGCTAGCATGGGCAGGGAATAAAACTTTTGTCCACCGGTTATTTCCACTGACAAGGGACAAGTCAGTGGAAATGACAGGTGGAGAAAATTTTATCCCCTGCCCATGCTAGCCCGACTGGAAGTCGGTTTTTGGCATTCATTTTTATTAACAACCAATCCTGAAGGGTAACTTACGATTGAACGGGCTGTGCTGAATTGCGTTGGTATCACTTTTATATTCAACTAGCTTAAGCTCGCGGCTTCGCCCTCGTGGAATTTAATTGTTTCACGGGATCATATTATTACTTTGCTAAAAAGTATCTTACATCCAGGTTATAAACTATCTGTATGCAAATTTTCATCCAAACCTGTTTAGTAGTTTTTACGTAATATTTTAACAAACATACACACACAGATACCTACAAACTTTCGCATTTATAATATTAGTGTGATTTGTATTGGGAGGAGCTCGGGGCTAAATAATGGCAGCCGCTCGGGACTTTAGGTTAAGCCGTGTTTGCCTAGGTTGGTCTGAGGATGGGTGGCGACCCATTACATCAGCCTCGGAAAGCATATTAAGCAGTTGTTCCTGGCTGTCATTTCTAGGTTTTTTGCGGTCGTTACAGATAGTCAGAGACCCAAAAAGTTTGACAACCAGTCTTATCAAGAGGTATCGTATTACCCAGTATTAACTGGGTTGTGGAAGTCAGATAGGCAGTCGCTCCATGTAAAATACTAGAATTCAGCTGCATCTGGTTAGACTGGAAGCCGACCCCAACCTACTTGAGAAAAGACTAGGCAGACGAGTTTGATTTGCATCGGTTTTTTTAGGAAGTAAGATTAAAACAATACTGTTTAAAGATGCTATGCCCACCTGCATAAAAATTGTAAGTCCACTAGATATAACAACTGATAAAATAAAAACCGCTCCACAACCCTCCCCGTCTATAAATCCAAACCAGAAGCCCTCGATATCATTACCTCTAAAAAGTATACAAAGTGAAAAATAAAAACTTTTTACAAAAAATAAATCCGACTTCAGAGAAAACAAAAAAGTGAAAAATAACTTTTGATAAAACGCTTCAGAAGTCGGTGACCTTTGTTTGATTGATTTAGTTTTTTTTTGTCACCGTCTTCTGAAGCGTTTTAAAAAAAAAATATAGACGAATTGAGAACCTCCTCTTTTTGGAAGTCGGTTGAAAATAGGATTACTGCTGAATATGATGAAAGCTAACGATTCAACACATTACTAAAAAAAATGGCAAGGATCCGTGGTAAATATCATGAATGATTCGCGTCGTACTATTACAACATAGAGAGCAAGTAGTGGAATTGGAATATTTAAAACAAAAAAACTCACGAAATACCTAGAAATTGTTCCGATCAGAAAACATAGCAATAAGCGCTTCAATCCCACAAGGTAGTGTAATAGGCTGTTTCCTATTCTTAGTTTACATCAATGACCTCCCGAATCATATCAGTGAACCTTGTGTTTTATTTGCGGATGATATACAGGGTGTATTTCACCTCATCACAAAGTCGTTAACCAAGCATTCTGTATATCAAACTAAGTAACTTTACGCAAAAAATGTTGCTGAGAAACAACTTTTTTTTTTGAGGTTATAAATCATGTTTTGTGGTATAACTCAATGTAACACACTCAAAACATTGTGCGGATGGATGGATTGAATAGTACGGGGGTCGTGGAGATATTTAAAGTAAAAATCATGCGATAAAAAGTGGTATTTAAAAAAAACTTGTCAAAATCTTGCAAAACATGTACCT
Source organism: Xestia c-nigrum (assembly GCA_916618015.1). Classification (NCBI taxonomy): domain Eukaryota; kingdom Metazoa; phylum Arthropoda; class Insecta; order Lepidoptera; family Noctuidae; genus Xestia; species Xestia c-nigrum. The sequence goes on along the minus strand of OU745251.1, from coordinate 617,562 downwards.
GAGTCATGGAAGGTTGCTGAAGTCATTATGATTGCAAAGCCTGGGAAACCACCCCATGAAGCATCATCATATAGACCTATTTCTCTGTTGCCCGTGTTATCAAAACTATTTGAAAAACTGTTATTGAAACGGTTAAAACCAATAATAGAAGATAAAGACCTTATCCCAAATCATCAATTTGGCTTCAGGGAAAAACACTCAACAATAGATCAGGTACATAGAATAACTAACATCATTGAAAAAACGCTTGAAAACAAGGAAGTCTGCGCCACCGTGTTTTTAGATGTCGCGCAAGCTTTTGATAAGCTTAGACGCATGCTACCAGAATTTGCAGATATCCTGGAGTCGTACATTACTAACAGAATGTTTAGAATACGGCAGGAGGACGCATATTCCGAGCTAAAAGCTATAAAATCTGGTGTACCTCAAGGAAGTGTGCTAGGCCCAATTTTGTACTTGTTATACACATGTGACATCCCAGAACTGGAAAACAACACCATTGCGACCTTTGCAGATGATACTGCAATTATGGCTACCGGATTAAGCCACAGAGAAGCAGTAGAAAAAGTTCAATTAGCTGTGAACAAAGTTTATGACTGGACACAAAAATGGAAGATCAAACTGAATGAGTCAAAATCAATTCACATTGACTTTACAAACAAACACATGGACTATCACCCAATCTACATAAATGGTACGCAAGTACCTTATGCTAATACAGCCAAATACCTTGGCATCACTCTCGACGCCAAGTTGCGTTGGAAAGCTCATGTGAAAAAGAAAAGACAGGAACTCGATATACGATATAAAAGTATGTATTGGTTACTCGGAAGGAAATCTTGTCTATCAGTACATAATAAAATAACCCTATACAAGCACATGCTGATGCCAATTTGGACGTATGGCATCCAACTTTGGGGCTGTACTAAACAAAGCAATGTCAAAATAATCCAGCAATTCCAAAATAAAGTGCTTAGGGATGCCGTCAATGCACCCTGGTACGTAAGAAATGACGACCTTCATCGTGACCTTAAAATGGATTTCGTCGCCACCATTACCCAAAAATTTGCTGAAGCCCACGAACACAGACTTCATCGACACGTGAATGTTGAGGCAATCCAGCTGCTAGACAATACAGACCTAGTGCGTAGGCTAAAAATAACTAAACCTTTTGAATTAGTGTAGTGTACAAAGTGAATGAGTAATAGTAACAATGTTGTGCTATACATATAACACATGAACATAGTGTTTTATAAATTATATTAGACTCTAAGAAAGTGCTACGGTCTTGTGTGAAAGTGCAAATGAACACTATTCTTAGTTTTAACATATTCTATCACGTAACATATTAAGTTAGAGTTAAATTGCTTATTAGTCTTTTAGGCTAGATTGTAATTAATTATTAAGAATTTTGTTCTTAATATTATAGTACAAAAAAAAAAAAAACTTGCAACTTTGACCCCCAATATCTTCGTAACTAGAAGGTTCCCAGGTATAGTGTAGAACAAAAAAATATCAGAATGACAAGGAGAACAAGTGTCTTTCGTATTCGTTAAAAGGTGTTTTACACCCTATAAATATTATGTTGTTGCTTCATGTAAAACTAATCTCAGCCTTAATGATAAATTAAATTCAATACTTGATGCTTTGTATAGTAAACGGGCTGGTGTCCGCAACTCTACGTCAAAGCGCGTATTTTGCGAATACTTGACGCTACTACTCATTGGATGATGGAATATAACCTACAAATTAACTATAATAAGACAAAAATAATAACATTTCATCGACTACAAAAAAAAACTTGTAAATATGAAATGAGAATGTTTTTCGACGGTCGCTATAAAAACAAACAAATACTTACTAATAAAAACAGAATTAAATAAATATTTGAGGAGCAAACGAGTTTTTTTTGCTCGATATAAATAATGGCAACAGAAAGACGCTTCAAATATTTACATAATATTAGTTTCTAAATTCACTTGAAAAATGATTGTATTGTATTGTACAACGGGCTGGTCTCCGCAACTCCACGTCAAAGCGCGTATTTTGCGTATGGGCACAGATTACCATAATCCACCACGCGGGCCCAGTGCGTGTTGGTAGATGTCACATTGTCTTCGAATTTTTGGTTCTAGGACACGCCGGTTTCCTTGCGATGTTTTCCTTCACCGATTTTGAGAGCGGTGGTGTTGAAATAAATTACATAAAGTAATGCGCCTGCCTGGGTTCGAACCCACGACTTACTGTTCGTAAGTCGGGGCCGCTACCACTGGGCCACCGCTACTCTATCAAAAAAAAATACACAAAAGGGGGCTCTCATACAACAAACCTGATTTTTTGCCATTTACAACACTAGTGGTATAATAATGGATTATGGTACGGAACCGTTCGTGCACGAGTCCGACTCGCACTTGGCCGGCTTTTTTAATTATTAAGACCAAATCATGCTTACTGGCATGTTATGGCACAGATAACCTTAGAATTATTATCGTGGCTTATCAACATCCCAACAAAAACATAAAATTAAATTGAGAACAAATTGACGCAATCATTCAAATACATCAATCGAGCACAGTCATGGGCCGACTAACTGCAAAAGAGAAAACATTTTACGAAGAAAATGGTTACATAGTCCTAAAAGACGTGCTTTCTGAAGAAGAATTGAGCGGCATTAGTGATGAATACGACAAGCTGTTCGCGAGGAAGAACCAGGATAAGATGGAGAGCTCCTGGGTCGGCAGTGATGCAGACGACCGGAGGAATGACGCTGCGCAAACGGTGAGCTCCTGGTTTAAATGACACTAGCTTCTACCTGTGACTTCGCGTAACATGTGCTGTGGCACGGTAATAGGTCACTTGCGCGCTTGGACACTTGCCCGCATGGACACTTGCGCGAATGGCCACTTGCGCGATTGGACTTTTGCTCGAATTACTGGCCACTGAGATTAACTCTGTAAAGTAAACATAACATCACGCCTTTTATTACTTGAAGGTGGAAAGTTTTTGGTTTTTCCGTGATGGGTGATGAATAAAACCGTTAATTTTCCCCGGCGCCATCTTTTTTTTTTTTTGGGACAAGCCCGCCACACACGCCCAAACCACTGTAACTCCTGAAAGCCAGAATCAACAGTGGCGACCACCAGAAAAGCGCCGAGACAATGAAGCTCGACGAAGTCCCAGAGAATGAATTTAACTGTCTTGGATCCCGCAACGAAATTAATCAGAAAGTATAGCGGAGGAGTAGGAAAGAACTGTAATTTCCACTTCCCGGCGCCATCTGTACTTCATTTTGACCTGTTTTTGTTTTCGTATTTGAATCGGATTTTGCCAATAATTAAAAGGGTTTTAATTTTTGCATAGAACTCCCATTCTTTTCTTAAATAAACTGAAGTAACTCCTTGTAAAATCAACTATCTGCCAGTAAAATCCCGTCAAGATCGGTCCAGTTATTTCGGAGATTAGCCGGAACAAATAGACAGATAGGCAGACATTTACAAAAACGTTTTATTCTTGTTATAAGTACCGTATTTAATCCATACTTTCAAATACATTAAATAATTATCTTAAAATTATAAACCGACAATTCAATGTTATTTATGGTAAACATGGTAAACAATCCGTTTTTATTGTTAAGACGCCTGCGGAGCATGCGAATACCAAAATAAACAAACATAATACCAAAATAATTTGTAAATAAAACATATTCATGGTAGTCTCTATTTATTTCGATTGGATCACAGAATATCTAGGTTCCCAAATATACATTTTGTATGGACACTGATTTAAACAAGTGTTATGATAAAAATATGTTTTTTATAGAAATTTTAAATTTCTCATATCTCATCTTTATATTTCAGAATATATTTGCAAACATAGATATTCTATAATCCAATCAAAATAAATACACACTAAATAAGAATATGTACGAGTATGATTTACAAATTATTTTGGTATTACGTCAGTATGAACGATGCATGCTCTGCAGGCGTCTTAATAATAGTGTTAGTGACCACGTAAATTTAAAACTTATTTGTTCTCATTTTTCATACATAGGTAAAAGGCATCCACAACTTGCAGTACCATCACGCAATCTTCAACTCGTTCCTGTTCAATCACAGACTCCTGGATGCTCTGGAAGATATCATGGGGACTGGCAACATCGTGCTGCATCACACCAAGGCACACTTGAAGCCGCCCGAGAAAGGCGCCGCTTATCCCATGCATCAGGTTATAAATCTACTTGATTTTTAAGCAACAAAAAGAACTAACTTCATAGGAAAAGGGAATACGAAAGGCAAAAGCCATTTAATTATTCAAAGAGTTCGGGAGAGGACAATGAGATTTTCTTTTTGAGCATTCAAAAATACGTAGTTTCCAAAACATCTGTAGATGGCGTTGAACTGACTACGTTACTAGGTGCCAAAGCCAGAACGCTTGGAAAAAAATACATTACGTCACGTCACATATATACGAATGGCGCAACGGTAGTGAGGCTGCCTTACGTTCTTAGGGTCCCGGTTTCGAACCCCGTAGGAGTAAGTATTTATGTGATGAGCATATACATTTGTTTCCGAGTCATGGATGTTTAGATGTATAATAAGTATGTATTTACAAACAAAAAAGTATGAATGTTGGATCCGGTCATGAGTACAGACAGGCAAATGAATCGAAAGCCCGCCAGTGGTGACATCACGCGACCTACATACCAGTCTAGCCCCGCCATGGCATACTTCTGCAGAGTCCTTATGTGAGGACGACATTCTGGGTCGGACCGCAGCGGAGTTGAGACGTCTTGAAACTCAACTCAACTCAAATCATTTATTTCAACTAGACCATTACGGCACTTTTGAATGTCAAAAAATTGAAAGAAAAATCAAAGCTACAGTCACAAGGCATAATAACTTGAGAAAGTACTGTAGTTGCCCATTCCCTAGCGTAGATCTCTATGGAGAAGAACGGGCAAGAAACTCCATGGACACTCTTTTCAATCAAAAATGTTGTTACAAAATCTTGGTTACATCTTTCATGTTGAGATTATACATATATGTGAGAACGATGTAGAAAGACGTGCACAATAAGAGCGTCCAGAGTAAAAAAATAAATCAACAATTTAAAATAAAGCAATTCAAATGATCCATGGCAGCTAAGAGATGACCAGTCCCGACTGGCAGCGCCCGTTCACGAACATGACACATGGATCAGCGCCATTCAATTCAACCATATCGAAGGGAACTAAATAACCCGACTCACCCGCCACCATCAGCAAGACATTTAAGCGAGCATGACATTCTCTCAGCCACTAAGGCATATTCAAGTCAATGAAAGATAACTAAATGCAAATGGAAGATTTACAGTACATGGTACTCACACATGTGCTATGCAATTATACAATACTAAGAGATGGACTCTATACAATGCAAGAACACTTTTACAATCTTCTGCAGATAACACAATAGTTGTCCAATAAGGTTGCACCTATGGTTGCGGAGCAGGACCATTTAGCCAAGCATTTTTATCCTCAATGTTATCCCCCAGCTTATAATATGCTTGCCTACATAGTGTGCGTTTTACAAAAGATTTAAATTTCGTCTCATTCAGTTGTAGAATGTGGGGAGGTATTTTATTATAACATTTTAAACAGTACCCCATGAAAGATGAATCCACTTTAGAAACTGAATCTGATTAATTGTGCCCAGTGTTATAACACTGGGCACAATCAGATTAGAATTAATCAGATTCAGTTTAGATTACTTGACATTACACAAGTAATTTGTTAGTTTAGCTCAGGGTACATATGTTTGAAAAGAATAACCATGGAGTTTCTTGCCGGTTTGTCTCCATGGAAACCCGAACCGTGCACCTTACAATAAACAGTGTATTGCATCCAGTGAGTTTTCATAGCACGAAACCCGTATTCTCTGCCCACGTAATGCTCGAGCTTAATAAAATAAATATCCTGACGACCCGACATGTATTATAGCAATTGTCTGGTGACCACGACGCAAGCCTCGCTTAGTGTGGCACTAGATGGCGCTGTGTGTATTTATTATTTATACGCTCGTTGACTGACACTTTCGTTTTCTTAAGCTTCCGAATATAACCATTACACCATACATTTCAATTTTTTTGGGGACTCATGTTTTGTAGTGAGACCAGAGATTTTACACCCTTTATGTCTCCGCTTTTCTTGAACGTTAAAAGTAATTTCATGTCTATGTTTCTGCGTAGGATTACCACTACTTCCCCTACAAGAACGACTCTATGATAGCAGCTTTCCTACACCTGGATGCCGCATGTCCCGATAACGGAGGCCTGTTTGTCTACCCTGGATCCCATAAGCTAGGGCCTCAAGAAGACGTCGGGGCCAACGAATCTAACTTCCATTATGTGGATCAGGTAATCATATCATTTGCCTAGCCTGCTCGCAACCTTGTTGGTATCGTCTTCCAGTTTAACCTGATGTAGCGGAATAATAGTTTATTTTATGGAGCTGACTGACTTTTTCAACTCAGTTACTGCTACAGCTTATATTATTTTAGCCATGCGACCCTTTATTGTGTAAATGATGATATGACTAGTAATGGGGGTGACTTTTGAAACGATGTCTAATAGAGAGATGCGACAACCAACAAAAAAAATGAGATGAAGTAGGAGAACAATGATGACGAATAACGATGTGTTCCAGACGAAATTCTCCTTAGAGAAAGCTACCCCCGTGGTCGCAGCTCGAGGAGACGTGGTGGTGTTCTCGTACCTGCTGGTGCACGGCAGCCCCGCCAACACATCGAGCAGGCCCCGCCGCATGCTGCTGCTACAGGCCGCCGCTGCTGAGGACGAGCCGCTGGGCCAGCAGCCGCTTCGCCCCGGCCAGGGCTGGCTGCTCAGAGGGGCCAATGTCAACAGAGACGCCAGCATATCCAAGAGGTTCGAGGCCAACCAGTGACCTTCCGATGGTTTTGAATCTCTTCAATTGGTGATATATTGGATTACAATGGTGTTCAATGTTTAACTGTTTAGCATCTCTATTGTTTCTTATATCTAGTTTAAAAGTAAAGCGACATAAGGTGCTAAGTTTATCGTATTAAACTTGTACCGACACGTTTAGTTGGTTTTTGTAAATATGGCTTGTTTTTGCTTAATCCCGTCTATTGTATGAATATATTTAAATATCTTCGACAGTAAACAGACTTAAAACAGAGGTTCCCGTAAATTATGTTTATAAACACTACTTTGTTTTTACCACAGCGTAATGAAGGCACGTACGAGAGAATATTTAAAAAAGAAAATAGCATGTTGAAAAAACTCACAATACAGTTACGACGACTATCATTCGATGGAGTTTATTAGCCACGTAGCGGCTCCCAAGGCTTGCCAAGAAACAAGACGATAGTACAGCATTACAAAGACTAAAGTAAGAGATCGCCCTGGGTGATAATACCGCCCATTGTACAATGTACACTGTTTTACATCTAGTTAAACATTATTTTTGTGCACCATACAGCGTCCGTTCGATTAATTATTGTTTACCTGTCCCACTGTAGCTTGTTTATTCTTTCAGTCAGGATTTTAGGTTTTTATAAACTACTTTTTATAACTAAAAATATCTATTCTAAATATAGAAGCATGGCCGCCGGTTTCTACAGGTACTAGGCACACTGACTCTGTATAAAACTAAATTAACTTGTTATCTTCAATATAAGAAATTATTGATTTCGAATTACCTACCTTGCCAACATTATAGTTCGTAAGAGCGTCCTCTTAACAAAAGCACAGTCGGGGCCCAGGCTCGGGGTTCTCGATCACAAACCCGGGCCCCACAGATAAAGCCCTAATGTATGGCCGGCAATTACTCCACGTTTATAAGAAAACCCTCGACAACTTTGCGTCGGCCGACAAAGAAAGTTTTTTTTTCCTTTGCTGTAGTTGTTAATCAAAATGCTTGTACCTCCTATTCATAGTCATAAGAACGTGACATCGTTTTGCCGTGGATAAGATGCTAGATAAACTTTAGCGAATAGGATTCGAAAAAGCTATCGCAGACGAGGTTCAAATAAAGAACGACTGGACAGCATGGACAGTTGACAAAACAAGACGTTTACTGCTTGACATAGGGCTCCTCAAGTGACGGGGGGACATGGGCCAGATTTGCCTACGAATAAATAAATGTCTCTTGATCGCTAATAATACTATGTTATATTATTCGGAATGGTGTCGTAAAACTCTTTCAACAATTATTCTGATTTTTGTTTAAACGACGGTCATGCTTAAGCCCCATTGGTCGTCCTTCCAGCGAGCTTTCTGACTCTGCCAATGCTAGTTAGGGTTAACGCCAACGACCTTGAGCGAGTGGGATGAGCTTAACAATAGGGTGTCTCCGTGAGTGAGAGTTACGTCCGGCCGTCTAACGACGACGACAGGCCGTGTCGACGGCGCGTTCGTGTTCCACGCGCGCCTCAAAGAGATGTCAGCAAAAGGAGAGGGGCCCGCAAGGGCCGAAGCCTGCCGGGGTTGCGGGCCTGTTCGAAAGAGATACCGCGGCCCCGGAACATAAAAGGCGAGGAAGGAACATGGATGGGTTTTTAGTCAGTAAGAGTCTGACACTCCCTCCCGCTCCGCCCAGAGTGGGAGGAGTCATTGATGATTTCCCATCCTTAAAAAAAAAAAAAGGCTTTTTATTAGTCATTGAAACGTTGGCAGAAGCCTGTCAGGTTCCACGTCCATTGTTGCCATATAAAATATTTGATAGTTTTTGTGTATGTTTTAAACTTTTGTTATGAAAAATGGCATGATACTTAGTACAGAGAGTGGTTCTAGTTCAAAACAGCCTAAAAAAAATCGTCCGATTGAATTGATCCATCTTTCGAAGATGAAATTAAATGCTGTATTATTATTAACTTCGTATCAGTCAGACTATCTGGTTACTGAAGATGTCCAGACACTACCAATCAGTCAAGGAACTAGAAAAGCATGTAGAATATGTCCCGCGAAACATAAAATTACCACTTATGTTTGTGTGGTTTGCAGCTAGCGTCTGTGCCTGCAATGTTCTCGTCCTTTTGCGCTGACTGCCAGGTATAAATTTATGTCTGTTATGACAGCTGTCAGAATTTCATATTTTTGTTGCTAGAAGAAGCTTTTGTGTTTTCTCTTGCGTTCGTATATTAAAATTGTAGTTCGAGGAGTTCTTTTTGTTCTAGTGTTTGATTTACTTACTTTTAATGGGTTAAAATGATAACCCAGAAAATTCTGGAAAAGGACTATGATTGTTAATTTTTCGTATTTTCTTTAATTAAAATAAAGAAAATTGATAACAAACACTTGTTCTTTTTCTTATCGGAATCAGTTTCTCGAAAAAGGTTGCAGTTGAATATAGTAGCCTGAGAGGCTCCACGTCCGATCTAATGTTAAAAATATTTGGCGTCCATATTTAAAGGTTAATAATTAAAAAAAAAAATTGTAGATAAACAATTTATTATATGTATATGTGTGGTGATTATTCTTAGGGTTGAATGAATGAATGAATGAAAAATGTTTGTTTGCAAAAATAAACATCATTCATTCATAAACTGTTTATTTTTGCAAACAAACATCATTCATTCATCGGATCCTGCTGCGAGGCTGCTCAGATACCATTTCATTCTGCTGATTGGTTGTGATACCCACCACAGCGGCTTGAAGTGTTCATCCAATTTTTTGCACTGCCCAACGTGAACCAAAACCCATCCTTGAAATGATAAATACATAATAATAAAACATAACATCACGCCCGCAATCTTCGATGGGTTGGTGGAGGTGTACATAATAGTACATCAACATTTCGCATGTTATGTTTAGAGTTCCATGAAGTAGGGGTACGACCCAATTGACATCAACCGGGCTATTGCTGAGAAATTCGTAACCGAAAAACGCAATAACACTTTACCGATTTAATCGAACCCACTTTTTGTAGACCAACGTAGCCTCCTCAAATAAAAATCATCCTTAAATAAAAGATGTTAAGTATTTTTTTTTTTTATGCAACATACGGGGTGTAAACCACCTCATCACAAAGCCGTTAACCAAGCATCAAACTAAGTAACTTTACGCAAAAATTATTGCTGGGAAACAACTTTTTTTTTAGAGGTTATAAATCATGTTGACTTGAAACATTGTGCTGATGGATGGATTGAATAGTACGGGGGTCATGTCAACTTATTTCCCAGTAATAATTTTTCTACAGAGTTACTTAATGTGATGAACAGAATGCTTGGTTGACGGCTTCGTGAAGAGGTTGCTTACACTCTGTAATATAGTAATTAGTAATTGAGGTCGTATTGTAAATTCAAATTATTGTGAGTCCTGGTGGTGAATGGTTATATAGAAATGTACCGATTGGTCGGTTCAAATGCGCGTCAGTCACTCCTGGAATGATAACGGGCTGCTCCTTTGTTGTGTATACCTTTCGTCATGGCATTCTGGAACATGCGGTTCAGAGTGTATCGATCCACTCTTCGTCTATACTGACGGACACAGTTCGCCCAAGCAGAAGGTTTCTGCTTCAAGAAGTCGTTGCGCTATGTATCACGTGACCTGTATTCTCGAAAACTGATTCCAGTTCCCGATGAGTGCCCTGGCCTCAGCCTCACTAATGTGACGCTCAATCTTGCATTGCAGGCTGGCACGGCAGGTCTCGGTCGTGGAGCATGGTTCACGACATGCCGTAACAGTCGTGCAATTCAAGATTCAGTGTGTATCGCAAAAAAATCCGCTGTTTTCAATCAAGCTTCGTAATTCAAGTGCTCTATTTTTTCATCCATGGATTATCAAAATCAAAATACATTTATTTGTGTAACATAGGTAGTGAATACAGTTCTTAAATTTAAAGATAGGTCGCTATGTTATGCCAAGCGGCGTACAAATATATGGCTGAAAAAAATACTAATCATGCGAGATGTAAACACAAATTATTTGGTAGGTATCATAATATGTCAAAATTAAAAGAATGATGATAAAAAAAAACAATATCGTGGTAATCGTGGCCTTAAATCAAACGGCGTGAACACTCACGTTCGTCTGTTTTTCCATGAGGAATTTCTAAGTTTTGTGCCCGATTGATAGGCAATAGGGTCACCCCTTATTACATGGGACTTAAACATAACTGGCGGAATCGTTAGTGTAGGTACCATTAGATACACCTCTGCTTTACCCTACGGGGCTTACCAGGCGTGATGTTATAAAGACCGAATTATTAAAACGTAATTTGAAATTATCTTACGGCTCTTATCTTGAAATCTGGCTTGGCACTGAGTACCCAGAAACTGGCAGTAGGTGTTGAAAGTCCGGTACCCAGAGGAGTAGTCGTCCCCCGGGTATCCCGTGCAGCTAGACGTCCACGAGAAATAACCAGACCCGCACGCATACGGTGCGAATTTTTCGTCGTCCGATACTCGACCACACACGGGCCCTATCCTAGAAGAAAACTGAGTTATGCTCGTAATGAAATAAGCGGAAAGAAAGTAAATAATACCACCTAATTAGGCAAGCCTTACGTAAAGAAGAAAATAAATTGATGGCGAAATACATAAGCTCCTCTTTTTTTTGAAGTCGGTTAAAAATGACGCACGTCTGTTGCAAGTCAGTACCACATCAGTATTACATGTATAGGACTCTAAAAAAGGACTCCTACCTCGGACTTTTTTAAGAACTCTCATCTTGTCTTTTTTAAACTTTCACGATCAGAACACATTATAAAACTTAAGAAGACGGGTATTTATCGCGAATTTACCTTTAATTTACACAACCCAAAATTCCTTGCCCATGAGAAGCACTATTATAAGAGAATGGTTCGGGAAGCGATTGAGATCAAGAAGTACCCCAATTTCAATCGCGAAGACGGCTTCAAACTCTCTTCAGCTTGGAATCCAGTAATCACAAAGTGTACTCGTCAAGTGAAATCGCCTCAATATACGGACACTGTTAGTGTAGTGTGCTGTCCTAGTGTGAACCGGCCCTAATTAACATTTATGAAGATGAGTGAGGGTAGTTGAATAAACGCCTTCACTTTGCTGTCGCGGTACCTCCAATACTTCAGTCTCCCCGCGACCACGGCTGGTGCAATCCGGTCGAAACGCCGGGATTAAATTAAAGGTAAATTCGCGATAAATACCCGTCTTCTTAAGTTTTATAACTCTCATCTTCATCATCATCTGCAGAGCCTTTCTCCAACTATGTTGGTGTCGGCTTCCAGTCTAACCGGATGCAGCTGAATACTAGTATTTTACATAGAGCAACTGCCTATCTCACTCGAACGAGGAAACTCGGTATGTGAGGGTGGTCCTACCCATCCACAGACCACCTGGACCAGCACGGTTTAACCTATAGATCGACCGGAGCAGCTGTTATCATTTAGCGAAGAGCTTTCTTTTAGGAACTCATACCATCAAAGGAAAAACAACCGGAGCAATTTAGCTGGCGATTCACCGTTTTGAGAGCAGTGCGGATAAATATAAAGCAATCAATCTTCTACCTGCAATGACCTACCACATTTACGTCGAGGCCAGGGAGCCTTATCCCATGGGCCGCCATTGCCCACTGTCCACCAAAGGAATGAACTACAAGTATTACACGTACCTACGAAGAAGATAACTACACGGCTCGCCGCATACTTTGATTAGTTGGGTTGTTGTGTCGGAGGGGTGTGCCGTCGTCGTACTGAGTACCCACTCGCCGTCAATCCAATACGGCTCGTAACCGTAGTTAGGAAAGTATTCATAACGCCATTTTTCCACTCTCTTAGACTGCATTAAAGCGAGAAATCCCAGTGTTGTCCTTGTCGTCCTCGTTCTTTTGCTTTAGAGAATAGTAATGATTTCGAAGTTTGTATTCAGTGTAAATATAAACTACATAGTTCATTTCATTAACTCAGGCCAATGGTGACAATGCTGTGTTTTTCAATGATTGTATTTGGCATGTTTTATTAAAAGTGATACTTCTAAACACATAATGAAGAGACACAGACGGACGGATGATGTACAGTCGTTCCGCTTTTTTATTCGGACATAGATACGGAAACCGCAAAAAGGAATGAAAGGATCAGATGACCTCAACAAAGCGCTATCCTTCCACAGTTATTGTGCGAGCCGCCTCGTGCCTGTCTGTGGAGTTCATCATTGATCATTGTAATGTGGATCTCTTCAACGTTGGAGTAAACCGGTTTCTTCAAAACAAGCATCTCCACCCCAGACCGCATCTTCGTTTCACATCACGCGAATAGCGGCCAAACGCAATCCTCTTTATTTTAAAGAAAAAAATCTAGAACGGTATTATTTTATGTTATACTAATACAACAAAAAAAAAACGGTCTTACCTTGACGGTGTTGGCGTTTGACTGTGAACATGGAATACAAGAAAAATGAATCGACTCACACGTCTTTTGATCACTATGATCTGATGTATTGACATAGCATCAACAATAAGGAACCTATATCCTAACAATTTGTTAGTCGAGTACGTTGCCACTGGGCCAGTCCTGCCACTGTTGAAGGTGGAGGTATATAGACTCCCGTAATGAATGCTCTTTTTGTTGCTACTAATTCACATTGCAACGCAAACAAGTCCACGCCTTGCCACGTTTCTACCGGACCGATCGAGTTTTCTGTGCTTGCTTAATTAAGTCAAGCTTCTCGGCTGTCATCCCCGAGGCTCTTCTCTATAAGACTATACCTACTAAGAATGGTCTGTCCGGAGACGCTTAATGTCAATTCTTGCAATTATTACATGTATGTTGAACTCGCGACGATACTTGTGGACTAGGCACTAATTTGATCGAGCGAGGACAACACACTGGCTTCCTGTAATGTTGAGAGGATGGCCTAGCCCATTTTACTACACCACTAACCAGACCACAAGATGTTGAGAATGAATGAGTTAAAAATAAATTATTCATGATTTACATACGGGTTGCCCATGCGCGTGCATTGTACTGAAACATAAGAACAATATTTATAGAGCAATGTAAGAGCACACCACGTTCTTCTTCAGATTTCGACAGTTAGGTATGTTAAATTCCATTTATTGGGGATAAGGCTATTTCCGTGACATGTACTGTTTTATTTTATTTTATTGGAAAGGGTGTACTTCAAGGGTAGTTTGATGAGTGTTTCAAAAAAAATTGTTAGGTTCTGATTATGGGATCCATGACAAAGTAACGAAACTCTTCAATTCTTAGGAGCAAATTTACGACACTCGGCCAAATCTTTTCTAAGCTACCCGGATATTTGAGTCACCTACCATATCGTCGTTACCTACTTCAAAAAGTAGGAAGTTCTCAATTCAATGTTCCCCGATTACTCGAAGATGGCTGGACCGATTTTGTTATTTATTCTTTATTGTTTGAAAGAGTGGTCCCATAATTATCAAGTCTACTGATGATGGGATCCTGGAAAAATAGAGGGAATTCTTAAATTTTATAGACACTCACGAAGGGATTTGGGTAGTTTTAGGAAGAGTACTTTCTCGGAGTGATCCCGTTTCAATCTGGTACAGATCTGATGTAGAACTTCAGAGATAGGCAACGGAACTCCTCAATAAATGAAAGCAAATGTACTAAGATTGCTGAAATCTAATGTCTGTATATTGTTTACACCAGTTCGTAACATAAATCCCGCCGGTACGCTGTGAAAGGGCAAACCCTTTTTAAAAAAGTAAAACCGAAATCACACAAAAAATTGAAAATGAACTTTAGCTTTAGAAGTCGATGATAAAAAACTAAATCAATCAAACAAGGTCATTATCTCTTTTATGTGACGCTGAGTTGGCTACCTGTACCTTTCGTTATGGGCATGCTCAGCGCGGTTCAGCTGTTTTAATTAATTGTTAAGCTGTTTGTTGTTTAAAATGTATATTTATGTGCTGCTCTATTGTGTTGCTGCTGTCATTTAACGAATAACCACTAATAAATCACTATTCTTATAATTAATAATACCAAATGAGTACAGTAGGTGTAGTAGGACTGGTATGGTATAGGTATTTATCCCTTTTATGATGTTTCGTGCTTTTAAATGTGTGTTAAGCAGGCTGTGTGTAGCTTTTAAGTTCTCTTAAAATATATTATTTTGTAACCTGTTTCCTAATCTGACTATGTTCTATCTTCCCTGATTCGAGTATTTCTAAATATTTAAATGTCCTATCTAT
This sequence comes from Xestia c-nigrum, assembly GCA_916618015.1. Lineage (NCBI taxonomy): Eukaryota > Metazoa > Arthropoda > Insecta > Lepidoptera > Noctuidae > Xestia > Xestia c-nigrum. The sequence goes on along the minus strand of OU745251.1, from coordinate 602,391 downwards.
AAATTCCTAGCTGTTCAAATGTATCTCCGCTCAGAAGTACATGTCTTTCACCTTTTTTTTCCGATGCGACATCATTAAATGACTCTTCTCCCACTCTGGGCGGAGTGGGAGGGAGTGTCAGACTTTTACTGACCAAAACCCATCCATTTTCCTTCCTCGCTCTTTATGTTCCGGGGCCACGGTATCTATGTTATTATTTTTGTGTCCTATCTAATGTGTACTGTACTGTATCACATTTATTTAAACCGAAAGTCATATCTGTCATTTGTAAATATTTTAACACTGTCTAACAAAACTTTTGAATTATTTTTATTGTTAGCGTTAATCTTTAAGTCATCCATGTACAATAAGTGATTTAACCAGAAGCTTTCATTTCATATTTGTTCATCATTGATGAGATCGGATTAATTGCTAGGTAAAACAGAAAAGGTGACAGAGAGTCTCCATAGAATATGCCACGTTTTTTCATGTAGATGGATTCAGTAGATAAGAATTGGTTGGTTCCGCGGGCTGTCATGATCACATTCCATGTAGGTATAGTGATTCCAAGGAAAGCCTTGATCATGGGCGGACATTTGTAAACATCAAGGATTCTCAGAAGCCATTCGTGTAATACACTATCGAACGCCTTCTGATAATCTATTCTTGCCACACTAAAATTCTTTTAGGACTGATGTGCGTCTTCTAAAATTGCCTTGTTCGCCATGAGGTGGTCTTTACAGCCCCGGGCTCCGCGGCGGCACCCTCTTTGCTCTATCACCATGATGTTGTTCTCCTGACAATGATTATACATTTGGTTGGCTAGTGTGAATGTCAGTAATGTGTAACTGCTAGGCAAACAATCTATTAGGCAAGCTATACAGGGTTTAACTCATCACGAAGACGTCCACCGTCCGTCCGTAACTAAGTATAGTTTGATGTACAAAATGCTTGGTTGAAGTGATCACTCACTTTGTTTTTGGGGTGAAAAATCATGTTTTGTGGTAGAACTCAATGTAACGCACTTGTGCTGATGGAAGGATTGAATAGTAAGGGGGTCGTAGAGATGTTTAAAGTAAAAATCTTACAATAAAAACTTGTACTTATTAGAAAACAAACTTGTCGAAAAGTAGGACTTTGACCCCTAATATATCCGTTACTAGAAGATTCCCAGGTATGGTGTAGGACAAAAAAATGTTCGCAATGACGAGGAAAAGAAAGTGCTTTTCAGGTTCGTGAAGAGGTGTTTTGCATCCTTTATATAAAATAACCATCTTAACTTAGCTAACTAGTTTAAAAATTACGCATACCTGCACCAGGCACCAGCTTTGAGGCGTTCCAACGCTGCATCTGCGCTTACCTGCAGGCGGACACCATGCACCAGGTGGGAGGTGTTCCAACACTGCACCTGCGCTTACCTGCAGGCGGACACCATGCACCAGGTGGGAGGTGTTCCAACACTGCACCTGCGCTTACCTGCAGGCGGACACCATGCACCAGGTGGGAGGTGTTCCAACACTGCACCTGCGCTTACCTGCAGGCGGACACCATGCACCAGGTGGGAGGTGTTCCAACACTGCACCTGCGCTTACCTGCAGGCGGACACCATGCACCAGGTGGGAGGTGTTCCAACACTGCACCTGCGCTTACCTGCAGGCGGACACCATGCACCAGGTGGGAGGTGTTCCAACGCTGCACCTGCGCTTACCTGCAGGCGGACACCAAGCACCAGGTGGGAGGCGTTCCAACACTGCACCTGCGCTTACCTGCAGGCGGACACCATGCACCAGGTGGGAGGTGTTCCAACACTGCACCTGCGCTTACCTGCAGGCGGACACCATGCACCAGGTGGGAGGTGTTCCAACACTGCACCTGCGCTTACCTGCAGGCGGACACCATGCACCAGGTGGGAGGTGTTCCAACACTGCACCTGCGCTTACCTGCAGGCGGACACCATGCACCAGGTGGAAGGTGTTCCAACACTGCACCTGCGCTTACCTGCAGGCGGACACCATGCACCAGGTGGGAGGTGTTCCAACACTGCACCTGCGCTTACCTGCAGGCGGACACCATGCACCAGGTGGGAGGTGTTCCAACGCTGCACCTGCGCTTACCTGCAGGCGGACACCAAGCACCAGGTGGGAGGCGTTCCAACACTGCACCTGCGCTTACCTGCAGGCGGACACCATGCACCAGGTGGGAGGTGTTCCAACACTGCACCTGCGCTTACCTGCAGGCGGACACCATGCACCAGGTGGGAGGTGTTCCAACACTGCACCTGCGCTTACCTGCAGGCGGACACCATGCACCAGGTGGGAGGTGTTCCAACACTGCACCTGCGCTTACCTGCAGGCGGACACCATGCACCAGGTGGAGGTGTTCCAACACTGCACCTGCGCTTACCTGCAGGCGGACACCATGCACCAGGTGGGAGGTGTTCCAACACTGCACCTGCGCTTACCTGCAGGCGGACACCAAGCACCAGGTGGGAGGCGTTCGAACACTGCACCTGCGCTTACCTGCAGGCGGACACCATGCACCAGGTGGAGGTGTTCCAACACTGCACCTGCGCTTACCTGCAGGCGGACACCATGCACCAGGTGGGAGGTGTTCGAACACTGCACCTGCGCTTACCTGCAGGCGGACACCATGCCACCTCAACTTTCTATTCACTAAAACAGTAAGAAATAATACTTACATATTACAATAATCACCGACAGTATGTGAAAAGTCGCCATATCTAAAGTGAATTGTAATGAAAAACGTGGTTTGGTACTAAAATGTATGATTACATCAGAGACATGTTATCTATTCATTATTGCATTTGATCATGCACGTCCAATCTAAAAGTGTATTCAAAATGAGGAATACAGCATTTTAACTGACCTTTTTTTACTTATCCTCCATAATCTTATGATGATATTATGCTTTGGCAAAACAATCATCATTCATGTGGGTATGTGCAATGTTCATTCCGCAGTCGTTTTGAGCATTTGCAACATTATTTTTGCGTGCGCCTATTTTTCTCTGTTACACATAATATTCCCCTCCTTCTTTGAAGATGGTGTTAAACTGATACACCACAACTCGTTAACAAGTGCGCGAGTTCAAATCCAAGATATTGGTTTTCTTTTTCTATGTTTTTACGTATAAAACCAAATTAAATCGACTGTTTCCAACATACATTTTCTGGAAAACGTTACTGTCCGACGTACTAGGAATAAATTAGGCTCCATGTTTAACAACAGTGAGATAACTGGGACGACGTTAAATGAGATAGTCACTAGTGTACCGGAGATGTCCGACAATGATCAAAATGCAAATAAGAAACTACGTGATAAAATTACTAACCTCACACTTAACCTTAATGATCATTTAGAAATTGAAGAACAGACTTTTAAAATAATAATCTCAAAACAATGACAACAACAATATTCATCTGAGCAAATAAAAAGAGCTGTAAAGAAAGTCACTTGCAGTTCAATTAAACTAATATCACCTAGCAGAAAAAAATCTAACAAAACTCACACAAACAAAAAAAAACGAAGCTTGAATAAAATAAGATAACTCCAGTATTTTTGATATAGCAAAAACCCGCTATAATATTGAAAAGGAAGCGACAAACTTCGGCCGCCAATAAACCAATGCATAAATAATGTTGGCGAAAACCAGTCGACGCGTAAAAAATCTACATTACAACAAAAATAAATTGCTTCTTAATGCAGAAAACACTATGTTCAAAAAACGCATGGGTGTAATAAGTGATTTATTATCACTTACTTTCACCAACCTGACTACCAAAATAATGAAAACAGCGAATCAGAAGGACAGTTTTTTCGCAGTATTAATGTAATACATAAAAATATTGCTGGATTCTTAAACAATTGCGACTTATTAACAGTAACAACTAACAGTAATTAACTTTAATTTTAATTATTTTATTACATAAAGACCTAGATGGGTATTCATAAAACGTCTAAAAAGGTGCACGGTTCGCGTTGGTCGTTTCAATGGAGAAGAACTGGCAAAAAACTGTATAGTAGTAACTATGGAGTTTCAAATCAGTGGTATTACAATATTATGTTACAGCATTAGCACTTTATTATGGTGACCACTAGATGTATTCTGTTTAACAGATCATTTTATAACATATTCAGGACATTAGAGTAAGTTAAAGGCACCTACGGAAGTACCAGATGTTGCTAAACAGTCTGATCAGACGTGTCTTACATATATTATGTGATCTTTGCAAGAGCAAAGATCACAAGACACTATTTGAACTTACATATTGTTATTCCTCATTTTAATCACGTGAAACTGCCTATTCAATCCGAAAGCCAAGTGTTTTTTTACATATTTCTTTAATAAAATGCACCATGAATATAGTCTACAATTCAAATTAGCAAAAAATATATGACATAATTTTTAAACACGTGAGAAGGCGCACGGTGAGCAAATGGCCGCCTGGCGACATCTGATGGTAACCTCCTCCTCCACTAGCAGCCCCCGCACACTGGTGGCGTCCAGCCAATTTAGATGGGTGTCTGTAACACTGCCAAAGAAAACTATAAATTTGAGGTAATTCTTTTTTAATTTCCGTCATCAAGGTGTCTCTCTCTCTATTAACAGAATTGAAGGTATTCTTAATATCAACCTTCAGGATGACCTCACTTTTTTCAGAATTTAGGTAAGTCGACAAAGCGTATACGGCAGTTTGACAGCTCCCTTTGGAACCATAACCTAGCTGCAGGGGCTAATTTTTTTCCGAAACAGCCTCACCATAAAATTTACAACAAATTTTGGCTGCCATAAGACCGTAAGTAGTACCCACCCCCATCCCTCTAGCGTAGGGTACATAAATTGGACCCGTACAAGACGTCGATGACGGCTTTGTTTACTTTGCCGGAGACTAAAAGATTAATCAGAGCCATAAGCTCCTTCAGGAGCGACTCACCGGCCTCCCCTGCGCCTAAACAAATTAGGTCCTTCAAGTGCTGAGGACTTGAGCGCGCGGAGCCGTTCCAGAAGGAGCAAACGGCTGTGACCACCTCTCGACCTGTAATGGTGAGGGAGTGAATGTCCGAATCAAGAGGGTCGGGAAAAGAAAGGCCATCCGCGGGCACAGGGTGATCCAGAGCTGCGAGTGTTTCTGGAAAAGACGGACCCACCACATCGCTACTGAAGAGAATCCTGGCTGCACCGCTATGTAAATTAAATAAAGTAAATTGATCAGTAATAACCTGAGTTACTGTACCCAAAATTATTGCATGCCAGGGTCAAGCTACAAACAAGTAATGGCATCAGTAATAAAAAATGATTGTTATCTTAACACTACCATTACTATATGTGTTGGTAATAGTTCTAATCTAAAAAAGGAAGATATCACCGACTGTGTTTCTGAGTTGCTAAAGTTAAATTGTAATAAAATCATATTGTGTGCTTTTCCATATTTTGAAAATTTAAGTAGTAGGAAAAACGATTATATACAGTGCCGACCAAAAGTCGATAAGCAATCGCACAAAGCAATAGCTTGACGTTTAGTTTGACTTACGACCTTCTACTTTCAACAAAATAGATATTGTCAGCAACTAGTTGTAGTTCATAATTTCAATGCCAATATCTAAGACATGATGGCCTAGCGGTTGGGCCCGTCCAGAATTAAGAGCGAATCAGTAAGCCGTGAGTTCAAATCCCGCACAGTTACTTTTAGTCTTTTTGTAAGTTTTTACTCTACAGAAATATTATATTATTTAACTTGTTTGCTTTGTTTACACATTTCGTAAAGTTAGGGAGGTAGATAGAAAAATAAATCAAGAATTTTGTTAGATTTCTGTGAGGTAGACATGAGTTTTATGAATATTTTAACTTGATCGGAATGAACTTTGTCGTTTGGTTGTAGTCATACAGAATACACTATATAATGTGGTATTTGATGGTCAGTGACGTGTGGTTTAATAGATAGCGGTATTGTTGTTGGTGTGATTCTTAAAATGCGGGCAAATATTAATATCAAGGCGAGGGCGACTATTATCGCGAATTATCCGCGCTTCATAAAAGTGGCCTTAATAGGACTAAATGTGAGTATTATAATTATTTATGAATTGTAACTTAAACATTAAAAAATTAAAAACGAATGGGTATTATAAATTGTTCATTTATTTGGTGACCTGTGGTTTACTTAATTCGTTATTTTTTTTTTCAATCTATCATGAAAGATAAATAATTAGTGTTTATTGTTGGATTTATAAATGCAGAGTGAATGAAGTCACTTTAGTATTTATTACAGCTGCCTAACATATTTTTTTTTGTTTAGAGAAATGCAGTAAGTCTCTGGATCAAAAGGTATGAGGAAGAAGGGAGCCTGGCAAGTAGACAGCGAAGTGGAAGGTCGTCGCTTATTAGCGAAGCGCAGCGACAACATATCGTGGGCGAGTATGAAACCAATGGTTTCACACCTACGACACACTGGGAGTCACCGCAAACTGTTCGCCGTGCCCTCCACGCTGAAGGCTTGCATCACAGAAGATCAGCTAAAATGCCCTTCTTGACAGAAAGACATAAAGAAGAACGATTACATTTCGCACGGGAATATTTAGACTTTCACTGGATTAATTCCATTTTGTTCCGGTTCGCGGTCGCCACTCCAGAATTTTTCGACCCCATCGACCATCCGTTCTGCGAGCAATGTGCCCTGCCCACTGCCACTTAAGTTTAGCAATTCTTCGGGCCACGTCGGTGACCTTGGTTCTCTTGCGGATGTCTTCATTTCTGATGCGATCACGCAAGTAAACTCCGAGCATAGCCCTCTCCATTGCCCTTTGGGTGACTTTAAGCCGCATACGTCTACTTGACTGCATTGAAAATAATGGGGGTTATACAAAATATTAATCCCTAATGTTCTAGTTTTAATTAGACGTGTTACAAAATATTTAGCGATATTAATAATTCCTAAATTGAGGTTTAGTTTCAATCTTCTTTTCTTCAGGAAAATGAACACTTAAACTATAACCTCAATATGAGTTACATTTATTGTGACGTCACATAAAAAACATATTCACGAAGTATAAATTATGTGTTAGTTTTCAGTAAGCTCTGTTGAATACCGATAGATAGAAGTGGGTATCAACAATTATATTTGTGTTATTAGAATATCCTTGTTATGTTAAAAAAAAATGTTATGAACGGTAACAAGAGAACTTCTTATATCTAGGTAGGAATGTGACGTTACAAATCTTATTAAAGTTGTTAATTATATGAATAAATGAAACGAATAAAACAATTTTTGTTATCTGTCAGCACGACTTTTTGTTCCACCTTCCAACACCGAAAAAATATTACACAATCTCATAAATAGTTATGATGGGTTATTAACTTATATTTAAATCTTTATAAAAAATAAATAATGAGCATGAACCCATTTCAAAATAAATACCTAAGTAAATAGTTTTTGTATAAAATACAAATATAAATTAAAGTGGTTACAAAAAAAAACCCGTATGTAAACGGGATTTGAACTCAAGACACGTTGATCGTGAATCCACTGCTTAACCTAAACAGCTATCAACACCTGGTAGATATGGTCGAAGTTTACCTATCCAATGCAAATACGATCATGCGTTTGCTGCGTGTATAACAAAAGAGACGGTAATATATATCTTTTTGTTTCGTGGAGAGCGACGCGACAACTTGCGACAGTAGGCGACTCTGTGGCTGTGGTGTGCGTAGGTACTGTATTGAGGCAGCTTACACATACAGCCGCACGGACGCTCGGCCGTGCGTTCACAGCAAAATGATCCTTCGCGTGCCTGTGCGCTTATGAACGCTTACTGTACATATGTTGAATAAACATGTACATTTTTTAGTAGGTCACTATAGTGACAGGCTTATGTATCTGGATATCAACACTATAGTTGGTAATCTTAAGTCATCACGGGGTAAGGTGTATCTACCCATTGGATGTAGACACCAAATAGCTCGGCTATTAGCTTATAGTATTCACACAGACATAAATAGTATGTCTAAGTTTAGTTATATTATTAACACTGCGACCATTAGTAATTCTACTAATGTACAGGTGACTGGCACAAATGTATATAGCACTAGTGCTATAAATATTTACTCACATTTTACTGGGGAGGATCCATCTGTCACCATGGAAAATTCTCAATTAGGGTTTATTAGTGATAGGGTCTTGTTGTCTGAGGATGGCACGGGTGTCTCCGGCCTCACTCCAAATTTTAATATGAATTTAAACTAGAAAGTGAGACAACAGAAGGTACCATTAACAATATTTTTGTTAATCCTACCAACAGCAAGGTATCTTCTTGCACTCAATTAGTTAGTAAAAAAGGGCCTCAGCAGAACACCTTAAAATTATTCCACCAAAATATCCAAGGCATTTCTTCCAAATTATTAGAAATTGAATTGTTTTTAGAAAATAGTAAGTTTGACATTATTTGTTTTACTGAACATTGGCTTAAGGATTACCAAATGCTTATTAATTATGAGAACTATATGGTGGGTAGCTGCTTTAACCGTAAAACGATGCTTCGTGGAGGTTCCCTAATATTAATAAAAAATAGTTTTAAATATAAGCAACGTAATGACATAGTAGGTCTCTCGGTTGAACATTGTGTCGAACTGTCCTGTGTTGAGCTAGATAAGCATATAATTGTGTGTGTATACAGACCCCCAAACTATCAAAACTTTTCCATATTTGAATCAATAATGGAAGATGTCCTGGCAAAACTTGCAGCCAGTGATAAATCTACAATAATTTGTGGTGATTTCAATATAAATATTTTAGAAGAAAATTCAAATAGCAGTCGATTATTAAATCTTTTTAAGTCATTTGACTTGACTAACGTTTTTATTGAACCCACTAGAATCACAACTTCTTCTGCTACTTGTATAGATAATGTTTTCTGTGATTGTGATTACTTAGATAAAGCCATAATAAATTGTTTGCCGTCTGACCATAGCGGACAAGCAGTAACTTTTAGATGTAAAACTCCAATACAAAAAGTTCAGATTAAATTTAGACCTATAACTTCTTGCAAATTAAAGAGGTATAATATTTCCCTACAGAACAAGTTAAGTGTAATGAGCCAAGAGGATATTAATATAAACCAATTGTATGATCGTTTCTTTTCATTAGTTCACACGGAATTCAACAAAACTTTTGAAAAGAAGACAAAGAGTATTTGCCCTAAATTTATATTTAGTGATTGGGCAACTAGAGGTATCAGAAAAAGTAGGGAAAGGCTATTTGAGCTTTATAGCCTTAAGCCTTTTATAAACACTGAAACTTTTAGCAAGTATGTTGCTACGTATTCAAAGATTTTTAGAAATACTTGCAAGGTTGCTAAATCCCTTCACATTAGCAACAAGATCAAAACAGCAGAAAATAAAATAAAGACCGTTTGGAAAGTTATAAATAACGAGACTAACAGAAAGAAAATACGTAATAATACTTTTACATTAGATACAGCATGTGGTCCTAAAAACTCTAATCAGGAAGTAGCTCAAGAATTTGTTAATTTTTTTACCGATATACCAATCAAAACTACGGAGGCTCTTAATTCCTCACCGGAAGCCTCAATTGGCTTATTAAAGGCGAATGTGTCTGGCTGCCTGGCTGAATTTAAATTTAAACACATTAACCCCATGACAGTTATTAAAGCTTTCCGGCAGATTAAAATCAAACTGACTGAAGATTTATGGGGAATGTCTATCAAAGTTTGTACATCTATACTTGAGACCATAGCTCCGTACTTAGCTTTAATTTTTAATTTATGTGTAGACCAAGGAGTTTTCCCTGATTTAATGAAATACAGTAAAGTCATACCTCTTTTCAAATCCGGGGATAGTAAAGATGCCAATAATTATAGACCTGTATCCGTGTTACCAGTTTTTAGCAAGGTTTTTGAAAAGGTAATGCTTAATCAAATGCTCTATCATTTTAACACCAACAGAATCTTCCATGATCAACAGTATGGTTTCACCAAGGGACGTTGTACAACTGACGCCGGTGTAACCCTATTAAAGCACATATTTGCTGCGTGGGAAGAGTCCCAAGACGCAATAGGAATTTTCTGTGACCTCTCTAAAGCTTTTGATTGCGTAAATCACGACACATTACTTTTGAAACTGGAGCATTACGGACTGGGTAAACTTGCACTTAGCCTACTAAAATCTTATTTGAGCGATAGAAAACAACATGTTCAAATAAATGGTGTTAATTCACAGGGTATGAATGTAAAAATGGGGGTTCCGCAAGGCTCAATATTGGGTCCTTTCCTTTTTCTAGTATATATAAATGATCTACCCTATTTGTTGAAACACCAATCTCAAAATATGGTGTTGTTTGCTGATGACACTTCTCTAATTTTTAAGATAAATAGACGGGCCAAAAATCTAGATGACGTGAATGATGCCCTACTTCAGGTCCAAAATTGGTTCACAGCAAACAATTTGGTATTAAATGAAAAAAAAACTAAATGCATAAGATTTTCATTACCGAATGTAAAAAGTAGTGATTGTGAGATAATATTGAATAAAGAGAAACTCGAATTCGTAGATAAAACGGTTTTCCTGGGGCTTACGCTTGATTCAAGGCTACAATGGGGTTCTCATTTAACATCTCTTGCGGGGCGCTTAAGTTCAGCAGCATATGCCGTTAGAAAAATCCGTCAGTTCACTGATGTGGATACCGCTAGACTGGTATATTTTAGTTACTTCCATAGTATAATGTCTTACGGTATTTTGCTATGGGGACGGGCTGCTGATATTGAGTCTATATTTATTCTGCAGAAAAGAGCCATCAGAGCCATATACAATCTTCGTAGGCGCGATTCTCTAAAGGAACTATTTAAGGATATTGGCATCATGACGGTTCATGGCCAATACATCTACGAAAACATAATGTACGTTAGAAAAAATCTGCATCTTTTCGGTAAAAGAGGCGACAGACACAATTACAGTACTAGAAATAGGGACCAACTAGTTCAGCCAGGCTTTAGACTCGCTAAAGTAGACTCATCTTTCATGGGGTACTGTTTGAGATGCTATAATAAAATTCCACAAAGTATTCTTGAACTGAATGAGACGAAATTTAAAACATGCATTAAACGCACACTATGTAAGCAAGCATATTACAAGTTGAGCGATTATATCGCTGATAAAAATGCTTGGCTCAATGCTGGTCCTGCTCCACAAGGACAGGGGCGCAAAAATTGATAGCATTAAATGGTATTGTTGGAGCTGCTGAAGATTGTACAACTATCTTTGCATTGTATAGATTCAATGTTAGTTTTATATAATCGCATAGCCCATATTGTGTGAGTACTATGTACTAGAAAGCTTTCATTCACTGGAAACCTACTTTAGTTTTTGACTTGAATGTGCCCTGGCGGTTGAGAGTATGTCATGCTCACTCAAATGTCTCGCTGATGGTGGCGTGTGTGTCGGACCATTTAGCTCCCTTCAAAAGGGTTGAGCTGAATGGTGCTGATCCATGCGTCATGTTCGTGAACGGGCGCTGTCAGTTGTGACTGGTCATCTCTTAGTTGCCATGGCTTATTTGAAAGAATTATTTTGTTTTTACTATGGACACTTTTAACGTGCACATCTTGCTACATTGTTCTCACATAATTTACCATCTCAACATGAATGATGTAACCAAGATTTTGTAACAATAATTGGATTTAAAAGAGTGTCCATGGAGTTTCTTGCCCGTTCTTCTCCATAGAGATCTACGTTAGGGAATGGGCAACTACAGTACTTTTACAGTTTTTATGTCTTGTGACTGGGACTGTAGCTACATTTAATTTTCATCTTTGTTTCGACAATTCAAAAGTGCCTGTTATTGGCCTACTTGAAATAAATGATTTGATTTTGATTTTGATTTTGATTTTATGTCACCTTCCCCTAACTTTGACTCAACCAGATAGGAAATATCTCTGGAAGAGGTATATCCCTGTGTCGGTACATTTGAAACAAAATTTTGAGCCGGATTATTACAATTATCTTTAATTTGAGCTGTTAAAGTTTTTTTGGTAGCCAAATTCTTTTGAACATGCAAAATACGATAAAGGAAGGTAAGTAACTGCACCCAAGCACTTAGAGAGTTCTCTTGGACACACAACCTACTAGATTTTGGGCAACTAGGGGTCTAGCACCACGAGGAACTCGCTTTAAAATAGGAACAGAGGTTTTGAATTTGGAAAGGGTTTGTCAGATCGGGTCGAAAGTGGATGTAGCCGAAGATGGAGGAGGAAAATTTTAAACAGGGTCTGATGGTGAATTTGAAGGTTTATGTACCTTACCAATATGCACATTCAGACCCCGCTTACCTTTAAAAAATCGTGCTTGGGGACGGATAAAGTGGGCATCTGTCCACGGTGTTCAGCGATGTTGAAGGTTGATTACTATTATTACACACCACATCGCTGCTGCTACTACTCATTTAAGTATAAGTAGTACCACACTAAGCAATCCTTGTGTCGTGGCCACTAGATAGTTGATATACTACATATATACTTTTTTGTTTGTAAATACATACTTATTATAGATATAAACATCCATGACTCGGAAACAAATGTCCGTGCTCATCACACAAACATTTGGTCCTACCGGGACCCTAAGAATGTAAGGCAGCGTCACTACCACTACGCCAATCAGGTCATCGTTATTAGTATAGATTTATATATTATTAGTATAGATTAAATCCGTATTGTGCAAGCTTGTAGACTTAATTTTCTGAGTCAGCCGAATAAATTAAATCAATGTAATCAGCGAAAGTTATGATAGTGCCATGCTCTAGCTTTAGGGCTCTTTAGTCAACTCATCCCACACAGGTGGATCCCGCGGGATCAGTCAACCTAATGATTTTTTGAATTGGTCAACTGATAAATTTTATGATTTGTATTCTCTAGTACGAAAGTTTCTTGATATTAATTTATACACATATACACGTATGTTCCCCAAGATGTACCAGGCTGGCATGAGCTCAAGGTGGTATGAATTTCGTGTAATTTATGGTACTTCTATACATATTATATCCCAGGATTAGCTACCTTAGTTTACTACCTTATTTTTTTTTATAGTTTCATTGATTTTTTCTTCGTTTCAAGCTCTTTCATGATATTTTTCGCTCTCTCTACCACATGATTTTCTTCATAAGGGACAAATTTTGAAGAACAGTTGCCTCTATATATCACGCTCCAACCTGAAAAAAATGTGGAGTTTCAGCTTTGGATCTAGTTTGCTTTATTATTAAAAGATGTAGCAAATGATATACAGTCATTTTCGATTCGAGTTTTTAACCGAGTTTTTAAAAAGGAGGAGGTTATGAATGTATTCCACCACCATCTTTTATTTCATTCTTCTCATTCTAAAACTCCACCCGAAATGCATCAACAAATTATAAGTCAAAATTTGCGACAAAAGGTGGTAAAACTATCATTTTACATTTTATAGTGCAATTTCACATTTCGCGATAAACAAAATACGAATAAAACAAACATTAAACGTAGGTAACTAAATCAAGAAAAATATTTCTAAGTTTAGTTAACTCAATAAAATAATATTTTCCAAGTTCAAAAAACGTTTTTTTCAGTTATGTGGCTTGAATGTTATCTGGGATCAAAGTATTCATCCAGAGGAATCAAAACATGCCCAAACTCGACGCGTTTAAATGGTTTTATAACGGAGATCCTATCCCACCTTCCAGCTCGATCATCAGATCAGCCCCATGCCAGCAAATATTTATAAAGTAAATAATAATGCAATGCAAATATAAGCTAGTAAGTAATAATAATTAAAAGTATTTTGATTTCATTGTGCAGATTATTGTAACGGACAATGGTCTGATGACCAAGAGCCTCGACGAACATCTGTCGAGGCCCTCTTCAGGCGGTTGGATCAAGGGCCTGATTCAGAAGGCAGTATTCTTCGATATGGCTCGCATAGTGAACTACTGGTAGATATTTTTAGTTAGTAGCGCACTGTTCAATTACAAAAATAGTCACGCATACGAGTGAGAGATAAGGATAATATTTATATTATTTTTTAATATTTATTTAGTATTTATTTACTGTAGCACTAAGTGGCGCTGTGTGTTAATTTCCGGCATATTTTTTTTAAAATAGCGCTGCTGCGCCTATACATTACATTTAAACTTTCCTCGTGAATCAATCTAATCATGACAATTGAGTCAAAATACTTTCAGTAAGAAGTTCTGAAAAGAACCACGGAACTGACATACAGACACGGCGTGGAACTTCACATATTTAAATTGATTGATAATCAAGGTTAAGGGCCATTCCAAACTCCATGACTAGAAAATTATCAAATATATTGAACTAGCTTCTGCCAGCTGCTTCGCCCGCATGAAGTTTCAAAATTGTCCCATGGGATCTTACTACCGGGATAAAAAGTATCCTATGTGTTAATCCAGATTATAAACCATCTGTGTGCAAAATTTCATCCAAATCCGTTCAGTAGTTTTTTCATGAAAGAGTAACAAACATACACCCATCCTCACAAACTTTCGCATTTATAATATTAGTAGGATTAGGCCTTGTTGGGGTAAAAAACACATTTCGTACCCGTACTTCTATAAAATATTTGTTACTTTTAATCATCATCATCAAGTATACTATTATATACTATAAGTGGTTCGACCTCATCTAGATCCTATACCATCTGACATATTGGGGATGTTACTGCTGTGTTCTATTCCTATATCCATTGGCTGTATTTCCATATCTATGATATCATCCAGTTGCCTGACTGTTTGAGCTCGGGAAGCTCTCAAACAGCAAGCCATATGTTCTTAACGTTTCGCCTGAAAAAGATCATTAATATTGTAAGTTTTATTTTATTTTTTTGTTACTGTGAACTGTTTTGCCTTCCTCCTTCTTCTACTACCTTCTTTCCTCTTAAATCAATGTTGTTCTTCTTTTCGCCAATTCGATAGAAAGGCCGAAATCCATACATCGACTACGACCGCGCCTAAAAGTCTGCGCTGCAGAACCCAAAAATACACACACATATTATGTACATATATTATATACCTGGTGCAACGGTATCCACTGTAAAATAATTTCCGTGGAGTCAACAAGCACAGTTTTACTTTCACGGTTTTTCACAACAAAATTTCAATATCACGGATATAATCCTGTAAGTACTTTTAAGTGTCAAAAAGCACAGTTATGTTTGGTGGGCTCTAGAACCGCATGGATTGCAAATATTCCTTTATCTAAATCTTCTTGAATGAGCAATATTCTATAATTATCTATCCACAAACTGAAAATATTTAAGAAAGTAATAAAATAAACCGCAGAACCAAATTTGTTGAAGTATAAAGATAGATACAACGGAACGTATTGCCACATTGCCTTTCTTCTCCTAAATGTTTTTGTCTGAAAATCATTATCCATAACACGTTAGCTATAAACATCAGTAACCATAATGTTCAAAATCCAGAAATTTTGTTTCACATAATATCTTTACTCCTAAAACTATTCTATCATAATATCGAATACTTACAATAATAATTGAACCTCCCAATTTACATGACATAAAATTATTGACGGTGACTGGTAATTAGGTCCATCTTTACCGAAAAGAGAACGGTCTCATTATCTAAAAACAGCTGTCACTGTGACATGGTTCCATACAAAAATGAATTTTGGATCTCGCAGCTCTCACCAGATGATCTGACCGCCTACTGGCTGAAGGCCTTCCACTAGGTATTTGGAGGCCTTCCAACACAACTTGTTCCGGTTCGCGGTCGCTCAGCCCTTTCGGCCCCATCAGCCATATGTTCTGCGAGCAATGTGCCCTGCCTAGAAGTACACTTATAACTTTGGCAATTCTTCGGGCTACGTCATTAACTTTGCGGAATGCGAATTGAATTCCCGAATGCGGGCAGGCGACTCGGATTCGACTATTGACCTCTTTCTCGAAGTTAGACCTACCTTACTGGTCCGTTTGTCCCAGATGCACATAATCGTCTACAACTTCGAGTGCGGAGTCGTGGGTGTGACATGGGCATCCAACATGACCTTGGCCTTGTTCATGTTCATTTTACGTCCCACTCTTCCGGAAGCTCTACTGAGGTCATCGAGCATTGTACTGAGGTCCTCCATGGTCTCAGCCATGACCACTATATAGTCGTATATAGCAGTTCCCAAAAAACAACGCTCAAAATGTACAAAGCAAAGATCTAGAAATGAAAAAGCGTGCGTGTATAACCAGATGTATGCACTTGGAGGAGGCAAAAGGATTATGTAGGGATCGTAGCAGGAGGCGTTTTGTGGTTTCTACCTCCATGGGAAAAAGGCGTGAGTACAAACTCACGCTTTAGGAAGTAACATATCTATGTCATTATAAAGAGGAAAATATTGTATTTTTGTGTGAGTGTTTGTTTGTAATGAATAAACTCAAAAACGACTGTGCCAAAGTTACATTCACCCTGAGAAACAGGCTACATTTTATCCCCGTACTCCCACAGGAACGTGAACTACGCAGGTGAAACCGCGTGACGTCCGCTAGTGTACTTATGTATGTACAGTCAGCAAAACAGTTAGGTATGCAGGCTAACAATCTTCTTACGACTGTTATAAATGTAAATGTCTGCAAAAAACGTTTTTATTCTTTCACGCAGAAACTACTGAAAGGATTTGGATGAAATTGCAAACAGATGGATTATAACACTTTTCCACTTATAATGAAAAGTAAGAACATTGCTAGCCTGCATACCTAACTGTTTTGCTGACTGTACTTAGGTATTTGTATTGTATCAATGAAAAAGCTAAGACGTCTATGGTTTATTGTGAAGAAATATTTGAAAGACGACATCAACGAATTTAAATATCGGAGTCATCTTGATAGTAAAACTCCCTGGCTATAACCGAATAACTTAAATCGTGAAAATAAAAAAAATACAATAAAAAAGATATAAGAACGCAACGGAAGTTACAAAAAGACGAATTCTACAACAAACTCGATGATATCACGACAGTTGCGTTTTTTTATATACATTGAAAAGAGGAATACAAATGAGGACATTATTCTTAGACCTGCATACGTAACAGGGAAAAAAGAGATCATATTGTTTTTAATTATTACCTTTAGATCACACAGGAATTCTGGTTGAGAGACGATCTCGCCCGGGTTTGTAATAATAACGTTTTTACTAAAACCTCTACTTTAATTCAGTTAGCGATAATGTACAATCAATTTCTCTGCAGTGCCTACCTAATGCCAAGGACCTTGAGCAAGTAGGAGGAGCTTAGCAATAGCGTCTAGGTACCCGTGGTCAGCAATACACTGCAGCCTGTCGCCCGCAAGCGCTCCCGCATCAATGCGGACCAAGATTATTTGAAAAAATAACCCAACTTGATTAATATTTCACCATCATGTGATCGTGGCCGTTGTTTGTCACATTTTAGTACGGACAGCCGAAATATCAAAGAGAGAAATGTTTTTTTTTTCAGAATTTAAACGTCACTATATCTACGAATAAAACACATTAAAAAACGACTCGCTCAAAGTCGTTGGCGTGAAGTGGCCCCTTAAACCCTTTGCACACCACGTTTTTTTATGCGCTGACGACGCGCGTCGGACGCAATGAGAACGCGCAGCAAACGTGAGACTGAAGTCACGGTGACACTTTTACGCAAGATCCATGCGTTTCGTATCGCTGTAAACCCGCTGATACATCGCTAGAAACGCGCTGTGAATCTGTGAAGCGTCGCGCAGAAAGCCATTGCCCCTTGATTATTACTGCCTTTTTCCTCGCATCCCACAACGCGCCGCAAGCACCCATTTTAATCGGCACAAACGTGCGTTACATTTGCGTTTGCCGATACAAATGCATGTTTTAGCAGATTATTACACGTTAATATCGATATAAAAACGTGAAAAACCTGCTAAAACGTGTTGATAACGCGCAGGGGACGCGCTAAACAGAAGGCGGGAACGAAATTTCGGCCAATATTGGCCACATGACCAATCGAGTTGTCATTCGTTTTTAGTTCGGGTCCGTAACGAATCTTATGTGATACGGAGTAGGATACGGCCGAAGCTACGGGCTGCGTGCTTAAAGAGTAAACCTCCCGAAACCGAACCTTCGTTCGACCGGACACTAGTGAATACTGCAGTCGCGTTGGTATAATGTAGATAGCATGTTTGCTACACACACATAATTACTCCACGCGGTCAGTTAGCAGCATCTGCTGATTGCGGTTAAAAAAACTGCCGTTTTAACACATTTAAAAATGTTTATTAATGTAACTCGTTATTGCACGAATTTTTTAGGACAGTCTGTACAGAGGCCTACCGCCCTGCTGTTATATTCGGGATAACCACTCATGAAAGTGCTGATATACTGATTTACTTTGCCTTTGAGTCCTGATATCGAATACTTCTTTAA
Organism: Xestia c-nigrum; assembly: GCA_916618015.1. NCBI lineage: Eukaryota > Metazoa > Arthropoda > Insecta > Lepidoptera > Noctuidae > Xestia > Xestia c-nigrum. The sequence continues at coordinate 583,970 of OU745251.1, read as the reverse complement.
GGATAAAATACAGTTACCCCTATACACCACAGTCCAACCTGAAAAAATAAATAGCGCTTTATCATACAAACTAGGTCCTTTTTAAACACTGTTTTAGGCTTTCACGGTTTAAAATGGAACCACAAAACCATAAATAATCACAGAAGATATCCCGTTAGTGACAATATAAGTTTAGGTCCTTTTTGATTAAAATGCAGTGTTATCAGTGCCATCTTAAAGTTAGGTGAAATTATTGACTTCAACCGTCGCATTAGTTTCAAATGTTTGAACCGTGCATTGTTACTTTTATGCACCAGACAATTACCTACCTAAAGGGTGTAAAACACCTCTTAACGAATCCGAAAACCACTTGTTCTCCTCATCATTGCGATCATTTTTTTGTTCTACACCATACCTGGGAACCTTCTAGTTACGGAGATATGGGGGGTCAAAGTTACAACTTTTTGACAAGTTTTTTTTTAATTGCAAGTTTTTTATGAAAGATTTTGACTTTTAACACCTCCACGACCCCCGTACTATTCCATCCATTCATCAGCACAATGTTTTAAGTGCGTTACATTGAGTTCTACCACAAAACGTGATTTATAACCTCAAAAAAAAAAGTTGCTTCCCAGCAAAAATTTTTGCGTAAACTTACTTAGATTGATGTACAGAATGCTTGGTTAACGGCTTTGTGATGAGGTGGTTGACAAAATCAAAATCAAAATCAAAATCAAATCATTTATTTCAAGTAGGCCAATAACAGGCACTTTTGAATTGTCGAAACAAAGATGAAAATTAAATGTAGCTACAGTCCCAGTCACAAGACATAAAAACTGTGAAAGTACTGTAGTTGCCCATTCCCTAACGTAGATCTCTATGGAGAAGAACGGGCAAGAAACTCCATGGACACTCTTTTAAATCCAATTTTTGTTACAAAATCTTGGTTACTTACATCATTCATGTTGAGATGGTAAATTATGTGAGAACAATGTAGCAAGATGTGCACGTTAAAAGTGTCCATAGTAAAAACAAAATAATTCTTTCAAATAAGCCATGGCAACTAAGAGATGACCAGTCACAACTGACAGCGCCCGTTCACGAACATGACGCATGGATCAGCACCATTCAGCTCAACCCTTTTGAAGGGAGCTAAATGGTCCGACACACGCCATCATCAGCGAGACATTTGAGTGAGCATGACATACTCTCAACCGCCAGGGCACATTCAAGTCAAAAACTAAAGTAGGTTTCCAGTGAATGATAGCTTTCTAGTACATAGTACTCACACAATATGGGCTATGCGATTATATAATACTAACATTGAATCTATACAATGCAAAGATAGTTGTACAATCTTCAGCAGCTCCAACAATACCATTTAATGCTATCAATTTTTGCGCCCCTGTATAAGTATATAGGATTTTCTCAGCATGTGCTTTTTGTATTCGAAAACTAGTTTTTAGTTACCAAACAAGAATTGCAGCCGCCAAAAGTTATTATTATTATTATAAGCCTACATTGTCCCACTGCAGGGCAAAGGCCTCCCTTTCCTCCTTCCACATTTCGCTATCTTGTGCGATTGTAGGCCTTCTTTGCGAAAGAGTCTAGCTCATCCCGCCATCTCCTTCTGGGCCTGCCGCGTTGTCGTTTCCTGCTATTTGGTAACCACTGAGTGGTCATTTTAGCCCATTACTCCTCCGACATGCGGCAGATGTGACCAGCCCAGTTCCACTTTAGCCTGGCAGCCGTAATGCCAACATCAGCTATTTGGGTTTTGGAGCGAAGTATAGATTTTCTGACACGGTCCGTAAGTTTGACACCCAGTATGCTTCGCTCCATAGCTCGTTGGCAGACCCCAAGTGCGGACTACTGACGGTTTGTGAGTGACCACGTCTGCGCTCCATAGGTCAGGGTGGGGAGAATGCACATGTCCATAAGCTTTCGCTTAAGTGCGAGAGGGAGAGATCCCTTCATAAGATGTTTCATCGACCAGTAGCTCTTCCAGGCGTTCTCGGTGCGTCGAGCAACTTCTTTATCTTGTCTTGCCTGGAAAGAGACTATCTGGCCGAGGTATATGTACTCATGGACATATTCAATCGCCACACCCCCAACCTCTATGTTATGCTCTGTGCTGTTCGTCATGAGTTTTGTTTTGTTCATATTCATTGAAAGCCCGACTTAGAGACTGGCGTGGCTCAGTTGATCGAGCATTAGCCCTAGCTCAGCTGCTGAGGAAGAAAAAAGGACGATATCGTCGGCGAAACGAAGATTAGTTAACTTCTTTCCACCGACGACAACACCCTTGTTCTGCCAGTGTGGGTTTATCTCTTGAAAAACCTCTTCCAGCGTAGCTGTGAAGAGTTTGGGAGATAGTGGATCGCCTTGCTTGACTCCTCTCTGAATGGGAAAAGTTGGCCCGGTGGTAGATAGGCGTATGGCTGCTGTGCTGTTCTAAAGTTAGTCAAAGTTTATACAGTTCTCCAAGTTTGTTGCATTAAATAGCCCGTACATTTGAACGGCCATCTTTAGCCAGCAGTCACAAACATGCATGATGCGCATCCTGTTGCTTATGCCAGCGACAACGGGGTCGTCAAAATCGAAGATCTGAAACGTCTGATGTCGAATTCTAAGAGCCCGGGGACTGGAAAATATCTTTCCCACCTGAGCAACACAATTTACCGTTTGTTTCTTTTTGCCATTTAACAGCTTCACAAAGAGTACAATTTTGAACCATACCTCCGATGGCGGAATATGTGGCTTATTCATTCATAGGAGTATACGTAAATGCATTCCGTTCCTTATCAACCCAAGGAAGGTCGCCATGCCCTACGGCTATATCTCGAGACACATCCGACTCTTCGGATGATATCGACATTCTGTTCATAGAATGTCAAAGTCTTCGCGCTCTTCTTCTGTCTCTTGATGCCGTACTCCAGCAATTCTTTCTCTCTCACTTTCTAACTGATTATTAATATTTTGTTGTGTGCGTGTTCGGGGCAATGTATGATAATCTCGAGCAGCAGTTAGTCGCGCATCACGTTCATCACTCGTTTCAAAAGACCTGTTGGTAGATGTGCGAATACGCTGAGAACTCAAGCGTGATTCTGTATCGGTAAACGTTTCCGATTCACGAGACAATTCATGTCGCTCACGATCAGCGGACAGTCGAGCATCACGTTCCCCACTTGTCTCTAGAGATCTAGAAGTCGATGCGTAGATACGCTTGGTACTCAAGCGTAATTCTCTATTCGTGAACGTCTCCGACTCGCGAGACAATGCATGACGTTCACGATCAGCGGTCAGTCGCGCATCACGTTCCCCACTTGTCTCTAGAGATCTAGAAGTCGATGCGTAGATACGCTTGGAACTCAAACGCAATTCTCTATCCGTGAACGTCTCCGACTCGCGAGACAATGCTTGACGTTTATGATCAGCGGTCAGTGGCGCGTCTGTTGTTCACTGGTCTCTAGAGACCTGGATGGAGATACGTAAATACAGATCAGAATTCAAACGTTCGTTGCACTCTTCTTCTGTTTCTTCGTGCCGTACACCCAGCAATTCTTTCTCTCTCACTTTCTAACTGATTTTATTGTGTGCATGTTCGGGGCAATGTATGAAAATCTCGAGCAGCAGTTAGTCGCGCATCACGTTCATCACTCGTTTCAAAAGACCTGTAAGTAGATGTGCGAATACGCTGAGAACTCAAGCGTGATTCTGTATCGGTAAACGTTTCCGATTCGCGAGAGAATGCATGTCCTCAATCTTTTAGCTCCTTTGAATAATTGGGAAAGATTTGACCTCTTTATAGGCATGGTTATAGTTTTGTTGTGAAGATACCTGATCAATTAAAATCTAAGTAACTGCTCCCCTGCGTTGCCGGGTAGGCTACCGAGTCACGAACATAAATGGAAAAGGAAATTAAACACTCAAATAACATAAGCCCGAAGACATATTTATTGGTCAAATTAAAATAATGAATGGGAGTTTTGGCCAGTAGAGTCAGATTTTCAATGATATACCATCGTCATCGAAAATCAGTCCAAAACTGTTACCGACTTCACCGCGTGGAGGTTCTCCCAGCTTATGTTATTTTATAATTATACAGTGAAATTAGTGATAGCTTTGCAATTACTTTTCAATCAGATGTTTCTGATCTTCGATTTGTTGTAAGCCATCAGATTGAACAACTTTTGCTAAGACGTCATTCCTACATGTATTATGGTGTAGCTGGGCTCTTGGACTTCCATAACAGATGTTCCAAATCTTCAAAATTCTCTCAGCAGAAATTCTCATCACGTGGATTGTTTTTACTATGGTGTCATTTTTTGTATCTCTTACAGATTAGCTGGTCTGTCGCAGTTCTGCATCAGGTATTCAAGTTTCCAAGATAAATTATAGCCTATATATTGCCCAGACTTAATATTTATACAACAAAAAAAAAACATTCAAATCCGTCAAGTAGTTCCGAAGTTTAGCGTGTACAAACAAACAGACCGAATTTTTTTTGGATTCGTGCTCCATCACTGTTTCTAAACCCCCCTTTTTTTTAGGATGGGTAATCATTAAATAACTTTTCCCACTGTGGGCGGAGCGGGAGGGAGTGTCCGACTTTTACTGACTAAACCCATCCATGGTACTTCCTCGCCCTTTATGTTCCACGGTATCTCTTACGAACAGTTCCGCAACCCCGGCAGTTCTAAACGCCCCTCAATTTTTCTTTTTAATATTTTCAATGTACAGACACAGTTTTTTTACTCTTTTATTATATGTATAAATATTGCTTCCATTTGGTGATTATGTATCCACTGCGTGTAAATACGTCACTTATAGGCATGCACAACATTCACAACAAACAAATAGATTAAATTAAAAATTATTAAAAACAAAGTGAGTTCATTATGAACTTAACAAAAAAGTGAGATACGAATACAATCCAAATAATATAGTCAATCTAAATCAAATCAATAAGTAATGGATTAAAATTTAAAATAAAATATAGATTAAGTTATTAGTGGATTAAAATAAAAATTAAATTGCATAAAGTATTTAAATTAAAATAAGTATAAAGCAGGTTATAGGGCAATTTCAAGGATTTTTGTTTTGAACTTTGACAATCTATCAGAGAAAATGTCGATATTACTGTCAGCTGGGTTCTGTTGTAAAAAGTCAACATTGTGCGACAAGGTTTAGTGACAAACGTCCTAGTGGTACGCTTAGACCGGAGGTGGTAATAACGGGGTACGTCCAGATTAATTTTGTTGAGGAAGTTTGGTGTCGATTTTATATTGTAAAGTGTCAAAAGATAGATTACAGCCCTTCGTCGTTTCAGTAAATCTAATTTGAAATATTTTAATCGTTCGGCGTAATCGGCTCTATGCGGACACTTGTGGTCTTTAAATCGCAAGCACCTCGTAGGTAATTTTTTTTTAATGCGTTACTTCGATCTATATGGATTTTGTAAATCGGATTCCAGACTGGAGATGCTTATTCTACGGGGCTACGCACAAAGGTGTTGTATAGCACTTTCGATGCCAAGGGGGATTGACCTCCTTGCCAATTCTGTTTATAAACTCAATCATTTTCATTGCCTTTTTAATTATATTATTGATGTGTGTGGTATTTTGACAAGTCACTGCTAAGCATCACACCGAGATCGCGGATGTTGTGTACTTGTTCCAGTGACATTTCGTTGAGAGAGTAAAATGGTAATTGGGTTTTTTTTCCGCGTAAATGTTATGTGATAACATTTGCTGGCATTCAGAACCATTTCATTCATCACACACCAGCACTGTATCGAGTCTAAATCGGATTGAGGTAGAGCAATGTCTTCCTGGGTTTTTATCTGATGATAGATTTTAAGGTCTTCGGCAAATAAAAAGCATTGGCTTTGTTTGAAACAATTTGTGATGTCATTTATGAATATGACAAAGAGGATTGGCCCAGTATGAGTTCCTTGGGGCACACCGGAGATAGCAATGTACTCCGGTGATTGATAGCCATTTACCACCACTCTTTGTGTCCGCCCACATAGATACGATCTGAACCACTCCGGTAGGGGTCCGCAGATTGCAGCAGATAGAAGGGGATTTCATGTTCTACTTTATCAAAAGCGCTGCTGAAGTCGGTATACAGAATATCGATCTGTTGGCCTGAGTCAACGCTCATAAAAGTTCGTCAACATTATGTATACCAAGTTAGTGACAGTGGATTTGTTGCTGCAGAAACCATGCTGTTGAGGGGAAAGCTGTGCTTTATAATGGAATGTTAGTATAGGGAAAATCAATGATTCATGATTGACAAATTTCTAGTTTGTTAGTGAAATTTGCTGGTATAGTAGAAGTTACATTTGGGTGATTCGGAACCGGTTCCATTCGATGGTACCGAGATTAAAATCTCCGACCAATCTAGGTGCTGCTGCAACGGTCAGACGCCATTGTTTAACTGTTGTGTCTACTTCGCTGACAGTTAACCTTTTGACCGCCACAGCATAAACGCTCGCGCGTGCCCTTCACGCCAAGCCACAATTTCATCTGCTATTTGTCACATATTTGTGTTGTTTGGCGTACAGGGCACGCGCTTGCTTGTCACGTATATGTGACAATGGTGTCCAAAAGGTTAATGAATTAAAATACTAATACATATAGATTAATTAACTTGATTGGCAAAACCCTCCTATAAATGTATATTTGTACGCCAAATGGCAAAACATAGAGAAACTTTAATTGTATTTAATGTACCATCTTGCACACTGCTGTAACCTGTGTTTACAAATAAAGAATATTGATTGATTGATTGCTGCGCCACAGGTGGCGGTAAGTAGATAGCATAGATGTTTATTTTCTTCCCCTCATTTATCTTTATGCGTACCCACAGGTCTTCTTTTTTTTCTGATCAGAAATCACCAAACCTTCCCTTTAGCGGTACGGAATCTTGGCCAAGCGCTTATCTTGCGATAGCACAAGCTTTAAGTGTTTCTAATGAATGTTTGTTATGCAGTTATGTCAAAAATTGTTTACCCCTTAGTTCAAGAGAGTAATTCATAATGTTTAAGTGCACCATGACGTAACTTTTAATTTTTTGTTGAATCGGGCCATTATAGCGACTGTTCACGATTTAGATTTGTGTGTTGTGAAAAATTTACTGTTCGGTTATTGAAATAATATGATATTGAACTTTTAGTTCTATTAGTAAAGGTGCTTTAAAACCAATAGAAACACAGGTTACACAACCCGTAGCATTCATTCAGGAAGGGCTGACACAGAGTTAAGTTGCTATTGCACTTAATGTACCACGATCATCAATGCTGGATGCCCTTAAACGATACCAAGAAACAGTGGAGGCGTAAGGTGCATATTGACCCTAGATAATTGCTTTATTGACCTGGAGATTTTGAAAAATCACTACCTGACCGCTGTTGAGACACGCCAGCCGCTTCAAATTGCGAGAGACGAGAGAGAGTTAATGTTAGCGAGCGTACGGTGAGAAGACAAATGGAGGAAGTTAATTTAAAAGCTTGTAGACCAGCACGAGGTCCAGAACTTCTCAGACAGCACTTAGTAGCTCGACTTCAGTTTGCACGAGAACACATCGACGTGACCCACGAGCAATGGGCTAGAGTACTGTTCAGATATGAGTGTCGAATAGCTATACGTGCTACAGATGGCCTAGAACGAAGTGTAGGACGAAATGTGGCGAAGAAGAGAAAATTGGTTTTTACCCATTACCACCACGGAAACAGTGAATTTCCATGGAGGCTTAATAATGGTAAGGGAAGTTAAAGTTCCGAAGCACGTACAGAGTTGGTTATCGTTGAAAATCGGCTATCAGCTAGTCGATACATCGAGGAAGTTCTTGAGGAACACGTAATGCCTCATTCAGGGTTAATTGGACATGACCAATTCCTCATAATGCACGCCCATACTTCACACATTACAAACAAGATTATCGGAAAGTGGTCGGCACACTAAAATTGAAGTGGCCAGCTCTTAGCCCCTAGACTTAGACCCAATTGAGCACACCTAAGATATGCTCAAAAGAAAGATAAAGTCCAGCTCCAACCCGCCACGAACTCTAAAATAGCTCCAAATTGTAGCGCTGGCCGCTTGAGGCAGCATACTGCAAATCGCAGATATCAGAAACATCATTAAAAGTATGCCAGATCGAATGCAGGTGGTTATCAGGGCTAGAGAAGGAGACACATCATAAAAAAAAACTTGTAGACAATAACGAAAGAGACTTTGTTTTTAAATTGAGAGTGGAAAATTATTTATTTCAGTGACAGTTTTTAAAGCATAGTAGACACTTCTTGAATCCTTAATTTATTGTCAAAAATGAGAATGCAGACGTAATGCATGACTGGCCAAGTTTCCGTGCCGGTGAGTGTATTATAGCTGGTGTTAACAGCTCTCCGACATTGAAGTTAACATTAAGCCATGTCTCTGTTAACACAATCACAATGCTGTAACATAAACATAGGTCAAATTACAATAATGATGTTACAGATACAGGTCGATCCTCTATGTTTTGCCCAGAGGCGTACACATATATTTAATAAACATTGTCTTTACTTTAACAATTTAACTTTTGAGATATTTTCGAGTAGTAGAAATGCATCAAATTATTCAAACTTTCACATTAGTAATTGTACAACAGGCGGTGTCCGCAACTCCACGTCTAAAGCGCGTATTTTGCGTATGGGCTATGATCCACCACGCGGGCTCAGTGCGGGTTGGTAGATGTCACATGTTTTCGAATTTTTGGTTCTAGGACATGCCGGTTTCCTCACGATGTCTTCCTTCACATTAGTAATAAAAAGTTACATGCATGTCATTGTCAATATTAATTGGGGATATAATCAATTTCAATAAATGTCAAAGAAATAAAGTTACTAGCCGTCCATAATATTGCTAATCTATATATCTATATATTAGGTATATATTACATACAGGGTTACTGGTTAAGTCGACCTAGATCTGTTGAGAGGTTGTAGTGTGCATCATTTCTGACTGATTTGACCATCAAACATCACACCCCAAACTGAACCGTTTTTGAAGACAGAACTTTAAAGTTTTTCCATAAATATTGACGATTTTTTTGTCTATTGTCTAATTATTTTGTTATTTGTTTCTCTAATTTATTTGATTTATGAATTTTTGAGAAGTAGATACAAACTGGGTCGTACGCGTAGATTGAAGTTTAGAAAAACGTTTTCCCGTTACTTTCTTGACAGAGCAGTAAACATACGTAGATGACAGTTTTGTAATGGATTTTTTGACAGGTATGGAGGCTGACCTTTTATCTCTTAAACCTTTCCCAATAGTCGGTTTCTAGTCTAACCCGATGCAGCTGAGTACTAAAATGGTTCATGGAGGGGCTGTCCGTCCAACCTCCACATAATGCTAAGTGATAGGTAACATACCTAATATTTTTTTTTATTTCGTATTCACGTCATGTCTCTTCGACAAATAACATTATTCTCTTCATTCCCTCTCCTAATGCCGTGTATTCTGATTATGATTATAATAGTTACCGCCTACGTTGGTGCAGTCTTGATTTTTGAGCTCGCAGTAGTTTTTAAAGGTTTGATATTTCCAGACACGTGCGTCATTTCTCGTTCTTGCGCATATCTTCCCATACCTGAAACAATTTTTTTTTCTATTCTTATTCATTTAATATACTTATACATTTTACCCATTTTTTTGTTAGCCTGTTCTGTTCCACTCCCCCAAATCATTCCTTGTGCGCTTTTCTCGTGTCTCCTCGAACTAGCGCTCTCGGTACGCGTCTCGCCACCTCTTTCTGGGCCGACTTCGGCGCGCCGCCCGTCCGTCTTTCAGCAACCATAGCGCGTAGTGTGGAGACATTGAGAATCATTTTTAAATAAGTATATTTCATATTAAAAAAAAAACATTATAAATATAGTGGTCCGCCGGTGTCGGAGCAACGTCCAAGCTAGTGGTGGTAGGGCACCAGAGACAGGAACCTCCTCACTATGCGAGCCATATGGAGGAGTACTGCCTTCTGAATCGGGTCCTTGATCCGACCGCCTAAGGAGAACCTCGATAGATGTCCGTCGAGGCTCTTTGCCATCAGTCCATTGACCGTCACGAAAATCAGCACAATGATAGACGAGTTCATATTCCACATGTCGCGAACCTCGTGTGCCAGGTCGAGATATTTTATTTATTTCTCTTTTTCAGCTTTCACGAGGTTTTCGTCATTATTATCTTTTTTATTGCAATTTTACATCATCGGTACCGCAAATTGTAAAATGTGAACGGACCACCTGAGCGCCTCCAGCCTCAAGTGGGCCACCAACTTGTTCTCATCATCATCCTCTGCTTATTTTAGTAATGGTTACGAATCGTGGAGTATGTCTTATGCACGCAAATCGTATCGCCAACAGACTTCATCCCCGCAGTCACCACTTGCTTGCCAATAGCCATATCTACTTCCACACATGCATCGCGTGTTCCTCTATCTAATGTACTCTTAAACTATCACGGTTCACAACTAAACTTATAATGTCACTTAGGTACGGGATATCTTCTGTGATTATTATCTTTATTGAGGTCCTGATATTTCGAAGAGTCACGGCAAAATACACTCACAAAAAAACTTGGTGATACTGTGAGTGTATTTTGCCGTGACAGCCTTATCACACTAGCGAGTTGCGAGAAACAAAATTTGGGGAATTCGCAATGTGTGCCCGGCGAACACGCCGCGAAGAAAAACAAAATTAGTGATTGGATAAAACACGAATCGCACAATGCGAACTCGCTGCCCACCCGCCCCACCACCCCTAAATTTGTTTCTCGCTACTCACTAGTGTGATAAATGTGGGACGAGTTGCTGAATTACTCCCAGTGAAGTGTCGAGTTCCAGTAGTGCGCGTAGCAAAAGACAAAGAAAGAGTTTAGACAGATTTGTCTGCTCCTAATATATTTTTCTATCCACCCGCTTTCTTCAGTCAACACGCGATCATACTTAGCGCTTGCAAAAGCGTCGAAATATCGGGACCTCAATAAAAATTATAATCACGGAAGATGACAATGAGTAAGTGAGTGACATTTTAAGTTTTCTTATAACTATATTTATTAGTGTAAACTGAAAATATTGGTCCTTATCCCTCTGCTCCTTAAACTAGTTGCTGTTGTAGTTGTTGCCATTACAACCGATTTGCGCACAACTATTCGGTCACTGGTACCTAGTCTGGCGACGGCGCTACTTCCAGCCTATCTGTTTCGGGTCACTCTAACATCTAACTTTCTTCATGTTAATCTGACCTGCATCCACAAAAGGCAGATTTGACCAAACTTTGATGGTCCGCACCGAAGTAGTAAGAAAAATGCCTATTCCAAGCAGCGGTGTTTTTATTCTGTGATGCTGAAAGAAGTACTACCTATGTACTGAAGTAATAATCTTACTGTGTGTACATACACAGTAAAGTAAATAAATCGTAGGTACATAAAAAGGTATTATTTTATAAAAGCAATAAAGATACTACTACTGTATACTGACTCTGAATACATCTGGGGACATCGGACGCCACACATGTAGTGAATTGGGTCCTTCTTGTAAGGGTCCTCGTCGAACACCCAGTCGCCATTCGCCCAGTAGGGCTCGTGGCCGTAGCTGGGATTGTAAAATTTGTTGCGCGGCGGCCCGCCCTCTTCGCTCGGCAGAAACAAATCGATGTCCACGGTCGTTTGCGGTCTCTCGGTCGCTGGATAAACAGTGTGGCCGTTAATATGCTCTGTTACTCCTTCTCGTATAAGATAAAGAATAGTTTTCGATTTAGCTTGTCGCGTATAGTATTTTTTTCGTTTTTATTCAGGCTTTTTTTGGCTTGAGTAGACAATCATAGAGGGGAGGGCTTTGCCCAGCAGTGGGACAGAGCAGGCAGTGCGCTATGCGTATTTGCGCGCACTGTTAATTTCAATTTATTTTTCCAATCTTGTCATCAAAAGTCTTTCAATTTTAATTTTGATATTTAAATGCTAGGTACTTTAACTTTGATAGCTCAGTTATATATTTAACTAGCTGGCCCGACCTACTACTACCTACCTACTACTATTTACCTACTACTTTCTACCTACCACTACCTACCTACTACTACCTACCACTACCTACCTACCTACTACTACCTACCTACCTACTACCTACCACTACCTACCTACTACTACCTACCACTATCTACCTACTACTACCTACCACTATCTACCTACTACTACCTACCTACTACTACCTACCTACTACTACATACCTACTACATTTTTTTTCATAAAGACCTTTTCCTGACATTGACAAACACAACAAAAAAAATATAGGTGCTGCCGTTCACGCGTGATGGCGTGACCAAGTTGTCAAAATTGTCAAACCCGTTAGATTGTAATCTTGAGATGGTCATTGTCATTCATCGGACCACTATTTCTTTTGCGCATACGGAAGAAATAAATAATACACTTTAGCCATCCATAAACTTCAACCCTTGTCAAAATTGCTTGTTGAAATATCTATGAAAGAAATTATTTAGAAACAAAAGATAAGCAAAAGAACCCCAAAATCACTTAGAAAATAAAAATCTATTGAATTTAGTCTTAAAATAATATTGCAAGACGACACTCAAAAGGCAATAAATCGTAAGTTGAAGCGACCTTTTCGTAATATCTGGTGGGATGTTAAACAGATGTGTATACTAGCAGAAGGCGCGAAAGCACGAGATGATATTTGGTGGGAATTGACCAGACGCCATGCTATCGACCAAAGAGCGAGCATCTTGCTTATGACGTTCAATGAGCAAATTACTTTGCTTCTGATTTTCACTTTACAGGCGGGGCAATCTGACTGGTTTGGCAGAAGGAGAAACGTGGCGGACGAGCCCCTTACGATTTTGGCAACGCGCGGAGACGGTCGTGTAGTCATAATTATAATTTGAAGATTGTATTGTATTAAAGTAGAAGCAGTGTTGTTTTGAGACTTCTGTAAAGTTATGGATAATTTATTGTCAATACTATGTACATATGTGTGTAGACTTAATTTATATATGTCAGAAGAGTTTATCGCTTGAGATGTTCCGTTTTCCCGTATTGTTTCCTAAACACTGGTGTAAGGAAGTTCGATCCTTCCTAGATTAAACACAGTGTTGTACATCAAAGGTTAATTAAGAAAGTCCGACCTTTTTCTAAACATCTTCAGTCACGAGAACAAACAAACTAGACGATTAATGCGAGCCAAAACAGAACCTACGTACGATGACTACACAGGTCGTCATCCTTACCATCACAATCTCTCTAGCGATATTGTAAGCTCTCGAAATATTGTCAACTGAACATACGGAAGTATCTCTGCCCCCATAATCGGGACTTGGGGCACCGTTAGGTTAGTTTGGTTCCTCCACCCTTTCATATGCCTATACCCTTTTAGTAACACGATGTATAGATTACACTAACTGTGGTCTCCTGTAAGTGAAGGAGTACACCTATACGTGATACTTTGGTCATCCATTATTTATGTCATGTCTTTGTGCACATCCTTTGTTGGAGATCCTAAATTAATAAATAATCTACCCACAGAGTATGCCAGTGTAAAAGGAAGTACAACATGCCCTGAATATGTTTAATACGAGAATAAGTAAGGTCCTGGGATCTTCTACTCAAAAAAACTTAAAGAATTTATTTCAATTAGACCATTACAGCGCTTTTGAATGTCAAAAATACAAAAAAGCAAAGCTACAGTCACAGTCACAAGGCATAATAACTTGTTGTTAACTTCCGTGGACACTCTTTTAACTTAAAATATTGTTTCAAAATCTTGGTTACATAATTCATGTTGTGTTTATACATTGTGAGACCGATGTAGAAAGACGTCCACATTGAGAGCGTCCAAAGAAAAGATTATTGATTTAATCTTTTATCCATTTAAAAATAAAGTAATTCAAATTAACCGTAGCAGCTAAGAGATGACCATCATCAGCAGCATTCAACTCGAACATATTGAAGGAAACTAAATGACCCGACACACCTGCCACCATCACCGAGACATTTGAGTGAGCATTACCAAGGCAAATTCAAGTAAAACAAAATATAACTAAATGTAAATGGTGGCTCTACAGTACATAGTACTTACACATGTGCTATGCAATCTATCCATACCATTATATAAATGCGAAAGTAACTCTGTTTGTCTGTCTGTCTGCTACCTTTTCACGACATAACGGCTGATCGGATCGTAATGAAAATTGGCAAGGAGATGTATTTCAACCTAGGGAAGGACATAGGCTATATATTATCACGCTAATTACTTACGGGGGTGAGCAATATGCATTTCGTCTATATTTGTCAACTGTTTGACAACTGACAACCGTCATAACATGCATTGTAATAGAATAACTATTTTTAATCAAATGTCGTTGGAACAAATAGCCCATCGGTGACGGCTACCGCCTTTCGAACAATGAGTTGCAAGTTCAAGCCTCAGTAAAGACATGCAATACATTTTGATTTTGTTTAATGCTGTAAGATTTCCGATAGTAACTTTGGTTTGCACGTTCAAAACCCACACGGTTTTCACTTTTTGTAACAAAGTATTTTGTTTTTTTTTAAAGCTATACGATTTCCAGATCATTGTTTAAATACATACTTTTTAACACTTCAACGACAGTTTGCGAATCACTTAGTTCAAATAATAAATCTGTAAATATGGCACTTAAGCTGTTAAAGGATCACACACGGAACCCTTTTTCTCCTATTTCATAAATTTTCGTCTGTCTGTGTGTCTCTAAGTAGGCCTTTTATTATAGCATCATGTGTAAATTATAAAACCAATGTGGTTCGATTCAATGCACAAATTAATATTGTGCATAACTTAGAGAAGGTTTTCATTTTTGTTTCTTTGTAACCGGTGCTCTCCATGATAAGATATTTTATGACTTTAAAGTTTTTAAGGAGAACTTATCATCATGATCTAAGGATACATGCAGTGACATCTATTAAATCAAAATGGTACTAATGAATAAAAATCACAAGATAGAGAAGAAAATAATAGTCAACATGACCCAAAATGCTTTAAAAATCTGCATAGACGGTAGAGTATCTGTTCGACCGCTTTCCATGCATATGTTCTAGCAGTTTAACTTCGTGCTCTATAGTTAATGGCGTTGTTCATTTGACTCCATTTTCTGAATCACGGTGTTATGATTTTCCGTGAAAGAATGATCCTGACATTCGCCCGTTTCAGATGTCTCAAGTTTGGTTTTTTGGAAGAGGTTTTCAATCCAACGCCTGTTTTTCTTTATGTATAGGTACTTATATTATGCTTGAGCAATACTTAAATGACGTGATAAAAGTTGTAAGAACCGCTGGATGTGAGTCGCACAAGACCGGTCAATGTGGCGACACATGTCCAGCATTAGACATCTTTCGGTTGAAATAAGGATGAATGATGACAATTCAAATGGAGTAAGGCAGGTCACCTAGCAGGACGCGGTGATGTCAGGTGGAGTAAAGCTGTGACCAAGTGGCGTTCTAGAAATCGAAACAGAAGTTTTGGTTGTCCAGAGGTGAGATAAGTAGACGATATTGTTGCCATTACGGGGATATCCTGGATGAGATTGGCACACGAGCGTGGAGCTTGGCACAAACAAAGAGAGGCCTGCACCCAGCAGTGGGTGAAGTCAGACTATGGATGATGATGATGATGACTTTTTCCAGAAAAGTCCGATATTCATGATTATTTTTTATTGAAAAGCGTGTATCGCAAAGTCTGTCCCATTTTATATTGAAAATAGTCGTGTTCAAATCAATGTCATGCACTTCTGATTTTTCAGATTCATGTGCGTATAATCATGGCATGCTGAAACATCGTGAGGAAACCAGCATGCCTGAGAGATATTTGATCGACGGCATGTAAAGCCAAGATTGAGGACTTTGGACGGCATAAAAACTCTGACATCAGGTTAGGCACTAACCACACGATAAAGAAGAAGATCGTGTTGGGGCTTATTTCATAAACCTATTTGACAACTTTAGACCTGGCTGAAGTTTAACTGTCATCGAAGGTCTAGCGTTGGAGACGTAAGACAGTCACAAGAGGTGCGAAACAGTTTACAGCAGCTATATCGTGTGTCGGCTCATTTCATGCACCTTGATATAAACTTGAGACCTAGCTGGAGTATGAGTATCATCGAAAGTCTAACGATGGACACGAAAGGCAGTCACAAGAGGTCCGCAACACTTCAAATCTGCTCTATTGTGTTTAAGGTTCATTTCGTACACCTTGATGGGAACTTTTAAACCTAGCTGGAGTTTGACTGTCATCGATGGTCTAACGATGGAGACTGAAGGCAGTTGCAATAGATTCTCAACAGCTTACAGCAGCTATATCGTCATTGGGCTCACTTAACGCACCTTCATGAGAACTTTAGTAATAGCTGGAGTATTACTGTCATCGAAGGTCTTATGATGGAGGCTTGGAGACGAAAACATTTGCAAAAGGTTTCCAAGAGTTTACAGCATCTACATCTACGTGTTGTGTTGACCTGCTTGGAGAATGACTAACATCAAAGGTCTGACTTTGGAGAAGGAAGGCAGATGCGACAGGTCCGCAACAGTTTGAAGGAGCTTTAACGTGTAGCGGCTCTTGCCATGCCACTTAATGAGAACTTTCGACCTAGCTGGAGATTGCTGCCTAAGGATAGAAACGTAAGGCAGTCGAAGGAAGAGCCCATAATAATTGGAAAAACAAAAGTATAATAATTTAGCGATTAATGTAAACCTACGCAGACGAAGTTGCACGGGTCAGCTAGTCTATCTATATATATAAAAATGAAACCCGTTTTCCGTTGTCACGACATAGCATGAAAACGGCTTGACCGATTTGGCTGATTCTTTTTTTGTTGTGTTTGTTATTGTCAGGAGAAGGTTCTTCATTCTAAAAAAGTAGGTAGTAGTAGGTAGGTAGCAGTAGGTAGGTAGTAGGTAGTAGTAGGTAGGTAGTACTTTTGACGCAGACGAAGTCGCGTGGGTCTGCTAGTCTTCTATATTATAAAAATGAAACCCGTTTTCCGTTGTCACGACATAGCATGAAAACGGCTTGACCGATTTGGCTGATTCTTTTTTTGTTGTGTTTGTTATTGTCAGGAGAAGGTTCTTATGAAAAAAAATGTAGTAGTAGGTAGGTAGTAGTAGTAGTAGTAGTAGGTAGGTAGTAGTAGTAGGTTGTAGTAGGTAGTAGTAAGTAGTAGGTAGTAGTGGGTAGGTAGTAGTAGGTAGGTAGTAGAAGGTAGGTAGTAGTAGGTAGGGAGTAGTTGGTAGCTTTTTCCCTCTTATGTGACGCAGACGAAGTTGCGCGGGTCAGCTAGTTATATAATAATAAGAGATGGGATCTATATGTCATTATACATTTCATCAATAAATAATTATGTAGTCTTTCTATTGGAAAGTCCATCCATTTGTAGCATATTTGAGCGATTAATGCAAATATGTCCGAGATATTAAATTGTTACAGACTTACGAGTACTTCAATCTATACTATTATTATAAAGCTGTAGTGTTTGTTTGTTTTGTTGGTTGAACGCGCTAACAGGAACTACTGGTTCAAGTTGAACAAATCTTACAGTGTTGTTGTTCCACGATAGCATATACATACCTACTATCTTTTAAGTTTGACTCACACTCTCTCTAACCATCTGTCTCTTATGTGGCGCAGACGAAGTTGCGCGGATCAGCTAGTAAATAAATAAGTGTGTAGTGTAGGTAAATGTCAAATTGCTTAGGTTTTAATCATCACGCAGTACGCCATTTTATTTTATTACATGACAGTTTTTTTTTTATTGTACAAATATGGTTTGATTTGAAACGAAAATAAGGTCAAAATTAATTTTTAATTTTAATTTTGAAAAACATTGAAAAAAGCACCCAATCAAATAAATATTAAAAAACTTAACTATTTCTTATTCTGTAGAGTCTACAAATGTGTGAGTGTTAAATGTCTTTCGCGCAAATGCCCTGGATCCGAGCTTACTCTGGCGCAAACGACAGGCGATCTATGCGGGATAAATAAATAGGACTCTTTTAATAGAGTTCGGATCTTTAACCCCTTGCCCAGCAGTGGGACAATATTGGCTTTAAATAATAACAGTTATAAACATACGTTTAGTCTCGTCCTTTGCACGGATACCAGGGCGCTGGGGCCAGGCGCCGCCATGAAGCGTTGGCAGTGAAGTCATCTGCCTACACGAATAAAGATCGTTAGTGACATTATATTACTGCTAAGTCAGCTGTATAGATAACGCTGTAGCCTAGAATGGTAAGTCAGTCTGTTAGGCGATACAACGTAGCAATCCAGTCTCCCGTTTAACCCACGCTTGCTAGCTTGGTCTGAGGACGGGTGAGACCACCCATTACATACCGAGTTTCCTCTGTGCCTCGGAATGTACTTACGTTAAGCCGTTGGTCCCATTTCTTAGGTGGACTGAGATGGCTATCATTTGCAGATCTTAACGAGTCGTTACATGTGCAGGTTCGCTTTACTAATCGCTCCTCGGTTTAAAAAAAAAGTGTACAGTTTTTTTCATGTGTGAGATCAACGAACAGTTGCATTCCTCATGTAAAAAGTAAAAATATTAATCTTACCATACAAGAATCAGCGTAATGGTTAGAATAAGCCCAATGATGTACGCCCGTTGGACAGACCGGCTGCAAGGGCTTATTACATTACACGATTTGTCGAGCTCAATCGGCAGCGCGGCAGGGAAGTAGCCCGCGGTCGGCACCACTCGACCACCCGATTTCTTATTACACATCCCTTACCCGACCAAATAATCGTCTAATGTAATAAGTGCTTTAAAAGTTTTCTGACAATCGAACGTATAATAAGCAACTGAATCGACTCTAATAATTAATAACACCACGTTATAAACGTTGTCCCAAAATATTTAAACAAAGGATACAAGTTGGACACCGAGCGACACTATCATACGCGCACAACTGACAGCTCATAGATTATATACTCTGTGGGTCACAGCGGCACAAGATAATGAATCAATCACGATAGAAAGTCTGAGCGAAGAAAGCGAAAAAATTGGTCTGAACGTAAATTACAGCACTTTTTTACTTGTGCATAAAGTTTTAATAAATAAATAGAATATATTTTATTATCCCGGTAAATAACTCTACGCAGATGAAGTCGCGGGCTGAAGATATTTATGTATTAAATTAAAAATCTTGTACAGTACCTTCGCTTTACACATTCTGTTCGTTTCCAGAACCGAAAACCTCCCTCTTTGACCCATGAACCCTCTACACAAAGTTTTTGAGTTCTTTTCTTGACGCCATGTCCGGCTTGAGTGAGTCTTGCGCTCAAGGGCAGCACCACCACTAAACATCGGAGATAATTTGGTTAGTGTTCAAGAATCATTCATTCCTGGTGATTTCACCAAACACACAACACAACACAAAAGATTCCCAATTTCTCAGTTTTGGATTTGATTAAATTAAAAATATAACAATATTCTTTCATTGTCTTTGTATTGCAATTCAGCGAACACAGCCTCTAAATAAATAACTATTTTTGTATTCTATTCAGCCGTGGGTGCGCTGCTGCTGTGTACAACGTAACTACCCAGAAGTGTGGGACACACTCAACACAAAGAACGGACCCAGCAATGGCAATAAGGCCTGGTTTCAAACTAGTCCAGATTTTCAAATACGTCTTCTAGTTCCTTCGTTTGCACACTGCTGAGGCTCCTGGTGGGGCTCAGGTACTAAACTTTTTGACGACATCCTCTCATCTAGTATGACTTGTGGCGTGCGGTGGATATCCTCGTGTATAAAAGGAACAAAACCCGTTAACGAAGCCGAAAAACACTCCCATCATTGCGATATTTTTTTTTGTTCTTCACCATACCGGGAACCTTTTAGTTACCGAAATATTGAGGGGTCAAAGTTCCAACTTTTTGTTATGTTTTTTTTGAATGCAAGTTTTTATTGTAAGATTTATTCTTTAATCCACAATCCACTGTACCACTCATCAGCACAAAATTTTGAGTGCGTTAAATTGAGTTCTACCACAAAACATGATTTTTCACCCCAAAAAAAGAGTCGTTTCGTTACTTAGTTTGATGTACAGAATGCTTGGTCGACGTCTTCATGATGAGTCTGTTTACACCCTGTAGATGTTGCTTCACTCGTTGAAACTATGATGTAAGTATTATATGTAGTTAGCCTCTTGGGTTTTCCATTTTACCGGTAATCTTATTTATTTCAACCAGGTATTGACGCTCAGCAGTGAGCAAATGAATCAATCAGAAATACTGAGATAAAGATACACGAAGAATACTTACTGATTAATAAAAAAAAAGCAAATAATCCTAAATTATTATCCATTACGCTAAAATATTTTATGTATCAAAGATTTTACGCTCAACGATCGATTGTGTAAATCCATAATTCCATTACAATTTTCTGCATCTGTTGGAACAGTTTTACCTGCAGATACAGAAAATTGTAATGGAATTATATGGATTTACTGTTATTCATAGCTCGTTGTGTTTTCAAAATTAAAATATTTTAATGTCAAAGTAATGTTGTGGAGTTAATTGATAGTTTTACGACCGAGACGGTGCGGTATGGCGCGATGGCGACTGGCACGCGAACGACCGCGTCGACGGACGTTACATTACACTCGTGCGCATTTCCTCAAGCCTTGCCGACTAGTGCCGTAGGTAATAGTTCTGGGACACGTTCTTAATGCGGATCTACCTCCACGCATCATGGACACCGATATTTTGTCTAACTGAGCGCTGATAGGCAGCCACTGCTTTAGGTGGCTATGTCAAATATTGGCAATTAGATATTATCGGGTTAGACTGGAAGCCGACCCGAACATGTAAAAATGGCTAGATAGAGCACAGTGGTGCGGTAGGGATGTAAAGGCGCATCGAGGTAAATCTCAGCATGCTCAGAATTTGGAAACACCTCTTATAATGCGTCACTTTCGCAGTGGATAAATAATAAATGACATTCTTTTGTTCTTAAAAAAAGTAACGGAACCTTTTAAAAGAACTCCTAATCTCAGAACGGGCCTCTGTATAATTCAATTACATAAATTCACGACTAGCGACTGAATTCTGAATAAGAAATTATTGAAATGGCAACAGGTAACTTGATTTACCTACTGTAAAGCCTGAGTCGAACGGAAGTTCACGGAATTATTTTTAAGTTTCACCTGGTTGGCCAGGGCTTCGTATCTGAAACCTGAAGTTTTGCTGTCGATGGAATATTATAGGACGGGAAATACTTCGGTGAGTAAAATATGGCAAAAAGGGAAGGTTCAAAAGACTTGGCTTCAAGCTTGGACTTAGCTTTACATGCCGTCAAGAACAACACGTATACCTACGCACATGACTCCGAAAAAGACCTGACCCCGTATTCACAAACGTTCGACTCGTTTCCGATTCGACAATTCGTATATCTGTCTTCTTCTGGCATTACGAAAACGACCGAGATAGACATACGACTTTTCGAATCGGAAGCGAGTCGAATGGTTGTGAATAAGGGGCCTGATCGGGACCCAAAGTTACGGGACGCTAGGCATGGCGTCACCCACAAGAATTGGTTACAGTCCGTACTTTGAGGTGTATAATATTCCAAGGCGAGTATAAATTTATTTAAGCTTAGTCAAGATCCGGGCGTACCGGTAAATACTTAAGTAAGTAAGCACATAAGCATCACATAAGTATTTGATTTGCAAAACATCGAGATCGGCCCGGGATCCCGCACATGAGGGAATTATAATGATGCGCTTCAGGAACAGACCTATTTTGTAACTTTGCATATCGTACTAATAAAGTGTATTTTAAGTTTGATCATCATCTTATTAATAATGGACCAACACCCTAAGAAGTTTTCAATAAATTTAATATTCTTTTCCTTTTATAATATCTTAATAAAAGAACAGTGCTGGTATAATGTACGGTCGAACAAGCTATTTGGTTTACATTTCATAATGTAATTTGTGGGTGAAACCAAATAGCTTGAACTCTTGTTCATCAACATAACGGCGACAAACAGTTTCGGAGCAATAGTGCAGATGTGACAGGAGGCGCACAGCGGTCATTAAATTAAAACGACAAAGATGAACATAATTCACCGAACTCATATCATAATTCTTTACAAAGTCGCTGGCTTGTAATTCGTCTGCACGCGTCCCTCGTCCCGTACTCCCGTTCCCGTGATATATCGCCCGAGATTCTCCGCCGGAATAATTTTTCCCTCGCCTTTTCAAATTCACCCCGCTCCGTTGTGTTCACACATGACAAATTGCATTCACTTATATACCTACACACTTTATGACACACAAATTATCTTTATTGACTCACTGACACCCACATTTTGGTGTGTTTGCCTAGTTAAATCATGCTGTTTTATTGTCAGCGTTTTTGTAATCAGGCAGCTGGGTTATTTTTTTGGCTGGGTGGTTTTGTGGGTAGATAATACCTACAAAACATAAAATCACGTCTGTATCCCCGAAGGCTAAGGCACAGACGTAGTTACTCGTAATACCTACCTACAACCACATTTCGCCAGGAACAAACATTCTGAAAAAAACAAGAAAGCTGAACGCAGAAAAAGTTACCAACTGCCCTGTATATGGAAAGGATGAAATAGTTTCAGAAGAACCCCATATTTATTATTTTCTTTATTATCCTTATGAATACGTACCTACTTACTTACGTAGCACATTGTAATGACGTAAAACCAATTATTTTCTTTTTTTACACGAAGCTTCGTTTAGAATTCAGGCCAGTTTCAAGTGGGTCGCTAATTTCCTCAGCTCTCTCGGTCGCCAGAGAACCGGGGATAAGCAGGATATACAAAAAGTGGACAAACACGGAATGTCCATTAGTGATCACTGAAATGTGCCTTTTTCTTAAAAACAACGACTCTCTGAACTTTTTGTTTGGTGCCTTGATCAATGTTTTTTGTTTTCGTACGTAGTAGGTAACATAGGTAAGTAGAACCTTCTTAGGTAGGTAACAAAAGCAAGATGACAGTGACAATGACAATGTGTCTAGTCTTTTATACTGGGTACCTACCTACATTAAGGGTGTAAAACACCTCTTCACGAAGCCGAAAGGCACTTGTTCATCCATCATTGCGATAATTTTTTTGTTCTTCACCATACCTGGGAACCTTCTAGTTACGGAGATATGGGGTCAAAGTTACAACATTTTGTCCATTTTTTTTTAAATACTTACAAAATTTCTTACAAAAAAATTTACTTAAAAAATTACCTCCATGACCCCCGTACTATCCAATTCATCCATCAGCACAATGTTTGAAGTGCGTTACATTGAATTCTATCACAAAACATTATTTATAACCTCAAAAACAAAGTTGTTTCCCAGTAATATTTTTTGCGTAAAGTTACAGGTAGTAAGTTAGTTTGATGTACAGAATGCTTGGTTAACGATTTTGTGATGAGGTGGTTTACACCCAGTTTATTGGAAATGATGCATCCTTTAATAACAAACCTACTTACTAGATGTTACTGCTATACTGAGGAGCTCGTGGCTCATCAATTACAGCCGCTCGGGACAATCTTTGGGTTAAGCCGTGCTAGCCTAGGTTGGACTGTGGATGGGTGCCCACACTTACACACCGAGTTTCCTCCGTACCTCGGAAAACACATTAAGCAATTGGTCCCGGCTGTCATTTGCAGATCTTTGACAGTCAGTAACCCAAAAAGTCTGACAACCAGTCTTACCGAAGGGTACCAATCGTATTACCCAGTACTAACTGGGTTGTGGAGGTCAGATAGGCAGTCGCTCCATGTAAAATACTGGTATTTAGCTGTATCTGGTTAGACTGCATGGAAGCTGACCCCAGAATAGTTGGGGAAAAGCTAGGCAGATGATGATGTTCTTAAATAAAAATGAATAAAATTCATTTATGTCAGGCAACACAAAATGTTTGTCCTCAAACACACAGATGGCACCACTATCTATGAAAATTTTGTTTCACGCCAATGTATGGAAGTTTCACCTCCCTGGCCAGTCCGCTGCCAAAAAGCAGTTGTTCTCCCCGTCCATGCGATATTTTTATGTTCTACACCATAACCTAGTACGACCAACCTTCTAGTTACGAGGATTTTGAGGGTCAAAGTTCCAACTTTTTGACAAGTACCTATTTTAAAATAAAATACCTAGAAGTTTTTAATGTGAGATTTGTACCCTCCATGAGCCGGTACTATTCAATCCATCCATCTGCACAATGTTTGGGGAACGGTAGGTACCTTGAGTTTCACTGTAAGTAACTATAATGTCACATATCTCCCCAAAAAAAAAGTCGTTTCATCTACCGACATTATTTATTTATTTTGGATTACAATCTTTAGGAACTTTTAACGACAGTATCAAAATGTAATGAATGAATGAAAAATTATTGTTTTCGCCAAGTTTTTCTTATAGTCTATCCAGTGATTGGAGCTTTATTTTAGGTGTCTAAAGCCTGTGTTAGGAAACTCCACTCTTCCATGACATATAAACATTAATAAACTTGTTTTTAAACGGTTTTATTATTATTAAACGGTTTTATTTAGCTCACCCCGTTTGTTTTATTTATTCTTGGGTCAAATTTAGTAATTCAAATTTCACCCTCTTCCTGTCAACCGATTAATCTGAAATTTTGTATACACTTTGGATTTTGGTGACAATACAATTATGTTTATTCATTATCATTATAAATTCAAGATGGCCGCCGCTACAAAATGGCGGATAATTTATGTTTTATTAATCCCATCAATATGGGTATCAAATGAAAGGGCTCATCAAGCAGAATACAATATACTATAGAAAATTTAAATTCAAGATGGCGGCCGCTACAAAATGGCGGATAACGTAGGTTTTATCAATCCCATCAATATGGGTATCAAATGAAAGGGCTCAACAAGCAGAATACAATATACTATAAAAAAATGAAATCCAAGATGGCGGCCGCTACAAAATGGCGAATAACGTAGGTTTTATCAATCCCATCAATATGGGTATTAAATGAAAGTGTTCAACCAGTAGAATACAATTTACTATGCAAAATTGAAATCTAAGATGGCCGCCGCTACCAAATGGCTGATAACAATTTTTATCAATCTCACCAATATGGGTACCTATCAAATAAAAGGGCTTGACAAGAAGAATATACAGTGCACTATACAACCTCAATATTTAAGATGGGCGCAGCCACTAAATGGCGTATAATAATAAGATTTAAATTTAGAAATTGAATCTGTAATTTAGGTATCTGATTAATCCAGCCTGAATCCACCAAGTCAAGATTTTGTACTATATTGAGGACTGTGTGGCGTTAGGGTGGCTAAAAATGATACGTCGTTAGCGGTACACCACCCAAGTTAAAGAAACCTTGCAATAATGAAGCACTAAATGAATTAAACAGAATGCGATATAAAAACTAAAAACTAGAAAATAAAAATAGGTAAAAAACTTTTTAAGTTAAACGGTTTTATGTTAAACATACATTGCAATGTTTAAGATAAATGTACTAAAAAGTAAAAACCAAAAAATAATAAAATAGATACAGTCGTGGGAATTATAAACATATGCATAGACTAGACTAAAATAAAACCGTGGGGCACGTCAATTGTCTACAAATTATCGACTCAATGTGCGATAGAAGAATCGTTTAATTCGTCGTTAGGCAGTTGGCCCGCAGACGGTGAGGAAATTACTTACTATTTTCTTGCTCATGGAAATTCCAATAGTTATTCACTCCATGTAAATAAAAGAGATGTTTCAACTAGTTTATCGTTGGACATTCACACTGCTGGCTGGCGAGGAATCGTTTCACTGCTCGTAGTTTGTCTTTAATCGACAAAACATATGATAAAAGTACTACTCGCTCACCACAATGAAATCCTAAAACTCGCTTATAATCGAGCTTGCTAGCTTGTTTCCACATTCTAGCCCTTCTTATCACACGTCCATCGTTGTCGGTTGAACAACTGCCTAATTATAGTGTAACATTACAAAACAAACATTTTAATCAACGATTGTAGACAATTGACGTGCCCCACGGTTTTATTTTAGTCTAGTCTATGCATGTGTTTATAATTCCCACGACTGTATCTATTTTATTATTTTTTGGTTTTTAGTACATTTATCTTAGACATTGCAATGTATGTTTAACATAAAACCGTTTAACTTAAAAAGTTTTTTTACCTATTTTTTATCTATCTATATCTATATGTCACTGTAAAATTGTCAAATACGTTATATTGTAATATCTCTAGCGATATTGTAAAAACTCGAAATATTGTCAAATGAACATACTGCTTACAACAAAACGCATTATTTTTCGTGAAATGCATGCGATGGTAGTCAACTCACGCGGTGTGGAGGGAAGGAGGGGTCCCCCTTGCCCAGTTGTAGAACTCTCATGAAAAGATATTGTACCATTCCTGAGAAATACCGATTATTATAACCTAACCTTAAAACACTCTATATTCCCCTAAAAAGCGTAGTCGACGGAGCCCCGCTTCGCGGGGCCCCTATTTCCGAGTGCAGGGTTTAAAGGAACCTAACTAACCTAACGGCGGGGTGCCCCAAGTCCCGATTATGGGGGCAGAGATACTACCGTATGTTCAGTTGACAATAATTCGAGATATTACAATATCGCTAGAGAGAAACACGTTATATTGTAATATAACGTGTAATGTGTAACGTGTAACGTGTAATGTAACGTTATATTGTAATATAACGTGTTTGACAATTTTACGGTAACATATACATATAATAAAATCGTTGAGACCAAAAAATCTGTACATTGAAGATTAAAAAAAAAACCGACCAGGGTGACTTAGGTAAAATAAGTAACTGAACATATTATTAAAACCATTTTTTAAATTTTTGTTTGTTTGTTTGTTTGACCGCGCATCACGTAAAAACCGCTGGACGGATTTTGATGAAAACTTCACTAATCTATTTAAATAAACTCAGAATAACATTAAGGCTATAGAAATTATGGAAAATTTTGGAAAAAGGGGGTGAAAAGGGGGGGTAAAGTTTGTATGAAAAAAAAAATTAGATTGTTCTATGATCATGAAACTCAGAGTAAATACTTATTATTAAAAATAAAAAACACCTGTTTCAGCTTTAAAAAAAAAAAACATCCAGAGACGTTAGAGGGTTTTGTGTTTAAAATTAATTAACTTCATACACCTATAGAATAAAATCCAATGAAGTGTAAACCTTTAAAAGTAGCTACATATACTTCAAATCTAATAAGTACAGGTAAATATAATTTCTCAGTTTCCTTGAAATTTGATTGTTGAGGTGAATATTGAAGACGCACAACATAGCGATTTAATGACCGACGACCCATGGATCAACACACAGCCTAAACCGCTGATCGTAGCGACCTGAAACTAGCTGGGTTTTCTTTATGTGATGTAGGCATTCGATATGAAAGAATTTTCCAAGATTGTTCCCCTAGGGGGTAAAAAGAGGGCGAAGTTTGTATGAGACAATGTGGTTCCTTGATCCAATCTACTTGAAATTTTGCGTAAACCTTTTTAGGAAAATTGATGGAAGACGTGTTTCGTATTTTATTGAAATTAACTCCGTCAGGGGTTAATTTAGGGGTTCAAAACTTTAGAATAGTTTTGACTAGGTATGTATAATTTTCTCGCTGAGAGTAAGTCGCTATTTTGGAAAAGTCTTTGGGTAGGATATCTAATCCTCTTAAAATTCATTAGTTTTATCAGAGCACGTTGTGCCCGCTCGAGTATCAGGTGAGAAACCACTCCCACACCCCGTAAATAAACTCTCAATCTCACCTACTTATTCAATTCTCCGCACAAACCCGCAGGCAACCGTCAGTCCAATAAATCACGTTCCATAATACTCCAGCCAAAATTATACTAACGTAAATCATAAAAAGTGTCTGGAGCGGTCATCAGGCGTAGATAGTGGGGGACAAGGCCGCATCAATCAAACTTAGCGTCGGGGAAGGCGCGGCTGATACCGAAACCGCGGCAAGGATTTTTGAGCTCATTGATGGGTCTTTTTGCGTTATGAGCTTTGGACCTACAGGTCCTACTCGTCCGCGGCGAAACCTATAAGTAGGGAGGGTTATTATTAGATACCTAGTTGCTGTTGTCATAATGTGAATTTAGGTACGATAAATATTTGTTTGACGGCTAACTTTTCTAAGGTTGAAAAAGCCTCAAAACTTCAACTTACCCAACCTGCAATAGGAGACCTCGATAACCTCATAAACTAATAGAATTCACAGTGCCAGGCGTAGTGCGCCCGATCCAGCAATAAAAAAAAACGATTTTTTATCACGTCAAAGATTCGGACGGGCGCGGGCGGACAGACCGCTCGCTCGGCACTTTCGTCCCTACTCACTTCTGATCACTCGGAGACTTGGAGATATTCGTGTCGTGTAGTGAGCACGCAGCAACACGTCTGTACCCTTCACAAGTCAAAGATCTTACGAAATTGCTGATTTTGCGTTAATGTTTTTGTTCAGATCATTTCGTAGTCGAATCGGACGGCCTAAAAGAAATAGAACAAGAAGACCGAATTCTCTGGTTAGTTTTTTTTATAACAACGGTGTCTGATACTAGGTAATTATGTTAAGTACCTGGGCCAAATAAGTAATATTATCCCACCAAAACATTTTCATGTAAAATTTAGCCAAGACGAGACCATATGACTCGCACTGTCAAAAAGTTATCAGATCTCATGTAGAGCCAAGCTTCTAACTCTACTTGCCCTAACTCTATTAGGTCTAACTTCACAAACTCTACACCTTGGTCAAAATAAGTGGCTTGGGCATTTTTTATTTTCTTTATTTTGTCTCGGACAAAACTTGTTTGTAAGTATCGATGGCAGCTATCGATTGATACATATTTTATGCGTGTCTGATCAAACCACAGTTGTGCTATAGATGCCAGTATTTGGACTTAAACTTTGATAGCTCATAATTATTTCGGAAACGTGACACTTTAGAACATTGCCGCATACAAAACTTGTTTGTATTGATAACGCAGCTATCGATTCTTAAAGGTCTTATGCGTGGCTGCTGCTTGGAAAAAAAACAAAGGGACCGTTAAAGTGTTAGGTACGTAAGCGCTATAGGGGGCCGGGGGTCTATGGTTTGCTTATTTTTCATCTGGTCTAGATGGTGATTATGTCAGCAGTAATTATTTACTTTTTTACTTACATGGCATCACACACTGTCTATGCATGAAAACGAAAAGCATTTTCGGGGATTCCCACAAATAAAAACATATTCCAATGTTTACATAAACATGGGAGGGGGGTAAGAGCTTTGATTACTTTTGCTGACTATAGGGAGGGGGAGGTAAATAATTGTAATAAATCTGCTTACGTAACGTAATACTTGAACGGCCCCAAAATGGCAAAGTTGATTCGGCCACATTTCATACAAAAATCTTCAAAGCCCTTTGAATGTTACACAATTTATAAAACTGTTATTAATTGAAAAATGTTATGAGCACTCATATGATTGATGAATTTCTGAATGATAAATTAATGTAGACTTATTCATTTATTTTGACTGCAGAATACAGGCAATAGCCAATTTTTTGTTGGTAAATGAGACTACTTAATGGTAATTTATGAGGTTGCATAATAGAAAATCAAAACTTTCTCGAGCTAATTTCAAAAGAACAATAAACGAATTAACAAAATTAAAATGACCAAATGTTTTATTTAGAAAATAATTAACGACTGATCGAAAGTTGCTACATATAATTTTAAATTATCAAATCATTACTTATCAAATTACATAATCACAAATGACGACTGAATAAAGGAGATCATTTTTTTTGGGCCCACCTGGTCGTTGCATTTATTATTCATTACAACACCAAAAAATAGTAAACATTTTAATATGGTATTAAACGAAATATTACGTAGAAATGAAAACGGAATCTTAAGCTATGTTATGATATTTTTTTGCTTGTCAAATCATTCCTGTTGTGGTCAATGTCATTTGACAGCTAATACTTACGTGAATAGGGGCGTTTTTTTCTGTTTACTAAAAAAGTACGGTACCTACCCGTTGGTAATCATATCTTCTTTAATTATTATAGGATCAAAAACAACATAAAAATAAATATTCTTATACTGTGAGCATTTTTATTTAAAGCTATTTTTAAAGGTACACTAAAATAGCATAGATGGTTTAAACAATCAACGTGGCGCGGAACGTTATAAACTCACTTTTTTAGTGACTGACAGCCAACTTCATTATTTTGACGTTGACTTTTTCTGTTTATTTTGGTTTCGTAAGTGTTTTTGCAGATTTTTCGCATGTATCCCGGTTAGACAATGCGTAGCTAATTTAACCATTAGAATCTAGAGGTTATAAGGAAGATAGAGGAAAGTCACCAAATATGGAATAGTATCCTAATATGGAATCCCTTCATTTCTCTAAGACTATAAGTATGAAACGCAACACTCGACCATCTTCTGTTTCATTCGGTCTACTAACTATCGCACCCATGGTCAAATAAAACAAGGTCTGGCATTCCGGGAGCGACTCGTATCTACGTCATTATTCAGTTGCCACTTTATTGCAACAAAGCACAAAATCATGGAAACATTTTCAGTCACCATTCTGTTAAAAAAATATAAACTGCATTTAAATTGTTGTTTTCGTTTGCTTGACCAAACAAAATAATTCAATTTAGTCATAAACCAATGTTATTGTTAATTAAAACTTCAATGTTTGATCGGATTCGCACAGGAATTATAGGTGGTTAGGGAGTTATTCTTTCACACTACTGGTAACACTGAAACGGGTTGTCTCATTGAAATTCTGACAATTCGTCGTGTATCGCTATTCTTTTCTAACATATGTGCCGGTCTCGCTCAGTGCCACTAAAACAGTGATTCCCAATATTATTTTGTGGCATGCCCTAGAGTCAAAAATTCGAAGACATGTGACATCT
The DNA here is from genome assembly GCA_916618015.1 of Xestia c-nigrum. NCBI lineage: Eukaryota > Metazoa > Arthropoda > Insecta > Lepidoptera > Noctuidae > Xestia > Xestia c-nigrum. Next base: position 552,989 of record OU745251.1, on the reverse strand, counting down.
ACCAACACGCACTGGGCCCGTGTGGTGGATTATAGCCCATACGCAAAAATATACGCTTTGACGTGGAGTTGCGGAAACCAGCCCGTTGTACAATACAATACGGTACAATGATATAGTGAATGCTAAAGTAGATTTTGTCTCTAATGTCTCTATAGTACCTTTGTTCACATAAAAAGACTACCAAACCTTGGCTTGTAATTTGAAGCCTGAAACCCTAGCATGGATATAGGATTCTTTTAGTCCCCGAAAACCTACAATGTGGGTAGAGCTAAAGGCAAAAGTTAGTAGGAATATAATAATTATATCATTGTTTTACTAGATTGAATTTCCCCAGATTATAAAGTTTGAGAACCATTGATAGCGCTTATGACGTAGATACGAGACACCCACGTGACTTCTGTCTCTCGGAATGCTATACCTGGCGAAGTATATTATTGTACCATGATCGCACCCACACCATCGAGTCAGTTGCGCGAATGCTTCACGTGTGGCAGGCGTGTTTTGTTTTGTTGTCGTGCAGAAAATTTTAAAGGTAAGTAATAAACTAGTATTACCAGCTGTTATGTTTGTTTACATAAGTGTTATACTATTTAGTATATCGGTATTATGTTTATTTCACCATTTTGTGATCTTTTGTCATTAAAATATTGTGACTTTGAAAAAAAAAATAAGAGTTTGAACTAGTATAAAAATCCAAATATGGACAGTCGTACTTTTACGTACATTTGATACTTGGATCTGTGTCTTTTGCAAGTAATTATGTAACTTCTTTCATTTATCACAATATATTAAATTCATTTAATTGATCTCAAAGATATTATTGTCCATTTTTGTTATTGTTATGTTGATTTATGCTTATATTATTTATTTATTTATGAACACTTCAAGCACAAAAGTACAGAGGCGGACTTAATGCCATAGGCATTTTCTACCAGTCAACCTTTAGGTGATGCAGAGACAAGCAGTGGTAGGTGTCATATCTGAAATATATATATATATATATCCCATATATGGAAACCTATTCCATATTTGGTTACTCATTTGTGATTTTGTTTTTTGTGTTAGATTTTAATTTGATAATTAATATATTTGATTAAAGGCTGTTAATTACTACATATAAATGTATGACTGATTAGTAAAAACATTAAACTGATTTAATTTATATGAAGTTTTTTTTTTATATCCCAAAAACAAAATGGTATTCCATATTTGGTGACTTTCCTCTATCAATGTAAGTTTCATTACTAAATGCTACAATTTATGTGGGTGGCCTAATCCCGGAACAAAAAAAATTGTCTCCTTTGCTAGACGTATCAAAAACGATTTTTTCGAAATCTAACTTCAATTACTTAAAAGTTGCCTAGCAAGCAGCACGCATGCAGCAGGGATGCAGCAAGTATGCAGTATGCAAGCATGCAGCAGGCATGGTTTCTGTCACAGCTCCGGCGCTGCGGGGCTCCGGCGGCCTCACGCGAGCTTATCGTCGCAGAGTGTTTTAACACTCACCACCATAATATTATGTTTACCCTTTTCAGTTAATCCATTTGATAATTTATAATTTATCCAGTATTTTGACCTTGAAACGATTTGGTCCATAGTGTAATAAATAATTTAAACATTGATATTCCAGACTTTGGTCAGCTGAACTTTTGATCAAATGACCATCGCTTTTTTAAACTTTGTTGATTTGTACGTTGTTCTTTTGAAATTTGCTCAGGAAAGTTTTGATTTTCTAATATGCAACCATTTATGATTATTTATTTTACCTGTTGCACATATTTCATACTGAGACATTTTATAATTTTTTGTTTTTATTTTTCTCATCATTCTTTGACATAATATGTAGGTACTAGGTAGGTACCTACCTCCCTACCAAGTATAGTTCCAAACATCAAGTATGATGTTTTCATCTCGCAAGATTCATATTTTTTCATCCCCCCATCTCGGAAAGAGTATTTTTGCTCTTTGATATCTGAGTGCAAAAGCCGTTTTTATCCTCCTAGAGGATAAAGTAAATTAAATTTAGAACATCGTGTGCACTAAGTTTGTGAATTCAAAAACATCATTAAACCTCGGACTTCTTGGTGTACTTTTTTTAATTTTGCTTTGCGCGCGGCAATTTTTTTTCACGTCATATTGTTGTGACCTTTTTTTTTTTAAGGATGGGAAATCATCGAATGACCCCCCCCCCACTCTGGGCGGAGCGGGAGGGAGTGTCAGACTCTTACTGACTAAAAACCATCCATGTTCCTTCCTCGCCTTTTACGTTCCGGGGCCGCGGTATCTCTTTCGAACAGGCCCGCAACCCCGGCAAGCTTCGGCCCTTGCGGGCCCCTCTCTTTTTGCTGACATCTCTTTGAGGCGCGCGTGGAACACGAACGCGCCGTCGACACGGCCTGTCGTCGTCGTTAGACGGCCGGACGGCTAGCTAGCCCATAGCCAGCCGTCCACAGGCCCGCATCTACGGTGGCCCCCGACGCCCGTTGCGTCTCCCGCGGCGGCCGGGAAGAGAGGATCTCTCCCTCTCTCGTTCCGCCACCTCCTTCGCTAGCATGACTGCTTCGCAGAAGGAGGCGCGGCTTCCCATTCCGTCTCGCTCCGGACCATGGATTGAACCAGGGCCGGACGCGAGATGTCGCCGCCGTATATTGTTGTAACCTTAGGTTAAAAACAAGGAACTTGAAAACAAGAGTGAAAAACCTAAAATTACCACTCATTATCTAGATAATTAATCTAGAAAGTTTATGCCAACACAATTAACTGAATTTGTTAATAATAATGCGCATTTTTTTTGCGTTTAGTCTTTTTCTCGCTGATGTGGGATGTAAAGTTATGTGTTGCACTCGAGTCCAAAGATTTTTCACCTCGTGATCTTTTGATTCCCTCGCTAACGCTCAAGATTCTAAGATTTGAATTTAGAATCTTTCGCTTGCTCGGTCATCAAAATTGAGCACGCGGTGCACTCTTGTATAAACAATACCTAACTATTATATCGCATGCAACCCTATTCGCAATGGCTTACAGAGCGTCTATGCGTTTCAAAGCGGCTACAAAGCGTATAACATAGCGACCTACTATATTCACTACTGTTACACAAATAAGATTGATTTTGTTTTTCCTTATCCGGACCGTAGGTAGGTAGGTATAACATTGCAAACGGGATAGTCGCGTCGCGGGTCCGTGGCATTCGATCAATTTCAGGTAGGTATAAAAGCCGTTTCGAATAGTAAAAGTTTTATTTCCCGCGAGTTGCGTCTGGTGACAGCCGAATGTTTTGAGTGCACACGTAATAGAATTTTGAATGCGCGATGAATGTTTCTTGTAACTTGAGTCGAGGTGTTCTTATGTCGGTATTCTCGGGGTACCTCTCTATAATGTCAGTCTGAGAATGTTCGCGATGTTTTACATAATATCAGCGTAAAGTATTTACGTCGCAGCGTGACTCGCGCTTCTATGAACTCGCGGAATATGATAAGCGCATTACTTTCATATTCAACAGTCGCATTCGTGTTGAACATACTTATCCTGTACTTCTGATAACTTATATTTATGTTACACACATTTTCCTTTATTGCATCCCAAGTTGTATAGCTGAAAACAGAAAGTTCAAAATTATAACGACCCGAATGACGTAGCGGTAGTGAGGCTGCTTTACGTTCATAGGGTCTTGGGTTCGTATCCCGGTAGGAGCAAATGTTTGTGTGATGAGCATGGACATTTAATTTTGTTTCCGAGTCATGGATGTTTTTATGTATAATAAGTATGTATTTACACACAAGACGTCTTTAGGTAGTATATCAACTATCTGGTGTCGACGACACAAGCCTTACTTAGTGTGGCACTAGATGGCGCTTTTTGTAATGTCCAGCGAAATTATTATTATTATTATAAAACATATGAAAACGGATATCTATCGCGAATTTACCTATCAACGTCCCGACGTCCCGACGTTTTTCAACGTGTCCTTATTAAAAAAGCATACAACAAAATCACATAGTCCTTGATTTTGTTGTATGCTTTTTTAAATATTGAAGACAAAGAAGTTTGACTATAGGTAGTTCCTTCCACGCATGCGGCTTCCCTGGTAGCTCATAAGCGGCTCAGATTTGTGGATGTCTCAAACTGTTCTGTTTGTAATTCAGATTTTTACAACGGTTTTCAAATTATTTTTCTCATCTTTTGCTCAGAATAGTTACAGCACTGACGACAATATTTTGTCACTTGTATAATTTACTGTTATATACGAATTGGCTGCGACATATCTAAGGCGAGAATAAACCAAACGATGTAGCTAATTGCGGTCCTTTGCCATAAATAGTCGCGGGAAGGACCGTGGTGTGGGCTTGCGGCATGCAGCAACAGATGGTGCTGCGATAGAACATGCCCGTGTAAGGTATTATCTGAACATTAGGACGCGCTAAATAACTGTCTCGTACGTATGCTAAATAGATTATGATACTTTTCGTTGTTTTGTTGTTGTTATTCTAAAACTAACTTTGGCCGTGATTGTGTTTGGAGTTTCGGACGCTTAGTTTTATTTGTTTATTGTTTTGCACACCAATTTATTTTATTAAGGTATCTATAAATATATACATTATATTGTATTGTACAACGGGCTGGTGTCCGCAACTCCACGTCTAAAGCGCGTATTTTGCGTATGGGCTATAATCCACCACGCGGGCCCAGTGCGTGTTGGTAGATGTCACATTGTCTTCGAATGTTTGGTTCTAGGACACGCCGGTTTCCTCACGATGTTTTCCTTCACCGTTTTGAGAGCAGGGGTGATGAAATAAAGTACACAAAGTAATGTGCCTGCCCGGGTTCGAACCCACGACTTACTGTTCGTAAGTCGGGGCTGCCACCACCGGGCCACCGGGCCACCGCTGCTCTCTATAAATATATATATGTCACCGTAAAATTTTCAAACACGTTATATTACAATATAACGTGTTTCTCTCTAGCGATATTGTAAACTCTCGAATTATTGTCAACTGAACATACGGAAGTATCTCTGCCCCCATAATCGGGACTTGGGGCACCCCCCCGTTAGGTTAGTTAGGTTCCTTTAAACCCTGCACTCGCGGGGCGGGCTTTTTAGGGGAATATAAGGTCTTTTAAGGTATATATAGGGTATATTAATCGTTATTTCTCAGGAATGGTACAATATCTTTTCATGAGAGTGGTACTACTGGGCAAGTGGGACCCCTCCCTCCCTCCACACCGCATGAGTTGACTACCATCGCATGCATTTCACGAAAAATAATGTGTTTTAATGTAAGCAGTATATTCGTTTGACAATAATTCGAAAGTTTACAATATCGCTAGAGATATTACAATATAACGTGTTTGACAATTTTACGGTGACATATACATAACATGCACATACACATTAATTACACATACCTATTTAACGGTAACACAAAGTAGGTATTAAACTGTTTTATGTCCGTAACATCATGACAGGTCCAGTTGAAAACCAGCGTCGGGCACTAGCTGCTCGTCAGTTTGCTGAACTGGGCCTATTTGGCGCAACCGTGAGACACACAATTTTTTCTTTTTTTTAGTTTTTACTTTTACAGTGTAGATTTAAGTTTTTTATTTTGTTTTCACTTTATTTTTTTTATTTGCTGTGTGCGCTTATGGCATGTGCCGAATAAATATATTTTCTTTCTTCTTTATTTCGATAGCGGTTTATGGCCTCAAGGAATCATATTCAGGCGATTTGTGAATTTCAAACGCACTACAACGAACGTCGAGGCGCTGCCGCGTCGTGTCCGGTCTGAGAATGTCGTAGATGGATAAACATCTGTACATGTCACCGTAAAATTGACAAACTTGTTAGATATTCTCTCATCTCAAGTGAACACCAATATTTTACATGGAGCGACTGCCTATCTGATCCCCACAACCCAGTTAGTACTGGGTAATACGATACGCCGGGTTGTCAGACTTTTTGGTCACTGACTACTGTAACGACTGTCAAAGATCTACAAATGACAGCCGGGACCAACTGCTTAACGTGCTTTCCGAGGCACGGCAATTATTATGCTAGCAAGTCATTGCTAGCATAATAATTTCATTGTGATCGCTACTTGCAAATATTACTGTCATAAGCATTCGTTTTCTCAGTCTGACAAACACCTTCACTGCTGAGGTAAAGGACACACAAAAAAGAGCCTTGTTGGGGAGTGCATACAACACATCACGGTAAGGCGAAAAAATAGAGACACAGGTGAATTTTTAAATATAAAATTTTTATTGTACACAAACATTGTTACACAGCTTTTTTGCATAATTGCTCATTCTATTGGCCCAACGGCGACCATACTCACAGCGAGCATCATTAGACTAACGCTGTATTTCTCCCGGCATTTAATTACTGGTTCAACCAAACAGCCCTTTTGTACTAAGTTTTGTATTTGTAACACATTAGCACTCGTTGTATACACATGCAATTGAACACATGTGAGATCACCTTAAAATATAAATTACAGACTAAATAACCTAATTTATAATTCAAAGGAGATTTCTATTTATAATAGTAAACAGTGCAAGGCTTTGGCACTCACTCCTGTTGAAAACCTAACCGCCGTTTTCAATAACTCTAACAATCTAACAATTCACAGAAAAGCTTTCTTTGATTTTTCTATGAATCAAGTAACAGGTATGTGACACAGATAAGATATTCTTTGTTTATAGAAACACCGATAATTACGGAAGAAGGCACATTAACCAATAACTATTCGTAAGTTACAGAAAACGACCGTTAATGATTATCTATCTTAACATATCTCATCATATCAGTACGAGGCAGTGAAAATATAAAATCTACGGAGTCTTGATTTACTAACACAAAATACACGAGTACATACAAGATGACCGAATTAGTGACGTCTAACGGTAACATTTATTAAAGATGCCCATCATTGCGGAACATCGAAATCACGTTATGTGTGTTCCATGATTATCAGTAGTTCATAGGAGACAATCATTTTACCTTTAGACCTCACTTCTCGGTCACCCTGTATAGCGAAAAGCTCTTTCGGCCACTTGATAAGGTGGTATTCCGTATTGGTACACACATTTGTGATATTGTTTTGTAAAATATAATAAACAACAATACGACGACGGTAGTAGTTCCAATTGTGACCACACGCTGAAAGACCCTTGTACTGCTATGTTAACGCTATCTTTTTTAAAAGAGACAGTGTCCTCTGAGTTTGTTTTGCCTGTTTCTTCTCAGAGCACTGCTCAGGTACGAAACACCGGGCCCATTTAGGTTTAAAACATAACCTCATGTAACAGTATTAGTGTTTTTTAAAAACAATGCACAGAAATAACTATGATTTACGTAACATATTTACGTGTTTTATTGCAGCGAATCTGGGGCCTTACAACTGATGACACCTTTTTAAGCAGCCATACACTTAAACATATAGTTAGTATAGAAAGTACGCAAATCCATGTTTTGGTTCTTTAAATCTTTATGTACTTTATGTAGTTTGCATCGTTTGTGTTGTACTGGTGCGGGTTACCGGCGGGTGTTGACGGTTCGCTGTACCGACGACATGCCGTCCACGAACCGTGTCCGGAACAGCACGTTTGCGTTGTTGAACATCCCGTCTTTTAGTGACACGATTATGAACTGCAACAAAAATTGAGTTCACTATGACGACGAGAACATATTAGGAAAATGTATACAAATAAATAAAACTGAAGAGGTGCGATTCCAGCTTTTGAAAGACTTTATTTAAAGGAGTTGTTTTAAGTAGCCCGATATGATCTGACGTCACAAAGGGCAATGTCTAGTTGGGTGGCGCCACGCACGGGAGTACGGGAGTAAGGGAATAGGGGAGTACGGGAGTAGGGGAGTACGGGAGTACGGGAGTAGGGGAGTACGGGAGTACAGGATTACGGGAGTAGGGAAGTACGGGAGTACGAGCGCAGGACGTCGGGTGGTAACGAGACGACGCGCGAGGCAGCAGACCGTTACAGTGTCGACATTCTGTTGTTTTGTAGTGATTGTCTATGCACGGCATGCCTACAGTAGTAAGTTACTGTAGTCTGGTGTCGTGGTACTGTACTGTACTGTAGTGGTACCTGCGAGTGTCGGAAGTGTTCGCGCAGCATGTGGCCGATGTTCTGCGTGTGGCTGAGGTCCAGCGCCGCGTCCACCTCGTCCAGTATGTAGAGCGGCGCGGGCGAGAACAGCAGCATGGCCAGCACCAGCGACAGCGCCACCAGCGACCGCTGTCCGCCCGACAGCTCGCCCAGCGACTCCTTCCATGTGTTGTTGAAGCCCACGCGGACCTGCACGTACAATAATAAAATAAATTAAATACTGTTTACATTCACTAAACGCAAATTTGGTTTGTGTCTTAGTCCATTGTTGTCGATGTAATGCATATTTCAATTATTTTTTGGAAGGCAGCCAGCTCCTTTGAATTGTTCTGCGCCCTGCCCTGGGCGCGAACAAGGCGGTCGCGGGCCCGAGTACGGTCTCGTACGCGGCGGCTGCTGCATCCGGACGGGGAGCGTCCAGCCGGCCCTCCGGCCCTCCCGTCCTCCGTGAAGCCGACCAAACAGACGGTGGGGCCGGCCAAACAGGCGGCGACGACGGCTTAGATGGCAACTGTGCCGCTGCCAGTGCCAACGGCGAGTGGGCCAGCGCCAGCACCTGCGGCACCCCCAGCCCCATACACGTGGTCGGGGAAAGGCAAAGGGGGCGAAAGGTGGCCAAAAAGCCCCGTAAGCAGGAACGGCAGCGCCAGAATAGGGCGAAAAAGATCGCGGCTAGGCTTCGCGCCCCAAAGACCGCAGCTGTAGTGATAACACTACAGCCGGAGGCGGAGAAGAGGGGCGTGTCCTACCGCGACCTGCTGGCGAAGGCAAAATAATCTCGGTGAGTTCGGGATCACCGGGGGCCTCCGGCTTAAAGTCACCGCGACGGGAGCGCGCATGCTGGAGATCCCCGGAGAAACCAGCGGCTCAACCGCTGACGCTCTCGCTGAAAAGCTGAGAGCATCTCTGAACGCGGACGAGGCCCGAGTGTCCAGGCCCTAATAAGTCTTGTATAGCTAGTGTTAGGTCTGTTGGCGGGGTATACAAACTGCATACTAACGCGGTAGCTTTAAGTAGTGTAAATAAGGAATAAGGAGGTTTCAAAGGAGTCCTGGCACCATAGATTGGGTCATTTCTCTCTCCGTGTACCAATTAATTTGCTGACGATACTTGTCTAGTTGCTGCTCATAAAGATATACGTGAGGCACAGAGAGTGATGCAGGGTAACTTCGACCTCCTATGTAAGTGGGCTCACGACGTTGGTCTTGTTATTAATGCAAAAAAAACTAAACTTCTGCATATACACTCACCTTACCTGACGTCGTCTTCAGTACCTTGTGTCGTCGCCCATGAGCATCTGTGTTTACACCGACCGATCACAGCGTGTAGTTGCCAGTCATTAGAGCTGGTGACTCATCACATGTATCTTGGTCTTATAATAGACAGTAATTTCCACTGGCGGCCGCACATTGATCACGTATGCAATAAGCTTAGATCTGTTCTATCAAAGTTATCGATACTTAAGTATAAACTTCCTTATAAAACGCTCAGAACATTGTACTTGGCACTAGTTGATTCCGATATTGACTACGGCCTAAGTAGCTACGGGCGCACATACAAAACTTACATCGAGGACATTTACAAGTTACAGTTACGTATTCTAAAAACCATTGTACCCAGAAGAATAAAACAAGAATTCCAAGATGATAACACGGGTTTCTTGATGTACTGTCAAATTGTAAATGTCTTTGACAAGGCACGAATACTCTTTGAACGAGAACTACCACAACCTAGGTTTAATACGAAAATACGAAAGGCTAAAGTCGTTACGTTGATTGTCATACCTACCCACATACAAAATGTAATAACGTCTATGGAACAAGGACGTGGGAATGCATGCTACCATCAATTATGAATGACTTACCGCTAGAAATCTGCAATGCAATAAATGTGAAAAATTGTTCGAAAGTACTGAAGAGATACTTTCTAGATTGTGGCACGGTCTAGGAAGTGTCTCTTTCAGTAATTTTTTATACTTTATAATAATATTAATACTTTCCTAAATAATTTCCTAAACTATATTTGCGGTGCGCGTGCGGTCCGTGTGTGTGGTATGAGGATGGCGCGCGCTCCCCCGCCCTCGCGCGCCCCGCTTCGAGGTGAGGGGTGTCCGGGGGGGGCACCGTATGCCTCACCTGCGCCCGAATCTCGCGCGTCCTACCTATTAATTACTACATAATAGTATATTTTATAACGAGGGACTAAACGAAGCCATTATATACCCGAGGTGGTTTGACTCCCGAGCTTGCGAGGGAGGCAACGAAAGCGAGGGTATATTAGATTGGCGTTTAGTCTCGAGGTGCAAACTGTACTTTTCACTTCGAGTGCGAGAAAAATAGTCATTTAAAACCGAAAAAATTTACACTCGACTAAACTTCTGAACTGAGCAGTCAGATTTTGTGCACGACACAGGAATAACCTAGGTACATAAGTGTTCAATAATAAGTGTTTAGCAATAAGATAGTGTTTGTATATAACTTGAAATAAATCATATTTTTTCTTTGCGTTTAATTACCTAGTCCGTAGACCTATAAGAGTCAAAACTGTGTCAAAATGTGTATTTATTTTTTCCCTATAAGAATATAAGTCTAATTAGTCAACTAAGTCATAGGACTAATTAGTAATCTCATAATTAGAATATTGTAAGTTAATGATTGTACATCCCAGCCACTAGAGGCGCCACTTGTACCATCGGCAATAAAAGCTTAAGTACTAGAACACGTTACTGTAACGAGAGCCGTTTTTATAAAATTGATTATTTTTATGTGTAAAATTAAGATTATAAGACTGAAACTTATGTAATAAATAGAGTTAAGCAATATTTATGTGTAGAATAGTAAATAAACATTGTAAGGGGTGTCCTACCACATGAAAATGCATGAGTTTAGGTTTCCCATACAAAAAAGCACCTGCGCTCTGATTGGTCAGGGGGCGTGGCGATTAGTGCCGTGTGCAAAATATGGCCTATAAAAAAGGCGCATTTTCGGTGGTCGGGCATTCCAAAAATCAGCATTGTACGAAGAACATCAATAAAGAAGCAGTATGAAAAACAACGCATTTAATTAGAAAAAGGAATCCCGGTGCCCTCCCCCGCTTACACTCTTCTGCCTACACCCTGCAAACAAGGGATCTTCAGCCCCACAAATAATCTCCTAGTCGACGATTCACGCCCGCCATCAGCGACACGTCGCAGAACCAGGCTCAACTGTGCGGTCCTGAACAGATTTTCTTCTATCAGGTCAGTCACAGATTAACAATTTAAAACACAACACAAACTCTCAACATGCTCGCAATGAAGATGATCCACACTCCATAGATAATAATAGTACCTACTATTTGACATATCGTATTTTTATTGACATTCGTTTTTGTAAATTATTATTTATTTTATTTAATAATTGTGAATGTGAGGACCATGTGGGTCGCATTTTGTTTTTTTTTCCCACGACTGTCTGGCAGTTTGAGTACTATAAGCGACCTACCCAAATGTCCTTTCTTTCGTATTGTTCGTCGTTTCGTTGAGCTCCTTGAGTTATAAGTCGAGCTACACGATAACTGACAAATGCTTGCACTGACTGGACAGGTCCACTCAAATCTGTGTGGTTCTTTCTTCAAAAGACCATCTCAGACACTAATCTGCATAGTCCTCATGTGAATTAAGCAAGATTGTCTGGACTTCAAAAGAGACTATGACCTCTGAGTTTGTTTCGGCTGTTTCTTCTCAGAGTAGTCAGGTACGAAACACCGGCCCCATCTAGTTTAAAAAAAAAATGACGTGTAAAAGTGTTTGAGAAAACCTACTTGCTGAATAAATATCATTTATCATTACTGCAGCGGCTAGCAACAGAGGCATTCCACATACTTTTTCAAAATCAACGATACACACGGACAACCATAAATTTTCCCGCGTTGAAGGGTTCATTTGTTTTTTTTTTTCAATATACCGCTTTCTATTTGCAAGCCAATTCGAAATTTAAATAAAACCTTGGACAAGTTACTCTTTTGTGACCATGTTTCAGAGTAAAAGATCGTTCCATTTTTAAATTAGTTTTTACTCCCTTGGGAATAAACGGTCACTTTAATCCCGCTTCATAGGGCTATAGTGGCGTACTTTAAGAGCATGAGAAGTGAAATAGTAATTAATTTCATGTTGTGGCACCGAGTGGCCGTGTCTGGCATACCACTGGTAAACCCACGATGGTTTGTGTGGTATGTAAGTGATGTATGATAAATGTAAATAATGTTTTTGAATAATAAAAAAATAATAAAAATTGAGTTATGACAGCTTAAAGTCACTGTCACACGTTATTGATTTTCAGAAAAGTATGGTGAAGATTATTTTGAGACGTTTTCACCAATAGTACGGTACAGTTCGTTGCGACTGTTGTTGGCGATATCCGTAGAGACGGCGTTCCTAAATGGTAATTTAGATGAGGAAATTTTTATGTTTCAACCGGAGGGGTTTATTTCACACGGTGGAGAAAATAAAGTCCACAGATTGAGTAAGGCAGTCTATGGACTGAAACAAGCTTCACGAGCTTGGTATCAGAGAGTGAAAGACGTGCTTGTGCTGACAGATTTTGTTCAATGCCAACACGAACAATGTATCTTTTACAAGCGAAATGGTAAGTCAGTTGTTTACATTGCCTTGTACGTTACGATTTCATTGTGTGTTACAATGATGCGCGCATGGCTGAAGAGCTGAAAGAGAGTTTGCGGAAACCGTTTAAGATAAAAGACTTAGGTGCGGTGCGGCATGTTCTCGGGGTCACGTAGAGCGTGACAGAGCGAACAAAACAGCGGTATGTTGAACGCTTGCTTGACAGTTTCGGTATGTCTGAATGCAAACCAGTCCAGACTCCTTTGGACCCAAATATTAAGTTTACTGATACGAGTGTGATTGGCGAAGGTAATTTTCCTTAAAGGGAATTGATAGGTTCTCTCATGTATGCAGTTTCGTACTTAAGCCAGTTTAATACGTGTCATACTATGGAACACTGGAGGGCTGCAAAACGTGTATTGTGGTATCTTAAAGAAACTCATAACGTTAGTCTTGTGTTTAGTAGGTCGGGTCATGTTAAAGTTGAGGGGTTTGTAAATGCGGACTGGGGCGGTGACGTCATCATCATCATCATCATTAGGCTATAATGTTTCCACTGCTGGGACACGACCTCCTCTCAATGAGAGGGAATTGTGCTATAATCTACCACGCTGGTACAGTGCGGATTGGTAGATGTCACATTGTCTTCGAATTTTTGGTTCTAGGACATGCCGGTTTCCTCACGATGTTTTCCTTCACCGTTTTGAGAGCAGTGGTGATGAAAATAAATTACACAAACGGTGACGTACGTGACCGAAAATTATTTTCGGGGTTTGTTTTTAAATATGGGGGAAACACTATCTCCTGGGAATGCAGAAAATAGACATGTGTTAGTTTATCAAGTATTGAGGCTGAGTACTTTGCTCTTAGTGAGGTTGCTAAGGAGTTATGTTGTCTTAGGGACTTGGTTAATAAATAAATAAATAATGATAAATTGCAGTCTGCTCAGAATTTGTGTCAATTCAGTGTTTCATAGGAAGACTAAATACGTAGATATCAGGTACCACTATGTTCGGGATGCTGGTAATAATCATGTAATCAACTTGAATTATTTGTCTACTTAGGAAATGGTGGCTGATGTATTAACTAAATTTTTGTGTGCTCCTAAATATAAGTTCTGTGTTGTGAATTTGGGCTTAGGTTTTTCTTAAGCCAGTCGCGCCAGCTGTGATGACTGAGTTCATACAGTGATCGAGGGGAAGTGTTGAATGTAACCTTTGTTGAGCAGTCACTGTTTGATTATATACTACTGTCGTAGTGGTTTTGAAAATAGAGTGACTTTTCTTTTTATTGGTCAACATGAGTGATTCATGGGTGCGCTGTGTATTTTATAAATAGGTTTTATTGAACAATATGTTGTGTACAGGTTCGTTGTGTTTAATATCATCCACGACTAAACCCTGTAATACTGTCCAGCATGTGCGGCGGCTCGCACCGGCAGGCGCGGGGGACAACATCACCGTCGCAACCGCCGCAACCGCTGTGCGGGGGCCGGGGGGAGGAGGCCCGAACTACTGCGCCTGTACTCAGGATCTGTTGCTACGGACCGTGGTTCAATCCATGGTCCGGTAAGAGACGGAATGGGAAGCCGTCGCCTCCGCGCTGCGAAGCAGTCATGCTAGCGAAGGAGGTGGCGGAACGAGAGAGGGAGAGATCCTCTCTTCCCGGCCGCCGCGGGAGACGCACCGGACGTGCCCACGCCATGCCATGCCGGTAGCCACCACGTGGTGGCTACCGGCCACCGTAGACGCGGGCCTGTGGACGGTTGGCTATGGGCTAGCTAGCCGTCCGTCCGATTTCACTTCAGTCATCTACCGATAAATAATGCGTTAAATTGTAAACTTTTGAAAGATTGTCAAACAAACGTACTGCATGTTCGGTTGACAATCTTTCGAGAGTTTACAATGTCGCTAGATAAAATAGACATATAACAGATGTCGGGCGCTACCTCGAGTCCGTCCAGCACGGTGTGCCCGGGCGGCGGCCGCAGCTGTGCCTGCGCGCCGGGCAGCAGAGCGGAGAAGATGGAGCCGAAGTCGCGGTTGACCTGCTCGCACGCCGTCACCAGCGTCCTCTTCTTCTTCTCGTCCAGCTCCGCCATCACCTGCACCAACTTGGCGCGGTCCGCTTCCACTATCTGCTTCTTGCGCATCACGTCTTGATACTGTAACAGACGCATGAATTACATAAATATTGTAACATAAGTAAGCGGTATCCTTGCTCCAGGGTAGCCCAATTTTTTACGTTTTTTTTTGCAATTTGCAGGCCAGTACTAGGTTGTATGTTGATGAAAATATTGTTCGCGACTGGAAGACGCAATATGTAGTTAGAAAATTATAATCATCAAAATCATCAATACCACCTTATAGGACTTGGAACGACTTTTTCAAGGTCAAAGACATTTGTCGTTACCAACTTGTCCTTCCTCTCCTTGAGCTGGGCCAGCCTGGCTCCACCACGTTATGTTCATACCTGTTCCTCCTCCTTGCCCAGCAGCGTGTGTGCCCGAGCGTTGAGTCCTCGCGCCAGCTTGTCTTTCCTCTCCTTGAGCTGGGCCAGCCTGGCTCCGGCCACATTGGCCTCTCTGAAGTCATACACGCCGCCCGCACCGCCAAAGTACTGGCGGTCTGTCGCTATCCATGGGTTCTCGTCTTCCATTGATATGATCTGGTGAAATTATAATCGGTGTTAAAGAGAAATGGATATGCTTTAGAAAAACTTGTAACTGGTAATAAATCAATAATTATCTGTGGTGACTTCAATGTTAATATCTTAGAGAATAATGTCAATAGCAGTCGATTTTTAAGTCTTTTTAAATCATTTAATTTGTCAAACGTTTTTTCAGAACCAACCCGAATTACTACAAATACTGCTACATGTATTGATAATGTTTTTTGTTGCTGCGACTACTTAGATAAATCTATCGTAAATTATCTTCCTTCAGATCATAGCGGGCAGACAGTTGCTTCCGCGTACATTAAACAATTACAAAGAATTCAGATTCAAACCAGACAAATAACACCCAGCAATTTAGAAAAGTTCAATAATAATTTAAGTAGCAAGCTTAATATACCAGGCCATATTAGAAACAATGTAAATGAATTGTATGAAGAATTCTTTTCGGTAGTGCACACTGAGTTCAATAACACTTTAAAAATGAAAACTAAAACTATTGGCCCAAAGTTTATTTTCAGTGACTGGGCAACACAGGGTATTAGGAAAAGTAGGGAACGATTGTTTGAGCTGTACGGCCTTAAGCCTTATATCAAAACAGAATCTTTTAATAAATATGTTGCTACTTACTCGAAAATTTTTAAAACCACTTGCAAGGTAGCCAAATCATTATACATTAGCAAAAAGAAAATCAGCCGAAAATAAAATAAAGACGGTTTGGAAAATAATCAACAGCGAAACAAATAGAAATAAAAAACAGAGTAATGACTTCACACTAGAGACCTCACGTGGCCTTGTTAGATCCAACAGTGAAGTTGCTCATGAATTTGTAAATTTCTTTACCAGTATCCCAATTAAAACTACAGAAACCTTAAACTCCTGTCCCTTGGTCTCTATTGACTTACTGAAAGCAAACGTTTCAGCCTGTCCAAATGAATTTAAATTCCAGCATATAAACCCCATAACAGTCTTAAAAGCTTTTAAGCAAATCAAGATCAAATTAACTGAAGATCTATGGGGTTTGTCTATCAAAGCTTGTACCTCAATTATTGAGACCGTAGCTCCGTATTTAGCCTTAATATTTAATTTGTGCGTGGATCAAGGGGTCTTTCCGGATCTGATGAAGTTTAGTAAAGTAATAAAGTTTGCAGTACCCATTTGGAACCCTTTATACATAAAATATATTGAAAGATTAGAGCTAGTGCAACGTAAATACCTTCGTGCTATGAATTTGAGATGTTATCGGAAAAAAATGTCATACCACTTACTTCTTGAAAAGTACAATCTTTTGACCTTAAAGTCTAGACGGAAACTTCTGGAAGTTATGACTCTCTACAATGTGTGCCGTAATCATTTTGACTGTCCGGACTTAGTAAGGAGTCTGTGTTACCTGGTTCCTCGAACAGTTCATGTACGTGAGATTCGCACTCGACGTCTATTTGCTACTAACCTCTGTAAATCCAACGCTGGCTCGCGTTCACCACTACATCGGTTGGTTGAAACGTACAACAATGAATTTCATTCAATCGACATTCTTTTTTTAACTAAAAATGCTTTTAGGAAGCAAATCCAAGCAACCCTAAAGGACCAGCAACTTGCTAACGTATAATTTAGATATAGGTAAACTACTAACTACTATCGTAATGTTAAATATGCACACAATTATTATTATTATTTTTTTTTGTTTCTCTTTTTTTTCTTTTATGTGTATAAAATAAAGTACATTTAAAATCTAATTTAAAATCTCTCTCATCTTAATTTATGTATTGTTCTTGTGTTGTAATTAGCTAGTTTAAAAAAAAAAATACTTTAAATTGTAATCTGTGGAGAACGATGTGGGTAGCATAATTGTTTTAAAATGTAATTGTTAAGATATTTTTTTAACGAATTCTTATTGTGCTACTGTTTGTTTTTCCTTAAATAAATAAAATAAAATAAATAAAAATAAAATACCGCTTTTTAAATCCGGGGACAGTAAAGACACGAATAACTATAGGCCCGTATCCGTGTTGCCAGTTTTCAGCAAGGTGTTTGAAAAGATAATGCTCAATCAAATGCTTCACCATTTTAACACCAATAAAATATTACACGATCAACAGTATGGTTTCACCAAAGGACGTTGTACAACTGACGCCGGTGTCACTTTATTAAAACACATATTTACTGCGTGGGAAGAGGCACATGATGCCATAGGAATATTCTGTGACCTTTCGAAGGCATTTGATTGCGTAAATCATGAAACCTTAATCTTGAAACTTGAGCATTACGGTTTAGGTAAACTTGCGCTCAGTTTAGTTAAATCGTATTTGAGTGATAGACAGCAGCAGGTACAAATAAATGGTGTCAATGGTTTTAAAAGTAGAAATGGGTGTACCACAAGGTTCGATATTGGGTCCCTTCCTCTTTTTGGTTTATATTAATGACTTACCCCACTTATTTAACAATCGCCCGTAAATGGTGTTGTTTGCAGACGATACTTCTTTAATATTTAGAATAAACAGACGTGCCACTAATTTTGACGACGTAAATAACGCCCTACTGCAGGTTCATAATTGGTTTACTGTAAATAATTTAGTTCTAAATGGGAAAAAAACTAAATGCATCAGATTTGCTCTTCCAAATGTCAAAAGTAGTGATTGTGACATAGTATTAAATCAAGAGAAACTAGAATTTGTCGATAAAACGATTTTCTTGGGAATCGCGCTCGATTCAAGGCTACAATGGGGCCCTCATTTAACATCTCTTGCAGGACGCCTAAGCTCAGCAGCATATGCTGTTAGAAAAATCCGTCAATTTACCGATGTTGATACCGCGAGGATAGTTTATTTTAGTTATTTTCATAGTATTATGTCATACGGTATTTTACTATGGGGACGGGCTGCAGACATCGAGTCTATATTAGTCAAGCATATTATAAGTTGGGGGATTACATTGATGATAAAAATGCTTGGCTCAATGCCGTTCCTGCTCCACAACCATAGGCGCAAACTAATTGATTCCCAGTCAAGTTATTGTGGAAGCTGCAGAAGATTGTAAAAATATCCTTGCATTGTATAGATTCCATCTCATAATATTATATAATTGCATACCACATGTGTGAGTTCTGTGTATTATAAAGCCACCATTTTACATTTAGTTATCTCTTTTTTTTTTGACTTGAATATGCCCTGGCGGCTGAGAGAATGTCATGCTCACTCAAATGTCTCGGTGATGGTGGCGGGTGTGTCGGGTCATTTAATTCCCTTCAATATGGTCGAGTTGAATGATGCTGATACATGCGTCATGTTCGTGAACGGGCGCTGTCAATTGAGACTGGTCAACTCTCAGCTGCCACGGTTAATTTTAATTTTTTAAGTTGATTTAATCTTTTCTCTGGACGCTCTTAATGTGCACGTCTTTCTACATCGTTCTCACATAAATGTATAATCACAACATGAATGATGTAACCAAGATTTTGTAACAATATTTTGATTGAAAAGAGTGTCCATGGAGTTTCTTGCCCGTTCTTCTCCATAGAGATCTACGCTAGGGAATGGGCAACTACAGTACTTTCTCAAGTTATTATGCCTTGTGACTGTGACTGTAGCTTTGATTTAGTTTTGTATTTTTGACATTCAAAAGTGCCGTAATGGTCTAATTGAAATAAATGATTTGAGTTTGAGTTTGAGTTTGAGTTAGTAGTGAACTATAGAGTTTACAAAAGGAAAAAAAATATATTGAATTGCGAAAATGAATGTTGGTATCCAATCGCTCAGTAGCGCGGACTATGAAGCACTGCCTACTACTGGGATGAGGCAGGCATACTGGCAGTGGTGATGTGTGAGCGTACCTTGGCCTGCAGCTCAGTGGCCTCGGTCTGCAGCTCCTTGATGGCGTAGTCGAGCTCCTTGATCTGCAGCTCGAGCTCGCCGCAGTTCTTGCGCAGCTGTTCCTTCTTCTGCGCGATGCGCGTTATTTCCGTGTTTCGCGTCGCTATCTCCGCCTTCTGGCGTTTGATGCGGGACTGCATCTCCTTAACGGCCTCCTAAAAAACAAAAAAAAATTGGTTTAACACTATAGACATACCAATTAGCCAAGTGTATGTAAACTCATTTTCGTTAGTGACATCTTAAATTTTTTATTACTTTATTATTGTTATCAGTGACCTCATAAACCATTCGTAACAGAAAAATGTAAAAATTGACAGCACTGCCATATCGACGTACATTAAAGGCCGCGTTAACTTACTTACGTTTAACTGTCAGTTAATAGGACGGGACGCTACGAGAGTATGCCTACCCTCGTAGCTATCGGTGTTTCTATAAACAAAGTTAGTCCTATCCTATCTGTGTCACCTACCTGTCACTTTATTCATAAAGAAAAAATAAACTTTTCTGTGAAGTTTTGTTTCTATCGACCGGTAAACAAAATGTCAAGCAGACAGAGATAGTAACCTACCGATACCTGTTGATAGGTTATTGTAAAAGGCTGTAAGAGGAAAGTGTAGTAACGTACGGTGGCAGCAGCATGTTCCTGCTTGGCTTGGTCCAGGCTCTCCTGCAGCTGGTCCGCAGCCGCCTTGGTCTCGGCCAGCTGCTGCTTGCTGGTGCTCACGGCGTTTTGTAGTTCTGACACCTCGAGCTTTAACGTCTCTAGTTCCTGCTCCCGCTGCTTCCACGAGCTGCCGTGCACTTCCGCGTCTTTCTTAGCTTTCTTCAACGCTTCTTCAGCCTTTTTGAACTCTCTGGTAACAAATTTGTAAGTTATTAATAGTCAGTCAGGCTAATTATTTTGTAAGTAATAGAATAGATTGTTTGAGCATGTATTACTGCAGAAGTAGTGATCATTACAACAACCTCATGAGACAAACTCGTTTTCGTTTCCTCTCAAGTAAAAGGCGAAAATAAAGAAATACTTGGATAGACCTGTCGCACTGTATGGATCAGAATGCTGGGCTGTGAAGAAGATAGCATGTAGCGGAGATGAGAATGTTGAGAGAGAACTAACCTCTCCCGATGCCCCTTGAGGTCCCGTAGCTTGTCCTCCAGGTCGCGGGCGCGCGCCGCGGTGTGCTGCTGCGTCAGCTGGTCGCGCTGCACGCCCGCCGCCAGCTCCGCCACCTACACCAATATGTTGAGAGAGAACTAACCTCTCCCGATGCCCCTTGAGGTCCCGTAGCTTGTCCTCCAGGTCGCGGGCGCGCGCCGCGGTGTGCTGCTGCGTCAGCTGGTCGCGCTGCACGCCCGCCGCCAGCTCCGCCACCTACACCAATATGTTGAGAGAGAACTAACCTCTCCCGATGCCCCTTGAGGTCCCGTAGCTTGTCCTCCAGGTCGCGGGCGCGCGCCGCGGTGTGCTGCTGCGTCAGCTGGTCGCGCTGCACGCCCGCCGCCAGCTCCGCCACCTACACCAATATGTTGAGAGAGAACTAACCTCTCCCGATGCCCCTTGAGGTCCCGTAGCTTGTCCTCCAGGTCGCGGGCGCGCGCCGCGGTGTGCTGCTGCGTCAGCTGGTCGCGCTGCACGCCCGCCGCCAGCTCCGCCACCTACACCAATATGTTGAGAGAGAACTAACCTCTCCCGATGCCCCTTGAGGTCCCGTAGCTTGTCCTCCAGGTCGCGGGCGCGCGCCGCGGTGTGCTGCTGCGTCAGCTGGTCGCGCTGCACGCCCGCCGCCAGCTCCGCCACCTACACCAATATGTTGAGAGAGAACTAACCTCTCCCGATGCCCCTTGAGGTCCCGTAGCTTGTCCTCCAGGTCGCGGGCGCGCGCCGCGGTGTGCTGCTGCGTCAGCTGGTCGCGCTGCACGCCCGCCGCCAGCTCCGCCACCTACACCAATATGTTGAGAGAGAACTAACCTCTCCCGATGCCCCTTGAGGTCCCGTAGCTTGTCCTCCAGGTCGCGGGCGCGCGCCGCGGTGTGCTGCTGCGTCAGCTGGTCGCGCTGCACGCCCGCCGCCAGCTCCGCCACCTACACCAATATGTTGAGAGAGAACTAACCTCTCCCGATGCCCCTTGAGGTCCCGTAGCTTGTCCTCCAGGTCGCGGGCGCGCGCCGCGGTGTGCTGCTGCGTCAGCTGGTCGCGCTGCACGCCCGCCGCCAGCTCCGCCACCTACACCAATATGTTGAGAGAGAACTAACCTCTCCCGATGCCCCTTGAGGTCCCGTAGCTTGTCCTCCAGGTCGCGGGCGCGCGCCGCGGTGTGCTGCTGCGTCAGCTGGTCGCGCTGCACGCCCGCCGCCAGCTCCGCCACCTACACCAATATGTTGAGAGAGAACTAACCTCTCCCGATGCCCCTTGAGGTCCCGTAGCTTGTCCTCCAGGTCGCGGGCGCGCGCCGCGGTGTGCTGCTGCGTCAGCTGGTCGCGCTGCACGCCCGCCGCCAGCTCCGCCACCTACACCAATATGTTGAGAGAGAACTAACCTCTCCCGATGCCCCTTGAGGTCCCGTAGCTTGTCCTCCAGGTCGCGGGCGCGCGCCGCGGTGTGCTGCTGCGTCAGCTGGTCGCGCTGCACGCCCGCCGCCAGCTCCGCCACCTACACCAATATGTTGAGAGAGAACTAACCTCTCCCGATGCCCCTTGAGGTCCCGTAGCTTGTCCTCCAGGTCGCGGGCGCGCGCCGCGGTGTGCTGCTGCGTCAGCTGGTCGCGCTGCACGCCCGCCGCCAGCTCCGCCACCTACACCAATATGTTGAGAGAGAACTAACCTCTCCCGATGCCCCTTGAGGTCCCGTAGCTTGTCCTCCAGGTCGCGGGCGCGCGCCGCGGTGTGCTGCTGCGTCAGCTGGTCGCGCTGCACGCCCGCCGCCAGCTCCGCCACCTACACCAATATGTTGAGAGAGAACTAACCTCTCCCGATGCCCCTTGAGGTCCCGTAGCTTGTCCTCCAGGTCGCGGGCGCGCGCCGCGGTGTGCTGCTGCGTCAGCTGGTCGCGCTGCACGCCCGCCGCCAGCTCCGCCACCTACACCAATATGTTGAGAGAGAACTAACCTCTCCCGATGCCCCTTGAGGTCCCGTAGCTTGTCCTCCAGGTCGCGGGCGCGCGCCGCGGTGTGCTGCTGCGTCAGCTGGTCGCGCTGCACGCCCGCCGCCAGCTCCGCCACCTACACCAATATGTTGAGAGAGAACTAACCTCTCCCGATGCCCCTTGAGGTCCCGTAGCTTGTCCTCCAGGTCGCGGGCGCGCGCCGCGGTGTGCTGCTGCGTCAGCTGGTCGCGCTGCACGCCCGCCGCCAGCTCCGCCACCTACACCAATATGTTGAGAGAGAACTAACCTCTCCCGATGCCCCTTGAGGTCCCGTAGCTTGTCCTCCAGGTCGCGGGCGCGCGCCGCGGTGTGCTGCTGCGTCAGCTGGTCGCGCTGCACGCCCGCCGCCAGCTCCGCCACCTACACCAATATGTTGAGAGAGAACTAACCTCTCCCGATGCCCCTTGAGGTCCCGTAGCTTGTCCTCCAGGTCGCGGGCGCGCGCCGCGGTGTGCTGCTGCGTCAGCTGGTCGCGCTGCACGCCCGCCGCCAGCTCCGCCACCTACACCAATATGTTGAGAGAGAACTAACCTCTCCCGATGCCCCTTGAGGTCCCGTAGCTTGTCCTCCAGGTCGCGGGCGCGCGCCGCGGTGTGCTGCTGCGTCAGCTGGTCGCGCTGCACGCCCGCCGCCAGCTCCGCCACCTACACCAATATGTTGAGAGAGAACTAACCTCTCCCGATGCCCCTTGAGGTCCCGTAGCTTGTCCTCCAGGTCGCGGGCGCGCGCCGCGGTGTGCTGCTGCGTCAGCTGGTCGCGCTGCACGCCCGCCGCCAGCTCCGCCACCTACACCAATATGTTGAGAGAGAACTAACCTCTCCCGATGCCCCTTGAGGTCCCGTAGCTTGTCCTCCAGGTCGCGGGCGCGCGCCGCGGTGTGCTGCTGCGTCAGCTGGTCGCGCTGCACGCCCGCCGCCAGCTCCGCCACCTACACCAATATGTTGAGAGAGAACTAACCTCTCCCGATGCCCCTTGAGGTCCCGTAGCTTGTCCTCCAGGTCGCGGGCGCGCGCCGCGGTGTGCTGCTGCGTCAGCTGGTCGCGCTGCACGCCCGCCGCCAGCTCCGCCACCTACACCAATATGTTGAGAGAGAACTAACCTCTCCCGATGCCCCTTGAGGTCCCGTAGCTTGTCCTCCAGGTCGCGGGCGCGCGCCGCGGTGTGCTGCTGCGTCAGCTGGTCGCGCTGCACGCCCGCCGCCAGCTCCGCCACCTACACCAATATGTTGAGAGAGAACTAACCTCTCCCGATGCCCCTTGAGGTCCCGTAGCTTGTCCTCCAGGTCGCGGGCGCGCGCCGCGGTGTGCTGCTGCGTCAGCTGGTCGCGCTGCACGCCCGCCGCCAGCTCCGCCACCTACACCAATATGTTGAGAGAGAACTAACCTCTCCCGATGCCCCTTGAGGTCCCGTAGCTTGTCCTCCAGGTCGCGGGCGCGCGCCGCGGTGTGCTGCTGCGTCAGCTGGTCGCGCTGCACGCCCGCCGCCAGCTCCGCCACCTACACCAATATGTTGAGAGAGAACTAACCTCTCCCGATGCCCCTTGAGGTCCCGTAGCTTGTCCTCCAGGTCGCGGGCGCGCGCCGCGGTGTGCTGCTGCGTCAGCTGGTCGCGCTGCACGCCCGCCGCCAGCTCCGCCACCTACACCAATATGTTGAGAGAGAACTAACCTCTCCCGATGCCCCTTGAGGTCCCGTAGCTTGTCCTCCAGGTCGCGGGCGCGCGCCGCGGTGTGCTGCTGCGTCAGCTGGTCGCGCTGCACGCCCGCCGCCAGCTCCGCCACCTACACCAATATGTTGAGAGAGAACTAACCTCTCCCGATGCCCCTTGAGGTCCCGTAGCTTGTCCTCCAGGTCGCGGGCGCGCGCCGCGGTGTGCTGCTGCGTCAGCTGGTCGCGCTGCACGCCCGCCGCCAGCTCCGCCACCTACACCAATATGTTGAGAGAGAACTAACCTCTCCCGATGCCCCTTGAGGTCCCGTAGCTTGTCCTCCAGGTCGCGGGCGCGCGCCGCGGTGTGCTGCTGCGTCAGCTGGTCGCGCTGCACGCCCGCCGCCAGCTCCGCCACCTACACCAATATGTTGAGAGAGAACTAACCTCTCCCGATGCCCCTTGAGGTCCCGTAGCTTGTCCTCCAGGTCGCGGGCGCGCGCCGCGGTGTGCTGCTGCGTCAGCTGGTCGCGCTGCACGCCCGCCGCCAGCTCCGCCACCTACACCAATATGTTGAGAGAGAACTAACCTCTCCCGATGCCCCTTGAGGTCCCGTAGCTTGTCCTCCAGGTCGCGGGCGCGCGCCGCGGTGTGCTGCTGCGTCAGCTGGTCGCGCTGCACGCCCGCCGCCAGCTCCGCCACCTACACCAATATGTTGAGAGAGAACTAACCTCTCCCGATGCCCCTTGAGGTCCCGTAGCTTGTCCTCCAGGTCGCGGGCGCGCGCCGCGGTGTGCTGCTGCGTCAGCTGGTCGCGCTGCACGCCCGCCGCCAGCTCCGCCACCTACACCAATATGTTGAGAGAGAACTAACCTCTCCCGATGCCCCTTGAGGTCCCGTAGCTTGTCCTCCAGGTCGCGGGCGCGCGCCGCGGTGTGCTGCTGCGTCAGCTGGTCGCGCTGCACGCCCGCCGCCAGCTCCGCCACCTACACCAATATGTTGAGAGAGAACTAACCTCTCCCGATGCCCCTTGAGGTCCCGTAGCTTGTCCTCCAGGTCGCGGGCGCGCGCCGCGGTGTGCTGCTGCGTCAGCTGGTCGCGCTGCACGCCCGCCGCCAGCTCCGCCACCTACACCATAATGTTCTGCTTACAACACCGACTGTTAACTGTTACCACGACGAAGACACTGCTTTCTAAACTTTTTTCTGGGATGACACCAGATTCAATCGATCCACGTATTTTATTTCTTCTATTCTATTTTTTGCTTCTGGAATTGAGCACAAGGCGTAAACGCGCCATCACTTGACATTTAATATCTTTAGATCGATGATGATTGTTATGTTATGTCGGAGAGGAGATATTCTCAAAAAACTCTTTTTAGGCGCCATCTTGCAAATATGGCGGCGTAACCGGCAAAAATATGAGGTGGCAAAATGGAAAGAGCACATGGAATCTTAAAATCGGCCCTTTTCTAAAAATGTCGGAAAGCTCCCCAGGTAGCCTCTCATCGTGCTTGTGGACGGCTAGCTATAGACTAGCTCGCCGTCCGTTCGTCTTATGATGACAGGCCGTGTCGACAGCGCATTTGTGTTCTTGGCGCGCCTCAAAGAGATGTCAACATAAAGAAAGGGGTCCGACCCCTTTCTTTATCACAAGGGCCGAAGCCTGCCGGGGTTGCGGGACTGTTCGAAACTGATACCGCGGCCCCGGAACGTAAAGAGCGAGGAAGAAACATGGATGGGTTTTAGTCAGTCTGACACTCCCTCCCGCTCCAGAGTGGAAGGAGTCATTAAATTTGACGATTTCCCACCCGAAAAAAAAAGAAAGTAGCCTCTCATTTTAGAAACAATCGAGTATTAAAACGTACTTGTGCCCTCAGACTCTCGATCTCGGCGTGTGTCTGCGCGTGCGACGTGGTCGCCAGCCGCGCCTTCACCACGTTCAGCTCGTGAGACATTATCTCGAACCTGCCACACAACACGAAAGCGTCAACTTATCTTTCACTCCCATGTTACTTCTTCAGTCTTGGTTTCAGTCAAACTAGATTAAACATATTTCCTGCATTGCAACACAATAAACACGTTTCTAACAAAAGGTCGTTTCTTTTAAATATGGAGGCTTTTATGGCTAAATGTTAGATTTATGTTAGAATCTTAATTTTAGATTTTTTTTTATAATCAATCAACGCAAATATTAGTAGGAAAGGACTTACTTTTGCTGTGTAGTGGTGTACTTTTCCCCGGCGTGTTGCATTGACTGCAGTTCATTAGTGTACTGCGAGAGCTGCGCCTGCGCTGTTTTGAGATCTTGTTCTAACTGCTTGAGCTCTTGCAACTGGACCAGTATCGAGCCTCCCTGAAATTGATCATTTCATGAACTCGACACTTTTATTTATTTCGGGCCCTGTCGATTTCCGAACAACTTCTGGCGCCGCCGGAGAGCGTGCCGGACGGGTCGAACACGTCGCCGTCCAGCGTCACGCTGCGGCGCCGCACGCCCGGTTGGAACGTGACGCGCTTGGATATGGATAATATAATATAGGTGATGATGCAGTAGGTCGGTCCGCGCACCTTGATCCTGGCGCCGCCGGAGAGCGTGCCGGACGGGTCGAACACGTCGCCGTCCAGCGTCACGCTGCGGCGCCGCACGCCCGGGTGGAACGTGACGCGCTTGGATATGGATAATATAATATAGGTGATGATGCAGTAGGTCGGTCCGCGCACCTTGATCCTGGCGCCGCCGGAGAGCGTGCCGGACGGGTCGAACACGTCGCCGTCCAGCGTCACGCTGCGGCGCCGCACGCCCGGGTGGAACGTGACGCGCTTGGATATGGATAATATAATATAGGTGATGATGCAGTAGGTCGGTCCGCGCACCTTGATCCTGGCGCCGCCGGAGAGCGTGCCGGACGGGTCGAACACGTCGCCGTCCAGCGTCACGCTGCGGCGCCGCACGCCCGGGTGGAACGTGACGCGCTTGGATATGGATAATATAATATAGGTGATGATGCAGTAGGTCGGTCCGCGCACCTTGATCCTGGCGCCGCCGGAGAGCGTGCCGGACGGGTCGAACACGTCGCCGTCCAGCGTCACGCTGCGGCGCCGCACGCCCGGGTGGAACGTGACGCGCTTGGATATGGATAATATAATATAGGTGATGATGCAGTAGGTCGGTCCGCGCACCTTGATCCTGGCGCCGCCGGAGAGCGTGCCGGACGGGTCGAACACGTCGCCGTCCAGCGTCACGCTGCGGCGCCGCACGCCCGGGTGGAACGTGACGCGCTTGGATATGGATAATATAATATAGGTGATGATGCAGTAGGTCGGTCCGCGCACCTTGATCCTGGCGCCGCCGGAGAGCGTGCCGGACGGGTCGAACACGTCGCCGTCCAGCGTCACGCTGCGGCGCCGCACGCCCGGGTGGAACGTGACGCGCTTGGATATGGATAATATAATATAGGTGATGATGCAGTAGGTCGGTCCGCGCACCTTGATCCTGGCGCCGCCGGAGAGCGTGCCGGACGGGTCGAACACGTCGCCGTCCAGCGTCACGCTGCGGCGCCGCACGCCCGGGTGGAACGTGACGCGCTTGGATATGGATAATATAATATAGGTGATGATGCAGTAGGTCGGTCCGCGCACCTTGATCCTGGCGCCGCCGGAGAGCGTGCCGGACGGGTCGAACACGTCGCCGTCCAGCGTCACGCTGCGGCGCCGCACGCCCGGGTGGAACGTGACGCGCTTGGATATGGATAATATAATATAGGTGATGATGCAGTAGGTCGGTCCGCGCACCTTGATCCTGGCGCCGCCGGAGAGCGTGCCGGACGGGTCGAACACGTCGCCGTCCAGCGTCACGCTGCGGCGCCGCACGCCCGGGTGGAACGTGACGCGCTTGGATATGGATAATATAATATAGGTGATGATGCAGTAGGTCGGTCCGCGCACCTTGATCCTGGCGCCGCCGGAGAGCGTGCCGGACGGGTCGAACACGTCGCCGTCCAGCGTCACGCTGCGGCGCCGCACGCCCGGGTGGAACGTGACGCGCTTGGATATGGATAATATAATATAGGTGATGATGCAGTAGGTCGGTCCGCGCACCTTGATCCTGGCGCCGCCGGAGAGCGTGCCGGACGGGTCGAACACGTCGCCGTCCAGCGTCACGCTGCGGCGCCGCACGCCCGGGTGGAACGTGACGCGCTTGGATATGGATTGTTTTGTACCATGCGTGGTATCCGAACGCACCCGTCTTGACATTTCGAGCATCTGACAGCTTTTTTTTGACGTTTAGTACTTGTCGTGATTCATAGCGTGTTCACGTTGTATTTTGTTAATTGATTGAGATAATTACCGAATGTAAGAAAATCTCCTTTGTTTGCAAGATTTTTGGTTGTGAGTAATCGTTGATTAGACGAAACGCCCCTAATTGTGTATTAAACCGGGCTTATTTGTTGATTGTCCGCGCCGAATTTGAGGTTAGCTACCACGCGTGTGAAATTGAATAAAACATTAAAATTGTGAAAGTTGATGTGCATTGTGCAGTTGAACTATTATTGTGCTTCGTCCAGACGTGTTATACGCTGCTGGGGCAGCGTCTTTTGAGACATAGTCGGATCTGGTGAACCACTTGACTACACATAACTTTACACATACCCACACAGACATACAGTACCAGAGCCGGCTTGATCAAGGACTAGTCATCCCCTTCAGCCCACCGGCATCAGGTAAGTTACCACTTCATAAGGGCAATTTGATTTGTCTCCGCGAATCGCGGAAGGTTCGGTCATACCTTGCCCTGGGTTTGGACCGAACATTTTGGTAGCAGAGCGTGGTTAGTGAACAAGACAACCTACCTGTGCCTGATCGATTGGAAGTCTAGAACATTGAACTGATTTGTTGCCGTTGTCAGCCGGGCTCTCACATTTAATTAACATTAATTGCATTGGCACACATAAGTACCCCCTTTCTGTGTGCTGGTAATATAAGAGTATTGTGTTCAGTGTATTGGTAGATATATGTGTGCTGTGATAGTTTAATATTGTTGATTTATTGTTGTATTGTATTTGACTTGTTGAAATCATAATAAGGTTTGGTTGCAATGGCCTCACTGAAGGCTGTAAAGGAGGCGGCCGCTGGTTTGGTCTCGCAGCTAAGATGGTTCACCTCAGCTGCGGCCACAGTTGAGCGTGTGGACCTGGAAGAGGTCACGCTTGCTCGATTTGAGCAGTTGAACGAGAGAATCAGCGTTGTGGATGCCGGGTTCACCCGCTTCAACGAGCTCATCGGGGATGTGAGTTTGGAGCTGTTGGGCCAGGCAGCCCGTGACAAGGTCGCTGCAGATTATGACCAGATCTTGTCACTGGGGGATACCTTGACTCTGCGAGCCCGGGGAATTTTGAAGAGCCGGATGCCTGTCCAGGCCAAGCAGGAGGCCTCGGTTGCTACGGCCCCCGGCCTATTGAGTAGACTGCCCACTCTGGAGCTGCCACATTTTGATGGTCGCTTGGACCACTGGCTGGGCTTCCAGAACTTGTTCGACAGTTTGGTTGATGCGCGCTCGGATCTCAGACCTGCCCAAAAGTTGGCCTATTTGTTGTCAGTCCTGGAAGGTGAGGCCCGAGCCTTGGTGCAGCACTTGTCGGTGACGGATGCAGCCTACCCTACCGCTTTGGAGCTCCTCTCCCGGCGGTATCAGAACAAGCGCTGCCTGGCTGATGTGCACATCGGCCAGATTTTGGGCCTACCGGCCATTGCCAGCATGTCGGCGTTGCGCGCCGACCTATTGAACCCATTGGTCTCGGCGACCAACGCCTTGCGATGCTTGCAGTTGCCGGTGGACCAGTGGTCCTATCTGTTGGTGCACATCGTTCTGCGGTTGCTCCCCGCTGACTTGAGGTCCCGCTTTGAGCAGAGGTATGGTGGGGATAGTTCCACCCATCTTCCACCCTTTGACGACCTCCTCAAATTCTTGGAGGACGAGTGTCGCTTCATGGACAACACTTGTGGTGCAACGGGGTCGCGCCCATCACCTTCTAGGCCAAGAGACCAGGGACGGACTAGGGCCAAGGGGCCTGTTGATAGTCGCCCCGCCCCACGTTTTGCTGGCACCCGGAGTCGTCCTGATTGCGACTATTGTAAGGCCACGGGACATGATATGGCAAGATGCCCGGAGTTCTTGGACTTGCACGTGGCCTCCCGTCGCCGAATTGCCAACGCACGCCGCTTGTGCTTTTCTTGTTTGGGGGCTCATTTTCATCGGGACTGCCCCGAGCCCCGCCCGTGTAGAATTTGTAAAGGCGCTCACCTAGAGATTTTGTGCGCCAACGCGAACCGCTCTGGCAGACCAGCTTCTGATGGGGGTTCGCGCAGGGGAGGGTATGACGGCGACAAGCACCGGGCCTCTGGCACGCCGGTTGGGAACCGGGTAGAGGCCCGCAATTTTGATGACCAGTCTCCACCCCCCGCGCAAGCTGAACGGGAGCCGCGCGCGCGCCATTTGGCCTCCCCTCGCAGTGGTGATCGGGAGCCGCGCGCGCGCCATTTGACCTCCCCTCATAGGGACAATTGCACGGCGGCTGCTCGGCAACAATGGCCAGACCAGCACCGCTACCTTTCCCCTCCGCTGGCGGAACGCCCCCGGTTGGAGTCGCGCCCCCCGCCCTTCAGGCATCCGGTGGGATATGCCCTTCCGGCGATGGCGAGCGGCTCGGGGCACCGCGCGGACGAAGCATTTGAATGCTACCCTCGTCGTGAACGACGACAGCCTGGACGCGGCGATCGGTCGCCGCCCAGGCATCGCTAGGAAGTTGGCGCCTGCCCCGCTACAGGACCCCCCCAGATCGAGACGGTTTTGTTGCCAACGGCCTCGGTCAAGGTCTGGGGACCCTTGGGTGACTCGATTGTGGTCCGTGCCATTTTGGACACGGGAGCCCAGGGTTGCCTTTTGTCTTCTTGGTTAGCGGGACAGGTCGGCCTAAATGTGAACGACTTTTCAGGCAAGATTCAAGGAATTGGCGAAACGGCTGTCACCACTGTTGAGGGAAGGACCCGGTTTGAAATCACCCCTGTGAGTTGTCCGTACCCTAAAATTGATGCTCCTGCCCTTGTTCTGCCGAATATATTGGGCAACCATCCCCAATGTCAGTTACCTTTGGATGTTCTACGGTTGACGTCAGGCCTGGATTTGGCTGACCCTCGGTTCGATTCCCCTTGTACGGTTCATTTGCTGTTGGGCTCCGATGTGCTGGGGAGAATAATGTTGGGAAATATGAAGGTCTTGCAGCCGGAGACCCCACGGCGCCACGGGAGGGGCTTGGTGGCTGTCTCAACCATCTTTGGCTTTGCAGTGATGGGCCCAGTGTTGAAGGTTCCCCCTCCACCTGAGCCTGATTTTGTGTTGACATCCGGTTCCGCTCTCTCTGACGCCGTTCAGAGGTTTTGGGAAATTGAGGAGCCCCCTCAGGTGGCCCGCTTGAATCCGGAACACGAGGAGTGCGAGTTGTTCTTTCAGAACAACACCGGTCGACTCCGTTCCGGTCGGCTTGTAACCCGGCTGCCCTTTGTTGCGGTGCGACCACCTCTCGGCCAATCCAGATCCACGGCCGAAAAAAGATTGTTGGCTATGGAGCGTCGCATGAGCAAGGACCCGGTGCTGCGGCAAAAATACGTAGATTTTATGCGTGAATACGCGGACTTGGGACACATGTCGGTGTCAAATTTAGATTGGCGCTCGGTTGAACATTTCTTCCTTCCGCACCACGCGGTCCTCAAGCCATCCACCGGTAAACTGCGCACAGTGTTTGATGGGTCCGCGCGGACTTCTTCCGGTGTCTCGTTGAATGATTGCTTGCATTCCGGCCCCAAATTGTTGAGGGATCTTTGTGACGTCATCACGTCTTTCCGTCGTCATCAAGTAGTCTTTGTGGCCGACATCAAAATGATGTTCCGGCAAACGGTTATTCACCGGGATGACAGACGCTATCAGTTGATCCTGTGGCGGGAGAATCCCCAGGACCCCATGATTGTATACGAGCTCAACACGAATACGTACGGCCTTCGATCAAGCCCCTTTGTTGCTATTCGTTCGCTTTGGGAGCTCGCGGACCGGGAGCGTTTGAGGTTCCCTCGGGCGTCCGCCATCTTGAAAACGGACCTTTACGTCGATGACGTCTGCACTGGAGCTCCCACAGTTGAGGAAGCTATCCTGTTACGTGACGAGTTAGTCCAGATTTTGGCTTCCGCTGGCTATGAGTTGCGTAAATGGGTGTCCAACTCGCCAGCGCTATTGGACGGAGTGTTAGAGGATCATAAGCAGGATCCTCACTTGTTTGAGAACGTTGACAACCCCGCCATGTTGGCCGTCCTCGGCGTTCAGTACCGACCAGTCCAAGACACCTTTACCTATGATGTCGACTTGGAGTCACCAACCACTTGGACTAAACGACTGGTGTTGTCTACTGTTGCAAGGACCTTCGACCCTAACGGTTGGATCTGCCCGGTATTGTTTTGGGCGAAATGCTTCCTTCAGCGCCTTTGGACCGCTGAACTCGGTTGGGACGAGCCACTTCGGGAAACCCTGTTGGAAGACTGGCTCCAATTTGTATCCGCACTTCCTGCGGTCAACGAGGTCGCGCTACCACGCGCCATCCTCCCCCCTGGGGGTTATACTGCTACCCTTCATGGGTTTTGTGACGCGTCTTCCAACGGTTATGCCGCCGTTGTTTATCTGCGTACCGTCAGCGCGACAGGCCAGGTGAAGCTGTCACTGGTCATGGCCAAGAGCAAGGTGGCCCCCCTCCGCACGGCATTGACCATCCCTAAGTTGGAGTTGTCAGGGGCGGCGCTTCTGGTGCGACTACTGAACCACGTGGCGCATACGTTGGGTGGAACTGTGGACATTCGGGCTTCTTACGCATGGACGGACAGTCAAATTGTTTTGTGTTGGTTGAAGACGTCCGTCCACTCTTTGGAGGTTTTTGTTGCAAACCGAGTGTCTCAGATTCAGAGTTCTGAAACGTCGTTGATTTGGAGGCACGTGCCCGGAGACTTGAACCCCGGCGACGTAGCCTCACGCGGGTGCATGACCCCCGTTTGATTGCTCACCCCCTTTGGTGGGGACCGGCCTGGTTGACTCGCCGCGAGGATGATTGGCCTCGAACGCCAGTCTTGATGTCGGATCCTTTGCCCGGACTTAAGGTGTTCGCTGTTGGGACAAGGGACCCTCCGTTTGACCCGGAAATTTTGTTAAATCGGTACAGCTCCCTCGACAAATTGTTGAACGTTACCTCGTGGATCAGGCGCTTTGGTCATAACTCTAGGAATCCAGGGGACAAGCGCCTGTCACCGGTTCTCTCTCCTCAAGAGCGACAGGAGTCACTCCTCCTTTGGGTCCGCTCTGTGCAGGCCGCACACTTTGAAGGGGAGATAGAGACATTGAAGGCGGGTAGGGTCAAGTTGTCGGGAGCTGTCAGTAAGTTGAATCCCTTCGTGGATAACACGGGTCTTTTGCGTGTTGGAGGACGGCTGAGGCACTCTAGTCTTCCTTATGGGGCCCGTCACCCGCTTTTGTTGCCCAAGGAGGGCCATTTGGTTAAATTGTTGGTGACCGATCGTCACATCAAGAACTCGCATGCCGGTTGTAATGCTCTGTTAGCCATTTTGCAACGAGAGTTTTGGATTTTGTCGGCTCGTCGTACCATTCGTAGCATCGTCTTCCGTTGTATGCCGTGTTATCGGACTAAGGCCTCCACTATGCAGCCCCTAATGGGAGACTTGCCGGCTGATCGTGTCAATGAGGCGAGGCCATTTGCTGGCGTCGGAACGGACTTTGCTGGTCCCTTTTCGGTGAAGACGTCCACCCTTCGTAATAGTAAGATTGTCAAGGCTTATTTGTGCGTTTTTGTCTGCCTATCAACCAAGGCAGTGCACCTGGAGCTGGTAACCTCCCTCTCGACAGAGGCCTTTGTAGCAACTTTGGATAGATTTGTGTCTCGCCGTGGGTTGCCTTCTTTGATTAGGTCTGATTGCGGTACTAACTATAAGGGTACAAGCAACTATTTGAAGGAAGTATACACCTTCCTTAATGAGAGCCAGGTTGACATTGGTAGTAGATTGGCCCGCCGAGGGGTCACTTGGTTGTTTGACCCGCCAGCCTGCCCCCATTGGGGGGGTATTTTTGAGGCCGCGGTGAAAGCGGCAAAGGGGCACTGGCGAAGATTGTTGGGAGACACCGTTCTCACCTTTGAGGAATTAACTACGGTATTTTGCCGCATTGAAGCTGTGCTAAATTCGCGCCCGTTGTGCCCGCTTTCTTCGGACCCGAACGATTTGGAGGCTCTAACACCGGGCCATTTCTTGATTGGACAGCCACTTGTCGCCCTGCCGGAGTACCCTCTTATTGATGTGAGCCAAAATCGGCTATCGCGGTTTCAGTTGGTGCAACAGCTCGCTCAGAGCTTTTGGAAGCGTTGGAGCTTAGAGTATCTGCACATCCTCCAGCAGCGCGTCAAGTGGACGGACAAAACTCATCCGCCCAAGATCGGAGACCTCGTCCTGGTTAAGGACGCCAACCTCAAGCCTTTGTATTGGCGCCGGGGGCGCATTCTTAATTTGGTGGCTGGCACCGACGGGGTCCCTCGTTTTGCTGAGGTTTTGGTAGACGGATCAGTCATGAGGAGAGCGGTCGCAACTTTGTCAAGACTTCCAATTGATTAGCGGACGGGTAGGCCCGTCCGGGGGGGGTAGATGTTTCGTACCATGCGTGGTATCCGAACGCACCCGTCTTGACATTTCGAGCATCTGACAGCTTTTTTTTGACGTTTAGTACTTGTCGTGATTCATAGCGTGTTCACGTTGTATTTTGTTAATTGATTGAGATAATTACCGAATGTAAGAAAATCTCCTTTGTTTGCAAGATTTTTGGTTGTGAGTAATCGTTGATTAGACGAAACGCCCCTAATTGTGTATTAAACCGGGCTTATTTGTTGATTGTCCGCGCCGAATTTGAGGTTAGCTACCACGCGTGTGAAATTGAATAAAACATTAAAATTGTGAAAGTTGATGTGCATTGTGCAGTTGAACTATTATTGTGCTTCGTCCAGACGTGTTATACGCTGCTGGGGCAGCGTCTTTTGAGACATAGTCGGATCTGGTGAACCACTTGACTACACATAACTTTACACATACCCACACAGACATACAGTACCAGAGCCGGCTTGATCAAGGACTAGTCATCCCCTTCAGCCCACCGGCATCAGGTAAGTTACCACTTCATAAGGGCAATTTGATTTGTCTCCGCGAATCGCGGAAGGTTCGGTCATACCTTGCCCTGGGTTTGGACCGAACATGGATAATATAATATAGGTGATGATGCAGTAGGTCGGTCCGCGCACCTTGATCCTGGCGCCGCCGGAGAGCGTGCCGGACGGGTCGAACACGTCGCCGTCCAGCGTCACGCTGCGGCGCCGCACGCCCGGGTGGAACGTGACGCGCTTGGATATGGATAATATAATATAGGTGATGATGCAGTAGGTCGGTCCGCGCACCTTGATCCTGGCGCCACCGGAGAGCGTGCCGGACGGGTCGAACACGTCGCCGTCCAGCGTCACGCTGCGGCGCCGCACGCCCGGGTGGAACGTGACGCGCTTGGATATGGATAATATAATATAGGTGATGATGCAGTAGGTCGGTCCGCGCACCTTGATCCTGGCGCCGCCGGAGAGCGTGCCGGACGGGTCGAACACGTCGCCGTCCAGCGTCACGCTGCGGCGCCGCACGCCCGGGTGGAACGTGACGCGCTTGGATATGGATAATATAATATAGGTGATGATGCAGTAGGTCGGTCCGCGCACCTTGATCCTGGCGCCGCCGGAGAGCGTGCCGGACGGGTCGAACACGTCGCCGTCCAGCGTCACGCTGCGGCGCCGCACGCCCGGGTGGAACGTGACGCGCTTGGATATGGATAA
Source organism: Xestia c-nigrum (assembly GCA_916618015.1). Classification (NCBI taxonomy): domain Eukaryota; kingdom Metazoa; phylum Arthropoda; class Insecta; order Lepidoptera; family Noctuidae; genus Xestia; species Xestia c-nigrum. The sequence goes on along the minus strand of OU745251.1, from coordinate 516,976 downwards.
TATAATATAGGTGATGATGCAGTAGGTCGGTCCGCGCACCTTGATCCTGGCGCCGCCGGAGAGCGTGCCGGACGGGTCGAACACGTCGCCGTCCAGCGTCACGCTGCGGCGCCGCACGCCCGGGTGGAACGTGACGCGCTTGGATATGGATAATATAATATAGGTGATGATGCAGTAGGTCGGTCCGCGCACCTTGATCCTGGCGCCGCCGGAGAGCGTGCCGGACGGGTCGAACACGTCGCCGTCCAGCGTCACGCTGCGGCGCCGCACGCCCGGGTGGAACGTGACGCGCTTGGATATGGATAATATAATATAGGTGATGATGCAGTAGGTCGGTCCGCGCACCTTGATCCTGGCGCCGCCGGAGAGCGTGCCGGACGGGTCGAACACGTCGCCGTCCAGCGTCACGCTGCGGCGCCGCACGCCCGGGTGGAACGTGACGCGCTTGGATATGGATAATATAATATAGGTGATGATGCAGTAGGTCGGTCCGCGCACCTTGATCCTGGCGCCGCCGGAGAGCGTGCCGGACGGGTCGAACACGTCGCCGTCCAGCGTCACGCTGCGGCGCCGCACGCCCGGGTGGAACGTGACGCGCTTGGATATGGATAATATAATATAGGTGATGATGCAGTAGGTCGGTCCGCGCACCTTGATCCTGGCGCCGCCGGAGAGCGTGCCGGACGGGTCGAACACGTCGCCGTCCAGCGTCACGCTGCGGCGCCGCACGCCCGGGTGGAACGTGACGCGCTTGGATATGGATAATATAATATAGGTGATGATGCAGTAGGTCGGTCCGCGCACCTTGATCCTGGCGCCGCCGGAGAGCGTGCCGGACGGGTCGAACACGTCGCCGTCCAGCGTCACGCTGCGGCGCCGCACGCCCGGGTGGAACGTGACGCGCTTGGATATGGATAATATAATATAGGTGATGATGCAGTAGGTCGGTCCGCGCACCTTGATCCTGGCGCCGCCGGAGAGCGTGCCGGACGGGTCGAACACGTCGCCGTCCAGCGTCACGCTGCGGCGCCGCACGCCCGGGTGGAACGTGACGCGCTTGGATATGGATAATATAATATAGGTGATGATGCAGTAGGTCGGTCCGCGCACCTTGATCCTGGCGCCGCCGGAGAGCGTGCCGGACGGGTCGAACACGTCGCCGTCCAGCGTCACGCTGCGGCGCCGCACGCCCGGGTGGAACGTGACGCGCTTGGATATGGATAATATAATATAGGTGATGATGCAGTAGGTCGGTCCGCGCACCTTGATCCTGGCGCCGCCGGAGAGCGTGCCGGACGGGTCGAACACGTCGCCGTCCAGCGTCACGCTGCGGCGCCGCACGCCCGGGTGGAACGTGACGCGCTTGGATATGGATAATATAATATAGGTGATGATGCAGTAGGTCGGTCCGCGCACCTTGATCCTGGCGCCGCCGGAGAGCGTGCCGGACGGGTCGAACACGTCGCCGTCCAGCGTCACGCTGCGGCGCCGCACGCCCGGGTGGAACGTGACGCGCTTGGATATGGATAATATAATATAGGTGATGATGCAGTAGGTCGGTCCGCGCACCTTGATCCTGGCGCCGCCGGAGAGCGTGCCGGACGGGTCGAACACGTCGCCGTCCAGCGTCACGCTGCGGCGCCGCACGCCCGGGTGGAACGTGACGCGCTTGGATATGGATAATATAATATAGGTGATGATGCAGTAGGTCGGTCCGCGCACCTTGATCCTGGCGCCGCCGGAGAGCGTGCCGGACGGGTCGAACACGTCGCCGTCCAGCGTCACGCTGCGGCGCCGCACGCCCGGGTGGAACGTGACGCGCTTGGATATGGATAATATAATATAGGTGATGATGCAGTAGGTCGGTCCGCGCACCTTGATCCTGGCGCCGCCGGAGAGCGTGCCGGACGGGTCGAACACGTCGCCGTCCAGCGTCACGCTGCGGCGCCGCACGCCCGGGTGGAACGTGACGCGCTTGGCGGTGTGCAGGTCGCGACACACCAGCGTGCTGCCGAACACCCACGTCATGGCGGGCCGCACGTGGCTCGGGAACGAGATCAGGTCCAGCGCCAGCTGCACGTTCTCTGGACCGCCGCCCTGCGGGTGACAGACAAATAATGCAATTGAGTATAACTACGGTCAGCGCGCAGTAAATGAGTGAATTCAGAACAAAAGTCGAGTGTTGAAAATCATGGTGAATCATTAAGAATTATCGTGTCCATGCATGACATGCCGCAGCGAGCGCCATGAGCCGAGCCGAGCCTAAAAAACGTAAAACGACGTAGAAACTGCATTTGGTAAAAAGTTGCTTATTGTATTACACCAGATCTATGGCAGTCAGTTGACGTACACACGGACGAGGAGGGTGATAAGGAGGGTGAAGAGGAGGGTGACGTGGAAGGTGATGAGGAGGCTGACGAGAAGGGTGATTAGGGCAGTAATGAGAAGGGTGACGAGGAGGGTGACGAGGAAGGTGATAAGGAGGGTGATGAGGAGGGTGATGTGGAAGGTGATGAGGAGGGTGACGAGGAAGGTGATGATGAGGATGATGAGGAGGGTCACGAGTCGAGTGATGACGTGGGGACGAGGAGGGTGATGAGGAGAGTGATGAGGAGGGTGACGAGAGGGTGATGAGGAGGGTGATGAGGAGGGTGATGATGAGGGTGTCGAAGAGGGTGATGATGAGGGGGACGAGGGTGATGAGGAGCGTGAAGAGGAGGTTGATGTTGAGAGGGACGAGGAGAGTGATGAGGAGCGTGGTTAGGAGGGTGATGAGGAGAGTGATGAGGAGGGTGGTAACACAGAAGGTACTCACAATTTGCTGCGCGAGCCGCACAGTGTCCCTGTCGATGACGTGTCCGCTGATCTTGTTGAGCGGGATGATGGTGGTGCGCGTCTGCAGCTGTCCGCGCTGCAGCAGCAACTTACTCGTCACCTCCGTGTCCACCACCACGTTGTACAGCTGGAACAGCGGCTAACTTAACTCGAGTCTCCGGCTGAAGCGGTACAAACGTGACAGCTCGATTGTACGAGCGCGTTTACACGCAGATAAGCAAAGCTCTATAAAACCGCTACTTCTCTAATAAGAGCGGGTATCAAGTATGGACAATTTAAGTTGAAAAATTCGAATTCCATCATGTTTTGAAGTGTCAATTTGTTAATTTCGTTTCATCACTATAACAAAACAGAAATTATTTAAAAAAAAACTATTTAAATGAATAATTATAGTAAATAACGAACCCTTCCTCCGGCAGCGGTCTCCAAAGCAGTGCAGTAAATCGGATCACACACGTCTATTAATCTACAAATTGGACCTGAAATAACATAGTTTAATGAAATGATTGATTTAGAGTACATTAATGAGATTGGTACCAAACTGGAACCTGCGTACGCTACATACCGGACACCCTCCTGCTATCGAAGTCCCGCTCGGGCGGCTGGTAGCGGAAGTTGCAGCGCTGCAGGCGCGCCGCCAGCGCGTCGCACTGGTCGCGCCGCCCGCGCAGCGACGTCTGCAGTCCGCGCACCTTCTCCACCAGCTCGGCCTGCCGCGCCGCGCTGAAGCTCATGCCCGACAGCTCCGCCTGACATGAACATCACATCACACATCGTTACACAAAACTAAACCTCATGGCTGTAAAAATACCCTTATCGAAGTCAAAAGGCACTCGTTCTCCCCGTCATTACGATCACATATTTTTTCAAGGCCTAGATACCTGGAAACCTAGTTACGGAGAAATTGGGAGTCAAAGTTGCAACTTTTCAACACAAAGTCACAAGTTTTTTTTTTATGTGTACTATTTAATACAGCCTATAAACAACCTATAGCCTAATTTTACTATTTTTTTTTTATTTATGTGTTGTCCTGTCGGGCTAATAAATGCTTTTTCTTTTCTTTTTTTTATGTGGAATAATAATGATAACGATGTAGTACTGACTTGCAGCGCGTCCAGTTGCGCCTGCGCGTGCACGATATCCTGCTGGTCCTTAGTGTACTGCGCACTATCTCTATTGAACTCCCTCTCCAGCGCGTGCAGCCGGCTCTCTGCGTGCTTCTTCTCCATCGTGCTCTGTGAGATGCGGGTGGCAGCTTCCGATGCCTCTTGTTTGGCAGCTGTTACAAAGATACGCTATTACTGTGTTCACGTGGATCGTAAAAGATTGCGTACGTACGTACGCGTGTGAAGAGAATGTATGTGTGAGGGATTTCCGTGTTATGTGGCGCTGGCTTAATATAATTTAGTAGCATATTCGTATGCACCGATACAGGGACCAAGTAATTTAGTTAAAAGTTTAACTGATTAAACCCATATACATATATTACATTAACCATTATACAGGTTAACCTTTTAAATGTTACTAACCAGAAGTCCAGAGCGGGGTTAATTCTGTCAGTTTCTTGCATATCTTTTATGTTCAAAACCAACCAAGTCTGAGTAGGACTTGCGCATGAAAAGTTTCCTTTAATTTTTTTTCTTTAAACTATTAATTTATTTTATTATTTGTTGTTATAACAACAGAAATGAAGGTTTCTACTATACATTCAACTTTCTACCATACAGCCCACTGACAGGCAGATTGACAGACAGCTGACAATATATGTTTATTCAAAAAATCTCACAACATTTTACAAAATATATACAAGCCGAAAATAAAAGTGCAAAAGTTTTCAAGCTGAAAACTAACTTTGTATGTGAACTGGATTCATCATCATACCTACCAGTGGCGAAGGGTTCATACAACTCGAAACCTACCGGCTTCCCGTCGGAAAAACCACTGTACAGGATTCTACTATTGCCAAAAGTAAAAAAATGTAGGTAATTCAGTTAAAACTACTATGGTTTATTCAAATATTATTAAAAATCATTACCGCACCGGGTTACCTGTTACAAAACATTTCCCTTCGCCACTGATACCCTTGTCTCATGTTACTTGAAGTCGACGCAACACGTTTTGTCTTCCATTCTCACCCGTCAACTGCCTCCATGAACTGGTTATTATAGGCCCATCACACAGGGTTAAGCTTTACTCTAGAGTATAGGCCTGCGTGTGTTCACCACTTCACCCTAAAGATAACCCAATTAAATGAAGTTTTTCAGTTCCTCCTGATAATAGATACTCCATAGCAGACCCACGATTACAATGTGTATGTACGCGTCAAGATAAAGGAGCATACCCATGAACTGATCCTGCAGCGACTCCGAGGCGCCCTCGAGCCCAGTACTGACTGCCAGGAACCTCTGCTGCGCCTCCGCCAGCGCCGCGTTACTTGACTCGCTCGTCGCGCGCAGGTTCTCAAAAGTTGACTCCACCTGATCGAAAAAACGTTTCAAGAAATTCTATTAATGTTCCCATGAGAGCGGCGTTAATCTAAGAAGGTTGAATGCCACTTGCACGTCAATAAATGTGTAGGGCAGTGGTTCCCAACCGCGGAGCAGCGGTGGTCTGCAAGAGCTGCAGATATGGACCTCGAAAGGTTAAAATGATATTTAAACTTTTTAACTCACACAGGATTAATTTGCTCAACCCAACCTAATTGAAAACCTAACAAAGGCGAGGTGCTAAATTTTGTAGAGCTTGCTGCGGTTGCTCTTGCTACATTCACAAGCATTTCTGCAAAAATCTACTTAGTTATTCCATATTTGTATGAATTATTGCTAAATTCTTTCAGCTCACTTTGATCGCTCTTGTATCTTTCACTTTCTAAAGGTTCTCATCACATTTTTGCATTTCCCCTAGATATAATCCTGACGGGTGTCCTAGGACCGTATGGCCCCTGTTAACAATAAAGACACCAAAGTGATCCCTAGGCCAAGAAATGTTGGGAACCACTGATGTAGGGGCGACAAGTAACAATAATGCAAGCTGGACAAAATGCTATGCTCTCCGCGCTTCGAGTCAGCGGCCAGTCGTCTGCCTCACGCCGTAACAATAACTTGTGTTCTGTATAACCTACGTACAAAGTTATTCATATTAAGAATAAACTTTATTCTGAACATTGGTACTTTATTTACACTCCTTCTCCAACCACAATACTAATGAAGCTGCAACAGCCAAAGACATTTTTTTGCTGAAGACTTCCGGTTTAGATTAAACCAGAGTTTACCATCAGGATTCAAACTTAGTAGAGTTCTAATTCACAATGAATTTTTGTCAAAAGCACAATGCATAATATTCTATCTGCCTATCTATAAAAATATGTGAGCGTCATTATTGTAATTAATGTCAAAAGTTTTAATGTACCCATGTGTATTTTTGGTATGTGCAGGGTATTGTGGTGTCGTTCCACAAACGAGACTTGATTAAAACTTCATGAGCTTATTCTGTTGTTTGCACATCACAGGAGTTGATGGACGCTACTGAAAGTCCCAAACCTGTCGTCAAATATTTGGTAGACTACAATAGTGTCTAGAAGTAGGAAATGTAAACACTAACCTGGTCCAAGGCGTGCCTCTTGGCGGAGAGCGCGGCCTCGTCGTCCGCCAGCGCTCGCTCCAGCAGCCGCGCGCGCTTGGCGTGTGACGTCACGGCCTCGCGCCCCGCCTTGTGCGCAGACGATGCCGACGCTTCCGTCTTCTCTAGCGCTTGCAGCTCTGACTCCAACCCTTTTAGGATGTTGCCACTTTCCTACGAGTTATGGAAGATCAATTACTCAAACAGGTGAAGAGAGAAAAGTAAACACGGAAGAGAGGCTTCTGCCCTGCACGACAAAAGGTTCATAATAATAATGAAGTACGTATGCTATTATAATTTAAATGATTACCTAAATGACACTGACATATTAATTTAATTCAATTGTTATTTATATTTTTTCACTTTCGTTTTTGAATTTTAACTACATACAATTATGTAGTGGTGGTGGTGGTGGTAGTGGTACCCAGTATTAACTGGGTTGTGGAGGCCAGAGGCAGTCACTCCATGTAAAATACTGGTATTCAGCTGCATCCGGTTAGACTGGAAGCCAACCCCAACATAGTTGGGAAAAGGTTAGGCAGATGATGATATGGAGGAATGAGAAAAATGTAGTGAGGAGAATGTTGAGTACATAGCTAAGGGAGTAGAGGAAGACCGAAGTAGTGATTGATGGACTGTATGATGATATGGCTAGAAAGGTGGACTGCTGAGACAATGAATAATGAAGAAGTATGGCAGAAGCCATGCTGCGCCGACCCCAAATAAATAGGGATACAGGCAGGAGAATGAAACTACACTACACTCTACCTCATCCAACCTCTTGTTGATCTCATTAATTTGTTTGTCGAACTCTTTGGATTCCTTTTCGTTGTTCTTTATCTGATCTTTCTTGCTTTTAATTTGATTTTGCACCTCAGACACTTTGGCTACAGCTTCTTTAGCGCGTTCTTCTGCTGTTACGAACCTGAAAAAGTATTGTTTTGAATTTCATGTGATGGTGAAATTAGATTTAATTAACATTACTAGTGAAGATATCGTATAAATAACAGTAAGTACACGTAGTCTGTATGCAGCATATTGTTAAGTTGTCTCTACAACGCTGTAGCAGCCCGTGCCACGTCCTAAACAAAGCTATGATCGCAGGAACATGTAATCTAATCATCGAGTTCTTTTTGTTGAGTGAAACTGGACGCGTCGTCGTGTCGACATACATATGGGCGAGACGATCGAAAATTCACGCGACCGATCGCTTTCGTTACGACACTGCCTCATATTAACTAGATGTCCCATTAATGAGCTACATACTGTAGTTTTTTTGCTGTTTGCATTGATGTACATCACTGTCTGTATATTCTATGGAAACTAAAACAAAAAACCAAGTAAAATAAGCGTTTAGATGAAAAGTATACTTACTTATAAGCTATGTATAATTTAGTGAGATTCTCAAGCTCCCTAACAACTTTTTGGTACTCTTGAAACTGAGCTCTTTCATCTTGTAACTTTTGTAGTTTTGGTGCTATGTCCTCTCGGATTATCTGAAATAAATGAAATAATTTATTCATTGAAATGTCTTACTTGTATTGTTCCGGTCATAGATATAATAAAGAAGGAGATATGGCGTGGAGTTCAAAATGTATAGAAAACCTGTGAAGCCACAGTTGCCCCTCCATAACGCTAATATTGCACACACAGTTTTGTCAAAACATTACTACGAACAAGTGCACACACGCGACATCGATAACTGTGTCATTTAAATATCATTCGCTGGAAACCTACGTTTTTATTTTCTGACTTGAATGTGCCCTGGCGGTTAAGAGTATGTCATGCTCACTCAAATGTCCCGCTGATGGTGGCGCGTGTGTCGGGTCATTTAGTTCCCTTCAAAATGGTTGAGTTGAATGGTGCTGATACATGCGTCATGTTCGTGAACGGGCGCTGTCGGTTGGGACTGGTCAGCTCTTGGTTGCCACGGCTTTTGTTTTTATTTTTTAATTAATTATTTTACTTTTGAATTGTTTTTGTTAGTTTTAACTATGGACACTTTTATCGTGCACATCTTGCTACATTGTTCTCACATAATGCACCATCTCAACAGGAATGATGTAACTAAGATTTTGTAACAACATTATGATTTAAAAGAGTGTCCATGGAGTTTCTTGCCCGTTCTTCTCCATAGAGATCTACGCTAGGGAATGGGCAACTACAGTACTTTCACAGTTTTTATGTCTTGTGACTGGGACTGTAGCTACATTTAATTATCATCTTTGTTTCGACAATTCAAAAGCGCCTGTAACTGGCCTACTTGAAATAAATGCTTTGATTTTGATTTTGATATAAACCTTATTCGTTTAAACACAGCGTACTTTTTCCGTATAATTTACTCACACTAAAACAATTATCATTGTGTGTTGTCGGGACATGGGGGCGGATACAACACAGTGCTTGACTAAATCGAAGAGTTATCGATAAATATATCGATATTTTTTATAAAGGTTTTGGAAATGACGGAAATTTAAAGCAATATGAAACCTACAAACTTTATTCAATAAATAAAAATATTTTAAAAACAATTTAAAATCAAATGACACAGTTACACGTAGTTCAAAATCAAAATCAAAGCATTTATTTCAATTAGGCCAGTTACAGGCACTTTTGAACTGTCAAAGACAAAAAGAAAATTAAGCATAGAACCACATCGGCCTTCCAACCGGATTACAAGAGTTAACAAATTGAAAAAAAATCTGAAATAGTAATATAACAATTCGCAGTCCACTTTCTTGTCGACAGACTTTGTCAAAACTCGACGAGCACATTACTAGCTCGCGCTCAAATACGGCGGACCGGAGCAGCGACCGCACCATGCGACATTACGGCTTAATGATGTTTCGTTATGTCAGGTGTACATTGCTTGTTCAGTCACTCAGTGACAGACTGAGGTAGTTTTAAAAGCGCAATGTATTTAATGCAAACAATACAGTCGGAGTAATACAAGAAAATATAAATAAAGTAGTACAAGTCAGATATATTTTAGGGATTATGGTTTTTCGTGATTTTTAAGACAAATATTGAAAATACTTGTACTAACTTGTGGTAACTGATGCCATGACTTCTAAAGTTTTTGTCTTGGCTTCTATTTTTGCACGAAACCACCGAACAAGACGGCATAATCGTTTTTATTACGAACGCGGTTGACAACACACTAACTCACGGTAACAGCCATTTTTACAATAGCTGAGCGAAACGTTCAGCTCCGCGTGGTCGCCGACACGCCCCCTTGCCACTTCTCCTGTTTTTAATATTTCTGTGGTTCCGGTAGACAGACAAATGATTTTACGGAGTCTTTGTACAAACTGCTACAAACTGTTTCGTTACTGATTTATTTTTGACGACCCGAATGACGCAGCGGTAGTGAGGTTGCCTTACGTTCCTTAAGATCCCGTGTTCGATCAATAATGGCAGAACTCAGAACGCAGGTCATAGATGCTATGGAAATCACACACAAGCTTGCCACGTTGATCTACGTAACTTTATAATAATAAGGGTTGCCACGTTGATCTACATAATTTTATAACATTAAGGGTTGCCACGTTGATCTAGTGGTCGCAAGCTCGACTGCTCAGCATGAGGTCCTGGTTTCTATTCCCGGGTCAGGCAAGTATTATTGGGTTTCTCCGTCAGGAGTTTCTCAATTGAATTGCCCAGTTGATGGCAATAGGCTCGCCATTCCATTTCGTGGGACTTAAAAATAACTGGGGAAACTTAGGTGTAGTTTAGATACACCTCTGCCTTCAGGGATTACTACAGGCTTTGGGGATTATAATATTAGTATATTAGTAGGATGCTATTTGTTTTTTTTTTCTCGGTTGACCTAGTTGAGCTATCTCAGCCTTACTACATTTTACCTAATGCATGTTATAGTTAAAACGTTGATCAGGACACCCAAAACACTCACATCATTGAGTTCTCGGAGTTTGGCATCTTTCTTCTCAATAGTTTTCTGTGCAGCCTGTTTCTTTGCTTCATACATCCTGGTCCCCGCTGCCTCTTCTACCATTGACAGAATCTATAAAAAGCATGATTATACTGAATACTAATGATATCTGAAGCCCATTCAAAAAATTCAAATTTATTTATTTCAGGTTCATAACCCATGTTACAAATAATAACACCAAGAACACATCATCATCATCATCAGCCTATAATGTTCCCACTGCTGGGACACTGCCTCCTCTCAATGAGAGAGAATGGGCTATAATCTACCACGCGGGCCCAGTGCGGATTGGTAGATGTCACATGTCTTCGAATTTTTGGTTCTAGGACATGCCGGTTTCCTCACGATGTTTTCCTTCACCGTTTTGAGAGCAGCGGTGATGAAATAAATTACACAAAGTAATGCGCCTGTCTGGGTTCGAACCCACGACTTACTGTTCGTAAGTCGGGGCCGCCACCACTGGGCCACCGCTGCTCCCATGAACACACATAAATCAATAATTGTAATTCACATCAACACAGCTACAAAACATTTGTATTTTAAAATAATTCATCTTATCAATTAATTACAGTAGTCTCTTACGTGCGACACAGTATGTAACTTGTCTGTCACAACAGTGCCGCAAATAAGGACAGTCCATCCTGTTTGCTATCAAACTCAGAACGGTATTGGAGCTGGCCCACACTATGCGCACAAAAGGCGCGCAGCGCTTCCGCATGGTCGCATAGAAGCAGTCGGTGCGTGCCCACGCGAACATACCGGAAGCGCTGCAGTAGCGAGACAGACCCAAAACCGCTCTGAAAGCGTTGTTAAACTGAACGCGGAGGGTGCTATAGCTATTTTGCGTGTAATTCGCCCACAGGCTAGAGGTGTACATTAGTCCAAGAGCTACTGAACCCTCCGAGTAACGGTCTTCCTGTAAGGTTGAAAATTTGTACACTTATGTTTTATAGCATGCTAAGGGCAATAGCCATGACCTGGCAGGCGTCAGCAATGCACGTCATCAGCCCCTTTATTTTTTTAATTGTAAAATAAATAGAGTATGTAAACTTGTTTCTGTAAGCTTACAAATTTAATAGGATGTAGTTTTTTCATTGTAAAACTGGAAAATAAATTGCCAGGCGATTACAATGAGTAAAAGTATGTGACAGGTGAATTGAAAGGAGTACAGTTGATGAGGTAAAATAAACTTTCTCCTGTATAGTTGAAATTTGGATATGTTTTTGAGTAAACGTTTTAAAATAAATATGTAAAATGACAGGCGGTTTTGAATAGCATAAGACCTTGACAGGCGAGGGGAACGATGGTGTGGCGTGCGCGTAAGAGTTGTTACATGAACGCATATATTGCGTGTGATATAAAATAACAATAAAAATGATAAATACAATCAACTTCATTAGTTTTATTGTAATCTACATTAGTTTTTACATTAATTTTCTTCATCAATATCCGATACTTCAGTACTACTGTTTTCATAATCATCTGTCCCTTTAATAATGTTTTCCTCTTCTGAAAATAGAAAAAAAATTGGACTGTATATTAAATCTTATTGATTAAAATTATTGTATTGTTACGAGCTGGGTATGAGATAAATTAATTACTACCGATTAAACAACACAATAACTTTATTAATCACACAACAATCAAAACTCAATCACAAATACACTACTGTTTACTATTCACCTAGATATCGCACTTGTAGTTCACTTGGATTCGCTTCGTTGTGTCGCTAAAACAAGACTGCCGGTCGCGGCCCTGAGCGCTCTATTTATACTCGCCAACAGATACACCAGAATAACCACGAACATTCGAGAGGGTCATAAAAAAAAACACTAACAAAAAATAGCAGGTAGATCCAGTAGGTAAAAAATAGTAGGTATAACCTACTTGTACAAAACAAACAAATATGAACCTTATGCCCAAGGCGTACGGTCGAAATTCTAATGTCTTTGTATAAATAGGTCGCGAGTTTGTACCTACCTAACTTTAAAACTAATAATAATAGAATTCTCTCGAACTTCTAACGTACACACATTGTAATCACTGGCTTTCTCGAATGTTCTAGTAGGTCCGATGTAACACTGCCCCCTCCTTAGACATGCTCGTCCCGAGCATCATTAGTCCCGTAGTATCGCGCCAACCGGTCTACATGCACAATCTTAGGCGCACCTCGTGGACCCTTCTGTATTCGGTAGGTGACATCGTTGATCCTAGTCACGACTCGGTATGGTCCATCCCATTTTGCTTGTAACTTCGGAGACTTCCCCTTGCTCCGCACTGGGTTATGCAACCACACCAGTGAACCCTCGTCGAAACCCCTACCGTTTGCCTTCCGATCATAACGGGTCTTCATCTTCTCAGACATCTGTTGGCTGGATTGTCGGATATGCTCATAAACATCGTTCAACTTATTACGCAAGTCATTCGCGTAATCTGTTACACTACATGGAGCATCAGGGGGAGTTCCAGTGATTAAATCAGCAGGTAACCGTAATTCCCTTCCAAAGTTCGCGAAGGCTGGTGTCACAGTCGTACTTTCGTGGACTGCACTTCGGTAAGACAGAAGAAACGGCTGTATGTGCTTGTCCCAATCCCTTTGCCGGCTTTCCACAACTTTCGCCAGATATCTCTCCAACGTTTGGTTGAATCGTTCCACCATTCCATCGGATTGTGGGTGGTAAGAGGTGGTTCTGGTTTTATAGGTACCCATCAATCGACAAGTCTCTTGAAATACTTGCGATTCAAAATTTCTTCCTTGATCGCTGTGTATTTCTAAGGGTACTCCAAAACGACAGAAGACTTCTTGAACTAATTTATCTGCGACAGTTGTTGCTTCTTGGTTAGGAATGGTGAAGACTTCCGGCCACTTTGTAAAGTAATCCATGACCACCAGGAAGTACCTGTTTCCGCTCTCGCTTACTGGAAATGGTCCCGCAACGTCTAGTGCTATCCGTTCCCAAGGGGCTCCCACGTTGTACACTTTTAATGCACCTCTGCTGCGTGTCTGGGGTCCTTTCACGGCCGCACAACTGGTACATTTGCGGCACCAGTCCTCCACATCATCACGACAATGGATCCAATAAAAGCGTTCTCGAATTTTTAGAAGAGTCCTTTTTACCCCCATATGTCCTCCTGAACATCCATCATGGTAGAGCCGTAGAACATCCGGTACCTTAGCTTTAGGGACAACCATTTGTAGATGACAACTGTCCCCTCTAGCGTTTTCCCATTTACGGCACAAGACTCCATCCTGGATCACAAAGCTATTCCATTGCGCCCAATAACTCTTCGTGATGGAACTCATCGCAGCCACATCACTCCACTTGGGTTTAGGAACACCAGCTTTGATCCACTCGAAGATCGGTTTGATATCCGAGTCATTGTGCTGAGCCTCCTGTATAGTTACCTTCCATTCATCGCTAAGATCCGTTCTTAGCATCCACACAGGCACCACTTCCTTAGACTCCTGTCTGGAACTACGCTTACAATCTTCAGGCAATGGTCTTCTTGACAGTTCGTCTGTGTTGTTGATGTTTCTCCACTGTTGCTGACCAGTCTTCTTAGCCGCTTTTCCCTGCTGAGTTTGATCTTCTCTAGGTGCGCTTCGCTTTTTACAGTTCGACCGAAGGTGACCCCTTTCTCCACAAGTGTAACACCTAGGGCTGTATCGTCGCGGACGCTGGCGTTCAGGTGATGTTACAACTTGCTTTGGACAGCTTGGCCGAAGATGATCCCTTTCTCTAGCTGTGTAGCAGCTAGGGCTGTAACCTTGCGCACGGCCTTGTACAGGTGATGCTACAACCTCCCTGACGTAGTGTGTTCGGTGGTCTTGCCTCACTGCCTCTACTTCCAAGGCATGGGCTAAGGCGTCCTTCAATGTTTCATGATGCCCAAGTCTCACGGCAGCTCTAACTTCTAAGTCACGTATTCCATCAACGAACGCCTGTACCAGATTTCCATCGATCAGTGCCGGGGCAGACCGGTATGCTTTTCGAACCAGCTTCTCAACTTCCAGAGCCCACTGCTGTAGGTTCTCGGCACTACGTTGAACACGGTCCTTCAACTTGGCACGGAATACGTGCTCCAGGTGCGCGTCGCCGTATCTGGACTCCAACGCCTCTAGCAGCTGCTCGTAGGTTACATCCCTGCCGAGTGCCTCGAGAATGGTTAGGGCCTGGTCTCGGAGGCCTAAGGTGAGCGTGGTCATGGCTTGTGGTTTGGTCCATCCATTCGCCTTCATGACGGCCTCAAACTGGATTCTGTAGGCCGACCACGACGATGTTCCGTCGAATGGAGGAACCTTGAAACCACGCGAAGAAGGTGCAGCAACCACTGAAGCTACAGTTCCACCTTCAGTCTTCAGTTCGCTCAAAGCCTTCTGTACCCCAGCAATCTTAACTTCGGCCTCTGAGATGCGGTTCTCATGCTGGTGAACCTGATCTTTCATCACTTTCAGGTCCTTGCCGAAAGTTGCATGAAGATCCTTTATAAGGATCATCTGTTCGTCTTGGCGGCGGACCTGCTCCTCCTGGCGGCGGGCTTGCTCCTCTTTGTCTTGCTGCAACTGCTCTTCCAACCGGCGTGCCTGCTCCTCTTGACGGCGAGCCTGCTCTTCCAACCGGCGAGCCTGCTCCTCTTGACGGCGAGCATGCTCCTCTTTGTCTCGTTGCAATTGCTCCCGTAACTGGCGAGCCTGCTCCTCTTGACGGCGAGCTTGATCCTGCAGCAACGCCATTAAAGCTGACAAGTCTGGCGCCACTGATGCTGGAGAAACTCCGGATGGGCCAGCGACTGGCTGCGACGTAGGCTGGACAGCACCCGGTGTCTGTGTCGGAGAATCTCCAAACCGCTTTTGGTCCATGTCCTGCTGTCGCTGACTTCTGGTACGAATACCCTCCGTGTCGTCCTTAGGTAGGATTGGCATAATTTATATCCCACTTCTGACACCAATTTGTTACGAGCTGGGTATGAGATAAATTAATTACTACCGATTAAACAACACAATAACTTTATTAATCACACAACAATCAAAACTCAATCACAAATACACTACTGTTTACTATTCACCTAGATATCGCACTTGTAGTTCACTTGGATTCGCTTCGTTGTGTCGCTAAAACAAGACTGCCGGTCGCGGCCCTGAGCGCTCTATTTATACTCGCCAACAGATACACCAGAATAACCACGAACATTCGAGAGGGTCATAAAAAAAAACACTAACAAAAAATAGCAGGTAGATCCAGTAGGTAAAAAATAGTAGGTATAACCTACTTGTACAAAACAAACAAATATGAACCTTATGCCCAAGGCGTACGGTCGAAATTCTAATGTCTTTGTATAAATAGGTCGCGAGTTTGTACCTACCTAACTTTAAAACTAATAATAATAGAATTCTCTCGAACTTCTAACGTACACACATTGTAATCACTGGCTTTCTCGAATGTTCTAGTAGGTCCGATGTAACAGTATGTTACCTGAAATGTATTCCTCAGTTTCAGTTGATTGTGCTTCGGCGGTATTAGTAGGCTCTTGTAAAAGTATATCATATACTAGCTGACCCACGCAACTTCGTCTGCGTCACAGAAGTTTTTTTTTAAATGTTACAGCACCATGCTGAGATAGGAGCCTTTTGGTCTTGTTCAGGACAAATTGCTTTGTATTTTGTTTGTTTTTTCTTATGATTTCGTTGTTACCATTTTTTTTTATGTATTGTCCTGTCGGGCTAATAAATGCTTTTTCTTTCTTTCATAAGAGAGAAAAACCAAAAAAAAATACAACGGTTTTGCAACATTTTTCATTCCTGCTCCGCTCCGAATGGTCGTAGCGTGATATACAGAGTGGAGAAGACAATACGACAATACATGAAAACACGCGTAATACTAGTTCATAGGAATAATTCTACACAATTAAAAAAAACCCAAAACCGAAATTTATAAAAAAAAAACACCGACAAAATGTAACTCTAAGGATACTCTTTATCCGGAAGTTTTTTTTTTTCTTTTTGTCCGGAAGTGACTGGGGTAGACCTGAGAGTGGCGGTAGGTAGGCTCAAGGCCAAAAATACCGCCCCGGGACCCGATGGCTTGCCTGGCAAAGCCTGGGTCCTGGCCTCGGATGCGGAGGCTCTCGGGCCCCGACTGAAGGGGTTCTTAAGCGCATGTTTGGAGAGAGGCCAGTTCCCGCTTCGTTGGAAGACGGGGAAACTGGTCCTCATCCAAAAGCCGGGGCGCCCTGCGGACTCTCCGTCCGCATTTCGGCCCATTGTGTTGCTCGACGAGGTGGGCAAGCTCTTTGAGAGAGTCATTGCAAACCGCCTCGCCGAGCACCTTGAGGGGATGGGGCCGAATCTTGCGGAGAACCAGTTTGGTTTCCGCAAGGGGCGCTCTACAGTGGACGCCATCATGCGCGTGAGAGCCCTCACGACGGGGGATGCGATATCCCGGGGCGGGGTTGTTTTGGCGGTGTCTCTCGACATCGCCAACGCCTTCAACTCCCTGCCCTGGAGCTGCATCATGGAGGCACTCCGGTATCACCGGGTGCCGACCTACCTCCGTCGTGTGGTCGGGGATTATTTGACGGACAGGGCCGTCATCTACCCCAGTCGCTGCGGAGACTGGAACCGGCGAGAGATGTCGTGCGGTGTCCCACAGGGATCGGTTCTGGGACCGCCCCTGTGGAACATCGGTTACGACTGGGTGCTGCGTGCGGACCTCCCCAGCGGTGTCAGCGTCGTCTGCTACGCAGACGACACCCTGGTGCTGGCACATGGGAGGTCGCACGAGGCGGCGGCCGACAATATGACACGCGGGGTTGCGATAGTCGCAGAGAGGATCCGGCAACTGGGTCTCGAGGTGGCGCTGCACAAGTCTGAGGCCATGTGCTTTCATGGGCCTCGGAATGCGCCACCGTCGGGATCCACACTGACGGTAGGAGGGGTATCCATCGGCGTCGAGTCGACGTTGAAGTACCTAGGACTCGTCCTCGACAGCCGGTGGAACTTCGTGGAGCATTTCCGACGTTTGGCCCCCAGGCTGGAACGGACAGGGGCTGCCTTCAGGCGGCTCCTGCCCAACCTTGGGGGGCCGAACGCCTCCTGCCGCAGGCTCTACGCGGGAGTCGTGCGGTCCATGGCCCTCTACGGGGCCCCAGTGTGGGCGCGTTCGTTGAAGCGGCGAGCCGCTCACCATTTGAACGCGCCCCAAAAAGTGGTGGCCGTTAAGATGGTCCGTGGGTACCGCACGATCTCTCGCGAGGCGGCGGGCCTGCTTGCCGGATTGCCGCCGTGGGATCTGGAGGCGATAGTCCTCGCGCGCCTGCATGAGTGGCGCGCGGAGGTACTACGCCGGGGGGAAACTCCGCTGCCGCGGCAAATTGCCGCTCAGCGGACTGACCTCCGGCGCGATCTCATGGCGACATGGAGAGAGCGACTGTCGCAACCCCGTGCAGGGCACGCCACGATAGTGGCGGTAAGTCCCCTCTTTGAGGAGTGGCTGGAGAGGCGCCACGGCGTCCTCACCTTCCGCCTGACGCAGGTCCTCACCGGACACGGATGTTTCGGGAGGTACCTGCACCGAATCGGGCGGGAGGAATCGCCCGGGTGTCTCCACTGCGAGGATCGACCGGAGGACACGGTGGAGCACACGGTGGAAGTCTGCCCTGCGTGGGCGGAGCTCCGCCGTGTCCTCGTGGCGGCGATCGGCGGCGGCGACCTCTCGCGTCCGGCCCTGGTTCAATCCATGGTCCGGAGCGAGACGGAATGGGAAGCCGTCGCCTCCTTCTGCGAAGCAGTGATGCTAGCGAAGGAGGTGGCGGAACGAGAGAGGGAGAGATCCTCTCTTCCCGGCCGCCGCGGGAGACGCAACGGGCGTCGGGGGCCACGTGGTGGCTACCGGCCACCGTAGATGCGGGCCTGTGGAGGGCTGGCTATGGGCAATAGCTGGCCGTCCGGCCGTCTAACGACGACGACAGGCCGTGTCGACGGCGCGTTCGTGTTCCACGCGCGCCTCATAGAGATGTCAGCAAAAGGCGAGGGGCCCGCAAGGGCCGAAGCCTGCCGGGGTTGCGGGCCTGTTCGAAAGAGATACCGCGGCCCCGGAACATAAAGGGCGAGGAAGGAACATGGATGGGTTTTAGTCAGTAAGAGTCTGACACTCCCTCCCGCTCCGCCCAGAGCGGGAGAAGTCATTTGATGATTTCCCATCCTAAAAAAAAAAAAAAAAAAAAAAAAGGATACTCTTTATGACTCTTATTGGCCTGGTTTAAGGTCTAATTTGCAGTAAATCAAAGAAGACGGATCACAATCCATACAAAATTACCCCACGTCCTATAACAAAGTGACGTATCTCAAAAAAAAGATAAAAATGTATTAAAAAATATGGCATACTCCCTAACTTCATTTTTTTACACCTTCTTATGGAAAAATTGCTTTAAAAATAGTGCAGGCGCTGTTATGAAAAAATCTTTCTTAAGAGTATTTATGGACCGATTTTCAAAATTCTTTTTTTGTTTGAAAGAGTACCCCCAAGGTAGTCCCACGGTCATAAAGTCAGGCCTCTGGTCTTCAGGATTCCGGAGAAATAAAAGTAAAATCGCAAAAATAAGCTCATTTTTGTACTTCACATTATTCGTTTTTCACTGTCTTGTTGATTTTTTTTACTTATTGCATTATGATGAGACAGAAACGTCAGTGGTAATGCGAGGGAGTGGTCGACAGAGGTTTTTTCACTTACAATAACACAAATGAGAGAGACGAATAATGATAGCGACGCGACGCGGCAAGCAAGCTAAGGAAATGCAAGTGAATAATGTTGTTTCACTTTTGCAAATCTGATGCGTCGCAGCCTAGACAAACCAGAAAAGGAAAAACCTGACCTGACTGCGCTCTGATGCTACGTGCCAAGAACGAGCCAGGTTGATGAGGACGACTTCACTAAAGTAGAAAGGAAGAAGATGCCCTGTGCGCTACCGCACCGAGTAGACCCAACTTGCTGCTGCGCACTGCTGTGCCTACGACACAGCTGTACATTTCACGTCTGCATCACTCCACTACAACTGAGGAAGTCGTGCAGTACTTGAATGTGAAGACCAACTTCATTCTGCGGGTGGAAAGGTTGGAATCGCGCCACAACTTCAACTTTAGGTCAGTTGTGGTTCGAGTTCCAACCCAACATCTACAGACCTGCTTGAAAGAGGACTTTTGGCCGAAGGGTGTATATCGTCGCTTCCGAGGACGGTTACGCGACACCACGCAACGAAACACGACGCCGACAAAGCTGCGTGTATAGTTATAGTATAAGGTTAAAAATATGTATTAGTTTGTTACTGTTGTTTAATGATATTTAATGTATCTTATATAAGGGTCTTAGTGGTCGATAAATTATTATTATTATATAGTATTTGTTCGGGGTTGGGGTGAGATTGAGATAAACTAAGATTAAAGATTAAAAAGATGATATATTTCAGTAATAAAGGTTAACTAATCAAACTAATGAGGTGAATAGGATGAGATTGAGTCGCGCCCGATATGCTGTCCGAAAGCGTACTGACTATTTTACTTAGGTAATACATAAAATATTTAAGGCATATAGCGCGGTGTCGCGATTACGCTGACATGTTCATTTGTTCGGTGATTGACCCGAACATGCTCCCGAGGGAGAAAGAGATGAGGTTAGTAAGTATGTAAGGTTAAATGGGTGGTGAAATTAATATTAACAAGGTGAAAACAATGTTCCTATAATATTCAAATATGTAGAAATGTAGGGTTAATTATGTTAAAAGATGAGATGAAGGTAACATTACAATTTAAACAGAATCGTTACAGTGTAAATCAGGAAGAGAAAACACGCGAAAGATTGGTGAGGAACCTCTATCTTCCCTTTTTTGTAAGCACTCACTAGATAGACCTAGTCTCTTAGGATCACTTCTCACTGATTTACGACTAGATTGCCCATTTTCCCTAATTTCACTACACTCAATCACGACACTTTCTGGAACGGAGTGTGGCGACGCCGTCGCCGCCGAGGCTGTCGACCGCTCTGCTGTAGAAGTGGAACGATTTCCTTTACGTTGCCTTTGCCACCAACGTTTAAAACAGTAAGCTGCCACCAATAGCAAGATTCCCAATATAGTGAGATATATAGCAGCATACTGATGGACGTCGTGGTAGGAGATATTGGTGCTCAAAGGTTCACTCTGCTTCATGATCTCAAGACTTCTTTTAATAGCTTCAAATTGCATGAGATTATCTGAGTTATTGGGATTTAGCTCATATGAGATTTCTGGCATGGTGATATTTATCATGTGATTGATTGGTGATATTTCTGGTGAGATAATCTTTGTTGTCGTGCTAATTTTACTAGACAATCTTTTGTTTGAATACACCATAAAGTCTTCTGTTTTTACTAAACAGCCTTCCCCAACACGCAACAGACCAGCACCTGATAACCTAACTGCCTGAACTTGATTTTCACACAGCAGCTTGACGTTACATTCATTGCAGCATACAAAATAATATTTGTTTTCAGATGTTAACTCCCTCCAGTCATTCTTGCACGAAGTAGTTTTAGTTTTACAAGTTCTTGTGCCTAGGATCGTCTCACAAAGGCTATGATCATCTTTCATGTGGTGAATAGGCCTTCTGATATGACACAGAATAGTCACAGGGTTTTGTAATACACATGACTGCAGATCCGTGTCCGTGACAGTCAAATACGAATCTTTTCTCATGCTGATGGCTGCCAATTCGGAGATAGTTTTGACCTTCATCATCATGTTATTCTTTGCAATACGTGGAACCGGGATAAGATTGAATACCTCGTAAAGATCTCTTTCAATCAGGGGTATTTTGATTTCTATAATTAGGTATTTGCCAGAGTACTTGGCTCTTGCATTTAGCAAGCTGTAAAGATCTTTAAGGTTAAAGTTGTCGACAGGAACTACCAAGTCTCCAGATATTTGTGCTGAAATTATGCTTAGCTCTGATCTGAGCTGCTTCGGAGATATCAAATGAAAATCTAATTTTCCACTATAAATGTCAGTTACTGTATCTAAAATTGAGTCCTGGATTCGTCGAAGGGTATACAGCAAGTTGTTGGCAGTGAAAGCCGAGGTTATGAAGTCTGTGATCATAGTTACGTTTTGCACTTGCTGCGCGAGGTTTTTATACGAATCTTGGAGATAATTAAGCTTTTGATTTATTATTTTGTGATGTTTATTTATAGTGTTCTCCATCCTTTTCATGATATTAAATTCAGCTTCTACGACCGACGTTTGGTTTTTCCAGAGGTTGTATAGATGGTTTTCATTATGCTTTAAAAGGTCAATATCCTTCACATATTTTTCTGCAAATCGTTGGTCCAACACTCCGAATAAACTATTTGCAACGTAGCCTACTCCGTCTAGCAAGCCGCGTCTTCGACGTTTCTTATTAGTCATAAATGAATCATTCGTCATGAGAATATTGTCGTAATGTTTTATTTCTTCGAACTCGTGCTCGAGCTGTAACATGACGCCGTCGCAAGGTGTTTGTGTTCTAATCGTAGAGCATAAGATTTCAAGATACTTGATATATTTTAATAAAGCCGCCGTTCCCTCTTGATAAGGTTTTGTGTCATAATAGACTATTAAATGCCAATCATCTCTAATTAGATGCATATTAGATATTTTGTCAAAGTAGACACTATTGTTTGTCAGCATGGTGAAGTTGTAGGATGCTTGAGCAGTGTTTAATAGTGACAGTAAAAATAGCGTCAAAGTTAAAACCATAGCTGAGAATGATATAGGACGTTTTTTCCTCGTAGTTGGTGATTTATTATCAACTTTTGGGGTATTTGGTTCCTGATCATTTTTATTTGTTGGCAGTAAGGACAGTTTTACAATTGGGCGTTTTAAGAGCCCGTTTTTTGTTTTAAGTGTGACGACCCTTACGTGTCCGTCGCTTCCAGGATGCAGCGTTACTACGCGACCTAGACTCCATTTTCCTGGTGGTAGGTTCTCGTCCTTTATAACAACGATGTCGTTAAGATTGAGATCTTTTTGACGCTGCCGCCATTTGGCTCTCATAGAAAGCTGCGTGAGATAATCAGTCTTCCATTTAGCCCATATATCTTGGTAGATTTTTTGCGTCAGGTGCCATCGTGTTCTAAGATCGTGCTCTGTTTCGAAAATCGTTAAGTTGGGGCCGCTTGCTAAAAAGTGAGCCGGGGTCAAAAATTCCAGATCTTCAGGATCTTCAGTCAGAGGGCACAGTGGTCTGGAGTTCAAACATGCCTCGAGTTGGGATAATAAGGTAGTATATTCCTCGTAGGTTAATTTTTGCTCTCCCACAACACGCTTGAGATGATGTTTGAGGCTCTTCACTGCAGCTTCCCAGAGTCCGCCAGCAGATGGCCATGATGGGGCGTTAAAGTGCCACTCAATATTCATTTCTGAGATTGTCGAGGTTACTTCTTGTTCAGACAAGATGTTGGAGATTTCGGCAAACTCTTGTTTTAAGATATTATTGGCTCCTATGAAGTTAGTTCCCTGGTCACTATAGATGTGCCCAGGAACTCCTCTTCTAGCCGACATTCGTCTTAGCGCGGCAAGAAATGCTGACGCTGTGAGATCTGAGACGATTTCTAAATGTAAGGCTTTAGTTACCATACACACAAAAACTGCGACATATCCTTTACAGGTTTTAATGCCACGACCTTTGTTCGCCTTAATAAAGATGTGCCCTGTATAATCTATTCCAGTGTGATAAAAAGGTCGGTTAGGAATCAATCGTGCAGGAGGTAAGTCACCCATGATTTGATGTTGTGGTATGGGATTATTTCTTTTACATTTGACACACATTCTTAATCGTTTCTTTGCGACTCTGTTTCCTCCAAGAATCCAGTATTTCCGTCTTATAAATCCAGTAGTCATTTTTACTCCACCGTGAAATACAAGTTTGTGGGATTCATCTATGATAAGATCTGCTAGTTTGGACTGATTCGGTATTATGATGGGATGCTTCATTTCAGGATCAAGATTCGAATGTTTAAGTCTGCCCCCGACACGGAGTACTTGATTGGAGTCTAGTACGGGATTGAGATTAAGAATCTGACTTTTCTTATTTAGTGGGTCATTGTTTTTCAGCTGCGATATTTCTTCGTGGAAATATTCGTTTTGGACGTGCTTAATTAACATTTCTCTTGCTGTCTTTATATTTTGCAGAGTAAGGAAACCTGTGCGTTGTTTCTTGTAAACAACGATGTCGATAAATTTGTTGACGTAAGCTAATACTCGAGTAACTTTCCTTAAGGTGTTATATTTTGTTAATAGCTGATAAATTATCGAGTTTTCGGGATTAACAATAACCGTGTTTACTTTCTCCTTTTTTCTGAGTTCTTGACTAGTAATACATGTATCAATCGGCATCTTATGAGATTCTTTAGGGTTATATTGTGATAACCAGTCAGGCCCTTGCCACCACAGCGAGTGATTGGCCAATTGAGTAGCAGGTAAACTGCGGCTTGCGCAATCTGCGGGGTTTTCCTTGGATTTTATGTATCTCCAGTTTTCTTTAGGTATTATCTCTGTAATACTCCTCACTCGATTTGCAACAAAGGGTTTCCATTTCTCCGGTTCGCCACTTAACCAACCTAGTGCTGCCGTTGAGTCAATCCAACCATAAACATGCACCTTGTAGCTCATGAGTGCTAAGATGATTTTTCGCATAAGCTTTGACAACAAGAGAGCGCCGCAAAGTTCCAAGCGCGGGATGGATTGTGGTTTTTTCAGCGGTATTACTTTTGACTTCCCTGCAATAAGGGTTACGTGGTTTTCATTTTCTCTTTTTATTTTGCAATACACGACGCAAGCGTATGCTTTTGTGCTTGCGTCGCAAAAGCCGTGGAGTTCAATGGTATCTTCTTCCTGGGTTAAAATCCAACGTGGAATTTTAAATCGAGATATATGCGATAGATCGGCTTTAATAGTATTCCACTCTAACGCAATTTCTCTAGGGACAGGGTGGTCCCAACCCTGGTCTGATTTCCATAATTCTTGGAACATGATCTTAAGCTTTATTGTGACTGGTGCTAGCCAGCCCAAAGGGTCGAATATTTTTGATATTTGAGATAGGAATTGTCTTTTGGTAAGGATGTCTTGCGAGGTAAATTCTATGGGGCGAAAGATAAATTGATCATTTTTTGGTTCCCACCGAAGACCTAAAGTTTTGGTTGACTCCGGTTGCTTAAAGTCAAAGTCTTCCTTTGGTAGTGCATCAGAACTATCTGATATTTCCGGTAAGTTTGATCGCCATTTTCTGAGATTAAACCCTCCCGATTTGAGAAGGCTGATCATTTCTGCTTTGAGCTGTTTAGCTGCACTCGCTGAATGCTCTCCATGCATGAGATCATCCATGTAAAACGAGTGTTCTAAGACGTCACAAGCGCAACTATGTGAATAGTTTGTCCTTTCATCGTTGGCCAGTTGCTTCAGGGTCATCATTGCCAAAAAAGGTGCGGCTTTTGTGCCATAGGTAACCGTCGCTAACTGGTATTCTTTTAAAGGTTGAGATTGGTGGCTACGCCAGATAATTTTCTGATATTTTTGATCATCGGGATGCAGCCAGATTTTGCGAAACATCTTTTCTATATCTGCTGTAAAAGCGTATCTAAATTGTCTCCATTTTAAGATAAGGCTCTGAAGATCTTGTTGTAAATTGGGTCCTCGGCACATAAGATCATTGAGGCTGTATCCACTCGAGGTTTTTGCCGAGGCATTAAAGACAACTCGCAATTTGGTAGTTGCTGACTCAGATCGTTGGACGCAATGGTGCGATAAGTAGCAGTCCGGATGTATGTGTGGCGCAACTGGTGTCATATGACCGAGCTCTAGGTATTCAGAAATAAATATTTTATAGTCACGTGCCACAGCTGGTTGTTTACTTAATTTCCGCTCTATTTGGAAAAATTGAGCAATTGATTTTGTTTTCGACTCCCCAATATTTTTCTCAAAATTTTCTTTGAATGGCATTTTAACCACGTAGCTTTCATCTTCCCGTCTAGAGGTCGAAGATTGGTAAAAATCGATGCATTTTTGATCTTCTTCTGAAATCGCTGGAGGTTCATGTATGTCCTCTACTTCCCAAAATTGCTGAATCTCTTCGATATTATTTAGGATCACATTGCAATGGTACGTTTTGTAGTTGCCGCTTAAGATCCATCCCAACTGAGTTTGTTGGGCAATGGGCAACATACCTTCTGATCGACATATACCGTCCATAAGGATAGTGGAATAGATATCTGCTCCAAATAAGATATCGATTGGCCTACTTTTGTAAAATTCGGGATCTGCTAGAGTTATTTGGTTAAGAGTAGGCCAGTCTGGCTTGGGTAAAGTACAGCTGGGTAAGTTATTTATCAGTTTGTTCATTATATATACGTCCGTTTTAAAAGTAAAACCGCTAACTAACGACGAACATTTGATGGTAATCCTGCCCTTACAGTTGTTTTCCTTATTTCCTATTCCAGAGATATAACCGTTGCATTTCTGTCGCGGTAGTCTTAACAACTGAGCTGCGCTTTCCCTAATAATGGATGTCTGTGATCCTTGATCTAAAAGAACTCTCATTTTTTGGTAAGAACCGTCCGTTGCTTGCACATTAATGATTGCTGTGGCAAGCAATATTTCTGCGGGTTCTTTAAGAAGCGATGCCACTGTGTTACTTTCTTGCTGTTGAGATGGCGATTTCGTAACCGTGGCTGCATTTGACCCAGACCGATGTGACGTAAATGCTTCATGCAGAATGGTATTGTGTTCTTTGTTGCATTCCTTGCATCTTATTTCGGAAAAGCATTTTTTGCCTTCGTGATAATGTAAGCAATTAATACAAAGGTGTAAGTTAGCAATAGCATTTTTACGTTCATTAGGTTGTAATTCCAACAATTTTTGACATGCATGAATACGATGATCATTGCAGTTGCAAATAGGGCATTGCTTGCGATTGTTAATTTTGCCTTTGGACTTTGACGATTGTGAAACTTGGTTTGTTGAGTAATTTGGTTTGGGATTGTTATAGTTTCGATTATAACTGGAACCTTTTGAAATTGATGGTTTGTTATTGTTGTAGGATTGAGATGAGGATACTTTCTGCGTGGAATTTTCCAGCTTTTTACGTGAAGTTTCCAGCATCATAAATTTAGTTTCCAAAAAATTAAGGAAATCCTCTAAGACCGGCAACTCTCGCGGGGATTTTAAAGATTGTAGATAATCCTCATATGTATCCGAGTCCAGTTTTTGGGACAATATACATACGAGGAAAGGGTCCCAGGAAGTCACATTGACTCCCAGATTCTTGATAGTATTCACGCTCTCGTACGTAGTATCGTGAATGCGTTTTATATGATTTGCTGACTGTTGCTGGTTTGCAGGGATATTCATGATATTGTTAAGATGAGAGGTAAAGATCAGTCGTTTATTATTATAACGATGATTAAGGATATTCCAGCACACAAGATAATTGTCAGAGCTTATTTGGAGATGTTGAATTAATTTTTCAGGCTCACCTTTGACCTTACTCTTTAAAAACTGCATCTTTTGCGCATTCGACAAAGAGGGGTTATTATGCACTGCTTCGGTAAAAAGATCTTTGAACGAAATCCACTTATTGTAGTTTCCCTCAAAGGTAGTAATTTCCATTTTAGGAGTAGATTTTTCAATATGCGCGACGGACCACATTTTCTTGTTGATGTCTTTCTTGATTTTGTTATAATGTTTCTCGTAATGGGAAAATTGTTCTTCGTACTCGGGGTTTGATCCGCCACACTCGTTATCCAGCTCCCAATGAAGCGAGTCAATAGCTGCCCAACGAGATTGTAGCGTCTTCAGGAGGTCTTCGAACTCCCATTTTTCCGTGACGAGATCAAGGTCGATATTTAATGAGGTTCTCATGAAAGCCTTAAAGTTGGTAGCTTGCTTTTTGAATAGTACTGTGGCTTTACTCTCTTCAAGAGCAGGATCAGGGTTTTTAGAAGCAGCGGGGGCTGCGAGGTCTGAGGTTTGAGATGCCGCAGTAGGTTTGAACGTAGGAGGTTTTAACTCAGGGGTTTGCGGTCTGTTTGCGAGAGGGTTATAGTTCTGAATAGTAGTTTTGATGTTCTTATATTTTTCAGTCATTTGATCGTATTGATTAGTACTGAAATATGTATGAGATTTATCACCAAAAGATAGCAAAGTCATGTGGTTATTATGGAACTCCGTAAAATATTGTTCCAAGGTAGACAATCGACGACGTAGGTAGTCCGGGGTCTTGCGCTCTGCACCATCCTTCTTGAAATTGGTGAAGAGCCCGTTTATGGCTTCGATCAGTTGATGTTGGGTTGATAAAATGTCTTCCATGTTTGACATTATAAGGATAAAAAGGAGACCTTACTTGTTCTGAAGGCTTCTTTGAAGATCAATGTTCTTGCGATGGCTGCAAGAACAAACCTGGAGTAGCAGCGAGATGAGGTGACACGATGCTTTCGTAAAACCAGGTTCAATCAGGATCAGTAGGATGATGTTGGAAGGAAAATCCACTTAGTTCTGTTTCCAAGCGAGACACTCACACAGTACAGTTAGTAGGCACACGCGTAATGGTCCCGCTAGGGCTCGAAGGACCAATGTTCGGGGTTGGGGTGAGATTGAGATAAACTAAGATTAAAGATTAAAAAGATGATATATTTCAGTAATAAAGGTTAACTAATCAAACTAATGAGGTGAATAGGATGAGATTGAGTCGCGCCCGATATGCTGTCCGAAAGCGTACTGACTAATTACTTAGGTAATACATAAAATATTTAAGGCATATAGCGCGGTGTCGCGATTACGCTGACATGTTCATTTGTTCGGTGATTGACCCGAACAGTATTCAAAGTAATAATTGAATTCTGTGTAATAATATCTTAATATCTTAATATATATAAATCTCGTGTCACAATGTTTGTCCTCAATGGACTCCTAAACCACTTAACCGATTATAATAAAATTCGCACACCATGTGCAGTTCGATCCAACTTGAGAGATAGGATAGTTTAAATCTCAAATTATGAGACGCAGACGAAGTTGCGCGAGTCAGCTAGTAAATCAATAAATAAATCAATACCACTGGACATTAACACACGGCGCCACCTAGTGCCACACTAAGCAAAGCTTGTCGTGGACACTAGATAGTTGATATACTACATATATACTTTTTTTGTTTGTAAATACATACTCATTATACATATAAACATCCATGACTTGGAGACAAATGTCCATGCTCATCACACAAACATTTGCCCCTACCGGGATTTGAACCCTGGACCCTAAGAAAATAATTAAGGCAGCGTCACTACCACTACGCCATTCGGATCGTCAAAAAGTATAGTATAGTATTCAAACATTCAAGCTCTAGCTTTTGTTCTCACGTTTTCATAATCAGATAAATAAGGAGATAATCGTCAGTTGATCGTTGATTGAACAAAATAAATGTATTGTATTAAAAACTAACTTAATTGAAAAAAAATAGCTTTTTTTTGAGATTTTACTTTCATTTCTCCAAGATCCTGGAGACCGGAGACCTGACTTTATGGCAGTGGGATAACCTTAGGGTTACCCTTCAAATAAAAAAGGTTTTTTTTAAATCGGTCCATAAATTCTCATACGAACAATTTTTTCATAACACCGCCTGAACTATTTTCATAGCATTTTTTTATATGAAGGTGTAAAAAAATGAACTTAGGAAGCATGCCATTTTTTTTTACATTTTTATCTTTTTTTTGAGATATGTCACATTGTTATAGGACGTGGGGCAATTTTGATCCATCTTCTTTAGCGAAGTTTTTAAATAGCGAGTTGGCAAGGGGTCGTTAACCTGTTAGTGCTTCCTTAAAATCAGATACATCGTATAGCAAATGTTGAAGGTGAAAAATAATTTCCTGTGACTAAACTACTT
Source organism: Xestia c-nigrum (assembly GCA_916618015.1). Taxonomy (NCBI): domain Eukaryota; kingdom Metazoa; phylum Arthropoda; class Insecta; order Lepidoptera; family Noctuidae; genus Xestia; species Xestia c-nigrum. The sequence continues at coordinate 487,628 of OU745251.1, read as the reverse complement.
GATATTTTCAAACGATTTTTTTTTTGTTTGTTAGGAACGTCTTGAGGTATGCGTAGTTTAATTTATTGTCGTATTGTCATCACCACCCTGTATAGCCTTACTCGATAAATTGACTATCCAACACAAAAAGATTTTTTCAAATCGAACCAGTAGTTCCTGAGATTAGCGCGTTCAACTAAACAAACAAACTCTTCTGCTTTATAATATTATATATTGTATCATATATGTCACCGTAAAATTGTCAAACACGTTATATTGTAATCTCTCTAGCGATATAGTAAAATCTCGAAATATTGTCAAATGAACATACTGCTTACAACAAAACGCATTATTTTTCGTGAAATGCATGCGATGGTAGTCAACTCACGCGGTGTGGAGGGAAGGAGGGTCTCTGCCCAGTGGTACAACTCTCATGAAAAGCTGATATTGTACCATTTCTGAGAAATACCGATTAATAAAACCTATCCTTAAAACACTTTATATTCCCCTAAAAAGCGTAAAAGAAAAAAAAAACGAATAAAATGTGTTGTATTTATCATTTTTATTTTTATTTTATATCACACGCAATATATGCGTTCACGTAACAACTCTTACGCGCACGCCTTGACCATTTTTCCCCTCGCCTGTCAAGGTCTTATGCTATTCAAAACCGCCTGTCATTTTACATATTTATTTTAAAACGTTTACTCAAAAACATATCCAAATTTCAACTATACAGGAGAAAGTTTATTTTACCACATCAACTGTGCTCCTTTCAATTCACCTGTCACATACTTTTGCTCATTGTAATCGCCTGGCAATTTATTTTCCAGTTTTACAATGAAAAAACTACATCCTATTAAATTTGTAAGCTTACAGAAACAAGTTTACATACTCTATTTATTTTACAATTAAAAAAATAAAGGGGCTGATGACGTACATTGCTGAAGCCTGCCAGGTCATGGCTATTGCCCTTAGCATGCTATAAAACATAAGTGTACAAATTTTCAACCTTACAGGAAGACCGTTACTCGGAGGGTTCAGTAGCTCTCCAGCTACATGGACGTGCAATATGATCGGAAAAGAGTTATTGCACCTCTGCCTCAAATCTCAAGTTTAAGAATTATGAATGTTATTGTTGTTATTTTTAGGATGCTGTTGTGACTGCCGCGATGGTGCAACGCTTCTGCTATGTTTGCGCAAAACCGAATTGACGGCTTCCACGCCGTCATCCGCGTCGCTGTTGTCAAGGTTGCGGGCGAGTGGCAACAGCATCCTAAAAACTATGGCGGAAAGTATCGACTCTCCGATTATTAAAAGTTTTGTGAGAAGGACAATCACAGAACATTAATCTGGGGATGCCCTCTTAACAATACTATTTACTCTGTCTTTTATAGTGTATCTCAACTACTAACACTAGAAATACGTTATTTTGTATGGCTTACTAACACAATGGATTACTGTTGTCCAAAAAAATAAAAAATATTATTATTATATCACCCTACATCCGGATGGGACCGGACATGCTGGTACTGCGATTATCGTTAGGAAATCCCTGAAACCCCATATAATGCCTGAATACAAAACCTGCCACATCCAGGCCACCACAATACACTGAGGAGATATTGAAACAGCCATTTTTGTCCTCAACTGCTATAATTGTCCACCCAGACAAAAGATATCCAAAGAGATGTACTCAGAATTCTTGGAAACACTTCGCAGTTGATTTATAGCGGGTGGAGATTGGAACTCGAAAAACACGCACTGGGGATCCCGGTTAACTAGCACCAGAGGAAGACAGCTAAAACTCAGTATAGATTCTACCAGATCTGCTTGACTTCTTCGTTATGAAAGGTTTTTCTACTCATTATGTTAAGTGCGATTCCTGTTACGACAGTTCGTCGGATCACACGCCAGTACTACTTACTCTAAGTACAAAGATAATAGAAAAAGAAAGTCCAGGTAGGCTGTACAACAAAGAAACAGACTTGAACTCTTTTAAAGAACACATTGACGAAAACATCAAGCAACAAGTGGCTCTTAAGACACCTGAGGATATTGAAATCGCAACGAAATATATCACGAACCTGATTCAGGAGGCCTGCTGGAGGAGTACCCCTTTACTGGACCCAAAGAAGTGGATAAATAACTCTTGAAATAAAATAAGCAGTCTTAGAAAGACGGAGGCTTCGCCGTGTCTGGCAACTGAGTCGACTTGCATCAGACAAAACAAATATTAACAGGCATGCGTCACGTCTAAGAGAAATGCTAGAGACTTGGCACAATAAGACTCTTGAGGCTCAACTGGAATCGCTTACACCCACTGCAGCCACTGATTACTCCCTGAGGAAGTTTACGAAGTTGTATGACAGACCACAGCTGGTAAAACCTCCACTTAAAAACAACAGCGGCTGGGCCCGTACATCACAGGAAAAGGCAAACCAATTCGCAGAACTTTTATCCAATGTATTTAGACTGATTCACTTCTGCGACAGCGAGTCCGAGAAAGAGGTTGAATCAATCCTCACCCAGCCTATACAGATGTGGCTCCCACCTGCACTGGACTACTATACTATATGAAGACAAAATGTTACATTTTTATATTTAAAAAAATATTTCTTTTTATTGTAGGGTAAGTATTTAAGACAAATTATAACAAATTTTCTAGTATTTTGGTGTTTTAAGAGTCTAACACTAATACAAAAAAAATTGTGAGATTTATTTTGAGCACTCCATAGAGAATGAAACTTACTTGAGCATACATATACTTTTTAATTTTGTGGCCATACCTAAACACACATTAATACTGAGAATTCTCAACTTGGATTAATTCTATAGGGAGTGCTCAAATAAATATCACATGTTTTCTTGTATTACAGTGTTCCAACACCCAAATATAAGAAAAAATGTGATAGCCTCGTAAGCTCTTCAACTTCTATTTGGATTTCTAAGCATTTATTTTATAAATGTCTACTAACATATTACTAAAAGTATCTTATCAGAAAAAAATATTTATAAAATACTAAGATACCAAACCAAATGTATTTAGATGCAAGATACAAAATGAATTTTTAAAAAGTATATAGATACAAGATGGAAATACGTATCTTGTATCTATCTTTATTTCAGATACTTGTATCTAAGATAAGTCACATCTCTGCATCCCGAACCACCATTTTGGATTTAGGCAGTGCAGCAGCATTCTACTGTCAACTGTTTATACCTATGCTTAACAAATAAATAATTCTGATTCTGATTCTGACAAATACATAGAGTGATCGAGAAAATCAGAGAAAATCACCAGAGGAAAAAGAGTACTGTTCATCTGAATTTCAGAACATTCAGCAGGCATTTGACAGGGTCTGGCATGAGGGCCTTCTCTGTAAGATAAGAACAAGTCTTCCACACAGCTACTAGATTCTGCTGAAATCCTATCTCACAGACAGAGTCTCCCAAGTGAAAAAATCTGAATCAACCTCCAAATTCTATACCATAAGGGCAGGCGTGCCTCAGGGATCAATGTTGGGACCAATTCTATAATACTTTGTACACCTCTGACCTACCTGTGGTAGGTCGAGAGAGAGATGGAGTAATGACTGCTACATAATATATGCCGACGACACAGCCATTATGGCAAGTAACAAGCAGCCATAGCTGGCCTTAGAGCAGCTAAAACAAAGCCAAAGCGGGTCAAAGCTAGTGCAACAAAGTCAGTGCAGGTAACGTTCACACTTCGGAGAAAAAACTTCTCTCATGCCTTGATAACTCCCCATTACTACACAAAGACAGTGTATCTGGGCATGCACCTGGATCGCCGTTTGACCTGGAACCAGCATATCAAAAACAAGAGGGTAGAACTCAACATATTATGGCACAGAAACCTGTACTGGATGTTGGGTCGCAATACCAAGTTATCGATAGATAACAAGCTCCTCAGGAGCAGCGGTGGCCCGGTGGTGGCGGCCCCGACTTACGAACAGTAAGTCGTGGGTTCGAACCCAGACAGGCGCATTACTTTGTGTAATTTATTTCATCACCGCTGTTCTCAAAACGGTGAAGGGAAACATCGTGAGGAAACCAGCATGTCCTAGAAACAAAATTTCGAAGATATGTGACTTTACCAATCCGCACTGGGCCCGCGTGGTAGATTATAGCCCATTCCCTCTCATTGAGAGGAGGCCGTGTCCCAGCAGTGGGAACATTATAGGCTGATGATGAACAAGCTCCTCATTTACAAGTGTTCGCGACGAACGTCACCAAAACAAGTGTATATAGTTTCTTACAAAGATAGTGTAGAGTCAGTGATACATGGGCAATAACAGTGACGAAATAAACAAACGCGTCAGTGATTAGATTTAGTAAATAAACCAAACAGTAAGCGTTAAACTCATATCACCTCGAAAGTGGCATTTTATTTAGTTAAAATATAGTATTATCGAGATCCAGGTAGCCTAGTGTTGCGACCTAGGCCTGGATATAGTTTTGTAGTATCAACATAACCCTTCAGGGAAGCCACTTGTCGAGGATATGACAGTCTAACGCGCCTATCTGTGTTCATAGTATGTAAATTTGGTCTATCATACTGACGGTTGAAGGAACATTACAGGCTGGATAATATAGATACATAAAAGTAAATAGTAGATTCATATAGGCCATACAACACCCTTGTATATGGCACTCTATATACTTACAGCATCAACTCCGGTTTTCGTGTAAATTATCCTGAAAGATCCTTCAACCGTCCCAGTTTTAGAAAGTTCTGTACTAATTTATCTATATTTCTTTAATTTCAATAAAGATATGTGTGTTTTTTGTGTTAGTAGATAGATAACACTATGTACAAACCATGTAACGTTAAAAATATAATTAGATATAAGTTCAGAATTGTAATAACAGAAAATATTTGTAAATATCGAAATGAAAATACATAATAAAAAATTCCAAAAATCAGGAAGCGATTTGCGGCTCTCGTTACAGTCAAGTACTCTAGTACGATAGTAAATCTAGATTTCCATAGAATTGTAGTCATCAGTACGGCAAATATTATATTATAATGTGAGTGAATCAAGCAGTAAAAAGTAGTGCGCGAAAGTCATGAAGGAATATCAAATCGCTTCCTGAAAAGTTATGAAAGTTTATCAGTGTTCTCATTCCCAGTAACCCTTCCCCCTGATAGGAAACGACTGAGGTTGTCTGAACCGACAGGTGTAGGACGTCAGCGCCGTCTAGGTTCGAAGATTATGTGTGTATAGTTACAGTATAGGCAGAACGTCTGTTAGAGTAGACAGAGCGTCAGGCAAGCACGCATACATCCCCGCGTCTAGCGATCACGCCCGTCCGGCACATTTTCTGGTCCTTCAGAGCCGGATAACCTCAGTTCGTCAGTGATAGTGTAGTTTCTGGTTAATCCGAACCAGATAACCTATGTGAACAGTGCGTCAAGGCTATATACCTCAAAGCTATATACCTCAAAGTTATAAATCTACGTGAACAGTGCTTCAAAGTTATATACATCAAAGTTATACGACAACTTAAATAGACAGTGCGTGAACAGTGCGTCCAAGTTATATACCTCAAAGTTATATATCTCAAAGCTATATACCAATAACTTATGTGAACAGTGCGTCAATATTATATACCGGAACTCGTGTAACCAGTACATAGTGAAGCTATAACAGCATAGTGATAGTACATAGTGAAGCTATAACAGTATATAGTGATAGTACATAGTGAAGCTATAACAGTATATAGTGATAGTACATAGTGAAGCTATAACAGTATATAACAACAGTACATAAGTGAAAGTATATAACAACAGTACATAAGTGAAGTATATAACAACAGTACATAAGTGAAGTATATAACAACAGTACATAAGTGAAGTATATAACAATAGTACATAGGGAAGTATATAACAACAATAGTACATAGGGAAGTATATAACAATAGTACATAGGGAAGTATATAACAATAGTACATAGGGAAGTATATAACAACAATATATAGTGAAAATTCATAGTGAAGCGTACAACAAGTGCATAACTAAGGAAAAGAACGCCTATTAAAGCTAATAACTATTTATGAACACTGATAAAACGTATAGTGAAGTTATAGTGAAGTTTACACGTTGAAGACTTACGTTAATAGTTAAAAATAAACAGTAGATCGGTTCGAATAACACAGTGCGGTTATAAATAAAACAAGATGCCGGTAACAAGATCGCAAGGAAGGTCTCCCGCGGAAACACAGGCGGTCGAGACGCGTCAGGACACAGCCATCCGTCACCAGCTGCCACCCCGTTCACCATCCTCTAACGAGGGGTTGGAACAGCTGGCCACCCGCCCTTCCGCTATGCGGGGGGATGAAGACGCAGCTGAGCCACCATCTGCTACTAAGCGAACCAGGTCAGAGGGTATTTCAGATAAAACTATTAAGCCTTCAAATACAACGAGAAAGCCTTCGACGTGTAAGCCTTCAGTCAGATCTTCAGCGAAGCCTTCAGACAGATCGAGGATTACTCATGAAACTACAGAAGCCGTACCGATGACTACCCGGGGTGACGCCCGTAACGAACAGTGTAGATCGCCGTCTCACAAGACGACACGATCAAATAGAAAAGTTTCACAAGCACGTGAGGCTTTATTAAAAATTAGGTTGGAGCTTGCACAAATAGCGCTTCAGAGGGCCGAAGAAGACAACTCTGAAGCTGAATATATGGATGACAGAAACTCAAACGATGAATACGTGCGTTCCTGGTTGGAAGAAGCGCCGGAAGAAGCGCCGCTTCCAGAAGACGACGCCGCCGAGGGGAATATTACAGTTAGACAGCATACCCCCCCCCCCTGCGGACGTCAACAGTACAGATATAGAACACCGGGAAAGGGCACCATCGTTACATCCTACAGTTAAAAATGTGTCAAGAGAAACAGTACCAACACAGAAGACCGAACAATGCAGGGGGGAGGATTCATTACGTCCATTTATAACGGAATTAACATCCGCTATAGCGTCGCTCGCTGATAGAAAAATAGATACAGGGACAGCGAACCAACCCTCGGCGTCGAAGGTCATCATGACCCTACCGAATTTCAGCGGGTCACATACAGAATGGCTTTCGTTCCGCGCCATTTACGAAACAACTCGAACGTACTTCAACGACGTCGAGAATACAGCGAGACTCAGAAGGAGCCTTCATGGAAGAGCATTGGAGACAGTGAGCTCAGAACTCATCGGTCACGCCCGACCAGATGACATCATGCGGGAACTGGAGTTGCAGTTCGGCAGACCAGACTCGATAGCGCAAGCCGAAACCGATCGGCTGAAAGGGCTATCGCGCTGCAGCGAAGCACCGAAAGATATCTGCACGTTCGCGAGTCGCGTGAGAAGCGGCATCGTGACACTACGTGCATTGAAGAAGGAGCACTACCTCATCAACGCTGAGCTGATGCGATCCCTTACAGAGAAGCTGCCGAACTCCCTGCGTGTACAGTGGTACAGAACATACACGGAGAAGTACCAATCACTGCCGGACTTGTCGCTCTTCAGCGAATTCATTACAGAGCAAGCTCGCTTCTGTAGCGCCTTCGCTCCTCCCGAGAACGTACATTCATCCGAAAATGCGACAGGCAAACGAGTTTTGCAAAGAACGCATACAGCGACAGATAAGTCGACTTCGAAATGTCGAATCTGCGAAAAGGAGGGTCATTACGAATCTGAGTGTAAAAAATTCAGAGACGCCTCCAACGATAGAAGATGGGAAATCGCAAAGAAGTTTAGCATGTGCTACCGTTGCCTGCGACATCGCCGAAACGGTCATAAGTGTCGACCGAAGAAATGCGAAACAGGGGGGTGCAAAGCCACGCACCATCGACTGCTGCACTTCACAAAGAAGACTGAAGAAGCGGTCAACCAGCCGCCGAAGCAGGAGGTGGCCCCAGAGACAGTCGCCAGTTCCAGGACGACAGCAAGTCAAGCTTTCCTCAAAATGATACCAGTACGAGTCATAGGACCGGCGGGAGAAGCTTCCACGTACGCTCTCCTCGACGATGGGTCAACAGTATCGCTGATTGACGAAGAGATAGCGCAGCAGATCGGAGCGGAAGGACGCGTAGAACCTCTCACAATAGGCGCGATTGGAAACACGATGATCGACACTCCCAAGTCAAGAAGAGTGTCAGTCACTCTCTCCAGCCATATGAAGGACAAGATGCCATTCAGAGCGCGTACCATTCCGAAGCTCAACCTAGCGCCGCAGTCGATTAGTGAAGAAGACGTTGCCCAGTGCAAACATCTGGATGACCTCAGACAACAGCTGATTTACAACACCGGCGCGCCGAAGATACTTATAGGTCAAGACAACTGGCACCTATTGCTGGCCACCGAGGTCCGCAAGGGCCCCCAGAACCAACCCGTTGCCTCACTCACAGCGATGGGCTGGACTCTTCACGGCGCGCACACCAGAACTCTCGGTCACCAGGTGCACTACGTCAACAGACTCACAGCAGAAGACCAAGATCTCAACGAACAGCTGCGTGAATTCTTCGCGCTCGAATCTCTGGTCATCAACCCACGTCGTCCTGATTCCGATCCTGAGAAGAAAGCGGAAGACATACTAGACCGTCACACCAAACAAATGGAGAACGGACACATAGAAACGGCCCTGCTCTGGAAAAGTGAAAACATCGAAATGCCAGATAGCTACGGAACTGCACTCAAGAGACTCGTCTCCACTGAAAAGAAGCTCGACAGAAATCCCACTCTTCGCGACAGATATACGGAACAAATGGAATCGTACATCAACAAAGGTTACGCCGAAAAGGCGCCCGAAGTAACCACAGCTGGTAGGACGTGGTACCTACCCCATTTCGAGGTGTACAATCCCATGAAGCCGGAGAAATTCAGAATAGTCCACGACGCCGCAGCCAAATCGAGAGGAATGTCACTAAACGACTTCCTACTCACTGGTCCAGACCTACTACAGTCGCTGCCCGGCGTCATGATGAGGTTCCGTCGACACCCTATAGCGGTCGCCGGCGACATAGCGGAGATGTTCATGCAAGTGAAGGTGCGAACGCAAGATCGTGACGCCCTTCGCTACCTGTGGAGGGGCGACAGAAGACAAGGAGCTCCTGAAGAGTATCGCATGACGTCAATAATATTCGGCGCGGCAAGCTCGCCGTGCACGGCTATCTACGCAAAAAACTGGAACGCGAAGCGGTACAGTGACAGCCAACCGGAAGCAGTGGAAGCCATCATACAGAGTCACTACATGGATGACTACCTCGACAGTTATAAAACGATAGAAGAAGCGACGCGTGTGGCAACAGCTGTCAAGGACATACACCTACAGGCGAAGTTTGAACTCAAAAAATGGGTTTCAAACAGCACAGAAGTCCTAGACCACATAGATCCGACACAGAACAGGACTGAAGTAGTCAACATCGGAAAATCAAGCGCCACAGAGAAGGTACTCGGTCTGATATGGAAGCCGACCGAGGACACGCTAGGCTTCAATTTAACGCTCGCACGGCTACCAAGCGACATTCTCGACAAAGAAACACCGACGAAGAGAGAAGCGCTGAAAATCGTCATGTCATTGTATGACCCACTCGGCCTCGCCTCGCCGGTAACGATTCGAGCCAAACAGATTCTCCAGGAAGCTTGGAGACACGGAACCAACTGGGACCAGGCTCTCGAACCAGACCTGTCCGCCCAGTGGCGAAGATGGGTACAACACCTACATCAGTTGAAGGACATCGACCTACCGAGATGTTATCCGGGATACAGCGAAGCTACGGAGACACAGATCCACGTCTTCACCGACGCAAGTGAGATGGCATACGCAGCAGCGGTCTATTGGCGGACAACAACAGAAGATGGACAACGTCACGTCACTCTCGTCATGGCAAAAGCGAAAGTGGCACCGCTCAAACTCCAATCGATACCACGCCTCGAGCTTCAGGGCGCGGTAATGGGAACCCGTTTAGCCGCAGCCGTCATTAGAGAACACGGCATCAAACCAGCTGCAGTGACGTACTGGACAGACAGCAAAACCGTCCTTACTTGGATTCGGCGAGGATCTCGAGCGTACAAGCCGTTCGTTGCCCATCGCATAGCGGCCATCGAGGAGAACAGCAAGGTCGAAGACTGGCGATGGATACCGACAAAAATGAACGTAGCCGACAGCGCCACACGCGACGTTCCACACCACTTCGACAAACATCACGAGTGGTTCCGCGGCCCCGCCTTCTTATCCGACGACCCGTCATCATGGCCGACCGAAAAACCTCCAGTCGACACAGAAACAGGGGAGGAAAGAACTCTCACAGTCACCGAGGAAAAGGTCAACAGTCATTCTCTGATGGAAGCTATTCCGGATCCAACCCGATTCTCAAAATGGGAGCGTCTTCTCCGAGCTACGAGCTACAGCAAGCGTCCTTCGCTTCATACATCTCTGTCAGAACAAAACAGAGAGAACGTTCTACAAACGAACAAAGAAAAATACAGAAAAGGATCCTGACTGGAGACAGCAACAGAAGAAAACGAATAAAGCTCTTCCCAAGACAGTGGCGAAGACACCAAACACTCGATACGAGAAACACATAATAGAAGCGGAATTTCTCCAAAGGGCAGAAAAATTACTCGTACGGGTTTCACAGCAACAGTCGTTTTCGCAGGAAATTACAGATCTGCAACAACAGAGATCCATCAGAAAGGACAGTCGGCTCAGACCGCTTCGTGTGGAAATTATCGACAACGTCATACGTCTAAAAAGCCGTATAGCCGCCATCACCGAAATAGCCGACGACACGAAGCAACCGCCCATCCTTCACGGTGACCACCACACCACCCGATTGTACATCGACTGGACGCACCGAAGTCTACAGCATAGCGGTACCGAGCTCACCATCAACGAAGTGCGCCAACATTATTGGGTCATCAGGATGCGGCCAACCACGAAGAAAGTACTGGCACAATGTCTGCAGTGTCGTATTCGCAAGGCACAACCATCCGTGCCTGCGACCGGCGACCATCCGAGAACGCGCCTAGCACATCATCAGCGGCCGTTCACCTATACCGGGCTCGACTATTTCGGCCCGCTCTCAGTAACAGTTGGTCGACAGCATCACAAGAGGTACGTAGCCCTATTCACGTGTCTCACCACCAGAGCCGTCCACCTCGAGATAGCTGCCAGCCTCAGCGCAGACTCCGCTATACTAGCGCTGCGCCGATTCGCCGCTCGCCGAGGCTGCCCCACCGAGATATACTCCGACAACGGCACCAACATGCACGGTGCCGACAAGGAGCTCCGAGACGCCTTCCAAAGGGAGGCCAGTCGCCGAGGCATCGTGTGGCGCTTCATCACGCCATCAGCGCCTTTCATGGGAGGCGCCTGGGAGCGCCTCGTACGCTGCGTGAAGTCCGCCCTGTACACCGTTCTCCACGAGAGACATCCGCACGAAGAGGTATTGTCTACTCTACTGTGTGAGGCGGAGTACACCGTAAACAGCCGGCCGCTCACGCACGTCTCCGTAGACAGCGACGACGACGAAGCCATCACGCCGAATCATTTCCTTCTCGGCGGGTCAGCCAGGTTGCCAATTCCCGGCACATTCACCGAACAAGACATCAACAGCAAGAAGATGTGGCGGCGCTCACAGATACTCGCCGACATGTTCTGGCGTCGGTGGGTACGAGAATACCTGCCGGAGCTTCAGTACCGGCGGGAGCCACACAGCCGCGGCCCCAGTCTACAGGTCGACGACCCCGTCCTCATAGCGGACGGTCAGCTGCCACGAAACACGTGGCCGCGAGGCCGCATAATAGCCGTCTTCCCTGGGGGCGACGGAGAAGTCCGGACTGCTGAGGTACGCACTTCCGGCGGTACCCTGAAGCGTCCGGTGAAGAAACTCGTGCCCCTACCGAAATGATCCAGACATCGAGACGTCGAGGCAGCGGGCATCGTGACGGCGGGCTCTGACGACAAGGTTCGTCGCTCGCCGGCATGGTGCAGTGCCGCGCCGACGTACAGCGAGTCATCGCTACACTGCACGGCGGGAGACATGTTCGCGACGAACGTCACCAAAACAAGTGTATATAGTTTCTTACAAAGATAGTGTAGAGTCAGTGATACATGGGCAATAACAGTGACGAAATAAACAAACGCGTCAGTGATTAGATTTAGTAAATAAACCAAACAGTAAGCGTTAAACTCATATCACCTCGAAAGTGGCATTTTATTTAGTTAAAATATAGTATTATCGAGATCCAGGTAGCCTAGTGTTGCGACCTAGGCCTGGATATAGTTTTGTAGTATCAACATAACCCTTCAGGGAAGCCACTTGTCGAGGATATGACAGTCTAACGCGCCTATCTGTGTTCATAGTATGTAAATTTGGTCTATCATACTGACGGTTGAAGGAACATTACAGGCTGGATAATATAGATACATAAAAGTAAATAGTAGATTCATATAGGCCATACAACACCCTTGTATATGGCACTCTATATACTTACAGCATCAACTCCGGTTTTCGTGTAAATTATCCTGAAAGATCCTTCAACCGTCCCAGTTTTAGAAAGTTCTGTACTAATTTATCTATATTTCTTTAATTTCAATAAAGATATGTGTGTTTTTTGTGTTAGTAGATAGATAACACTATGTACAAACCATGTAACGTTAAAAATATAATTAGATATAAGTTCAGAATTGTAATAACAGAAAATATTTGTAAATATCGAAATGAAAATACATAATAAAAAATTCCAAAAATCAGGAAGCGATTTGCGGCTCTCGTTACAGTCAAGTACTCTAGTACGATAGTAAATCTAGATTTCCATAGAATTGTAGTCATCAGTACGGCAAATATTATATTATAATGTGAGTGAATCAAGCAGTAAAAAGTAGTGCGCGAAAGTCATGAAGGAATATCAAATCGCTTCCTGAAAAGTTATGAAAGTTTATCAGTGTTCTCATTCCCAGTAACCCTTCCCCCTGATAGGAAACGACTGAGGTTGTCTGAACCGACAGGTGTAGGACGTCAGCGCCGTCTAGGTTCGAAGATTATGTGTGTATAGTTACAGTATAGGCAGAACGTCTGTTAGAGTAGACAGAGCGTCAGGCAAGCACGCATACATCCCCGCGTCTAGCGATCACGCCCGTCCGGCACAACAAGTCTAAATTAAAACCAACTTGAACATATGGCATTCAGCTCTGGGGCAGTGCAAGTAATTCTTACATCGCAATATTGCAAAGCGCTATTGAAAAAAAACATGCGCTATTGTTCTTAATATTGTGTTCTCTAGAACACAATATTTTTTTTGTTTGTATTGTTATATTAGTTAGTTAGTTATATTTGTAGTCATGTTTGTGGTTCACTATCAACTCTGAAATTCACACAAATCTAAATATGACCACAGTAAAAGAGGAAATACAGGCCTCTACAGGAAAATACCAAAAGCGGCTGGAAAATCACCCAAACGTACTTGCGTTTGAATTTGAATTTGGAGAGTCTAATGAAGCGCAGCTATCAAAAACGTACATACTATAGTGGAAAACCCCTGCATAATACTATGAGTAGCTCTACCCACTGGGAGAAACACTTTACCTGACAAAACCTCATTATCTGCTTATAGTATACTACTGATTGCAGATGAGCACAGAAGAGAGAAAAAAAAAGTCATAACAGTCAGCCCAAACTGAATGCAATTGTTAAATAGTCCTCCAACACTTCATGTACAGTCGAACAGTGGGTTCAACTGTAAACCAAATACCTCATTCAACCGTACTTGAATGGGGGCTATTCCAAAATGTTTAATGGAACTTACCTCAGGAGGCTTCATGTTCAAGACCTTGGTGATCCGGCCCTGCATGATGAGGAAGTGAGGGTTGTTCACATTCAGCTGCACTGAACAGAACAGGTCCGACACCCTCTTGTTCTGCACATTGATGCCGTTAATCATGTACTTGTTCTTGCCTCCCATTACAACCTGATGAGTTTTATGAAATTAATCATATTGAAGTTATAATAACAGTAGTTTGTAGTTTCTGTACATCCCAATCGGAAAAAGGTGAGTTATGTTAAGAAATAAATTAATGTTTCTTTTGTAATCAAATTGTAGTTTAGACAGCATTTTATATTTATTTACTTTATTTTGAAGTAAGATAGGGAATTCAGATACAGATACATTGTTTTCATTTCAACACGATTCAATGTGAACACTTCAATTCAAATTAATTCAACAAGCAAACAAATTACTGTCACATGAAATATTAGTTTCAAAGTTAAATGGGGTTTTAGATAAAGAGATAATTACTTTGCCTGTTTTTGTAAACAAGAAGATTTTTTACAACGAAATCTAGGCCAGCTGCAATCTAACAAAGTTCAACAAAATACCTGTCGTGTTACTGTGATCTCGTTTTGGTTTTCATAGCCAATGGGGCACTGCCTCCTGTCTCGGTTGTCAAAGGTAATGCTGACTGTGGCCTTGGTGATACCTGCCTGGCCATGCTTGTATATCAGCTCTTGCAAGCTGCCCGCACGCACCTAAAACATTTCCAATTGTGCTTTCTATGTAGAATTCTAGGATGTTTTGGACTGAATCCACTCTTGAACAGTCTATGTAGTATGAATTGACATAGGAAAATAGGTCTAGTGCAGTCAACCAAGAATAGACATTTTATGATAAGTTCAGGTCTCTAAATGAATAAAAAGCAGAGATTTTTTAAGTGTCTGTAAGACGACTAACAGGTTACTATCGGTACAGTATTCAATATGATTTTAAGCCTGCAAAATCCATCTAAATCCATTAGATGGGAAAAAAAAAGCGTTGGCGGGAAAAAAGCTTAACCAATTCAATATTTACAAACAAGCATGAAAACGAGTACTTACGTTTGATAAATTCGTGATTCCTAAGACAAAACATATTGAATCCAATATGTTCGACTTCCCTGTGCCGTTCAGCCCGGTGATGGCATTGAATTCAGGATCGAAGCCGGTGATCTCCACACGATTTCCGTATGATTTGAAACCGTCCAACACTATAGATTTGATATGCATCTTGATGATGATAAATTCATTGAAGAATTTGTGTAATCAATCACTTTTGCGTTTAATTACCTACTAGAAATAACAAACACTAAAATCTCATGAAGCGGGAGCCGTTGTAAAATACAATTTTAACATTTTCTAACAACTACAACGTCCACAACTGTCAAAGTGTCAACCGCCAGCAGTCCGCAGTGTTACCAACCTACACCAAAATTTTCCAGCAAGTTTTTTTCTGAATGCCCCTAAAAACCCATAAATATAGATATTTATAAGTACAACTTGACAAAAAAGTCTAGAAACGGAACCAATTTTTTTGTTTGCAGACAACATTTTAAAAACTTATGATGTTTCATGTAAGCAAAGTTCGCAAGTTTATGAAATTGTAATTGCCCGTGTCTTTCAAAAGTAGGCAAGATAAGGAAATAGAAAAACGAGTCCAAAATGCTTGGAAGACCTTCTGGGCCCTTAAAGAGCACATGAAGGGAAGTCTTCCAATGACACTGAAAAGAAAACTCATCGATATGTGCATCCTGACCGTCCTAACCTACGGTGCGCAAAGTTGGTCACTTACTGAACAACAGAAGTCTAAACTCAAGATTTGCCAGAGGGCAATGGAACGCAGTATACTCGGTGCGAAGCGCACAGATCGCGTAAAAAACACGACCTTGCGTTCCGTAACTCAGGTTGCAGATGTCGGAGAAAAAACAGCCAAGCTGAAGTGGGAGTAAGCCGGCCACGTAGTTAGAATGCACCCGGAGATATGGGCAAAGATCGTCACTCACTGGACGCCTGACGGAGGGAATCGCCGTCGAGGTAGACCGCGGCGAAGTTGGTGTGACGATCTGATCTTGTTTGTGGGGCGAACATGGCCAGATACCGCACAGGATAGAGAGGTTTGGAAGGAAAAAGGGGAGGCCTTTGCCCAGCAGTGGGACACACGATAGGCTAGGAAAAAAAAAATTGTGCCATAACCCTTTACCGCATGCAAACCCTTACTAATTGGTAATTGGTACAACTCACATGTTGATTGAAATATTCGGATCCACCGCACCTTTTATGC
Source organism: Xestia c-nigrum (assembly GCA_916618015.1). Classification (NCBI taxonomy): domain Eukaryota; kingdom Metazoa; phylum Arthropoda; class Insecta; order Lepidoptera; family Noctuidae; genus Xestia; species Xestia c-nigrum. Next base: position 471,539 of record OU745251.1, on the reverse strand, counting down.
CAGATATTAACACTTGTAGTCCCTAAATTTAGGGGCAACCCCTAAGTTGGCAACCGTGGCCAGCCGGCCCGCGGCCGCGACTTCACAATCACAGCGCGGTATTTTCTGTTCCTTGTTTTGTTTTTTTTTTACCTCAATTTATTAATAAAGTATTTTAGTTTTCTCATTAGTTTTACTTTTTGAATAACATGCTGAATTGTATCTCAAAATAAACTGTGTTAATCGACCAATGTTTATTTTCAAATAGTCACAAAGCGAGAAAAAGATTGAATAACATTTGACTTACGTGAACGACTTCAATCGTGCGTACACTGGAACGCAACATATTGATCTTTTTTTGACGTAAGACGTTTTGACTTTTGAATTTAATTTGTGCCAAGGACTATGCGCTGTTTCGGTTATTTTGCTTAGATTTATAATAAAAATGGATTATAGTAGCACAGGTGCGATGAGGAGCCCGTTCTCACCTCGAGTGCGGCAGTCCATCACGGGACGAAGACCCATTGGGCTCTCGTCAGCTAAAAAGAACCAAAGGTTTGTACATAACCTATTGTTTAAATAGCATGGAAAATATGAGGGAAATAATAAATGCTTTTTATTTTTATCAGCAAGTTTATGCAGTCTACGGGGGAGCAAATTGGAGATGTTGTGTACAAGACTCCAGTGACTACAATAGAAACTTATGGAATGCCCCTCCCTGTAATGGTCACAGAAGCTCTTACATTTGGTAAGCGCAACTCTTCTATTTACACTTACAACACTTACCTAATCAGAAGGGATCAGGTTTTTCAGGTTTAGTGAAAGGCCACAATATCATGGTGAAGTTTTGCCTGTTTGAATGAAATGAAAATCATGCTGAACAGTGTGTTCATTTTGGCCCTTTTTGAAAACTGGAAATCCTCCTCAATCTTTTCATAGCATGGCTAGCCAAGCAAAACACATATCCAGTCTTTTGGTTCAGTAAGAGACAAACATTGGAAACATCATGTGAACTGTGTCAAAAAAAACACTGCAGTATTATTTCTAATAACTTAACTTAAGGAGTTTATGATCCTGTTTATTTTCAGTCAGATTTTGGGGGGATAAATCGCAACCCATCTATCACCCCTCTGTATAATTATGTGCATAATTTTAGCATTCTTTCATCACACCCTTCTCAGATATCCAATTTTCATACTGAATATGCAATCAAAAACACTGAACTCCCTGACCATAAGGATGGGAGTCTCTAAGTCATCTTAAGGGGGGCAATATTATGTTATTGGAATTTTAATTCATAACATTCCTTGCAGCCAGTGGCGAGGTGAGCGTACGGCTATCTGCCTGTGGTTGGTGCTGGGTGGTGTCGGGGCGACGCATCATATCCTGGCCTCGCAACTCCACCATATCGAATACTGCATCAGCTGCACCTGCTAGCACTATTGCTCGCGAGCTTTCACTGCCACAGACCGATCTTGCACATAAGGCAGATCTAGTTGTGCTGTTTTATATGGAAGGGGCACAGGTGAGCTGTTACTTTACATCTGTTTATGATTTCAAATAAATACTTATCCTGTTGGAATCAGCTTAGACTTAATAAGTTCAATTAAAATTTTCATAAACTTCAAGAAAGCAACTCAATAATTCTTGAAATTTTGTCAGATGCCGTCATGCATAGGTGTGTCCCCTGAAGGCACAGTCCGTTACTGGCCTTCTGTGGGCCAGGAGGGTGTGTACATCGATGTCTCATGTGAACTGGCTGGCCAGGAATGTGAGAAGCTTGGAGACTACACCCCCGAAGGATTGGTGCTGGCCACCACCACATGCACGGTTGTACTCCTGAACCCTACTGTTGTTGGTAAGTCAATAATCATTAAAAAAAAATAGTTTTTGATCACCCGTTTCAAGTCTAACTCATCATTGTGAACAAGTAAAGACCAACCATGGAATCCGGGCCCGTGGGCGAAGGCACACAGTTTCAACCTTATGTAATGAAGTTTCAATTCACTGGGAATTTTTGTCAAAACTTAAGAATTTAATTTTATGATATTAATCAACGGTAAGTTTAACGTTGTAAGTTTAACGTTCACCGTTAAACTTACAACGTTCAGCTCAGGGCCGAAAGTTGAAAAGCACAGGCCTTACGCACTTGCCTTACGCACTTGCCTACGACATTTCTTCCCTGTCGATATACTAAATGGCGATTGGTTGCAGACGGTCGCGCGACGGTGACGTGTCGCACTCTGCGCCCGCCTAGTGGTTGGCTCGGAGGCATCGGACGACGCGTCTCGCTACTGTTCTTCGGCTCCATGCCGGCCCATGCAGACACGGTGAGGAATCTTTATCGATTTGTGAATATTTATAGATTGCCCCACATTAGTTATGCTTTGTAACGTGATGAATGAACATTACTGCAGAAACTAGTAGGCGTTGTAGTGTTACCTGGGAACGAAGAGTCAGAGAGCACCATAGCGCTGGTGTCGGGCGGGCCGGCGCTGCAGCTGTGGCGCGGCTCCGAGCTGCACGAGCACTCGCTGCGCCGCGCGCTCACCGACGCACACCGCAGCACGCACCTCGCGCCGCACGGTGAGAACACACTCAATTGGACTTTAATAAAGCCACCACATACCTGTTAGTATACAATCTTAACGGTGTGAATCGCTTCCAATCAGCAGGTGACCTGAACAGCCTAGAGATCATGGCCCTGGATGTGCGAGCGAGTGGCAACAACGCTCTGCTGCTGCTCATAGCCACCGTCAACGTGGCGCGCTCGCCCGAGATGAGATATGCTATCGGTAAGTAGAACAATGTGGCGTTTTTTCGTCTGCGTCACATAAGAGAGAAAAACAAATGGGAAAAAAAGCCCCGTTTTTGCAACATTTTTCATTCCTGCTCCGCTCCTGATGGTCATAGCGTGATGTTATATAGCCTAAAGCCTTCCTCGATAAATGGACTATCCAACACAAAAATAACTTTTCAATTTGAACCCTACTGGTTCAATTGGTTCCTGAGATTAGCGCGTTCAACCAAACAAACAAACTCTTCTGCGTTATAATATTATGGTATAGATCTGTTGAATAATAAAAACAATCGAATTCCGATCAAAGTACACACCGCGACAACTTTTTATAAATTGTTCAATTTAAATAAAAAATAATCAACCAATTCCGGAGGAATGTCCATATTAATATGTATGTTTCGGATCAATGACCACAATTCAATCTACCTACTCCGATCACAACAGATCTGTCTAGGTATAAAATATTAAATCCACTGAACAAAAACGCACGAAAGTACACAAAGAAAGGATTTTTGAAATGAAGAACTTGATTGAAATAAACTTACGCCATGTAGGGGTACCTACATGGCGTAAGTTTATTTAGAAGTTCTTCGTTTTTGTCGATGATTAGTTATTGGTAAAAATCAATGAATGTTCAAATATTAGTAAACGGCCGGCTTGTGTACTAAGATTATAACATTGTAAGTTGATCCCTTCGTCTGGCAGCCCACATCTCCGTGGAAGACCCGAGTGCACCGCGCGTGACGTCAGTGGTGGGGGCGCGCGGCTGGGCGGGCGACGCGGAGGAGCCGCCGCGCTTCCTGCCGCTCGCGCACAAGGCCATCCTCTACACCACCAAGTACATCGCCATCGTGTCCAGTAAGTACGACAGCGCTTAGCGTACTGTTGTGAGCCGAGTGCACCGCGCGTGACGTCAGTGGTGGGGGCGCGCGGCTGGGCGGGCGACGCGGAGGAGCCGCCGCGCTTCCTGCCGCTCGCGCACAAGGCCATCCTCTACACCACCAAGTACATCGCCATCGTGTCCAGTAAGTACGACAGCGCTTAGCGTACTGTTGTGAGCCGAGTGCACCGCGCGTGACGTCAGTGGTGGGGGCGCGCGGCTGGGCGGGCGACGCGGAGGAGCCGCCGCGCTTCCTGCCGCTCGCGCACAAGGCCATCCTCTACACCACCAAGTACATCGCCATCGTGTCCAGTAAGTACGACAGCGCTTAGCGTACTGTTGTGAGCCGAGTGCACCGCGCGTGACGTCAGTGGAGGGGGCGCGCGGCTGGGCGGGCCCCTCTAATTATAGACTTATATCTGTGCTCCCAGCATTGAGTAAAATCTATGAAAAAAACATGCTGGACCAGATGTTATCTCACTTTAACTCAAATAGGATTCTGCACAGTCAGCAGTTTGGATTCACGAAGGGCAGGTCGACGTAGTAAAACTAATCACTCACATTTTGGAATCCTGGGAGAAGTCCCAGGATGCCATTGGCATTTTCTGTGATCCCTCTAAAGCGTTTGACTGCGTGGACCACAAAACACTGATGTGTAAATTACACCACTACGGAATTCGTGGTCAAGCTGCTGATCTGGTTCTATTTTATTTATCAAACAGGCAGGAAAAAGTAAATGTAAATGGGGTGACGTCCTCCGGGTCTCAAGTCAAGATAGGCGTGCGCCAAGGTTCAATTCTCGGTCCTTTCCTGTTTCTTGTTTACTTGATGGCAATAAAATAGAACAAGTTTATGTTGTAGTTCTTAGGGATTACTATAGATTCAAAATAGCAGTAGAGCGCGCACATTAAAACACTTTCGGGTAGGTTAAGCTACTATGCAGTCAGGAAAATAAGGCAGTTAACGGATGTAGCCACAGCTAGTTAGTTTACTATGCCTATTTCCGCAGTATTATGTCTTATGGCATCCTGCTGTGGGGATCAGCAGCAGACATTGACTCAATTTGTATACTACAAAAGAGGGCAGTCCGCCGCGCGATCTATAAAATGGGTCCTCGAGAGTCACTCAGAGAAAAATTCAAAGATACCTTATAATTATATACTAACTTTACCTTCACTTCATATATAATATAAAATATTTTGATTTTTATTGACGCGGAGGAGCCGAATAGGAGAGAAATAACAAAAATATAAATCTTTCTTCTTTATGATATTAGAATCTATATGAAGGTCCATAATACTAATTAGTAATCGGTTTTTTGAAATTTTAAATTAAAATTTCTTTGCTTTTAGTGTATATGTCTTAAATTGGTATTGTGTTCGCCAGCAACAGTTTCGAACGACAAGGTGGATTACATCGATGTGTCGTCCGAGGGCGACAAGGTGCTGGGCGCGGAGCTGTGCGGCGGCGTGCCGCTGCTGTTCAGTCACAAGCATGGCGTGCTGGCGCTCTCGCAGCCCGACACCATTCACAACACACCGTCAGTAAACACATTACTAAAACAATAACTACTGCCTATTTTAAAAAAGAACTGTTCTGGCCTCGGACATGTGTATACCATTATTTGGAGACCTCTGAGTTTGTTTTGGCTGTTCCTTTTCAGAGTTGTCAGGTACGAACCACCGGCCCCATACTGTTTAAAAAAAAATTACGTGTTAAAGTGTTTGAGGTAAATCTTCTTGCAAAATAAACTTCATTATTATTAAATTATTATTGTTTTGTCATCAGGTCCATGTGTGAAAGTCCCTTGGGCTCTCCCTGTCCGTCTGACATGTACGATGGAAACCTATCGCTCTATGAAATTGATCCTCATGAGGTAAGTTCTGAACCACTACTCACTACCACTTTGTCACTGTAGATTCCTGGATGAATGTTAACTTTTGTTAACATTTTATCTTGTTTCACTTTTTTTTTGTAGTAAGTAACGACTTATTCGACTTATGTCTCTATACTTAAGAACTAATGCTGTAACATGAAAATATTCTAAAACAAAAGATTTTTAAAGAGTAACCATGGAGTATCTTGCCGGTTCTTTAACATAGGAAACGACCAACCCGAACCATGCACCTTTTTGTCGACGTTTTAAAATATTTTTTCAAATAGTTGGTTTTAAATAGATTTTTTGTATTTGTTGTTGGGTTGTTAGAGGTCCCACACCTAACCTCACAATTTTCTTTTTGTATTTGTTTCTGTGTTTGTTTACGTACGAACAATATTTTTTAGAAATAATCTTAGCAACAATTGAGCCTAGTAGCCATAAATAAACATTTTTTTATTTTATTATTATAAACGTAGTGTCTGACTTTGGCAAGCAGTATAATACTTAAAAATGTATAAGGAATGATGCTCAATGACCTCCCATCAGGTGAGCATGGTAACGACAGACGCGTGCGGCAAACTGAAGACCGCGTTCCTGTTCCACGTGCGGCGTGACGTCACGTCGTGCCGCGCGCTGCTGACGGAGCTGTTCCCGCGCGCGCGCGAGCATGACGTCAGCGACGTGGACGCCGTGCTGGACCGCAGCGTACTGCGCATCGCGCACGAGATGCTCGACGACATCCCTGCCGGGGATCCCAGGTCAGTTCCGGACATAATTTACCGAAAATAACCAAAATTCTATTAGAATAGATATAGAATTTGACGAAAAAGTACCTTTTTTTAATAATAAACTAATGCCAAATTGGAAAAATAAAAAAATTAAGACCACTCGAACACGATTTACCTTCTGTGGCATACCTAACGCCCGCCCAACTAGCACACAAGCTCTACAACAAGCCGTACAGCGGCCGGTTAGAGGTTTTTAATAACGGCATAACCTCTACAGATAAGTTCTACAGTTGATGCATAAGGGGCTATAGCGCCGCTGTACCCCCGAAAGAGGCCCACGCAGTACCGCCTAAGGATCTACAATATCTCTACAATGGTTGTACAGAGGTGTTAGTACGGCTCGCTCTACCGCTCGCACCCTTGGATCTACAAAGATGTTATGCGAGCGGTAGAGTGCGCATCCGATTTTTTATGAGGTTTTGCTTTGTTTAATATTCTTTTCATCAGTCTTCGTTCTTCAAACTTCTTTAAGATGCTTTTGGGACTTTCCCTAATTTATTTTTATGAAGTAGGTGTCTCGGGTGGTGGTTATTAAAAGAAACGACTGCAGCATTGCAACGCGCGCGGTAACCCCGACGAAGAGAGAAATTAATTCTTTTCCCCCCCACAATCTTTGCAATCACACTGTTGAAGCGCTCTACTGCATTGGTATCCACGTCTTCAAGCAAGCTTCTTGATTTTTAAAGTAATGAGTGGAGTATTGTCTGTATCCTGAACCAAAACGTAGTGTTTCTAATTTCCAATTGCTCTTTTGTGTTTTTTCTTTGGAACAGTAATAGTTCTTACAATTATCATGATTGCCAAAAGCATGTAGAACAGAATTTTGTATTTCGTTCCTAAAGCCTGCTACTGCTTCCGTTTTGTCTTTTTCTAACTTGTGCTCTTTTTTTGATGCAATAACAACCTTTCGGATACTCAGAATTTTCGATTCAGTCAGCATTTTTCTGTGCACCAAGGCATATTTTGTGTCTTTGGCTACAGCCCTCAACTTTTTCACATATTGCGCAGCACGTGGTTTCGGCATTCAACTTTTTGAACAGTATGATTCTGGTAAGGATTGCGCGCCAAGATTTTTGAGTAGGTAGCCGAGTCACCGTCAGCAATTAACCTGCCATAAATAACATTGTAGTCAATACAGATGTTTCGACTCCTTGACAAATTATTTCGGACTCCATTCCGCTAGTGTAGTTTTTAAAGCAAACGTTGGTGTTGCAATTTGTTTTTTCTCTGCCCGAGCACATACGAGGCAGTATTTGTTTTTAATGCCTAAAAACAACACTTCACCATATCTACGACCTACGATTGCTGCAGCGCTGGACAAAGCCTTATAATTATTGCTGTAGGATCGCAATGACCAACAGGCGTCGGCATATACGTCTATTAGAGGTATGCTATCTTTGCTCAATGTCCCTTCAGCTGACGCTGCATCACGCTCACGCATAGCTGCTGCTGCCATGGATTCAACAGGTGTTGACTCCCAGTTTTCATAAACTATGTTTTGAATTTGAGCAAAAGTTGTTTTCGTAAATATGGGTACGTCCATACATGCTGTAATTTCTTCAAATTGCGAAAAACCGATACCAGCAGAAGTAATTCCTGTAACGTATGTAACGTATTATGTGTTTTACCGATAGCATAATATTTGCCTATATTTCCCACAAACACTTTACAAAATGGTTCACACAAAACATATCAAAATAATAAGTAGTAGGATGAAAATTAATCTCAATTTTGCCACTTGTGAATTGTCAACACCATAAAAGAGTTATCCTGGAGTATATCCTGGAGTGTATTTTGTGCCGAAAAATAGGTAATAAGTACTCTATTATTCAGCCCTTGTGGTGTATAAAAGGTACCACATACCCTGATAATCAGTCATTATTCAGCTCTTGGGGCGACTGTTACCTGTTAATAATGCTCAAATAACGCTGATATAGTGCAACCAGCTATATTATTCAGCTAACAGCTGATTAATTTGCGCCCAAATCAGAGTTCTATGAGCTGAGTAGGCGCCTCTAACGCTCTTATTCAGCATCTTTATTCAGCTGAAGATTCCATTGTGAACAGTAATTCAGCTACTATTCAGCGCTTCTGTGCTACTTGGGTGGCCATGGCTGAGACCATGGAGGACTTCAGTACAATGCACCTTATATTTTTATAATAAAATCAAGAATCAAGATGAAGAATGTTGAAGAAAATAATAGGTCAATATTACCATGTTGTTTCAAGTTTTTGCATGTTGTGCCATGGAAAAAAATAAGACCCTTTTACATGTTGTTTTTTTTTACCTTTAGGTATATGTTCTCGCTACTGAGGTGAAAAGTTGTATGTGTTACACGAGACCAAAGTTATTTGCATCTCGTATCTTTGAATCCTTCGCTTACTCGGGATTCAAAATCAACACTTGCAGCAAAAACCCACTTTGCTCTCTTGTTGCACAATTATTTTATCATAGAAGGAAACGAGAAGTAGAGTGTATTGTACACTTATACGCACCGAAAGAATCATTTTCTCATCCGTATTCTTATTTATTTGTCCGATTTGACGTGGATAAGTATGCGAGGTTTTATAGGATTCATAATATTCATACAAGTAATTCTAAAATTCGATTCTTTCGGCTCTGCAAAAATATTTTCCCTTCAAGTGCTTTTCTTATGATTCTGTTTTTAAGTCCCTCGATGTGCTCGGGATTCTATTCTAGAATCCTTCGCTTCGTTTTGGATTCAAAATAGCGTCTTTGTCGTAAAATAACTGTGCTCCCTTGTCATATAATTTACTAGTCTCGTATCTAATATCATGTGTCCCACAGATGGAAGCAACGCGGCACAGCTGCCACAAACATCTGCCTGGGCAGCTCGGCGGCGCTGCAGGTGGCGGCACAGCTGCGCGACAAGCAGCGCGCCTTCTCACTGTTCTGCGACTTCCTGCGCGCCGTGGGGCTGTGGCAACGTCTCGGCCTCGTCACTAGAGGTACGTCACACACACCTCGATGTGAGGGTGATTCACGTCACTTCTCCACCGCAAACATCTAATTGTAATGTATTGCAGAGAGCGGCGGCGGCGTGGTGAGCACGGAGAGCGCGCTGGGCGAGCTGGCGGAGCAGCTGGCCATCGCTATAGCACTGCGCCGCCTGCAGCAGGGACCCGACGCGCAGCTCATCGACGCCGCCATATACCAGGTGCTGTACTAGCTGCAGCTACGGAGCTCTTGGCTCTGTACCTGTTGATATTGTACGTCGAACTCACACGCGGTCCTGTCTCAGGTGGTGTGCGGCGACAACCCCGAGGTAGAAGAGGAGCCGGAGGTAGAGGAGGCGCTGGCGTCCGGAGCGCTGTCCCCGGGAGATGTGTGCTGGAGGCGAGTGTCGCGCGCGGGACGTGTGCTGCGTGCCCTGGCGGCCGCACCCACACCGCAGCACGACACACGCGCCGCCGCCAGCCACGCCGCCGCCACCATGAACATACTAACTGTGAGTTACACCTAAGTATTACGTCATGCTGGCGGCCGCGCCCACACCGCAGCACGACACGCGCGCCGCCGCCAGCCACGCCGCCGCCACCATGAACATACTAACTGTGAGTTACACCTAAGTATTACGTCATGCTGGCGGCCGCGCCCACACCGCAGCACGACACGCGCGCCGCCGCCAGCCACGCCGCCGCCACCATGAACATACTAACTGTGAGTTACACCTAAGTATTACGTCATGCTGGCGGCCGCGCCCACACCGCAGCACGACACGCGCGCCGCCGCCAGCCACGCCGCCGCCACCATGAACATACTAACTGTGAGTTACACCTAAGTATTACGTCATGCTGGCGGCCGCGCCCACACCGCAGCACGACACGCGCGCCGCCGCCAGCCACGCCGCCGCCACCATGAACATACTAACTGTGAGTTACACCTAAGTATTACGTCATGCTGGCGGCCGCGCCCACACCGCAGCACGACACGCGCGCCGCCGCCAGCCACGCCGCCGCCACCATGAACATACTAACTGTGAGTTACACCTAAGTATTACGTCATGCTGGCGGCCGCGCCCACACCGCAGCACGACACGCGCGCCGCCGCCAGCCACGCCGCCGCCACCATGAACATACTAACTGTTAGTTACACCTAAGTATTACGTCATGCTGGCGGCCGCGCCCACACCGCAGCACGACACGCGCGCCGCCGCCAGCCACGCCGCCGCCACCATGAACATACTAACTGTGAGTTACACCTAAGTATTACGTCATGCTGGCGGCCGCGCCCACACCGCAGCACGACACGCGCGCCGCCGCCAGCCACGCCGCCGCCACCATGAACATACTAACTGTGAGTTACACCTAAGTATTACGTCATGCTGGCGGCCGCGCCCACACCGCAGCACGACACGCGCGCCGCCGCCAGCCACGCCGCCGCCACCATGAACATACTAACTGTGAGTTACACCTAAGTATTACGTCATGCTGGTGGCCGCGCCCACACCGCAGCACGACACGCGCGCCGCCGCCAGCCACGCCGCCGCCACCATGAACATTGTTCGGTCCAAACCCAGGGCAAGGTGTGACCGAACCTTCCGCGATTCGCGGAGACAAATCAAATTGCCCTTATGAAGGTAACTTACCTGGTGCCGGTGGGCTGAAGGGGATGACTAGTCCTTGATCAAGCCGGCTCTGGTACTGTATGTCTGTGTGGGTATGTGTAAAGTGATGTGTGGTCGAGTGGTTTACCAGATCCGACTATGTTTCAACAGACGCTGCCCCAGCAGCGTATAACACGTCTGGACGAAGCACAATAATAGTTCAACTGCACAAATGCACGTCAACTTTCACAATTTTAATGTTTTATTCAATTTCACACGCGGGCTAAGCTAACCTCAAATCGGCGCGGACAATTAACAATAAGCCCGGTTTAATACACAATTAGGGGCGTTTCGTCCAATCAACGATTAATCACAACCAAAATCTTGCAAACAAAGGAGATTTTCTTAGATTCGGTAATTATCTCAATCAATCAACAAAAATCAATGTGAACTCGTAATGGATCACGACAAGAGAACAAACGTCAAAAAAAAACGCTGTCAGATCCTCGAAAAGACAAGACGTGTGCGTTCGGATACACGTATGGTACGAAACATCTACCCCCCCCGGACGGGCCTACCCGTCCGCTAATCAATTGGAAGTCTTGACAAAGTTGCGACCGCTCTCCTCATGACTGATCCGTCTACCAAAACCTCAGCAAAACGAGGGACCCCGTCGGTGCCAGCCACCAAATTAAGAATGCGCCCCCTGCGCCAATACAAAGGCTTGAGGTTGGCGTCCTTAACCAGGACGAGGTCTCCGATCTTGGGCGGATGAGTTTTGTCCGTCCACTTGACGCGCTGCTGGAGGATGTGCAGATACTCTAAGCTCCAACGCTTCCAAAAGCTCTGAGCGAGCTGTTGCACCAACTGAAACCGCGATAGCCGATTTTGGCTCACATCAACAAGAGGGTACTCCGGCAGGGCGACAAGTGGCTGTCCAATCAAGAAATGGCCCGGTGTTAGAGCCTCCAAATCGTTCGGGTCCGAAGAAAGCGGGCACAACGGGCGCGAATTTAGCACAGCTTCAATGCGGCAAAATACCGTAGTTAATTCCTCAAAGGTGAGAACGGTGTCTCCCAACAATCTTCGCCAGTGCCCCTTTGCCGCTTTCACCGCGGCCTCAAAAATACCCCCCCAATGGGGGCAGGCTGGCGGGTCAAACAACCAAGTGACCCCTCGGCGGGCCAATCTACTACCAATGTCAACCTGGCTCTCATTAAGGAAGGTGTATACTTCCTTCAAATAGTTACTTGTACCCTTATAGTTAGTACCGCAATCAGACCTAATCAAAGAAGGCAACCCACGGCGAGACACAAATCTATCCAAAGTTGCTACAAAGGCCTCTGTCGAGAGGGAGGTTACCAGCTCCAGGTGCACTGCCTTGGTTGATAGGCAGACAAAAACGCACAAATAAGCCTTGACAATCTTACTATTGCGAAGGGTGGACGTCTTCACCGAAAAGGGACCAGCAAAGTCCGTTCCGACGCCAGCAAATGGCCTCGCCTCATTGACACGATCAGCCGGCAAGTCTCCCATTAGGGGCTACATAGTGGAGGCCTTAGTCCGATAACACGGCATACAACGGAAGACGATGCTACGAATGGTACGACGAGCCGACAAAATCCAAAACTCTCGTTGCAAAATGGCTAACAGAGCATTACAACCGGCATGCGAGTTCTTGATGTGACGATCGGTCACCAACAATTTAACCAAATGGCCCTCCTTGGGCAACAAAAGCGGGTGACGGGCCCCATAAGGAAGACTAGAGTGCCTCAGCCGTCCTCCAACACGCAAAAGACCCGTGTTATCCACGAAGGGATTCAACTTACTGACGGCTCCCGACAACTTGACCCTACCCGCCTTCAATGTCTCTATCTCCCCTTCAAAGTGTGCGGCCTGCACAGAGCGGACCCAAAGGAGGAGTGACTCCTGTCGCTCTTGAGGAGAGAGAACCGGTGACAGGCGCTTGTCCCCTGGATTCCTAGAGTTATGACCAAAGCGCCTGATCCACGAGGTTACGTTCAACAATTTGTCGAGGGAGCTGTACCGATTTAACAAAATTTCCGGGTCAAACGGAGGGTCCCTTGTCCCAACAGCGAACACCTTAAGAGCGTAGACGGGCTGCGCGGGAATTAAAAAATAGGTATTTGAAGAAACTATTGCCGTCTCCCTCGCCTCTCGTCTCCCCCCGAAGAGTGCGATAGAGACAACTGCAGCTAAGAACGATTTTACCTACAAAAATCCTTGACTGATCGACGTTTCGTATTCTCCTGTTTTCTCCTCGAAACCTAAGCCAATTAAATTATATTTGGTATCAAAATTTAAAGGAAGAATAGATCTAAGCCCCTATTACTTGTTTTTATTTTAAAAACTTTTCAATTTTCTTTGGTAGTCGTCTGATTACGTAGGTAAAAACGGGGTATTTTTTTAGGTTTTTGGTAACTCATATTTATTTTTTAAATATTTTTTTTGAAAAAAAAAAAATGACAGGGGCATGCCTTCAAAAGACCTAGATTTTTATAAATAAAAACGATTACTCTAGAGGCATTATCCAGGAAGAGAATAGGGGATTACATTTGTATGGAAAAATGCAGCCCGTCTACGCTCTTAAGTCCGGGCAAAGGATCCGACATCAAGACTGGCGTTCGAGGCCAATCATCCTCGCGGCGAGTCAACCAGGCCGGTCCCCACCAAAGGGGGTGAGCAATCAAACGGGGGGCCATGCACCCGCGTGAGGCTACGTCGCCGGGGTTCAAGTCTCCGGGCACGTGCCTCCAAATCAACGACGTTTCAGAACTCTGAATCTGAGACACTCGGTTTGCAACAAAAACCTCCAAAGAGTGGACGGACGTCTTCAACCAACACAAAACAATTTGACTGTCCGTCCATGCGTAAGAAGCCCGAATGTCCACAGTTCCACCCAACGTATGCGCCACGTGGTTCAGTAGTCGCACCAGAAGCGCCGCCCCTGACAACTCCAACTTAGGGATGGTCAATGCCGTGCGGAGGGGGGCCACCTTGCTCTTGGCCATGACCAGTGACAGCTTCACCTGGCCTGTCGCGCTGACGGTACGCAGATAAACAACGGCGGCATAACCGTTGGAAGACGCGTCACAAAACCCATGAAGGGTAGCAGTATAACCCCCAGAGGGGAGGATGGCGCGTGGTAGCGCGACCTCGTTGACCGCAGGAAGTGCGGATACAAATTGGAGCCAGTCTTCCAACAGGGTTTCCCGAAGTGGCTCGTCCCAACCGAGTTCAGCGGTCCAAAGGCGCTGAAGGAAGCATTTCGCCCAAAACAATACCGGGCAGATCCAACCGTTAGGGTCGAAGGTCCTTGCAACAGTAGACAACACCAGTCGTTTAGTCCAAGTGGTTGGTGACTCCAAGTCGACATCATAGGTAAAGGTGTCTTGGACTGGTCGGTACTGAACGCCGAGGATGGCCAACATGGCGGGGTTGTCAACGTTCTCAAACAAGTGAGGATCCTGCTTATGATCCTCTAACACTCCGTCCAATAGCGCTGGCGAGTTGGACACCCATTTACGCAACTCATAGCCAGCGGAAGCCAAAATCTGGACTAACTCGTCACGTAACAGGATAGCTTCCTCAACTGTGGGAGCTCCAGTGCAGACGTCATCGACGTAAAGGTCCGTTTTCAAGATGGCGGACGCTCGAGGGAACCTCAAACGCTCCCGGTCCGCGAGCTCCCAAAGCGAACGAATAGCAACAAAGGGGCTTGATCGAAGGCCGTACGTATTCGTGTTGAGCTCGTATACAATCATGGGGTCCTGGGGATTCTCCCGCCACAGGATCAACTGATAGCGTCTGTCATCCCGGTGAATAACCGTTTGCCGAAACATCATTTTGATGTCGGCCACAAAGACTACTTGATGACGACGGAAAGACGTGATGACGTCGCAAAGATCCCTCAACAATTTGGGGCCGGAATGCAAGCAATCATTCAACGAGACACCGGAAGAAGTCCGTGCGGACCCATCAAACACTGTGCGCAGTTTACCGGTGGATGGCTTGAGGACCGCGTGGTGCGGAAGGAAGAAATGTTCAACCGAGCGCCAATCTAAATTTGACACCGACATGTGTCCCAAGTCTGCGTATTCACGCATAAAATCTACGTATTTTTGCCGCAGCACCGGGTCCTTGCTCATGCGACGCTCCATCGCCAACAATCTTTTTTCGGCCGTGGATCTGGATTGGCCGAGAGGTGGTCGCACCGCAACAAAGGGCAGCCGGGTTACAAGCCGACCGGAACGGAGTCGACCGGTGTTGTTCTGAAAGAACAACTCGCACTCCTCGTGTTCCGGATTCAAGCGGGCCACCTGAGGGCGCTCTTCAATTTCCCAAAACCTCTGAACGGCGTCAGAGAGAGCGGAACCGGATGTCAACACAAAATCAGGCTCAGGTGGAGGGGGAACTTTCAACACTAGGCCCATCACTGCAAAGCCAAAGATGGTTGAGACAGCCACCAAGCCCCTCCCGTGGCGCCGTGGGGTCTCCGGCTGCAAGACCTTCATATTTCCCAACATTATTCTCCCCAGCACATCGGAGCCCAACAGCAAATGAACCGTACAAGGGGAATCGAACCGGGGGTCAGCCAAATCCAGGCCTGACGTCAACCGTAGAACATCCAAAGGTAACTGACATTGGGGATGGTTGCCCAATATATTCGGCAGAACAAGGGCAGGAGCATCAATTTTAGGGTACGGACAACTCACAGGGGTGATTTCAAACCAGGTCCTTCCCTCAACAGTGGTGACAGCCGTTTCGCCAATTCCCTGAATCTTGCCTGAAAAGTCGTTCACATTCAGGCCGACCTGTCCCGCTAACCAAGAAGACAAAAGGCAACCCTGGGCTCCCGTGTCCAAAATGGCACGGACCACAATCGAGTCACCCAAGGGTCCCCAGACCTTGACCGAGGCCGTTGGCAACAAAACCGTCTCGATCTGGGGGGGTCCTGTAGCGGGGCAGGCGCCAACTTCCTAGCGATGCCTGGGCAGCGACCGATCGCCGCATCCAGGCTGTCGTCGTTCACGACGAGGGTAGCATTCAAATGCTTCGTCCGCGCGGTGCCCCGAGCCGCTCGCCATCGCCGGAATGGCATATCCCACCGGATGCCTGAAGGGCGGGGGGCGCGACTCCAACCGGGGGCGTTCCGCCAGCGGAGGGGAAAGGTAGCGGTGCTGGTCTGGCCATTGTTGCCGAGCAGCCGCCGTGCAATTGTCCCTATGAGGGGAGGTCAAATGGCGCGCGCGCGGCTCCCGATCACCATTGCGAGGGGAGATCAAATGGCGCGCGCGCGGCTCCCGTTCAGCTTGCGCGGGGGGTGGAGTCTGGTCATCAAAATTGCGGGCCTCTACCCGGTTCCCAACCGGCGTGCCAGAGGCCCGGTGCTTGTCGCCGTCATACCCTCCCCTGCGCGAACCCCCATCAGAAGCTGGTCTGCCAGAGCGGTTCGCGTTGGCGCACAAAATCTCTAGGTGAGCGCCTTTACAAATTCTACACTGGCGGGGCTCGGGGCAGTCCCGATGAAAATGAGCCCCCAAACAAGAAAAGCACAAGCGGCGTGCGTTGGCAATTCGGCGACGGGAGGCCACGTGCAAGTCCAAGAACTCCGGGCAACTTGCTATATCATGTCCCGTGGCCTTACAATAGTCGCAATCAGGACGACTCCGGGTGCCAGCAAAACGTGGGGCGGGGCGACTATCAACAGGCCCCTTGGCCCTAGTCCGTCCCTGGTCTCTTGGCCTAGAAGGTGATGGGCGCGACCCCGTTGCACCACAAGTGTTGTCCATGAAGCGACACTCGTCTTCCAAGAATTTGAGGAGGTCGTCAAAGGGTGGAAGATGGGTGGAACTATCCCCACCATACCTCTGCTCAAAGCGGGACCTCAAGTCAGCGGGGAGCAACCGCAGAACGATGTGCACCAACAGATAGGACCACTGGTCCACCGGCAACTGCAAGCGTCGCAAGGCGTTGGTCGCCGAGACCAATGGGTTCAATAGGTCGGCGCGCAACGCCGACACGCTGGCAATGGCCGGTAGGCCCAAAATCTGGCCGATGTGCACATCAGCCAGGCAGCGCTTGTTCTGATACCGCCGGGAGAGGAGCTCCAAAGCGGTAGGGTAGGCTGCATCCGTCACCGACAAGTGCTGCACCAAGGCTCGGGCCTCACCTTCCAGGACTGACAACAAATAGGCCAACTTTTGGGCAGGTCTGAGATCCGAGCGCGCATCAACCAAACTGTCGAACAAGTTCTGGAAGCCCAGCCAGTGGTCCAAGCGACCATCAAAATGTGGCAGCTCCAGAGTGGGCAGTCTACTCAATAGGCCGGGGGCCGTAGCAACCGAGGCCTCCTGCTTGGCCTGGACAGGCATCCGGCTCTTCAAAATTTCCCGGGCTCGCAGAGTCAAGGTATCCCCCAGTGACAAGATCTGGTCATAATCCGCAGCAACCTTGTCACGGGCTGCCTGGCCCAACAGCTCCAAACTCACATCCCCGATGAGCTCGTTGAAGCGGGTGAACGTAGCGTCCACAACGCTGAGTCTCTCCTTCAACTGCTCAAATCGAGCAAGCGTGACCTCTTCTAGGTCCACACGCTCAACTGTGGCCGCAGCTGAGGTGAACCATCTTAGCTGTGAGACCAAACCAGCGGCCGCCTCCTTTACAGCCTTCATTGAGGCCATTGCAACCAAACCTTATTATGATTTCAACCAAGTCAAATACAATACAACAATAAATCAACAATATTAAACTATCACAGCACACATATATCTACCAATACACTGAACACAATATTCTTATATTACCAGCACAACAGAAAGGGGGTACTTATGTGTGCCAATGCAATTAATTTTAATTAAATGTGAGAGCCCGGCTGACAACGGCAACAAATCAGTTCAATGTTCAGACTTCCAATCGATCAGGCACAGGTAGGTTTTCTTGTTCACTAACCACGCTCTGCTACCAAAATGTTCGGTCCAAACCCAGGGCAAGGTGTGACCGAACCTTCCGCGATTCGCGGAGACAAATCAAATTGCCCTTATGAAGGTAACTTACCTGGTGCCGGTGGGCTGAAGGGGATGACTAGTCCTTGATCAAGCCGGCTCTGGTACTGTATGTCTGTGTGGGTATGTGTAAAGTGATGTGTGGTCGAGTGGTTTACCAGATCCGACTATGTTTCAACAGACGCTGCCCCAGCAGCGTATAACACGTCTGGACGAAGCACAATAATAGTTCAACTGCACAAATGCACGTCAACTTTCACAATTTTAATGTTTTATTCAATTTCACACTCGGGCTAAGCTATCCTCAAATCGGCGCGGACAATTAACCCGGTTTAATACACAATTAGGGGCGTTTCGTCCAATCAACGATTAATCACAACCAAAATCTTGCAAACAAAGGAGATTTTCTTAGATTCGGTAATTATCTCAATCAATCAACAAAAATCAATGTGAACTCGTAATGGATCACGACAAGAGAACAAACGTCAAAAAAAAACGCTGTCAGATCCTCGAAAAGACAAGACGTGTGCGTTCGGATACACGTATGGTACGAAACAAACATACTAACTGTGAGTTACACCTAAGTATTACGTCATGCTGGCGGCCGCGCCCACACCGCAGCACGACACGCGCGCCGCCGCCAGCCACGCCGCCGCCACCATGAACATACTAACTGTGAGTTACACCTAAGTATTACGTCATGCTGGCGGCCGCGCCCACACCGCAGCACGACACGCGCGCCGCCGCCAGCCACGCCGCCGCCACCATGAACATACTAACTGTGAGTTACACCTAAGTATTACGTCATGCTGGCGGCCGCGCCCACACCGCAGCACGACACGCGCGCCGCCGCCAGCCACGCCGCCGCCACCATGAACATACTAACTGTGAGTTACACCTAAGTATTACGTCATGCTGGCGGCCGCGCCCACACCGCAGCACGACACGCGCGCCGCCGCCAGCCACGCCGCCGCCACCATGAACATACTAACTGTGAGTTACACCTAAGTATTACGTCATGCTGGCGGCCGCGCCCACACCGCAGCACGACACGCGCGCCGCCGCCAGCCACGCCGCCGCCACCATGAACATACTAACTGTTAGTTACACCTAAGTATTACGTCATGCTGGCGGCCGCGCCCACACCGCAGCACGACACGCGCGCCGCCGCCAGCCACGCCGCCGCCACCATGAACATACTAACTGTGAGTTACACCTAAGTATTACGTCATGCTGGCGGCCGCGCCCACACCGCAGCATGACGCGCGCGCCGCCGCCAGCCACGCCGCCGCCACCATGAACATACTAACTGTGAGTTACACCTAAGTATTACGTCATGCTGGCGGCCGCGCCCACACCGCAGCACGACACGCGCGCCGCCGCCAGCCACGCCGCCGCCACCATGAACATACTAACTGTGAGTTACACCTAAGTATTACGTCATGCTGGTGGCCGCGCCCACACCGCAGCACGACACGCGCGCCGCCGCCAGCCACGCCGCCGCCACCATGAACATACTAACTGTGAGTTACACCTAAGTATTACGTCATGCTGGCGGCCGCGCCCACACCGCAGCACGACACGCGCGCCGCCGCCAGCCACGCCGCCGCCACCATGAACATACTAACTGTGAGTTACACCTAAGTATTACGTCATGCTGGCGGCCGCGCCCACACCGCAGCACGACACGCGCGCCGCCGCCAGCCACGCCGCCGCCACCATGAACATACTAACTGTTAGTTACACCTAAGTATTACGTCATGCTGGCGGCCGCGCCCACACCGCAGCACGACGCGCGCGCCGCCGCCAGCCACGCCGCCGCCACCATGAACATACTAACTGTGAGTTACACCTAAGTATTACGTCATGCTGGCGGCCGCGCCCACACCGCAGCACGACGCGCGCGCCGCCGCCAGCCACGCCGCCGCCACCATGAACATACTAACTGTGAGTTACACCTAAGTATTACGTCATGCTGGCGGCCGCGCCCACACCGCAGCACGACGCGCGCGCCGCCGCCAGCCACGCCGCCGCCACCATGAACATACTAACTGTGAGTTACACCTAAGTATTACGTCATGCTGGCGGCCGCGCCCACACCGCAGCACGACGCGCGCGCCGCCGCCACCATGAACATAGTAACTGTGAGTTACACCTAAGTATAAGTATGGTGTCGAGATTACTAAATGTGATAAATGAAAAATTGTCCATTGCAGAACGTCCTGAGCGCAGTGCACGCTAGTCGCTTGTCGTGGCAGGCGGGCGGGGCGGGTGGGGCGGGGTTGCCGCCGGCGCTGGGCCCGCGCGCACTGCTGCCGGCGCTGGCGGGGTTGGTGCGGCGCGGGGTGGCGCTGGCGGGGAGCTGTGCGGACGCGGCGCTGCGCGCTCACTGCTGCGAGGCGGCGGCGGCGCTGGCGGATCTGATCCTGACGGACGCGGAACATCTGGACGTGTCGGAGCACACGCAGCATGTCTACGAACGGATCAGGCGGGAGGTTATACAGCCCTTCAGTGAGTATACCGATGCAGGCACAATTGCCTAAGTTAAATCAAATTAATTCTCAAATCGCGCACTTAAGGGGCCGGCGGAGCGTGCGTCGTTCATACAAACGTAGTAGCAAAATAATTCGTAAACCAAACGTATCCTAATGGAATTGTGTATTTATTGCGATTGGATTACATAATATCTATGTTCCCAAATATATGTTTTGAAAACATTGGAACGAAGACGAGATATGAGGAATTTAAATTTTCAATAGAAAACTTACTTTTCTTATTACTCTTTATTAAATTAGTGTTCATTCAAAACACATATTTAGGAACCTAGATATTCTGTAATCCAATCGAAATAAATACACAAGGAATAATATGTTTGATTTACAAATTATGTTTGTGTAATTTAAGTTGACTTGGATTTGCAGTTTAGATGATGACTTTGGTGTTATTTTGTTCGGGAAACTTTGATTTTAAAACCACAAAAATTCTTTCTGTTTATAAAAGAGTGTATTTGCGACTAGCCATAGATAATATACACTTTATAACACCCTAGGCGGATGCGTCAAAGACCACACGAGTCTTCGATGTTTCTTTATCTTCTCGGACGACGGCATGATGAGGTAAGTAAACAATCCTTTCTTTAATGACTTCCTTTTCAGGTATTGCTTCCATGTAGTTTTCTGAGTATTCTTTCATTAGTTTCTTGTAGTTTTCCTTCAGGTGTTGGCCTTTCTAGACTTAGGCCTGATGGCGTGTGATACTAATATCAGACGTCTGTGTGTGATTGCTATTAGTTGTACCTAGGGCGCGCCTGCAGCACTGTATGTACAGCGCTGTTATCTTCACGCCACCTCGGCGGTCCCCCCCCCCTGGCGGTGAGACCTCCGGTTACCCGGAGGAGGCCCGGCGGGTGTATGGTTCCCGGCCGCCCCGCCCGGCCCGCGCACGGAGCTAGCCGGCTGGGACACTACGCGTGCGCGCAGGCGTCACCTCTATTTATCCCTTCGCGATCTAGCGCTCCGTTGCAGTCTCGCGCGCCGAGAGCGCTGGCGCCCCCCGCGGAATTACTACCTCAACAATGCTGTGACGCGATTGGTTAATATTCTCTTATTATTTATTTATTTATTTTATTTTAAAGAAGGCTTACAGACTAATAAGAAAAATGTTATATATAAGTGTAATATTATCAAATCGCTAATTACAAGCCTCCACACGTAGACAAAAAAAGACAAAGGATATTTAAAAAGAGTACAGAAGACAATTAATCACTTACAAATATTTGTAAGAAGGATAATTAGAATAATAAGTTTATAATTAGCTATCGAAAAAGTTTTGTACGATTTGCTGTCGCAAGGACACCACACTGGTGCAGAATATGTCAATATCAAGGTCCTTAGAAAGCAAGGTCTTAGTCTTATTGATTTTTTTATTTTATTAATGTGATTTTTTTATAATGTACGTGTTTTTATTGGTTAGCATAAGTTAATAAGTAAATTTTGAAATTGTATATAAGACGCGCCTTTTGCCAAATAAATCATGCATTCAGTAACAGTCATCGAGAGTATTCTTCACCTTCTGAACACCAAACCATCTTCCCTAAAGTTACATTTGGGCAAGTCATAATCATCTTCTTTGTATGAGTGTTGTTCTCAATTCTTGTGTGACTCAGGGTCCAATTTCTAAACCACCACAAAAATAATTATAGGATCCCATGAATAAATGTTGAAATTTTGAATGTTATTTACACAGCCTGTAGTGGTGTCCAATAAACTTTTAATTAGATTAGGTTACTGAGAACTCATTTTATTTATTTATTCTATTTGGGATAACAAACAGTAGTATATTAAGTATAAACAGAGTTGTCTTAAAACACAGTGCACAGTGCGCAACCACAGTGTTTTCTTTTGGTAGACTAACTGTTTTAACACTGCATTCACTATTAAACGTTTGTTTCCATATCGAGTTTTTAAAATGTTCCAAGCTTGTTCATAATTTTTCTGTGTTGATGTCGCCGGCGTTATTGAATTTTGTTCGTTCAACATGTCACGTAAATCACCCAACAAAATAAAATATAAGTCTTCATAAATATAAAATTCTTCATTAGCAAAATATGGTAATAATGCTTTTTGCTCCTTCGGAGTTATTTTTACCAATGAATGATGAGCGTTTTTGAAAGTATACTAATATTCTTCTAACGCCTTGATACGGGTTTCAGTATAGCCTTTAGTTAATCGTGATTTCGAACATTTCTTGAGATTAATTTGAGTGCTTTGCAATAACGAAGCAGTATCTTCCAATATATTTAATAACTCCTTCGTAGTACTCATTTTTACAAATCCTTAGCGTTTAGGTTAGGAATTCGTGTTCTTTGTTATCGCGAGGCGTCCGGGTGGCCGTTCTCTTCAGGTAGCGTAGCTGGTAAATGATCCGGCTCGATGTCGACCAAATGTTGGTATAATTTAAGTTGACTTGGGTTTGCAGTCTAAATGATGACTTTGGTGTTATTTTGTTCGGGAAACTTTGATTTTAAAGCCACAAAAATGCTTTCTGTTTATAAAAGAGTTTATTTGCGACCATAGATAATATACACTATTCTAACACAGGCAGTAAATAGATTTAGTAATTACCAGTTCTATGGCGTTTATTAATATACTTAGCATAAAGAATAATAATGAATAGAAATGACGCATCAAATTATTTTGGTAATACGTTAGTATGAACTACGAATGCTCCGCGGCACCTTTATCAAGTTTAAAATTGATAACAATTAGTTCAATTGATTTTTGTTGTAACACAAATTAATGAGATTGTTGTAAATTTCCAGTCGACGAAGGCCAAACGGAGCGTGCGGCGGCTCTCGCTGAGAAGTTCAAAGACTTTGAGTTGTTGATAGACATGTGCGTCAAGAACAACGACATGGAGAAACTGTACTCATATATCGACAAGTATTCTAACGAGGTGTGTACTTATTTATTTAAACTTATGTAGGTATTTCCAAATAGTTAGCCTTTGAGTTCAATAGGATAACTTTTGTTGTAGGGTATGAGTTATTCTTATTGTGTTATAGTCCCGCGGCCTTATGAACTGCGTTTGTGAATTATACCAGAAAAAGTGGTTCGTTGACAGTGTGAATGTCAGTTATCGCGACAAAAACTTGACAAAATATATACTAAGACTTTCCACGACAACTACTCTGTCCATTATTGAAAACACCATATAAATAGGTGAAGTAGTTTTTTTAGTTTATCGTGAACAGACGTGGTGGAGAACTACGTTTTATAATATGTAGTTGTACAGGTCACTATTAGGCACGTAGTAAAATAAAACAACACAGTTGGTTTCAATGCGCACGACTTACTCGCCCGGCGGACAAGAAAAGAGTGTGCCGTCAGTGAAGCAAGTTAGTTACTGACCGCACCCCCACCACCGCTCGCCCCACCAGTAAGCCGTGTCGGTACACTACAGTAGTGATAGTGTTTTAAAGTGTATTTAGTGGCATAGTCTTATAATGAAAAGTGTATAGAGTATAATAGATCGTGAGTCCTCAGGGTATCGCGGCGGTGACGTTCGCGCGGCTGTGCGGGCGAGGCGGCGCGCACGTGGCGCTACTACTGCGTGCGCTCGGAGCGCGCTACCCCGCCCCGCTGCGTGCCTGGCTACGCGCTGCGCCCGGGCGCGCACAGCTGCTGGCGCTGCACGAGGTGTCCGCACAGCGCCCGGCGCAGGCCGCCGAGGCGCTGCTGCTCTGTGCCAACGACGAGCTGGACTCCGTCAATAGACTCACGGTGAGTGCGCTACTACTGCGTGCGCTCGGAGCGCGCTACCCCGCCCCGCTGCGTGCCTGGCTACGCGCTGCGCCCGGGCGCGCACAGCTGCTGGCGCTGCACGAGGTGTCCGCACAGCGCCCGGCGCAGGCCGCCGAGGCGCTGCTGCTCTGTGCCAACGACGAGCTGGACTCCGTCAATAGACTCACGGTGAGTGCGCTACTACTGCGTGCGCTCGGAGCGCGCTACCCCGCCCCGCTGCGTGCCTGGCTACGCGCTGCGCCCGGGCGCGCACAGCTGCTGGCGCTGCACGAGGTGTCCGCACAGCGCCCGGCGCAGGCCGCCGAGGCGCTGCTGCTCTGTGCCAACGACGAGCTGGACTCCGTCAATAGACTCACGGTGAGTGCGCTACTACTGCGTGCGCTCGGAGCGCGCTACCCCGCCCCGCTGCGTGACCGTAAATCCAGTGTTGATTCACATTGCTGCAGAGATATTCCAGTACCGCATTCAATCACTGGACTGAAATAATGTTAATATTTGATTGATTTTTCAATTACAACATCAATCTCAACGGAGACAGAGATAAATACTATATTTAGTACACGAATATGTATGTAACCTATTTGTCTTCCGTCACTAATCCAATAATACAGTCATCTGTCACGACCAAAGTGAAATCAGGCGCAGAACCAATTACTTTGAAGCTTTGTTTGTATTCCAAACTCCAAGCTATTATTGAGAAATTCTACTTATAACTAATTTGTTACTTATGATTAAAGTGAGTTTTTACCGTATGCCTCGGCAGAGCTGCGCGTCGCTGGGCAAGCTGTGCCTGGCGGCGGCGGAGTCCCCGGGCAGCACACAGTCGGGCGCCTGGCAGCGCCTGCAGTCGCGCCTCGCGCTCGCAGCGCAACACGACGCACTGCCGCGCGACATCCGTCTGCACCACGGACTGGACGGGGACGACACCAGGGTGCTGCCGCCCGAAGATATCGTGCAGGTACCGCCACCCTCTGTCTAGCCGGTCTGTTCGACAGTCGGGCGCCTGGCAGCGCCTGCAGTCGCGCCTCGCGCTCGCAGCGCAACACGACGCACTGCCGCGCGACATCCGTCTGCACCACGGACTGGACGGGGACGACACCAGGGTGCTGCCGCCCGAAGATATCGTGCAGGTACCGCCACCCTCTGTCTAGCCGGTCTGTTCGACAGTCGGGCGCCTGGCAGCGCCTGCAGTCGCGCCTCGCGCTCGCAGCGCAACACGACGCACTGCCGCGCGACATCCGTCTGCACCACGGACTGGACGGGGACGACACCAGGGTGCTGCCGCCCGAAGATATCGTGCAGGTACCGCCACCCTCTGTCTAGCCGGTCTGTTCGACAGTCGGGCGCCTGGCAGCGCCTGCAGTCGCGCCTCGCGCTCGCAGCGCAACACGACGCACTGCCGCGCGACATCCGTCTGCACCACGGACTGGACGGGGACGACACCAGGGTGCTGCCGCCCGAAGATATCGTGCAGGTACCGCCACCCTCTGTCTAGCCGGTCTGTTCGACAGTCGGGCGCCTGGCAGCGCCTGCAGTCGCGCCTCGCGCTCGCAGCGCAACACGACGCACTGCCGCGCGACATCCGTCTGCACCACGGACTGGACGGGGACGACACCAGGGTGCTGCCGCCCGAAGATATCGTGCAGGTACCGCCACCCTCTGTCTAGCCGGTCTGTTCGACAGTCGGGCGCCTGGCAGCGCCTGCAGTCGCGCCTCGCGCTCGCAGCGCAACACGACGCACTGCCGCGCGACATCCGTCTGCACCACGGACTGGACGGGGACGACACCAGGGTGCTGCCGCCCGAAGATATCGTGCAGGTACCGCCACCCTCTGTCTAGCCGGTCTGTTCGATCGTTCTAAAACTATTTAAAGTCTGTGGATAAACGAATATTTTCCTTGTAGATGTACATCGACTCGGAGAGCAAGGCTCTGACGGAGTACGACTACAAGAAGGCGCTGGACCTCACCGACTACATACAAGACATGGAGCGTCGCGACGAACTGCGACTTCGGGTAATTAATCTCTTGAGTTACACTTGTTTTCTCAAATTTATTCATAATGGTCGAAATATTTTGTCTTGGTTATTTAAAATGTAGGTGTACACTGTTGCAGTGTACACTAGGGTGGATCAATCTAGTATGGATAAAAATAAAAGTTGATGAATCAAATTCTAATAGTAATATTATGTTGTAGTGTACTGTAAAAAGTAGTTTTAGCTAAAAACGGTTTTCGTATGTGCTAAAGTCATCAGGTTTTAGAGTTGGTAATTGACCGGGTATTGTCTTAAACTCAAGTACAGCTCGCGTCTCACACGTATCCGGCAACTTACCATTAGGACCATTGTTAGTACGTAGATGGACCAGAAGTTTTACCATCCATGTAACCAAACAAATGCCTCAAAGGCAGTTCATTTAAATGCAGCATGCAAATTATCCATTTCCAAGTTCAAAGTGTCCAGTTCCAAGTTCTAAGTAAAAAAATACACATTTTATAATGTCACAAGATTTCACAAGCAACATTGATACATGAATTCTCTGAATGTACTTACTACCTAAAAAAATCCTCTTTTAATAAACAACACAGTTTAAATGACAAAAGAAACTTGTATTTTAATGGATACTAATTAAAACATTAAACTATACCTGACGTCAAACGTGTAACTTAAGGTGTAAAAGTGGGTACTTAATTTTTTTTATTTTCAAAACTTCAATAGCGTTGCGCGGGCTGTTCCGCTTAAAATAATTCAATAATATTTGAAAGGATTTATAACTAGGTATACCTAACTTCAACATATTTTCGCTATTAGAAATCGATAACATAAAAAAAAATAAAAAATTGACCCATCCTAGTGTACATCCACATTTTAAACAATCAAAAATTTCAATCACATTTTAAGAGTATATAGAGTTGACAGTTTTGAAGAAAACACAAAAAAACAAAAGTTGAAACAAAAGTTAAGGAAAAATAATTAAATCATAGATTTTTGTTTCAAATAAAATATAATGTTCCTAGACTCATATCATAGAATAACAAATCAAATATTCTTTATACTAATATTGTTTAGTAATTTAGTTAATACTAGCCGACCGGACACGTTGTCCTGTCAACTATGAAAATTGATTAGAATTGACCTACTAACCTACCGACCCGCTACCCACCCACTACCTACCCATTACCTACCCACCGAGTAATTGAGAACTTCCTCCTTTTTGAAGTCGATTAAAAATACACCAGACAAACAATATAAATAATTCTACCATGTGATAAGTTTGTTAATTAAAAAAATTCATTGCATTGTGTTTCGGCGAAACTATCATTTAAATAAATAATCATTAAAACAATAATATGGGAAATAAATATACCAGGACGCTATCTGTAACATCACTATTGTAATTTGACCTATAATATATAAAATTCTCGTGTCACAGTTTTCGTTGCCATACTCCTCCGAAACGGCTTGACCGATTTTGATGAAATTTTTTGTGCTTATCCGGTATCTATGAGAATCGGCCAACATCTATTTTTCATCCCCCTAAATGTTAGGGGTAGTCCAACCCTAAATTTTTGTTTTTATTTTTTAGACAAAATTTTTGATTTCTATTTTTTTATGATACAACATACAAAAATACATACAATCCTAAATTTTCACCCTTCTACGATCAACCCTTATTATTTAATAGCCATTTTTTTCCGTTCGTTTTTCTCTCTTAGGTATGTGACACAGACGAAGTTGCGTGGGTCAGCTAGTGTTTACAAATAAAGCATTCTGATTCTGATTAAGCATTCTACGAAACATTTTCTGCGAAACAAAAATCTTTGAAATTTCTGTCTGTGAAATAACCATAAACGGCAGCCTATAACATTACGGGACTCTGAATATTTTTGAGTAAAGTCCGCATACCTCGTGAATAAATGGGGTCGTTAACTGAAAATGTTTTGCGTTGGTCTTTAAATGAGTTGTTGACGCTTTTACGTCGATTGATCAATTCCGGGACGAATTTGATTCTCTTTTTTAGTTATTGGTCTTTTTAACAAGAGTGAGCGAAGCGAAGGCTATGGCGGGGTCTAGAGAGCAAGCGAAGCGAGCGAACTAAGACCCCGCCATTCCTTTCGTGTTAGTAGACAGCTTTGTACGAGTGAAAGATTTATTTTTAGTTGGATGAGGAGTTTCAGAGACTACCTCTATATACCTTGCCTCTTTTTAATATTAGTTTAGATAAATGGTGTGTTTAATGTATACTGTAGGTGTGGTGCGCGTGTATCCGGCGCGACGACTGGTCGCAGTGCCGCGTGGACGCGCCCGCCGACGAGCTGCACAACAAGATGTTCTTCCGCCTCATCGACCTCGTGCACGTCATGGGTGAGCTAGTGTGTGTGTGTGTGTGTGTGTGTGTGAGTGAGTATGTGTGGAGTAGCGTTCTAAATGTTGGCAATGTCTCCCACAGGCGGAGATCTGGAGCTCCTACTACCTCCCGTGGAGGACATACTGACTGCCCCCGAGCTAGCCGAGCTGGTCTCTGACCCTCGGTTCCACTTCATCATCAAGTACGGCTACGAGTGCGTCGACACCACGCGCAACGACTCCATGCAAGAAACTTAAACCTAATGGCTGATGAGTACGGTCACCTATCGTTTGCTTATTTGCATAGTATAATATGACAAGGCTCGTTAAGTGTGGTTAGTTAGAGTTTTTGTTAGTTGGCTGTACGTTTAACCGGATATCAGTAGTAATACAAAAAAACAAATACTGTCCATACTGCAACACTCTTAAAGCGTTGTCAAACTCAAATTGTTACGATATGGGCATACAGTAAGTTAAATGTTAAGTAAGATATGAGTACATTTATGTGTAAAGATATTATTCAGGCCGCTAATTTAGTCACCTGTATTCTGATCCACATAGTCCGGGAGGAACCACTGCATTTTAGTTATTGTTTTTACGCCGATCGGGATCTTGTTCAATAGATCTCGAATGACTGATTAGTATACCCAGCGTCAGCTGACGTACCCGCGATGAGTGTAGGATTTGGAGGTTAGGTTAAAAACAACAGTACAGAAACCTTGTTTCATAAATAGTTTACATCATACTGAGCTTAAAACACATCGTCAGCTGCTTAGTGTTGGCGGGATTATGCGTAGCCGCTCGCATGAACTTGTAAATGATGCACGCCTGATAAAAAACTAAAAGCAATCTACCTCCAAGGTAGTGTGTGATTGATTGCTTTTAGTTTTTATGAAAAAAGTGTCAGCCGGCGTACTATGACTTATTTTTTATTTATTTTAACAATTTCCGTTACCTCCTAATCCTACTATTCGGCGCAACTCACGTAATAAATGGACGCCCCCTAAGAAGGCATGAATGAAAGTGTATCTGAAGCAGGTTATACTACAGTCTGTACAACTGTTGTCTTTTATAAAAAAAAGCTTAGTTTATTTATACCGTCAATCCTTGAATCCTTAACGTATAGCGTGCTCTTGGATACGCAGCCTTCAGCTCAGCGCCAAAAGTTGAAATTCGAACAGCACACCCAAGGTTCCAGCCGACATTTCAAACGGGTTCCATCTATCTGGCAGAATCTTGTTGCTCCGAAATTCATTTAGCATAACACACTTGGCATAATTTTCTTTAAACGAATATATTAAAGGCATATTTTTTTTTAAATATACTTGTTGTTTGGCTGAATGTGTGTATGTCCGAATTTGGAATGGCATACTTTTAGATAGCAGAATTTTATTTGGCATAATTACCTTTGGCATTGTTCATATTTCGCATAATTTCGTTTAGAATAATGTTTACTTAGAACGACGATTATTTGATATAATTTCACTTGGCATACTATGAAGATTGCAGAATTTCATTTGGAATAATTTTATTTGGCAGTATTGCCATTTTTCAATGCCACAAAATAGCATTTTTAACCTTAATTTAAAATTAAAATATTATCTTAAAAAGTAAATATGTTGTGCTAGAAAAGTTAGTGACAGAAAAGAATCGCTCCAAAACCGACTCCACGTAGTCTTGTTTGCCCTACCCCAAGAGTGTAATTTAAAATCGCGTAGGCGCGAAGGGGCGAGGCGGGCCGCGAGTTGAGGAGCAGGTGGTTGTAACACTCGCCGCCGCGGCTGAGGTTGCAACAAGCCGAAGCTGCGGTGGTGAGCGTTAAACCCATCTGCGACGAACAGCTCGCGTGGGACCGCCGTAGCCCCGCAGCGCCGGAGCCGTGACAGAAACCATGCCTGCTGCATGTTGCATGCTTGCTTGCATGCTACATGATTGCTGCATGCTTGTTTGTATGCTGCATGCTTGTTTGCATGCATGCTGTATGCATGGTATATGCATGTTCAGATGTTTACATGCCTGCTGCATGCTTGCTTGCCTGCTGCATGCTTGCTTGCATGCTGCGTGCTACATGCTTGCTTCATGCTAGCTTGTATACATGCACGATATAATATGCTTGTTTGCCTGCTTTTTACAGGGAAATAAAAACCAAGTGTTCACAATCAACTGATTTTATGAATTTTCTGTGATATGATAGATGAGTCTTTCCATTATTATGCATATGAAATGTATGCCAAACAATAATTCTAACTGTAAACTTTCTGAGATATGATAGTTCTGCCTTTAAAGACTATCGATATGAAAATTATGCCAATAAATGATTCTGACTGTGAACTTTCTGCGATAAGATGGTTCTACTTTTGAATCTTATGCATATGAAATGTATGCCTGAAGATGATTCTGGCTTACAAAATTATGAGTACGAACCTATGATAAATGAGTATCTGCCAAACTATTTTCTGCGAAATGAAGTTTATGCCATCAGCTGGTATGCCAAATAATATTATGACATAAAAAGTTCTGCTATAAAGGGTGGACCCATTTCAAACATCCTCCGTCGATAAAACATTGACTTATTTTTGCTCTTGCGCATGTGAAGACTATACGAGAACTGTTATTAAAGAATAAGACGAGTACATAATGGGAAAAGACTTCTTAAAGTCTGATAGCTTATAAATTTAGTATAGATTCTTAAGAGGCCGGCGGAGCGTGTGTTTTTCATACAAACGTAATACCAAAATAATATGAAAATCAAACATATTCTTAAGATAGTGTGTATTTATTTCGATTGGATTACAGAATATCTAGGTTGCCAAATATATAATTTGAATGGAAACTGATTTACAAGAGTTATGAGAAAAATAAGTTTTCCATAGAAATTTTAAATTCCTTATATTGTCCATTTAAAATATGTATTTGGAAACCTAGATATTCTGTAATCCAATCAAAATAAATACACACTACCTTAAAAATATGTTTGTTTTACAAATTATTTTGGTATTACGTTTGTATGAAATTCGCATGCTCCGCAGGCCTCTTAGAGCTTAGTAAATGTTAGTAATCTGTAGCAAGGCTTGTGAAACAAATGGCTTCTATGTAATGTTCAAGCTAAAACTTTTTATGTATCTATGTGGTCGTAAATATGGCATCATAATGTAGTTTTAAAAAATATTCGTAGAGCGTCTTCTCTGTCATTCATCCATGTGTCTCTTTCTAAAACTCGATGCGACTGACCCGAGTAAAGTATAATTAGTTATCTTTAATTAGTAGTATTTTCATTGTATTAGTAGTGTTGTCTTTCGCTATTCGGTTTAAAACAGCAGGGTTTTAATCGCAAGTATTTGACTGTTAAAGACTGTAAACTTTAGAATGTAGCAAAACAGTTTCACAAAACAGTTAGATTAATAGAGTGCACCCTTTTCTAGATTCACGAAATAAAACTTCTTCGCCTATATAACAGTTGCACTACTTGAGCAATACTTGATACTTGGCGATGTTCTGTCCAATGCACCGTTAGCTGTTCAATCTGATCTGTCGAATCCAAATGCTGGATTGGTGAAATATCATCATATATTTACAGTGTCTGCAGACGCAGTACACGCAGTAGCTAATATGATGCATGAGAAGCATCTATTCCTGCACGTCAGTGGTGTCAGTAAACTGTGAGAGGCTTGGTTGTTCTGCAGCGGTGTCTGCGTGTTCTTGATATATACCCGGAGCAAAAGAGGTTTTCACTTACTTTTGGTTGGGACACACTCAACCAACAGTAACCAAAAGCTACTAACCTAACCAGCACTAGAAGTTGAACAGCCAATGGTATGCATTGAAAACAGATTTAAAAGTAGTTGGTGTATCCAGAACTGCAGAATAGTGAGAGTTTACTTAAGTTAACATAGTTTAGGATATAAGTTAGATAATTCCCGCTCCGGCTGGGTTATCGAACCGCGTCCGACTGACATTCTTAGCTCACACGCGAGTTCCGAACTAGACTACCTACACAAAACAATACGAGCTGAGCGCGCTTGCACCACAATCGCTATATACGTTTATTTAATTCCGCCCTTAGCCATGGCCGGTATGTCCGCGAGTTCATTGGAGGCCTCACTCTCAAGCCACCGAGGATTGTCACACAGAGGATAGTCCGGTTAAGCAGACGACAACCATGCAGTAACTCATTTGTTTACAGATGTTGAGGACTTAAACAAAATTAAGAGAAAACATCAACGTCTCTGTTATCTTAAAACGACTTGTTTTTAAATTCACTTAGCACTTATTTAGTGTATTTTAGTGGAAAGTGACCTTGTACATTGCTTTTAAATATGAGATCAGTTTAAAAGAAGAAGTTACAACTTTCATAGAAAATTACCCCACGTGCGACAGCTGAGAAAAATATCTCAAAAAATAGATAAAAATGAGTATTAATAAATTGCATATCTCCGCTTGTCATACTTACTGGCTATCATACTTAGAAATTGCTCCAAATATTATTTAAGGCACAGTATTACTTATCGTAAAAAAAAATACTTTCAATCATACAATACCTACTACTCTAACGATCGTAAAAAGTGTAATAAAGATGACATAAAGATTAAACAAATGAACATCTGTGACATTCTAAAATCATTTGTTTTATTGTTACAAGGAAGGTGTAAAGAAAAAAATAAAATAAATAAAACTTATTTATTCCTGTTCTATATCTAGCAAAATATTATCAAAAAAATGCGCTGGGTGGCTAAAACATCTTCATACCTCTTATTTTATAAAATAAATAGATCACACTAATATAGTCAGTAAGGAGTTACTTTAAAAAATAATACTTTTAACCTAATATAATATCTATTACTTACCAAAATGAGTTATTACAGTCTAATTGCTTTTTAATCCCATTGTAAAACTAAAATATAAAGTTAGTATATTACAGGTATTCTGCCCCTGAATTAATATTTAGAGCAATTTTTTATGTGCTAGCCATTATAGATGATCACCGGAAATATATCATTTTTTATACTATTTTTTACCGATTTTTTGAGATACTTATCTTTGCAGTCGAAAGTGGGGCATTTTTGCTACTTCTTCTTTGACCGTCTTTCTTACGTGTTCGTCTGCACATCTACAAACAACAGAATTTTTACTGACGCAGAGTTTTGAACATTTCTGCCGAAAAAGCCCATACGAAGTAAAATAACTTGTTAAGAGATAAAGTTCGAATAGTATAGTGAGGTGAAGAGTGTCAGTCGAATTGCAAACATTATAACTCACCATTCGATGATGTGCTGTCAGACTGATTTAGATTTAATTAGTATTAGTGTTCGGAACATAGCTACAGATAACGAAACGTTGCGAAATTAAAACAACTGTAATCGGGGAAATGAATCGGTTACCAACTGACGCTGGACGTAGACCTGCCGGGAGATTCGGTCGCGTAGCACCAGAACAGACAACTGGATACTGGATAGTATCGTATCCAACCTAAAACACGTTACCAATATTTAAACTCACATACACAAACTGACAGCCCCGAAACAACTACGTGATCAGTGAGTGAGCCATACAACTATTTATTCCGTGTGAGAATCGGTCGAATACGACATGCAGCGCAGCAGCCAATCGCTCAGGCACTGCGCCAACAGATTGAATACGCGGACAAAGGCAATTCGGTGAAGTTCGAATTCGTTTCCCCGTTTGTACTGATTTCGAGTTGTATTAACTTAACTATAATATTTTAGCAACCCTGGAATTGTTATGCCTAACAACACAGTAGTAACAAGGCGCTCGCAAATATAAAAATAAGGTCGCAGGTACAAATAATAAGAATGTTGCAACAAACAGTGACGGCCTCGATCAGTTGGTCAGTATGAATGCTAAATGTTCCAGACTCAATATTCTTCGTTATTTTTAGATACGCTCCGAACTTGTAACTTTAAGTTTTAGGGCCCACACGGCATTTTTTATTAACTCGTTCCGAGTATAAACTCAAAAAATAGTAACAATTGGGTTTGCGGCGCCAACGCGGCAGCAGCGCGTAAAAACGCGTAATTTATGCGAAGAAAACGCCGTGTGATTAGGTCCCTATTTCACTGAGAGCCAAGACAAGAAATACTAGATTTATTCGGCAGCGAAGTCGGAAATTGTAAACGTGTTCGGGAAATGATCCCTACATTAGGCTTCTAATTCTTATAAAAATACTTTCAATAGGCCTACAGCCTAATTATTTGGGACTGAATGTAAGAATAAACTATAGATTTGCTGGCTCTTAGTATAAGATGGAATACATTGTCCAATTTTTGCTCAGATTTGTTAATCCATCAATACTGTCAAATGGTTATAGGGCTTTACGCTGCTGTAAGTCAGGCGTCAAATGTTTTGAGAATTGAAGTGTTGGGCTAATCTAGTTACTACATATATTTGAGCTAAATTGGTCATTGTACTCTTTAGTGTTAAGTGTCGTAGTTCTCGTGATACCGGTGGCGGCTTCACGAAGGCCTTCTAGAGATTCAATGAAATTCTACTACACGAACTTATAATTCGCTAAGTGAGATATATGGATGTAGCATAGCACGTGTATCTGTAGATAAAAATAATTAAGAGCAATAAAATTCGAAGACTGTTCATTTTACAAAAATTAAAATTTCAGCAAAAGGATAAGATATATTTTTATTAAAATGCATGTTAAAAGTCTGAATGTTTAGTGATCAAATAAAAAAAATGAAAAACTTATAGGAATACATTGGAAATCGTACCTATTCGAATGTACAAAATAAAGGAAATATGTCTTCAAGCCTCTACTTCGTTACAAAATTTTAAGTAAATTTTAAATATAATGTAATTAGTTGTTACTAGCTATTATCTTAACAAGCTACATATAACCATGTTGTAATAAAACTAACATTCGCTGTACCATGGATTTACTTAAAGCTATTGATATTGGTTCTGCTGAAAACTGTAATAATAATTTGTGTGAACAACCTTGTATCATTATTTTGTTTTAAAATTAAGATTTTTGTTGATCTGATTTATTTTGAAATAAAGTTTCGTTGAAGAAACATGCCTCGTTTAAGTTACCCTGTGTCCCGTGGCGCGGCGCTAGGCTCGTCCGCCGGACGGTCGGTCGGTCGGCGGCACAATGTGCCGAGGGCCGCGTCCCGGCGCATGCGTGTCGCGTGCTGACAACTTGAGCGCCTTTTGTTTACCTCCACACGACAGTTACCGCGGCCGCGTCGTGAATCGTGAATAATAATTAACATGGTTTTGGATTAAAATCACTTTAATAAATTATTGAGTGAGTTTGCATCAGTGCAAGTTGGAAATCAATACGTTTTCTGTGCTCAAAAGGATTATAAAAGAAAACGGATTTTTGTTTTTGTGTCGCCGGCTCAGCTGTGTAAGTATTTAAGTCTGAAATCTTTAATTGCTATTATTTACCTACGTACTGAAGCAACAAAATGGTAAGTGCATTGTATTGAAGGAATCCTAACATTTTATTATTATAATAATCAGAAGTTAATCTTACTTGAACAGCTGCCAAACTAGTTTTTTATTTTGTTGCATCCTGAAAAAAATCACAGGACCAAACAACATTTCTTTTAATTTTTCTAACAATTCGTAGCAACAAATTGTGCCACCTTAATAGACCAGCTAGATTCATGTTAGAATCGAAGTTTATATTTTTCCAGCGAACAGCTGGAAAATGCATGAAAACTACTTGGGCGATTGAACTTCATCTATTGGCATTGTGTAAGAAACAAAGTTATTATGTTTACTACAAGCTGCAGTTTTAGTAACAATACTGAACAGGGTAAAATCTTTTATAATCACTAAGAATTTGGCGTCAATGTTGGGGACAGAGCTACAGGTAAGCCGCTCCCGACCCTTTGGAATAAATAAGCTTGATGTTTTGATGGAATTGTGGCTAATGCCAAAAGCTAAAAAAACACAGATCTTTGGAAATCATCATCTGCATAACGTTTTCCCAACCAATAACAGCCGCTCGGCCAGTCTAAGTGGATGCAGCTGAATACCAGTATTTTACATGTTGCGACTACCTATCTGACATCCATAACCCGGTTAGTACTGAGTAAAACGAAACCTCTTGGTAAGACTGGTTGTCAAACTTTTTGGGCCACTCAGTACCTGTAACGACTGCCAAAGATCTACAAATTACGAACTTCTTATCGTGCTTTCCTAGGCACGGAGGAAACGCGATAAAGGAATAGGTAGGTAATGGGTGGTCACCCATCCACAGACCAACTTAGGCAAGCACGATTTAACCCATAGATCGACCCGAGCGGCTGTTATTAATATTTAGTCACGAGCTGGGAAATGTAGAAATAGAATTCGAACGTTGACGTAAAGCAATCTCACCGGATTTGCCCCAGTACCGTACAGAGGCGGATTTGATACGTAAGCTGCCCTAGACCTCCACCTACGAAAGATTGACCCCCCTAATGCATAAACGGTACGCTGGTATTGTCACCACGCAGAAACCTGTATCGCAGGTGAAGAAGGGGGGAAATAAGAGCTCCTGTCAAGTTTCCAACGGGGGTTCAAAACAGCAAGGCCCAGCAACGGCCTCGTGTGACAAGGATGGCTTTGTGATGGTGGAGAAGAAGAAGAGGAAGAAGCCGCCTAGTCGGAACCAGTGCGGGACCGCGCTGGCAGGACCCAATATGCTGCTGCGTCCGGCGATACCGACGACGCAGCTCTATGTGTCCCGTCTACATCACACCACGAAGGTTGAGGAGATCGTGGAGTATGTCCGAGTGAAGACCAGCTGGTCCTTGAGGGTTGAGAAGTTGGAGTCGCGCCACAACACGAATTTTAATTCGTTCGTGGTGCGAGTTCCGACTCATCATATTGAGACCTTCCTCAAGGAAGAGTTTTGGCCGAAGGGTGTCGTATATCGGCGATTCCGCGGAAGGCTACGCGACACCACGCAGCGCAGCATGACGCCGTCTCTTCGTGTACAATAGTTTATTTATGTTTAGTGGTTTTTATTAATATGTATGTTAGTCTGTAAGGTATATGTGATATGGGTCTTTTGTTACCTGAATTAAATGATATATTATATTATTATTATTATAAAAAAATAAATAAACTATAGACATTAAATTCAAATAAAAACGATAGTAAATGATTTTACTATCTCAATCAGTATTTCAGATACTGGTTTACCATTTCTATTTGTGAGTTTTTGAGATTTTACACAAAGGCGCGTTGGTAACCACAGTATTTTGCCGCCTGCCCGGCCTACTCTGCCTACCTACCGCGGCCCCGGAACATAAAGGGCGAGGAAAGAACATGGATGGGTTTTAGTCAGTAAGAGTCTGACACTCCTTTCCGCTCCGCCCAGAGTGGGAGAAGTCATTTGATGATTTCCCATCCTAAAAAAAAAAAGGTGCATGCCTGACACATCCTGAGCTAGACTCCCATTTGTAACCTTGAGACGCACACCGCCCCTTGCATATACTCTGGCAAACGCAAGTAGAGCCTGAAAAAGCGCGGCAAATTTAAAAACTCTCAGCCTAGTAACCCCAAAATTTGTATGAAGTACCCGGAATAGCCTGACTTGATACTTTACTGTTATTTGATTTTTGTGTACAACAATATTTGTACACTACTGCTTGACAGCATGTGGACAGGTCCAAAAATGGGAACCTTTTTTTTCGAATGGGATATCATCAAATGACTCCTCCCACTCTGGGTGGAGCAGGAGGGAGTGTCAGACTTTTACCGACTAAAACCTATCCATGTTCCTTCCTCGCCCTTTATGTTCCGAGGCAACGGTATCTCTTTCGAGTCCGCGTAATACTGGTCAGTTTCCCTCACTCGTCAGTTTATTTAATTAGACAGTTTCGTTGATTTGTCATTTTCACTGATTGGACAGTTGTGTGAATTCGACACTTACGTCAACTCGACAGTTTCCATAATTTGTCACTTTCGTTGGCTCGTCACTTAGGTACAATCGAGGAAAAAATATAGCAAACAGTTATGGTGGATACTGGACTGATCTTTTGAAAAAAAAATACTATAAGTAAGTCAGTTTGACACATTCACAAAATGAGTTTGTATTAAATATCATATTGTTAGAATAGGTTTGTTGTCAAATATACCAATTTTAAATTTAAATCCCATCTTCGTAGATCCAGCTACTTATTCCACAGAAGACTACATCATTGTTCTAAACCAGAGTATACGAGCATAATCTTTCCTTTAATTTATGATTTAGCATGTACAAATGTATCTATATTTAGACCTCAAAATAATGGTGTATATCTTAAGCATTACTTATACAACCTTAGTTTTTGTTTATACTAAACCCGAAAAGGGGTCATTGTACTCATCATTTTAAACAACTTTTTCTATGGGACGAACCTTGAAATCGCAAAAAAAAAATCAGCTCTTCCCTACATTTTGAGTACAATGACCCCTTTTCGGGTTTAGTATAAACAAAAACTAAGGTTGTATAGCAGTACTTATATACTCAAGTATTACGTTATTGTCGTGTGTTGTCCTTGGTGTGTATTTAAATGGTAAATAAATAAATAGATCTCAAATCATATTAAAATGAACAGACCATTTCCTACCGACTGTACTTCGACTGTCGAATTTGATAAAAGTGACGAAACTGGCAAATTATGGAAACTGTCGAGTTGACGCAACTGTGACTAATCAACGGAACTGTCGAATTAAATTATCTGACGAGTGAGGGAAACTGACCAGTGTTTTAGGACTGTTCACAACAACAGTCCTGAAAGGGCCTTTTACGGTATTTGATATAAAGTCGTGTTTTTAATCAATGGAAGCAAACTGAAAATCATGCAAAACAACATCTCCCGCACTCCACTTTTAATCGTTTTATTCCGGTTTAAGTTGGAAAAATGCTCTCTATAGGTCCCAAAAATTCAACAACAACACGCCATCTTATTTTGACAAATTGAGATTGACATAAAATAAACATTGCCATATAAAAAGTTTGCAAATAATTCCAGTCTTTACTTTCATTTGCCAAACTCTACCCTCTTTTTTATTTTTTTTATTTGAAGTAAGTCTTGGTGTTGCTATAGTTATTTTGTAAATATGTTTTTCTTTTGTTTTGAGTGAACTGTTTCATTTAATTCTATTTCTGTGTGTTGTGCTTTGTCTTTTGTGTGCACTAAATAAATGATTTATCTATCTATCTATCTACCTATAGGGAAATCCACCCTGACCGTAGCTACCCTTAGCATCCGAGGATCCTACTTTTATCCACTGATTGGTTAATTGAGCTCATGTTCCACTTGTAGACATACTTAGCTAGATGATAGGTACCTACGTGTGTACAGTTTAGCTGTAAGTGGCATGCTTCCTGTGTGTAAGGGGTAGGTAGGTACTCGTTCCCGTACGCCCCACTAATCGCGTGTCGCCGTTAATTCAGCGCTGTTTCCCAGTTAGCCAAGCCGTAATTGGAGTAATTCTCCACGCGCGCCGTATTGGTTAAACTGTTGTTCTACTTGTGCTAATTTCCTTTACCAACGTCTTCTAATAACTTCATAGGGGTTCACCATCTGTAGAAATAATTGATAACTCTGAGTTGATCTTCATACGATTTATTCAAGAATCCAAACACAAGTTATAATAACAGAACACCTTCTTAGGTTATGTCGGTCCTCGTGCCCGGCCGTCACCACTAGTGATGTCCATAGGGATAGTGATGTACCTCCTACCATAACATCCTCTCTCTTAAGAAACAATATATAAAATTATCCCATAATATAATCATCCATCCAATTCGGTTTCCGTCTTACGCGACTACTTCCCTGCCTAATCCCTTTGTCCCCATTCACAAAAGTTTCTTCGCCTTCACCCTAGTAGCAATTGCCGTTGGCTTCCTTATGCCAACAGTTGGGAATGTATTGGCAGACGGTTAGTTGTTCCGCCAACCTAAACTTAAAATAGGCCCATTGTCATAAACATGCACTATTTGCCCAATGAATAGCCAATGAAGGGCCTTCTGTTACTATTCCTACTGATGGGTGATTTTTGCAGGGATTTCAGTTATTATAACAACATTAGGCCAACTAACGACGGGCCTGCTGCGTCTATTCCTACTGTTGGGAGTTCCTTGTTGGGATTTAAGTTATGATAACAACTTACATCCCTAGCAATGCCGTATTGTTCCATTTTAGAGTGTAAAAATGATAGTAGGAGGAAAAATCTTAAAAATGGAGGTATTTCGTATCATTGGTTAGTACAATTTTCATTGTTTTCTAATTAAAATCTTATTTTGTTAATATTTATTAATATTTAATAGAACGGTTGGGCAAAATCAACCTTACACAATTAAGATAAAGTTTATTTTGGATTGATTCTATTCAATAGAACACCCTCGAAAGCACTTCGCTACTCAAGTAGTGATGTGGTCAAGTCGAATATTGAATGTATAGATTGATATCGATACAAGGAATAAACAATTT
This sequence comes from Xestia c-nigrum, assembly GCA_916618015.1. Classification (NCBI taxonomy): domain Eukaryota; kingdom Metazoa; phylum Arthropoda; class Insecta; order Lepidoptera; family Noctuidae; genus Xestia; species Xestia c-nigrum. The sequence continues at coordinate 430,525 of OU745251.1, read as the reverse complement.
TTAAATTCATTATTTATTTAGTTTTACATTACAATACAAGTATAAGGTCGCCTTCATTTTTCATAGATTGCATAAACGCTTTAAAGCAAACATTTGTATAATCAATGTTTTAAATAGTAACGTAATTAATATAATTTATTAATGATTGAGACCTTGCATTGATCACTAAATAGACTTCAGCAGGTCCTCTAACCTTCATTTAAAATACTTTTAGGTTTTACAAAAAAAAAAAAATGTCTCCTTTGAACACTTGTAAAAGGCATGCATATCAGCACTTTTATTACTTAATTCTAAATTTACCTGTCTGTCTGTGTCTATTTATTTATAATTTAAATGAATAGCTGCTTGTGTACCAAATAAATAAATGTACTCCCAACAACTCTTATTTTTGAGAATTGAAGACCATAATACGAGGTATCTATCGATATCGATAAATAAATTTCATATGCTACGTGGTCCGGCCTTGACCGAGTAGCAGCAGAAACCGACCGATCACGCAAATTTCAACCATATGATTTACGCGTTTAAGTTCATAATTTTATTGCAACCCCTCAGAATACCGCCATCTATGGTCAAGTAGCGGAATTGACTCGTCAATCGAATCTAGTGTGACTATAGATCGTAAACACGTTTTGCCGCTAAAGCAAAATACATCTTATTTGTAAAACGTCAGGGTTTATTTCCAAATCTGTGATGTAGGCTAATTTTGACTAAACTTTGAACAACGAATCAAACGAATAGTTTTTTTGTAGTGCAATATATGATTATCGGTTTAAATGTGTGAGTTTGGTGACAACGGTTCCTGCAGTAATTTTGGTGCATTGCACTTCATTTGTTTTCTGTGTTCCGTGATGATAGTATCGTAAAGGTTCAAAAGTTGTACCCAACCTCGATAGATGGCGTTGTAGTCCAATTAGAAGTCGCTATCGTTGTGTTACCACGATTTGGTTGGGTTCGAGTGAATTTTAGAAAATATATCACCAGCTCACATCAGGGCGACAGTTAATTTAATCAACCGATTTCCAAGAAGAGGAGGTTTTCAACTGGACTGTATTTTTTTTCAACCCTACTAGTGTTCACACTGTGAACACTGATCACACAAGGTTGTTGTTAGTTCAACACTACCAGCTCGGTAGTAAACATACACATTGGTAGTGGTTGCAGGCTCAAGTACTTACTTACTTACTTTGGACCTTCGTAGGCAAATCCGCGTTGGGCATTCGTTGGCAAATCCATGTAGGCCATCAGTTTTGGGCCCAACCCGCAAACTGCCCGCCAATTGTATGCATTTGCCAACTAACCAGAGGTATGTGGCCCAACTAAATGCCAACAAAAAATGCTACTAGGGCAATTACCTGGTCAGTCACAATCTCAGCTACATCTTCATTCTCCCCCACAACCTCTACAGAATTACCATCATTTCGTTCCAAATAATGTTCTCTTGAGCAGTTTTCATTTATTAGTTTAGACTGACTACTACTCTTTTCCTTATTACAATCCTCAACCTTCCTTAAGTCTCCATGACTAACATCTATTTGATTCCTCCGCGATTGTAAGAAAGGCGCTGGTATTAGATGCCAAGTATTTCTTCTATAATTAACTCCTTCCACTTCCACAAAATACGATCTTGGTTCCTTTGCCTCTCTTACAATCATGCCATATTTTCTAAGATTAATTACCCAAACCATATCCCCCACATTGAAATCACTTAAATCTATTGTTTTATGTTTCTTATTGTAATTTGTAGCCATTTTTTCTCGGAATTGCTGCCTTTTTCTTTGAAAGTTATTGTGAAAGTTAGCTATCTCATTTAATTTATTTGGAAACATGGGTAATATTTCTCTAATTTTTCTATTGAATAACAATTCGCTTGGACTAAATCCACATTCCAATGGTGTGTTTCTATATACTAATAATGCTAATTGAACATCATCATTCTTTTTTAACAGATTCTTTGCCACCTTTACTCCGGCCTCTGCGCAACCATTGCTTTGAGCATAATAAGGACTGCTGGTTATGTGTTTGAAATTATATTTTTTTGAGAACTCCACAAATTTACTTTTAAATTGTGTTCCACAGTCAGTCCGTACTACCTCAGGCACACCGAGCCTAGAAAATGTTTCCTTACAATGTTTAATTATAGTGTTTTCTGACAAATCATGCAGTTGAAATATGTCTAGATATCTAGAATAATAATCAATAATTACAACATACCATTTGCTATTATGCATAAACAAGTCAATGCCTACTTGTTGCCATGCCCTTTTTGGCATTTCTTCTACTAGAAGAGGCTCTTTACTGTTAATTCTTTCTTGAATACATTTGGGACAATTATCTACTATATTTTTTATTTGAGTTGACAACCCTAACCACCATACAGATTGCTTTGCTCGTTCTCTACATTTTGTCACCCCCAAATGACCCTCATGTATTTCATACAATGTATCTTTTTGTAAGGCTGCTGGTATAACTAAAACTAACCGATTACTATACAACAAAAACCCATCCTGTACTGAAAAGTTAAATCTGTACTGATAATACAAGAGCATTTCCTTTGGAATTATATTCTTATTTGGCCAGCTATTCAAGGTATATATTTTCAATAGACTGCATATTTTACACTTGTTTTGTTCTTCTCTTACTTTATTTAATTTACAATCCTGGTTGAATTCAAAATTAATACTACCAATACTAAAATTGAGTGTTTCTGGCTCCGTTTCCTTTAGGGGGGCTCTGGATAGGGCATCGGCCACAACTAATTTTTTTCCTGGAACGTAAACAATTTTATATGAATATCTCATAATTTGTAACCTAAATCTTAACAAGGGTCAAATCATCTAATGGCTTTGTCTGTAATATTTGGAGCAACGGCTTATGATCAGTTTCCAAAATCACCTCTATGCCAATAACAAAATCTTTAAATTTATGCAATGCCCATACCAGAGCCAATGCCTCCTTTTCTATCTGAGCATAGTTCCTTTCTGAACTATTCAGTGTCCTACTTGCATAAGACACAACAGACCTACTTCCATCTTGATTTTCTTGCAATAGAACTGCCCCCAATCCATAGGAACTACTATCTGCTGAAACTATTATTTGTTTATTTGGATCATAATGACTCAAGGTAGGAGCCTTTAGTATCATTTCTTTAATTTTTTTAAATGCAACTTCTTGATGTAAACCCCACACAAATGGTATACCATCTTTTAACAATTCATTTAATGGTTCCAAAATATTAGTTTTATCTTTAATAAACCTGCCCACATAATTTACCAACCCTAAGAACCGCATTAAATCTTTTTTACTCTGTGGCTGTTCAAATTTAACTATACTATTTACTCTTTTAGGATCCAATGATATACCTTTTGCATTGATTATGTGACCCAAATACCCTACTTCTGAGACATTAAAAACACATTTCTCTTTGTTTATTGTTAGTCCTTCTTTTGTTAACCTATTTAGAACTTCCCTTAACAATCTATTATGACTCTGTTGGTCTTTAGTATACACCAATATATCATCAATATGAACGACAATACCTTCAAGGTCACTAAATAAGTTCGAGAATTTCATAGCAAAATACTCAGGTGCACAATTTAGTCCCATTGGTAATCTATTGTACATATACCTGCCAAATGGGGTCAAAATGGTTGTGAGCTTACGGGACTCTGGATCAAGCTTAATTTGATAAAATCCAGAAGTCGCATCAATTTTAGAAAACACTGTAGCTTCTTTTAGCTTTGCTAAAGTATTTTCTACCTTCGAAATGGGAAAAATAGGTCTGAGCACATTTTTATTTACATGAGTGTAATCTCCGCATATTCTTACCCCTGTTTCCCCCTTTGGTACTACCACAATTGGAGACACATACATAGTTGGCTCTTCAACAGGAACCAAAACTCCCCTCTCTACTAAAGTATTGAGTTCTTCCTTGACTTTAGGCAATAACGGAATTGAAACTCCTCGGGGAGTTGTCTGTACAAATGGCACAGGATTATCTATTAACTTAATAGTAAAACTGTCTTTGAAGACTCCTAAATCATCAAATACCTGAGGAAATTCTTTTTCTACATCAACTTTAACACAACTTTGGTTTTTATCTTCCCTTTCTATTTCCTGCTTGTCCCCATTTTCCATACAACAAAGCTTCAATATTTGCATTTGCCTGATAGCAGGCTTTCCCAAAATAGGTATCTTTAAATTTTTAATAATGTAAGCTTTGCCCTTATACATACAAGTCTTATACTTCAACTCCACATAAATTGCCCCAAGAACTTTCAATGCTGTACCGTCTGGCCCTCTGATTATTTCTTCACACACATATATTTTCTTACTTTTATTATCTTTTAATATTGAAGGTGGCAAGGCCACAATGTCTGCCCCCGTATCTATTAAAAACTGTTCCTTTAAACTAATATTGCCTAAACCCACCTCAATGTCGACTTTGAATTCCTCTCCAGTTTCAATTTGATTTACTTTCTTCCAGTCGCGGCAGCATCTAGCATAATGACCTGTCTTGCCACACTTCAAACATTGAAGCTTCACCGCTGGGCACTGACCCTCCAAATGAAATCTTGCACATCGTCCACACTTCTTCCTACTTTTATCATTGTTCCATGGTTTCGTTCCTACTCTATTCAGTTCTAATTCCTCTTTCCACAGCAACTTCGACTCCTCCTTTTGTTCCTCCGCTTGGCGTGCCAGCCTTACTGCATCCTCCAATTTTAAATCTGACATTAGTTGAAGTCTCTCACTGGTCTTTCTGTCTTTTAAACCAACTACGATCCTGTCTCTAATAAACTCCTCTTTCAGCTCCCCATACTGACACGGCTCTGACAGACTGTGCAGGTCCTTTACAAAATCTACTACCGATTCTTGCTCCAGCTGTACTCTTGTATTAAATTTAAAGCGATCGTAAATGACGTTCCTCTTAGGCTTAAAATACGCCTCAAATTCCTGTACCACCTTGCCAAAATCGTTTATTTCGTCAACTTTAAGTTGCTTCGCCAGCTGTTCAGCATTTTTTCCCAGCGTGTATAAAAACAAATCTATTTTTACACTATCATCCTGATGTTCTAATCCCGATAATAAAAGGTATCTGAGGAATCTTTTCCGCCATGCTTCCCAATCTTCGGAGCGAAAGCTGAACTCTTCTGGTGCTTTAATTTGCACTGTCCTTTCCATGCTACTTTTCACCTTTTCCGCTTTCGAATCTTCGACCTTCCCTTCGTTTCCCATTTTCGGAGACTATAGATAGCACCGCTGCCACCATGTAGAAATAATTGATAACTCTGAGTTGATCTTCATACGATTTATTCAAGAATCCAAACACAAGTTATAATAACAGAACACCTTCTTAGGTTATGTCGGTCCTCGTGCCCGGCCGTCACCACTAGTGATGTCCATAGGGATAGTGATGTACCTCCTACCATAACACCATCTTCATCTAATCAGCCGAAATCATTAGGTGTGTCCTAACAGGAACCCAACGAACCAGAATCAGCAAGCTAGATGGATAAATGATAACAATCCATCCAATGATTCTAATATTTTTGTTTTATCTGCACAACTGGTAAAAATTTTAAATCAATGAAATTCAAAAACCCATTCAGATACCATTCGTTACTACGTATGAACGATACTGGCACAGGAAAAACTTACCTACCTACTTGTAAAAGACACACTTTCGTATAGATGGTGATTAAATGAACAATTACTCATTGGAAGGTTTGGGGATTTTTCCAGATTTTGAAACTGTTAGAGTGGCCACACAGAACTTATCAAAAATAACAAGAGTCAAAGTTTCTATTACCTCCTTTAACATCAATTTCATGGGCCTGCGATCGTCTGATCAGCGATGACCGCTTAGATTATCGGCACGCCATGCCAGTTAGCCGCCATTACTAGTCGGCACCTTGGAACGACCTCACTGTTTCATATCTGATACCCGACACGAAACCAAGCCAGACGGATTTCAGCGAAATTATAATGAGGCAACAAATAATTACCTAATGTTTCTCAACGACAGAGAAACACTTCAAAATGACTAAGAATGAAGGATCAATACCAACTTTGCATTCATTTTATGTTGTAAGTGTAACCACGTTGTAACAATCTGTCAGTCAAGTCTTGACTTGATTACTTTTCTCTCCGTGTCGCAAAACACCGTCATCAATGATACCATTACTGCAGACCTAAACTGCCTATCATGTAGTTAACTCAAGCCTTCTGAAACCAAATTGATAACTGTTCCTTGCTAGGTAGACCGATGACGATTCGACAGAGAACTTTCGATACAATCTTAAAAGAACACAACGTAGAAGTTACGAAGTTATCAGACTTCATTATTGGATTCATTCTCATTAGCTACATCCTGTCGGGGTGTTGTTTTCAGCCTTTGTCGCAAAAATAACGAACTAATTTACATTTGGCACTACTAAATTACGTTCTATGCAGACAGGCTCTTATCTTTAATTGCGAAATATACTAATTGGTACCTAATTCTTGAATCTTTCTGTAGGTATACATTGGTCGACTGTTTACTGTTACTGTAGTGGCGCCGTTTTATGTGCCTGTGACGTCATCTAGGGCAGACTGCACACGTCATAGTTTCAGGGGGTGGCTATTAGATTGCAATCCGAGAATATACCTACGTAGCCTTCGGGAGAGATTTATGACGTCAACTGAAATTTTATCTAGGTATTTAGGTATTACTTAATTGATTTTTATAGTACTTACCTATTTACTGGATGATATGGTTTACGTCTGCATAATAAGGAATTTGCAAATTAAGTAGGTTACACAGGTAGCAGTAGGTATCATAGTTGGTCAACCTTATCAGCCCAGAATGGGCACTCTATCTGAAAATATTAATCACATAGCGGTTTGGTTTAGGTAAGACCTAGGTACTTTATCGTCTACATCGACATTCTACATTGAATAACTTACGTAATAATTATATCAAACTGCAGAAGCGGTGGCTTTTACCCTGTATAAGCTACCAGTTACAGCCAAGTCAACACGCCTACCTACTCAATCAAGGCACATGTTGGGTCGTGATTTCCATAGAAACTGGCTTACCTACTGTATGTTGGTGCCAAGTCGTTGGTTACTCATTATCCACCGCACATGTAATAAAATAGGGAAAGCCTTCCATTTCCTTCATTTTAATCACCCATTCAAAATTCTTTTTGTAAGTTACAATGAACTTACCAATATAATTTATTGTAGTTAGTGCATACCAATACCAAGCTAAATATTAGTCATCGCTAGCAACAAAAAGTGACTAACCTATAGTGTGCCTAAAGGTTTAATAAATAATTAAATATGTAATAAATAATATAAGGGGTAAACGAACCCTTCAAGAACTTGTCAGCCAAGCACTCTGTACATAAAATTAAGTAACTTTATCAAAAATATATTGCTGGGCAATGACTTTTTTCTGTGAATAGGTAGTTATTGAATGGGGTGCGGGTGACATGAACTTAGAGGGTTGTATTAGTGATTTAAATAATTACGATTCTGAACCCAATAGGTGTTACTTGTGCGACTCATTTTTCATCAACATACTCCGGACACTAACCTGCTACCTACGCAAAAAATATATGCAAAACCTAAAGAAAATTTTAATTTTACGGGCCACCCCAATTGGAAATGACTCAACTGAAGCATGCACCTTTTCTCGACGGCTTATAAGTACCCATTTAGGCCTAATAGAAATTGTGTGTTGTAAAAAAGTTTTATATGTTTCACTTCAAAAAACTAAGGCAAACAAAGGGTTTTTTGCAAAACCTTGATCATAGCGATAATGCATGAATTCAAAACTCACACCTAAGTGATCATTAGGTCCGATAGCTTGCACATAATAGGGCAGACCTAGTTAACAACAATGCTATTACCTGCTACGTCAGCTCGTGAGAAAGTCGTCTAGTCAATGCTGGCGGCTACCGTGCTCGGCGCCCGCACACCAGCGCTATTGCCCCACAGGCCAAACGTCAGTTTTTCTTCGCCTATTGTGTGCTAATTAGGTGGCGTCTAGTCATACTGATATCTATTATAATTGATATTGGTTTATAAAGAAAAATAGTGTTGATTTTATTCTCAATAATAATTTTAGCCTGTGGCTGGGCCACTGCCTGTTCCCTTTTGAGAAAAGTAAAGATACTCGGTACCTATACACTTACACGCTTGCGTAGTAGTAAGCACGCGCATGTGTGGCCTATAGAGGATCTTTTAACAGTGGCTTGTCGACGATTTCAAACCACTCATTGTCCGTTTCCCTCACAAGATTACTTCGGAAAATTAATTCTTGTGAACTCATCCGCAAATTCGCCACTGAGACAACGACTTTGTCTTCGTCACTCTCCTCATAAGAATTCTCCTTACACGCGTATCAATTGTTATTTCATTCACTTCACGTCAATTCAACAATTCGTTTCATATCAAACTGGAAGTCTGGAAGGTTAAAATTATTCTTTAAACCTATTTGAAAATAATGCATGATGGAACGTAGTATGAAACACGTGATCATTTTGTCTGATTAGTTATTCAGTAGTCTGCAGTTTCACAACCAGCCTGATTAGATACCAGCTATTTTTGAGAAGTTATACCTACGTGAATTGTGTGGTTATGTATGGCAGCGTGTGTTAGGTTAGGTAAAGCAATCCAACAAGAGAACACGTTAAATGGCACTTTAGGTAATACGGCTCATTCCAGTAAGGAGGATTTCCTCCATTGTCTGAAATCATCAGCTAATGCAATGATCTGTCGTCTGTATCTGATAGCGGTGACCTTCGCGATGATTAGCTAATCATCTTCCACTCTTCAACTGCAGCTCGCCACCCACTAACACTTTAGTATTCAACACCAGCCCCCAGTTCGAACTGGACTTGCGAACTGTCGGGGACACACAATATTATGTAAGTGAACAAATACTTCATTTATTTAGACTAGTCTCTTTGCCCCATCCAATGACTTGGCCTATAGCTATCAAATGATAGAATAGAGGTCAATACCTGATGAAATGTCATAATCTCCTCAATTACTTAGTCGTTAATGCTCAATCTGAACTTTACGATAAGTATGCACTACTGTCATAATGTGGCACGTCGAGGTAAAACTCATAAAACAGAGTATCTCGGCATAATTTCTGATCTGCGGCAGTAATTAACACACGCAGCGTGTTACCTATCAGTGAGTCAAATGAACCACAAGCCTGGACGAAGGTCTACTTGCTGAGAAAATATCGGGAATCCGCTTGATGCGGGAAACTTAGCGCAGATCATTGTGATGTTTCTTGGAGCAGCTCATGTTCAGCTGTGCACGTTTTTCGGTTGTTACTAATACTGGTTTGTATTTTTATTAGGTTTGTGTGCTAGGCTAGCTCACATGTGACAGGGTTCCTTAGGACAGATGGAAACACTAGTCTGCGAAAATTGTTAGTACATCGAAGCCTTTTTTCTTCGATGTACAATAATTTTATATAATGGATTCTTTGTTTATTTTGATGATCGACATAATTGTTTTCGTCATCAATCATTTGATTTTTTTACAAACCTACCCTTTCTCCTTAAGTCCTTAAAATACAATACCGTGCATGATGCATCTCTCCGCCCAAATAACCAAGATTGGTTGCACTATCGGCTGGGATCGGCATACGGTGCGCAAACGCATCCTACTGCATAATTCATTGGCTTTGTTTCGAGCCGCGCCCGGTGGTTGCGCGTGTGCGCAGCGTAACATGCACTGCGATTTATTAGAGCTCATTCATATCGATTACAGCTCTGATAAATGATGCTTTCTTTTCGACTTTTAGCCCAAATAAAACAAAGAAAACCGGATATAAGCATGATGTAATCTATACTTAAACTACATTGTAATTGGAAGAATGTATCATCTGTCACGCACGTCAGCCCAAAAATGTAACCTTATAATCACAGAAATATTAGCTTATAATGCAACCTTAGGTATGTCCAGCAGTAAACGTCTTTGGGTCCCCAAAATATAAAACTGACTAAATAAACCACTAAATGCTACGTATTTATAATTCAGAAGTGTGAATTCGTGTTTCACTAATAAGCGGAGTGTCGCCAAAATCTTGAGTACATGTACACCGTGTACACGTAGTACCTACATGTACCTACGTAGGTACATAAATTAAATGTTCAATGAGTTACATTGTTGATTGGAATAAGAATTGTCGCTTTACATAACAATTGAAAGATGTCGTTATTTTCATATAAATGAATTAGTATGTGATTCGTCAATGTCAGTTATTTTTCCGTAAAAGTCGTGAGTTTTACGACCTTGTTATGTGCGATTGTGAATAAAATGAGTTTCGAAAAGGACGGTTAGTTGCGGTGTTACAGCAATAAGCAGATAACTAGATAGAAACATCTCATAAACGGTTCTCAATTTATAACTTATCTCTGGTTTCATTAAGCTACTTAAAACTGAATATCTATTCCCATTCAAGTTTTTTTATTTAATTTAACGCTATCAACTTATTCTCGAAACCATAAATTAGCGATTGCGACACAAAACACACAGAATTATCCGCGGAAAAACTTCGCAAACAGGACGCCCGCCGCGCCGCCGCCGTATCGCAAAATAAATAAAAGTTCGCAAGCCCACACCTATGTGTTTGCCATGGCTAGCTCTACGGAACACCTATAGGCGCTAGGTTCTGTGTGTTCTGATATAATGGTGTTGAATGAGGCATTATGTCCCCACAGCAGCAGCTGTGCCGGACGCGGCTATTCAGCGGGGACTCAACGTCGAGCCGCGCGATGTCGATATGAAGGGGTTCTATATAAAAATATATGGCTGTCCGGTAGGCACGTCTTTTGTGATGGACATGACTGCAATAGCGTTAAAGTTTGCACCTGTTATGTTCCCGCTGCTGACGTAACCGCTATGCAGATAGCTGACGGATGAATAAGCTGGCTCACTGAGAATGGAATGAAATACCTACTGTGGAAAAACTGTTGGTGTATTTTCAATGACAAAGAAGTACTTACGTCGAACGTTTGATAGAATTTAAATATGGGTGAGGCCAGTAAAGAACTTTGTTGGTACTAAGTTTTTTGAATGTGTTGGTTGGGACAGTTTATACCAGGTTATCGCTGGTTAATAAAGTTTGTGTAGCAGTTCCTAAATATGCGAAAAAAATGTGCCAAAAGTATATTTATTTCAATAGGATGGTGTAATAATATCAAAACAAATTCGGAACGACTGAGTCAGCCAGACACCCCGGTGACCTAGTTTCCAAACTTGGGGTCCCACCTGCCCCAAGTCGCGACCCTCTGCAAAGGGTAGCTGAGTTCGTCGAACTCTCGTCTGAAGGTCAACGTTCCCTATTTCTGTGGCTCCTTCCTTATACTTTAACATTTTCGGTTAATCTGTAATGTAAATAGTTTGCATTAGAATCAGAATGAGACAATTTAACGTGTTTGACAATTTTACGGTGACATATATATTATAAGCGAAATCTCATCGACTGACATCAGAGTCACGGTTGGAGAACGCTGGTCCTCCATGATTCACTGGCATACTTCTGTGAACAGCGAGACGGCGTGATCTCGCAGCTTGAGTCAATATTATTATGACTTATGAAACGCAGAGTAGTAAGAGAATAGAGTGCTTGTGTACCCTCAACACATTGTGCCTGTACTGGACTGGGCAGAGGTCACTCAGAGGTGTAGTTCAATCTGCATTTCGGCGGCTACGTTTGAGTTCTATGTGTAAGACTACTGCCATCAACCGTACCCTAAACCAGACTCTGGGCAGCTACTGAGAGCCATCATCATCATCATCATTTTCCTGTCCTTGTTCCATGGTATTTGGGGTCGTCCATTGTCCTTGTCAACCGCCACGCAATCATTTACTTATAAATTCCCGATCAATGCTCAACCTGGGAACTGAATCCAGGGCCGCATGACAGCTCTGCAGTAGCGCATGCGACGATTAGACGAACGCAACAGACCTGAGAATTTCGAGTTTCTCAGGAAGTGTAAGTCTTTTAAAAACATTGCGCATGAGTAAAGCATGCCAGAGGCACTGTATCCGTGTACAAGTCTAACACAGCTTGCTGGTGATCGTCTCGTTTAGTGCTGTTATAGTTTAGTAGCTTCCAGCTGCACACTTGAAAAATTCGGTGAATTCGATTACATCCATTAGTTCTCTATTCCGATCCGGTCACGGTCCATCGGTCCGGCCGAACGGTGCCGAGTGAGGGCCGCCGCGCGCCGCCGCCGCCGCCACGCCGGGCGCACCTCCGTGCCCAGTGGAGCGTCTCAGAGCAGGCACCACTTGTTGATGATGTAGCTTCTGACTGCTGATACTCCGATACATTACTTTCGCGTGAACAGTGGTACGTGATGCGGATGTTTACGGGACTGCATTATAAGAAGCCGCTAACCGTAAAATGCGTTTTTTCGGCAAGATTCTCCGGCGATGTTTGGGATTGGTATTAGACGATACGTAAATGGATAAATGTTATCTATCTACCTGTCTAATCAAAAAGTAACAAACAAACGTACGGAAGACTTACTCACTTTTGCATATCTTTGCGAAAATAATTCGTACGCTATCGTTTTTTAATAACTCTGTACCTAGCGATGTTGAACGATAAGTTACTATAGGTACATACTAACACCTGATATCTAACATATGGTGGATATGTACAGCGCGTCGTGGGAGCAAATTATGGTGATTCTGATTAATATGGGTTATATATATAATGGGTCATATATTACGGCTGACTGGGCCAGGTGCTGACGAGCGCTACTTATGTTGCAGGCTGATTGATACATTTGATACGCTAGCGTAGGCCCATACCAGCTGATTCATAGCGGACGTCATTGATACAACTACATACCTAGCCGTCCGAAGACAACAAGCTTTCGAATAAGAACAACTTTTCCACAGGATCGAAGTCTCCAAATGGAACTTGTGCAGATAGTGCACCGGATGACTGATGTAAAGAGATGTACCCTAGAGTAAGATGTATCTTATAAACCTAAGTCTTATGAAGTCGCATCTAATTTTGACCTAATTGCTTATGTATTGCGCCTGCCCAACGGTCAACAGTCATGTCTGTCATGTACCAACAACAACTGAAATCGATCAAATAGTTTCAAAGACCCAAGGGGCGTTTTACCGTTAGGTACTCACTGCAAAAAAATAGACCACAATCCGTTACCGTTCATCGTTGCAAAAGGCAAATTCTACCAAGTGTTAGAACAAAATGATCGGCACGGAATCAATGAATCACTTTTGTTTTATTTTTGCTCTGCCATGCTTCTGTGAAAACCGTTGACCATTTGCAAAAACTATGGGATTCTTGTTATTACAATGCAATGCTATTATTACTGTTACATGCTACTACAAAGTTTTCCGGACTATTCATTATTTTGTTTAGTTTGTACTTTAAAATCTCCTATATGTATAACTGTCTGGTCTCTAAATTAATATTTTAGTTAGTAGTTACTAATTCATCGGTAGCCTCGTGTCCCAAAGTCGCGTTCAGAGTATGCATAGAATGAGGTCAAATATCGTGGAGAAGTAAATTACAGACATCAGTTGCGATCTCTAGCACAGAAGCCGAAGTTGTAGCTGCAAGAGAAATAAAGATTGATTGAAGGCATAGAACAATTAACGATGACTCCTCTTCTCTATGTGGAGAACGAGACTGCCATCAAGCTGGCTCTGAATCCTACGACACTTCTTTATACGAGAAGCCATAGCTTTTGGGACTTTTATGATTGAAAAGAATGGTACAGAAAACCAAATTAAACTTAAAATCTCACTTACGGGATATATTCCGTGATTGTTATTGATATTGAGCTCCCGATATGTCGACAATGTTGCAAACGCTTAGTTGTGAACCGTGATACCCTATGACAGTATTAGAAAACCAAATGACTGATATGTTTACTAAGGAACTGTATAAGATAAGCCAAGACTGGCTATGCTTTGCTGTATGATTGGCCTGCATGTTTAATGACTGCATTCATTCCCTAGCTTCAAGAGATGATAAGAGTTTGTAAATTTAAATTCTATGAAGGTGAAGCCATGGAACCTAGTTTTGTTACTAAAAGAACTATTGTATAACAGAAAAGTAATGAACAATGGATATTTTTTCTCCTTAGGCCCATGTGAATGTAGCAAAACGGCCTAGCCACATTTTTTAACTGGTGTTAAGTTTGAAGTTAATGATGATTCTTGTAGAGTTAGGGCGTGTTAGAGTTAGAAGCTTAGCTCTGCTTGATATATGATAACTTTATGACAGTGCGATTCATATGGTCTGTCTTGTCAACATTTGACATGAAAATGTTTTTGGTGGGTACCTATAAACACAAATTGCAGCTATAAATGAATTCCTAAACTCAGCAGGCTACTATATGCGTTGTCAATTACTTCAAAGCCAAACCTTTAACTGAACCAGTTTATGTCATTCCGAAACCATACCTCACAATCCCACAACTACTCAAGCTTCGTTTAAGTGGTCGTCACACCCTTCTACTACACTGTTTCAAGAAGTATCGCAACATCGTATAAATCCTAAGCTTATCGTCGTTCAAGTTGATTCCGTTTAAGTTTTGCCTGGCACATCGCCACACCGCCACACCGGCGCATGGGCTTGTCGAGATAAGATAGCAAGTGTCACTAAACCGTAGACTGGATGCTTTTACGTGGACGTACATGAAGTTGACTGCTCTTATCTAACACGAGATAAAGTTCTGTTACAACTTGCGAAACAGTATCTTCTATTTAATTACTATCGGTTCTTCTTACGTAAGAAAAAACACGGACGTCTTGGGAATGGCATTTTCCTCCATTCATTTTGTTGATCGCATAATTAAAAACCTACAAGCAACATGTATTTCTTCTCTATTAGAGATTCAAATTTCTCTCCTCGACGTAACATTTTCAACCTTTTAAGGATAACATCTGATCTACCATCCGCCTTTCAAACCAACCGCGCTGTTCGTAACATCTTAGTCCCAATCATCAAAGAGCCACGTGATTAATTAGCAAAAGATCAACCACTAAGTGGTATCTAGTAGCCGACGACGTTGCGGTGCAACGGTGTGCATGACAGGCAACGGAAGAGGCACCGGGTGTCGCATTACAAAGTCGCGGACGTGCGACATGACACACATTCTCACATAGATATGTCGCACGTTAACACTGTATCTCGAGCCGTCTGAAGTATCCGGGAAACTAGGCCAGCTCTGTGGCTTTGACTTGGAACTGTAATAACTGTGTCAAACCCACCCAACAGGTTCCTCTCATTCAGCAACCTCAAGACGTTCTTGTAACTACAACAAACAACACATTCATAAACTATGTTTGATCGTTTGCATGCTGTTGTGTTCATTCCTTCGCGATAGAAGCTGTACCTACGACTGTCAAACTTTTGCATCACAGTTCGAAATACGGCAGAGGTGCTGATTGTCTTGTCGAGAGCTAATTCTACTGAAACAGATATACTTTATCTCAAGATCAAAACTTTACGGTATTTTTACGTGTTGAAATAAAACACCGATATAACTTTCAGCAGTCTTCATAATTTCCAACAATTTTCAAATTGTTTCGAAGGTAAACAATATTTTTAGTTTACGACAATCCATCGGCAACGTTTTATTGATCTTTTAATAGGGAGATGAGTGGATGCTGTGGTTATACGATGGACCTTGAAGCTGCATTATCTGAGATCATCCAAACACATTGTCGTAAATCGCATTCTCATAAAAAGTTTGGGTGTTATAAATTGGAGCTCTCTTTCTAAATTTTAATAGTTCATCTTACTGTGGTATATAGTGTTAATCTGTATCTATACAAATAACGAAACAGATTGAGTGTATGATCTTCAAAAGAATTCAAATTAGCAAGTACAATAAATGTACAATAAACATTATAAACAGATTCAATATTTTTCGGCTTTCAAAGTAGTCCAAGAGTATGGTACCTATTTTTGACTCATTTGACCATCTGAAATAATAAGAAAGGTTTGGCTCGTCAGCCCGAACAACACAGTCATCGTTCACAATACGTTTGATTTATTGAACCATATCTTTCAGCGAGTTTATGAGATCGTTAGTTCAGAAACACTGTTTACATTATCATTTGCACACATTACTGTAATATTTACAACGATTTCACAAAGATCTTTGTGCACATAAACATATAAAGCTTGTGCAACCAGTTTGAGTGTAATCAATTGTAAAATAGCTGACAGTGTTACGGAGAGTTTTTCTCAATCGGTTTACGTGTTCGGTTGGCATTTTCTACGGGAAGTCTATTGAAGGCCGTGTTTTTGTCGTCGATTGCTCAACTCTAGCAATTTGTTTCGCTCGGATCGATTCTCTCAACGAGGATACTTATCCAATATTGCTATATTTTTTCCTGATCTCTTGGTTGCGACCTTACATTTCACTCACCATGTTTACAGCATGATTACTTATGAATTGAATTACTGCCTTCAATGACATGTTTTATTGTAACGCTAATAAGTCACTCTGTATTAATTACTTCGTTATATTATAGTAATATCTACTGACTCTTTATACAGTTACATAGCTTCATAGATTGTATAGTTGCGTGTTTGAAGAAGGAATAAAAAACACAATAAGATGAATGATATCGGAGTATCGAAGTGTGCAAGTGATCACATTCACAACAAGGAGTGAGGACTTTATAATGAGTAACGGTGTCGGAAAGTGTAATCCTCGCCGTACGTGCCCCGGGACACGCCGGCCCTTAGACCACTGACCCAATAAGTGTGACATCAATACGCGGGTGAATATTTCATTTCGTGCATATATGAAGTTTTGGAGAAAAATAAAAAAAAATAACCTAATCATGTTCTTTATATACTTTTTAAAAGTATATAATGATACCAACTGGGACATATCAAAGGGACAGTAATTAGTCTTTAGTTCTAGGCGATTTTGACGTTTGTTTTTTTTTAAAGAACGGTAATGAGATTTCACAAATACGGTAATTAGATCTCAAGATACGGTAGTGAGATAAACTAAAATGGTAATTAGGAATAAAACAAATATTTGTCAAATCAGCCTTGTTTTATTGAGCAATTAGTATTTAGTCTTAAGTCTTTCATAGGAACTATATTTAATTATTAAATAACACAACACTTAAACAAAATCACCTACAACAGTAAAAATAACAATCAATAAGTATAACATATTTGTAGGTATAGCTTCTATTATATTACTTTTTTGGCTGGCTTGCCTGAATCAATATAATTTAACAAAATGCAGGTAATGAAAAGAAAAACAAAACAAAATGTTTACTCGAATAGTATTTGAGTAACATTTTTCAAATCGTACCCAGAGTTCCTGAGACTAGTCCGTTCAAACAAACAAACTTTCTGCTTTATAATATTAGTATAGATTTTAAGACAATCGATATACACGCAGGCGGAGCCGTGGGCAACAGCTAGTAACCAATAAAACATTAAAAAAACATAGTATGTTACACCGCTAGTAACCAATAAAACATTAAAAAAAAACATAGTATGTTACACAGCTAGTAGTAACCAATAAAACATTTAAAAAAAAACATAGTATGTTACACAGCTAGTAACCAATAAAACATTAAAAAAAAACATAGTATGTTACACAGCTAGTAACCAATAAAACATTTAAAAAAAAACATAGTATGTTACACAGCTAGTAGTAACCAATAAAACATTAAAAAAAAACATAGTATGTTACACAGCTAGTAACCAATAAAACATTAAAAAAAACATAGTATGTTACACAGCTAGTAGTAACCAATAAAACATTTAAAAAAAAACATAGTATGTTACACAGCTAGTAACCAATAAAACATTAAAAAAAACATAGTATGTTACACAGCTAGTAACCAATAAAACATTAAAAAAAACATAGTATGTTACACAGCTAGTAGTAACCAATAAAACATTTAAAAAAAACATAGTATGTTACACAGCTAGTAACCAATAAAACATTTAAAAAAAACATAGTATGTTACACAGCTAGTAACCAATAAAACATTTAAAAAAAAACATAGTATGTTACACAGCTAGTAACCAATAAAACATTTAAAAAAACATAGTATGTTACACAGCTAGTAACCAATAAAACATTTAAAAAAAAACATAGTATGTTACACAGCTAGTAACCAATAAAACATTAAAAAAAAACATAGTATGTTACACAGCTAGTAACCAATAAAACATTTAAAATAAAACATAGTATGTTACACAGCTAGTAACCAATAAAACATTTAAAAAAAACATAGTATGTTACACAGCTAGTAACCAATAAAACATTAAAAAAAAACATAGTATGTTACACAGCTAGTAACCAATAAAACATTAAAAAAAACATAGTATGTTACACAGCTAGTAACCAATAAAACATTAAAAAAAAACATAGTATGTTACACGTGTAAATCTTTTAAAAATGAAATAAAATATTATAATAGAATATGGTATTTAATGGTAATTAGAAGAATGGTAATTAGATTCACAAGTAGGTATTTCTAATAAATATTTGTTATTTTGAATAGGTAAAGGCTTGTAAGGCATATACAACAAAGAAAGACTTGTATTGGATATACTTAGCCAATAATTATAGAAAAGCACAATATTAATTACCTTTCAAAACGCGAATGGTATGTAGAAATATTTTGAACCACTTCACTTTTTGCACAGGAGAATTCAAAATTACGTCGCCATAATCGCTCTCCTCACGCGTCCGCCAGCTTGGTAGTAGAGCAGACACTGACGCCGAATATTTCTTGTTTAGTCTACATCGCTGTGGCGCGTAAGTACGAAAATATAGGATTGAGAATATCGTCGAATGGTAATTATGAATGAGGGTAGGGACATTTATCAAAGTTATATGAAACCACTTAAATATGGTCTTTCGTAAAGAATATATATTATATAATATGGATTAATTAATATATTAACCGAAAACGTATTACATAAACCGTTCTTCCTACAGATTTTTTACTAAAATGCACCGATTTATTAAAATCTGGGAGAAGGGACATGGACAGTAATTAGATTTTTGGCTTGTTTTTTTTAATTTGGTGCACTTATAATAAAAAAATAGATTTTTGAAGCGTTGCGCCTAGTACTGTTATAAGTTAATTAGAAAGAAAAAAATTCAGGTAAAGATTTTTTCAACATTTAATGTAGGTATTCTTTATCGCCTGCCGCGTAATTTGCACGAAATGAAATATTCACGTGCGATCGTGGGCATGCCCTCTGGTGGTTGGCAGTAAAATCTTTCATTAAAAAAAATGGGCCAAACAGAGAAAATAGCAGTAGAAGTTAGAGGGAAGGGAGAGGAAGGAAAACAGAATGGACACTTAGAAAGCTTAAGTACGAGTATGTTAAGGCAGCTAACCTTTTTGATGAAAAATAATATATTAAAGGTGATCGTCACCTGCCTAGCCTTTTCTCAAATACGTACGTGTCGGGTTCCAGCTAAATACTAGTATCCTTTTTAGCATGGGCCGACATCAAAAAATCTAGAAGTAAATTGTTTTTTTTAATAATGAAAACGAAAACTGCAAGAGTACAATAAACCAGCGTTCTTGTTCGTATGATTTTCACTGCGTTAGTCCTCAAAACTTTTCCAGGAAGAGTAGAGAAGTAAAACATTCCGTGTCTTCTCATACATTATTTGTTTGTTTCATCATCATCATCATCAGCCTATAATGTTCCCACTGCTGGGACACGGCCTCCTCTCAATGAGAGGGAATGGGCTGTAATCTACCACGCGGGTCCAGTGCGGATTGGTAGATGTCACATGTCTTCGAATGTTTGGTTCTAGGACATGCCGGTTTCCTCACGATGTTTTCCTTCACCGTTTTGAGAGCAGCGGTGATGAAATAAATTACACAAAGTAATGCGCCTGTCTGGGTTCGAACCCACGACTTACTGTTCGTAAGTCGGGGCCGCCACCACTGGGCCACCGCTGCTCCCCTTTGTTTGTTTGTTTACCTCATAAATAACTTGGTGAATAACACAAACTCTCCCATGATTCCAGTGGTTTGACTCCGGCGTACTAATCAGCGACCTTTCGAGTGGTTGGTATCATGTTGGTATGCTCCACTACAGGGCTAGCGACAGTCGCACGCGCAATGCATTTGTAAGCATCCACACTGCATTGTGCACTGACACAGAGTATTTAGCTGCAGTAGTTTTACTCTGTAAAAAAAGGTAGAATACTCAAATAATTTCAGAGAAAAAAGAAATAATTTGCAGATTCACATTTCCACATGCTCAGGGAAACAACATGAACTCCACCCCTTTAAGACGACCGCAACCCTCTTCCGAACAACATGACAGCGATCCCGACACGGACGGAGGACAAATTCCGTAAATCCGGAATTTGTCTATCAAACGCCATACTTTGCATATCCCCTCCTCTCCGAGGCATGGTTACTATCTTCGTCTTTTTAGTGTGTCGATGGCAATAGATAACAATTAAGCTGCGTTTCCACAAGACATTTCGAGGATGCGTTGCAAGGGATGTATGTGGAACTAACCAATCACATAGCTAGAATATCTCAAGCTGTGAAAAAGTAGCGATATTGGTTAGTAGGAAACGCAGTCCTATACACATGATTGCTCAAAGGCCTATTTTATTTTTCGTAATTACGGTGACATTCCTTTATTAATTCGTGACGAGGTATTTCTGTTGCTTGTTATTTGGTTGACGCTGCACGTAACGGTAGGACATGACAATACGAGCTCGAGACCGGACAGTAATGCAGCTATTCATACGACTTGCAGGCTTAAGTGGCGCACTCGTGTGCTTAATGGTAGAAATCGACTCCTGATTGCAGTTAGTCAGCGGACAACAATGCGTTTACTGACATTAAACGCTTGGTTATGAAGCCAGATTTGTTAAGGTGGAATGACGAGTGCACAACAGCTGCTAAATAGTGTACGGACCAGAACAGCGTACCGCAATTATCAAGCCGTTTACACCAACAAACGATAACATTGTGTACCCGTTGAGAGCAAAATACAACTATTTTAACATATAATCTATAATACAAAAATTGGACGCATAGCATAGCATGACCGCGTCTATCTACTCAACGAAGAATACAGGCAGATATACATAATTACATACCTACTGCCTTTTTGTATCATCATCCTCATTTCAGCTGAAAGACGTCCACTGTGTCGCCACATTGACCGGTCCCGTCCCAACAAACATTTTTGTCATATAGTCAAACTTTTATATGACCTGAAGTCCCTTTAAAGTTATTTTATAGTAATTATTATACCACTTTGTCATGTACTGGTGTATTATATGTCCGAATAGTCATTTAAAATTATTGTCGTATAATAATGTCATATAGACGTTATTTCGAGCTTTTTATACAATCATCATATAATATCGTCTACCACGGCATCTATAAAACTTAATTATACAACTTTTAGTCCTGTAAACGTTATCGTAGTATAAATGTCGTAAAACAGTAAATTTTGTCATATAATTACCTTTTAAACATCTGCTAAACGGATAATAATTGTTTAGACGTAGTATTTGTAACTAGTATATATAAGTCGAATAAGTATTACGAGTGCAACCTGTACACGTCCTAAAGTATCACAAACATGATAATACGACCGCTATTTAATTAATACTCATGTCAAAGGTTTATAATTATCTTTTATACAATTTCCACCATTTTTAAATCAAATTCAGCATATTATTCATTTATTATCTGATACAACATGGTTCTAAAAAAGGGGAAAAGTATTAAAAGAAGGAGTCCATTCAAAAGAAAAGTTAAAAACAACTTTCATTCGCTTCAAGCACGCACTGTATTACAAAGTAAGACAGATCAAGCTGAGAGTGAGGAAAATAAAAAGGGTTCCGTATCACATTTAAATCCAAATTTAACAAATCAACTTAACCAAAGTGCATCATGTTCATTTTCAACATAATTTAGGAAACTGAAGCAATATATTATATTACTGACATAAAGTGTGAATTGATTAGTGTTTCATACAACTCAAATATATATATATTTTGCGACATTTATACATACATTTAAGAAATAGGTAGGTAATAAAAAAAGGCTGTAAAAATTGTTTCATTTTTTAATTAGTCCCAGGAACGTTATTAACATTTCAAGAAATTTTACACAATTAGTGACTAATTAATTTCAACTAATCAAAATTAAGTAAAGCTTTGAAATATTGTTAATCTTAACCACGGGCATTTCAAATGTGCGCGTATCATTCTGTGAAGTCCAACTTTGATAAGAACTTATCAACATCTGCATAATATAGATCATTGTGGGGTTCGCCTAAAACAAAAGTATAATTTAGACTTAATTGCGTTATATATCACGAAAACAAATATTCAGTCTTAAAAAAATAAATTCTTTGAACTAAGTTAGCTAGGCGTTTATGTTATTTTATTACTGATCCCTAAATAAACTGATAATTTGGCGTAAACATATATGAACACGCAGTTTATACGTCGAGAAGTTATGTAGTTGTCGTATAACGCAGTCATTTAATAAAATTATTGATAAAATATGCGAAAACAATAAAATTTCGAAAGCGCATGAAAAATTTGTTGTAAACTTACCCCACATTAATCAGTAAACTTGATTGCGCAATGGTTTACAACTGATGGAATGGTTTTATCACCTCAAATAACCATGAAAAAAAATGTAAATATTAACTCAGCTGTCAAAAACACTGCCAATTTAAATTAACGTGTTATAATCTGTTACAATATTTTCGTTCCGTTAAGCATCATCTTTAAACGACAATAACACAACGATTACATTATATAAAAGTCATATTGTGTCCCATAACTCGACCCGATGTCGAATACACGCCGCGACACCTATCATTACATGATAAGTAGTCAGATCGCCGACATGTATACGACTACTATGCGGCTAAGTTAGGTATTTATATGACTATTATACGAAACTCTTAGCGACTTAAGTTGAATAAAATGGGCCCTAATGCAGTCTAGTAAACGTCCTTATAACGTGTATACGATTATACTAAATAACATTAAGTTGTAACCAAAACGTCTACTCGACGTCGTAAATGTTTGTTGGGGTGCGACTCGCATCCAACGAATTCCCGTAACCTTCACCAGGTCTTCGGTCCACCTAGTGGCAGGTCTTCCAACGCATTGTCTTCCGGTTCGCGGTCGCCTTTTATATGCTACATTATTTTTTCATTTTATTTTGTTTTCTGTTTCATCCATTTCAGCGATAGTACAGACGCTCATTTTGTTAAAGTATTTATGTTTTGATAACAATAAAACTCAGGTTTTACCAGATCTTTGCATTGTTGCAGCGTTGAGCACACGTTCGTGCAAGCGATGGGATGGTGAGTGCGCGGCGGAGCGGCGCTTCATGCGCGCGGGCGTGCGCCGGCGCAGCAGTGGTGCTGCTGGCGCTGCTGTCCGGCCCGGCCGCCAGCGACGTCATCTTCAGAGTACCTGAAGTACTGGTGAACCATGTTTTGTTATCTAACTACCACAAGTTCTCAACATGTTATCTTACTATAATCTTCCTCTTAATGGAAAATCTTTCTCTTTGTCGACGTGTCTGCCTTGCAGTCTGACAACATATTCAACATTCCGACCAAACAGCCATACAAACCCTGAGTTAACACTAACTGCCTCCTCGTCGTAACCCGCAGGTGCGTCATGCGGCCGCGTCGAAGCCGGTGGGCACGGGGCGCGCCAACGGGACACGCAACGACTCGGAGGCCTGGGGCTCCGACGACTCGCTGCTTGAGGTGCGCTACGAGGAGTACTTCGTGGAGCACGACGTGTCCACGGCGGCTGCGCGGCGGGCTGCCGCACAGCTTAACGTCAACGACGGTTAGTGCACTCATTCTTTTTTCTTCATGCACTTGAAGCAGTCCGGATCCTAGGCCGCTACTATAATACCTATTCGAATCACTGAAACTCAACGACCAATCAATTATGTGTAACAGTACCTACCTACGTAATCTTGTTCATCTCACGTCTTTGAGATTTCTGCCTCAAAAGAGTTTGGTTAGGTCATGTCCATCATACGTAGGAATCTGTAAGGTTAAAATCTACAATTCCCATCGCAATAATCGTCAAACTACATTCGAGTCTGTGAGCCACTCGTAATTCGATGAGCGCGGCGATCTCCTATAAACATTGCGAAGTAAGTGACGCAACGACAATTGCTTGAGTTACTCCAATTAAACACCATCAGCTCGCAAATTTAAACAACATTCAAGGATGCGGGATTAAAACGTGCCCCCAGCCCAGGGGTCACGGCTCACGGGGCACGTGGCACACCGGCAGACATTCAATAATCTACGTCTTCTAACGTTTCTTAATTAGCTACCTGCCGATGTGTTTGTTAAGCAAAGCTTTTAAAATTAAACTCGTAACGAAGACATACAACTGAATTGTGTTGAGTTTCGCACCAAACACTTTCAGAAGAATTTGGAAAAGCGCTAAGACAAGTGTAGAATAATTCCATTTCCTTACTTTGCGTTTCTTACCAGTTAACACTAATGAACGTTTATAATCCATAATCACGTTGATGAAAGCTACCTCATCAGGTTGATACTAGATCTGATTTAGACATCAGACATCCGTAGGCTTGTCATCATCCACTAGCCGATGAGTAAGCGTGCTTCTAGCTAACGACTAGTCTATCTGGAAGTCTATTAATAGCCGTGACTTCCTCTAATTGATCCGTCTGATATACTCCAATGTTTAATTGATGATAAGGCTCCGTTGATCAATGAAGTTCCAGTCCTATTCAATTGAATTTTATTGAATTGTTATCATTGTAATATCGATGTTCTCTTCCTCGAGGAACACTTAAGTTGTTTCGGGGATGTTTCATACTTCAGCGATTATACGCTTGTCTAGTTTGTAGCCGACTACTTGCCTGGATAGCTGCATCAACAAGTGAAGCTTTTGATGTAACGTTATCTCGAATTGAGTTCAGAAATAATTCTCGTCTGGAGACAGTGCAAGTCAGCACTTCTCGAACTCCGAAATTAGAGAGCCCTGCTGCAAACTCCGCAGTAATTGAATAAGGAGCTAGAGAAAATTGTTTAGTAACTACATAATACTACCTAATACACAATTTTGCAGATAAAGTAAATTCCCCTGCGGCGCTAACAATACGCATCATACAGTGGTCGAATGTGAGTCTATCAACTGAAGATGATATGTCGACAACATCTGATACCCGAGGACGTGCACGTGTTATTTTCTACTGCGCTGCGTACATGTTCAGTGCATTCTTCAATGCAATTATGTCGTGGATCAGGCTGAAGTGGCTGTTAGTTACCTTAAATTATAATCTATACTCGTACGTGTGTTGTTTTGGTCATCTGCCTACAATGTTGAAAGCTTACTAAACATCTGAGTAATTTGTGACAATGATGTAACCCATTCTGAGATCACATACAGTTTACGTATGTACTCTACGGCTTCAGCTCTGCTTCAAAACTTTTGTGTTTTCGACATCTTCTTTTTGCAAAAGTTACTTGTGGTCACAAAAAAACTTTAATTCGCCACTGTCTTTAGCGTTTACTGTATCAGTCTGTTCCCTGCTTGCATTCGTATCTTCCCTCTATCAACAATAATACATTATTATCATATATCCAACTTCTGTTTTGTCTTCCATGAAGAAAAAACAATGCCGATGGAATCGATGGATAGAGAGGTGGACTTTTCTATCCATCCACATCGTCATTGTGTAAAGCGATCGAAATTAATGTTATTGAAAATCTCACTGAAAAATCTTTCCGTACCAAACCATGAATGAGTCATAGTATCTGCGTGATATTGTCGCCGGCCGCTATTAGCTGGACGACGAGTAGTTGAGTGCGATCCCATGAGATTTTATCACGTGCGCAAGGCTGCGGGATTAGCAGCTAAGTGCAGCATCATAGCTAAGTGTCACTGTAATACGAGTAGTTGCACAATTACGTGGAAATAACAATACGTTAGGAATTAAGTTATTTTACGGAATAAATTCAACCACCTTTATGGTGTGTTGTTGTGGAAATTCTCAGATTCATTTAATGTAGTGAATAAAAAAAACATTACGTCGCTTAATTTATGTTAGGCAGTGTTGGTCTCAAATAAAAACATAAACTTACCAACGTGCTTTACTTTTCTTTTTCAATGCCGATGTCAAATTGATGAAACACCTTCAGTTTGAAAATCCTACTTTACATAAAGCTCTTTTATTTCTTGCCGTTTGATGTTCATTTAAAAAGATTTAACTGCATTAAGAATGTAAACATTCATAATTCGTTCCATTCCCATATTATCTAAACAGACAGCTTTTTGTCTAGATTTTTCTTTCATCTGAGTATTTTCTTGAACTGTCGATGCCAACCGCTTTTTCACTGTGCAAGTAGTTAGATAGGAATTTATCTGGTGACACCAGATAAATTGCACGCAAACTACTACTTACTTGTAAATAACTACTAGTACGCTATTCATTGGCTCATGGGACTGGGTCTCTCTTGTAGCATGGTCCCTTGTTGCGTCCTTCGCCTGTATCACATGAGTTATGATAACGACGTATCCAACGTTTTAACTAGAACTTAATTCCCCTAATTACGCTGTTTTTTCCTCCAGCTGACAACCGCAATTTTCATGCACTTGCACATGATGTTATGAATTACGGCTGTGTTGAAGGTCGGCAGGCGGTCGTGTCTCCGTAATGTGTACCCTGGCAAGGTCTGGGGGCGGGCAGCCGATCTGTCACACCATTGTCCAGTCAGCCATTGTGTCACGCTGTATGTCAATGTTACACTAGAGCACCACATGCGGCGCGGATGCGGGACGGTGCGGTGCTGCCCATGAGCGGTAATAGTGGGTTGCACATTGATACATATCATAGCTCTATGTTGTAGATTTTGTTATCTCTTTGACGATTGGTTTATCTAAAGTGCTAGAAATATTGTGAAGACGTGTATCGTGTTGTCGAATTGATTTTCGTCCTCGATTTTATAGGGCGCCTACAGACGCAGAGTGACAGTATCAAACATCACATTATAAGCGTATAATGTTCCCCCTTTGGAGAGCTTAATGGAAAAATTAATGAAAGCTAGCGATATTTTCACTTATTGAAAACTCAAATACACTTAGTTAACTCAAAACATTGAAAACAAAGATTTTCCAATCAGCTACGCAGTCTCTCAAATAACAGAAGGATCATCTTAATATCTTGGCTAGGAAATCCGACGCGGAGCTGCAAAACTACATATTACGAGCAACAAGTTTTGTATGAGTCAGAAGATGTAGAACCCTCCCCTACCACCTGACCGGGCAGACTCATAGCACCGCCCAAACGATCTATATTGATCACTTAATGTCACATTGTTTTTAGGCACACATTGTGGTATTAATTCGATTAACAATCAGGAAGGAAGCATTGTATTTACATTATAAATAGTCGGTGATCTTAGAGCTATGTAATACAAACATTGTGCGGTGGCTGGTCACAGCCTACTGGTCACCGTGTATTGAGGTTTTTGTAATTGACCTTCGATTTATTGCCGTCACGACACTTCACGACCTTTACGCATCAGTAACGACATCTTATTAAAAACTTTGCTGTTTTGTTATTCCAACAAACTGAAAAATTGATAGTGATACTTTTCTTAGTAGTTTTTGTATAATGGTTTGTTGGCTACAAATTTACTAAAGAGACGATTAGGAGTAAACTTCAGAAAGTTAAGCTAGTGTCATATGCTATCCATGATTATTCCTTATAAGTATGATCAGGGTCAGGAACTATTCAATTTCAGCACGAAAAGCTGAATTACTAACCCCAAAACTTTTAAATCAACTGCAAATGAACTCTGTGCCAAACGAATACCTCGGTTTTGTATCATGCCGCAACCGAGCGCGCCCCCTTGCAATATCGAGCGCATCCCTCGTACAACCAGGGAGCAGGGCGCGCGGGCGACTAGCGGGGAGGCAGGTAGTTATGTGCTGTAGGTAGCCTGTCCGTCTAGACTTGCGAGCTCGTAAATCAATATAATGGGGCTGACTGCACATGCGTCGCCGAGGCCGCCGCCCGGTGCGCTCTGCCCTTACCGCTGCAGCGCCCGCCGCACCGCACGCGTCCCACACATACACGCAGGTAATTAATTAAAGTAAACATTTACATGTTTCGAATCGTTGTGTGATTAGTTAGAGAGATCATGTCAATCATTCGTATCTGCGTGTTTCGATATCGGTCATCATAAGTCCCCATTGCGAGTGCGCGGGTGCACGTGTTTGTTTCGCATCATCCAAACCCGTCCGTGTTCTTACAGTTCTATTAGGTACCGAGTATATACCAGCTTGTTATGTGTTACATAACAATGATTTACTCCGGCGGAATGTAAAATGTCGCCAGCCATTTTCTTGGAACGTTACATAATGTAGACCTATAGGATGTGGAAGGCGAGACAGTGAGGCTTAGGTCAGACAGGAAGGTCACATGACGAATCCATCTATTATAATAAATTCATTAACGCATTTAAGCGCACTAGCACGTCCACATAAGGGTTGAGTCCCACTGAGCTGAATTTGCATCGCATTTCGGTTGAAGTGTTGCGTCGTCTCTGCTACACCGTGTCGCGCACGTCGCGCGTTGTATCGTCACGCTACGTGTAGCAAACTGAATTCTTATACGCAAACTTGGTTCTTACACCATATTTCGCTTTACGCGGACGCAGAAGCATACTGTGATACAATGAATGGCGGCAGCGTTTTCGTTATAAAAACGTAGTGTGCCTCTATCCTAAAACGACTATCATTGTTCGCCCGTGACGTGACATTTGCATTCATCGTGCGAATAATAACTACTTAGCTTTGCTCAGGCAGGATGGTCTTAAATCATTACACGCGCGTATCACGTAACATAACATCACGCTTGTAATACAAAGCGTTAGGCAGAGGTGTACCTAATACTACACCCACCTTTCTCCAGTTACATTAAGTCCCATGCAATAGGGGCGAGCATATTCCCACCAACGCACGTGCTGTTGACGAATCAAACTTTGATTATACAAAATCATTTATAAAATACATTGTTTACAAATATTATAACGCACGACCACACAAACCATCGTGGGTTTAACTACTTCCTTGCTTAACTTTTGATATGATTAAATGCTTGAAAATACATAATTTATTGTGAGAGATTCCGAAGTGATTAGAAAGTGGTAAAAGTGAAAAGATATTCAGAACTTCGTCTAGCAACAACACTAGTCAGTCGGCCTGACAGTTGGATTGTTGTTCATCTCTTCTACAGTATTCAACCAATAGTAGATTTTCATCCTCATCCTTTGGTAAACGATGGGGCGGGGTATTCCCGTTAACCCCACCGTCCGTAGTTCTACTGGGTGGTGGGGTCAGCTGGATTGGATTAAAAGTGCGGTACGCTTGTCTCTGCCACTGACATTCCTAAAACCTGAAAGTGTGCTCGACATCATTTTGGTCTGCCTCCACAAATATGTAATGTGTCCATGTACTGTCGGCAGTGCCGGCCACGCGGCCCGGCTGCGGCACGTGCAGCGAGCGCGAGCTGGAGTACTGCGAGACGCGTGTGCTGGCCGACCACTGCTGCTGCGAGCGCCGCTTCGTGCGCGAGCCCTTCCCCTGGTTGCCGCACACGTGCTACGTGGGCGCGCGCCGCTGCCGCCCGCTCGCGCACGACTGCGCGCAGTACGCGCGCCTGCGCGACTGCTGCTGCCACAGGAAGCTCGCCGAGCGATGTAAGTCACTACATATCGAGTAGAGTGGAGTGGAGACAGTGTAGCTAGGTCAGGATGGATGCGGCAGGCAGAGTACACCAGGGCCGTAGCTAGGGTCGAATTTGAGGTAGGGCAGCATTAGTTACAGGTAGGGCGGAAGTAAAAAAATTATCATAATTGATCTGCCGTCGAAACACGGGCTCCTAAATCAATCACCATGTATATCACCATCATGTGAATAGTTATTCGTAGACAAATAATTACTGTGACAGTGCATGAGCATGGATCTAAGAACTATTAAATCCTCAATGATGAAGAACAAGTGAATAAGATGGTTGAACTTCCAGATTTGGATGTAGAGATCCACGTCTGAGTGAGAGTGAGGTAATAATTAATTATTGGGTGGGGTGATACGAGTAAATAGAAACGACCAAAAATATCATTAAGATCACATTGTTTTTGCGTACTTATTATAATAATTAACTAACATAATAATAAAAAACATTTAAAACAGCTGAATTCTACGATTCGCCATGTTATTAAAAATGCGAAGAACTTCGTTCAGATCAACTGATTTTGTTCTTTTTTTTTCAAAGGCCAGAAATACCATACCAGCCATTCTCTCGTGACCCATTGACAGCCTTTGAGGCCTATTGATTGCAGTTAAAGTTGAAAACGTAGATTCACACACTGCAGTGCTACATCCTATGGTCGCCACAGACGCAAAAAGTTCATATGTATCTTTGAACGCCTCTCGTTGCCTGTACAAAACTTGCAATGTATTTTCCATTATATCCTCGTTACGACTCAAGTAAGCTTTAACCACACTAGCCTCTTCTCTTGATGGAACTTTCAGACCTGAAAAATTAGTTAAAATTGTAAATTGAACATGACAATTTTTTTGAATTATTTTTTTTTTTTAAACTTACCCAAATTTTTCAGTGGAACCATTTTATCTACATCCAACTCATCAAGACTTGCAATCGAATTAATTAAATCATCGTTGTCCGAAAACCTTCTTTGTAATTCAGCAATTAAAATGTCCAACGTTTCGAAATACTCAGACTTAAATGGCTCGTCGTTCTCATCTATATTTTGTCTGGCGGAGGAACAGGGGGTGTACGTCAAATAGTCATCCATCCGATTTGGTTTTTTTACTTGCCTCTTCGAGGTCTGTGTCCTATTTTCAGATTCGCCGCAGTCATTGCTTGTTAAAGACTTAGCTTCTTCCAGAATTTGATTATACATTTGATTTGATCTTAATTTAATAATTTCATCTTTGACACACTTTATGATTGTGATGGCATCTTTTAATCCTGCGCTTCGGGCTTGCAAAGCTGCGTCTGCAGGTTGTAGCGTGGATAAGATTTTTTTGGCCACAACCATGGCTATTCGGAATTCCAGATCAAGCATGACTTTTTTAATACCTATACTCTTGGCGACGTCATCACCGTTGAATCTGCCATTTTTAATTTCTTTCAAAGTCTGCAAAATCGATGAATAATTATCGTATACAACTTTTGTAACTGCTAAATGTCCAGACCAGCGTTGTTCGAGGAGTCGGCCAATCCTTTTTCCATCATATAAGGCAGCTATTTTGCCATGATGAAAGAATTCATGTAACATGATGCATTGGTCAAAAAATAAACGAATAAAAGTCATTTCTGAGATAGTCCTGATGACTATTAAGTGCAAGCGATGGTTATAGCAGTGGACGTAAGGAATTTTTCGGCCCAATTTATTTTCTATTCTAGTCGCAACTCCTGAAACTTTCCCACTCATTACACTTGCGCCATCATAGCATTGGCTAAGCATACAAGAGGGGTCAATGTTATTTTCCGTGAGAGTATTTAACGTTAATTCCGTGAAAGTGGCTGCATCAAGATTTTCAGTAGTCTTAACCATCAGCAACGACTCATTGACGACACCATCCTTGACGTAGCGTATTGCTAATGCAATATTTTCGCGGTTATTTTTATCTCTCGTCCCATCTTCCATTAGAGTAAACCATTTCACGTCAGATTCATTAATATCTTTGACAATGGAACTTCGTACCGCTTGAACCATTGCTTGAATTATTTGATTTTGAATTTCGGGTGAACGATATGTTGCGTTTTGTGGTATATGAGTGAGAACCTCGTTCAAATTTGGATCTTTCATACATGTGTATTCAAATAAATTCTGAAATAATCCTTGTTCTTTTTCTTCTTCCAAAATATAATTTCCACGCAAAGCTAATTCGTTGACAATTAGAAATTGTATTACTTCCATGACAGACTTTACATAATACCTATATTTTTCTAATACTTTTTGATTTATTAACGTTTCAACACTGCTAGATGCAGATATTCTTTGTAATTTCTCCTGCCACATCGACATAGCTTGAATATGAGAAATTGATTTTTCATGTTTTGGAAAACCAGTTTTAGAATCAGTGGCATTTTTCCAGTTTCTAAATCCTGTGGAAGTGTACGAAGTCTGTTTGCTTCCATGAGGTAAAAATTGCTGGCATGGATAGCAAAAAGCAGCATCTTTCTCGACAGAATACTGCAACCATTTATAACGCTTGAACCAATCGGAAACAAAGGCCCTGTTGTGTTGTTTTGGATATGTGTCTAAAACAACTTGTTCTATTGGTTCTCCGATTTGTGCAATATCAGACGGAATACCATAGCTAACGTTACCTGTTGCTACGGAACTAGGAGTAGCGATTGTATTTGGTGCTTCCACCTGTTTTGAACAGTTAGGTTTTTCGTGGTCAATTTGCTCCTCAAGTCTTCGTTTTTTTCCAAAGAAAGCCCGTATATCCATCGCGAAATAAATGAATCTTCAATTTATAGCAATACAAATAACAATTGTATCGATTTTTGTCTAAAGCACTCTTCACCGTACACTTCACTTAACCAAACTACAAACAATCATAATCAATCTTTAGGTCAGGTTTAAAAGGGGATTCCCCGTACCATAGATTGCAATATAGCCCATATTGCAGTCTATGGTACGGGGATTCCCTCTGCATCACACAGATATTGGCGCCCAGTACACGCTCAATCTGGATCACGATCCAGATCTTGCCTTCTCGCTCTTAGATAAGACGGTGTCCCTTTCAGACTCCTACGTGAAAGGGACATAATTCAGTTGAATCTTCAACTGTTGACAATTGTAAACAATTGGAAAGGTGGCTAAAATGTCATGGGCGTCCGCAAAAAGGGAAAAAAAATTAGCTGATTGAGAGGTTAGTCATCGAAAGTTTAATCTAAAAACTTATAAAAAAAAATAACTTTTTCACTTTTATTCTAATTAATAATGTCAATTCATTTATTCTTCTGTAATTGAAAATATATTTTAGTTAACTTAAGTATTACTATGGAAGTAATTAATAAATTAAGTCATTAATATTTTGAGGCTACAAATGACATTAATAATTAGACAAATGTAAATATATTTAGTAGCTTTTATCATAAATAAAACGTTTAATACGAGATAATATAATTATAAAAAAATTATGCAATTATGAATAATCGAGTAAAAATATTTCTATAGATTTACTTATATAAAAAATATATAGAATCACTTATATAGAAATATATAGAGTTTTATATAAGATGAAAATTGTTAAATCAGTATGTATTAGTTTTGAATGATTTGTATTGTGTATCACTATAACATAGGTACTGACAAAATTATTATAATGGATTATAAAAAAACGGTTATTTTGACTTACTACTTTATTTCTTTTTCTATGTTTTTACAATTAATCGACTTGAATTAATATTTTCGCGTGTAGCGGGCACTTTAGCATGGTTGTTTACAAAAAACAGTACGAAAAAAATGGCGGATGCTAACGTATGCGCACAAAAAAAATTGTGATGAAAAGGCCTATAAACCCTTAGAATAATAACTATAGCCCTATTCTAATTCTTTGTATAAACCCATCGCTTCATGAGATGGCGCTTCGAATGCCATCTATACACAGAACAAAGAATGTAACACTTTTTTTTGCATTCACTGATAAAACACCTGAAATTCAATAAAATATAAACAATATCCATTTGAGGTTGTTTTTGTTTTGACGTTTTGTTTTTATTCAGCAAAATGTCATCATGACATTTGTCATTGGTGCGTTCCGTTTCATCGGCTTTAGTTTGAACCAATACAAGAGTCTTACCATCACATTATAAATTTTGTTGCAAACTTAGATACCTATCGCTACATTTTTTTTCTCAAACTATGAACAAACAATTTAATTATAATAATTTATCTTAGTTTTAGATATTTTTAAGGTAGGGCATTGTGGTTTCAAGGTAGGGCATTGCCCCACAATGCCCCCCCCTAGCTACGGCCATGGAGTACACGCGAAGGCTTATATGCAGCAGTCTGAGCCAATTGATTGAATGATGCTTGTCCAAAACGTAAACACTGAATTTAAATTATATGATGGTTTGGCCAAGTATAACACGCGCACACTCCGGACCGACGAGAAGATAGCGGAGCTCGAAGAGGAATTGAGCAGGCTGCGATGGAGTATTGTGGGATTATCTGAAGTCCGAAGAGAGGGGGAGGACACGATAATCCTAAAATCCGGCAACCTGCTTTATTTCCGAGAGGGCGACCGCCAGTCCCAGGGTGGTGTTGGGTTTATCGTCCACAAGTCCCTTGTGAACAACGTGGTGAAGATCGAGAGTGTGTCGACCAGGGTGGCGTACCTTATACTCAGAATATCCTCAAGATATTCGCTGAAGGTCATACAGGTCTACGCCCCGACCTCGGCACACCCCGACGACGAAGTGGAGACCATGTATGAGGATATCTCTAAAGCCATGCATGGTTTCAAAACTCACTTCACCGTTGTCATGGGGGACTTCAACGCGAAACTGGGCAAACGAGACGGGGATGAGCTGCAGGTGGGGCAATTTGGAGTTGGACGTCGGAACCACCGGGGCCACCAACTGGCTAGTTTTATGGAGAAGGAGGGCCTCTATATGATGAACTCCTTCTTCAAAAAGCGTGAGCACAGGAAGTGGACCTGGCAGAGCCCAGATGGTGCAACAAAAAATGAGATCGACTTCATCATGTCAACCAAGAAGCAAATGTTCAATGATGTCTCTGTGATCAATTCGGTGAAAACCGGGAGCGATCACCGCATGGTAAGAGGCACATTGAACATCAATATCAAGCTAGAAAGGTCTCGACTGATGAAGTCTACGCTCCGTCCAGCACAGATCCAAATCCAAAACCCCGAGAGCTTTCAGCTCGAACTCCAGAATCGTTTCGAGTGCCTAGGCGGCTCAGTGGACGAATATAACGATGGGTTCGTGGAAACTGTCCATACGACCGGGTCTAAGTTCTTCAAGACACGTCGTACAGATCAGAAAAAGAGGTTCTCCGATCAAACTCTCGAGCTCATGAAGGAGCGGCGTGAGATGATCCTGCAGTCTTCAGATGAGGCGTCGAAATACCGGCAGCTCAATAGACGGATCTCTAAATCCTTAAAGAGCGACCTCCGCCGCTTTAATACCGAGCGTATTAAAGACGCGATCGAGCGGAACAAAGGCTCTAAAGTATTTTCAAGAGATCTGGCTATTGGGCAGAGCCAGCTCACGAAACTGAAGACCGACGATGGCAGGATCTTATCCGCCAAACCGGAGCTACTGAGGGAGATCGAGAGCTTCTATGGACAGTTGTACACGTCAACCAGCAAACCCATTGTCGACCTAGCAAACGACCCAAGAGCTAGACTAACCCGACACTATACCGAAGACATCCCGGACGTCAGCCTGTACGAGATTAGGATGGCTCTGAAACAACTCAAAAACAACAAGGCACCGGGAGATGACGGAATTACTGCCGAACTCCTGAAGGCGGGTGGAAAACCGGTACTTAAGGCCCTTCAGAAGCTGTTCAATTCCGTCATACTCGAGGGGAAAACGCCACAGGCATGGTGCAGGGGTGTGGTGGTGCTCTTCTTCAAGAAGGGTGACAATGCCCGGTTGAAGAATTACAGGCCCATCTCACTTCTAAGCCACGTTTACAAGTTGTTTTCAAGAGTCATCACGAATCGTCTCGCGCGCAGGTTTGACGATTTCCAGCCACCCGAACAAGCCGGTTTCCGAAAAGGTTTTAGCACTGTGGACCACATACATACGCTTCGGCAGGTTATACAGAAGACCGAAGAGTATAACTTGCCTCTCTGCTTAGCGTTTGTGGACTACGAAAAAGCCTTTGATTCGATCGAAACCTGGGCTGTACTGCAGTCTCTCCAACGGTGCCAAATTGACTATCGGTACATCGAGGTGTTAAAGTGTTTGTACAAAAACGCCACCATGTCAGTCCGACTTCAGGACCAAGCCTCGGAACCTATCCTTCTGCAGCGAGGTGTAAGACAGGGAGACGTCATATCTCCGAAACTGTTCACCGCTGCACTGGAGGATGTCTTCAAGGTTCTGGACTGGAGAGGGCTAGGCATCAACGTCAATGGCGAGTACATCACTCACCTTCGGTTTGCCGACGATATTGTGGTCATGGCTGAGACCATGGAGGACCTCAGTACAATGCTCGATGACCTCAGTAGAGCCTCCAAAAGAGTGGGTCTAAAAATGAACATGGACAAGACGAAGGTCATGTTGAATGCCCATGTCACACCCATTCCTATCAAGATCGGAGACTCTACACTCGAAATTGTAGACGATTATGTATACCTAGGACAAACGGTCCAGTTAGGTAGGTCTAACTTCGAGAAAGAGGTCAATCGTCGAATCCGACTCGGCTGGGCAGCGTTCGGGAAGCTGCGCGGTATCTTCTCGTCCAACTTACCGCAGTGTCTCAAGACGAAAGTCTATGACCAGTGTGTGTTGCCAGTGATTACATACGGGACCGAAACGTGGTCGCTCACAATGGGCCTTATCAAAAGGCTTAAAGTCACCCAAAGGGCAATGGAGAGGGCTATGCTCGGAGTTTCCTTGCGTGATCGAATCAGAAATGAAGACATCCGCAAGAGAACCAAGGTCACCGACGTAGCCCGAAGAATTGCTAAACTTAAGTGGCAGTGGGCAGGGCACATTGCTCGCAGAACGGATGGCCGATGGGGCCGAAAAGTTCTGGAGTGGCGACCGCGAACCGGAAGACGATGCGTTGGAAGACCTCCCACTAGGTGGACCGATGACCTGGTGAAGGTTGCGGGAATCCGGTGGATGCGAGTAGCAAGGGACCGGTCAATGTGGCGACACTTGGGGGAGGCCTATGTCCAGCAGTGGACGTCTTTCGGCTGAGATGATGATGATTGGCCAAGTAGTTTGTTGCTACATACATGCATATAGATTTTCACTTCATTTAAAACGATGTTTGATGTGCTTCCACAGGGAAGGGCATCCTGTCCAAGTCGACGCGGCTGGGCGTGAGCGGCGTGTCGCTGCTGCTGCTGTCCATGCTGCTGTTCGTGGCGCACCTGTGACGTCAGCTGGCGCCGCGCGCCGCGCTCGCGCCCTCCATCGTCTGAAGCCGCGGCATCGTGCATGTGCCTTAACACCAGCGATGTGACTCTTAACCATCTAGCTAACCTATCAGTGCTTTGATAAACTTGGTTTTTGATTCAGCAGATTCATTCATTCAAAATTCTTGCACATTAATGTTTTCTTTTTGAAGGACATTTCATTGAATTTCATTACTATACACATACCTATACATATGTAGTACTATAGTGTAGTATGTAGACTAGACGCAGAGACATTACATTGCTGGTTTAGTAAATTAGCCCGTTACATTACCTAGCTGCTAACAGGTACATCATAAGGGATGTACCTTGTAGGTAGGTATGTTCAAAATGTTTACTTATATATTATTACAAATTAAGGTGTTTAATGTAAGTTTGATGTAAACATACAAAGAAAAACAAAAATCTTGCAAAAGTTTTAGATTCTAAAATTGAAAAAGTTTTTCATCTTTCTTTTCATTTTCTTCTACTAAATTGATAAACGATAAGTCGATATTGGAATTTGACTAAGTATTTATTGTACCTAAAGCTTAGTTTCTTAAACATGGAACTCCTGTCAAAGAAGCCTTTATTTTTTAGAAAACGTTGTATTTAATCAGTAAGTACGTAGAATTAACAAGAGGTCAGAGGAAAGTAATGCAAATCAAATCTGGAGTGTGTGCAGTACTACCTAAGAGTTACAGAGTTAGAGGTAAAGGTATATCTTATGTAGGAGAATTACAAATGTAAAGTAGACTTATGAAATGGTACAGTGTTAACATATTCTATGTAAAAATATGATTATTTTATACTAGTATAAAATTAATAATAGTCATAAAATTGCTCTAAGAATAGCTCTAAAGATGACACTTCTACTTCGCACTATCGTCCTCAACAATTAAAAAAGAAAGCACCGGAATGGATACCCCACAAGTACAAGTTATATAATTCTACATAGTTAACATTAATTAGATATAAATACCCTTGCCTCAAAGTGGCTCGATACC
Source organism: Xestia c-nigrum (assembly GCA_916618015.1). Taxonomy (NCBI): domain Eukaryota; kingdom Metazoa; phylum Arthropoda; class Insecta; order Lepidoptera; family Noctuidae; genus Xestia; species Xestia c-nigrum. The sequence goes on along the minus strand of OU745251.1, from coordinate 392,280 downwards.
TGAATCTTCACTTCACCTACAATATCAAAGGAAAACTTCAAACGCCACTTAACACTAGTAACCTGAATCAACAAACATAATTAAATATTGAAAGTAAAATAATCTGAATCGTATCTTTGTCTTGATACAATGAATCTAAAATATTCACTAGAATTAAAACCAAAATGTATGTAAACAAGTAGTCTGTACATAATAATGAGTAAATTCTAGAATTAATTGGTGTCTAAGTTAAAATACGATTAAATTGTGCCTGTCCTTTCTTATATCTAACATCATGTTGAATCGGAAAGGAATCGGAATCATGAAGTAAACCCGATTCCTATATTGTACCTACTCAAACCTACCTTACTGGTCCATATATTGTAATCTGTTTATTTTCGGAATAGAAACGTGGTAGGTATACAAAACGAAGACAACTCAAAAACAGCAACTTTTTGAACTTGGACGAAGTCATAATAGAGAACGCTTATCTCTTCCTAGCTAGAGTAATATCCAAAGATAAAACTTGAGTTACCTTACAACCGATTCGATCCGTCAAAAATGAGTGCATTTTAGCGAGACTTTTCAGATCTAAGTAAACTCATACTTAGGGTTTGTTTATTTTGAGAACTTGAAGTAATACGTGGGTCAAACATTATCTCATATAACGATAAGGTCAAATTGAATTAGCTAACGAAACATCTAGATGGGTGCGGGATGGATGGGTCTAAGCACAGCAAAAATTACATGCAGGACAGTCTTTGGGGAGTGCAGGTAGAAGTCAGAACTAAGTAGGTTATCTATATATCTGCTACGAGTTGTGCCCCGCGCACGCCTGGTGGTGCTACGCCGTAGCGGATCGGCTACGAGTGCTACGAAGCGTTAGGTGACGGTCACGCGAGTTCCATGATTTCTGGTCATCCAAAAAATGCACACACCTGAAGAAGTTTTCACTTAAAAAAATGTTTTTTTAATTAAAATGAGAGTTTTCGTCAGTAATTTGCAACCCAAATTAAAAAATTAAAAACAAAGCTACTTAGAAAAAAAACATGTAAAATACTGGCTGCTTCCGGTGAGACTGGAAGCCGACTCCAACATAGTTGGGAAACGGCTAAGCAGATAATAATGATGAATCATTAAAATCCAAGTCGAAATAGTACATAATTCAAATGATTTTATTTACTAGATGGATACCAAGGCACATAAGTTATTTTATAATGTCCACTCTTGTTTTTATCTATCTCAATTTCAAAGGGTTATTACTTTTTAGAATATTAACATGGTAAAAGATGGAAACTTAGGTAATTATACGGAATTTAAAATTAAATAAATCTCATTAGAATTAAATACAACAAATTTGGAAAAAAAATTACCTTTAAAAACTTTTTTAAACCAATCACCAGTTTTTAGTTACAAAAATCCAAATAAAACTATGAAGGCTCTAAGCTGTTAGATTATAAGATTTTGCTTATTTGTACACATACAAACAAATATTTGTTAACGACATGAATCAGTGATTTATATTGATTAGATACTAGTAGGTTGCTGCTACCGATGCCTCAGCGCAGTACCTAGGACGGAATTAAGTATTTCTAAGTAGTGTTTATTGTACATATAATGCCACATCTTAAAACGTCATCAAGAATGACGACTTATAAACTATAATAATAACTTTATTAGGAAAAATACAAGTTTGACACATAATAAAGTACACAAACTGGACGAAGTTAATCTGCCAATAGTTGCCAACCCATAATCCTTGTTGATTCAGTAAATTATTTTATTTTATTGTGTTGGGGCTTACAGCTAACAATACAAAACTAATAGTGAGGTATCCCACGACACGTTTGACAATTATGTCAAACTAATCCAATAATTTAAATGAGATATTAGACCCGTAAAAAAACAGACCCCATATAGGTGGTTTTTGTTGCATGATTTAAAATTAATGTGATCAGCGTTACAGCAATTGGAGCTATTAAAATCGTTACAATTTCTTCCGAAATGGAAGACGTTTTAACATTTTACTTGGGGTTGGTGCATTTTAGCAGAACTACGCTTATTTATAGTTGGGTAAAGCCACGATTCATAGTACAGTCAAACCTGGATAAGCGAGAGTTCGAGGGAGCACAATCTCATTCTCGCTTATGGAGGTTTCTCACTAACCCGAGTTTCTCGCTAATGCAGGTACAAGGGTAGCGTTTCGCTCTTATAGAGGTACACAAGCACACGTGCCCATTCGAAAACAATGCGATAAAATAACAACGTTATTCAGTACAATACAAAAACAATGGTAGGAAGTTCCATGAAAGTTAAGAATGAGTCATAAAATAGCAGATGTTCTGTAGTTCCTCCTAAATGATATAAATAAATAAAGCTCGACTGTCGTTTCTAGAGGTAAACGTAAGTAGCAGTCTCACTTACGGAGGTCCACGAGGGAAAAACGACTCTCTCCTATGGATGTCCTGGCTGTTACTCGCACTTATAGAGTTTTCTCACTTATCCAGTTCTCACTGGTTTGGCTGTATATCATCGCGCATGCGCTAACAATACTTTGTATGAAGCTTCACCAACATCTAGTGACAACTGGTTACCTAGTAAAGTAATATATTTTGGTTATGATTAGTAAATAAGTTTGTACATTCAGGAGAACTCCTGTACAATAAAGGCAAAGATGGTCTTATACTCGTACTTGGTGACCCATTGGTGCATGAACGATGACTAATGTCTAGTTTTACCTATGTTAACAAATGATTAAATGACTTATGACTTACTAAGGGTCACCTAAATGAATACATTAGTATCACTATCTAGATGTATAGTAAGGTTTGTACATATAGAGAACACGGTTTTAAAATAGTTTTAGACACAGATCATTATTAGGTACTCGTTAGTAGCAGTAAAGCCAAAGGCTCTATGTAAGTATATGTTGATTGTTTCAAATGTTTATTAGTTATTTAATTTGTTTGTGTATAGTGTCGTAGCAGGGGGGAGTGGGGAACAGGGGATGGCTAACAAGTACGGTAATAATGTTTAAAAGATCTTACGTTCAGTATTTTTTGTTTGCTTTGAATATTTATTTGATCGCCGTACCTAACAATGATTAGAGATAATAAAAAAGTAGCAATTGTAATTTCCTTCGATAAATATACCTACTTACTGAAATTAGGCGATGAACCAATTATCATCTTTAACTTATTGGATTTATATTAGGTTTAGCCCTAGACATGGAATCTATTTGTACATGTCAACATATTGTCATCTACAAGAAACATATTAAAATGTAATATGCAGTAAAGAATTGAATTGAACTAAATGCTACATTATAAGTTATTGTAAGTGTATGGACTTCCAAAGAGCTCGTTGAACAACTAATAGATGTAAATATTGTAGGTATAAGTTAAGGAATTGTCTCTGATATTTCTCGTAAAACATTGATACATCACGTTCTAAATGCATTACATTACACGATAGTTTGTAACTTGGTTTACCAGAAGATATTCATGTTGTACACAGTTTGTATCACATACTTATTATGAGCTTATCATTAATTTCAATCGATGTGAAATAAAAGTTACCAAAGTAATGATGTATTATTTATTTATTTACAAACTGGATTTGCAATCATATCAAGTTAGCAAGTACAGTTAGCCTACGAACGCAACAAGGTTCTAGCGAGTTGCTACACGTCGTAGCTGCGTAGCGCGTAGCGCGTAGCTCACCGAGATTGTAATGACTGCAAAACCATTTCTATGTAACTTACGTTTCACAACTCTTCTCCCCTCCATACTTACGTGTATGTTACGTCTTACAAGTTCTTATACATACGAGTAGCATGCTCCGGACACATGAACACATCCTTCACTCCGACAAACAATTTGTAGGCTTGTAGGATCTTTGGAATATTATAGCTGGAATATGTTGTTAAAATATCACACATATACCAATCTGATAACAGCTGGGTGTGCTGTGTTTATTAACATATTAATTATTCAAAGCAAGTCGATCACTGTTTCAGTTTAAATAAAATAGAACCTAGTCACGGAAGAATTGTTTGTAACAAAACTAATTAAATAGCTTATCGGTACCCTAACTACACAATACGGCCATTTTATTCACTGAAGGGACAACGCAAAGTTAGATTGTTCAGTTTAGGATTGACTTCGCGTTCACACTAATTCCTAACTATGGCTCCAAGTGTTTCTGCTCTAAAAATCTATTACGAGTTTTGTTTTTAGTTAGATATTTAGAGCAAGATGCGTACAGTGGACCCAGAGCTGTGGTCCCGCAAGGTCAAACTCACCGAGATCCAAATGTCGCGGCACATGAGGTTCGGGCAGCAGCAGACGACCTGCGGGCTGGAGACCAGGCTCCGGCGGAGTCTGTGGGATGCCGCCGACGAGTTCTGGCAGAACTCCTCGCTGGCAGCCGCCAAGTTCTACCAGCTCGACCACATGATCACGTATGAGAGGTGAGTAAGAAGCTGTAAGCTGGAGAAACAAATACGCTCTCTTTATCATATAGCCACCATTCACAAAAATATGACACAAAATTAAAATGCGATACCTATATAGTTTCCAGGAGGTTCTAAGGCAATAGTGATATTTATTTCGCAATCAAGCTCACTTCCATCTAACATCATCAGATCATGGGTTCCAACCTTGCCATTGCCAACTTGCCACCGTGTCCGTGTCGGCCGCGTTGCTGGTGGCGCATCACTAACTAATCCGCATAGATGGCGCCACGTGTTGACACTGGTGGCGTCGCTGGTGGTGGGCTGGGCGCTGCTGCTGCACGGCAGCGCGGCGCTGCTGGCGCGGCCGCCGATCATCGTGAGCCTGCAGAACGACGACACCTCGATCACCAACTACAAGTTCCCGGCCGTGGCGCTCTGCAGCAACAAGATCATCAGCAAGGCCGCCTTGCAGAACTTCACCAGATACTTGTTTAAGTAAGAGTGTTCACATCATTATTATTTAGCCAAAACCCAAATGTGTGTTTCTCTCGAAAAAAAATTAAACTTAAAATTCGTACTACGTTTGCTGAGTGCGACTTAGCTGATAGGAGTAACAAAGCTAGTTTAGAGTCAGACTACTCTCGCATGACACACTTTCTGACTGATACGTACGACACTGTTCACATTGAAATCTGGCTATAAAATTCTTATCTTTCAATTTACGCCGACCTCATTACATTACAGTAATATACTCGAAGTACAAACTCGTACGCTACTATGATGTCTAGTTCTGACGAGGTCACTTGGTGACCTCGTCACCAAGTGACCTCGTGTTTTCTCTGAACTTACAATGTTTCTCTCCAGCCACCCCAGGAACAAACTGTATAAGTACACAGAGAGTCAGATACAACAAAATCTGCTGGATATGGGTGCGCTGCTGACCCTCGCGCTGCCGCCCGTGAAGGTGAACTTCCAGCAGTTCTTCCACGAGGTGGAGCCTACCTTCAATGTCACGGATATCATGTTCAGGGTATGATAACGACTACCAGTACTGTGGTGAAAGCGTTTTAATTAGGAATGTTGCGAAACTTCCAAAAGTGTATCGTACTTTACTAAGTAAAAAACTAAAAATGTTTGTTCTGCTTATCTGTAGAATGTAACAGCACATAGAGTCCCGGCTCTGGTGGAGAAAAACCCAGTATCACTATGCCCGAAGACCTCGTGCTTAATAATAGCGCTTGCGAGCACTAGACTACTTGCTATTGGATGTTATCCTCAGGACCTAAATTAATTAGTACCGATGTGTCTTCTCCAGCTGTCCGCAAACTGTTCAGCGATCCTGCAGCGCTGCAGCTGGCGCGGAGAGCTGGTCGCGTGCGAGCGCCTGTTCGCGTCCCGGCTGACGGCGCTGGGGTTCTGCTGTGTCTTCAACTCCAGATACCAGTGAGTCCATGAGTGTCATCATCGTCCTCACGCCTTATTCCAATTCATTTGTGACCGTCGCCTTCGTCCATACCTCTCCTTTTTTACACGACTGCCCAAAAAAAGGAGTGTTATGTTTTTCAATTCAATTACTTAGTCAATTACACATATGCATAGCCATATCATTCATATCATCAATTTTATCTCTATGTAACATTCGTACTGAACATTCCTCACAACTTGTAACGTTGCTCACAAAGATAGTTAGCGGTTGAAAGATATCATACATACATACATAATTATGTCATGTTGTCCTATTTAACCCAATGGTTGACTGGTAGAGAACGCCCTGTAGCTATCAATCCAATCATAATTCACAGCCCGATTTTACCCATTGCTGTGTATTGATATGGGATTTTGTGCCCGCCTCTGGCTGGTTTTATCCTCGATAGCAAGAATGCAAAGAATATGATCAATATTGAATGAGTTCTAACAAGTGAGATGTCTGTGCCACTCGTACCAGGCCCGCAGACGAGGACCGCGAGCCTGCCGTGCTGGACCTGATCGGGCAGGACTACGGGCTGGGCGTGGTCGTGCGCGAGATACGCGATGATTTCGCGTACGTGAGGCGACCAGCTTATGGCATGGAGGTATGTATGTCACAATTAATAAACGGTGGTGATAAAATAACTACCTACAACTAGCAATCTTGACCAAAATTACCGAAACGACTTATCAGTCCTGATTGGTGTGTATTGTCAGTGGCCAACGTTGCCTAATCCGTCCCCAATGAAGAAGAGGGGGCCAAGTGTCAGGTAATGCTGGCTGTAGTTACCTACTACTGAGTCTGCGCAGTTGCTGTTATTCGAGGGTGACGAGTTCCCCCTGCTGGAGAGCGGCGACGTGCGCCTGTACCCGCTGCCGCGCAACTCCTCCATCTACTTCAACATCCGCGCCTACTCGCAGCACCCGGCCAACGAGCTGCGCCACTACACGGAGGAACGGGTAAATACGAAGCAACGTGTTTCTTATGTAAGCGACATATTATGAACATAATCTAGTCGTGTACACTACCTGGAGACGCCTCTCGAACGCGCTAAACTTTGTTCAGTGAAAACTTGTTGGACACGCCAGAGTTACCGCGCCGTACGTTACTTGGAGAGAAGTTTTGCTGCTATGCGTTATTTTGTAGGCTGAGTGATTGCATGCCTATTATATTTTATTGAAATAGTACTACGTTACCGATGGCATGGACCACGAAAATGTAGTATGTGCTTGTGCATTAAACTTAGTTTTATAGTACAGTAATTTTCAAGTTTTGATATAAGTGCTTAAACGGACTAGTCCACTAGAATTTTTGTTATTCTAGAACCCAAAAATAAGGTTTATTTTGTTGTTGTTGTTGTGTTTAATGTTGTTGTAATAATGTTTTGTTATGTTGTGTTATAATGTTTGTTAATCAATGAAAGGAAAACCATGAAATATAAACTTATAAATTAAGATAACTTTTACTCTTAGGTCCAACGGATTAGTTGTTAGTACGTAATGAACCCCACAGCGCGGCTGCCGGCTGCAAGGCGGCGGCATGTCGCAGTGCCTGGCGCAGTGCCGGCGCGACACCGCGGAGGCGCTGTGCGGCTGCGTGCCCTACACCCTGCAGCCACAGTTCGTGCCCACGCGCGTGCCCACGTGTACGCTCAACGAGCTCGGTTGTCTCAACAAGCATAGAGGTAAGTATCGGTTTCGTGGCGGCTTAACGCCACTCCACCCTTCCCGTGACCCACTTCGATGGTTGCGGGATAGCACAAATGAACAAAACGCGATTATTTTGTTACCTCATAACCTTCTACTGTGCGACATCCTATAAATTTACATTTATCCACAAAAAATTTCTAATAAACGAACAATATGGCTTTCGCCCAAAATCAAGTACTCTCTCTGCTGCAACGGATCTAGTAACCAAAATTAAAACTTACATAGACCAAAAAAGTTATGCCTTAGGAATTTTCATTGATTTAAAAAAAGCGGTCGATACCGTGAGTCATCAAAAACTGCTTCAGAAGCTAGATAACATAGGTGTGACAGATACGGCACATAAAATGTTCAAGTCGTATTTGGAGAATAGGCGTCAAGTTGTTAAAATAGGCGATAATCACACTAGCACGTTCCAAACTATCTCATATGGCTGTCCCCAAGGTTCAATTATCAGTCCGTTACTTTTCCTGATTTATATAAACAACATCAATAAAATAGGCTTAACGGGACACCTAACACTATATGCAGACGACACCTGTCTCTTTTACTTTGACAAATCAATTCATAATATTATAAAGGACGCTCAACATGACCTTGATCTATTAAGCGAGTGGTTAAAGTACAACCTTCTTACAATTAATACTTCGAAAACCTCATTCATGATTTTTACCACCAAAAACAAGCGCATACCGGATTTCTCGCCACTTAAAATAAATAACGAAACAATAAAACGATCAACCAACGAAAAATATCTGGGATTGAGGGTAGACGAAAAACTAACTTGGAAATTACACATCGACCATATCAGAAGTAAATTAACGTCGTTATTGGGAGCATTACGGAAAGTAGCAAACTGTATACCAAATAAAGTACGTACTTTGATTTATAACTCGTTAGTCAAATCGCATTTAGAATATTTAATTGAGATATGGGGTTCCGCAGCAGTAACTAACTTAAATTCACTTCAAAGAGTTCAAAATAAAATAATCAAAGCTTTGTTTCATTATAATTATCTAACTCCAACAAAAACCATTTATGAAAAAACTAAATTATTAAATATTAGACAGCTATACATTTACTACACCTGCATTCTTATTAAAAACATAACTTCAAACTCAATACAAACTAACATACAACTAAAGAAAAAAACAATGTCACATAACCTGAGGAACAGATATAAAAACAAACTTGAAGTCATCAGCGTACGCACTAATTACGGTAGAAAGACCATATTGTTTGAAGGAGTTAACCTGTTCAATGGATTACCGGACGATATTAAAGAGTGCAACAACGTGAACATATTTAAAAATAAGCTGAAGGAATAGGAACTTCTAATACTCCGGAGAAAATCGTATTGTACTGTATAATCATACTTATTACTTTGTATCTCATTATAAGCGGACTGTATGTTCTTATGAGAAATAAATTTCTTTAAACCGATAAATGAAACTGACATAAGCCATCGATACGAGTAGGTACTTACATATTTCTGAAAAGTCACGGTTCGAAAGCATTTGTCAGTTGTCAAGTTTTGTCACTTTATGTTGTACAGAGAAGTTCATGTACGTGTACCCGGGCGTGGACGCGGACCCCGCCCTCAGCCAGGAGCTGCAGGATGCCCTGGACTGCCCCGACTGCCTCGTCAAGTGCCGGCGCCAGCTGTTCTCCGCCGCCGTGTCCTACTCCTTCTACCGCAACAAGTCGCGCATCTTTCGGAACTTCCTCTCGTAAGTATCAGAATAGTTAGGTAAATACTGACTAGTATTTGCGTGGAGTACAGCTAGAATAATGCGGAATTTGCTGTAATTAGCCAGAAGCAGAGGGCGGTCTCCATAGAAATATAAAAATTATATCTATGGCTGTCTCTAACAGTATATCTAGCTGCGTTGTGAACTCATTTCGTTATTGTTCCCCAATTTGCATAACAGACTGCCAAATAAGATCCTCCAAGATCTGTGTTATTTCTCCGACGATGACATGTTAAGTTGTTTAATACACTTTGTCCTTTCTAGGGCAAACCTGTCGCTGGTGAATACGACGACCATCCGACTGTTCTACAGCATTGACCACCAGGAGTGGTTCAAGGTTGAGTCTATAGCGCGGGGCCTGGACATCTACCGTACGTTTCTTTACGTGTATATCGTCCACGACGCGCGACGTCACTTATGCTGGGGCTACACTATCGCGATAACGCGAAGATTTGCGTTGTCGCGACACGTCTGGCCAAAGAATTCGTCCTATCGCGATAAACTTCGCGAATACGAATGCCCTTCGCGCCGCTGTCGGTAAATTGCCGCACATCAAAGGGTTTTGTCGCGACAAAGTTCGTGCGGTTGGCTACACTTCACGCACTCTAGTTGACTGCGATACTCTGAGAGGTTTGAACGTGTTTGATTGAACTTTTTAATCACGGATTGGAATAATGAGAGGATAAGGAAAGATGTAGTAAAAAATTGTTAGCCGCCATGTGATACATCGCAACCGCTTCTCCCATGTTTTCCCGCCAATGAATTATCGCGACGTTCTAGATTATTGCGACAGTAGAAAGGTTTTTCCAAGTGTGGCCAATCACTTCGTCATATGCTGGGGCTACACTATCGCGATAACGCGAAGATTTGCGTTGTCGCGACACGTCTGGCCAAAGAGTTCGTCCTATCGCGATAAACTTCGCGAATACGAATGCCCTTCGCGCCGCTGTCGGTAAATTGCCGCACATCAAAGGGTTTTGTCGCGACAAAGTTCGTGTGGTTGGCTACACTTCGCGCGCTCTAGTTGACTGCGATACTCTGAGAGGTTTGAACGTGTTTGATTGAACTTTTTAATCACGGATTGGAATAATGAGAGGATAAGGAAAGATGTAGTAAATAATTGTTAGCCGCCGTGTGATACATCGCAACCGCTTCTTCCATGTTTTCCCGCAAATGAATTATCGCGACGTTCTAGATTATCGCGACAGTAGAAAGGTTTTTCCAAGTGTGGCCAACCACTTCGTCATAGAGCGAACACGAACTTTTATCGCGACAACGCGAACACGAATCTTCGCCTACAAGTCTGGCCGTAGCATTAGAGCGAACACGAACTTTTATCGCGACAACGCGAACACGAATCTTCGCGTACAAGTCTGGCCGTAGCATTACTGATTCTGTTAATGCATTATTAACAGAATCAGTTTGTGATTGGGGGCGTTTTACACGAACCGCCATTGAAATAACTGCTTGTGACATTCTGGCACTAGTGCTCAGTAATAATAAGGGCGAATAGCTGATGTTTTATAGAGTAACTTATGCTACTTTTATTTTAGAAACCGAATTAGGGTTCTAAAATACTATAATGTGAAGTAGGTAATGTTTCTATAATAATGTGACGCGGACGAAGGTCCGACAGCGCGAGGGCCGAAGGGTGACGTGACGGACGAGTATGACGGCAATGTCGGCAGTGGACAATGGGCGTTCGTTTTTTTCTTCATTCCTAGGTCCTCTTAGAATTAGCATAGGTAACTTGACACAGAGACCATTTTTGTCTTACCTAAAAGTAAACAGCGAAAAGAGTCACTTTTAGACATTGCTCTAATAATACTTTTTTGGAAACAACTGAATCTTGTGTCTTAATAAACCCATCATTACCTACCCGTACCTAAACAGATTGGTCTAATCTAATTTTAGATGTCCTAACTCTTACGTTACAGTAAAGCTAAGCAGGCAATGGATGGTGGTGACTGGCGTGTCGATCCTCAGCTACTCGGAGCTCATCTACCACGCCACCTTCAGATGGCTGCATCACTTTATACGACGCACCAGGATCGCCAACATGCAACCCGTAGCGTCATCTATGTAGCGCTCTAAGAACCAACTGTGTGAGATCAGCGCCATCTAGTAGTGAGGTTCTTAGAACATAACCCGAATAGTTCCAAATAATTAAATAACATTACAGATGGCGCTGTAAGTTTTTAATTTAGGCTTGACTGTGTGTAAAATTCTTTTGATTAGTTTCATTTGAAGTTTTTTATTAATGAAGGGCTCGTGCGTGTTTATGGTGGTATGAGTTAAGATTTTTATATAAACCTTGATGTTGTTAGGATTTGATTGTTAATTAATTAATATTTCCACGTTTCGAATGTAGGTAGGTGATGCAAAAAAAAATAACAATCCTTAAGCCACGTTTGGTTAAAAATTGTTTGAATGAACTGCTATAAAATACCTGCCTAAAAAAGAGGCTCGAATTATGCAAGTAAGTTGTTCACGTAAATTAGGTATTCAGCAAGCGGTGTACCTTTCGAAAGTTTGATAATATTTCACCACAATTCTCAAATATAATTAGGCTGCGGCCATAAGTAACGCGCGGCATGTGACATGGCATGTACCGGCAGTACGGCAGCACGGCAGCACGACAGCACGGCAGCACGGCAGCAGGCCGGTGTGGGGCGGTGGTATCACCACTATACATCAGATGGAACACGCCCGTGTGGGCGAGGCTGCGGCGGACTGCGGCGGGCTGCTGGTGGTGTCACGATAACGTGACACGCTCGACCTGACATCACAAAATATACTTATTGTATACTTGTCGCGTTCAAATTTATTGAGCTCTAGTTGAGCTTTGTGCTCTGTTTAACTGATAACGATCTAACTTTTAGAGATACATGTGCTTACTCTTGTCTTGACTATCATTCCTATCTCATCGCACTCTCTTGGAGTGCCTATATCCACCTGTCTGAGCCGAAAACGACGAATTTTTGACGTCAAGACAAAAAATTAAGACCGCTAAGAAAATAAGCATTTTGCTTGGGGTAAGAAGCCCTAATTTGACCACTCACTCACTCACTTAGGACATAAGCCAGTATGAGAAATTGATAACTGCATGGACTGCCATTGCATTGAACGTCGAAATCTGTCCAAGTCGGCGGGAGCTAGTACCGGTGCTAGTATCCAGCCAGCTGGTATTTTGACACCTGACATTAAAACTAGCGAATGAAATGTCATTAAGTTCGTTAACAACATACCTAACATATAAAGCCGCATAGTTTTAGAGCATTAAGTTATTATAAGCTAATCTGCTGCATCGTCTCTTCAACCTTCACCGCAGATAATCTCCATTTCAATTTGCCAAGCCACGATATCTTAGATTGCAATTAAAATGGCCGCGCAGTTCTAATTAACATCTCTAATAAACCGGTGCCGCATGGCCGGTGGAACTCAGTGGCAGTAAGTACTAACAGTACCTCGGGAACGGACTTATGCTCCATCAGTACTTTTTTTATTATCTTTCGTGTAAATTAATTTAGTCATAATTACATTATAGATGGCTTAGGTGCAGTTAGAAGTTAGTGATCCTAGGAGACGGTTTCTTATTTTAATCCTGATCTCGTTTTTTTTTGTTTAATTTAATGTAGGTAAGTAATATTCCAATGACATTGAAATATTTAAGCTGAGGCACGAGTGACAATGAATGGTTATAAATACAATTATTGATGTACCTGCGAGGGCTCGTTAATCCTCAGTGATGAGGGTCTGAGTCCGATTTAAAGAATTATTGAAGCAAATATTTTCATTTAATAACATGACATCACGCCTGTAATACCCGAGGGGTTCGACAGAGCTCAGTTGTACACCCAGATGTCGCCATTTATGTTTAAGTCCCATGCTACCGGGGGTAAGACTATGTATTGCCATCAATGGAACACTGATGTGGACTCCGGCATGGTAATAAAAAAATTGAATAAAAACCTAATATCAGTAAGCCGGACCCAGTACCGTCAGGAGCACGCTCAGCAGTAACGTTACGTTTGCGACCATGAGACTAACGAAGTGTTCATTGTTTAATCTGCCGCCAAAACATTCAATTTTCAATGGTTATGCCCACTTCGTGCATCACCCACACAGAAACCAACAATCATTTACATATTACTTAATTAAAACCTTGATAGAGACCAGAGTTCACCTTCAGAAATTATATAAGAGAGCCGAATAGTGGCGAGCACTTCCGAGTAGTGCCGACTGGTTCCGAGCCGGTGGTGGTGGTGGCGGACATATCCGAACCAGGTCAAGGAGCCGAACTCAAAGTTGAACAAACTCAACTCAGACTGAACTCAACTTTGACATTCGTTTGAACCGAGTTATGTATTTAACGAGAATTTGTTAAAAGGTTTTGTCAATGTTTGGTGATTTTTATGCATTTTCTGAGGTTGATGTTGAAATAGCACTATAGCAGACTGGCCCCAACATCGCGGAATTTGTCAGTGACATTCATATTGCGGAACTGAATGACTAATTACTGTGGTTTTTGGCAGCAACCGCAAGTCATTGTCAACGACAAAATAATTAGCAACCTCTACTGACTGAGCCATTAGTAGGAACTCTGGCCTAGAATATTAACCCACGACCCCTGTAGATATGTACATATGAAGAGAGAAACCTATTAATTAAAACTAATTACCACATGAATGAACGGATTACATGTAATCAAATTCATCAAGAATCACGATGACGACGTACTGACGTCGACACAGAATTCCAAGCCTCGTTATGCAAATTCGTCTACATCTTATCTTTATAACATTAGTTTTAAACTGTCATTATCAAATGCTATAAAATGTTCGAATCGACGTTGTGTCGACCTTGTTTGGTCACATAAGTCTTCGACTTTTAATGTCAATATTATTCAATACATCTTATTATTCTCGTTTCACAGCTCTTTCTGAGCTACTCAAACCACCTACTCCACATTCAGCGTTAGTTAAATGTTTTCTTGACTTTGCGCATAAATTAAAGTCAATTACGAGTGTATCCAAACAGATTTTTTTAAACTGTTTTATTTTTATTACAGACTCAAGTCATGTATAACACAAAAGATCGTGGGACGCTTTTCAAGTACTTACCTAAGTTACTTACATCTGTGTGAACTGGACACCTAAGCTGTCTGGACGATACTGGTGCAATACTCGTGAAATTCTAAGGACCTTATCCGAAATCTCCGACACAGAATTAATCTCTTTGCTCTCAGTAACACACCCTCCTCCGTCGCCTGCAGCTGTGCTGGTAGCTATGCTTTAGAACCAGCCTGGTCGACACATTGTGGGGAATTTAATAAGGCGCAGTGCACTATGTGCATAGGGAGATGTTCGCCGCACACGCACAGGGGAGATCATTACTTATATATTCACACGCTTTCGATAAAGCACGTGGAATACTAACCCTAGTTCTAGAACAAGAACGAATCTTATATACTTGGTATATGTATATCGTTAGTTACACTAGTTACCTAAAAGACGACGAAGATATCAGCAGGTGCTTACAAGTACCTGATATAGATGGTGATGACGATGATGATAGTGGTGATGGTAGAGGTGTTTTTTTAGTTTTAAATCTGGCAAAACATAGGGAGTAAAACACCTCTTCACGAAGCCAAATAGCACTTGTTCTCCCCGTCATTGCGATCATTTAATTGTTCCACACCATACCTGGGAACCTTGTAGTTACGGAGATTTAGGGGGTCAAAGTTACAACTTTTTGTCATTTTTTTTTTAAATACAAGTTTTTATTGTATGATTTTTAACACCTCCACGACCCCCGTACTATTCAATCCATCCACAGCACAATGTTTTAAGTGCGTTACATTCAATTCTACCACAAAACATGATTTTTCACCCCTAAAAATAAGTTGTTTCGCAGTAATATTTTTTGCGTAATGTTACTTAGTTTGATGTTCAGAATGCTTGGTGATAACGTTTTACACCCTTTATAAGCACGAACCGGGGCGAGGCGGGAGGTTGTGTTAACTATGTGATTAATAACATAACATAACATCACGCCTGTAATACCTGACGGGTTCGGCAGGAGTGTACCTAATACCTAGCACACTCAGTCTATTGCCATCAGCCGGTCACAACACCACACTCCGGGCTGCTGCTGAAAAAAATCGGCCAAAAAACACAAACAATAGGCTCGTGTCCTGAAAAAATCTAATTATTTTAGTCCGTCAGTTAGGTAGATTATCAAAAAATAGGTATTTGGCCTGTATTTTTTCTATAATTACTTAAACCAAAAATTACGAAAATACGACGCTTTTAAAATTCTTAATACGTCACGTCGTAGTATAATTTTTAATGCATTATGACACTTGTGACGTCACGAGCCCCCACTCCCGAGTTTTGTTGCGTTTTATCTTTGTCAATATATATATCTGCTGAGCGCCTCGGTCTGTGGACTTAGGAGGCTGATGAGTATATGTGAGGATTACGCAGCTGATCACGGGCTGCGTTATAATGTGAAGAAGAGTCAGTGCATGGTTTTTCAAGGTGGGTCTAGGAAAGTGCGAGAAATACCACCCATAAAGCTGAATGGCTCACCCTTGGAAAGGGTGGACATATTTAAGTACTTAGGACATTTAGTGACGCCTGCCTTGAAAGACGATGCGGACATTGAGCGGGAGCGAAGGGCGCTGTCGGTCAGAGCGAACATGGTTATCCGCAGGTTTGCGCGTTGCTCTAAAGATGTCAAATTAACTCTTTTTAGAGCCTACTGCACTAATTTGTACACGTGCAATTTGTGGACTGACTATACGCAAAAGTCGTACAGCGCCCTTCGTGTACAGTTCAACAACGCGTTCAGGATGATGTTGGCGCTCCCCCGCTATTGCAGTGCTTCGACTATGTTTGCAGAAGCGCGCGTGGATTGCTTCCACGCTACTATGCGCAAGAGAAGCACGTCGCTGGTGCGGCGAGTGCGGGGGAGCGCTAACAGTATGCTGGCCGCGCTCGCGGGAAGGCTTGATTGCTCCATTATCTCCCACTGTTGCATGCGACATGTGGCAGGCTGATGCGACGAACTAACCTGATTTTAATAATTATGTAATTTTATTTTTAAGTTGATTATGATTATTTTTTATTATTTATTATTTTTTATTAGTATTTTTATTTAATTTTTTAAAAATCTTTAATGTGTAAATAAATGTTTAATATGTAATTTTATTGTTAAATTGATTATGACTATTTTTTATTAGTATTTTTATTTAATTTTTTAAAATCTTTAATGTGTATTGAAATTGTTGTAAATTGAAAATATTGTGTAATTATGTAATGTGACTGTATGAATTTGTGTGATTTGTATATGAGTCTGTGATACTCGAATTAAAATGATTTTATTTTATTTATTTTTATTTTTTAATATTCATTCATTTACAAAAACAAAAAATACGTGTCCATTATTTTCTAATACTGTAACTGACGGACTAAATAGATTTGCAATTTATTGATGGTGGAAACTAGCCTATTTGCTAGTTCGACATGGGAATTGAATCCAGGACCTTTTGTTCAGCAGTCGCCAGTACGAGCACTAAGAGCACTAAGAGCACTACGAGTACTAGACAAAAGAGACCGATTAATTAATTCTTGTGAAATATTATACAACTGTTGAGCCCTTTGTTAAACAGGTTATAAGCAGGAAACATGTACCGAATATATTATTGAATGAAACATAAAAACATGAATAGTAGTATGTTATCGATGACGCGGCCGCCATACATCATGCAGATACCGGACATATTTCATCCTCCACTAACATTACTCATCTCTATCTCCTCCCATACACACATACAGACATACAGACATACAGACGGATACATACGAACCTCTACATTAGCACACATTTAAATAACTCTGATTGTTGCAAACATTTATTAACCTTGATTAAAACTTACATGTACATACGGAAGCTGCTAATATTTACAATATAACTATAAAAACCCGAATATTACACAAACTTTAACCAACACCAGTTTTTTTCTAGATTTATGATCTTTCAAAATTATTAACAAAACACTGGGTAATTAACTAAAATTGGTCTTGAAGATAATCCTTTGCAATTAATCACAAAAGTGTTAGCTTGTCTAATTTTTGTTATATGTATTGAGCCCGGGAAATCAGAAGGTATACAGTACAAAGGTATCCAACCGAATATCGAAAATGTTATTGAACTGTCCTGCATTGGCACGTCAGAGAGTACCTACTTGAAGGTTTTGGTCTTTCGATTGTATACAGAGGAAATATCTATGTTCAGCAGTGTTGGCTAGACCAAAAGCGGCTTATTCTTCGTCTTGTTAACAATCTAGGAAGTTAATGATCACAATAAAGTTAGTGTATAATATTAGCTAAGACTGTCTGTCGATGTTGACAGGATCGTTGGGTGTGTCGACATCACCTCCACCGCTCGCTCCCGACTCGCAGCTACCGGGAGGTACCGTTTCGCCGATGATAGCGGGTATCACCTGGAACAACAAGCAGAGCATAGCAGATAATTGAGTCATCAACAGCGTAATAACAACTACTCACTCACTCAGTTATCAATCAATCAATCATTTTATTTTCAGACATCTTAAGGCCCATAGATAAAATACACAAAATTACATTACTTACAACATAAAAATACACTAATACATACAAAACATAACTTATAAACTATGTATGACACACAAAAAATAATTTTTCACTTCTCATGCTCTAAAAGTACGCCGTTATAGCCCTACGAAGCGGGATTAAAGTGACCGTTTATTCCCTAGGGAGTAAAAAGTAATTTAAAAATGGAACGATCTTTTACTCGGAAACATGGTCACAAAAGAGTAACTTGTCAAAGGTTTTATTTAAATTTCGAATTGGCATGCAAATAGAAAGTGGTTTATTGAAAAAAAAAAAAAAAGAACTCTTCAACGCGAGATAAATTTATGGTTGTTTGTGTGCATCGTTGATTTTGAAAAGCAATGCCTCTGTTGCTAGCCGCTGCAGTAATGTAGGTACTAGTTATCTGTGGAGTGTGGATCATCTTCATTGCGAAAATGTTGAGAGTTTGTGTTGTGTTTAAAAACTGACCGCTCAGTTCAGAATTTTTTTTGGAGTGTAAATTTGTTCAGTTTTATATGACTATTTTTCTCGCACTCGAAGTGAAAAGTACAGTTTGCACCTCGAGACTAAACGCCAATATAATATACCCTCGCTTTCATTGCCTCCCTCGCAAGCTCGGGAGTCAAACCACCTCGGGTATATAATGGCTTCGTTTAGTCCCTCGTTATAAAATATACTATGTTTTCCTTCTCATAACAATTTCTTTGTTTGCTTTTTTGTTTTGCGTTGAGAGTAACTTAAACACACTGGTCCTAAGTTTCTAATTTAAGCTTTGTTTCACATTTAGTTATAAATGTATTTTGAAATTAGCGTCTAATTATAAGTACTTTAATGTTTGCATGCCAATTTTATGGTGAAATGTGTCATTACACTACATATTATTTTACCATCTTTTGTACCACATTTATCGCAAATAAATAATTTTGACTTTGACTTGACTTTGCTTTGACACGAAGACGACAATAGACGGGATTCTACCTTATTCTACAATCTATAAGATGGTTTAATTAAGGGGAATTTACATAATCAGCTAACTGCTTGGCAGTCGGATTTATTTGATTTCTTAACATGACCACAATTTTATAGGAAGGATCCATCGGCGTCTAGCCCACCAACTTTAATATAATATTCTACTTCACCTTTGGAGTAATTCGGGAGCCATTCACGACAGTCACAATGGTGGTGGAAATTGAAAAGATGGTAATGATGATTTATTTTTTGCTGCAACTTACGAAAGTTACAAAATTGTATTGGCCAAAAAAATTGAAGTTTTTTTTTCGAAATATGACCAAAATCAGCAACGTGGAACAAATGACAAAAGGAGCATTATAGAACGGTGTAAAAAATTGGCAATATTCGCAAAGGAACCCACTTTCACAAAGAATTAGGAGTTGTCGCCGATGAATAGCAAAAGGGTCGCATTTGATTTGAACCCTTTTTTACTTCGGAATCCGATACCTTATATTTATTAGCGAGTACTCGCGTTTACAAGTCACATCTGTTCCGTCTATCGCGCTTGGGATTTACAGCGCGACCCGATACGCCGGTAATCCTTTATTTGTCACGTCTGTCACTTTATTTATTTATCATTATTATTACTGGTAACTCTCAATTCTGACTATCCTTTTCACAAATCACACCGTGTTATTGGGCTTATTCAGGATAAAGTACTTAATTACAGGCTTTTATTGAAAAAACAAGAAACACAAACTCAAATGAAATACATATAGGTACAGTAACAGACACAAAATATCAAAAACAGAAAGATGAAGCTTCAGTCGAAGTAACTTATGATAGGTACTAATATAGTTGTCTGTTACAAAGTTACAAAGCATAATTATATCTCTATGGAGAAGAAACGGGCAATGAACTGAATACGGTCGAAAAAGAACAAATAAAACAGATTCTAAAAAAGGTGATTGAATTTAAGTAGGTAAGTACCTTTTATTTGAGACAGTCTCTGTCTGTCTGTAATTTTTGTAAAGTACTCAAATCACCGTTTTTGGCCACGGAGGCCAATCAATCTCAATGGAGACTTGGCATCGAGGCAGGAAATAGATTTATTGCTCATGCACATGTGTGTGCACGCGCAAGTGCGTGCTCTCTCTCCCTCGCTCTCATAGTACGATGGTTCGTCAATCTGACATGATCAGGTGGATCGTGGGACCAACTGCTTATCATGTTATCTTTCATGAATTGTGTCAACGTACCCTAGCCCAGTACCTGTTGTCCGAGCGTGACGAGGATTTGCGCCACCTTCTTAATGGCCTCCAGGTCCTGAGAGGAGGGCAGGGAGGGCAGACCGAGGCGAGCGCCGTCTTGCAGGCGGGAGGGGTGCGCGCCCAGCCGGGAGGTCAGGTCTGACACCAGCGTTAGAGGGTGTGGGGAGTCTGACTGGAGCGGCTGTAGGGAAATGCAATTCAATTGAGTAAAATACCTACAGTAGGTGAATCTGAAACTAGAGAGTGGATTAGAAAATGTAATATTATGTTAGTGCTGGCCATACGTAACCCTTAGCGTAACAAATGTGGCACGGACACTGACTGTCCGGTGTCCACACCTATTTGTCTGATAAGTAAAAAAAAGCACAGACTGAACTGTACTAAACCGCTCCTGTAACTTTACCTGCATAATTGAGATCTGGCTCACAATTAACATTACACGCAAGGACATCACATTGATTCTTCTACAACCTAGCTGCTCAGTCGTGCAACCACAAGCTCAGCCACACTCACCACGGGCTCGCCCCACACCTGCCCCACCACCAGCCCACTGACGAGCCAGCACAGCGCTACCGGAGACACCATGACGACGAACTGCAGCCTCCCATTACTTACCCATCTTATACCATAACTCCGTAATAGGTCAATCTCACCGTCATTCCACCCACTTGGCAAAATTGATGCAAATTGGTCGTTTTCCCTCATTTCAAGTAATCATATTGATTTGGTTGTGTTCTCAGGATATTTATGGAAGCTGTTTGCTGAATAGCTAGCTAGTTAGGACTTATTTCTATTTTTATTGAACAATTTATTCAGTTGAACTGCTCTATTACTCAAGCCGTTCTGTGTCTCTCTATTTACATCATTATACCCCGATGCCACGCTGAGATAACATCTAATAGAATACAAATGCTGACAGCACTGAAAACAATACACAGTGCTTAAACAATCTGAAAACAACGCTAAAATAAAATAAGTAAGTATAGTAGGAAATAGTTTCATGGCGTTTGAAACTGTTGCCTGCTATATATTTCAGCGTTGTTGCACTACCTATTCTAATGCCTACTTTAATGTTGCACTAGGGCTAGTGTTTGTTAAGAAGGTACCTCAGATCTCGTAATAATCAACTAAGTCATCATGTAATAAGACAATATAGGGACTAGGGTCCCGTTAGGGTCCCAATAGCGAGTGAACGCGTAATGCAGACTTGCATTACGCGTTCACTCGCTAGAGTTTAGGCAAATTAGTTGCGGTCTAATCAAAGATACTCGTATCCAAGCAAATAAAACACTGATATAAGAAAGACATGAATGTGTTTATGCATTGGGTAACCCAACATTTTTAGTGTATTTTTGTTAGATGATTTATTTTTCTAGTAAGTATCAAATGCGTTTTCCTTTTTTTTTACTTTGTCTATATTTTAGTGGTCTGAATGATTCCTAAAAGTTGTCCATCTATTATAATGAGACAAACACAACCGGACTTTTAAAAACGTTTTTTTTTGGGTAATTTTGTTGCGGTTAATAGGCTGCTCTCATAGTAAATCGCGCGATCATAATGATGAGTATCCCTTACGAGGCTTTCCGTCATTTCAATAAACTGGTTGACTAAATTAAACAAGTGCGAGTCGGACTCGCCCATGAAGGGTTCCGTAACAGCAAGTACCATAGTATAAAAGTTGTTGCAGTTCGTTGTAAATGAAAGGTAATTATTGCGGTTTACGATTAATGACGTATTAAAAAAAAACTACTTACTTACTAGATCTCGTTCAAACCAATTTGTAATGTACATCATATTATCCTTTTTTTTTAGTTACATCATTCTCTTAATTTAGATGTTATGGGGGGGGGGGCACATTTTACCACTTTAGAATCACAGAATAACTTAATGCGGTTTACAGAATACATCTACTTATCAAGTTTCAACAGCATAGTTCCTATAGTTTCGGAAAAAGTGGCTGTGACATACGGACGGACGGACAGACAGACAGACAGACATGACGAATCTATAAGGGTTTCGTTTTGTGCTATTTGGCAACGGAAAAAATGTTTAAATTGCTCCAATCAAAGGTTTTTCAAAATTATCATTAGTACTTACTTATTTCAAAAAAACTTTCACATTATTGTGTTTCACTTTTTTAACACCCAATACTACTTATACATTAGTATAAGTAAATAATACACAACACACAATCTTCTGTGCGACATTTATTATGTTATTGCTATCCTGATTCCATAGCGATGTACTTATGTATAACTTGCTTATCGTATAATTTGTTAAAAACTTTAAACTTTATGTAAGTATGGTGACATTCGTCATTAGAATATTAATTATTATACTGAGCCGCTAAATAAACATGGGGTAACACTACTCATTTGGAAACTTTGATCGGTGTTCAAATTCACGTGACTGAATGCCAATTAGTGTTTCCGAATTTATTTTCCTTTATCGTACAATACAAAAGTGTGTTTTTTTGTTAACTCCATGCCATGTAAGAAACTACACTCAATACGATTTATTCGTAGTGTACACAAGCCTATTAGATACCTACTTACACCTCAAATATCTAAAATGGATATTGCTACATTCAATATTTCTATGTATGTAGTGATGATCAGAGAAGATCATCAATTCATCGTTCTTTATTATCGATTCGTGGTTGTAATGAGCCACTTGATCTTGACGCCCTAATGTTAAGGCCGTCCTGCTCCTGCCCGCGTAGGTAAACAACGCCAAGTAAGGTTGTATCAATCTGCCATGAGCTCATGACCAAGCATAATGTACAGTCGTGCACAGTTCGCTCCGGCCAGCCGCGGAAGAGCTCGGGAGGAGTTGCCGACGACTACCGAGCGTGCAAATTGACCGCCAATCAAATATGCTGACGTGACCATGTACAGCGTGATGCGGCATTTTTTGTATTAATTCTACCTTCATGCACTTACTGTCACGTTCAAATTGAGTTGCGGGTTTTAAAATACTTAACCATCATTAATACCCGGTCATCTTCAATACATCAATATTATAAATAAACGACCGTGAAGGTAAGAAATAAATATTGCAGATTCTATGATTCATCGATCGCGGCAAAATATTTAACATTACCGACTCATATGTTATTGGCATCTGAAGAGGCAAATAGAAAACATATTAATAAATGATTGGCAGCAGCCACATTAGCCTAGGTGGTTACTTACTTATATGTAACCTTTTAGAGACAAAAACCTCTTCCGTAGGCCGTAGCTCAACTTTCACGAGTAGGTACCTACTCAGTTTGACAAGGCACTCTGCGTTACTCACTCATTCTATCAATCAAGCTTTTCCTGGTAACAGATTAACCAGGATCGGTTATCGATATGATACGTCGGAGCTATCCGGACAGACGCCGGACACCGGACGCCGGACGGACGTGTGACATGGCGGCTCGGATTACTATGACAGCCGCTGTCAGACGAGCCGAGTTGGGCTAATTCTGTCTCCAGCAGATATCGATTGGACACGACCTCTTTTACTACGCCTTTGCAAGTTATTCATTCAAATCGAGGAGTAGTAAACAACTCTTTACCAAGAACTTATCTCCATCAAATATTCTATTCTTAGCTACCGTATCTAAAACTCAGTGTTCACGCATAAATATTCCGGTGAGACAACTCCATCGAATTCCCGAGACTTTGGGCGGAGGCTGCGAGATGCGTCGGCGCCGCAACCTAACAACATAAGAATTCCTTTTTAAGATGTTTAAAATTACAAAGGGAACATAATTTAAATGTTTAGCCGCTGTTTCGTGCAGTCGCTGCCTGCCTCGAGCCGGCGGGAATGTGCGGCCCTGGCGCGGGGGGGAGGGGGGGAGGGTACGGGGTGCGTGCCGGGCGTGCCAGCACAGCGTGCCGATTATCAGCAGCATCCGAAGAGCGGCGCGCCGCCGTCACGAGCGACCGCAACCCTCCCTACCTACCTACCTACCTACCCTACCTAGGCACATAGCTACGCCTACCTAAGCCGTACTCACGGCCGGCAGACTTACAATAATACTCCTTTGTCCCCCGGCCTGCGACCGCAATGCTAACTAGTGCTCGGGAAAGGTCGAATAGTCGCACGAAACACGATTGTACCCGAATGTACTAATTAATTGCAGATACGACACCACGGGAATGTTGTATTAATCGGACGATAACAATCGCTTTACCTATGCATTATTTGTGGTACTTAAAAATATGGCTAAAAACTAGAAGGCACAGACAATCAGTATTGCGCAGATACTTCAAGTTTTGTTCGTTCTAATCATTAATCTGCATTGCTAAACCTCGTTCCGTTGCCGCTTCGGTGACGCCGTTCAAGGCGTGCAAAAACGAGATGAATTTAATAAATAGCTTCTCGTCGATCATGCCGATAGCACAGCATACCTACCTATGTGGATAGCGCACGTACGTGAGAAACGGCTTGTCGGTATATCACATCGGAATCTCATATCGCTACGGAGAAATTATTATGAAGGACGGTCGTGTCGCGCCGACATGCGACAGCCCTATTCTATACATGATACCATGTACCTGGGTAGATAAAGGTACATAGACATACCTACTGTTTTGATTGGAATCATGTGGCCATTGTCCGTTCATTAGTAGTAGAGGTTATGCATTGTGTCATTGACCTTCTGCGGATGTGTGTCAGTGTGTTTGCTTACCGATCGGAACATTCGGAACATTCGGAACAAGTTCACCTTAAAATATCTACAATAATATGTATAGTGAGCGTCGCCGTCCGCGTCGGTGCACAGATGTGTCCGCCTAGTTCCGGCTGCTAAGTCTATTCAAATACTAAGGTCGAGTCTCAATCGCCAATGTTTTGATCCGAAATCTTATTTTGATTTGCGATTTATTCTCAACGATCTGTCTCCTCGGCGCTGAGCGTGTTTAAAATTCTTGATAAAAGCAGCGATAGGTCATCGCCCATCGGGTCGTGTGGGTTCGAATCGAACCCCGTTACAGTTGACAATTTGATTTGACATAGGTAGGTAGGTACGCACCGGTATATCTAAATCGTAATCGTGTCGTTATGGAAAATTCAGCCGTTTCATTCCACAATAGGTTGAATTGCTTTTTTACGTCCATTCGTGTAAAATAAGCTTTAAACTATTTAGTACTAACACTATTAATTAACAAGAGGCCAAACACACAACGTAGAAATAGTTACATTTAAGGTACTTAAGTAAGTAAGTACCCATTACTTTTTAAACACGAATGTGAGTTAATATTAAATGAACCTAATAAATAGTAAATGGCTACAACATATTAGTGGATTATGGAGGTACGATTATTTCATAAAGTATTACGTTACGAATTAATTCGTAATACCTACTTTAGTAGCAGACTTGCACTGTATAGAATCAAGTTGACAGACAGATGTGTGCACTAGTGCAGGGGATGAGGGCAGTGTATTGCGCCGTTTCTCCCCAGCGCGCAGCACACACACTAGAGAGAGCTGCACAGCCGGCGTACTGACTTGTGTCAATTTTTCAGGTTTTAAAAATGCTCTTGATGTTGCCTGGGTGTTCACTGTGTTAATAATACCGTCTGCACGCAACACCCGCGCCTCGCCGCCGCGCCGCACTTAGCAGACACGCAGTCATCGTTATGTGGTCTAAAGTCTAGACATTATGTAGCAGCTTCCCTAATACATACAAAATAAACATGGCGTGTGATTCACAGCCATCAATCATCCGCGAGCTTTCAGAGCCGAGGTCGTGCCTGATGACTGCGTGTTACTGAAATACATACAATAATTATTTGTGCTATTTACTAGCTTTGAATGTGACGTGTCTGTAGCTGTAACACTGTTACAGGAACTTACAGTGGGCGGGGCGCAGCTTCCGGTTTGGACAGTTCTAATTAATTGTTTGTGCTCCGTACAAAGTATGTAGGTAGGAAGTTAGGCAGACATTGACTAAACCGGCAGTAAAGGGTCTCTGGCACACCAACTATACATTCAATGATTTAATAAATGATTATTATTATCGCGAAATGTGGAAGGAGGGAAGGGAGGCCTTTGCCCTGCAGTGGGACAATGTAGGCTTATAATAATAATATGATTACAAGCTTAATTAAATATTTGATCTGAATACCCTAAAATATTTATTATTTTAGACTGAAGAAATCAATGGTGTACATTTTTATTAGAAGTGAGTAATGATTAATCGAAGAGAAGATCCATTGTTTGATATGAGTCAGTTCTTTAAACTTCCAGTTCCTACTATAAATAAATACAAAAATCACGAAAGCCAACTAAACTCTACAATTAGTATAATCTAGATGTGTTGTGTGTTATCAACAGTCTGCATCAGTTCCGAGTGCCCACTGCTGGCTGATGCTGACCTTCGCCCCTGCGGAGGCGAAAATGTATAAATAAGTACAGTCGAACAAGTTATTTGGTATGCAGGCATCAAATACCCTCACATCTGCCTTGTATATGTCACCGTAAAATTGTCAAACACGTTATATTGTAATTTCTCTAGCGATATTGTAAACTCTCGAATTATTGTTAAATGAACATACTGCATACAACAAAACGCATTATTTTTCGTGAATTGCATGCGATGGTAGTCAACTCACGCGGTGTGGAGGGAAGGAGGGCCCTTGCCCAGTGGTACCACTCTCATGAAAAGATACTGTACCATTCCTGAGAAATATCGATTAATATAACCTAACCATAAAACACTTTATATTCCCCTGAAAACGTAGTCGACGTATTTCCGAGTGCAGGGTTTAAAGGAACCTTACTAACCTAACGGGGGAGTGCCCCAAGTCCCGATTATGAGGGCAGAGATACCTCCGTATGTTCAGTTCAGTTGACAATAATTCGAGAGTTTACAATATCGCTAGAGAGAAACACGTTATATTGTAATATAACGTGTTTAACAATTTTACGGTGACATATACAAACTTTTTGTTTGACGCCTTCTACTCACCCTCTCACGGCCAAACCATTGTAATTTGTAACATACTCTTTCCATTTTTGCCACCACATTTTCTACTTTATTTTCTTTGCTGCTAAGATCTGATTTGAGTTTTTGATTATAGAACTAGTCTAAGGGCGACGAAAGACACTAAAAACTCGAAAGTCAAAATTCAACATGTCTTTAACTTCAATGAGGCAATCAATTCAGGAACCGAAAATTAATCAAAATCTATGTCTACACTTCATATTATAAAGCAGAAGAGTGTGTTTGTTTGGTTGAACGCGCTAATCTCAGGAACTACCAGCTCGAATTGAAAAATTCTTATTGCATTGGATAGCCCATTTATCGAGGAAGGCTATAGGATATATATAAATATTACATCACGCTATGACCAATAGGAGCGGAGCAGCAATAAGAAATGTTGCAAGCGGTAAAAAAGCTTCCGTTGAACAGGCGATGCTTTGCGGTATCGAAACTTCACGCGAACGAATTCGCGGGCAGAAGCTAGTCAATAATAAAAAAAAACAAAATCTGAATTGAGTAATTGTGTAGTGCTGTATACAGCAGAGATACCTAAAACACAGACACAGACTGTCCAGTACTATACAACTAGGAAAACTCCAGTCTATGCTTGTTTCTTGGACTTATCGAAAGCCTTTGACCTAGTGCCCTACAGTAAGTTATGGGAAAAGCTTCAGAGTACCAGTGTACCCAGGGAAATAATGTCTGTACTGATGAGTTAGTATGACAAGCAAACCATGTAAGATGGGCTGACACACTTTCGGATGAATACAAGCTAGATTGCAGGGTGAGGTAGGGGGGGCTTTCCTCCCCTCGCCTTCTTAATTTTTATGTGAATGAGTTGATCGAGGAGCTCCGCAGCACTAGGATCGGCTGTCACATAGATGGTATTTGTATCAATAATATAAGCTATGCTGATGATATGGTGCTGCTGGGCCCTTCGGTCTGGCATTGAGAGAACTTTTATATAAGTGTGAATCTTATAAGAAGGCCCATGGCCTAAAATCAGGCCGTTTTAAATCAGGGACTAAATGTATGACAATGTACCTGAAGTTTTCTTGGGAGGTAACTCTTTATAAAGAGTTAAAAAAATTAAGTATTTAGGTCACTGGGTCACCGATGACTTGAAGTACTGACATTGAGAGAGAGCGCAGGTCATTGTCTGTACGATGTAATATTTTAGCTCGCAGGTTTGCACGGTGTAATAAAAAAGTAAAAGTTACGTTGTTTAAAGACTAATACTGTCAGTCTTTTTACACGTGCAGCCTGTGTCTTGACTATTTGCAGAGGGCATACAGTGACCTGAGATTGCAGTACAACAATGCATTCAGGGTGCTTATGGGGCTGCCGCGGTATTGCAGTGCTTCGGGCATGTTTGTCGAGGCTCACGTAGACAGTTTTGCTGCAGTCATGCGCCAACGTTGCACCTCTGTCTTAACACGCATGCGTGCTAGCACCAACAGCATCCTGTGCGTATTGTCGGATCGGTGGGATTCTCCAATGCTCGAGCGCTGGATACGACTACACACGGTCAAATAAACACTCGCACGAGTATCGGAGGATCCAATTGGTAATATTTACTTTGTTTTTGTATTTCGTTTTAAAATGTCTCATGTCTGTCATTACTAACATTAGTTTCTCATAAGTATTTCTGTGTTACTAACAATTATATGGATATTTATCTGAAATAAACGAATAATAATAATAAAATACCCATACTTCGTCGTTAAGCATGGTATGTGATGTCAAATATTGAGTCGGCACACTCAAATCACACTTTTAGAAGTAACTTAGCTAATACCACCGATGATTTGCTGCTTACCTAATAGCTTGTTCGACTGTACTTACTACGAGTTAAAATTGATATACAAGGTGACTGCGTGTGTTCTCTGTGTTTGGCATTGTTTCACGTACCGAACCATTATTGGATGTTTTTCAGCATCTTTAAGTGTTTAAGATGCTTTGAGATAGTAATTGTCCCATTTTCTCGTTTGTATTCTAATCTTTATTTACATTGTTTTTTATTTTGTCACTGTTTCATTACTGTATTCTTCCTAATATGTTTTGTTAAAAAATCCGTCAATCGCCAAAATCTGTTTTGCTATGGACATATATTTTAATAATATAAACTAATTAATAATGAAATGCGCATTAAATAAATAAATAATTTATCAACCCATTTTATATAATGTTACACACAAAATGTCCGTTATTTCCTCATGGAAGCGTTAGAACAAATAAGAATTCACGAAAAACACTGGTTTACTGTTACTTCCTAGGAAGTACTTATAACACGACTAATTTCTCTGTTAATGGCGAAAGCAGAACAGCTGGTTGTTCGTATATTTAATGTTCGATGAAGCCAAATATGTGACAACGGTTTGAGGCAGACACAACGTGACAAACGTTTTAATCGACGTTTTATTTAATTCGTGTGTTAGGAGAGAGTTTAATGATCCTGGGAACTGTACAGTGTACACACACAGAACGGACGGTGACAGCACCTGCTTTCAGAAGTTTAAACGTATTGCATGATCAGTTCAGTGATGATGAAATGTATAGGTAAGGTAGGCTGTGCGGTTCATTTGTTTTTGCCAGTCCTTACACCTGAGCGTATCTTCTTAGCGTGTCAATGGAAAA
Organism: Xestia c-nigrum; assembly: GCA_916618015.1. Lineage (NCBI taxonomy): Eukaryota > Metazoa > Arthropoda > Insecta > Lepidoptera > Noctuidae > Xestia > Xestia c-nigrum. The sequence continues at coordinate 362,446 of OU745251.1, read as the reverse complement.
TATATTCGGCAAAAAATCAGCTATGCGAGCGCCGCCGCCGCTCGCTGATGCATTCATAAGATCGTCAAGTGTGCAGGTGACAGGCCATGCGGCGCATGATGGGAGATGGGCCACAGTCTGAGGACACACGCCGCATACACATTTAAAATCTGAGCCGTCATAAAACCCCCATCTGAAGAGATTGTTTAGTTGCTACAACCGACCTGGGTTCGGAGTCTATTCAGAGATTTCCAAGTCGGCCTCGGCAAAGCATTCCCAGGTGCAAGGCTTTCAGACGGCTCGATGAAGGGAGCTTAAACAGGGCTGCGGGACTGTTCGAAAGTAAAGGGCGTGGAAGAAACATGGATGGTTTTTAGTCATTAAAAGTGACACTCCCTTCCGCTCCGCCCAGAGTGGGAGGGGTCATTTGATGATTTCCAATCCGAAAAAAAAATAAAAAGGAGGCTTACACAGTTCCCGCCAAAGATCACATCTCGCAGTGGAGGCACTACTATTAACTCGACTAGCTGGGCCAACACACCCAAAAAAGCTTTTACGGCTCTTCAGCCTTCTCTGGGCAACCGGAACGTAACTGTGCATGATCATGAGGCACAAAGGTAGGAATATGGATTCCCAAGTTCGAGCCGCGCCCGTCACTGTCACACGTGCGGAGCTAATGTTGTCCATGTTGCTGTGGAGTGTGTGGACTGTGTGGAGCGACGCCTTTGTAATTTCACGTAACGTAATTGTAGAGTAGAGACAAAAGTACGTAACACATGGTAACTGAAGTAACCTCGCTGTTCATAACACGTCACATTCTGTGAGCGACGTCCGTCAAATATTCTCCTCGTGATGATTTACACTTTCATGTGAACAAATGTTTCTGCAATATCGCCATTTAATAAACTAATTCACAAAGAACAACGATAAACCGTGGGTAATTTATACAGCGATATAATTATTCGTAAGGCTGGCGAAAGGCCCATTTTCCAATAAAATAAGTAACTAACATGGCGAAGATTGCAGCCTGCCCAATTTAGGCAGAACCACATAAAAAGTCATTGAACGATGTTGGCGAATCATCCAGATTGTTTTGGAGGAGTGCCGAATTAATCGGTGTCAGCCGGAGTAACGGTGCGAGCGATGCGTCCGGCCGTTGCCCACTCGTATACATGAACCGGGCATACCCGGCCCAGTGCCCACATATGCTTAACCCGTCGCTTTGTATGCGGAGCTGCGGGCAGCCGCGCGAATGCGAACGGACGCGATTTTTGATATATCGGCTCTCGACCGCAATTTCGATTTGGCGAGGTTTCAATACTTGATAGGATTTGAGTTTGTATGAACGACGAGGATCATACTACAGTCGTCTACACGGTGAACACAAACAAAACAAAGTTTTATTTATTAGAACTAATGAAGTGCTAATAAGAATGAACTTGGTTCTATATCCATTGATACGAACAACCCACACTTTTCGTTTTACATGTTTTTCTTTCCTGAATCCACGGCATCCATCATGGTCATCACCGACCATACATCATAATTTCAATTCGATAAGTACATACCTCATTATTTTCACGATAATACATAGAATCAGCAATTAGTAATTGTAAAACAGTTGATTCAATTATGGTGTACCTACAACAAAGTATATTCTATGTATATCTATTGTCATGTCATGATGAAGTGATATAATAAAATAACGTGCAATATTGTCGCCCTTGACACAGATTTCATCTATCATAATAATATCAAGCTGTAAATGTACATCGATGAACATGTCAAGAACACTTTAATGACAGTCCTGGGTAATTGTCACATAACACTTGCTCGGCATGAACGTTATTACGCTGATTGGTTGGTTGTTAATGAAAGCCTCCATGACCATTGAGCACTGAAGTGTACATCCGGCGCACACCTCCAGGTATCGAGCTCTGTTACTATGTCACCTTGCTCATCATCAGCCTAGCATTTTTCCAACTATGCTACATGCAACGATGCAACGATGCAACGATGCAACGATGCATGCAACGATGGGTTGGTTGGCAGTCTAACTAGATGTATCTCATACAGCTGAGTACCAGTATTGTACGTGAAGCGTCTGCCTATGTTTATGTCCTCCACTACACAGGTTCTGGGAGACAAGATACTGTCCGACTTACAGAGTTCTCCGCCCTTCGCCGTCAACATGTACCACCATGCTCATTGCTGACTAGCTATTCATTTATAAGGACCTGACCACGGCATGAACTAGACGCAACAACTGAAAGAGAAAATATCAGCAGACAACTGGTCACTGCTGACCATCTCCTTAGGCCACTTGGACGCCCTCTATGACAACTTGTGGGGGATACTGGAGTCTGGAGGAAATGCACCTGTCCTTGTCGTGTCCTCACACGGTTTTGACGACCCGATTGGCGTAGTGGTAGTGACGCTGCCTTACGTTATTAGGGTCCTGGGTTCGAATCCCGGTAGGAGCAAATGTTTGTGTGATGAGCATGGACATTTGTTTCCGAGTCATGGATGTTTATATGTATAATAAGTATGTATTTACAAACAAAAAAGTATATATGTAGTATATTAACTATCTAGTGTCCACGACACAAGCTTTGCTTAGTGTGGCACTAGGTGGCGCTGTGTGTTAATGTCCAGCGATATTTATTTATTTATTATTTACGGTTTGCACAAAACCGTTGTATCAAGGTATCTTTTTTTATTTTGTTTTTCTTCGTTGATGATATACCTACTTAACTGCTGGACTTAGACCTCCTCCAAACATCACCACATAATTCCTAGTACCTATCTCACGTTCAGCGGGTTTCCACGAGGTCAGTCTACTTGCAACTACTTCTTACCGAAAGGGTTCTTTCTGCGGAACCCCTGGGCGAGGTGAAGCAGTGCTGACTGCTGAGACAAGTGTCAGTCCACCGCTGCAACATCATTACGTCCGTGTGTCACGGTTTGGGGAGTTGCTGACTGTGGGTAGAGCGAGGTGAAGGCTATGGTCACATTCTTAATGCACACCGGTTTTAATGCGTATCATAATGATATCAGAGATTTATTGACGGAAATATTTTCAATGTCAAAAACACGAATTAATGTGAGGTCAAAGAAACCTACAGGCTATGGGGCGGGAAGCAAAACCACTATTGGAGAGCGTAACTGTGTATTGACGCACAGAAAAACCGGGGTTATTCCATAAGTCTTCCTACACTCGAGAGCAATGAATCCGGGTCACTTAAAGAATCCTAAAAATCTCGGAAACTAAAAATGCTAGGTTAATGCAATAAATTGTATTTAATAGACAATGTAATACTCCTTAAATGAAGGTATTAAAACTTCTTAGTTATTGTAAAGTTATATCATAAAAAATCAAATTTGAAAAAGGGCCACTTTCGAAGATGGAACTACGAAATTACAGCATTTGGTTTTGCTTTTGTTTGTAATCTGTCATATATGTGGGTACATAAACCATGTTGATAGTGCTCTATATTCATTATTCAAGCTGAAATTATGTCGCTTACGCCTGAAGAATGCACCAGAATACTTACAATGCTGGAAACCGGCCGGAGTCAGCGCGATACAGCCAGGACTGTCGGTGTGTCGCTGTCAACAGTACAAAGAGTTCTCCGACGTTACGAAGAAACTGGTTCTAACCTACGCAGACCAGGAACGGGCAGAACCAGGTGTACCACAGCACGAGAAGACCGATACTTGGTGAACACCATGCTTCGAAATCGCTTTCTCACAGGAACTGAACTCACAAATCAGTTTCGACGCCTCGGAGGAAGTAACCAAAGTGCATGGACAGTAAGACGTCGGCTTGCTGAATCTAACTTAAAACCCCTTAGACCTGCAAACGGCCCTAAACTGGAGCGTGGGCATCGTATTTCAAGACTAAGATATGCCCAGAGCCACGTAAATTGGAGTATTGAAGATTGGTCAAAAGTTATGTTCTCCGACGAATCAAAATTTATGCTCTACAAGCACGATGGAAGACACAGAGTGTATCGAAGACCAGGGGAAAGATTCAAGCAAGCATGCATCGAAGAAAAAGTAGCCTACGGTGGTGGGTCTGTACTTGTGTGGGCCGGAATTTCTTCTGAAAGTCGCACAGAGCTGGTGATCATAGAAAACGGCTCTTTAACTAGCGTAAGATATGTGGAAGAAATCCTCAATGATCACGTTGGTCCATTTATGGTCAATTTAGGTGAGGATGCTATATTTATGCATGACAATGTCCGACCTCATACAGGTAGGATTGTGAATGACTACCTTCAAGAGATGAACATTACTCGTATGGAGTGGCCAGCGCGCAGCCCGGATATCAACCCGATCGAGCATACTTGGGACGAGCTAGGCAGATGCATAAAACAACGAAACCCTCCCCCAATCACGCTTCGTGAGCTCAAAATTGCTCTCACAGAGGAATGGGAGAATATTCCCCAAAATCGTATAAGGAACTTGGTGTACAGCATGCCAAACCGCGTAAACGCAGTAATGGAAGCACGAGGAGGCAATACGAAGTATTAAAATTCAAGAAAATCGTAATAAATTTCAAAAATTTCATGTTTCCTATTTTTGTTTTAAGGAGAGATCAGCAGTTTTTTTCTTTATGTAATTTTGTGTTAATAAAATGTATGGTGACTCATATTTTTTTTACTTTCATTTAAGGAGTATTACATAGTCTATTAAATACAATTTATTGCATTAACCTATCATTTTTAGTTTCCGAGATTGTGTATTTGACAAATTTTCCACGGACCTCTAGAAACAGAAGCACGAGAAATATAAAAAAACCTGTAAGTGTAGAATAACAACGCAGAGATCGGTTCTTTAATTATGCATAAATCCGTCGGAAACCACACATCTCAGCGCTTTTTACAGCGATCATTATTGTAAATGTCTAAGTTCTTATAGCATTACAACTATTACAAGCGAAAAAACGTTCACAAAAACATGCATGATTTATATAAATAGATACAATACATAGTAAAAATTAGTTGCAAAATTCACATAATTTAAACCAAACGTTGTCACAGAAGGTCCACTAAACGTACATCAAACATGACTGAAAATGAATTAAGACATGATTAAGACCAGTTTTTGTTTTTATAAGGCATGTCCATTACTTTACGTCGCGTAGGCACTGTGTAGGTTGTAGTTGTCTGCTCAACAATACATTCCTAGCTATGCGCACGTTCACTCCAAAGAACTGATGCTCCAGCATTCACCACATGCTTCTGGTTGATAACAACAACAATTTTATTTTCATTGTTATAAAAATTACCATTATGCGAAACAATAATTATTTATTTAATCTGTAACTATGTGACAATGGGTTTATTTGGACGTTTCGGTGTGTTCCACGAGGTACACGTACCGACCTAGTTTGGGACTGGCTTGTACCTGTATCTCGGGGATCAAAATAGCACAAATCTTCGAATTATTTGGTTGTAGGACATGCCAGTTTCCGGATTCCCACGATGTCTTCCTTTACCGTTAAGTGTCCTCTAATTGAACCATTCGTGAAATCCTTGCCACCGCAGGAACAGCACATGAGTACCTAACATACTCGTATGTGACGCCTGCGCCACACTCTCGACACACGTATAAGGAGTGGGTCTTCTAAGCTGGCTGTTATCGTCGCTCGTCCGTGGTTCAGTATCAAGGGTGCCGCTACGCGCTCGGCCGTTGGTCGTTGTTAAAACTAACAGTTACGTAAGCGCGCGCGCAGTGCCGGTATGAGACGCGCGCGGCACGCTGCGCCCGCGTCGGCGGCGGCGCTGGCGCACGCACTCACACTTGCTCTTGCCGTAGTAGCTTCTAGAGCAGCATCAGCAGCTTCACCGCCGCAGACTCCTGACAGCCCCCTGTCAGTCCTAGGCGCCATCCTCCCGCCCTTCGTCGGCAACCACTTCGATGAGCTGGTGAAGGCGGCGTCTGCCAGCTGTACGTGTTTGTTGTGATCTTTTGTTAATGATAGTGTTATCATGAAGTGATGCATTGTGATAATCTGGTGATCAGTGAAAGTAGACAACGAACTGATGGTATGATGTGGAGGCTATCATCATCAATCATCTCGCACTAAATATTGCCGCCGTAATTGTGAGAAATGTCGCTGGTAGCAATGAATAAATTCATCATCCGCTTCAAACTCGTCTCCCAAGATCCAATTTAACACTGCTTACTCTTTTACAAAAGATTGGGTGAAGATTTTTATGAAAACTTTAAACATCCAAATACTTCCAACTACCCACATATTAATTAAATGCACAGTCTGTCACGCTGCGCAACTAGCCCTAACATAGACAAGCCAGCCAACGGAAGTGTAAGTGACTTAATTAAAGATGAGATATGCAGAGATCACAACATATACAGGCTAATTAAACTTATATAGAAATACGAGAACAGAGCTCTTATCACCATTGCATTGTGTCGTACACAAATCTGCTCGATCTCTATTCACTGGCACTGTTGGACATGAGTATCTCACCACTAACTCACAAATAACTTGCCGCTGCCACAACGGGTACCTGTACTTAGTTGTACATCGCGATCTCTGAATTCCGTTGCCAAAAGTGAACGCCCTATAAGCCGCTTAGTTGTATGAAGTATTCACTTCAGCTGAAAATAACACGTAAAATTAATCTCTGATTTATCTTAGGCCATTAGGGTTATTGTGTTTAAGTCTGCCATAAACTTCATAAAACGAGGTTGCAATCAGGAATGCAGGTATCCTTTGCTCTGCAGTTCAGGAGTGCCAACATTAGGACAGGACTTGTTTGAATAGACTTGGATAATGCTTCCCAGCAGAACCTAAATTTAAAAAGTCCCCCTGTCATACATTGGTGCTGTTACACAAAAATAAAGTGAAATTCTATCAGTGAAATTGCTAGCTGTGATCATCAAAAAAATGGGCTGAACACCAAAAAGTTTGTGTCGGTGACATGTAATAGTGCTGTAGACATACGAAATTTTTGATAGAGATTGCCACTGTGTAAGCCTTCTGGTGAATTGGATACCACTGTGAAGTTCAACATACATTTTTGAAATTAATCAGTCAATAAGTCAATCGTTCTTACTACTAAACTACACTTCAGCTTAGAGTAAACAGTGGCTAACCTTTGCATAGTATCAACACGTCTTAAGTTAAACACAAGTTAATGAACATCACATTAAGAGGACCTCCAGACACCTCGCACAAGATCACACTTCAATGTTCGATGCTTGGACTATTTTGCCTCAATGACTTTTGATATTAAATGTCATCCTAATCAAATGTTAAATAACTTTAAACCTGCGTTCTATGATTTTCAAAGAATAAAAATTAACATAGAATCTCAATGGATCGAAATCTATTATGTACAAAGGTAATAATTTAACATACATCGACAAAGGTCAATGTTAGTAAGTTGAACAACACCAACAAACGATCCCCGCTGCGAGCGAGTCGAGTGGGCGAGTGCAGCACCCAGTGTAACGTGAACTGCGATCAAACTGAGAACTACATTCACTTGTACTGAAATTGGCGAAGTTTTTGACAATCGCCCTTACGAGTAGCGCCTCTTCGAAGGTCTCGTTATGTGGTGGTCGCTTTGCATCTTAAACAATGTATTAAAACGTGATTTATGTGCAATAACTACGGATTATATTAAAACTTAGTAAACATTTTAATCAAAATAACTTTATGATCATGTTAATCATATTACCTTCTTTGTTCAGGTATTCTCGTTAGACAGTCAATTCTCAACGGTAGACCGGCTAATGACCGCAAAGTCGAAGAAACATTGACGTTCTAAGTGAAATTGTAATCTTTCCCTGAAATGATGCAATAAAAAAAGTTATAATTTAAACCTCTATAGAAAATAGCAACAGTATTTGCCTTCTCTAAGTGAGTGTAGCGTTACTTGCAACATGTTCCAGGTGAAGCTCTCCCACACCAGCTACTGTTCGCGCGCACCACGTCGCTGGCGGCGCCGCAGACGCGCATGCTGCGCTTCAAGCGCGGCGGTCGGCGCACGCTCAGCGTGTCGGACGCGGCCGGGCGTGTGCGGCGCGGCGACGCGCTCGTGCTGTACGTGCCCGGGTGGTGGAACACTCCCGACGACGCCTCCTCGCGTGCCGTCGTGCATGCGCTCATGACGCGCCACGCCGCCGTGCACCTGCTCGACACGCGCCTCTCCTTCTGCCGCGGGTACGTCACCGCGGTCTCAAACGTGGCGCCTCTCTCTCACATGCTCTTCAACTTCTTTGAGACGCTACACAAATCAGGATACCCTCTGTCTTCAATTCACATCATAGGCTTCAGTTTGGGCGCACACGTTGCCGGCTTAACGGGGAAATTGGTGAGAACGAAACTGAACAGCACACTAGGGCGCATCACAGCGCTGGACCCGGCGCGGCCCTGCTTCGCGCGCTCCGAGTACCGGCTAGACAAGGGAGACGCGGAGTTCGTGCAGGTGATACACTCGAGCACGGGCGTGCTAGGCATCGCGGAGCCGGTGGGGCACGCCGACGTGTATGTGAACGGCGTGAGCGGCAAGCACCCCGAGTGCAGCGGCCGCAGCATCAGTCTGGAGTGCGACCACGCGCAGGCCTGGAGGCTGTACTCGGCCTCGGCGATGAACGACCACTCGCTGATGGGGCGGCGCTGCGCCAGCTGGGACGAGCTGCTGCGGGGCGACTGCAGCGGCAGTCAGACCGTGCTGGGGTACTCCTGCAGCCCCAGCGAGCACGGCATGTTCCTCTACAAGTCAGGAGAGAAGCCGCAGTTGAGAACATACGAGCTGCAAGTGTTCAACCCGTTTAACTTGCTGAGACCGTTCACGAACTGGCTTAGTAATAGAGAATAAACAATACGGTGTATCTGTAATTCAGTGTTTGTGAGTTGTGACAATTTTTGCTGTATAATTAATTTATGATTACAAAATAGCTAAATATTTGCTCCTTTAATATCTAAGTACTACACTACGTTGTGATTACGTGACTGTGATATTAGTTAAGTTTGCATTTGTAAAATGCAGTTTTAAAGTAAAAATAAAAATAACCAAACAGCGTGTTTTTTATTTATCAAGCGTCCAGCGCCATCTATTTTAGTTGAAAACATTTCTATGAAGGAATGCTTTTGTAACTATCCGCTTGGCGCCGCCACCGGCGTCTGTAGTTAGTCAAGATTGATGGCCAGCCAGGGTTTGCTAACCATTAAGTTGGACAGAGATTTGTGCGGCGGATATTTACATTACTTATTTAACCAGACACATAAATTGTGATTATCTGCCGGTTGGTAACCTTAAGGAACAGCTCCAGCTGGTACCGATGCAACCCGCTCAAAATAAAACCATTCCGTGACTGTCTTCCAGACTAGAGTGAACAAACGGAAATGCAATCAAAGAATATTGTGTTCGGGCTATTCAGTAACTGTTAACAACTATATTGTGTCGTAGGCTCTAGGCGCTCCCACACATTCCACCAGCCATGCGCAGCGAGATTAAAAAACTCAAAATGACATGAAAGCATCACTAACTTTGAATTAAACGACCGGACGCCGACGATTAAATGTTTACTTTTTGGGATCAAATATCTAAAACGTAGCACGCCCGTTCAGGCGTCTCCTAAACTATTCAAATCAGATTGATAGCTTTCCTTTTGGGCGTGAAATTTCATTAACCTCGCTGTAGTCGGAGCAGCAATTTGGTAAAATATCACGTTTCTCAGGCCATTTATATTCCATCAGAGCTCATCAATATATCCGGGGGCAGCACATCGTGTCCATGACGGCTGATTAATGGTACTCAGCGGGTCGGGGCGGGCCCGGGGCAGGGGCAGGGAGGGGGGGGGCTGCGGTGAGGGGGCTGCACCCCCTCCGCCTCGCTGATAGTAGACCCGTCGAGTCCAGATTGTATAATAACTACTCCGTCTATCTATTTTTTATCGATTAGGTTCGGGATGCCGCGTGTCGAGCGTGTCGAGACAGTTGAATGTACGTCAGCGTGTCATTGCTCAGAGGTCTGTGTGAGGGACCTGCACACAGATGTTATGTACCTAAGTATTCGCAAGGCGCCACGTATTTTAGCAAAATATCTACTCAATTTATTAGTTTAGTAATTTTCCGAAATAAAGCTCTATTATAAGTACATTCATTTCATTCGTATAGATATCATCATCATTCTCTTGACCTTATCCCAATTCATTTGGAGTCGGCTCAAGTACCTATCTACTTACCTATCAATCGAACAAAAAGTTTGAGCTAAGTAGGTACATGTTTATTATGACTCTCACGAATGTAACGAAACTAATAAAAACAGGTAAGTAAAAAGGTACCTTTATAGCGTCAAACCACAAATCTTAATCAAGTAACAGAAATATGTGAACAATAATTCACAACGAATCAGTTGCACACTGTTTTTCTTTTTCACCCACTTGAATTTACGAGGAACAGAACAACTTATCATAAAACTAAACCTTATTATACTTTCCTTGGATATTGCATGGTAAGTAGGTATTATATCTGCAGCATTGATAGTTTCTAATAAAAAAACACTCGCAGGGAAATACCTATACAAACATACATAATATACTCATTACTGACATAACAGTTGTAGAACAAATAAAGCAAGTCGGCGGGCGGCACCTCGTACCTTGTAACTGGCAGATAGTATTAAGTTGCTCACTGACAACTTTGCGCATAGATGGCGGCAGGTGTTCAGTGTTCCGACCGAGCACCGCACTGTACGTACTTCTGAACAGTGAACAGACAGACAGACACAGTGAACAAGTTGCCGAGGTGACGTCACGGTGCTGAGTGCTCAGTGCCCAACGCTGAACTACAGAGCGCGCCCGGAGTTGGCTATTGTTCGTGCGGATTATTGGAGCAGTCCAACTGCGATCTACTTGTAGGTGTCTGACATGTCTTGCTTCTCTTGTTGTTAGCGTTGGTTGTTTTAAGTTGAACAGATATATTCTACAGTTGCTTCGTAGATGTTATGAAAATACAGAAAGAAAGAAAGAAAATTGTGTTTCAATAACACAAACAGACAACAACATACACAGAATACAATACAGTGACGTTTACAAATTGCCTTTTATATTAAATTCTCAAAATAAATTAATAAAGGGGGGGGGGGCGAGTTTCTAAGGTTTTGTTTTCTATTTTCATAAGTACCTATACCCAGGTCGCTGTTTTGAGAGAATATTTTAGTAAAAACTCAAATGTTATCTACTTACATTTAGATAGAGCGATGTTTATCTGTGTACATAAGAACTACTGTAGTTAGGTAGAGGTACTTATGTCGGTACATGATTACTGTTACGGGTTTAACAAATAGGGGTCAAATATAGGTCAAACAGTACAAGTAGCGTGGTAGCGTGTTAAATAAATAACCGTTATTACAGCCGACATGTAAAATATTTTGTTAAATAAAAGAGAAAACATCCGTGAATAAATAAGTTTTCCAGTTCGCTTCAGTAACAAGATAATGATAACAAACTAATGACTTTTACTGAGAATCGCGACTATCTTGAGAGTACCTACTTTAATTGGCTGCCCATCCTGCCGGCAGTTTGTCCATTAGGTCGGGCCCCCGGGCCCCGACAGGTACCCGTGTTTCCGCGGAGCCGTGGAGGCCGCCCCCCGGTTGGCCACGTGGTTGGCCACTCGCTGCCCCATACTTCTAGGAACATGTAATGAGACGCGGTGTGACGTCCAGCGGTCCAGCCCGGTCCGCCTGCAGACACAACAGAACAACAGAATGTACGGTCGAAATCATCTCAACTTATAGTACGGATGCCTGCGGTAATGGGTAAATTCCTTCAGGCACCTGTAATATTAAAAGTACATTTATACAGAGAAACAGTATTTTTATTTACTGCGAGTTCCGAGAACTTCGTCATTTCACGTGAAAGGCTAGGTCTGTACATTGGACGGCTGTTTGAATTGGGATAAACTAAACACGTGGCTCAGGTGAACACGTGGTCGTCCGAAAGTCACGCTGCAGGCGCTCTATACATAGAATCAAGCATTTCTTCCCATCTAGCATCTTTTGAATAATATGTTGAAATAGTAAACAGGAAAAAGAATGATTTTCATAAAAGCTTGTCGCGTTTTGTGTTTTTCTGGCTTTTCTATTCACGTGAAAGTTGGTTAGTTAGTATGTATTGGTCACATCTTGAAACTGAATTTCAAATCAGTTCTTCCCAATCGATTGAGCTGAAAGTTACTTACGTAGTAAGCAGGCACCCGCTGCTTCCTTTCCTTATTAATTAATACTTATTTCATTAATGCTTAGTACAACTTGGCCATAGCATACGATAATATAATTTAAATACAACAAAACCTACCTACCTAATAATATGTCTGAGGCCTGAGCGCTATTGTAACTGAAACTGTGTGCAGGATATTCTTATGTGGTTATGTCGCCGTGTGATAGCCACCATTTTATTTATTAATTAATTAAAAATAATAAGTTATTAAAACAATATAAATTCTTTAATTAATACTTACTAAATTTTATTTTATTTCAATTTTACATCGCGCTGTAATTTACAGGCTGTATAGAAGTCGGAACATGGTTCAATAGAAATGTGAAAATAGAACTAGATTTTTTTTTAATAATGTGACAGCTGTCAGTTAAAAGCGATTCTCCCTAGGGCTGAAAAGTATTACTTTCAGCCCGCTCCTCAGGCAACTTCAGACATACTTTCCGAGTATGAATAATGAAAAAGTAATTTAATCCTGCTCTCTGTTCCCGCCACTTCGGCAAAGCGACATTCACAGAAAGGACAAATTCGGTCATGAATTCGAAACAGCGAGAAGAAATAAGCAGAAGTAGAAAAAACAGCAATTATTAAAAAAAATGAATTAATTGAATGTAATAAAGAATATTAATGACACTTTTTTTAAACGCAAGAAGTGCAACAATTTTTATTAAAACTAGCGGACGTCACGCGGTTTCACACGCGTAATTCCCGTTCCCGTGGGAGTACGGGGATAAAATATATCCTATGTTACTCGTGGATAATGTAGCTTTCGAATGGTGGAAGAATTTTTAAAAACGGTCCAGTAGTTTTTAAGCCTATTCATTACAACCAAACAAACAAACAAACAAAGTTTTCCTCTTTGTAATATTAGTGTAGATAAACAAAGAAAAAATTATTCTTTGTCTATTTTTGACTTTTTCCTTAAAATACTAACCTTTTTTGGGGTGTACTATATTTTTTGTGGCTAATTTTGACAAGTACTACATTTTTCTGAAGAAATGTTGGCCACCCTAGTCAGTACAGCAGTGCCAATACTTTATTATTACGTTCGAGAATTTAGTAAAATGTTCTTTTTGAACAGAGTTAGCGTTTGTTTGTCGACTCTATTCTATAGAAAATATTTCACAAACAAAGTTGTGGATCTCGACCATTCATTACGACCCATTGTGCTTTATATGAAAAGAAATCTATAGAGTTTCACAACGTTCTTTGTAATGATATGAATGACTGGAGATACGCGTCGCATGCCTGAATGGGTAATAATACCACTACTTGGTACTTGCTATTCACAGATTATTCTAATAAGTAATATTAAAATGAACTTACTTACGCTTTAAGTATTAGGTACTTACCTACAGCTAACTTTTGCCCACGAGTATGCGTATGCGTGCATTTTGTATTTCATGATAGATATATTACATACAAAATATATTTAGAATAAAAATTATCTTACGCCAGGTCCCAGACCAGCATCTGTTAAATTATCATAACGACAGACTGTGTTGTCCGAGTACTTGCTTAAAGCTATAGACGTAAAGCTACTTTTGGATATAACAAGTTTCTTCTATCATCATTGATAATTAATTGAAGAGAAACTATCAACTATGGTGGAACTAACGAGCTTCCGAAGGGATTACTCATATCCGCGGAATATTTGTAAACATTTAACTTATAACATTATTGCAGACAATGAGTCAGCTAGTAGTTCTCATCGCTGATCGCGTGTCCAGCCTTTGGGCCTCTGGACCTCTCGTGTACCTACCTTTCTTTATGTATGGTTAAAGAAATTTATTTTTCAATAATAAATTACACAACATTTTGGGACATAATTAAAGTACTTATTACATAAACTTTGACATACTAACTAAGTAGATGCTTAAGTAATGATTTTCTTTAAACATAACAATAACAACTAATCTATTATGTGAAGGTAAATAGCTTAAATGGCACACGAATTACAGTACATTTCAATATAATAAGAAACAAAGATGCTCTATGTAACCTACTAGCTTCTGCCCGCGACTTCGTTCGCGTGAAGTTTTGATATCGCAACGCATCGCCTCCTCAACCGAAGCTTTTTCCCGCTTGCAACATTTCTTGTTGCTGCTCCGCTCCTATTGGTTATAGCGTGACGTTATATAGCCTATAGCCTTCCTCGATAAATGGACTATCCAAAGCAAAAATATTTTTTCAATTCTAACCGGTAGTTCCTGAGATTAGCGCGTTCAACCAAACAAACAAACAAACTCCTGCTTTATAATATTAGTATAGATGTAATTGTTTGTTGTTCCAAATAAAATATTGAATGATACAGACAAAACAAACATCTATAAAATTACCTAAATACATGTCTTTTTCAGGATACTTCAAGCTATTACAGTAATTAGGTATAGGTTCCTATCTCAAGTCCGAAATAGATTAATAAGTACTCAATCTCATTTAATGTGAACAACAATCATTTCCAATACTGTAATGTAATGCCTACGATACAGAAGAGGCGCTGAGTGAGTCCCCGACTTTTATTTGTGCACAGTAATAATAATAAATAATAATTTTATACTTATTTTTGATGTTTTATTTAGTTTTATGAATAAATATTTAAAAAATGTAAGAAATATGTAATAGTAATGAACAAAGGAAATAAATAATAATAATTGAGAGCCAAGAGCCTCGACCAATACCTGAGGAGGCTCTCGTGAGGCAGCTGGATCAAGGGCTTGATTCAGAAAGCGGTACTCCTGGACACGGCCCGTATTGTTAGGAGGTTTCTCTCTCTGTAGCTTGACTAGGCTACACTGACCGGTGGGCTACAATTTTTTATATTTTTTAATGTTTTTTATATATTTTTTAAGTTAATATTTAAAAATGTAAAAAGTTTGTTAAAAATTTGAATAAAAGGAATAATAATAAATTCTTTATTAGCATAGAAACAGGTTACATACAAGTTTGAGACCCTGGACAGTTTTTTCAAAGAATAAATAAAATAATACATTTTCCTTTAATTTCTCTCACAATGGTTTTGTAGCACATAACAGTTTAGAACTATACAAATTCACATTGTGAGAGCTGGTGCCTGAAGTAGGATTTAGAAAAAATACCTGTATTACAGGTCACCAGGCCCCACTTAGTGGCATCATAAATAAAACGGCAGAAAGCATGTTTTTCTACTAAACAATTATAAACAAAAATAAATAAATGAAATAAAATAAAATAACAAAACTAATCCTAGGGATTGGTTTTGTTATTTTTTTTCCCTTTCATTTATTTATTAATTTATTTTGTGTGTGTGAAGTGTGAATGTGTAGGTGGATGGTGGTGCGTGTGTATGTGAATGGTGTTGAAAGTGTTGGTAGTTATTTGAGAACAAGTATTATGAAATTGGGCAACTTTTCTGTGTCATCATAGGAAAGAGTTTTCAAAAATCTGTTACTTTTTTCTTACATATTGGTTTGTGTAATCAATATATATTTTGACTTTTGTTGATGACATTATAATGATAATCCCCTAGGTAGCAGAAAAATTTGTGGGACTGACGTAGACGGTAAAACTGTGTATTGCATACAGTACCCTTTCTTCGCTTATCTTTCAGTAGATCCAAATCATAAATCAGCTGCGAGTGCTTCTTAAGGACTGTATGCAGAACGAATGTTTGTCTTATAGGCAGTACATCCCACTTCTTATATAAGTCGACTGTTGGTATTCGGAAGGCAAGACCCGCAGCAACCTTAAGAATGGCCCGTTGAGCTCTTTCTGCCTCCATCAAGTGCGTTTTAGCAGCACCTCCCCAGGAGATGACACAGTACTCAGTAGTCAATAAGCGACTGACACAAGGCATAATAGACAGAGTCAGATATCTCGATGGTACGACGGTCGGCTACATGTCTTAGACTCTTAAATATGTAAATGAGTTTGCGCAACTTCGTTACCAGTACGTATCTATATGTGGTTTGAAGCTGAGGAATTGGTCTATTCAAATAAAGAGCAGTATTGTCCTTTTTCAAATAAAGAGCTCACTTCCCTATACTATACCTACTACTCAGGTAGGTCGTGAACGTAGGTAATGTTCTAGTGGTGTTCTTGTACATAAGAATTTAAAACACAAAGTAAGTTATTTGTAGGCCAGTGCCAGGTTGTAACTATATTGATTAAAATATTGCACGCAACCTTTATGAACCTGGAGGGTTGTATTGATGATTATAATTCTGTAACTACATACGAGACAGTCGCGAACAATATTTTCATCAACAAACAACCTAGACCGCTAGCACTGGCCTGCAAATTGCAAAAAACGTAAGAAAAATTGAATATCGCGGCTTCCCTGACGCTTTCACATAAAGTTTAGGTTAATTAGAATAACTTTACACTTGTACACGTAGACATAGACGGAGGTAATAACACAATACGTTATGGGCTGCCATGTGTAGAACTGTAGACGTACTGTTGGCAGTAACTCGTTCATTACATTACTGAATGGTCGGAGTCATCGCTCATAAAATACTTGCGTCTATGGCCGATGGTCATGACCGACCATGTGGTCATTTTAGTACTGTCGTCGGTCCTTCGCGTGCGCATACCGGCTACGGTGGCTACTAATTATGACGTCACTGCTGTAAAGTTAAACGATGCAATGCGAGGAAATCTTGTTCGACAAGCACAAGTTATCACCTGCCTAGCCTTTTCCCAACTATGTATGTTGGGGTCGGCTTCCAGTGTTACAACCAGATGCAGATGAATAACAGTATTATACCTACATGAAGTAAATGCCTGTCTGACTCCACAGTCCAGTTAGTACTGGGTAATACGATACCATTCGGTAAGACTGGTTGTCGAGACTTTTTGGGCCACTGACTAGGTACCAGCTGCAACGACTGTGAAAGTTCTAAATGGCAACCGTGACCAACTGCTTCCGAGGCACGGAGTAAACTCGGCATGTTAGGGTGGTCACTCATTCACAGACCAAACTAGGCAAGCACGGCTTTACCTAAAGATCGACCCGAACGGCTGTTATTATTAGCCACGAGCTCATCGTTTCCTTCTCTGATGATGATGAGCTCGTCGACAAGCACAAGTATTACATAAAGATATTATTTTGTGCACGGTTATCTAAAGGAATCGGGTACTTACAGCTTTTACATAGAGACGTATTCAAACACTTTTTGAGTAGAGATTTGCCCTCTGGGTTGACTTAGGGACTTGCATTGCATGCAAATGTGCATGATTGCATCTAACAATGAGGGTAGATTGAATACAATCAACGCGTACTGTTACATAATCTAATCAACTATGACATCTATGAAAAGGTTATAATATAAAAAATGTGAACAGTAAAAAAGCAAAATGCAGTCCGATCTGCTTTTGTTACTGAAAAAAGTCGAACTAAATCATAGGTCAAACTCCATATCCATAAAAGAAATAAAACATTTCGTTTCGACAATAAAAGATATTTTACCGTTCCAAAAAAGTACCGAGGATTAAATTATCGTGGTGGGGTATCAGAAATACAACAATAGTATGGAATTATTATTAGTACCACATTGTGCCAGCCGCGGGCATTTCCCGAAATGGCCGGTCACGCTCGGCTGGCCCGGGCAGGCGGGCAGGCGGGCATGCAAGCGGGCAGGCGTGCGGGCATTGTCGCCCGCAGCCCCACAGCTCCGCGTGAGCAGGATTATTGTGGCAATATTGTAGGCCGACAGGTTCCCTGATGAGAACCAAGCCAAGATTAAAGTCACTCGACAGAATTGAGAAAGTATTTGTTGAATCGGTTCACCGAGTTATGTGAATCTATTCCATCCGTCGGGTGACGGGTATTGTTGTCAGATATGTCGTTAAGTAGGCTCCACACAATGGGATATTATTTATTACTTCATAGTATACCAAATAACTTTCTATCAGGAATCCAGCTGACGCACAATGCACCGTTACATTGAGTTCATTTAGTATTATGTATGAATCACTGCGAACATAATGCCCATTTATTTAGTTGTAACGTCATACCAACTAGGCAAGTCGTAATTAAGCCAGGCCATAACTAACAACGTCATTTGCACCAGATAGGCTGTTCTTACAATAAGTTAGTGCTACGCTAACTTGGGATAAGACTACTAGATTTTAGGCCATGCGTAGGATTAGTGGAAATTACAAATGACAAGCGAACTGTGTCTATTTATGTGCGGTGTATTAGGTAGCACAGTTTTGCTACATCACGTGGACCCAGCCTTAGAGAATTAACGTTTCAATCAATTCAATTGTTTTCTGATGAGAACTTAACAAAAACTAAGTATGTCAGCCGCCTGCCAGCAGTCACTGTAGTGCCATCCCATACAACTCACACACGTGGGTATTAACAGAGGGAAGTAGGTGAACGTGCTTCTCTTAGTATTTAGTACATTATTACAGAGTGTACTGAGTGACTGTGTGTAGCGGCAGTACCGGGGTACTTGTCCCTTTATCTAACGTGTCACACGTGTCCTCGAATGTATTCAGCAGCGGAGCTTTGTTCAACGAGCAAACCCGAGGGTGAATACAAAGTGTACGAGCTACTAGCTAGATATACATATACATAGACAGGTATCTTTACAACGCTGTTTAAGAAACTCTCAACGGATCTAATACCAGAGCTTGTTACTCCGGACGTGACGTGCGTCGCAATGCTGTACCGAGCTCAAGTTTGTGAACTCAGATCGATATACTTACGTCGACTCACGAGATACTAATGACATTCGTACGACGACGACGACGCGACGTGCCTCTAGTACAGGCCGAGCACATGATGGGCACACAGGACCCCGGACTGCGCGCCACTTCTCTAATGCAGTTTTGATACGCGCCCCGCGGACCGGACGCGGCCGACATTAGGCGCGGCTCAATTGGACGCGCCCAACTAGGATATTATCGTTTTAGCCGCGGCTAATGCTCCTACGATTATTCTCCAAGTTTCCTGGAAACTCATAATCATGGTTTCGTTAAATAGAGTTGGTTAGGAAACGTTTACCACGAACTGTGACAGTTTCGTGACATCGATACGTTGATGACAACAGTCGCACGCATTCCGATGTTCTCGTTAAAAACGTTTACAAAACACACAGTTCTGAAGACCGTGCTATGTTTAATGTGGATCTAGTTAGCCTTATTTATTGTTCTGTTAGCCGGTGCCACATTACTGTACTGGTTGTTATGTAAAAAGTGTCATGTGTGCAATTAGCGAGATAAGGGCGATGGCAGATAGTCGCACACCCTCGCCCCCGGGTACGTGTACACTGCACAATATGCGACGGAAGCGCGCGATTTAATTGTTACCCTCCAACTAGCTGCATGTCGCTGCGACGGACATGCTACGAGTATTTACACAATGAGTATTGCACAAACAAAACTTTTTTGCTAAATTGCCGCTAGCGCGATGGCAATGCAATGAGAGCGCAAAAGAGATGAGATCGATTGTAGCACCTGCGCTACACTCAATGCCCATATAAGAGCAGACAACAATAAGTTAATCTCTCATTTTCGTAAACAGCAGGATGCAGCGACTTATCACTAATCCTAGCATGTCTGGCATCGGCATTGCGATCGCATGATATTGTCTAGATTCCGTACGCATGCTTCTGCCAAACTGTGAGAGAGGCCAAACATCGATTCGTTAATCGAATTCGTGGATACCAAACAAACGCTGATTCACTGAAACACAATATGTTATACACAACCATTAGTAATACTAGGTACTCGAATATAGCGTCGAAATCGTTAATTGGCAACGCTAAAGTATCGCATGTGCGCCGGTCGCCTGTCGCCGCGCCCCGTCGCTCGTCGGACTCCCGGACGGCAGGTAGTGTGCCCTGTCATTTGCGTTCCCTCGTAATTGGCCCGAAATGATTGGTTGCTTGCTATTCCCTTTCGTGTCGCTACGACTTTTTTGGACAAGCAAATGAACTGTCTATCGTCTGAGTTGACCGGTTGAAAAGCAGTCGAGCTATATTTAGCGTTGCGATTTATACGCGTTTTGCATGCGGCCGTGTCGTGGTCCGCTGCGCTGTGCCGCTCGCAGCGCATTGGCAGTCCAAACGCGGCCGTGCGGCCCTTACCCAGCGTTTCCTAAAAAGCCCTCGAACCACAATGGAGTTGTATCGGTAGCGCGTTTCTCAGAAACAGCGAGACTTGCCTTTGATGCGCCGACGATGTACCGCTTGTACGCCTAATGGGAACTCGGTGTGAGAAGTTCCCGTCGATGTGTCGTAGAGCGAGCTCGCAGCAGGCGCGAGGCGGGCCCTGCGAGTTATTACAAAGTTATAAATTCCTGTAAATAATGTAAGCCGGTCGTTTGTCATCGAGTCCTAACATAACAGCTGGCACAGCCGCCACAGTTCTCAGGGCGGAGTTACGAATAAGGATTTATAATTGACGTGCTGGTTTCCTCGCTATACTTCGTGCCCTGAATCCGGTACTTAATTTTTAAACATGCGCCTGTTGGTAATTACTAGAGCCGGGACCGATACCAATACCGATACCCTCGACCGCAGGGTTATCATGAAACTGTACACCTCATAGCGAGGCACAGGATGTGGCCGTGTGCGCCTGTGCGACCCCACCACACGCCATGACGTACACCGGTACACAAACTCGTACATCATTTATTACATGAAGTGAGTCGACTGTTCTTAATTATAAACATAAAATTCACGCTTCAATCCAGTTTAACGATGCTCTTCAACATGTTTGAGTGCTAATGCAATTAGAAGCAGATATAAGAGCTGCTCGATAAATTAATTAGAGAAGCGTCGCGCCGAGCCAGCCGGGTGCCGCCGCGCGTCGCCCGGCCGTGCCGTGCCGCCTAGCCGGGGGAATAATGAAATATACCGCCATGTGCGAATATTTATGCGAATATTATATTTAACTTTCAAACTAGTTTTATGCATAACGCATTACACGTTCGTAATTCCCAAAGGGGCGATCCAAATCTGTCCTCGGGCCGTTTCCGATGAGTGTTGCGATAGCGTCAGTAATCGGCCAGCACGACCACAAAGCATTATAATATAGGTACCTAGTTAGCTATGTATGGGCTCCATTTAGTATGGTTCACAGGTAATGGTAATACCGAACACATTTTATTAATTAGAGAGCCCATAATGCATTAATTGCGTCATTCTGTGGCTGACTTTCACCTACATCGACATCGTTTATTCATCGTCCAATTTAATTATCTTTAGGCTACAGTTTTGGAGCTGTAACAGTCCGGCTGTCCGTGGCGTGGGGGCCCTCTTCTAAAGATGGGCATCCTCATCGAGCGCTAGTCTCATTCAAATAACGCAGTGGAACCTCAATAAGTATTGCGACGGACTAGACTTGGGTACATGGCACCGCGGCCGCGTGGCACGCTATGTTGACTTCACCCCACATATCATTACGACAATCCGCTCTACACGTCACCTACACTAGTACAAGTAGGAGGGCTCTAATAAGCACTTGTTCTGATTGACAGGTTGAGGTAATTATTGGTTGCGTTGATTGACAGATGGAGGTAATAAGCAGGCACGTTGCACTTACTGACCACAGATGGCGTCGGCGGTTACTTTCTCAGGGGATTACACAATAATTCACGATTTTACATAAAATGCGGGTTTTTTCAATACGTGCGTAAGTATCGATTTTTATGTTGTAGGTATCCTACCAGTGACAAATACTTAGAATAAAGGGATGTGTGTAAAATTGCGCGCATTTCTTTTCGCGTTTGTTGTTTCTAAACTGCCTCAAAATTACAGTAATTCAGAATAATTACTCATACATAAAAGTCTTTATTTTTCATTACATGTTCTTTTGTTACTTTCTACGAAATTCTCCTCAGTGACTCTTACATTCGAATTATTTTGTTTGAATACCTATTTAAATGCATATTTCAGCTGTAAATATGAATAAACTAATTAAAATGAATGAATTTAATTTGTATAATCATTAAGAACAGACTGAATCATCAGACCAAATATTATTTAAGTAGGTACTTACTTATTTATTTATGTAAAGTACTCGCATTTGCCCGGGGCAAGTATTAAGAATTTTAGTTTGGAGATATCAAAAGAACGATAAAGTTCAACAACGTACTGTGTACCGACATAATCATTTCAGTTTCACTTATCTTCAAATCTTTTATTTGACTACTTCAACGTTGACGAAAATAAACTATTTATTATTATAACTTAGTAACGTACACTTTCAGCATTGGCCACGTTAGACACGCCTCAGTCTCAAATTACAGTCATACCGTCTGATATAGAAAACAGTTATTGTTACATAATTAAATACAAACAGCCTGTGCCTCTGCCCCTCTGTTTGATAAAAAACCATCGCAAATGTTGAAACCATTCTACAAACTAATTCCACGGGGCTACAGGGTTGAAGGGGTGCGTCCACTTGTCCTCAGCAGATGCATTGACATCATTTCTAAAGTAACATGCATTGTAATCGGTGGATCCATTACATTAGCAGCGTACAATTACACCCGACCGACAAGCGGACTCTCATATTGTTATACTGACGTCGAGAGCAGTGAGCGTAGAGAGGTAATGAAAAGCATAATTTATACATCTGCCTGCAATACAAATCACCATAATGTTCAGTCTCTTGCTCTCTAGGCTGCTACTAATGAGCTGTCTGTCTGAGACCTAGGTATACAGTCCCTTTGAGAACTAACTTGAACTAAACTTTGGGGATCGGACTGCGCACTGCGCAACTCGAAACACGTTCATTAAAGTAAGATATAAACAGACATCATTTTTACTCGCACTAAGGTAGACGTAGATAGATAGATACTCGTAATTACAACATTTCTTAAGTTTAGTGTGAAAGCAGGCATTTATAAACAATGAATTTCTATATTATGCGGCCTGCAAGACATCCCTGATTACCTATTACAGCTTCAAATGAACGTGTATAGTAGGCATTAGGATAGGGACTCGCTTCTAATTAAAGTTCAATGACACTATAACCGAGCTCGTATATGTATGTGATTAATATGTACTCTGTATTATTATTATTATTTTTGAACTCTGTATAATAGTTAATTAAGCTATGTGTGTGTTTGATTGTAATGATGTTGCTATATGATAATTAGGTGGGATCGTTTCGCACATCTGTTATAGTACAGTTACGTCAGTTACAGTGCGTCTGTGTGTGTGTCTGTGTGTGTGTGTGTGTGTGTGACTGTGCGAATGTTTCACTGTACCCGTCATGATCATTTGTGTTGGTTAAACTAACACATGATCATAAACAGCAAGCACAAGTGCTAATACAAGAATATGATTAAATAAATCACTAACAGGTCGGTCGATGGCTTAAATTGCTATTACATGAGACTTAACTGTCGAAATGCGAGTGTACTGGAGGGGTACACGTGTCTCAAACCTTCATGGATTGCCGACGTGATGTTATATATCGTATGAGTTTTATTTAAGGTTTTAAATTAAAACCCAAATAAAAACTGCAAAACTGACTAGATACTAATCTAACAACACAAAACAAATATCATTCCACACCGTGCCATGGGAGAGGTCTCGGACTCCTACGTCCGGCGTAGAACTGCACTAACGACTTGATTGAGCGCCCCACATCACTAGTTCCACAAATACTAGCTTACTTTACTTCAAAGGTGTCAGTTTCCAAGAACACTGGTACCTACAGTAGTCGGTACTCACACACACGGTACTTCTGGACATTGGAGCCAGATCACGGCACATAAATAACGCACGGTTTGTCCGGGAAACTTACATTTTTCACGCGGACACCGGACACCCGGACACCGGACACGGCAACACAGCGGACACGAGACATGATGTATGTGTGGAGGATTATAGATGTCGCTGCTGATACCGTTACAGTGGAAGCGTCTTTAGAAATGTGTGTTGAGAAAGAAATGTCGCCGCGTCGTGCGCGGATGAGTGTGATGTATGATTTGTGCTTTAGATGTGAAGATGCTACATGGAATCCTCCATTTTAGTAAGAAATATTTACTTACAGATATTAGCTTGTCTAAGTAGAGAACTATAAATCTTGGTTATAATACCTACCGATTATGTTGATAATGCTATTCATCTAATAGATCTGTTGATATTTCCTTTGACTAATAAGTGATAATAAAAGCAGTACAGATAATGAAATGATGTAATAATTCATGAAGCCCTACTGAACTAATAAGTATGCTTATAACATTGAGAGTACGTTAGTACTTATATCTCGATGGCTTATAATGACTACTGGTTACAACGTACCGAGCTAGTGACGTATCCAGCAAACTTGAACTGATGTGCAGCGCCAACCGACAATATTCTTTACAAGTTTGATTCAAAATCAGCATGAAAGTTACAGTAGGATCGAGTCGGGGCGCAGCGCCAACATACAAACTTTTGCGCGAACAGTTCGTGGATTTGATTTTCAGGAGGAATGTAGTTTCTTAGTTAATACATAAAATATGAGAAACAGATGCAAGTCTTAGCGGTGCGACTGTCGTTTAATTTGGTGCTCATTTGGATTTACTCCGGGCCTCACTTGCAGTTAGGATGCTTGCGCCAACATATATACCAATGAACTACGTTAATAAGTATAGTTATAATACAACATTACTACAGCACAGATTCCCCTATCTACGTATTACATAGTAATCTCGTACTCGCAAGTAACTCTAATAAAGTACATTCCTTCAGCAGTTTTATGGGCAAATAGCAAGTCATAAATGCGATACGATCTGAGATAGCTCTCATTGCTCAGCTCTTGTTGGACTATAACCGGCACAATGCGGCCGGCTTGCAAACTATCCACATCTCACGTAATGGCTGTGGGCTGCGGCGATATTACCCTCATCACGTCAAACAGGTGACGTATTTAAGTGGAATTACTCCAATTTCGCTACACAGCACTTATAGTCAGCCGCTCCACTCTGTATGACTGCCCGGCTGTCGGAATGGTAATGACCGCTTTATTCGGAGCACTGAGCTACAAAGGTAGCAGACGCGAGTAAATAAAAGCTAAAATACGAACATTACAGCAGTTACTCGCGCACAATAACGAGGATATTAGTGAAATTTGAATAATTTGTGTCTCGTTATGACTGTTGCTAGTTTGAACGAGCTCGCTTGTAAGAGTTGGTTGCGCTCGCCAGCCGCCATCGCACCGCCTGCACCGCAGGAGGCCGAGAGTGTGGGGCGTTGGGGGGGGAGGGGGCAACAGACGTGCGCTCACAAATTAATGCTTAAAATATTTAATTAATCATCTCCGGCTTAATGATGCGTCTGCTGGGCGTTGCCATGACGATCTCACAGTATTACCAATTATATCGTAGAGAGCCGTGAGCCGTGAGGCGGCACGCCAGGGAACATGATCGGCTCTTAGTCACGACTTTAGAATTCAATCTGGTTTTGATCGTCTGCGCGCGACGTGTGCTTGAATACCTTCACATTTTTTCCTTAGAAACGCTTTCGATTCTACAAACCTATGCAGGAAAAATACTCGGAACACAAACAAATGTTTTACGACTACACCCATTCGCGTTTGGCACATAAAACAATATTACTGCAGTTGCCAGTTGCGACCATTTTAATTACTTTCTGTAAACAAAGTCGTTTCATCCTTACGACGATCAGGCGCTGCAAGGATTCGTGTTGGTAGAGGTTGCAAATGGCTTACCATATGGGGGAAGAGGGAGCACTTTACTAATACTTATCCGAGGGTAGCACTAAATATTATGTAACAAAATGCACGCCAGGTGTGTAAATAGTTTAGGATTTGGTGAAACTTTAAACGAGTCCCAACGTAGAGGAAGTTTCCTAGTATGTCGCTGATACATGACGAGGTATTGGGCGAAGTGCTCGCGCTCGGCTGCCGGCGACGATTGACTCCTAACGACTCGATATAAAACGGCTCAGCCGTAACTAGAGCCTCAGACGAACAATGCTATAGCTTTTAACGGTCATAATAAAAGGAGAAAGCCCATAAAGTGCGAAATATAAAACGCTCGCCGTAAAAAGGTAAGTTAAATAAGTTTATTGCGCGCCGTTACTTTAATTTGGACCTCCCGAGGTACCTAATGTGCCTATAGGTACAGATACGGTGCTCCACCTAACAATGGTGTGAGAGCTTGAACAATGGTAGTGGTATGGTGTACTTTGTCGGCCCCGTTACGTGTTAAATATCAGGCATTGTCCTTTAAATAACACGTCGCCTTTTTACCTTCATGTTTTTTTCACAATAGCGTTCGCGTGAATAGTCGTGTCGCAGTCGCACTCAAGCAAGTCGTACAGCTACTCGTGCACCATTACATTACAAGTATAAGTTGCGAAATTGCTTTTGTGCAGACGTGGAGCCGCCTTGGATGCAATAAAGCCCTTACAGAATAGTTGGCAAAAGTCGATAAAAGTAGCTCGGAGTTGAAACGACCTAGAAACTAGAAAGAATCCCTACAAGCTCTCGCAAGGCTCGCATGCGATGCCTGCGTTGTGTTACTATGTACAGTATGTACTGTGTGCTGATGTGTAAGTAATGGCTTCACTCCCTTGCACGGTGTGGTGGACATGTCACCGTAAAATTGTCAAACACGTTATATTGTAATCTCTCTAGCGATATCGTAAACTCTCGAACATACTGCTTACAATAAAACGCATTATTTTTCGTGAAATGCATGCGATGGTAGTCAACTCACGTGGTGTGGAGGGAAGGAGGGGTCCCCCTTGCCCAGTGGTACCACTCTCATGGAAAGATAATGTACCATTCCTGAGAAATACCGATTAATATAGCCTAACCTTAAAAGCGTAGTCGACGACGGAACCACGCTTCGCGGAGCCGAGTGCAGGGTTTAAAGGAACCTAACTAACCTAACGGGGGGGTGCCCCAAGTCCCGATCATGGGGGCAGAGATACTTCCGTATATGTTCAGTTGACAATATTTCGAGAGTTTACAATATCGCTAGAGAGAAACACGTTATATTGTTATATAACGTGTTTGACTATTTTACGGTGACATATATAAACGGGGTACAAATGACGATGTTATAGAAGTAGTCGCCAAGATCGAATTGGACCTTTTCCGCGGGGGGGAGGGGAGGGGTCGGTTTCGAGTGAACGTGAACGGGTTCGCTTATTTCAGAATTCTTATTTACGGTAATCCTGACACTTATTCCATTTATCACATTCAACTTAATATATGTAGAATGGTCTAAGTTGTTATTGAACGATACCATTTCATAGAATATGATGTAATATCAACACATTGGAACACCTCACCGCGTTACCGGTGGGTCTTCTTCTTTGGAACTTTACACCGAGTTCCCGAGTTTAGGATTATTCTAAATTCTAAGCAACCACAACAAAGTAAGTATATTGCAAATGAGATGTGTCGTCAGGTCGTCTCGTAGTGTATGGTGCATACTTTACTGCCAGGGATAAAACGAAATAGTCGCGCGGTGGGACTGTGGGAGTAGTTCCGAATAGTTGCGACTGCGGCTGGCAGAGACACGGAGCGAATAGAGGAATTGTGACGTCATAACACATAACCACACTAATGGCTGTTTTATGGATCAAAGAGGTTTTTATGACGTCAGCTATCCTCGTGCAGGTTGGCAGTCGTGCTAATGGGCCCTTCTGCAGTTCTTCATACACTTTTACAGTCTGCCGCTATCACGTTATAACATTCCCTACGAATTAGATCACAACTGATAAAATAACATTAATACAATGTACATTGAACTTGAATCTCATGTTTTCCATATTGCCAAAGACTCTTTTGTTTTGGTCAACAACAATTTGTGAAACTCATAGGCAGTGAGTTTCACAAATTGCCTTTTCCCAACTATGTTGGGGTCGGCTTCCAGTCTAACCGGATGCAGCTAAATACCAGTATTTTAACATGGAGCGACTGCTTATCTGACCTCCATAACCCAGTTAATACTGGGTAATACGACACCATTTGGTAAGACTGGTTGTCAGACGTTTCGGCCACTGACTGCCTGTAACGACTGTCAAAGATGGACAAATGACAGCCGGGACCAACAGCTTAACGTGCTTTCCGAGGCACGGAGGAAACCCGGTATGTAAGGGTGGTCACCCATCCACAGACCAACCTAGGCAAGCACGGCTTAACCTAAAGACTGGCGCGAGCGGCTGTTATTATTTAGCCACGAGCTCCTCACAATTTGCGAAACTCCAAACACTTATTTTCCTGAATTCGCTAAAAATATTTGTTTTCGGGGGAAAATTACCAGGAAATAAAATGTAGAAATAACACCTTTGTTTGCCAAAACTTTCCGCGGAAAACACGTGGCGGCGCGCGCCCCCGGGGTGGGCAGTGGGGGACCCACGCTGCCGTTGTATCGAGTGAATACAAACTACATTTCGTCGTCATTTTAAAATATGATGTGTTTTTCAAAGAAGCATATTCAGAGCAACAAAATGTGATTGCGATCTCAAAATACTAAGGGTCTTATGGTACCCATATCGAAAAAAAGTTAATTTGCGAACATTTGCAGAAAACTTCAAATATTCCCTTGATAATCCTTATTTAACCATGCAAGCAGGGACCTTCAGTAATGCTCGCCATGGCTTGGCGGCGAACCCTGCAATACCCTTGAGAGCGCTACTTCAAACAGCTTCCAAGCGCCTGTGTCTACATTATGTACAGTACAGTACATAGTATACACGCAGATTAGATTAGATTGATTCGATTAGTCTCCGCGTGTTTGTTGTGCACATGTGTACCGTCGTGAGTCGCGAGCACTTCGCATGGGATGGGAATTGGGAAGCGTCTTGTGGATGTTAGACGGCAGCGCCACTCGGTCACGCATTACGAAGTTAAATAACTGGATGCCAGATTAGCACACGATTATTTTATGCAGTTCAATAGTTCAAACGAGAGAACTACTCAGCGTTCAAAACACTTTCACATCCCCATCCCATGAGAACTTGGTTCCTGGTTTACAGAAGTAAAAGTATTTGTCGATTAAGGATCTTGTCTATCTTGGAAAAAACAAGCAGATAAAAGGAACTGTGGTCACAGCGCGTAGAACAGATTTTTACGGTTCTTTTTAACTTTTGAAATTCTAAAGAATCTCCTCACTTTGTAAGAAGAAAGAAGACTCGCCTCCACTTGCACGAAACCTTGCACACTGTCCGTACGGTGCGTTATTCCGGGAAGGGACACGTTCAAGCTGTGTGCAAACACCTTTGCTTCGCTTTGTGTGTTATGCCCCGGTGAGCGGTCAGGTTACATTGTTAGTTGGGTCCCACCGACCCTACCTCACCTTGAATACATACAAAAATATTATTCAATTATCTCGAGATAAGGTTTACGTGAGATAATTCCATGGTTTTCTAAGAAAACTTGTTTTCTTTCAACCTTTCTTAGCTGGATGATTTATTCTTGGTTCAGACAGTAGGTTTGCTTTTCTCCACACCTTGTGTCAATGCTAATAATGATAGTAGGTTACTTCGTGTCTGTTAATAATGACAACTGCAATCATTAATCTCTCTAAATCCAAGCATATTGGTAACAGCCCATTCGCTCTGAGGCCCTGTTCCGCTGTACATGTTCGCGGCTGTTGATGCCTGGTTATGGTTGCTTGTGATGTCTAGGTTCATTATCCTGTGTATAGGAAGTGTGAACCCCAAACGTTAACTCCACAGTATAATTTACATTCCTATAAAAAGCCAATCTCCACCCGGCGGCATGGCCACCACACTCATTATGTACGCTTTTTTAACTAAAGGAAAATGTTCGAGTCATCTTCGGCGCGTCTATTAGTTTCATTCATAACGGCTTCGATCCAAAATCGATTATTTTGATGAATAACGGACTTCTTTTGTTGCGCAAATACCTTCAAGTTTCAGAAATGTACAGTTTCAATTAATAATAGTTACCATACCAAACCCAATGCTCAAGTAGGCCTCCGAGAGTTTACATGACATGAAGGGTACAGGGGCAAAACAAGGAATGTCACAAAATCCAAAAGTTAATTTTTGATGGCAACATTCTCATTTTCCCGCGTATTTTTATTGGAGTTATACAAAAAGCGTAAAAACAAGTGTAGTCAGATGTAATACTCGAATTTAAAAACTGTGTACAGGAACAAAACAGGGAAGGTCCATGTTGAAACGGAACGTAAGAAGGAATGTCCCATCTTACGTTCAAAAATTTTAGCAGTCAACTTTTTATATGTTTGTTTCTGTTTCAATATATTTAACAAACCACCTGAATAGTCGTCTAAACCATTTATTTAGAAATATTTTGTGATTTAGCAGGTGGACAGAACAAGAACTACTTGGTATGAGGTTTATCAATTTTTGTATGGGACGTATTAGACATTTCCAGTTTTTGTATGTTCTAAAAGGGAACTACATTAATTTTTTTATCATTCTCAAACTTTTTATTTTCATAAAAGTATTTATTGTTTCTAAAACTAAGACTTTAAAAGGTATACTTAAGTTCTTAGTAACAGTTTACAAGTTTAAGTAATACCTAAGAAAGTTATTAACTTTGAAAAATAAAAATGTTAAATAAACAACTTTTTGTTTTTGTGACATTTCTTGTTTTGCCCCTGTACCCTTCACATGGTAATCTTAGATCATATTTCTGTATCAGTTAAGTTCCGCTGTCCTCGCCAGGTAATCGGTTATCTAGGAAATTAACAGTACCTGGTCTATATAATTTAAACAATCAACAACAAAAAGCCAAATAGCGTGAAGTCACGTCACAAGACTCACAAGTCAGAAGGTCGTGGATTCGAATCCGCCACAGCGCAACCATAGCGAACTATATAATTTGTGGAGCACTCAGAAGTCAGCCAGGCTAAGGTTGAGGTATCCGCGTCATACTTGAACAACTAAATATTGTGTTTTTGTGACTTCGCGACCTTTACCGCTACAACAAGTTAACAGCTTTCTTTAAAGTGAAAATATTATATTGTGCAAATTGCAATTATTTTAACGACAAGGTGTTAAATTCATGGCTGCAATATAGCTAACGGCATAGCAGAATATGTGCTATAAACAACACGATCCGTCGCATAAAACTCTACCAATATTACGAGAGCTGTTCAATGCAGAACGCTGACAATGCACAAGATGGATCGAAGTGCTGTGTGTGTGGGTGTGTGTGTGTGTGTGTCGTGTGCGTGTGGGTGGACGGACCCGGACAATGGGACGCTGGGCAACGGACAGCACTTCGGAGACATCATTATTTACATACTAGTGCTGCAGTATTGAGGTATATGACTGAAATAACTGCAGTTCTACATCTGCACTGCTCACAATACTGCAATGACGACTACAAGTTCAAAGTAGGAACACAACCTACTACAGGTTATAGACGGAAATAATGTATTATTAACAATAGAAGCCATCTGTGGCCACGGCCAACTGTCATATAAAATCAGACAAACATCTTATTATGTGGAATGGTACCTGCGCCATTTTGCCCTATACGCAATGTTGTCTATGTTCTATATCTACCCTATCGCGTGCCGGGACTATCAAATTATCAATAACATCGCTTGCCTAAGGGCAGTACACACTGGCAGACAAACATTTCGTTAGAGTAGTATTATGTTGTCGCTCTCTCCACCCCCTCCCTTGATGCCGCTCCCTTCCCCCGGGCCGCCCCTCGCCGCTTTGATCTCTCTGTTCTTAATTACTGGCTTCTAAAAATCCGGCGCAAGTTTTATGGAAGTTATAAACGCTCTGTTGTAGCTACCGCACCTCTCACACATCGGAGATAACTCAGTAGGACTGAAAGAACACGAGCACCCATTTGAAGACCTTCAAGAATTTAACACGTTTCTATTTGCTGCGGACGTAATTTATTTACGTAAACAGAGACAGACCTTTGAGCTAACGTAGAGTAAAATTCGAAGCTATATTATGTAGTAACTCGATTTAGTAGATACCTACATATTTAAAATTGAAACCGGTCACAATAACGAACAAGTAACGAACCTTCTGTGCGTATCTACTGGATGGGCGCACCCGCCGCCGCCGCTCCGCCGCGATCGATCCTAATGAGATATTTTAAATACACTGTACCTGTAGGCTGGGGCAGGGCCGAGCCCGGGTACAGACACAAAGTGAACACCGCCCGCGTGGAGCTCAGCGCAGGCACAGCGCGAGCACAGAGCACAGACGTGCCATCACTCGTGCACGCCCGCGAGTGTGTACCTAGCCTTAGGACGAACCGTTCCTCTTAGCAAATATTTGTACTGAAAGAACTTTGAGAAATATTTCTCGGTTATTCCTTGAAATCTTACTTAGTTGAACAAATACTAGATGAAGACTTTATTTTTTGTGTCTATTATTAGATTACTGCGAACATCTATGATAATACCAGCTTTACCTGAAACCATCGCAATTTGAAGAGCTAAAGAGTACGTCTTCTCGTACATAAGTAGGTAATACTCTTTGCTATGTACCATGCCAGTACATAAGCCGGGCAAGGCTGCGCTTATAGTAATTTATAATTAAATAGCGTCCCTAAGTCTCGGTGAACGAAGCTCTAGTAAGCTAAGTACTCGGCGGCTCTAGTACAACGTAACGTAATCCATTACACTAGGTACACCTCGACAGGATTCCACTTACATAACGCTATTTATTCTCCGTGCTTCGTGAGCCCCTTCTGATTATAATCTAATCCCGAATGCTAATCAATAGGGACTTAGCTTGAGCCCTTTTATCGTCAGAACCAGCAGTTGAACTATTTAAACGGCAGAATTATTTATTGTTCTCGGCGTTCTCTTGTTCTCCTAATGTATTTAAATCCCCATTAAAATAACGTTCTCACGAAATGTAATCGATATTTAATTGATTTGGGCACTGTTCTCATAAAACTCGGGAACTTGTTTCAGTAATCTTTTATACTGATCTGGAAATAACAAAACATTAAAGTTATGTGCTTTTTATTGAAAAGAACTCGTAAAAAGTAAAATTATTATTGTACGAT
Source organism: Xestia c-nigrum (assembly GCA_916618015.1). Classification (NCBI taxonomy): domain Eukaryota; kingdom Metazoa; phylum Arthropoda; class Insecta; order Lepidoptera; family Noctuidae; genus Xestia; species Xestia c-nigrum. Next base: position 329,254 of record OU745251.1, on the reverse strand, counting down.
AGCTCAGACGGATAAGGTGCGGACGTTCGACATCGGTTCTACTAAATGATCATATTCGTCTTTTCACTTTTGTTACCCTTAATACTAGTACTATATACTTACTTCGGGACTAACAATACAATAACAATGGACAGCTGAAAATACATCCTCGAAAGTCATTAGCAAAACCGTGCTGTTTGGGCCTCTGCCCAGCACTCTGCACTCACACGGTACCGGCGCACTTGGCACACCTTGGCATGGTAGTACCTACGGCAATAGCCAAGCCTGCCAAGTTCTGCCTATTCGAGACGAGCACAGATGACATCTACTTATATTTTTAGACTATCTGCTACTCACTATTTTCTGCTAAGTCGTTAAGACACATGCGTCATCTTGATATCCGTAATGAATGGTGATATCAATACAATGCGGTCGATGTGTTGTTCAGCAATATTAACGTTATAGGCAATGGAAAGCCCCGCTGGATGACAGCTACCTAGTTCCACTGGTTTCCTAGTATCGAGTTCATTTGGGAAAAATACGTGACGTCATCATGCGATAAACAACTTTAATCAGATTATTTAAAGCCTGTTTCAAGAGAAACGCGTTTCTGCTGAAACAATGACTGTATAACTAAACCCACAGACAGCACTAAATAAAAACTTAATAACTGAGTGTAATGTAAGACTGAGTTTTATTTCCCGACACATAACGATTTCTTGTAACATTATATTAGTTTTACGTGTCGTGCAATAAAGTGTCGCTTAAATTGTAATTTATTGCGGAATCACGAACATTTCTCAGATTCAATCAGATCTCCGCGTGTTACTGTAGGACACCCTGCCCGACTGTTTGCACACTCGATTGTTTATTGAAAATAGTAGGCAGTGGGTCTGTGGGTGCTAAACGTGGCGCCACCCGGTGGTCTGGTACCAGTCTAGGTTTGTTCAGTGACCTGATTGTTGTAGTTTCTGAGAAGATATAGTTTCTTCGTACGAGCCGAGGCCTATGGCCTGCAATGGCACAGTTGCAGGATCATATATTATTTACAGCAGTTCCATCGACTTGTCGCTCGAGTCGGGGCAGTTGACTGCTGACAGCGGCTCGTCGCCGCGTCGCCGTCTTGGACACCGCGGCGGCGGCAAGGCGCGGCGCGGCGGCGGCGGCGGGGCCCATTCTGATAACCTTTCGATTCCATTGATTTATTAATCGCTGGCGTCCCGCCGCGGGGGGAGGGGGGGCAGGATGAGGGGCATCTCTCCCTGAACCATTATTTTTAATTATGAAATATCCGGTTTCAGTGCTAAGTGTGGTGTGGACGTCTGCGGGGGTGTAGCGGAGGGGAGGGGGGGGGGGGTCAACTAAGTGCTGCTGCAAACATAATTACTTTTTAGATAGAGAGACTTAGCTAAGTGAGTCAGTCCTCCCGAGCTATTCGATACAGGGTTTACAGTCGTGTTTAAAACTCATACAAACGTTATTTAACTTCAGCTTAGTGAACGTGGCAGCTCTTTATTGTATTTTACCGCAGCGCCAGCATAACGTAATGTAGGTAGGATACCACTAGGTAGACTATTGTTACAATGTGACCGTAAGCTAACCCAGCTAGAACTTAGGGTACAGATATAAGTATCTCAAAGCAACAATCGCTCTGCAAGCCACCACTCTAGATCTCTTGGGAAAACTGTAGAGCTTAACTACAATCTTTGAAGAAAAGGATTATCATCTCATTTCCAACTAAACAGTACGTAACAGCTCATCTCACTGTAACACGAAACATAATATTATTCCCGACACGACGCCATAACCTGTGTGCCGCGGGAACCGACCCCGCGACGGCGACGCCGCGGGACAAAGGTTCGGGAAAGGGACGGTTGTAACCGATCTTTTTCTAAACTGTAACTTAATTCTGTGGGTACAAAAGTAAAGAGTTATCTTGAGCCGATATCTGTGCAGTGGACCGGAGCAGTGACGTCATTAACATGAGAATGTGATCTCCCATCAAGATGCGATGTCGTCTAAACTGGGCCACGATTGAAGGGGCACATCTTTGTGACGTTTCGAACGTTATTCAGATCTTTAGTTAATTAATGCACGTTTTGTGTGAGAGTATTATGCATTCAAATATGCACATAACTTTGTTTTTTTTTTATAATTTGTGGCTCTCTACTTTATTGTGGAGAGCGTAGTGAATCCTTCAAACGAAAGGACTACGTACACATACTCGTAGGTACTTATTAATTAACTACGGCGTAGCCTCGTAGCGGTCCGTAGACGTCCAGTGACGTCACTCGTAGACTCGTAGGTGATCATGCACAAGCAAGCCTTTCAACTTACGACTAGATTGGTTTCCACGTCGAATTAATACCTGCGCGCTATGTAGTGCAAACTGTACGTGATTATTATGTATACCACAGTCAGAATTAACTTAATTCTAAGTACTTACATTGAAGTAAAATACAATGGATTGTTTTCTGCTTGTTTGTTGAACAAGTAGGATGTAGGTACTTAGTTTGAATTCTGTATTCTGCTCAATTATTATCGTTATAAAATGGAAGGGCTTTTTTACATCAGACGCATTCTTTTTTATATTCACAACAAAGCCGAGGCTAAAAAGCATTAGTAAATTCTACGATCCTTTATGTTATTAAAAAAATCCAAATCCCTTACAAATACCCCTTAATATTTTATTATTAAACAGAACCGGCGATAATATAAAATGTTATGTGTCGAAGGGGATCCGCGCAGAGCGCACTGTGAGAGAACGACGCAAATTATCGTCACAACAATAACATTAAGTGCTGTGTGCACGTGGGGCGGTGGGGCCGAGCGCCGAGAGCCGAGCGCCGAGCGCCGCGCCCGGGGCCGAGGCCGAAGCCGAGTGAGTGTAAAATCGAACGTAATTAAAAAGCTCGTCGAGATTACTACTGCCATTGTCGAGCGCTGAACGCTTCATGTGGAATAGTCTATTATCGAAAATGCCCCACGAAACATAACAAAAGCTATCGCGATGTGCAGCGTTATGAAATGAAACGGAACGAGGGGGGTGCACTGGGGCAGCGGGGCGTCGGGGTCCAGCTCGGAGGGGCAGACGAGCGCAAACATTAATGGCATCGAACCTATGTATCGATTCGTTTCGTTTTTCTATCAGGCGCCGTCAGAGGCAGGCGAGGCAGCTGACGCGGGCGCCGCCGGAGGGCGCCGCTCGCTCGGCTAACTGCAGTTGTTATTCAAGGCTCGCAAATGACCTGCCTCCCATTTACAAACGAGCAAGTTGGAACTTTTGAGCACGCTCATTTGTTTTTCTCGGTAACCGAGTAAACGACTATAAAATTACTGTATTTTGTTAACAAGTACTGTAGGAACTAGTTTACCGACGAAATTGTACCTAAACTGACCAATTTGGAAAGTTTTTAGGCGACAGCAGTCTTTAAACACGCTCACAAACTAGCTCAGTTCGTGACGTCAGTAACAATACCTCCAGGCTAGTAAAGGAGGGTCAAAAACCTCTCTTGCCCAGCGAGGTAATAAGCCACTTGCAGAAAAATAGTTGTCAAAGTGACACACGCGAGTCAACATGTGATAAGAGAGCATGGAGTCGGTATAGTCTGTTCTAAGCCGTAGGACATGGTATTTATATTCAACCCGCGCCACCCCGCGTGCTGATCGAGTTATCCCACGGAAACTGACCACCAGATTACAAAGCATACCTTAGCCTAGCTCACGGACTAATACCTGTGTGCCATTTATAACTACTTTCAATGAAATCTGTTCTGATTCAGTCTTGAAAACATACACTTTCCAGTTTATAATGAGTGTGGATGTAGGTTCAGACAACTTTATACAAAACGATGGACGGAACTGTCTGTGAAGCACATACACCAACCTGCTGCCATCACTGCGTTCCAATGCCCCTCTGTTGGTTGATTGCAGCCGTCACCGGGGCCACCGGGGCCACTGGGGCTAAGGAGAAGATGTTCAGATTCACGGAGTACGCCAGAGTTCCGCTGGAGGCTGGCGTGACTCCACGGTGGTCCGTTGACCTCCGCGCTCGGTGAATATACTCTAATAGTGTAACTACCCACATGGCTAAAATGGTTAGTAGCTTAGGTATGGGGGCTCCGCTCCTTTGTACAAGTTCAAAGGACTACAAGTAAGTACTCATTATTAATAAGTGCACACAATAAACGCTAGGGTGGTGGTACGACACTATCGATACTTCGACACTCGCTTCCAGATAGTGAGGTGCGGTGTCGACATTGTGTATGATCGATACGTCGCGCGTCGACACGGTAGCTAGTTATCGTGACAAGCTAACCGTGAACAGTCCACTACATTTGCAATAATGTAATAACTTTTTTATCAGATACCGGTTTCGTAAACAGTTGTTTGATTTTGCTCAGATGGCTACGACTCCTATTCGATTTTACAAATAGGTAAAAGAACAATTAAGGAAGGCTTTAGGTATTAAGCTCAGCTTTGGAAATTGAATGATAGCCAACTATATTTTAGCTTAAGTTAAGCAATGACGTTCGGCAAGATGTACATAATGAGATATTCATGTAAAGTACACAATATAATTACATTGTAACGGCACCATTTGTCTACGTAACGATGTATGAAATACAAAGTGCGTCACTTGATCCAATATTTGACTAAACTAACAAAGGGTTCCCACTTCCCAGCGCTCCGCCTAGCGCGCCTCTGTTGTCGCAAGCGTTCAACTAATAAAACTGTGTCGATATTCTTCGGTGAGAGAATGTAGTTTCATTGAAAGTTGTCTCCTTTGCATAGCTGAGCCTGTGACAGACGTTCAAACAGCTTCACAATCCTACTTTAATTTATCACGAAATGTTGACACCGAATAGGGTTCGACAATGCGCACCACTGAAACACCTACCACGAGCTTATAAACCCGGTGTTATAAACTAGTACACAATCCATTACTGATTTTGCTCCACATTTTCTAATAATTTCCCACCAAAACCGGCAATGGACGGCGTAGTATTGTTTAGGTCAGAATCCGGAGCGATTCTCAGTGGGGTCGGCTAGAGCTCGTTTCCAAGTCCACAAAGCCTTACTTACACAAAAAATAAATAAAAAGCTCCTTTCATCTGACATAGACGTCGCACCGGCTTTGATGGAGCCTGTTATTATAACTCACTTGTTATTTATAAATCGGCGGTATAATGGCCCCCTGACAAACTCCACATTCGTTATAGCATGAACAGAACTGTAGCAGAGATGATCATTGTGTAGCTGACTAGCTGGGGACTGGGGACTGCGAGAGAGGCTCCCTTCTCTTGTTACACAGATAAGCACATTATGTACTTTCACATTTAATCTCTAGAACCTGATACTGGTCGCTGAATCCGACACCGGCCATAGTTACTGCGTCATTGAATACATATGAAGCTGAACGTCACGGTATGAATAGTGATATTCGTATTGATTTATAACACAGCAGACAGGCTACTATGGAGCGTCAACACTAGGCAGCCGAGCCCCAGCTGCGCCGCGCTAGTTGGCGCCAGACGCTCTAATCTCAGATTAAATTCATCATTTCAGAAGGGCTCCGCAGACGGGTTGGTAATCCTTCAAAACTCTGTACTTATGTAAATACGCAACACAATACGTCTATTTGAACCAACATTTGCATTGAAAAGCTCCGCTCGTCGTGTGACAGTACTGACAGCGCTGTTCTGAACACACACAATGCTTCTAAGAATAACAAAAATGAAATCATACGTAACGTTCACAAAGACATATTTATCAATTAATGGTTCAGCAGAAGGTTCTGTGAGCAGTCGCATAATATATGTATTGTCATTGCCGCCTGCTCACTGCTGCTCATATCGTGTGCGGGCAGTCGGCAATCGGCAGTCGGCAGGCGGGACGAACAATAAATCGTTCGCAAGAAGCATTTCATTGTTCCTGATTCGGTAAGGAGTTCGGTTAATTGGTGTTTTGAAAACATTACTGTCCTCGGGCGAGGCGGGCAGCGCGGCAGCGCGCGGCGCGGCGCGGTGCGGAGATTTCCTTGTGAATTAGTTATCGTGGCAAGTCGTATTCATTCGTTTAAAATATTTAACTGTTACACTTTATAAGTACTGATCAACTAAATCGTTAGTCTACAGTCCAAACTTAGTTTATACATATATTGGATTGGATTTACGAAAGCTTCGAGCGATATGTGCGCTGTTTCCGAGTGAACCACGCGTCGATGGCATTGTTAAGATAATTAAACTCTATTCTCTGAATCCGACAATTAAATACGTTTGTTTAAGGGCGAGCTCTCACCGGAGCAGCAGGAACCATTCCTGCAACACGTACAGTGTGCAGAGTGCAGCGTGGGCAGCACTGGCAGTGGACTGCGGAGGGCAATCGATACTGCACCCGACATCATATTCCTCGCTGAGTGGAACACACGACGCTGTATCAGCTTTACTATACCACTGCGCAGATACTACAGAAGTTCCATTTTCATAAATATTTTAGGTACAATAAGTACTAAAGTTTGGTAAAATTGTAATGTTCCTCTTAAAAAAGTTACAAATCAAGAGTTAGAACGTAAATCCAGCAAGCAAGGGAAACTACGAAACTTTTGTCCCCATTACATTCGTAGCACTTTTCCATTTTGCGTCGGGTTGCTCAACAATGCATGTTTGCATAGGGATCAGACCTTTTCCGCTAAACTTACCTACATTTTTTTCTGATCTATTTAACTTTGTAAATGGTTCCAATATTGCATAACTTTCTTAAGACAGATAAAGGGAACTTCTTCTGAAGTAAGAAGACTTGTTTTTTAACATAATTAAGAGTTGGAACTTTTCCATCGTAATGTTGCGTGACGTCGCTCGTCGGCGTCGCGCCTCAACAGTCACCTCTCAAGTTCCCTGCACACTCTCGGCCTGCCTCCTGCCTCCTGCCTCCTGCCTCCTGCCTTGTGCCTCGGCCGCGCGCCTCGCCTACACGCCTTGCCTCGCTCCAGAGCCTGTCTGTTTCAATTTATTGCCCGCACTCAGCTATCTTGAAATGATGTTTTCGTTTGATTGATCACGACCAAGTTCGTGCAATGTTTCATTCATGAGCATACGTTTTTAAAATTCAAAACTTTCTGCGCGGCTTGCTGTCTGGACCGGACGTCCTCGGGCTAGAGCGGTGGAGCGGAGCGAGCGTCCCCCCCCCCCTCTCGCCCCCACAGGGCTCCAGCTAATAGTTTCTATGACTTGTATAACTGGTGCCACTGGTGGTGATAAAACTCCCTAATTGTCGTCAAGGTTGTCGCCCCCGGCTTGTTGTTCTCAGCGAAGCAGTTTGTTGATTCAGCTTCCGTGATTGAACAGAGTAATAGTCGCTTATAAAATTCTGATGGAATATTGATACCGATATAAGGCCGCTGCCACACTGAGGTGTAGCCGCGCGCCGGCCAGACCGACCCGCACGATCAAATGACGGTAATACCATCAGGTAAACCGGCGATTTCAATATTTTCGTAGAAATCATCAAACTGAACGATATAGGTTACGCAATACGCATAAAGTAAGTATGTACTTGTGTAGGATGTTATGAAATAAAGCACGTTATGGGGATATAAAGTGCCATTACTGTATTTTATGGTATTTTTATGCAGCCAAGTATGCCGGGCACCTAATGTATGAATAGTCTATTTTCCCATTCCGTTTATAGCCTCGTCTTCATAAAGTTTGCACTGGCTGTATCGAGCGACCCACTTCCACCTTCGGCCACGTCCACGAGTCGACAGCCGACAGTCGATAGTCGAGAGCCGACAGTCGCCTCGTCGCCGACAGCTGCATACAACAACATTCATATCCGTGATATACGGTCGCTGTCACGCTCAATCGCTGCACTTATTTATTATCTTATTATTAGGAAAAAACTCTCCACAATCGGCGGCAATCTCGTATTCATGTTTCCACAGCGAAGCACAAAAAAGCAGTAATTTTAACGGCTCCCCGAAGTGCTCGAGCACTAAACGGGAACAAAAGAGCACCCCAATTCGGCACTGCGCGATTCTGGAAGTAAATTGCTTGTTTTTTTTTGCGAAAGTGTTGGCGGCACCGGCGCGCGGCGCAGCGCACAATGGCTCATCATTATAGTGCGCTCCCCGGGCGCACTCACTGCCTGCCCACTCGCTCGCTCGCCTGCCTGCTCGCCCGCTCGCCTGCCCGCTCGCCCGCTCGCCTGCCCCCTCGCACAGCCTACCCGGCCGACATTGCTGCTAAACAACTTTACGGCTTTTCTTTTACGATTGACAATTAAAAGGTCGGCTAACGACTTAACTTCGAGCGAGCATAAAAATGTTTTCGAAGATTTTTAGCGAAGATTCTTTACATTTTCCACGCTCATGGTCGATCATTGATCGTCGCACAGTTGGCACACAAACACAACAATGTAATAAAATATCCCAAAGTTTGCAAAAAATGCCTAGTAATCGAATGAGGGTTGATAGCAGTCATCAAATTACTCGTACTGAAGGCTTCGGCCGCCGACATCGAGAACTGAAACTGACACCCGCGCAGCCGACAGCTGGACGGAGCACTACCTCCGTACATACACTAACAGTGAAGCAACACTCCAGTTATAATGTAGATCTGTAAAATATGTATTTAGAAATAAAATGAAGGTACGCTGGCTGTGAAAATATAATCCAATCAAACTGGTAACTGGTTACTTCTCGGAAGAGCTCGGCAGTTTCGTTATTAACCTAAAAACGTGAATGGTTTAGGAAGTCACACGGGCGAGGCCGCGCGGCCGGGTGGCGGCCGGCCGGCGACCGGCCGCGGTGACCGGACCGGAGGGGGGGGGGGGGACACACGCACCCGTGACTAATGTTGTGATTACCTAATATCCGCGCAGTGACGGCGACACTAAACAAACGTTTGATGGAGCTATTAGCTGCCGACGCGACTGCGCTGCACGCTGCATAGTCACCATCTTGGTAATACCTACTTGAATATTTGACATTTACGTTAAGGAAACTATTAAGTTTGTAGTGGTAGACAGATATAACTCAATAGTCAGGGGCGACAACTATTACGAAGGGTATTTAAATAAATTACCAAAAAACACGATCTCAAATGACTAAATAAACCTTATCAACTATCTATTATAATTATGCTATACTACATACAGACACACGCACCGCACACAATGTAGACAAACCATTGCACCTTTAATGCACAAAAGTGTATTTCACATGGCTCCTGTTATTTTCAATAAATTACCTAAAGAAATCAGGGCATTGAATACTAACTTATTTAAGAAAAGCCTGAAGAGCTTTTTAGTTGGTAAATGCTACTATAATTTAAATGAATTTTTAACCGATAATTTTCCTAAACTTAAAACCTCACAATGACGTCAAGCAATAACAATATTATTATGGAGGTATCTTAAAATAATTGTATATATTCCAGATATAAATGACATTCAAATAATAACTAATCTGTATGACATTGAATTAATTTAATATCTTATTTTTTTGTTTCTTTTTATTTACTTTTAAATTAATTTACTAGTCCTTTGTATTCATAGTATTTTGTGATTGTATACATTTTGCATGCCTTACGGTAGAATCACTTGAAACATGTAAATCTTTTAACACCATTGTAACAGTGTTTTCTGCAAAAATAAATGATTTGATTTGATTGATTTGATTTGATTGAAAAGTAATCTCGCGTCATTTCAAGCGCAGACATAAAAACGTGCTTTTAAATTCCCCATAAGCCTCGTCTCGCTAATCCGCCCACTCGGTACATACACAATTCTGTCAGTAGGTACACTGTACACGCACACGTACAGCCACGCGATGGGCAGGTCACGGGGGAAGCAGGTGATTTACCTCAGGTTCTCCTTTATCTGAGCTGAACGAATTGAGCCAGTCCTGCTAAGCGTCGAAAATATTATTATTTATGAAGGAGCCACCTTTCTTGTTCCGAACAAACCTCTTTTCATTCATTGTCTGAAGGTACATGTTTTGTGAACTGGCTGCACTCAAATATCGGGGCTTATGTAATATTAAATGGTGAGCATTTCTCTTGTATTCAATGAAGTACGATTGAAACAATGCGTGGAACGGATTCATGTTGTGTTCAAGTTTTATATTTCTTTTCTTTTCCTTTGTTAATAAGATGTTTTTCTTAGAAACCTGTATTTAATATCTGTAACTACGAGAATGGAGGTGTTTACTCGTGTTCGGATTCATGTGTATGTATTCGCTTAGGTAGTAAAAGTTTTACTTATTCATTTTAATTTGATCGTTTCCCAACAAGCCTTTTGTAACGTCACGTCAGCCAAACTCAGTGAGTCCAATCGCGACAGGCCGAAATGTCGAAAAGCTTGTGCGCTCCACAAATAGGTCGGCGCTGTAAGCACATGACCTAGATCTTCAGCGAACACTCTCAGCCTGCATCGGTGCATGTCTAAGTGGCGCCCACTTATTGCCTGATGACTGGTGATCTGATGATGCACTCCCGAAATGTCAGTAAGTACTGACGTGTTACTGTACACGCATGCATGGTATTATTGGCAGTTTATCCCCGTAATAATAGCATAATATTTCACAGCAACTTGTAAATTGATAATTCATAGTAAAAACTCCCACTTTGTAGAATAACTCAGGAATCTTTGTAAGGCTCAACATTTTCCGTGATTTTGTTGAGTCGTTCAAGCTAGAAGGATGTGATTAACGGGAGACGCAATTCCAAGCTTACAGGATTATAAATAAGTTACTCGGGTTACCTCTCACGGATGATTTAACGCACACAAAACAGGAAAGCGTCGTCCGGGCCGGTTTACAACTAGGTACAAACTTTAAACCACAACTAATAAACCCAGGATGCGTTAGAATTCCGTCTCTGTCAAGATTGTTATCCTTCTTATTCCTAGAATAGTCCGGGGTTTGAGTCACGTCTGATTCAATTCAAATACCAACAGCCGCGCGCCCTAACATTAAGACTTAATAGGCACTGGCCTTGCTGACTGTGGCCTGTGGGTGAATAATATACCACTCTGCCTACTCCCCGGAGAGTGGGACGAACCTTAATAACTATGTTGTTTATTTCGTATAATGAATGGTGATTTTTAGTATGATTGCAAAGAGGTTGAAGCAGCATCCTTTTTCTGTTGTTATAACAGTTTTCATGGGTAATGGTATTAGTCGCTCACCTACCTATTCGTTTGTCAAGCAAGGTGATAATACTGATCAAATAAATTCTAATAAGTATGGTGCCTCAAATCGCTCTTTGATTTGTCTGTATATTAATGTTTATTTCTACATGTTTGTTTTGTAAGTTCCCGACAATCTGCTACGGTCTGATGCAAATCATTTTCAACATGTCTGATATTAAAATAAGGCTGCTACAGCAAAGGATATCTGACACTGTTTCGTTTAAAAGCGATGAATTCGTAATATAAAAGCATTTGCCGTCCCCCAGGGGTCCCAGGGGCCCCAGGGCATCGACTGCCGACTGCGTCCTACAACGTTACTACTTACAGCGAGCAGTAAGGAGTCTGTCTGCTCTCTCTGGACGTGATTATTGTTCAAGGTGGACATTTGATAACTACAAAGCTTTAAATAAGTTATGACGGAATGCCTTGTTAGTTACAACTACGTTGAAAGAAAGGTGAGACAGTTAGAGTTACAAGACGATTGATGGTAAGAACCACTTTCATGTGACAGCCAGTCCGCGAAATTGCTAATCCTTATCATAAGACATCACAAAATGATGCTGAATTTATCGAAGACTTTTATAACTTGCAGACATTTTATACGAATACTTATATGTAGAATCAGTTAAATGAAAGTACATTACTTTTCCCATTTATGTTGGGGTGGGCTTCCAGTCCAGTGTAACCAGATGCAGCTGAATACAAATATTTTACATGGTGCGACTGCCTAATCTTCAACCACAACCCAGTTAGTATTAAGTAAAATGATACCCCTTGGTAAAACTGGTTGTAATTTTCGACAGCCGGGACCACCGGGTTAACGTGCATTCCGCGGCACGGTGAAAACTCGGTATGTGTCTACCCATCCACGGACTAGCCTAGACAAGCGCAGTTTAACCTAAAGAACCCAGGTGAAGTTGCTAGGTGCCTCGAGTGTAATTCTGGGAAAGCGGTGTTTCTTGAAATATTCTGCAAAGCATAATAAAAGAAAAGATAACGGACTCTACAAGGCTTAATTTCGATAGTGCAACTGAACAATCAGATTCATTACTCTTAGACCCTCAATGTCTTCCTTAGATGCTTGCAAGCACTTTCCGACAGTTAATGTTATGTACAATGTCATTGTCTGTATCTGCTGATGCCCGTGATAACTGCGGCTAATACGGACGGCGTGCTTATCGCTCATCTCAGATCGCATCAGGGGACAGTGAGCGAGCGGCGCGGTGGCGGCACCACGTACATAAGCCCAGAAGCCCGGCTTCACATGGCTGTCGAAAACAATGCACTGTGCAAGCGCACTCGTGACTGGCGTTGAATTGAAGTAGACACTGTCATAGTTTCAGAATTCTGGAAGATCGCGTCTATGAGAACTTCCATAATGTTTTCTTTCGATCTATTCATCGAGCAGACCTTCTGGATCAGTCTACTAAGGTAACTAGGTTCAGAGAGCTGCGCACGACGACGACGTCGTCACGCGAACCAGCGCGATTGTCTGCGGCGGCCATTGTGCAGCGACCATATTTCACACACGCACTCGTTTCCCAACATGAAATATCGATTCAAAGAATATACCAGCAAAGCGATCACGAACAAATGTAGTGTAGCAATGCACCTTTACACTACGTACACCACACGGGTAAAGACAGGTAAATAACTTAAATATACCGAGGTGGAACTAATCTTTTTCATAAAAATGTTCAGCGACCGACACATTGTTCGACACAATAACGAAACGTGGTTTAGTTCGTTTGTTCCATGTAATAAATCATCTGTCAGTTCGCGGTGAGGTGGAAATAAAATGCGGTTTTGGGTGCGTCCACTGTTTGAATCTCCATTTCTAGTTTTCGTACGTAGGTTACCTACGTTATTGAAAGTGATGTCTTACATGTGTATATTGATCTTTCATGTATGATCTGGCACAGAGCTGTCTGGTACCTTTTGCGTGAATTGATACACTTGAGAAGTCTAGACATATTGTATCGACCGTATCGTTCGTTCATCTCATCAGGCATCGAACCCGCATCCGACTGGCTTCATTACAGCGTCGCCTTCACTTGCCACGCTCGTGGCGTGCCATTCTACAACATGAATACTTGATGATTGAAGTTTGAAAAATACGAGTATAAACCAGTATTTAATTAAAAAGGGCAGAAACCCCATTTTCAATAGCGTATCTCGATAAGCCGCAATTCCGTGGGTGTCGGCGAATCCCTCCAACTGATGAGGAGGAACATCCTCGTGCCGCTTATGTAATAAATCGTGGTTATTTATGGCAATGTTGCCTTTACACTTATAATACTCAGTCATGTTGCCTTGGGCTTGGGCAACGTGACTTAGCTAACAGAAAACTTAAAGCAATGCAGTGTTTTAGTATCTCGCTCACTCATTGTATTACGCGTCATAAGTTCGTCATCTTCACGAGTGTGTAAGTTATTTCTTTTGCTTGTTATTTTTGTGTGGTGGTTGGCAGCCTGCCGGTCTGCCCACACCTCCCACTTCACGCAGACTGATGGTTACTTGAGACACGCAGTGTGCGGCCGTGTGGGATGCACAAACATGCCATGTGTTCCGACTTTAGCACACTCAACCGCACGACCGAAGAAACAATTTCACATGCACAGCAATCTTATGTCGTAGCAGTAAAGGTGAATTTGCTAGCTAAAGTGTGCTCTGGTCCGTACATACACTTACAATTTATTCAGGTCAATAAGATTGATTGAGAGTTCATGAAGTGTTCGCTTATTGATGTCGATTACAACTCCGACTATTATTAATAAATAAGTAACGATTACTTCGATCAGATTGACAGCTCACCAATCACGATGCTCGAGGTACTTAACTCATCCGGACGAGTCTGTTTCTATGAAGTTAGGGACTGTTACCTGAATATAATATTTTTATCTCGTCGTTGTGCGTCGAAATCACTTTTAATAAGCATCATCAGTATACACGCTATCTTTCAATCTGTAATAGGATACAATAGAGGATCGCCGTCGGCTATTACACTAAGCATAGCGCGACAGAAGGTCCATTCTACGAGAATTCTGCAGTATTTTTTTTATTAATTATTGAAACTGAAATTCAGAAATAAACGAATGGACGTTGATCCCTCGAACTGCTCTGGGGCTGAGAACGTTCCTTTTCCAATAAGGAACATAGTTGTTAGGTTTGCAGCATTGTCTTAATATAAACTAAAGTGGGCGAACCGCGATCCATGGATTCTTCAATCCACGACATCCTTGTTGAGCGGAATGGTCTTACTGCGTGTACTTTATTATGTCGGTGATATTATAAAATTTAATGATACATGTAAGCCTAACCCCCGCCCTCTGGTCCGCCAGCACGCTGCATCCTGCACGTCCGCTGCACCGCACCGCATCGCGCCGCACCGCATCGCGCCGCACCGTACCGTACCGGACCGCACCGCATCGCGCCGTAGCCGCAGGCACTAATATCACAAATCTGCAGTAATTGCGCCGTCGCCGGCATTCGCCGGCAATCCACATCAAAGCGAATCCCCCGCGCCCCGACCAGCCGCGCCTCGTGTTCCATTACTGTATACACCGTGTCATTGCTCAGCGAAAAAATACCGTCTACTAGTGAGAGATAGCACAGAGCGACACAGTGCCCTTCAGTGTCTCACTGTGTTCGTGACAAAGCTCCCTCGTAATGGGGATACAGAGAGTTCATGTGTATTACGAGATAATTAATTCTGCAATGTGTTCAGTGGGGTTTATTGTGAGTAGGTAAATACAGCTGATATAAATAACGAGCGAGTTTAATGAGAACTCGAATGGCCGCTTTACTTTAATGTGAGTGGAAATAAGACTGCTGGATAAACGAAATTACTTAATTAATTAATTACTGTTTTTTAAATCGACATTACACAGACATAAGATACCTACGTTTCCTTCTTCGATCATTATTGGTCGAAGGTTTCCTTATTTTCGTTGTGACGGCCCTTGGTGTAACTTCCTGTAAATATCACAAAACAAGGCTCAATTACGTAAATGCGTATCTACAAGATAGTTCCGTCTGTCCGCTGGCTGTACTGTGGGTATCTTTGGCGACTTCATGCAAAAAAGTTTGTTAAAAACGTTACTCTTGGAGTAACCTCGTGAAATATACGTAAACACGACTAAGAAAGGAACTAGTTCTTTAATTAGTTCAGATATATGTCGACAAGAAACTGTAACACTACATGAACACAACTCATATGACAGCTGAAACCTGACAGGCCGGCGGCGCGCGGCGAGGCGGGCGGCGCGGCGCGGCGCGGCGCAGCGCGACTGGAAAACACGCCGCGCGCCGAGACGACACACGCAAACTTGCATGCGCACCGTACGAGTTTAGGAGTACAGTCCGCAACGCAACAAGACTACAGTTAAGAATATTAAGAAAAATATTACGCAGACGGGTCCAAAAGGAGATATTTTGCAAGAAATTACTTATGAAAAGTAATGAATGGAATTATTTAGTTATTTACATGATGGGTGGATGGGGATGATTTAAGGGATGAGACTTGGGAAAGAACCCGCAAGAATAATGGAGGATATGATTTGATGATGGTGAAAGTAACATTGTTGATCGATCGACTTGCGTTGCTGACCGTTCAACCGTTCATACATGAATAGACGGACACGGCAAGCTGGCGTTCACAGGGAGATCAAGTAATTGAATATAAATGTCCGTGTCCTGTGGCCCGGGGCGCGGGGCCCGGCTGGGACGGGGGGCCCGGCGCGCGGGGCGTGGGGCGCGGGGCCTGCAAGTTATTGGCTGCGAGATAACTCCACCACACGTCCCACAGACACGAACACCATTGTTATCAGTTAGACTGATATTGTTTGTGTACCGGGTGACGTTGCCAAGATATTCGAGATTCGCCATATTTTGTTGCAAGGAAATCCGTACTTATACGAAACATTTTTAAGGATTTATTTTATTACCAACGAATATACTCGAGTTAGTCAAGGCATGATTTCAACATTTTTTAGTATAGTATCCATTTAATCGGTCACTCCAAAGTCAAAATCGCCATATTAAGTAATTCAGTACAACAAGCCAGACCTATCAACCATGAACTGATAACCGGCACCGGCACGATCTGTTTATGGAAATTAGTTTTTATTCAATACTCATTAATTTTATCTAAGTTACTCAATCATTTCCTGTAGTATCACAGGAACAGAGTATTTTTTATAAAATAATATAAATTGCCGCCAAACATATTTTGTTTTAATAAGGTAACGCTCCAGATAACGACACAAGTGCAATAAGTACCTATTTTGTTTGCTTTCCTTCCCGGTCGCAGTTACTACCGGGTACACGGTACACTGTACCCTGTACACTGTGCAGGTCACAGAATCACAGTGACCACGAGAGACCTACACGTGACGTGACCATCATCAGCGTTATGTTCCTCGTCTCAATATTCCTAACTCACTTGGGATGCATGGCATTGTCTTCTTCCTCCAGGCTCCATTCATAGGTATCTATTGCCCATCATCACCCACCCTTGAAACCATATCATATTTCGCACATCCATCCAATGGTTCCTCATTCCAGTGTGCAATGTTGTTGCTGTGCGTTTTCATGTAGCTACATTGCATTGGTTACGGTAGCTGCCCATACTGCTCATCTCAAAATACCACCCCGTGTATAAAAGCAGCTCCTCACATGACCGACTGGAACTGACTGCTCAACAACCGACTGTTACTGACTGCTTAACAACCGACTGTTGCTGACTGCTCAACAACCAACTGATACTGACTGCACAACAACCAACTGATACTGACTGCTCAACAACTGACTGTTACTGACTGCTCAACAACCAACTGATACTGTCTGCTCAACAACCGACTGTTACTAACTGCTCAACAGCCGACTGTTACTGACTGCTCAACAACCAACTGATACTGTCTGCTCAACAACCGACTGTTACTAACTGCTCAACAGCCGACTGTTACTGACTGCTCAACAACCAACTGATACTGTCTGCTCAACAACCGACTGTTACTGACTGCTCAACAACCAACTGATACTGTCTGCTCAACAACCGGTTGGAACAAATGCTACACTTCCTGCCTCCGCGGATCTTCACATAATAAATACATATTCAATGCTCCTTCTTCGCCCGCGCCACTTCAATTGTTCTGCATCTCCGAAATTTCGAAATACAAGTATGTGTAATCTGTGACATCATACTCGTATCATAAGATCTAGAAATAACAATGGAAAAGGCATACTTATTTACGATTGAATTACAAATTAAACTAAGTACACCATTGCATTGCAATTTATATATTATTCTCGTACCAAATAGTTTCAAGTAAATTCAGTGAGAGAGCAATGTCGAGAATTTCCGAGCATTCGCTTGATAATTATAATAACACAGTTGAATCTCACATCACAGGTAAACAAGAAAGCTTTCATGAATCACGGGACTGTTTCCTGGTAAAACGTTTGATATAAATTGATATTGTATTCCGTGGCAATAGAAAATGCATAGTTCCACGTTAGGGCGAGTTATGTATTCAATTCGATGAGCACTCTCTGTTAATTTATAAAAATCGAAGATCTGGAACACCTGTTGTGGAACTCCAAGAACCCATCTACACCGTAACGAATGACGTCTTAGCAAAAGTTGTTCGGTCTGATGGGCATTTACTGTTGACATAAAACGAAGATTAGAAACATTTGATGTGGAAATCAAAGCTATCACTAATTTCATTGCATAATTATAAAAACTTTTTTGCAAAAAATATAACCGACTTCACACAAAAAAGTGAAAAATAACTTTAGCTTCAGAAGTCGGTGACCTTTGTTTGATTGATTTAGTTTTTGTCACCGACTTCTGAAGCTAAAGTTATTTTTCACTTTTTTGTGTGAAGTCCGTTGTATTTTTTGCAAAAAAGTTTGTATTTTTCACTTTTTAGTGGTTCCTATGTGCTTACCCTTTCACAGCGTAACGGCGTGATTTTTTGTTATGAACTGATGTAAACAATAGAGAGACATGAGATTTCAGCGATCCCAGTACATTTGCTATCATTTATTGAGGAGTTCCCGTCGCCTATCTTCTACCAAATTGAAATGGGATCACTCCGAAGAACGTACTCTTCCTAAAACTATCCAAATCGCTTCTGGTGTGCCTATAAAATTTAAGGAATTCCCTCTATTTCTCCAGGATCCCATTAAATGGAACTTAACACATCTAACTGTCGAAATCTGGGTGTATTGTACACTTCTGCGTATTCCCTCAGAGCATACAGGCGTGATGTTACGTCACTATGTTACATAAACAATAAACAACCAAGCGATTGCAGCAATTACTGCAGATTTGCCGTCTATTTTTGAAGAGTTCCATTGTATATCTCGGAAGATCAGCATCAGATCTTCAGCAAATTAAAATGGTACCAAACGAGAAGCACCAGCTTTTAAATAAAAAAGAATCATCAAAATCGGTTCACCCCGTCGAAAGTTCTGAGGTAACAAACACAAAAAAAAATACAGACGAATTCAGAGCCTCCTCTTTTTATTGTATATCATTGAAAATTTGACTCTACTGGCCAAACCTCCCATTTATTTTCTTCGTGACACGGTAGCCTAGCCGGTAACGCAGGGGAGCAGTCACTTAGATTTTAATTGATCAGGTATCTTCACAACAAAACTATAACCATGCCTAGAATGAGTTCAAATCTTTCCCAATAATCCAAAGGAGCTAAAAGATTTAGGATCTTAAGATCCTAAGAATCTACCGAAGAGCGTCAGGAGGGACTTGATGCTGTTCGAGAACATCAGGCTGCAACTTGCTCTGTGGAAATCTCTTCGGATCGCGAAGCACGCCTGTGTTCTCAACATATTTACGCGTCTACATCCAGGTCTGTAGAGACAAGTGTGGAACGTGATGCGCGACTGTCCGCTGATCGTGAGCGACATGCATTGTCCGCGAATCGGAAACGTTTACCGATACAGAATCACGCCTGAGTTCTCAGCGTATTCGCACATCTACTAACAGGTCTTTTGAAACGAGTGATCAACGTGATGCGCGACTAACTGCTGATCGGCATTCTCATACATTGTCCGGAACAGGCACACAACAAAATATTCATAATCAGTTAGAAAGTGAGATAGAAAGAATTGCTGGAGTACGGCATGAAGAGACAGCAGAAGAGCGCAACGAACGTTTGCATTCTGATCGACTTCGACATTCTCTAAACAGAATGTCGATATCATCTGAAGAATCGGATGTATCTCAAGATATAGCCGTAGGGCATGACTACCTTCCTTGGGTTGATGAGGAACGGAGTGCATTTACGTACGAGTATACTCATAAGATTATTCAATCTTATGAGTGGATGAACGACGACGACGACGAGTGGATGTATGACGTTTTGTGAAGCTGTTAAATGGCCAAAAGAAACAATCTGTATGTGTTGCTCAGGTGGGAAAGATCCGTTATTTTCTCGTCCACGGTCTCTTAGAATTCGACATCAGACGTTTCAGATCTTCGTTTTTGACGACCCCGTTTTCGCTGGCCTAAGCAACAGGATCCGTGTACGAAGTCGGGGGGAAGAAGCTAGTTAGAAATAAAACGAAACAACTGTGATCGGCAAAGAATAGTTCAACGAATCAATGCGCGTTCTTATACTAATGTTCGTTTGGTATAATAGAGTGTATGTTAGAATGGCTGATTTATTTCAAAATGATCATACTCATAACTTAGATACTAAAATATCCTCTTCTTTAACTAATAGTATCTGTACAATTAGCTCGGGCTCTCCGTCCGGGAAGACATCGTCATGGACTCACACTATGAGTGTGGCACTCGGGTTACTAATCCGCCTCGGTCCGTGCTTAGCAGTCGGATCGGTAATCAGCGTCAATTAGGACAATATCTCTCAGGGTTGTTCATTAGGAGGCTCTGGCAGGTATGCTCAGCCGTGAGGAGAATACTTAATGAGAATTATTATAATGTTTGAGCCAAACTAATCCAACTCAGTTCGGCTTATCTAATACGCGGCTTGTAGATCACTGGACAAATATATAATCATGGTTTTACTTAAATGTCGCAGTATTTGATCCGTATCTCCTGATTTAGCTGACCGTAATTGTAATTCCTTAGGACTGTGAACGATCGTCTCGCCCTGACCTGCCGCAACGGTGACGTCACGTACATGACGCCGTGGGCCGCAGCTCCGCCGCGCACCACTGAGCACAGTTGGCCGCGTGGCCAGAACACAAGGCCCTAACTCACAACAACGGCTAAATGCGGCCTCTGACGTCACTGCAGCGACCAATCATCGACCCGCTGTTATTTATGGATAGATTTTTCCAACCCGTTTGTTCAAATGGCAGATTTATCATAGCAGCTTAGCGATGCCTGTCCCTGATGGGCTCACTACTCACTGCTCAGTGCTCAGCTCTCCGCCAGAATAGATTCCCATCATGCAGATGGCTTGCAATATACTTGACAATATGTATGAGTGGTAGGCCACAAGTATGTGTTGTGAGGGGAGAATTATTTTTATAAAGACTGATTACGTTGATGTAAATACGAGGGACAATAGCCGCGCAGGGTAGATCCCGCGACTGCCGAGCGAAAGGTCGCCGGTTCAAATCTGACTAGTTGTATTGTTACATGCATTTCTTGTGAAGCTTAATTGAAAGGATAAGGGAGACCTGAATTGTTAACATTTTGAACAGCGCATTGTTAATCAAAAGCAGTTCTAACAAAAGGGAATGCACATCTCCAGTCGATCTATTTAGTGACGGAATCACAATGCATTATTAATGGCGGTCGTCGACAGTTGAATATTTCACCTAGCTCTATATTGTTGATTACCCGGCCTAGCCGACAGGAAGACGCCAGTAAACACACGAGTGGAACAAAAAGCTAAAACAATGAAATTGACGTCACCTTGAATTAATTATCTGTGACCCGTTTGACAACCCCGCACACCCTCCCCACCCCCGGGCACCATTGTGTCAAAACGTTCGGATTCCGGGTGCTTTGTGAGCACCACCGCCACTGTAGCCTCCCTGGGGACAATACACCAGCACACGTTAATACCGTATTATTTGGGGGCAGCCGCAGAAATATTAAAAACAGGGGGCAGCCTATAACGTTAAGATAGAGTAACCTTACCCGTGTGTGATGATGGTGATGACGAGCTCTGCCCAGCTGCTGATACACTCTATGTGTGGCGGTTTATAACTGGATGTGCCAGTCCACGATGACTTGAAAAGTTTCCGCGCAAGAACCAGGTAAAGTTATAAAGTAGAAGGAGACAGGCAAAAGTCTTACTCCGCAGCACGCTGCCTCAGAGATCGCTGAACGATAAGGACAGGCGATGCAACGGAGATAACGCTGCTCGCAGCCTAGCTCTCCGCCTTATATAAAACGAATAGTGAGTCCAATCCAACTGCGGAAAACAAAGGTAAGTAAGAACCAAAAGAACAAGAAAGTTCACCACGAATAACAACGAATAGGTTTGTATAAAGTCACACCTGGCAGAAGCAGTTGGCTTTGAAGACGACCCGCGGGGCGAGCTATAGCTAGGTACTCGTTGACGAAAGTTGTGATGTGATACGTACCTACATACTTGTAGTACGACTGCAACAATACTCGATACATATTGATATCGGTGAGGGCACCGCACTTCAATTGTTCTGCAACATTCAGCAGTTGAGAGGTCGCGCCAAACTTTACATTCACAGTCTAATGAGGGAAGGCTTATTTTAACCATTGTTCCAATAATGTGGTTCCAATAGCTTGTGTTTGGGCCCCTCAGCAATTATAATCTACATTGTTTTTCCAATATATTGGATTTTACTGTTTCATTTTCCGACTTACATAGCTACCTAACCTACGTGTATTTTCTGTGTGAATGGAGAATAGGAACCGGCTTGTGAAAACAAATTACTGCTAGGTATTATAAGGAGTTTTTGTTCGAATATGAAGCAGGGATACAATACAAACTTCCAACGCGTTACGCGGTTCACTTTGAACATAGGATCGTTTATACGTCGACTCGGCATTATAGTCCGTGACATGAGAAACAACAGAACAACAACGCTGAAGCAATGTCTATTGTGCGACCACAAAGGGGTTACCTACTTAGTGCAGTGTCGTAAACAACACAACTCGTGTCACCCCGCCTCCCCTCCTCCTCGCCCCCCTCCACCACGAACGCTGCGTGAGGCAGTTTCGCAATCCTCGAAAAATAAATAAAAATAAGTGGGAGCGGAAATGAAAAGGGTCAATCTGATCTCAGGAGCCCTTGGGACTCCCCGCGGTCCCCGCCAGGAACAGGAGCCGGGATCAATAGCAAACTACGCGGTGTGCCCGCAAGCCCGCAACCAGCCGGCAGCCACTCGACACTTTCTGTAAGTATTGAATGTGGCTGAACGAATTCCTTTATATAAAACCTTAACTAAACGGAACGCGTGAGAACGTTTCTTCATATCGACCATTAAAAAATGGTTCCGGTATCACGCGAAAATTGTTAAACGGAATGTCACGGTTTGAGAGCTCGAGATGCGCTGTGACTGTGAGCCTGTGAGGCTGTGATGTTGATGAGAGTCGTGCAGCCGACAGTTAAGCGATCTCATGTTATAAAATTTTGTTAAAAGGTACACAACAAGATGAATACCACAGTTGAAATGAATGGGATGCCTCATGCATGTAAATCCAGACAAAAATTGCTTAACCATGATTCGGAGCGGCTTATCGGTTCGGCAAACATTTAAATTCACAATGAAGGTATTAGCGATCGCTAACACAATGGCTGAACGTTTGAATAACTCGGGGGAAAAATGCCCGCATGGCTGTGAGTGCATAGTGCATTAGCATTAGTATGAGGAGCGCGCGCGCCGCCTCCGGCCTGCGCCCGCGCCGCGCGCCGCCCACTACACGGCATCAGCCAGTTTATCACAAGCTCCTCGCGCGCATCTCGCACAAGACTCCATTATCCTAGCAAGCAGTCACGATCACGACTCACGATCTCGATCGTGTATTATTCTTACAATCCACTGCCGTCACTATTTCCGAGACTAGACGAGATGTTGATCTTACGAAACGCCCACTGACGTCAAATCCAAGGACGGAACGCTTATCCAAATACATTTTAATCAAAACTTTCGATTTCTATTGAATTGCCAATATTTGTAGTTCTAGCAAAAAATATTATTTCAAAGCTGAATTATAAATACAATAAGACCCCGTTTTTTAGGGAAAGTTATAACTTATGTATCCAATAGAGCATTGTAGTCGGTACCTGAAACTCGGTGCCATTCGTATCGACTTCTGTATACTTTGGTACAAAAGTGTGTCTCAGTGAGATAAGCGGAGTAGATTTATTTCTCAAATCGGGGATGATGGCGCTATTGTGACGCTCGGGGTCCTTTGTTCGTTTTTTCTAACATTAAATAGAAACTTCCCGCTGGGCTTTATGATCCGTCGTATCGGTACATTTAACTCAACAGTTAATTGCTTGTTGCAGATTATATGCACAAAATGGATTCACATTATATGTATTATATTCAATGCCACGTAGTGCCGCAGGGATGGCGCAGGACTGCACGGTGGATTGGAATTACTTTTGTATCGCACTGCATTGTAAACTAAAACTGATATACCTAATATGTTTCAAATACATAGTGCTTTATGCTTTTACTAATATTATTATTTAAAAACTTCACAGGATTTAACAAGCCCAATAACTGATCAACAATCCAATCTCTTCCCGAACATGGGCCTACATTGCGGTCTTGCTTCCTTATTGTATGCAAATACCACAAGGATATTAATAAAAACAATTTTAATTTTCAAGAGAATTAACAATTTACCTGTTTACTTACAAAGCGACAAGCGTACAATTGAATCCCGCATAATGACCTTGTATTCCTGTTATTTGAATTATTTTTATATCAAGGGATCTCTGAACAGTAAATCGACATTAAAATGTTTGAGCATTCAATATCTGTGCTTCAAGAAGCAAAGCAAACTCTGTGAGGCTCCGTTCAGCTGGCATACCGTCACGTTTTATCGAAGCCTGTCCCCTCATGTTACAACTTTCTAGCTGTTATCTGCGGTTCTAAACAAATAACTGCAAAAAAAACGTGATTGAGCGTCCCTCCGGCTGCGTGTGCTTGTGTCATTCGAGATGTGTGTGTGTGCACGGGCTGCTGCGCCGTGTCCGATTTCATCAGATCGGATGCAGGCGGCCGCACCGCGGTGTCGATATCCCGGCGCGGGCGGTGCGGCGGCGCGGCGGCGCGGCGCGGCGGCGGGTGGACGCGCCTCAACCCGACGGGTACGGTTACCACATCGAGAGTATTCGAGAGCAGCGATACGTTATATCCTCAGCCACACATAGGATTACAGTCATTCAGTTACAGTCTACAGCCATTCAAACGGTTTCATAACGTCTTTTTTCAAATTGCTGAATAATTTAAACAAAAAGTTGATTACAAATTCTTCAGTCTCGTTTGCACAAAACAACAATATAATTCTGAGCTGACATTCATGAACGTTGAACAAAATTGAATTTCCTACCGTTGCGTTGTGTTATGATTGACGTAGATTTGATTACATAGTTATTTGAAACTCGGCCGGAGTTACCCACTACAAACTACACACATGATGTCGAGACTCGGTAACGTTCGTGTTTTGTCTATTAGCCGCCCGTCATCTTACAGTCAAACTGTCTTTATAGCCGTAATCATCTTTCACAAATTTATACATTTCATCTTTTTTTTGGACTGACTCTTTTTCCATATCACAATACGTCGCGCCACACCTCCTACTTCTCTGTCACTGTGCTACTTTTAAACTCCTAGTAGGTAATGTTACTTATGCCCGGTTCCTATAAACAACGGTTCGTTATTGGTCAAAAGGTACCATTCGTTTTTGAGTTACGAGTAACGGACGGTTTTTGGCGTTCCTATATTTTTTTGCGTCAGCTACCTGCGACGAACGGATGGTCGTTACCCACTTACCATAGCCCTCCATCAACACGTGTTCGACCCTCCTTGCGTTTCGTTAGTACAATTAAGAATGTTTAGAATCAGAGTAAATCCTTGTGCTTATTGCACATGATATAACATATTCCTGCCTATATACAGAAAACTTAGCTTTTATGTTTATTTTATAATTTTGCTACTAGAGAAACAGCATTTTTTATTTTTTTTTTATATTTTGTGTTATTCTGCCACTGGAGTGAACAAAACGCGATTGAGAGCGACTGGCTTGACTTCATTCACAGATAAATGGGAGTCTCCAATGCTGTGATATTGGATGAAACTCCACATATAATTAAATCGTATTTTGTATGTATGTATGTCTACTAACACTAGTACTTAAGACCATTGTTACTAACACTATGGGCGTAGCCCGAAATAAACGATATTATTATGCATTTCAGTGCCATATTATTTTTTAGAATATTAAAAAAAAAACTATTTAAGTAAATAAACTTTATTTCAATAATTTGTCTCTCAATAACTAATATTAATAAAGCTACTTAAAATATTCCCTATACCTAAGCCAGTGTCCTTTATTAACAATGATTTCTTCAGACTTGCTGATATATGGATTTTCTTATTTTTCGTTCTTGTCAAAACTATCATGATGATAAACTGAAATAAGATAAAAGTAATTATTAAACAATGCCAGTGCACATTACTGTAACACAGACAAAGTTGCAATTTTGACACCTCAGCTTACCTACGCTATACAGATTGTTATTACTCACTTATTAAATATGAAATCAGTGTTGCTCTTTCTGTGTAATTTTGTTCTTCAGTAGTATTTGGTACAGGCACTACCTCTGCAGTAGGAATTTCTACCTCTGGTGGTACATCAGATATACTGTTCAATCGACAGATGTTATGCAACACACCAGTAGCTATGATTACTGCATTGGCTCGTAGCAGACTCAAACGCAATGTCAAAGCTACTACTGGAAATCTCCTTTTCCACAGTCCAAAGCACCTGGAATCAATAAAAAATAATAGTTATCTTTGGGATAGCAATAACACTGTCCGACATGGAGCATGAGATCAAGAGACCAGAATGAACAAACCTTTCAATACAGTTTCTAGTTTGAATGTGGGCTTCATTATAAAACTGTTCCCCTCTACTTTGAGGGTTTAACAAAGGTGTTAATAGGTATTGCGCATATTCAATGGATATGCGCTGTCTGTAAGCAGCCATTTGTTTCCGTATAACCCACTTTCACACTGAGCTGAAAAAAAAAGGAAATTTAGGCATAGGTAGGTACTGAATTCAATTATTTGGTCAAAGCATACTTTATCATGATGTAATTGAATATTACTGTTACCTCTTAGTTCTGAGTTATTAAATATAGTAGCATCATGAGCTGAACCAGGCCAACGGGCTAGTAAATTCATAAATAATAATTTTGCATCACATACAGCTTGTATATTAAGGGAAAAGTAACCCTTTCGATTCCTAAATTCTTCTCCAGTCTGTGAACCTACAATAGAATTAAATTGTGTTTACAAAATAACAAAGTAAAAAAACTCATTATTACCCATCACCTGAGTACTAAATAAAACACATGGGTGGTGGGAATCTTATCAGTATGATTTACAAGGATTGATGAATTAAAAGAAATACCTACCTAGAAGATACAACAAAAACTTACATGGTGATTGAATTCTGATGTGTGTACCATCAACTGCTCCAAGAACCCGTGGGATGCGGGCAATTTCATAAAAATCTTCTTCTGTATCTGGGTGCATGTATATGTATTTGTTGTATAACCGTGCTATAGCACAGCTTACATCAAAATAATACTATACGACAAGCCGAAGATTTAGATACCCCAACAAAGTCAGCCACTGATATTAGCATTGTCCCTAATGCATAAAATCTTAAAGTTAATAATAGTTGTTGAAGAGGATGTACACCATGGTTCCTAAAAGAAAGATATTCCATATTAATGTTATAGGAGTAAAATGCGTAATGAATGATGGTTTTTTGGTTGTTTCAAATGAATATTTTAAGGTTAGTTTGAGAAATACATACCTGGCTCCCTTCACTTTTAAATGCGGATAAATTTCGACGAGTAAGCTTTGTACAGACGGCTTATCTAGCCGAAATCTAACTTGGAATTCACTATTATCCAAGATACTAAAATGATCGACCCTCGTTTTGTAATTCCGTTGATTAGAACCACTTTCTTCATCTGATTCTGAGTTGCTCCAGTTCGATAACCTTTCTAAATCACTTAAATCACTATCTGAACGAGACATTTTACAATTATTTCAAGAAAATAACGCAGAATAATTAAAACTATTGTGGACAACCGACCGAAATCGGCCGGTAAACAAATTGTAAACGACTCGTAACTTTGACAGCACGTTGACGTTTCGTTATTATTATAGGAACACCATCGCTCGACATCTGCGTACATTTGGGTTACGGACCGTTATTCGGAACCCTCCCATCCGTAGGTACTGATGTATCGGTAACTTATTAACGAAACGTTTTTTAAAGGAACGGTTTTGACATACGTCTCGTAAAAAATTTAACTGTCCGTAAGCAAAACGACTCGTTTCTTGTTTATAGGAACCGGGCATTAGCCTCAAACGATGACACGAAAGTTTCTCTAAACCTAAATATGTAAGCCTATTTCCTTGAGTATCACAAAGGTACTGCATCCTGTAGTTAAAATGTCGGTGGTTACAACACTTGCGGTCGCCGCAGTAATGGCGGCGCTCGTCCCGACCACACAAAGCGATCTTCCAACCACGCTAACATTCAAGTTTCATGAGTACGCTATTTTTTACGTCGCTACGTAAAATGTTTGCCGTCAAGTCAGGTAGGTTCCGACCTGAAACTATTTGAGGTGCAACCTGATCGCCGATGTGTTTACTTGTGACGCGGGACTTCGGCGGCGTGGGTGGCAGGCTGGCAGGCTGGCAAGCTGACTGTACAAA
Source organism: Xestia c-nigrum (assembly GCA_916618015.1). NCBI lineage: Eukaryota > Metazoa > Arthropoda > Insecta > Lepidoptera > Noctuidae > Xestia > Xestia c-nigrum. Next base: position 301,120 of record OU745251.1, on the reverse strand, counting down.
GTTACACGCGTCCGTGAGACAGAACCCTGTCGGTTCTGTCAATTTCAGCCGTTATGGTTATTACAGTAAATCATGCCGAATGCCAACTTAGGATTAGCTTAAAACTGGAGCTGCTTCTGACAAATTCCTTCGATTTAATTTCACGGATGATTTTCTGATCAGTAAATCAATATTTATTTGTGAAGAATATGAAGCTTGGTATGCTCTTGTATTATTTATGCTCTACTGTTCATGATGTTAGTTAGGGGTTACTGTTTCTAAGGAACAGCTCGCCTTATGGTGTTGTCGTGTTGTTAGCCCAATGAATGCGCTTAAGGCCTATGTGCCAATATGTGCGCTGAGCTTATCTGTGTTGTGTACATAGGCAGCGTGTCGTGTGTGTGTGTGTCGTGGCTCTCCGGCTCGTGGCGAGTAGTGCCGAGCCTGCTCACTTCGCCGACGGTCAATATTTGCGCCGCCAGCGCCAGCGGATTGTGGCGAATATGATATTCCTGTCATAGATGCAGCTGCAAAGCGGACAGTACTACCTAAGTGTCGTATAGTTCTTGGCGATAAACATACTTAATGAAAAAAATAATAATTTTACATAAATCCATTGTGCTTGGCCGTCTCTAACATGTATAATGTTACATGTGTATTGCGTGTTGATGACAGAAGTGGGACCCGCACAACACCTGCTCCTGCTAGTACTACCGAAGTACCGACTCAGCCGACTCCTCCGACCCGCTTATTCAATTTTCTTTTGCTATGATACCCTTTTTTTTTTTTTTTTTTTTTTTTTTTTTAGGATGGGAAATCATCAAATGACTTCTCCCACTCTGGGCGGAGCGGGAGGGAGTGTCAGACTTTTACTGACTAAAACCCATCCATGTTCCTTCCTCGCCCTTTATGTTCCGGGGCCGCGGTATCTCTTTCGAACAGGCCCGCAACCCCGGCAATGATATATCATTTATTTATTTACCTTTCAATAATACTGAAAGGGTATACCCTTTCAGTATTATTCCATACTCCAAATGACTAGTTATATCTACCTTATAGTTATTTCCGTCGAGATATCTTTGAACTTGTAAACAAACGCCTGAAACTTTGTCACGCACCAAAACAATATTTTTTGTAGATACTCGTACCTACGTTTGTTCCAAGTACGTCACACTTTTCTTACTACGGAAACCTTTAGATCCGTTTCCTGCTGTTATCGCACTGTACAGGTACAGGTTTGTATTCCGGAAGTGTTTCTTTTCCTATAGAATGTCAATGAATAAAATTTCGACGTATTGTAACTTTTGTACCTTCGAGGGTAATTAATGTGAACGTTAACTTAACACGCAGGTCATGAACTTCTATACGACTTCGTGCAAAACTGCCTAGGTATTATAATTATAATGGTACATACCTATACCTAGTTGGGTGAAACATTTGGTTGTGTTTAACTGAAGTAAATACTGAACTGAAGTCTAGCCACGTAGGTAGGTCTGTACAAACTTACTTACCGTTTATGGCACCTACATTCATTCATTACTATTGCGGACTTGCTATACTTAAGTGTGATTTCAGTAGGTAGGTACCAACCTAGTTTTTTTTTTAATTTATTATATTACAGTAGGTATACAATCAGGTATTCACAATTTACCACCCCGGGTCGGGGCTACAGCGCGGTGCAAGTGCGGCCCGCTCGAGCTTCTTATTTTGAACTTCTTTGTAGTCAGCTGTTTGACAATCACGTACCCCGCGCCCCTCGCGACATCTCCCGCACCCCGCAGCCACCCCCGCGCCCCGCTCCCAGTCGCTAGTAAGCCGTGCGTAGTGCATCTCTGCGCAAAGCTCGCATCGCTAGTTACGAGCCACCGCCATTTTTATCGATCTGTCGATGAAATTTCGTCGGCCGGTGGTTCGCTGGCCCCTCCCGCGACGCGCTGCACCCCCCCGAATCCCAGCGACGCCGACGCCGCCAGCCACGCCAGCCCGCGTCTCTCGTTCAGCACCAGCACCGAGCGCCCGAGTGCGCCCGACGGAGCAGGGGTGAGTCCCGGGCGCGGGGACGGGGGCCTGGGATGAACGGCTCCCCGGCGGCGTCGCGGGGGGCGCACGCCTAGCGGGGGCAACGTGCGCACCGCGCAGGCGCGCGGGGCCGGGCGCCAGTCTCGCGGCCGCCGCCAAACTGTGCGCACGTGTGCACGCTGAGCTCGGCCTTAACAATCAGCTGATCGGCGCGCGCCCCGCGGCGCACATGCCGTGAGGCCGCGTCCACCGTCATGACGGGCTACGCCCGCGGCGAGGCCGACTTCGCCGCCGACCGCTTCCGCCGGGACGCGCGGCCCGCCTCGCTCGCCCCCAAGGACTACTCGGTGCCTTTACACGTAGACTGCAGTATCGAATACGAGCTTCCCGACTGTGCCAAGCCGCCGCAGGGCGTCAAGATCGAGCCTCTGCTCATGATCCACCCCTCACACTTCCGGAGGCTCGAGAGCCTGCGGCGGGTGCCGTTCGTGAACAACCTGCCGCGAGGAGACGCCGCCGCTGCCGCCGCCGTGACGCCGGGCAGCCGAGCGCGCGCGCCCCGTCAGGCGCGGCGCTGCTGCCGGGCCGCGCCCGCGCCGCCAGCGCCGGCGCCGCAGCCCGTGCCGGCCGCGGCGGCGCGCGCGCGGGCGCCTGCGGAGGAGCCGGCGCACCCGCTGGCGTGCTACCGCTTCGAGTCGTACGCAGCGGACGGCGCGGGCGGCAAGCTAGCCGCCCGCGCGCGCCTCAAGCCGCACCCTTACCTGCCCGAGGCGCTGGACTGTGATATAGCGCGCGCGCTGCCGCCCGCCGCCGCGCACTACGACCGCTTCGACAAACGCGCGCTGCAGCAGCTGCCGATCTACATGTAGCCGAGCGGCGCCGGAGCGGGCCCCGGTCTCTGTGATGTTTCGTTGTAATTAGTTAGAGTGATAAGTGTCGGCGAGCGTGCCGGCGCCGGTCCGGGCCGTGACCGGCACGCTCGCTCGCGTCTGTGTTCGGGCGACGCGCGCCCTTGCGTCTGCTCGCTCGCGAACGAACCTAATACCAAATAGTACCTATGTACGTTGATATTGTTTAAACGTTGATTTATGTGTTGTTGTACCGGACGATTATGATGTGTTGTTTCGCCGAGGACCTGAACGTTCCGTGTTATCGTTTTGCTCGAGGCCCGGTTCGCGGCCGGTTGCCTCGCCGCACGCCCGGCTCGGTCGCTGGCCGCTCGCCGGCGCGTCGATGCTAGTGCATACCCACCAACGAAAATATTTATTCGCAAACGCAGTAACCGACGCTTCACGATTAAATTATTGTACCGTCGCTGATTCGTTGCGTTTTCTGTATAAGATATCATATCGATAATTATATGTTCAAAAATTGTATTATAATAAATATGTACCTATAGAGTAAAAAAAATGAAAGTGAGAAAAATATTAAGAATAAAACTAGACATAGTTATGTTTTGGAATAGGTGATGAGCTCTAGAGCAGTCCCGAACGGTAATTAGAATCGTATCTCTACTCTCATTTTGTAAGCGGTTATGTTTGTTAAAATTATATATAAAGAGTCCTCTGATGAATAGTCTGATTAACGAATATTCGGCATGTAAAAGTCTTTATAAAACGCTTACTTAGCATATCATAGTATTATATTGTGTCATAGTCCAATGCCAAAAATATAACTATCTTTTTACAAAAATCCCTAACGCATCGTTTTATTTACCTCCATGCGGCTCGTGTGCGGTCCTTGTGTACAGTGTACGGTGACCCGGTAGTGTGTGTAGTCAGTGCTCGTTGTCAGATCGGATCGGACCATGCCGGACGGTACTGGATGCGGTGCGACGCGGACGGCGCGCGGCGGTGCTCCGGGCAGTGTAAGTACCCGCTCTCAGCTGGAACACCATCACTTGTCTCATATCCTACTCACTGTGTTCTCTGACAGATTATTATCTTCCTCTAAAATGTGATAACGGACCCTGCTAACAACCTCTCTGCCTATACTCTTGGCATAATGATACAATTATTCTCTAGACGGCTCTCTTAAAATAGAAAGATTGTCATTTAGATCCGAGACATGTGTGTCTAATGATGAATGATTCAACAATTTTATGGTGCAGTGATAGCCAAAGCTGAATGCACACTGCCCAAAGTAAAAGCGAAATAAATCCAATTTAGTAAAGTGAAAACTTGATATTGCAATCTGCGACAGTTGGATTGAATAAGTAACACGGCTGGCCACGCGCGCCGCCGCCGGCAGCTGGCAGGCCGGCGGTAATTTATATTCTAGATGACGCTGACGCTGTGCAAATAAACTAATAACCTTCGTAGCAAGAATGGGCTTGTCAGGACACGGCTGCGCCGTAATATGTCTCTGATTGATGTAAAAACATATAAATATGGCGAGAAACTTGTTTGGAGTCATAAAATGGTATTTGCAGGAAGATTGCTTACATTTATATCGCCATAAATGTATTGGCAGAGTAATTTACAGCCTGGCATTCAGTCGATTGCGTCGAGCGCAGCGGCCGTAATGTCCAGCTGCATGCTTCTTATTGAACAAGTCATTAATCACGGCGCTCCAGTGCACGAAACTTGGTGCTCCCGACATCCTGAACTCTTTATTGTTGCCCAATTTATGTTATTGTCTCACAACTAATATAAGGATGTGTCATTAGCATTGTATAAAACGAATTGTTTAGTTTCTGCTGTGTCACAATGTCACATTGAGCCTCCAATGGCCGGTGCGTTGTTTAGCATGTTCATGTGGATGGTGAAAGCATGTCTGTGACATGAAAATTAAACACATCAAGTGTATCGATGTTCTGTTGTAACCGAAATTTGTGTCAGACGTGAACACATAATTAGCTGTAGCAGCTGATGGCACGTCATGCAGTTTTAAGATTATTGTGAATCTGAATTGTTTGGAATAGACAACTCATCATATAGACCGTATGGATGTGCCTATACCCACTATAGATCCAATCACGTTTGAAACGTAAAATTGAGAACCATTACCTGGATAGCTTTTAATTAACAGAACTATTCATTCAAAAGAAATTCTTACTTGTAAACGAGATCCTTTCGGCTTTCAAAGATTCTACCTATACATACATAATTTATATGGATCTGGCACGCAAGTAATAAAAACAAAAGCTGATTTTATTATAGAACAATAGTTTAGTAGACTTCACAGTCATAGTTATAAGTGCGGAGCGGTGGAAGTTTTCCCCGGCTCGTCAGCCGGTCGGCGGGCGGCGTCTCACGGCACGACTCATTCTCCCATTGTTTCGCTCTCAATGACAACACTTCCAAAATATCCGCTAAACAAAAGCCTAGCGCGCTCCGCCGCTATTCATTTCGTATTTTATTTTCTGTTTGAAAGCCACTTATACACAAAGAGTCGTGAATAATCTACAATAGCTGTTCGAGATGAAATTATTCATATTGAATCGCCATTCAGGGAAATAAGAATTCAGACAAAACCATTTTAATAAAATTCGACGATTATGATTCATTATTTTAATGTGAACGTCACGGCGCGAGGCGCGGCAATTAGCCAAAGTCGAAGCTACAGCTAGTGTAATTAAGATGCAGACAAATAGATTGAATGTGCTGTGTACGGAGCTGGTAGACATGGGCACTTGGGCAGCAACAGCCGGTACGACACTGACAGTGGTGAGCGGCCATGCGACGGCACGCAGGCGGCCCGGTGTGTGTTTGTGAGAGTTGCCAGCGAACCTACTCCATTATCCGACATCACAGCGAGCGACGGTGTTAAATTAGCATCAACGTAATAAACACGAAATAAACATCGAGACTAATGGATGATTGGGGCGGCACGCTCGCCGCCGCCGCCGTGCTCACGGCTCCGGCCCGGCCCCGGCCGCAAGCTGGAAGCGGCGGCGGCCGCGGCAGGCCGAATTAAAGCCAAACTTATTTATTTTATCTTTGCAGCGACGATAAAAAGTTTATTGTTACTTTTTATGGGTGTGATATTGTGTCCGCACAGATTCCTGCGTCGCCGTTATCTCGCGCAGGGTAACTACACACTCACTATGTACGATCGTATTTAGCATTAAGTAATTTTCGCGAACGTGTGGGTAGGTACCTACCTACTGAGTATTTATTACCTTCAGACCGTTTAATTTACTGGCGTGCCGTCAGACGATTCAGACAACTATCTTATTGATAAGCATAAAAGCTTTCAAAGTAATACGTGCACGCGGTAATCTCATATATTGCTGGCAGTAAAACGGCAGTAACAGTAATCGGCAAGATTCGCTGTGTAGCGAGACGTTTAAGATAAGAGCACTCGTAATAACGATCACGAATTATAACGAGCTCCTTCGTCACGGCCTGATAACTGCGCCTGGCGATCAGAACCACTTCGTAATTACCGGCTTCCTCGAAGCGCTGTTGGCGCTGTAGGTACACAACACACACTAGTTACAGTTACACCTCACCGACTGAACTCACTTCGGGTGAAATTCGATTCCCGAAACGCGAGTATAATTTATCGTCGGTATTATCTCTCGTAAAACGAAAACCCAATTTATGTTCGTCCGCCACCCGCTGTCATAAAACATAATATTATCGACATCGGCCCCCTCCCTAGGCGATCACGAAACTAAGCAAGCATCGGCCATTTTAAGTACCGAACTTGACAGGCGGGTGTCGTAGTGCGTCCCGCTCGCACTCCCGCGCTGGGATTCATGAGTGAGAGGGACAGCGCTGGGAGCAGAACTCTTTCATGTACCGCGGCGGAACAGGGAGCGTTCTGCACGATCTCACGCTATTTTATTTTTATAAATACCTTGCTCCATAACGCAACCGCTCACTTTCAAAATCTTTACTCTTTATTTATTACAATTACTGAAAAGTTGAACATAATAGGAAGCCAGAATAAGAAAAACCTAACAAGTAAATTAGGATCGTTGATAAAGTAATTAGTAAATCACATTGTGTTGATAGTAGTAAATAACGCGTTGCATGGTAGCTAGGTATGTAGCTCGGCCGGCGCGGCGGCGTGTCAGCGTGGCGCCGCGACCTACTGCGATCAGCTGATTGGCGCGCGGCGGTGCGGGGTTCACGGGGTGGGGCGGGGGGGGGGGGGGGGGCACACGCGCTCACATCAGCTGATAGCTTCGGAGATAGCCCGCCGCTGACGCGACGTCGACGTCGATTCACGTAATTAAAGGACGCAAATCCAAGTACCTACCTTTACTTGCTCCGCTCTGTCGCTCTCCGCTCGACTTTCCAATGCGAATTTCGAACATGCAGTCGGCTGAAATTGTACCTATTACAATTTTACGGATTACTAAACTAGGTACGGTCGCGGGCAGGACGAAATTAATGGTGTATTCACAATGAGTAACGACACCAATTTGAACAGTACGGTACGTACGGATACAAGCGATCGAACACTCCTACCTAGGTCTCCGCTGTTTGCTGATCAAATAAAAATAGTTGCGAATATTTTCTACCTACCGTGTCATCGTTTTGGAGATCTCTAGTCACGACTCGTGGAGTCGTGGTTTACATTGAGAATAGGTGCGTTCACTTAGCGCTATTTGTGATGACGTAGTTTATTTGTGTGCTTGTGTGCGCACGACGACGCTCTGCTGTCACTGACTAGTGCTAAGTACCTAAGTAAGCGACGCTAGAAAAAACAATTCTTCGTAAGTGCTAACATTACCGACCCTCGCCTAAACGAACACTTCGCATCAAACACCTAATAGACACCTGATAGGTAATTAAATAACGCTAGAGAATATAGCCACAAGCTCGATTTAGTTTATCTTCAACGTTGGTATGTCCTGTGTCATCTCATGAATAAATATATTAATATATTAGTATGTTAGTTTATTTCCAACACATACGTACCTACTGTCAAATAGAGATGATTTCAGAGCAAACAAATAATATGATTACATTTAGTCCGTCAGTTAGATTATATAAAACTATTGTTTTATGTTTTATCAAATTAATAATACTAGACGAGGATAAAACGCGCCAATGAAGCTCGTATCGTCTTCATTTTTTGTTAACGTGAATAAATAATGTAAGTTGTTGAGTGTTCTTACTTATCCAATATTTTTGTAAATCTATTATAATTAGATTTTTTTGTCATCTATTCCATTGAAAAATAAAACATATTAAGTAGTATATTATATTACTTATTGTAGCTATAATAATTGTGGCGATATTTACCGAAAGTAGTTAAGAGTAAGTATGTAAATACCTAATTCATTACCTAAATATTTTAAATAGACGTTTATTTTTTTCTTTACTTATGTCTTCCAACAGTTAGTATCAGACTAAAACATGGTACCTATACTGAAAGTATTATCTAACACCACGCTAGCCAAGACGCAATTTTAACTTTTAATGACGCGTTCAATGAATGACAAAATCTTTAAAACACTTCATTAAATGAGGAAGAATGAGAAAATTATATCATCGGTATGGGCCCCAGGCGCGAACCCTGAGCGACGCCAACATCAATAATTTCATAATATGAGTCAAGTGGTCCTAAAGATGGTCGCAAAACCCAGAATAAGATAGCTATAGTTACTGCCACTTTCGATCGCATTGCCCTTTCCCTAATTATCTGTTCGTACGAAAACAAACAATTGAACCATGTCTCGTTTTTCATTAGATAAAATGTTGAAGATCAGGAATCATGATAGATGACGATTTAAGACTTGGACAGACTTATTTCTCATAAATAAATGTAGGAAGGTCAATGATCACTTATCTATTTCGATCTTAACTGTCAGCAAGTATACGTTTAAATATTGTGTTAGCAGCAACTTATGAGCTACTCCATGGTATATGGTATCTTACTATCAAAGACTACAATATCTTACTATCTTGTACCGTGACATTTCACGTTGACCACGTCCATTAAAATGAAACCGACTTCTAAAAACACAACAAGAGTGTGTCGGGCCACGCTGAACTGGAACTGAACTGCTGAACTGAAAAACTGTTGTTTAGTTATAAAGTTCTACTTTTCAGATTATTTTCATATTTTCTAACTTATGGTTCAAAAGTTAGAGGGGGGGACACGTTGTTTTTTACTTTTGGAGCGATTATTTCCGAAATTATTGACATTATCCTCTATTTATTTTATACAAATACCTTTCCAACAATATATCACACGTTAGGGTTGAAATTAAAAAAAAATCACTTCCCACTTTACATACAGGGGGGCTACCCTAATAAAATTTTTATTTTATTTTTATTTATTATATTTTTATTTTTTTCCAATTTTTATTTTACCACTTTGTCGGTGTGATTGGTACCAAATTTCAGCTTTCTAGTGCTAACGATCACAGAGATTAAGCGAGGACGGACAGACAGACATGGGGAAACTCCTTCCTAGTTTACTACGGAACCCTAAATAAAACGTGAAAATAACTTTAGCTTCAGAAGACGGTTACAGAAAAACTAAACCAATCCCAGAAAGGTAAAAAAGTTTTTACATGGAGCGACTGCTTATCTGACCTCCACAACCCAGTTAGTACCGGGTAATACGATACCCCTTGGTAAGATTGGCTGTCAGTCTTTTTGGGTCACTGACTACCTGTGACGACTGTCAAAGATCCACAAAATGACACCCGGGACCAACAGCTGATAGCACATGGCACGTGATAGCACATCTTAATTGATATTAAATGATGTCTCAAAAGCAAAGGATGTGTTTCATTAACTGCTCACAATGCAATATCTTAGCTAATTGCTCGACATGAGCATGCCACTTGTTATGGATTCTGATTTCCGAGTTGTTACAAACATGGTGTCGTATCCGCAAAAAAACTGTCGTTAACAGTTAAGTACAGTGTTGAATACGTTTGTATGTTGATGCAAGTTTCTTTTGTTCTGTAGATGTATGCGCGTGTTTGTAAACGCGCGGCGGAAGCCAACGATAACGAGAATTACCCAAACGTCGTCGTCTCCGTCCTCAACCACCCGAACCTGCCATTACATTACGAACGAAAGGAAAATCTTTTCATATCGCTTCACCGAGCTGCCTTTCATTCGCATTGTGTCATAGCTTTGAAATACCTTCCATTGTATCGTAACTCAAAGATGTCCATTGTAGTAGGTATCGGGATGTTGCTCTCAGTCGGGAACCTAAACAAAAAGGTTCTCCTATGACAATTTTGAATGATTCTTTTAAATTATTAGCGATCACCGAACAATATGGAACATGTACTAACTTATAGTTAGTTACAGTACCTATTTATGGCAAAAAAACGAACAAAACCGTTTATTTGCAACAGTGAGGAGATGTGCTAAATTGTAACTTTGTCGTGGAGCCAAACTGCATTATAAATGTTAATGATTGAGAAGTTTTTACATCATTGGGAACATGTTCCAGCTACGATGATGGCCAGAGTTACCACGAACACATTGCAATATGCGTTTACCATACATAAGCACTAACGAGCGCACTCGCGGCCATCATGTAGCTGTCATTATAATAAAACTAAGAGCTATATTTTGCCTGTAACGCGTATTTTGCGCAACTTAAGGTACTTTGTCGAAAGTTACGTATACTGATATAATATAGAAAGTACCATATGCGTACGGGGGGCGGTTGTAGATACCACAGCTCACAGATTGTACGGTACCTAATGAGTGGATAATTTCGGGCGTGCACATTATCGCTCCTTCACATGGTCAGCGTCGATACATTCTCTCAACTTTCAGTTCCACTTAGGATAGCCTCGAGACTGGTTCCGCTCATTAGACCACCGGCGACCAATTACCGTGAAATGTTCATATAACTGGAAGTAGGTAAGTTCTTAAGTTAAGCACCCGCAGCCGCTCCGTACACGAGGGTCCGTTGCGTAATGTACGAACGAGCCAATTAAGTAAACATTTACTGTAATTTGAAAGTAATACGCTTTCGATATGTATTTAAAAGTAATGTAAAGGTATTTCTTTATCAACATTATGGAGTATTGTGAAATCAGAGCACGGCAGTGTGCCGAACTGTTCATGAAACTATTAACAACATTATATTATCTAAGTGGTCTGAATGCGAACGTTTGAAAGTGTCACCGCTAGCTGTTTTTTTATGCTAACCATTGAATAACTTTGCATCCCATTCAGTATTTAAATACACTCCCTATTAATAACAGTAACTAATAGACTTTTGAATGTGAAAGTCGTCTACCCATCAGCATTATATTATGTACTAGCTGACCCACGCAACTTCGTCTGCGTCACATAAGAGGGTAAAAGCTACCTACTACTACATTTTTTTTCATAAGAACCTTCTCCTGACTATAACGAACACAACAAAAAAAGAATCAGCCAAATCGGTCAAGCCGTTTTCATGCTATGCCGTGACAACGGAAAACGGGTTTCATTTTTATTTAAACGGTTTTATTTATTATATAATAGATTAGCTATTTCCTGAAGCGCACGCTTACTTCAAAGCTTCGGCAAGTTCTTGATCCTTTTCTCCGTAAGTATTTCATATGTGATTTGATATTATTTTCTTGCACACATTGACAGCCGTAGTAATGACTTTATGTTTACAAATACCACTTATTTTCTCCAGTTTATCGTCTCATCCTCTGTTCCCCTCCCCGGCTGCCCCGGCACCCCTGCCCTCATCCGCGAGTATGTTCACGCCTCGCCGTAACAGTGTGAACAGAATAATTTAAGCAACCGTTAGTCAGCTCTCGGCTCGTCTATATTTATTAATAAATACATTTCGAATGCATTGCTTCGCGGATGTTGTTCGTTTCAACACTCGTGTGAAAAGTGCTAGAAGCGCCCGATGATTAATATGAGTCGAGTAAATACTCGAGAATGTTTGAAAGTCGTTATATTGACTGTAGTGTCAGACACACTGGAGTTTCCATACTTTGTCAATCGTAGTGGTGGATAGAGGAACCGCGTCGTGACTTCATGTTTTACATGAAGATGTCTTCTTTCGGTGAACGTCAGTAATAAATCCGCGTTCAGCACGCTCGTGTTCTATGTATGGAGCTAGAGACATGCCTCATGCTGGTTGTTCTGGTCGTGTGTCGTGTGTCGCGCCCACGCCCCACGCCCTCGCCCCTCGCCTCACGTCACACCACACACGTTATAATTACATATTATTATATTTTAATGAGATATTAGAAGCTGATAACATGTTCTCTGCAGGTAATTAAATTAAAACAGGTTTGCTAGCTACCTTAATACCTAATGTTATTTTAAAAGAAATTTAATTAGTGCGGCTAGGTAGTAGGCAGTAGTTAGGTAAGGTACCTAACTACGGCGACCGGGCCGGCAATAAATAAAGTTGGACGTGCGCAGTTTTATAATAATTATGAGTTTTCATGAAGGTCCCACTACTTTTTTACTAATTTTATGATTTAAACCCATCTCTTACAGCTATAAACATCTGCATAGTTGGTTGTAATGTTGGTATGGTACCGCATAATAAATTAATAACAACAATAACTAAGTACCTTATATACTGCACACCTATTATGGTGATATTAAATTAATATATTAAAATAACTCATATTCCACGACCCAATTAAACCGGAGCACTATGTAATATTTAACAAACATTTATTAAAGCAATACGATATTTTCCATACGCGGCGTATTATTAATACCGTTAATTAACACCGCGATAATTATAAATTCACTGAAATAATAATAACACGTTGTTTTCGACGTGTTTTGGCGCGTTTTGTAATCAATTTATACGTTCCGGTAAACAAACAGCAGTAACTCATTACTCGAATACTCGTGTCTATGCATTATTCATGTGATTATAATAGTGTGCTTTCAAATAGACATCAATACCGATGGCGGATCATGAAGGGGCTCGTGTCGGCTCGCGGTTACTGCATTGTCGCTGTGACAACTCGATTCAGCTGTTTTCTTCAACATCACATAATTAGACAACGTACGTTGTCCGTGCTGGACTGCTGGGTGCACTGAAAACAATCACAGTTCAAATGATTATAAATACAGAGTACAGTCATGTGGGGCTATTGTACCAATGTACACTGTATGTAATGTAGTACAGCACTAACTCACGTGGGTAGCTACTGCTAGTCAATACGTCAAACCAAATCGTGGCATTGTAAAATAAATGTTTGCGTAAGTGCGTACTCATTAACAGGACTGTTGTCGTGATTAACTAATATCGAACTGACTAAATAAAATCTTGTCGCATTTGAGAAAGTGGGTTTCTTTTCTAATAAATTCATCATTCTTTTGACTAAACGTTTTACGTTATTTATGTTTTGTTTGACGGTTAATGGGTCATAGACTCATATAGTCTAACTGTGTAAACTTTTTAATTTCGACTCAATCAAGAAAGATAATAATTACTTATATTTTATTTGCAACACAATTCTCTGCCAACAAAACTAACCGTAGCATTAAGTGGCATAATGAGCGTCTCGCAACGTTCTACAATGTTATTAATTTATAATTTGGAGATGTTCTAATAGATAGTGGCTTCTCAAAGTATCGTTATCTTGTTGTGTGAACTCAATACATAGTTATATGTGGGTTAATGCTCGGCTGGTGCTCTGATAGTCTGATCGCATGCGGACATGACGCCCGCGCCTGCTGGTGGCGACTGATCAGCTGTTGCGCGCGTCTTGCGTCGCGTCGTGTCGCGTCGTGTCGCGTCGGTGGGCGGCCGCCATGCCATACGTGGGAACAATTTATTATGATATTTTTGTACAAACAGTTTTGTTATCATGATGTTCGGCTGAAATATGTGTTGTGTTGATAGATACACACGTCAACTGCCAGCCGAGACTATTTGATAAACATTCCGAGCATCATTGTACTTGTAGATCAGATACGTTCGCTGCTTGCTGCTCGAACAATCAAATTGTTTTTCGCTGTTGTTTTAGCTGTAGTGTCTATTTCTGTTGTGGTACGTATCATACGTACCTACTGTACACTGTACACTGTACACTGTACAGCGTGCAGCTTGCAGCGTGCAGGGCGACAGCGACGTCATATGTATGTTCATTACGAACGACTCGGTACGTAACCCGTAGGTACTAGTGGTTATAAGGTAATGATGTCTACATTTGCATAGAATGTAAAACTTACTTCATCAAATAAACAAACGGCTTGTAAATTGGAGCGAGCATTGTGAGCCGAAGCCACACGGTCTCCTGTGTCAGAGGTCGGGAACCTGACTTATCGAACAATGTGATAAATACATATCCAAAAATAAATTAATGGCCTCTCAAAACAAACGTTCATTAACTGTCGTCCGGCGCGGGCGCACGGCGGGCGTGTGCATGTACTTAGGTACCTACTTAGTACTTATATCTACAGACGTTGTTCAAGTCTGAACAACTGACATAACGGACTCACCTTGTGTCATTGTGTGCAGGAAGAGGCGGAACCTTGTCCGGTAGCGACTGAAGTGCAGCGACACAAGTGGATCATTATCGTGTTCGTAGGGGAGGGGGGGGGGCAGGGGAGCGGGGGCGGGTGCTACAGGAGCGCTGCGCCCGCGCATCCGCCGCGCGCTATTGACAAAAGACGTGCAGCACTTCCTGCTCGCCCTTTGTGCCGCACATCGCAGTGCCAGCATGCACAGACCTACCTGACAGCCGGGCAAACATTTCCCCCGCGGATCCCGGGAACTAATGAAATATATTATTTGTCGGCATTCTAAAAATATCTCACGCAAATTATGCTTGAAGGAACATATATTTTCACGGAACGCCTAACTGGCAACGTCTCATCATCGACTACTTCATTGTTATGCAGTCAGTAACTCAGTGTCAGTAAAATCGTGTATTTACGTGAGCGGGCCCGGGCTGAATACGCAATTAACACAAAGTCAGTAATTGCCGGCTTTTCGCAAAATCGCCGCTTGAAGTCGCCGGCGGCGGGTAGCGGGTGGCATGTCATGTTCAGGCGGGGGCGCGGGTGTTGAGGTGGCGGGGGGGGGGGGGTGTAATGAAGGCGACCGGACACGGGCGAGGCCCTTACGTTTTATGTTACGGCCGCTGATAGCTCAGCAAATCACTCTTATCACAGGCAGTTACGTGCTCGACGAGACGAGCGCTGCTATTAATCAGCTCTCAGCAGGCTGCAGGCGCTGAAACACGCTGCGCTGTGACACAGGCACGTAACAGGGCCGCGCGTGCGTGCAGCGTGCAGCGTGCACACGCACAGGCGACGACATCACGACGTGGAACAACTGCGAACTCGGCTTAAGTCAACATACCGAGGTGAAGATGGCTATTTGTTTGAGACACAAAACTTTTAGCAATAAAACAAACGGGTTTTAGTCGCGATAAGACTTTCGTGCTGTGACGGGAACATTAACATTACCGTGGCCAGGGAACGAATAAAAAGAGCAATTTCCGTGTTGTAGGAATTGAGGGAAATGATACGACTTCTAAAACATACTCCATCCGTGCCGCCTGCGATCAGCTGACGCGATAATAATATATTCAGTCACGTCACAGCATCGCGTCACACAGAACACTCACTTCGTACAAGTCGCGATGTAATGGTTTGCTCGCGACACAGAGCGGCGCTCGGTGACGGACGATGACGGCATTCTTCTGAACCCAACGCAGAAACCAAACAAGCATTCTTTTTATTTTAACCGACTTCTAAAGAAAGAGGATGTTATGCATTCCACCAGAAACCTTTTTTTCATGTATTTTCAATCATTTCTTCGTGATGATTGTTCCGATTTTTTTTTTTTTGTTTTGGAAAGTATATAAATAATAAACTTTGTACTTTTTAGTTTATAACCGTGAAAGCTTTAAACAGTTTTTCATATAAATAGAAAATAAAAAACACTAAAAGCTGAAAAAAACTTAACTTTTGAAAGTCGTTGAAAAAAAAGTCAGCGAAACTAAAAAAAGTCACCGACTTCCGAAAGTAGTTTTTCCAGTTGTCGTTCTTTGTTTAAGGAAGTCGGTTATTTTATTGTGAACACTTCTTAAAATTACGATTTATTGAGCATGCTTTCACGCTGCTACGGCAACGCTACGGCTACGGTATCGCTACGCCGTAACGTGGCTACGAAAACGCTACGTCAAAGCTACGTTCATTGCCACTTGCCACGACGCGCGACGTTGCTACGGCCACGCTGTGATACGCTACGAGTGCTACGACTATGCTACGATAGCGCTACGACAACGCTACGCTGAATCAACGGCTACGAAACGTCAACGAAATTCAACATAATAAAAATGAAATAACTTTTCGACATTTAAATCCTCTTGGTACTCCATATTCGGTTTGCACAGGTTAATGATATGTCATAATGTTAACCTGTGGAAACCGTCGTGACAGTCAAGATAAACATTTATTTACTGATATTTAGATTTATCTAGATTTCGTTATACAATACTGTGTCTGTCTATGTATCAATACAGTGAAACTTCTGTTCCACATAATGTCGGCGTCGCGGCGTCAGGCTCGAGCAACACATACCGACACGTTCACACCATTAACATTAGTATTTGCTCAGTATTCGCGGCCCATGTGGGCAACACAACACAACAGTCAAGTCACACGAAGAGTCAGTGATTAGCATGCAGGCGCTCAACCGCCGAATGTTCCCGCGAGCCGCGACCGAGCGCGCAGGAAGTGCGTGCACACACACACATGCGCGTGCGCCATCTGTCGCGGTGCCTGCGCAGGCGCTGATAGCATACAGAAGGTCGGCTCGTACAGCGAGCGATGGGAACTCGTACACACATTGTGCCGCTGTCCGAATACAAAAGTCTACAGTACGTACAGCGAGTAATGTTCGACGGTTCAATCATTATCATCAGCCTTGATGTTCCCACTGCTGGGACAGGCCTCCTCTCTATGAGAGGGAATGGGACGACGGTTTAATGATCCTCAGAAATTCAGTTCAAGATTGGCTAAAACCGAAGTGAGTAGTTCGCTTGCTTCGGCTTTGGCCCATTATGGCCGAAGTCGAGGGACACTAACAGCGCATTGCACATTGCACAATATGTGTGCGTTCGCCTGTTTTTTAGATTTATACATTTTTAACGTGATTCATGTTATGTTCTGCTAAAGCTTCCATTTTAGGCATGCTGCTCAGTGTTCAACAATCCATTAGTATAATAGTTTACTTCTGATCATTAATGTTATAAATCGAGAACCGCAAGCGCAGCACCGCGCCGCCAGCCGCCGCGCGCCGGACGGCTCATCTGCAGTGTAGAGTGTAGCTCCACGTTCTCGTACTCGTACACATACGTTATTAATTTCCAGCGAGTGTCAAGCTCACTGCGCACGCGCAGTAGGTACACCGCACCGCGGTACGACGTACTACGTACCTCATGTGGACAGTGGAGGTGTTACAGGCGCCTCGATAGCGTGATTGATCGTCCATCTTTCGATGTTGTAAATCCTATTTGTGTTAGCATTGGTAAGTCTTCCGGCTAACATTATTATACTACGAAGTAACAGCGGATGATTGATGTGAAAACAACCAGAGTGACGTTATCTTATGGCGCGAGGTACAAGTTTGATGATCGTTTGACCTGAATTTATATGTTTGGAAAACTCTATAGGATATTTATGGTGTCATTAGCATACGTATATGTCACGTTGTGAAGTAATGTGGCGCGCGTCGCCAGAGCAGAGACCGCCGCACTACAAGCAGTCCTGATCCGCAGCGAGTAAATACTTCCCTTATGATCACTACTGTTATTTATGTGAAGCACTATCGCTCCGTCCTTGTCCCACTAATGCGGATAATCCCCGGGGGAGCGGGACAGCCGACTGCCGAGGTAACCGAGTTATCGTGCGGCCGGAGCCGGCCTCCTAATAAAGTAAGATAAAGTCGCTTATAAAGTGGATGGTAGGTGGAGCGGAGGAGCGAAGTAAAAACTTAAGTAATATTGTGTGTTTCCTAAGAGAGATTACACTAATAGCGCTTCACTAAACTTGGCGCGCTTTGTTTTATGAAGAAGGGGTCTGTGCCAGTCGCATTGCAAGACGAGCTGTAGCTTTGAAACATATTACATGGCTTCAAGACAGACGTTTTGAAATTCTAAGAACTTCATAAATGTATTCACCACGTAGCTACTTATACAAGCGTACTCATATTATATCAGATTAGTTTCGGTTTACCGGAACATTAGTTACATGTCCAATATTTCCATGTATATTTTTTAGGAGTTTTATCTAGATTATTCAGGTGATAACGTAATGTCCGAGCACCAACGTGTCCGTTGTAATCGCATGTGCAACGCGTGTGATAACGCCCCGAGCTCTTAGCGAGCTATCTCCGACACAACACGAACAACTGCTCGTCTGGAGAAAGAAAAATAAAGTTAAATATATTGCGAGCGAACAGGATCCGGCCGGCGACCGCGACACTGTGCAGCAACGTGCAGTAGGCTCACTCCAAACAACGTGCCCCCGCAAGTCCACTACTAATCTTGTAACGTCGGGTAGTGATCATTGTGCAATTTGGACCCAACTACATGTATTTAAGTTTGGTTCAACATTAACGTAGGTATGTCGAGTCTGTTATCTCATCGTGTTGTGTAAACTTTACTTTCTGCGTGTTGCTGTACCGCGGCGCAGAGCTAACCGCATCGGATTCCGTCACGTCACTAGAGTTATGCTCGTACGGACTTAAAAAATGTATTACAATGTAAGCACTTTTTTACTGTCAGTCATCTAGAAATATTGCAATCATGCGTCTACTTTTGTATTTTCCGCGCAATGCAGATGCACACTGAACGCAACGACGTACAATCATGCAACAAAAACGTGCATTACCGCCGCCGCAGTCGCACCGCGCGCCTAATGACCGGCGCGACAAATGGAGTTTTAACCGACTGCAGCTGGCGAGGTGATGTGTTGCGCGGCGTATCTAAACGAGCGTAACATCAAAACGTAAGGTAATGGACGCTTAGAGGCGCGCTGGACGACGTTTACAACGTATAAAATGTTTGTATGGCGAGATACCGAGGTTGTTGTAGAACGACTCTGCAGTCGCCGCAACATTCTACTTCTTTGTATGGCACCCGCATGATGGGCGAGCACTCGCGAGTAATCTGTAACGGTATCGGTGCGGACAGAATGTACAGTGTACTGACATGCAGCATGTGCCCGCTGTGCCCGCCGTGGCCCACATCACGGTAAGTGCCCACCACTCCATAATTAGCAACTGGTTCACCGCGCGCCGCCATACGCGGACGAACCTGCGCCGTGTGTGACACCATCGTGTACTTACTTGGTGTGACTCGCCCCTATGGCCGACTCTTAGGTACTCTATACCCCTATCCGTGCTTCTATTTATCGTTGAGCTATTTCTAGGCACGTTTCTACACAATTACCTGTTTTATAACAACAACCACAATACAAAGTGCGGGCGAGTGTAATAATAGCCATTATATGTTTGTGATTAGCGTGCCAATAACAGACACGTTTGTTAATTGTTAAATCAGCGGCATTCAACAATCTATTTGTCCGGACAGGCGTGTTATTTTAGGTATAACGATATTCTACACTAACGATATTATGTTGGCGAAGGTGGTCACTGAGTGATCGTTAAACAGTTTATTATTTGAATTCCACTTCAACAACAATAATAATAATTGGGTGTAGTGTGTGAGCGAGACGTAATAACAAACGACTGGCCATAGCTCAGAGATCACAATAACAGTTCATTGAACGACAGCAATAAGTACAAGTTGAAGAGATATCTCTCAGCGACCTGGTGCCTGCCCGTGTCAGCTGTCGAAGGAGGCACTCCCTGCTTCCTGCCTCCTGCCGGGAGTGCCTCGCGCACTCGGCACTCCCGGCCGCGCCGGATGCTGCCCAGCACTAGCGAACCCTCCTGTCGTGCACACCGCAGCGATCGCCATTCATCGCCGCTCGTATTCACTACTTCTAATGTACCAATATTATTTAGCTTGCAATGTAAACCGAGCACTGAGGAGCTTCAGTAATGGGAGGAAATCGCTCCCTCACCGGTATCGGGTCAGTAACCTTGCCCGATGTGTAGCAGTGGGGCACAGCACATTGCTGGGTTAGTTCGTCGTATTATAATAAGTGTAGATGTAGAAGAGTATTGTAAACGGAGCGAAGCGGTTGGATAGTACCTAGGTTTTGGAGTGCGGTGGTGAGGGTGAGCCCCCCACGGCGGCGGCGGCCAAGAGTCTCGAACTAATGGAAGTTCGATGTGCGCCGCCCGTGTGTTCTGCTCACTCGCTACAAAGTCGTGTAATGTGCCACTTAACTGCACGCCACGCAGCACGTGGTACTCACATGCGTTACAAGTTTATCTGTTTCAGCGCTCAGCAACATGTTCTTTTCATTCATTCTAAATTGTATTAGATGAAAGCTAAATCATCTACTGTTTCAAGAGACAAGCGAGTGTGTAGCCAATTAGCGATCAGACCACCCACTGCCGAGGGTATGTATGTACCTACGTGTGAAACTGTAGCCCCCCCCCCCCCGCCCCGCCCCGCGCGCCCGTCGGACGAGAGGCGCGCGGCGAGCGAGGTCGGCTACTGAACCTGATACATTATACATGCATAATACGAACATTAGGAGACGCGCCGCCATTTATCAACTAAATAGGACACAATGGGCCCCTACACTATTAATTTTAATCTGACGACCGACAAGTTCGCGTAAACAAGTCGGAGCTGCGCTCACAACACCACCAACTGAAGAAAACGTAAAGAAGAACAGCTCATCTGAAACAGCGCTTCCGAGTTCTAGTTTGTAGCACGCAGGCGTAGCACGGAATAGATATCGGAGGCTGATACCTAACTAAGAATAATTTGGAATGTGTCATAGATATGCGATCATGTCGCGCACAAGTATGAGATGGTCCTTCTGTAAGTATCTGCTCTGTGACTTGCCGCACGCTGTAAAGAAAACTTTAGCACAACAAATTTTCGTATTTTCCTTGAAAGGTATATAAATTAATTTGTTTGCTTCAGCGGGAACTTTCGAAGTTACGACACACATTCATCAAGTCGCGCACGTGTTTTGCCGCGTGTTTTCGCTTAATTCTTTAATAAGAGGGCATTCCCTCTCCCTCCGACGACTTTACCTCCATTACGGTCGGAGGCTTGGCTATTATTTCTGGGTGTTATGCGCTCTTTAAACTGTGCACGATATCATAGGGCTTCGCTAGGGGGCAGGTGGACTTGACGTTGGCGGCGGGGGCGCTGTCGAGTGTCGACTATCATAAAAAGGCCTTCTGTCTATATGTACTTACATAATTTTTATCCCATGTTGTGTTAGATCGAAATACATATCTCATTATTACCCGACTGTGGCCGAGCCCAAAAAGAGTTCAATGAAAAGTCTGTGGAACTTTCAAGATATTTCATTTTAGCATTTAAACCAAAGTCCCAAAAAGATTGTTAAACTTTACTTACGTAACTGGTGGAACTCAAATTTGGCGAACAAAGAACCTAAAGAGAAAGACACAATGAGTGAGCGATTTCAACGAGTTAGCGTTATTTGTCATAGAGTTATTGTCTCCGGCATAATGGCGCCGATCACGGCTCACGCCCGATCGCAGATAAACTCCTTTGTTGTATTTGATTCACAACCGCACAGGAAGCACCGAGTAACGCGGCGCGGGGCGGGGGAGGGGTCGCACCACAGACAAAAGAAAACCAGAAACCCTCCTAATACTGCAGAAAGAAACTCACACAGTCGGAGCCCTCCGCAGAGAAAAGAAATTAAAGTTGAGTAGCCCTCCACGAACATTGCTCCCCTTCCCAAACAAATCTACTTCACACCTCTTTACTTATTTGTATTTTATGGATTGATTATAATTTTGTTTTCTCTACTTCAGGAAACGGTTTTCCTCATCGTATTAGCCTACTGAAATAGTACGAGTGTAGGCTGCAGGCCGCGGCTCATACGTTAATTAGACGTCGGGTTGTCACGGCGCGCGGCGGGCTAATTAGATTGGTCGCCAGCAGACGAGCGCTTGTGCAAGCCTTTACTATGCACATCACGTGCTATGGTGCTGGGGTACCGGCGACCCCGCCCGGGGTACGCGCGACCCGCCGGTGCGGGGTGCGACAGACCCCAGGCTCGGGTGACACGGGGGTTTATACTTCAAATGAATACATTTGGGCAGAATAGCGAAAAGCTTTTTATATGAAAAGATTATGAGTATTTAAATTGGTGACTCTTTCTACAGGATTAGAACTCTTCAGAATGTTTCCGATTCATGAACATGACAGTTCGTACCGTAGCTACCTGCGCCCTGCGCCTGCGCCTGGCATTACTCTAGAAGGTGGCATGTTTCTTTTATTATAATTGAAAAAGAGTAGTTAGCAAGTAATGCAGCGCGTCACGTGTGCGCCTCCCGTCGTGGGAGGCCGCCCTCCCCTGGGCTGCGCTGATACCCACTGCAAGCAACACTGGCACGGGAAGTGACTTACTTGCACTCGCACGATCACCTGACACAATCACACGCAGTTCGCAACACGACTGTCACTGTGAACACTACAATAATAGATTACCTACTATTACTACTATCCCATCATCTTGAAAAGTGATGATAATAATAAAATCAAGAAATAACTCCAGTCAATCACAATATTATGAAGTTGCTGAGGCCTGTGGAAAACCCTATATAGGTAGCCAATGTTGACGAGATTGTCCTCTGCAGCGTCAGCAAAAAAGTGTTACTTTAAATAAAAACAAAACAGCTTCGTAGGCTCATGGTGAAATACAGAATTAGTTAGTCACGCTTGATATACTCTGCTAGAATTGTAATACTTAAGTACTTATACATTATAGATGGTCCAGTTTTTTTTTTACATTTGCTCAAACAACTAGCTAAAACAAGCATGCAAAATTATACAACCTTATATTATAGTCCGGTAGCGCTAGGTTTTGAGGTTTCAAAAATATTAAAGTTGTTTATTTTTTGCATATAGTTTCCGGACCATTTACCCGACCTACTATATAAATTTGTGTCAATTTATTCACTAGCGTTTGGAGAAATTTAGCAATTTGTCTTTTTAATCACTATCACACGAAAAGAAAATTATAGTTGAAAATTTTACTTCCATTATAATAACGAAGTAGTAACTGATATACATAGGCATTTTGTGTCATCTCTGTCCACGGGAATCCTTCTAATTAACAAGTACCTAACACGTCGCCCAACTAGCTTTATCTATCTATCTAAAAGAATATTACAATTTGTGAAATAGGTGTTACGCGATTAAGAGGACTGATATCTGTCGTTCAATTTGTTTTGTGCCAAATTCATCCACGGTATTTATAGATATTTCTTTTTTTTTGTTACAAAACCCTATAATATCCACAAAAGAAAATTCAAGTTTTTAGAGTTAACGTGTTTTTGATTATTATGGTAAAACAAATCACCATTCATAATATGTGTCGTTTTTATCCACGCAATCTTATTATTTGAAAGAAAAAGAAACCAATTTCTTCGCACGAAGGGCGGCCATTCGGTTCATGTTGCGACAAACAAGTGCATGCGTTTATTCATTTGATTAAAAAAAAGTTTTAGTCCCATCAAAGGGGTTTATTTAAACCAAAAAAATCTGTCATTAATTGTAAGTTAAAATATGATACCGATTAAAGTAATTAATTGACATGTCTCGAACTTTGTTTGTGAGAACTACAAGAACTATATTTCTGTCCTTTTCATTTCGTGCATGACGTCATTGACGTGTCATTTGTTTTTGGTTGAAGTTGAAATACATAAGGCAGTAATGTCCGTATTCTTGAACCGTTTGACTCCTGTCAATTGTCAAAACGTCATAAGAACAGAACAGCTTTTTTACACTTATTGTCACCGTAGTAAGTGGCTCGTTGGTGTAAGCGACCGACTTGAGAACATCGAGTCGCTGGTTCGAGACTCTCGTCAGATATTTTCATTTTGTATTTCTTAAGATGGTTTTAATGCTGTAAAATGGTTCGCAAGTTTCATCTCCAGCTTGTTTTTACTTTTTTTTTTAAATGTCCAAATCATTACAAAATAGTTTACTAGGTACACTCTTAGTTTTTTTAAACCATTAAACGTTAAACGTTTGTGTTACTGGCAAAGGTTATCCTTTTTTTTTTTTTTTTTTTTGTTTTTAGGATGGGAAATCAAAAAACCCATCCATGTTCCTTCCTCGCCCTTTATGTTCCGGGGCCGCGGTATCGGCAAAGGTTATCCTTGAAAATTACTTTCTCATAATGTATATCTGATGGCTAATTAGTAGCCAAGACAATCTTAACTTCGGTGTTCAAATAGTCAGCTATTTAGGTCAATAACTCTGAACAGACATCGAATTAGTAAAAGTTATATAATACTACTTATACGGGCTAAAAAAGGTTAACGGGGCAGTAAAGGAAGCTACCTCAGCCGTTGCAACTACATGAAAATGGTCTTAGGAAACTATCCATAATTTATCGTTAAATTTTGATTCCCATCCACAGATTTTAAAAAAATGTACAGTTAGTAAGACAACTGCCATTTCACACAAAAAAAAATGATGCCAATCGATCCTGTTTCTAATAGTGATCAAAAAGTTCTTCTAAACTAACCCAGGTTGGAGTACTAAAAAGTCAAAATTGCAAAATCTTTTCCCAAACATTTTGTTAGAAACAATTTTTTTTTTGATGTTACTCGATACTGTTTGAAATACTGATCAAAAACTTCTACAGGACCAAATCGGGTTGGAGTACTAAAAAGTCAGAAATCGCAAATAACGTAAGTTACGTACCGCGCGAGTTCGTGATCATTTCACTATGTTATTTTGTTTTTAAGGTTTTGTAAACCTTCTTTCTCTCTTACCTTCCTTCTTTCTTTGGACCTGCTATGATTTCGATTGAGTTTTTGATCATAAACAAGACCAATAAACATCCAAAATAATAATTTGGTTTAAACTTTGCAATTTCTGACTTATTTAGAACTCCAAGCTGGTTTGGTCCAATAGAAGTTTTTGATCAATATTCGAAATAGGATCGATTGACATCAAAAAAAAAGTTTTATATAAAATAATTTTTTTTGCTAACTGCAGTTTTTTTTGAAAATCGGTAATTGTGATTCAAAATTTTACGAAAAATTATGGTTAGTTTCCTATGTCCATTTTTATGTAGCTGCCCTTACTGCCCCGTTTACCGTTTCCACCCAAGACCTCGAGCAATCGAAAACATTGACGACCAACACCCACGACTAAAAATGATGTATAACTTTGAGAGTTGTCACTGAAAAGCTCTCTTTAGCGTTGTAAGTTATTGCTGTTGATTACTCCGAAAATCTTGACTTCGGTGCTCAATCGTTTGTTCGAATTGTCTTAATAACTCTAAACGGAATACGATTTTCCGAAAATGTCGAAAGAGGCAAAGGTTCTCGTTAAAAATCTCTTTCTTATGTTGTATATATTATGGCTATTTGTTGCCTAGACAGTCTTAACTTCGATGTTCAAATAATCAGCTATGTAGGTCAAAAACTCTGAACGGACTGCGAATTAGCAAAACTTATATAAATAGCAAAATTTGTCATTGAAAAGCTCTTTCCAGCGGTATAAATTATTTCTGTTGGTTACTCCGAAAATCTTAACTTCGGTGCTGAAATCATTACCTATTTAGCTTAATAACTCCGAACGGATTTCGCAAAAGTCGTAAGAGGCAAAAGTTCTCCTTAAAAACAATTTCTTAAGTTGTATATGTTATGCCTATTGGTTGCCTAGACAATCTTAACTTTGATGTCCAGATAGTCAGCTATGTAGGTCAAAAACTCTGAACGGACTGCCAATTAGCAAAAGTTATATAAGTAGGAAAATTTGCCGTTGAAAAGCTCTCTCCAGCGGTGTAAATTATTTATGTTGGTTATTCCGAAAATCTTAACTTCGGTGCTGAAATCATTACCTATTTAGCTTAATAACTCCGAACGTAATGGGATTTCGCAAAAGTCGTAAGAGGCAAAAGTTTTCCTTAAAAATCAATTTCTTATGTTGTATATGTTATGCCTATTGGTTGCCTAGACAATCTTAACTTTGATGTCCAGATAGTCAGCTATGTAGGTCAAAAACTCTGAACGGACTGCGAATTAGCAAAAGTTATATAAATAGCAAAATTTGTCATTGAAAAGCTCTTTCCAGTGGTATAAATTATTTCTGTTGGTTACTCCGAAAATCTTAACTTCGGTGCTGAAATCACTACCTATTTAGCTTAATAACTCCAAACGGAATAAGGTTTGGCGAAAGTCGTAAGAAGCAAAGGTTCTCCTTAAAAATCTCTTTCTAATATTGTATTTCTTATGGCTGTTGGTTGCATAGACAATCTTAAATTCGAAGTCCAAATAGTCGCCCATTTTCGTCAATAATTCTGAATGGACGGCGAATTAGCAAAACTTATACAAGTAGCAAAAGTCGTAATTGAAAAGCTCTCTCCAATGGTACATATGTTATTGCTATTGGTCACCCAGAAAACCATAACTTCGGTGCTCAAAAAACCATAGTTTTTGAGTCTTAATAATTTTAAATATCGTGGATGAAAATGACACAAATTTACAGTGTTGATTTCACATGCATTAATGATCTTGAATATTTGAACTCTAATAATTGTAATATTTTTTTGAAGCTTTTGTAGCTTGGAAAAACAAAATAGTTAAATAACTTTAAATTCCGTGGTCTAATTTGGCACAAATTTGTATAATAAGCTTATGTTGGCCATCTGAGAAAGAAAATAGTTATTTCATAAACTGTAATTTTTTTTTGTACTGTTTTTACGTACTGACCCTATTGCCAGTTTGCACTGGACGAAAATGACACAAACTGGGTTTGCACACTCCACAGACTATCCTAGATAAGATATCATGATTATTTTAAACTTTAAATCAATTTTGGCAATTTTAATTTGATTAAAAATATTCAACCACAAAACATCGAATTACTGAAAATGCTATGGTCAGATATGACACAAAATGCAATAGTAAGCTCCGTAGGTACGACTGTATCTACAGGCAAAAAATATTAAACTTTAGAATTTTTGAAACTTATGGCATCAAAATTGCCTAGCGCTATCGGACTATTAGTCAAACAAGTGAAGCTAATTGAATTGATATTTTATAATGTAATAATGTGACTGATTTGTTTTATTATTTATAATTTTAATAATAATATTCTCATAGGAAAGAATCGAAGTGAATGTCGGCCAAGTGCGAATCGCACTCGCGCACGATGTGTTCCGTACATTATCTATACAAAATAAGGCAAAACGGAAAAATTTCATGTTTGGTGTATGGGAATATATATTTATGTTACTCAGTTTTTAGTATTTGTTGTTATAGCGGCAACCGAAATCTGAAAATTTTAATTGTCTACCTGTCACGGTTCATGAGATACAGCCTGTGAACAGACAGACGGACAGTGGTGTTTCAGTAATAGAGTCCCATTATCATCAGAAAGTAATCATAATAATTATGATTACTTTCTGACTGTTTCATACAATAATTCGCGATCCTTGTTCCTTTATAACATCAAAAATTCGATTTATTTTGTCAGTCACGATGCTAACGGTACTCGGTGTATTGTGTTGAGTTAGTTATCTGAGGGTTGGCATCGCTCTCTCGCTAGATAATCCTATCTGTCCGGACCGCGCCCGGGGGGCCGGGGGCCGGGGGCCGGGGGCCGGGGGCCGGGGGCCGGGGGCCGGGGACGCTCCCCGGACGGACGGCGTTCTACGGTAATGAATAAAACGGATCGGCCACCACTCCACGCACTACGCGTGCACACACACACACACACACACACACACACGCTCGCACGCAATCATCGCACGTCACGCACATCTCGCACGATACATACCTCTCTATGGACCATAATGAGCACGTTCCATGGTTCTATGTAAAGTAACTCGATACCTACTCTTTTTGATGCACGAAGTATGTCTCAAAATTAAGTTTAAAGAGGACGAATGCGCAAGCGCACCATAATCTACAGAACGATACTAACTTCTTATATATCTCATATATAAGAAGTTAGTATTTCAGCACCAATTCAAAATATTTTGTTTATGTAACAAAATATTCCCATTCGACAGTCATCGTCACTGTTTTGTGATCTATCGTGTAGTTGATCATTCTCCTCACTAGTAAGTACCGCAGCAGCTGTACCGTTGAGTCGCACGATATTATTACTGCGACTGCGACTGCGACTGATGCGTTCATGCGTCGCTAATCCGCGTTACACCGACTGTGTCCAAGATTCGCGCCGCAGCCGCGCAGCCAATCATCTGACACTCCTATCCCCGAGTGCGAGGCGTAATGTTTGATGCGAGCGCTCTCAGGGCACACGTTCACCTCAATAACCCGAGTCTGTCGCGGCTTTTTGAGAAGTACGTACTACACGAAGGACGTGTGGTGTGGCATGTGGCGGTGATGGATCGCGTCGCTTGTCACGTGTCGCCGTGCACCGCCGCGCCGTACCGATGTGACGCATCCACACATGCTGCCACATTAAGGCGAAATGGGTCCCAAAAAACACCTTTTAATGCATTTCGACTGCTCGCAAAATAAATTTCTGGCCTCAAAACCTACAAATTTTCTTTATTTTTTTTCATGATTGTAAAACTTAAAGCTATTCCTTAGTGAATTATGAGGGTCAAAACACGATTGAGACAAGTTGGCTCGATACAAAAAAATCGCAGTTTCCCCAAAATTAGCATTTTTATACTTGTGAGAAAAACCAGTTTTATTCGATTGTAATTAGACCAATTTTTAATACAATTTCGTCTACACGTTCACTATTAAATACATTAGTGCTTTATGGTTTTTTTTATATAACAGAACTTATAGAATTTTAAAAATAAATGTTTTTGTATAAGCATGCAATAAATTTGCGCGCGGGCCGGTCATACCACCGCTCCCGTACCCCGTCAGTCGTCCGCAGCGCGCCTTAGAGAGCACTCCTGTACAACTTGTTTGCGCCCGCTGTCGCCGACTACCCAAGAGAATATTGAAGTGTCAAGTGATACCCAAGTCATAAAAATGGTGAATAAACGTAATAAAATAAAAAAAATATCACGACTTCAGCTCAAGAAACTGAAATTGATGAACCTGAATAGGTAAGTCGATCTATTTCAAAAATTCTAAGTACGTACACTAACTTTTAGCCAACTAATGCTACCTATGCTTCGACGGCACGAGTTTTCATCATTCATTTTACTTTGTATTTACAGAACTCGTATCAACAACTCACAAGGAATGAGTGAAACTGACACTCCACCACAATTGTCAGAAACATCAGATGAGGCACTAGTAGAACTTCAATCAGTATCGCCCAAGATTTTTGAGTAAGCTCGATTACATACCTACTTATGACAAGAACAGGTTCTAACTAAATCAGCAACCCATCCAAACTCCACAAACGTGATGGCGATATAGGTGTATATTGTGTATATGTCACCGTAAAATTGTCAAACACGTTATATTACAATATAACGTGTTTCTCTCTAGCGATTTTGTAAACTCTCGAATTATTGTCAACTGAACATACGGAAGTATCTCTGCCCCCATAATCGGGACTTGGGGCACCCCCTGTTAGGTTAGTTAGGTTCCTTTAAACCCTGCACTCGGAAATAGGGGCCCCGCGAAGCGGGGCTCCGTCGACTACGCTTTTTAGGGGAATATAAAGTGTTTTAAGGTTAGATTATATTAATCGATATTTCTCAGGAAAGGTACTTACAGTATCTTTTCATGAGAGTGGTACCACTGAGCAAGAGGGACCCCTCCTTCTCTCCACACCGCGTGAGTTGACTACCATCGCAAGTATTTCACGAAAAATAATGCTATTTATTGTAAGCAGTATGTTCATTTGACAATAATTCGAGATTTTACAATATCGCTAGAGATATTATAATATAACGTATTTGACAATTTTACGGTGTATATAATTATGTGTATTTCATCATGTTTAGATATCAATACCCATCATATCTGTGAGTTAGGTTAACTAATTTCACTTGTCCATGTTTTGTAGGTAAAACCTATGAAAATAAATATTTATTATGTTAGAGGTCATGAATAGGGTTGGCTAACCGGTTTTTATCATAAATCAAAATTTACATTCGTTCACACCGCTGCAATGTCTTCAGTGTTTTTGAAGAGCAAAAGATGTAGAGGAAATCAGAAATTGGAATCGTTAGATATTATTTTATTTTGTAATTAAATTATTCATCTCATAGGGGGAAAATGATGTGCGACTGTTCAAAATCAAAATCAAAGCATTTATTTCAAGTAGGCCAGTTACAGGCACTTTTGAATTGTCGAAACAAAAATGAACAATTAAAGTAGCTACAGTCCCAGTCACAAGACATAAAAACTGTGAAAGTACTGTAGTTGCCCATTCCCTAACGTAGATCTCTATGGAGAAGAACGGACAAGAAACTCCATGGACACTCTTTTAAATCAAAATATTGTTACAAAATCTTGGTTACATCATTCTTGTTGAGATGGTATATTATGTGAGAACAATGTAGCAAGATGTGCACGTTAAAAGTGTCCATAGCAAAACAAAATTAAAATACAACTCAAAAACAAAATAATTAATTCAAATAAACCATGGCGACTAAGAGATGACCAGTCACAACAGAACTGACAGCGCCCGTTCACGAACATGACGCATGGATCAGCACCATTCAGCTCAACCATTTTGAAGGGAACTAAATGGTCCGACACACGCGCCACCATCAGCGAGACATTTGAGAGAGCATGACATACTCTCAACCGCCAGGGCACATTCAAGTCAAAAAATAAAAAATAAAAACGTAGGTTTCCAGTGAATGATAGCATTCTAGTACATGGCACTCACACAATATGGGATAATATGAGGTTATATAATACTAAAGATATTGAATTTATACAATGCAAAGATAGTTGTACAATCTTCAGCAGCTCCAACAATACCATTTAATGCTATCAATTTTTGCGCCCCTGTCCATGTGGAGCAGGACCAGCATTAAGCCAAACATTTTTATCAGCGATATAATCGCTCAACTTGTAATATGCTTGTTTACATAGTGTGCGTTTTATGCATGTTTTAAATTTTTTCTCATTCAGTTCAAGAATACTTTGTGGAATTTTATTATAGCATCTCAAACAGTACCCCATGAAAGATGAGTCTACTTTAGCGAGTCTAAAGCCTGTTATTTTACTGATAAACTGTGTATGGGTTTACGGCAATATTTGAACGCCCCCCTCGAATTATTGAGCTTTTACTTAAATAATTACGAATTTTAAGTCATAAACATACTTCCAGCTTCCTGAACTCTACTAAGCACTCGTTACGTCGACAGATATCAACCACCATTACATGAAATTAGGGTTCCTTTTGCTCGTCCGTGTGCCATAAAGGTGATGTTTTTTATTTTATCGATCTTTGTCGTTTTTATTAAACACGTCAGAAAACATGAGTTTCTAAATCAGCACTACTACGAAGTCAGAGTCATACTTATTAGTTATTATTTATTCATACTCTGACTTTTTGAGATAAAGTTGCTGATTTTCCTTAATAGAATAATTGAGCTTCGGGAACCAAACCACTACTGGAATCATTGTCCATATTTAAATAGTTCTCATATTCTTTGGCTACGTACGTTTAATGTATTTTGTACGGAATCATTTTCTATAATTGGGTCAATTTTCTATAATGGGTATCAAAATGTCATTTATGTAGAATGCGGTAGAATACCTTTACACACTGTAATTATGTTTTAAAAGCGAAAGGATCTCCTTTATTGTGTAAAAGAGGAACTATTACAGCTATAAAAAAATATCCTGTTCTATAAAAGTATCCTTGTGCTAAGTTTATCACTACGACTATAACGAGCTTTAGAAAACCTTTTTAAGACAAGTTGGGCAACATAAATGTAATTTGAAACTCGGCTACATCACCAAATCACTCTGTGGTAGATTTGTTGTGCGCACTATAGTACTATGTACAACGACGTATAACGACGATCTAAGAATCCACAATATCACAATATCGCCCTATTCTTGAGTTTTCATCTCTACTGTAACGAATGACCCATTATAGTACGTTCAGAACCTTTATTGCGTTAATCAGGCGCATTAAGGCGACGGTAAACACTGTTATAAAGTTCTATCGTTGTATACTAGTCACATTGGTGGTAGCAATAACTCCTGACTATAACAGCTATACAAAGTCACGAAGTAAACCTTTACATCAATTCCTAATAGGTCGTTTTTGCTGTATAAACTTATAGAGCCAATTTGTATTGGCAAACGCTTTTACACAACAATCAATCACCGCCAAAACCTTTATTCAACTTTTACCCAGCTTTTTGGAGATAAAAGGTTTGGTTATAGGGCAAAATTGTTGGTTGGGAGTTGTAGTTTTGTTTCGTATTCGAAGTCTGTCGAAGAAAATAATTATAGGTGGTGGAAGAGAAACTAATGCACAAACGCTTAGCACGAGTTCAGTGCAACAGACTCCATGTCACTTCCACCGTTATTATTTATTTAACACATCAAGCACAACATACGTTTTTGTGTGTTTCTAAGATAAATTTATATAAAAGTATCACGTCTGCTCGTATCTCCGTATCTATCGGATTAGAAGGAAGTCTGTGTGATCGGATGTGAATATAAGACGCGATAAGATTACCATAAGACGTCGGAGAGATCGATAGCAGCAGATATGCTAATACGCGGCTATAAATACGGGGGATCATTCATCCGATACGCACGACACGCAACGCTCCGCCGAATCTAACGCAAACTGCTCGCATCAGATAACAACGCCGCGCCGCTGTGAAGCGACACATGGGTTGTCTCCAGCCCTGACGCCCTGACGCCCTGAGTACGAGTACTGCATTGTATAGTATGAAGTATGAACCCTCACTTAGTAGACAATTACAGTCGTTCGGCTCATGTGCTCTCCGACTATAAAGAAACAAAATACGCTAATGGCGCAGATACCGACAAAAAAGGGAACGCATAACATTGCCGTCGCATCTCTCTGTTCTGCTTCAATGCACATAGATTGCGGGTTGTGTTACCTGTAGTCACAGCGGACTACATATTATGTACACGCAGCTCCGAGTATGTAAAGCAGCCTCACCCCGCGCCCCGCACACTCCGCAGACCCCGCACCCCCCGCACCCCGCGGGTACAGTGAGCTACATGCTCGTAAGTAATCGCTCTCCGTCAACTCCGCGGTGAACGATTGCTTCCATTTTTCGAGATCGTTCACTGCACATGTTTATTGTTTCCTGAAGTCTTTACGTCGCTCGACTGAAGCAACGTGAGTAAACCACACTTACTTCAGAAGCAGCCGAGTGCTGTAGGTACTTATAAAAGATATTGAACACTTGCAAAAATATTTATGGGTTTAGAGTGCGGCGTTCAAAAACATTGCGTTACTGGCGGCGCGGCGGCCGGTGACCGACCGGGTGCGAGTGCACCGCGCTGCGCTGGGAGTGAGAAGTATGGCGCACGTGTGAGGCTGAGGTGCCACATGTGCCGTCTGTTATTCACTGGCTTGATGTGGCTCGGCTCTGCTGAGCGCATTACCGAGAATGCGAGCGTAACGAACGAGATCCCCACCGCTTATGAGATCAAATGAACACTTTTGACCACCAATGTACCTAATGTGAACTGTCACAGATTACTGTACACACTACTTTGTCTTGTAAAGCCTGTAGATTATGAAGCATGGCCGCAGACTATGTGTGCGACTGTGCGCCTCATCATAATTTTGAACTTCACAGTAATTTGGCTCCGAGGCGCGGCATAGACACGGCTAATTTATGAGAGGTTTAGCATTCGCTTCGTAGAATACAGCATGTTGTCTACACTATAATATAATATTATAAAGAGGAAAACTTTGTTTGTTTTTTTGTTTGGTTGTAATGAATAGGCTTAAAAACTACTGGACCGTTTTTAAAAATTCTTTCACCATTCGAAAGCTACATTATCCACGAGTAACATAGGATATATTTTATCCCCGTACTCCCACGGGAACGGGAATTACGCGGGTGAAACCGCGTGACGTCCGCTAGTATTCTATAAAGACGGAGATATCTGAACACGAGATCTAATAAACCTCACACGCTAGGCTCGCCCCGCCAGCCCCGCCAGTCCCGCCAGTCCCGCATCTAAATTGAACCGTACGCCTCCAGCGAACGACACTCATAACTCTTCGTGCAGTGATTGTCCAAGTAATTAAGCAGATAAGTAGTTTAGTTAGCTACGTACTTTCTTTTGTAGCGGCCGTAATGAAGTAACGATAACTCGCACTCATCAATTATGTCAAAAGCAGCCGGGGGCCCGAGGAGGGGGAGAGCAGCAGGGGCCCGGGGGGGGGGGTGGAAGGTGTCGCCGGTGAAACGCCGCGTCATCGCGCGATTGTTGATAGTGCGCCAATTGCGAGCATTGTGCGCGACTGTACACAATGAGCCACAGACGAGATCGTGTTCCGATACGTTTGATAAATAACTTAGTAATTACAGAGCTGTGACGTGCTGTGATCAACTGATCGCGACAGATAACTCGCGTTCTATTGCTCCTTAATCTTTGTGTTGGTTTAATTCCCCTAATATTGTACAGATTGAACTGTACCGCCGCTGCCGCGCGCCGCCACTCCCCGCCACTCGCCGCCGATAGACAGCTTTTTTTTTTTTAGGATGGGAAATCATCAAATGACTTCTCCCACTCTGGGCAGAGCGGGAGGGAGTGTCAGACTTGTACTGACTAAAATCCATCCATGTTCCTTCCTCGCCCTTTATGTTCCGGGGCCGCGGTATCTCTTTCGAATAGGCCCGCAACCCCGGCAGGCTTCGGCCCTTACGGGCCCCTTCAATGTGCTGACATCTCTTTGAGGCGCGCGTGGAATGCGAACGCTCCGTTGACACGGCCTGTCGTCATTAGACGGACGGACGGCTAGCCAGCCCATAGTTAACCGTCCATAGGCCCGCGTCTACGGTGCAGCGGTGGCTGGTAGCCACCACGTGGCCCCCGACGCCCGGTGCGTCTTCCGCGGCGGTTGGGAAGAGAGGCTCGCTCCCTCTCGCGTTCCGCCACTTCCTTCGCTAACATGACTGCTTCGCAGCGCGGAGGTGACGGCTTCCCATTCCGTCTCGCTCCGGACCATGGATTGAACCAGGGCTGGACGGCCGATAGCCAGCTAACTTAGCTTTTCAACAAAAGGGCCTCCAAGAGAAATAGTTTATGTGAAATAAATTTTACAATATAATGGTACCTACCTAGTAAATAAATAAATACAAAGTGTTCGAATTACGATCGTTAACTGCGACTGCGACGACGCGACGCACGACGGCGACGCGGCGACGTGCGACGCCAGGTGCTCACTACGTGAACTGAGGCGCTGGCCTGGCGTGACGGTGCGACGTCCGACGCGTAAGGAAACAACTTCATCGGCGCACTGCACCCGGCACCCAACACTGTAGCTACTCACCAGGCAGACAAGCTGGCAACAACCTAACAGCATATTTTACGAATAGCGACATTTTATTGGTCCGGTCGTTAGTTAAGAAAGTTGAATTAGCATGAGATTGGAGCGCAGCGCTAATAGCCGATAAATTACTGTAATAGAACAGATAAGCGAGATATTATTATAATAAAGCTTGTAATGATCTCGTGGCCTGCGTGTGTGTGTGTGTGTGTGTGTGTGTGTGTGTGTGTGTGTGTGTGTGTGTGTGTGTGCGGCCCACATCACGACACACGACGTCATGCAAACAGACAGACGGACCGACTGCGGCGCGCCGCCTACTCACTACATTGACTGCTCAAAACTTATTTATTAATTTATTTGTATTATAATTTTATCTCATTATTTAAATATGTTTGATGCACCTACCGGCTAGTCGGCAGCACAGAATATATAATAGAACTGTAACCGGTGCCTCGTGAGTCGTGTGTTCTGAGAATGTACATTTTGTAAACAGGCACCCACACACAATAATTGATTAGTTCGAACAACCATAATCGATTGATATAAGAATCCGAGTTATAATTGATTAAATAAAAATAATAGAACTTTTTCTTCGATTCGATATGACGATAACTTTTAATTTAAATTAAATGCAATTTAGCTGAAGTATTAATAAACGAAACGAACATGTTCATAAACACAACGCTGCACGACTTTACCTGTTATTGAACCGATTGAAATAATAAAGATAAATGAACGCAAGTGGCTTACACTTTTAAATATTAAAGAAGTTAAATAACGTAGTGTTTTACATTATTTTATTTATTACGTAGAAAAAATAAAATATTTGAGAATTTACATTTTATATTAATTATGTTAAATACCGTAGTAGATAGGTAGTAGGTGCCTACCTAACATAATTAACATAATTATTGATGCTCCTTTTTGTTAAGTATAGTAAATCTCTCTATCGAGATTTGTATGTAAATGTAAAATAATAAATCGATGAAACAATTCTAGACGTAATGGGTGCGCTTCACCTGTTTGCAGAGGCGAGCGACTAGATTGTGCGCAATCAGCACTGTTATTACGAGTGGGAGACGTACCTAGTTACTACGTGTAGCCGCCGCCGCCGCCGGGCTGGAGTAGTGAGCGACCCTCTCGTGTGGACGTGAGGCTGTGCCCTACGGTGTACAGCGTACAGGCGGTACAGGTACTCGTACGTGCACTCGCAGTACAGCGACACTAATCGGTCATTTACATCAGCGAGACGCGCACACCTGTGTGTAGCGGAGCTGAGCACGTTCAACTACATTAGGTTCGATCCATTTGGCAGAGTGGACTCCATTACGCCGCAGTCGTAACGTCGGACGGTCGCCGGCGCCGGCCGGGTGACGGCGCTACTCGTTAACTAACTTTTACATTCGCCCACCACGCGACGATCCGGTTATCGTCCTATACACAAGCTCACCCCTTTGCTCCCTCTGAGCTCAGTGAGCTTTGTCTGTATGCGAGTGTCCGATAAAATATACCCGTAGGTACAGCGCGTACACTATAGGTACCGGTTTTGCGGGAACACGGTTCTGCAATAACATGATTTCGTTCCCCTTAATACTCGGCTGACTGCCGTACCTGGCTGGACTGGAAACCTTAACTTATTTGGGAGAAGGCTCGCATGAGCTGTGAATGCGATGCGACACAAGAACACATAAACGTCAGTTTCTGGAAATAAGACGCGATTCACGGTAGCAGCGAGCACCGGAGCAGTGTCAGTAAACGATGGAGTGAGATTTATTACATTCCACGTGCACCTTGCTGTGTTACAGCGAAACAGTTTAGTTATAAAATCAAGCCGCGACCGATACTCTATACACAGTATACACTGTACTGAATACATCTACTTTTATTTTTTGATCGTTGCAAATTCTTATAATGTTACCGATGCATCTCTGAACAAGAAGACTATTGTGACGCTTGCATTGTTACTTACTTCTGTCATACATTTTCCACACAAATGTACGGAAAGTGCAACGATGAAAGCATTTCATGAATCCTAAAAACTTTATGAAATATTGTCATCGTTTCCTACACAATCTATTTACAACATCGATCGTTCTTCTTGCTCATCATCATCATCATCAGCCTATAATGTTCCCACTGCTGGGACACGGCCTCCTCTCATTCGTCTCTCTCTCGTTACGTTAATTATATTACGGTACTTAAGTTAAGTTCAGCAGCATATCCCATTAGAAAAATCCGTCAATTCTAAGGTAGGTTAGGTAATTTCTGATGTGGTGGTGTTCGCTAGACTGGTCTATTTTAGTTACATCCATAGTATAATGTCTTACGGTATTTTGCTATGGGGACGGGCTGCTGATATTGAGTCTATATTTATTCTGCAGAAAAGAGCCATCACAGCCATATACAATCTTAGTAGGCGCGATTATCTAAGGGAACTATTTAAGGAAATTGGCATCATCATATCGGTTCATTGCCAATACATCTACGAAAACATAATGCACGTCAGAAAAAATCTGCATCTTTTCGGTAAAAGAGGCGAAAGACACAATTACAGTACTAGAAATTGGGACCAACTAGTTCAGCCAGGCTTTAGACTCGCTAAAGTAGACTCATCTTTCATGGGGTACTGTTTGAAATGCTATAATAAAATTCCACAAAGTATTCTTGAACTGAATGAGACGAAATTTAAAACATGCTTTAAACGCACACTATGCAAGCAAGCATATTACAAGTTAAGCGATTTTATCGCTGATAAAAATGCTTGGCTCAATGCTGGTCCTGCTCCATAAGGACAGGGGCGCAAAAATTGATAGCATTGGATGGTATTATTTTGTTGTTGTACAACTATCTTTGCGATGAATAGATTCAATCTTAAACGCATACGTAGCCCATATTGTGTGAGTGCTATGTACTAGAAAGCTTCACTGGAAACTTACTTTAGTATTTTTTTTTACTTGAATGTGCCCTGGCGGTTGAGAGTATGTCATGCTCACTCAAATGTCCCGCTGATGATGACGCGTGTGGCGGACCATTTAGTTCCCTTCAAGATGGTTTGAGCTGAATGGTGCTGATCCATGCGTCATCTTCGTGAACGGGCGCTGTCAGTTGTGTTTGGTCATCTCTTAATTGCCATGGCGTATTTGAAGGAATTATTTTGTTTTTACTATGGACACTTTTAACGTGCACATCTTGCTACATTGTTCTCACGTAATTTACCATCTCAACATGAATGATGTAACCAAGATTTTGTAACAATAATTTGATTTAAAAGAGTGTCCATGGAGTTTCTTGCCCGTTCTTCTCCATAGAGATCTACGTTAGGGAATAGGCAACCACAGTAATTTCACAGTTTTTATCTCTTGTGACTGGGACTGCAGCTACATTTAATTTTCATCTTTGTTTCGACAATTCAAAAGTGCCTGTTATTGGCCTACTTGAAATAAATGCTCTGATTTTGATTTTGTTTTTGATAATCTACCACGCGGCCCCAGTGCGGATTGGTAGATTCACATGTCTTAGAATTTCAATCAATTTCAATTTACAATTTTTGAATTTCAATTTCTTTTCTTGCTCAATATTATAAAGACTTCGAATAGCTGGCTCCGAAATCTTTTTAAAACCAGTAGGTACCCTTTCGCCGCCTGTAGCGTCCCCTCTACTAGCAGGATAGGAACTATGGCAGATAGACCCGGAAGTGTTTTGTTTCAGTAATGTGACAACGACATCAACAGAGTTCTGTATTTGGCAAGCGTCTCCGTGACGTGAGAGCACAGTACATACTACACACAGTGCGCAATGTATGGCATGAGAGCACAGACTGGTGTACAAGTGAGCATGAAGCATGCAGTGCAGTCGGTGTCACCTGCCGCGCGCCGGGAATGCAGATGGCGGCCGCCACCATAACAGTCGCGTCCGCCAGCACTCAGTGCACTGTGGCACAGCCGTACAGCTCACGTTCTTGTGCACATTCCTCGCCCACACAGCCCTCATAACTCCATACCTACTGTTCAGTACTCCCGCATGTTTTCATCGATCCGCGTTTTTCCGAAACTCGTCACTACCAACTTCATATATGTATAAAATAATTTTGAGAAGATGTAATGTCAGAACTTGATAAGTAAGTGCGTTTATCTAGTCCTACATGTTTCATAAAATACATCACGTGACTTTGATACGGCCTACGGACCCCAAGGCCCTGTAGAGTATTTTCAATGAAAAGTTTAGCAACCTGCCCTCATAGGGTAATATCGCAATTCTTCTGATACTAGCCCCTTATGTGGAATGTTGGGCCTCACCGCCTCACACATTATGTGACTGCCGCCGCAACTTATAGAACGTGTACACACTACACATGTACAGCCGTATCACCGCAGTCCGCATGTCACGCAGATGATAGATACCTCGCCGAACATATTATAGCACTAGAAGGTACGCGCTACGCTCGCACTAGCGTGTCACGTATCACGCAGCTCGAGGGTCTGATTGGATCGCGCTCGCAAAGCGTTTCGATAACAAACGCGTTGCTCGCAGCGATTTAATTAATTTTAACTGAGTGTGCCGAATGGCGCCGCCCGTCACCGACACGCTTACCTGACTTATATTTTATATGGCAACACCGCCACACAACAAGGAGAAGGCTTACAAACTTACAAGTCCAAGGACCTGCTGATGTCTGTCTGTGGGGAACTATGACCAGCTCTTTGTCTTCGTTTTTATCACTTTAAAGTACTTACATCTTAAAGAAATCAATTCAAAGTTGACACGCAACTTATTTTCTCCAGTTTTGTTCTGCATTCTTCCAGTCAGTAACGAGTGGAGTGGATCTTCTGCCTCTACCTGCACCCCGCCGTGTGTCGGTGCGCCGGCGGCAGCGTCTGTACACATAGGGCTGCCAGCCCCCGGAAACAAGCGGCACACTGTCCGAATACACCCCCATCCACCCCGCCCAGCATTTTATAAACTCTTCGCTAGCAGACTGCGGAATTTGATGGGTTTACGTACCTGTACCTCTCCTTTAGCAATCCTGCTTCCTTTAATGAAATTGTAGCAGGTTCTTGATGTTCCGTTTCACCTAAACATTACTTGCAATTCGTTCGTAATACCAATTTAATTATTACATGAAGAGAAAAAATCTAATTTGGTTTTTGTATAAATTTATCAAGGAAAAAGGAGTAATTGATGCCGTGACGGCTTACGGGGGAGAATGGAAGACAACACGTGTTGCGCCGCCGCCGCCGCGCGGAACATACAACGTGGGACCTGGGCCGGGACATCAGGGAGGGAGGACCTAGATCATTCGATGCGACTGGCCTGGCAGCCAGGCTGTGACGGGCGCGGCAGCCCTACACTAGCACAGGCCGCGGGCCGTCCACTTAGATTAGCTTACATTTTATTGTAATTATACTTGTTGTTCGTGTTGTTCTCGATGATTAGGAAAACTAGTGTAGTCTCGGCTTTACTCTAGGACGTCACATATATTTTAAAGATTAAAAAAGAAAAAATCTTATTCCTGAACGCAACTTACAGCATTCCCAGTTGTCTCTGTAACATATATTTTCATTCGGATTTTATGTCTAGTTATGGCGTCACCTTTCCCGATTAATTTTGTTGTTTTTAGTTTAAAAAGTGCCCTATATTGGGAAAAAGAAAGTCGGTGTCGACAAAATCAAAGTTTTTGAAGAAATTGAAGAATCGTAAAGCGTAGGAAATATTTAAACTCTGGTT
Source organism: Xestia c-nigrum (assembly GCA_916618015.1). NCBI lineage: Eukaryota > Metazoa > Arthropoda > Insecta > Lepidoptera > Noctuidae > Xestia > Xestia c-nigrum. The sequence continues at coordinate 259,968 of OU745251.1, read as the reverse complement.
TCGAGGGATAAAGGTAAGGACAAAAGATGGCTTCACTTTGTGTTTCCTTGATTCGCTTTGCCTCCTGCAGAAGAATTGGAATCGAGGGCCTGGGGCTCTGTTATTATGTGCAAATTATTGCTAAATCTGAATCGAAAACATTGTATGTGGTTTTCAAGTTGTTTGTGCCTTGCGCTTTGCACGAGTTTGCAACTAACGGCGTGCCTGTCACATTGGCGCCAAAACGTGCAGTGAGTCCTAAGTGATCTTCACTGTAAGCTACTAGCGTGATCTTGGTCCACGATATCCAAAATAGATATCGTAAACGACTTGCCTGGCCTGTGGGACGTCCTGCGGGGGCGTACGTGGTCTACAATGGCTATGTCGTGAAGTTAGCAACCTGGGGGGTGTTCTTTAGGAACACACGCGGTTGACTGTTCTAAAATAACCTTCAAGGGAAGTTCTGCGGGAACTTACATGGTTATAAAGTGTAATGTTGTTTTTTACAACATGTAATATGTATCTCTTCCAGAAGTTGAAATAACACATTTCAGGAGGTCTCCTAACAGGGGTCAGGACAGTAAAAATGTCCCTCCACAGTCACTAGAAAATATCCTCCCGTTGTTGGTTGAGAATTATTGCCTGGAACTGAGATTGGTTCAACCAGATGCAAAGGTTGAAACGCAGTGCTTGTATTGATAAACAAGTGGTGAGGAATAATTATTAGATAATCAAGTGTTTGAAATATTAGGTGTGGATACACAGCCGGAGAAAGTAGGAGAGGAATTACATAAACAGACAGCTCAAAGATGGAATATGAAGGAAAAGATAGATCAAAGATGAAAACCACAATTCTCTAATCAATAAACCAAACCAACAACCAACCAAGTAACAAATGTTACCACCTGTAAAAACCCAATCGAGGTAAGCGCTGAGGTGAATCCAAAAGTCAAGACCAATTCAACTGCCCTAGCATGTTTTGGCTCATGCCTTCAAATGTGTATAAAGGATGCTCAGGGATGAAAGCAAGACATCATTAAAAAGTTAAATGATGCTTTAATTTTTATATGACTCGAAACTTCTAGATACAACGGGATGTAGAGCCCTCATATTGTTGATAATTAACCAAGACAATGGCATGACAGATTTGTTGTTACAATCAGAGACAAAAACACATCTTTTTGCTGTAAGTCTTGCTGAGAAAATAAGAACAGCTTGTGCTTTTCTTCTGTCTTAATGTATGAAAAATTTGTTAAATTATCTGTTCAAGAATGAATGATTACTGAAGCAAAAAACAGTCACTCCTAGACAGAGTGCATGGGTCATCATCATCATCAGCCTATTAATGTTCCCACTGCTGGGACACAGGCCTCTTTATGAGAAGGAGTGGGCAACAATCCACTACGTGCGAATACATGAGTGAACTAACATTCATAAAACTTCCCTCCTTGGACAGAAGTAAAGAGGAAAGGGGGGGGGGCGTCATCATAGGCACCAGCAGCAGACAGAACGTGGGAGGCCAGGAGAAATCGTCCCATCACAAATTACCTGACAGGTGGGCAGATGTATGTGATTGGAAACTAAACTATTATATATAACCAATTTTCCTGGCTCTAGATAAATGGAACTTTCCATTTTTATCTTTAATTTACAGAAATGAAATATTTTTGTTTAGACTGAATTCTTTCAAGTTGAAACTGAATAATGTGCAAACTTTTACAGACAAATGATTCACTTGTCAGATTGCATCTTATAGATGCTTATTACACAAATATAGCTCCCCTAAGAGAGAGAGGCCTTATATCATTCACATAATATAGAGATGTTTTTTCCATAAATAAGAAATAGCTTTATGTTTAGAAAACATGCAATCAACAGCCAATTTATTGGAAAATATTGGATTTATAATTACATAGAGAAATGTGATTTCAAACCTAGACAACACTAATATTCTAGGCTTAGTTTTTCAATACTAAGAACATAACTCCTAACATCACTGTTAATAAATGAGTTAATTGATAAAAGTCAAATTAAAGTTGGTTTTTTAACTCGAGTTATTAGAAATTTAATATGTTTGTGCTGGACAAACATAAGTATGGGACTGTGAACAAAGTACCTACTTGATAATTATAATATTAACACTACATTAAATAGTAAATGTATACAGAATCTCAAATTATGGTCTATAAACATGACCAGTTCAAACAATCCCAAAAAATCATATAACTGATATGATTGCATTATCATACATGAATAGATAAGGAGTTCAATAAAATTACTAGATTTTTTTGCAATAGTGTGAATCTAGAAATTTATGGGTTTTTTGCTACTTACATAAATACCAAAGATACTGTGATAGCAGAGCCTTAAAAGGAACTAGAGAACACAGATTGGGAAACAAGTGATTTAAATTATCAAAGAATATATTGTTATTTGGTTTATTGTATCACAGACCAACAAAGTATCATACCTACTTATACATGGCACCCAGATCCATGGACTGTAGCGGTCAAAACATTAACCTTGCATTGCTCTCAGTATCAATTATTCCATGCTTTCCACCATTTTATATGGTTCCTAAAACTATAGAAAAGATAATTACATATTATAGTAGTTCCCCGTTGGGTTACTCGGTCATGTTTCCCATTATTTAATAGATTGTTGATACAGGAACCTGTTAATTTTCAACCACGCAGAGTGAGGAGATCTCTAATCTCCTCACTCTGCAGAATTCTAGATTGTTACATCCACTTTACAAGAAACTGGAATTGATGGCAGGAGAATTATCTGGAAAACATTTATAGTCTTTGGAAGTAGTAAAGAAACTGTTGATATCATAATATCAACAGTTAAGTATATAAGTTCAACAAATAAAAGTACACTGAATCAATGTTCACCTCCAATTATGTCATCCAGGACAATACTGTAATTCAAATAATATAATAAGCATATCAAGCCTACCGTTGCTGAGGTTATGCAGTATATCAATTTGAGATTTAATTAAAGTTTTTTGATTCTTTAATTAAAGGATCATAAATAGATACACAGATGATCAAAATTATTTTTCAGAGGCTTTTCTAGGTTAAGACCTCCAAAGCCCAAATATAATAAAACTTGGGATGTTTTCAGTTTTATTAATCAAGCTGCTACCAAAAAAGCTGTAACTTTATTACTGTAAGTCATAGTTCAAAGGGTGCAAACAATTCCTGTAATCAAAATCAATAATAAATAATGATCATACAAAACAGTAGTTATTACCTACGATTAGTAGGATTGACAAGTTGATTAAAACTTCAGGGCCAAAACGATGCCAACCTTTTTTAACTGCCCCTTTCTTTAACTCTAGAATAAGAGTATGCCCAGCTAAGCTACAGCTGTGGTTAATTATTGTAAATTTTATCAGGTTTACCAGAATACTAATTTTGTTTATATACTAAGTACCTACTTACAAAGAAACCATTTATATCCGTAAGCTCCAGGACAAGCAACCGTTGATCAAAAAAGGCATGGAACAGTACCCGCCATGCAACAATATCAGCAATGGGGTTAGATAATATTAGACGAGCAGATGGTTCGACACTCTTGCTAAAGGAGACATAATATTTTTTTGTATGGGACTCTGTCCAAAAACTGTACCTTTTAGAAAGGCTGGAAAATTTACCCCTAAATAGAATAAAGTGATATTTTTCCTTAGTGAGTGCAAGCACACAATAATAATGTTTGTTTTTGTTTTGACGTTTTGTGACAGTTATGACAGTTTGTGGAGATGATGTTTACCTAACCTGGAAACTGTCAAACCTATAAAATGTTTTTTGATTTATTCGTTCAGAAGTACAATATTCAGAAATAGCAATCGTTACACTTGCAAATAGTTAGTCGAAAAAGATGTCTATGTGAATAATATAAAATATGAATGGTGCAAAAACACTTATTTTTCACAATTAAGTGTTATGTTATTTATGCTTTGATGTGACATGTTTTCAGAACAAAACCGAAATGCAAATTTTGAGACCCCATGTTGATTATAATATGGAAATTCATTTTGCGTGCACAAGAAATCAGGCTTACATTCACGAAAGAATGAGAGATTTTTTCCTCAATTCGTGGGTTTTTTCCTCTTTTTTGATTTATGAAAATCTCATGGCCGAAAATAAAACATCTTTTATAATAGACCTGTAGTAAATATTAGAAGCTTCTCTGAAGCAATTTTTAATAACACTGAAAGTGATTAAACCCTAATAGTAAAAATGCTACCTTAGTTATTAAAGTAACTAAAGTGGTCTTTATGAAACCTTAAATAATGTGTTAATTGTTTTTAAATAAATGTTTATTGATTTTACAACTGGTCTTTAAACATCTACACTAGTTTTCCTAATCATCGAGAACAACACGAACAACAAGTATAATTGAATAGTCAAACGAACTTACCTGTAAGTGAAGTTCGACGGTAATTATGCTTGTTGTTGTGTTGTTCGAAGATGATTAGTCCCACCCGACCCAGATTTTCCATGCTATATAGTTATATGAGCATGGACCCTATGTTGTAAAACCAATAAATCGCTATGAACTTAATGAAAATATATGTTACAGAGACAACTGGGAATGCTGTAAGTTGCGTTCAGGAATAAGATTTTTTCTTTTTTAATCTTTAAAATATATGTGACGTCCTAGAGTAAAGCCGAGACTACACTAGTTTTCCTAATCATCTTCGAACAACACAACAACAAGCATAATTACCGTCGAACTTCACTTACAGGTAAGTTCGTTTGACTATTCAATTGCATGCGCTCACGCCCCCAGGCGTCCCGCGACCGAGAGCGCGGTGATCGTGCAGTCGTGCTGCGACCAGACGACTGCGAGACGTGGCTGGCGACACCGACTGACCATTACTTTGCATTGGGAACGTTTGGCTACTCATAAAAAACAAACAAGTTAATTCCGCCTGTGTCTATCTGGTCTCCGCGACACTGCGGGCGCTGCACAGTGCACACGGTGTGAGCCTGGCGAATGGGGAGTGCCAAGTGGCGAGTCTGTTATGCCGGCCATACACACTACGGTCTACCGGAGAGGTCCACCTGTGCAAGTATGCCTGCGCAGGTAGACCGGAATGTGCGTGGGAATAGACCTGTGCAGGTTTTTGAACCTGCGCAGGCGACCGGCGCAAGATCGAAAATCGATTCTTTCGAGTGACATCGTACGGTGTACCTGTGCGTGTGTGCGTGTACTCCGGTCGCCTGCGCAGGTCGCGTCAATTGTTTTCCAGTGTTTCTTTCGGACGGCACCACCAGATTCAACTAAAAAATCCTTGAAGATTTATACTATAATTATTTATACTATTTCTCATTTGTGTCTTCTTTTTTATCATAGGAGTAACCATTTCAAGTAATTTAAGGTATGTTTTCTCGTCCATTCGAAGATAGTTTTTAAAATCTTCGGGTTCAAATTTCAATTCATTTAAAAAATTAACATGACTATATGGTTTCCTTTTCAATAACCAATGCTTACACCACTTTCTTTGCTTGTTTTTCGAATATTTTTTCTTCAAAATTAAAGCAAGACCTAGCAACGCCAGCGTGTCATCGTCCACATTCGATGCCATCGCAAAGAGAACTGAAGACCGCTCCGATACACCGGAACGTCCCCATACACGCTACCATTGTTCGGTTGACCTGCGCAGGCATACCTGCACAGATTACCTCTCCGGTAGACCGTAGCGTGTATGGCCTACATTAGACGACGGGTGTTTCATTTTATCAGTCTTATTGCCTACAGTTACACAAAGAAAAAGAATTGAAAATACAGTTTAGTACATTGTACCGTACACAGTAATAGAACTCGCAGCTGAAACATATAATTGTGTAAGTCAATTGCACAATGGGTGCGTTATCTCTCGCAGCCATCTTCCACAAACAACCAGATGAGCACGAGAGGTGGGAAGGACTTTCTAAGATAACTAAACAACTCGTTTGGGACAGTTATATTATATTCGTGCTGTGCGCCTGGTGCGCCATACAATCATACAATCATAAAACTTCGATCGTAATGCGATTATGTTCAGTTTCTGCTCCAGGGCGTCAACCCCGCCCCCCTCCGCCCCCCTCCGCCCCACCACGCAAGCCCACAACGTTTTTATTAACTTTGTGAACTAAATCGCTCATCAGATTTTGTCGCCTTAACACTTAGGGGGCTAGCAAAACCTAATTGATTTTACATAAGCAGTTTTTTTTTTTAATTATTTGTTCTAGCACATCGAAAATATTTAAATATACGTTAAGGGGCTACCCGGCAGAATTCACGTTTTTACGTCGCATATAGTATGCTTGAACGTTGTATAAACAGTAAAGTCCCGTAGACAATATTTTAGCTTTCTTTTCTTTAATAAGGTCTACTGATTTTTCAATAAAGATAGGTACTTAATCTCAAGAAAGTAAAAAAAATCCGTGACCCCTTTTCTCGAGCTAAAATCCATATAAACTCCCTTATTATGCAACGCTTAGACTTTAACTATCAATTAATAATGATGTACACTTCAATGAGGTCTGCCGATTTTTCAATGATAACTATTTATATGATTATCTTGAGAAATAAACACTGTTCAAGTTCGTGTGTAGTGTGTACCCCGGCTAGCACGGTCTGTACGCGACAGGCGGATGGCGGCGGCAGTCGCATGCGTTATGTTATGACAGTGGTAAGTTGTAATGTAAGTTTCACCCCCCTGGGCAGTCTCCAGGGGGGTGAAACTTACATACATTGGCTTCTAACAAAATTTTCATAGAAAGTGCTGCCATCTGTGTGTTTAAACACACACCCAAATTTTTCAACTGTTTGACAGCTTATAACTGTCATAAAGAGAACAGCTATTTTGGACAACTTTTCCGTGAAGCTTAGCGATGACAGCGGTTACCTTATGAATAATAATAGTTCTCAAGTTCGAATCCATAGCCAAGAAGTACATAATGTACTTACTTATTGTACTTATTCTTTTGTATTTATTTGGTTGAACAGAAACTAACAGCGCCATCTAACATTTGAAGTACAGTTTTAAAAACGAAAACCAAAGTTGCGCATCTATCTTGTATTATATAGGTAGGTATATAGTGTATTATTTATGACAGTCGCCTCTTGGTCGTTGAACGGGGCACCTGTGCCACTCGACGCGACGCACGCGTAATTATTCTCGTTTAGAAATTATCCTACGATTTTAACTTTTAAGAAGTGTAGTTCAGTTTAAGACTACATGAACTAAATAAGCAACTCTATTTGTGGTGGTTCAAACTTCGTCTGAAATTCTGTTAGAATAAAGTTCTAATTAGCTTACACCTCAAAGTGGTTGTTACGTCAGTCACAGTGCGAGATTAGTGGTTTCGATCGATTTACGAAAAATCAATGGATTGGACTAAAAAAATAACAACACTATGATGCTAATAATATTTTGCTTGTACAATTATTTGCCAAAAAAAAAACAGATTAATCGCATTAGTTTAGTATAGTTTTTAGTCGTTAAAATATTTTTTTTGAGATAAGTCGTGATTTGTTTTTATATCGAGGAAAATCAATTGTATTATGTTTTCAAAACACTATCATACTAGCATATATCCTAAAGAATCCTATGCTACTAATATTATAAATGCGAAAGTTTGTGAGGATGTATGTTTGTTACTCTTTCACGCAAAAACTACTGAACGGATTTGGATCAAATTTAGCACACTTACCGTCTTATTACAAAACGTGGTCTTAAAAATAGTACCGGGTTTAGTACTAGGTTTAAACCATGAACTTGAAAAACGTTATTACAAAACAAAGTTTATCGCTAGTCCTAGAACTATCTATGGTACCAAAGTTAGACCATCGTGACCCCTAGTTTAACTATGGTACTAAATTGTCAAACGTCAACGTATGAAATATTTTTTCTTTAATTTACTTTACAACATTTTGTAAAAAGGAACGGCGCATAGAACTCTGAACGAATGAATGAATAGTTTAAATATTTTGTTGATTAGAATATGTGGAAAATGTTAAGACCAGAGACTTTATTTGGTACTAGTTAGTCCTTTGTTGTGTCGATTTGTAATACGAACGAACGAACTAACGTTAGTACCGTACTAAACTTAGACCTTTTAGTTCTGGTTTAAACCTGGTACTTATGGAAGTTTTTATAATAAGGCGGAGATAGTTTATTACCTGGATTAACACATAGGATACTTTTTATCCCGGTAATAAGCTCCCGTGGGATAATTTCAAACTTCACGCGGGCGAAGCCGCTGGCAGAAGCTAGTATCATATATGTTTCTGGTTTTGTTTATTGCAGTGAATCATACCTATACTTTCGGGCATTTTAAAACTCGCGTTTAGCTCTTGTCGCACATAAAACAATTTCTGAACTTAGTAGACAATTATTAGTGATAGGACGCTGTTTATTTTAGTTTTAAAGTGAGCAAAAGGACGCAATAATTTGGTTGATTGTGCAAGCAAATTCAAGATGCCGAGAGTATCGAAAGTGAAACGTTATCGACAACAAAAGCTCAAGGAAATAAAAATCGCAGTGTAAGTAAATTTCATTCTTTTTTTGCGCGCGCCATTTTCTTTTCACGTCGTATTGTTAACACCTTAGGTTAAAAACAAGGAATCCAACTTGAAAACAAGTGAAAAACCTAAAATGACCACTCATTATCTAGCGACGAGGAATTTTATTTGACGCCAACAGAATTAACTGAATTTGTTAATAATGAGCATTTTTTTTTGCGTTTATTAATTTCCTCGCTGAGGTGGGATGAAAAGTTACATGTTGCACTGGAGTGCAAAGATTTTTCAGCTCGTGCTCTTTTGATTCCCTCGCTAACGCTCAAGATTCTAAGTTCTGAATCACTCGCTCGCTCGCTAGAATCTTTCGCTTGCTCGGTCATCAAAATTGAGCACGCGGTTAAAAAACAACTTTGCACTCTTGTATAACAAATAACTATTGTGTGCATCGTTGATTTTGAAAAGTATGTGCAATGCCTGTTGCTAGCCGCTGCAGTAATGTAGGTACTACTTATCTGTGGAGTGTGTACTGACATCTTCATTGCGAAAATGATGAGAATTTGTGTTCTGTTTTAAATTGTTAATCTGCGACTGACCTGAGTGAAAAAAAAACTGACCGCTCAGTTCAGAATTTAAGTCGAGTGTAAAATTGTTCGGTTTTAAATGACTATTTTTCTCGAACTCGAAGTGAAAAGTACAGTTTGCATCTCGAGACTAAACGCCAATTTAATTTAACCTCGCTTTCATTACCCACCACATTGAACCACCTCGGGTATATTATGGCTTCGTTAAGTCTCCCTCGTTATACAATATACTTACCTACGTCATAGTATATTTTATAACGAGGGACTAAACGAAGCCATTATATACCCGAGGTGGTTTGACTCCCGAGCTTGCGAGGGAGGCAATGAAAGCGAGGGCATATTAAATTGGCGTTTAGTCTCGAGGTGCAAACTGTACTTTTCACTTCGAGTGCGAGAAAATTAGTCATTTAAAACCGAACAAATTTACACTCGACTAAAATTCTGAACTGAGCAGTCAGATTTTCTTCTATCAGGTTAGTCACAGATTAACAATTTAAAATACAACACAAACCCTCAACATTCTCTCAGTGAAGATGATCCACACTCCACAGATAATTATAGTAAGTAACTACATTACTGCAGCGGCTAGCAACAGAGGCATTCCACATACTTTTTCAAAATCAACGATGCACACAAACAACCATAAATTTTCCCGCGTTGTAGAGTTCATTTGTTTTTTTTTTTCAATCTACCGCTTTCTATTTGCAAGCCAATTCGAAATTGAAATAAAACCTTTGACAAGTTACTCTTTTGTGACCATGTTTCAGAGTAAAAGATCGTTCCATTTTTAAATTACTTTTTCTCCCTAGGGAATAAACAGTCACTTTAATCCCGCTTCGTAGGGCTATAATGGCGTACTTTTAGAGCATGAGAAGTGAAAAAAAAATAAAGACATCATAGGTTTGCAATTAAAAATATGAATTCAACATAGCGGTTCATACCTAAACCGCTAGAGTCATAATTCACAAATAAACCACACTTTTATTTCAATATTTATTAATTACTTTCTTCTAAAACCTGACCGCCCAGTAACTCTCTCGTCTCGTTTACTCCGATACAAATACCTAGATAGTGTGCCCGCATTTTGGTAGGTTGCAGTTGCAGAACTTTTTAAGATTTTTGGACGTTTGAAAAAACAATGAAATATGAGTTATTTAATCAATAAAATCATTATACAACAACTGAACACAGGTTCTATCTTAACGATTTAGAATGATTGGTTGGTTCGATAAAATAAAATATCTAAGTAACATGACACTAAGGCCCGTATTACAGAACATCGCTCAATACTCAAGCATAGTTTCAACCAATCAAATGGCTTGAATCTAGTTTTAAGTAATGCTTGAGTATTGAGCGATGTTCTGTAATACGGGCCTAAATCACAAAGAGATTTCATCATGAATTGATATGAACGTTAGATCAATAGATAAATCTTATTATTTTGGAGTAAATGGTGAAAACATATTTATTAATTTCGTTTTTATTTTTCATTTAAGACATTTAATCGCTCGCTTGGGCAATCGCTGTTCGCTGCCGTGCGACCGTCATGCGACCGTCGCGTTCGTTCGGCAGTGAGTGAGTGAGATAAGTTATAAAGTTATTAAGTTAGTGCCAGGGGGGGCACACTTAGCACTGTCATCAATTTACATAGATGACAGCAACATCTGGAGTTTGGTGGGATAACCAAACTTGACAGCCGTCTTGTCTGTCAAACTGAGTTCATAGTCATAGTCATAGTCGCCATTGGGCCATGACGTAAGGGCGTGACGTGGCAACGTCTTAACGTTGAGGCGCTTCCCGAGTCTATCTCAGCTAATTCTGTTAAAATTGTTACTTGTTATTGTTATTTGTTTTGTTTTTAGTTCATAATATATATAACTTTGTTTTTCATTGGTCATTTGTATTGTTTTGAACAGCTATATTACCGAAATATGCATGCATACCTATGAAGCTCACACACACATACATACAGGCATGAATACTCAGTACACACACATACCATAGGTCAGTGTGTGTAAATCAGAACTTTAATTCACCCGCCAAACTTAAGGTGGCAGCACTTTCCATACATGCAATTTTACCACAGAGTTGTCACTTTTTCCCTCTATAGTAACTGTACTCTTTGGTTAGTGCCCGCTTAGACGTGATAGAGAGTGGATGTACGTCGTTTGCTCCTCAAAAATTGCCCCGCGTTAACGTTTGTAAACTGTATTGTAAAGGGCTTGTTACATTGCACGATTTATCGGGTCCAGCCTGCAGGGAAAGAACAGTGTTATAAAAAATCGAGTGGTCCCTGGTACTTTCCTGCCGCGCTGCCAATCGTGCCCGATAAATCGTATAATGTAATAAGGCCTTAATAAATAATTCGCAGTGTTGCAGATAAATATTCTGGGTGTCTATATTTTATCTTCGATTGGTGTTATTAAACAAATAAGTACCTATAGTGTGTAATTAAAATAACTAAGTAAATTAATTAGTGTATACATATACCTAACAATCCTATATTTATTGTAAAATGGGCAATAAGAGGAATAAGAGAACTCAGAGAAAATTAAAAACTAGGGCATTACGAAGAGCTTTACTTAAACAATGGTAAGTAGCTCTAAATATTATGTCAGTACCAACAGTACCTACTTCTCATGTATTTTTTTTTTATAATTTATGATTATTTTATTTACCTATTCATAATTTACCAAGTAGTACTTAGATGATAACGTGTTTGACAATTTTACGGTGACACATATTTTAAAAGTTGCTCTCTAACTGTTCACACTGCCGGCGACGACTCGTTTTACTAGTTTTGTCGCTGAGCGACGAGCTTTCAAAAATAAACTCGCTCAGCGATACTCGCCCGCTTGCAGCTTGAGTTAGACGCGCAGGTTTGCACAGGACTGAGCGACAGCGGGCGAGCGGCGCGAGTAATTACTCGTCGCACTTGTTCACTCGCTTATAGCCCGGCGACAAAACTATCGAAACTACATACTCGCTTCCCGCTGATCGCCAACTCGTTTATAGTTTTTAGTTCTACTCGTTTCTCGTTCATCGTCAGCGGTCGGACCACTGCCTAAAATAGAGTAAAATTAATTTTACTTCTTACAGTGCTGCAATGAGAAGACAAAAAGCCGAGGCTGTTGGTGGGCAGACCCTCGATGTGAACATTGTGAACCCTGCTTCTAGTTCCCAAAGTTCTACGTAAGTACTTACATGCTTTTATTTCAACATATACCTACTAGTCTTATTATGTGTGTTGCGTGTGTTACGTGTTATGTTGTCTTGTCCATGCAATATAAAGGCACGAAAAAAACAAAACGTTAGGGATGTTAAAATTATCATTAAAGTTACATAACTTTTGCGTAGAAATACGTGAATAGGCTTCATTTAGGATACGTTAGAACCTTTTTTTCCGTAACCCTAACAATTTTTTTTTTCTAAGTTATACATATAATTATATTAATCTACACAATAACTATACAATTGCCTCTGTTTTTATAACTTACTACCATTTTTCTCCTAAATTATCAATCACAGGATCTTTTAATTCCCATCAAAAGATAAAATGAAGTAATGCAGATCTATGGGACCTTGTTCTTATTTTTCCAATAACTTTCTTCATTTTTTATATGAACACACGAGATGCGGTACTGAATGGACCTCTGTGACACTTTTCTCGTCGTAAATCGTCGGTAGCCTGACCAACTAGATTTTTTTTGGTTTTATATATAGTGTGTGTTAATATTACATTATATTAGAGTGTAATTAGGTAAGTATAACGTTGTAAATATTAATTACTAGTGGTCGTCAATTCTTACACAGAGTATAATAATCACTACGTTTAAATTCTTATCACAATATCAAAATGGGTGACAAAAATGACACAAGAAGCGTAATTTGAAAGGGTGTACTATGCCAAATCGAATACCAAATAATCGAATATCAATTGATCGACCACTATAAGTCGAACATCTAAATACTCGAACGTTCTTAATATCGAATGGTTAATAAATCGAACATTCAAAATATCGTACACTCAATACATCGGTGTTCAAAATATCGAATGATTGTTTGATCGAGCGTTCAAGGCATCGCATATTCATTCTATCGAAATATCAATACACTGAATACTTTTTATATAGAATACAAGAAAAACACAAAATTTACTAATAAATCACATTTTAATCTTTAATTATTATCTTTTACAGGTACATTTTAATATTTTGTGTGAATTGCAATTGCACGGAGATGTTGTTTTTATTCGATTTTAAACACCTTTATAAAATGATTACCTCTTTTTTTGAAGAGTATTATGATTATATTGAAAATTAATCATAGATAAATTAAATGTATAATTTTATTACAATACATAAACTTTCGTTAAAAACAAGTATATTTCTGAACGAACAACTAAGTAAGTCATATTTATTTCAGGCTACCCTCATACATTGTAATATTGTTTTCACCTGCAGAAAGCATTGTGACTAAGTAGTGCATTACAAGTGAATTTTGTGAAAAATGTCTGTAGGGTCTTATTATAAGCCAGAATTGTCCCAAAAACGCAAGTCGATCTTAGTTTTGGATGGCTATGTAATGGCAATAAACAAAAATATTAATAACAAGTTCTACTGGCATTGTTCCTACAAATATAAATACCATTGTAATAGTACTGCAACAACAAAATTGCACGGAAGTGAGGAGCATTTGTTGGAAAGCTATACAACGCAGCATAATCACGCACCAGATCCTGGTAAGGTAGATGAACTACGTTTTAGGAATTCCCTAAAAAGTGATGCTACCAGCTCGCTTGATAGACCGAGTCAAATTATTCAGCGAAATGAGGCCAACATTTCAAAATCAAGTTCGTGTGCTCTGCCAAACAAAAAAGCAGCATCGCAAATTATACGTCGAGCAAGAAGAAAAGATATGCCAAAGGAACCGATTACTTTGGATGATATAAACATCCCCGATAGATTGCAGAAAGTTGATGGTGAAAGATTTTTAGGGCGTCAGGTTAAGTTTGAAGAAAACTGTGTTATGTTATTTGCAACGAAATCGAATTTAATACTATTAAATAAATCACAACTTTGGGTGATGGATGGTACCTTCGCAACATGTCCTATACTTTTCAAACAAATATATAGTATACATGGTTTGGTGGACACGGGTACAGATCGTTATTACGTACCTTTAGTATATGCGTTTCTAACGAATAAGACGCTAAATTGTTACTTGTATTTTTTTCAAGCACTAAAGGCATATGCTCTAGAACAGGGCTGTCCAAACTATATACCTTCGAGGGCTAATTAAATTTCATACAAAAGCTGGAGGGCTAGAAAAATATTTTCAGTTGTCAAGTAAATAAAATACAGGGTAATTTGACTTTCTATGTTTATTGATTTTTCGTTAACTTATCTTTAACAATAGTATCGATATCCACGTCAACATTCGTTGTTGCCAGGCGCATTGCATGAAGAAGCGATTTATCTGACAGTGAAGATCTATACTTGGATTTTATAAAATTCATTGTGGAATATGCACTTTCACATAAATAAGTGCTGTCCATCATTGATCCCATTTTCAAGCCAATTTTTTTTAGCTTGGGGAAACGGTCGCCGAGCATCTTAAAAAAATCCATTCCTGTCCCTTGAAAAAGGGATATGTGTGTCGCGGGCCGCATGAAAACAAGCCGCGGGCCGCATGCGGCCCGCGGGCCTTGGTTTGGACAGCCCTGCTCTAGAATATGATATCCCATTGAACCCACGAGTAATAATGACGGATTTCGAGATGGCGGTCATTAATAGTGTAAAAGAAGAATTTCCTGATGCGCAACACAAATGCTGTCTATTCCACTTAGGTCAAAATGTATGGCGTCAAATTCAACAAAATGGTTTGCAAAGTAAATATGGCCAAGATGCTGAGTTTGCTGTCAAGTTAAGACACATTATCGCACTTGCTTATTTATACCAAGATGAGATACCAGATGCTTTCGATAAATTGAGAGAAGAAGTGTTACCCGACGAGGCAAGTGATATCACCAACTGGTTTGGAAAATATTATGTTTGGGGAAATATTAATTCTCGTGAGACGGGAAATAATAAATTACTTATAGCACGCTCAGCACCGATGTTTCCACCTTCACTGTGGTCTGTGTTTCAAAATAATACACTGGGTTTGCCTAGGACTCAAAATAACATTGAAGGATGGCACAGAAGATGGAACACGTTGCTTGATAAGCACAAAAGGGGTCTTTATGCTACCATAGAATTTTTAGTTAAGGAGCAAGCTATAACAAATAGGACAATTGAAAAGGCAAACGCGGGATTGGAAAGACCTACTCCACAAAAAAGAGGCAAAAGAGATGACAATGCGATTGAAAAAATATTAAACAGTAAAAACAACATGGATTTATTAGAGTTCCTCCGTGCAATCGCAATTCACACAAAATATTAAAATGTACCTGTAAAAGATAATAATTAAAGATTAAAATGTGATTTATTAGTAAATTTTGTGTTTTTCTTGTATTCTATATAAAAAGTATTCAGTGTATTGATATTTCGATAGAATGAATATGCGATGCCTTGAACGCTCGATCAAACAATCATTCGATATTTTGAACACCGATGTATTGAGTGTACGATATTTTGAATGTTCGATTTATTAACCATTCGATATTAAGAACGTTCGAGTATTTAGATGTTCGACTTATAGTGGTCGATCAATTGATATTCGATTATTTGGTATTCGATTTGGCATAGTACACCCATTGTTAAATGGAAAACTGAACCATTACTGAATCTACAATTTATTCAATAAAATATAATTATCATCTTATAACTTGAATTTGCCGGTCATATCAAATCACACCGGGCACAGAGTATATAATCAGTTGACACCGGGCTGACATACGTCACCCTGACTTGTCTCTGCTCGCTCCACTAAGGATGTATCACGATGCGTAGGGTTGGGATTCCAGTTACCGATTTACGTGTATCAATTCTTGTTGGTAAAAAAAATGCACAGTCTTTAAAAACTTAGTTGATAACATACAAGAATTGCAATCACTTTTAAGGTAGGTACTTAGGTGGGTACGTATAATAATCCCGAATTTTAAAAGACCGAATTTTAAAATACCGATGGACGAAATCCCGAAAATTGAAACGCCGAATGGTTGTTTGGTCGAAAGTTTAAAATCCCGAAAGTTCATTAGACCGAAAGTTTGAAATCCCGAAGTTTAAAATCCCGTAGTTCAAAATCCCGTAGTTCAAAATCCCGAAAGTTCATTTGTCCGACAGTTTAAAATACCGAAGTTCAAAATCCCGAAAGTTTAAAATCCCGAAGTTCAAAATCCCGTAGTTCAGAATCCCGAAATAGTTACCGTTTCCGAGAAAAATGATTTGCAAACATGCAGCATACAGCAAGCATGTAGCAAGCATGCAGCAAGCATGTAGCAAGCATGCAGCAAGCATGCCGCAAGCATGCAGCAAGCCTGAAGCAAGCATGCAGCAAGCATGCAACCAGCAAGCATGCAGTATGCAAGCATGGAGCATGCAGCAGCAGGCATGGTTTCTGTCACGGCTCCGACGCTGCGGGGCTCCGGCGGTCACACGCGACCTTATCGTCGCAGAGGGTTTTAACGCTCACCACCGCTGCTTCGGCTTGCTGGCCGGCTGAAGCCGGCCAGCCTCAGCCGCGGCGGCAAGTGTTAAAGCCACCTGCTCCTCAGCTCGCGGCCCGCCAGCCCCTCCGCGCCTACGCGGGCTTAAATTACACTCTCGGGGTAGGGCAGAAAAGACTACGTGGAGTCGGTTCTGCAGCGATTCATTTCTGTCACATTTGTGGTTATAGGAAACCGTAATTATTTCTTTATTTCTTTTTTTTTGGAATTCCACAATTAATATCTTTGTTCCAAACGTTGTTTTATGACATAAAACGATAAATAATTAATTGTTTGTCAAATAATACGTTACTAAATAAAAGTTTTCGTCCATTCGGAATTTCGTCCATTCGGGATTTCATCCATCGGTATTTCAACCATCGGTATTTCGTTATTTCGGGATTTCGTCCATTCGGGATTTCATCCATCGGTATTACAACCATCGGTATTTCGGTCTTTCGGGATTTCGTCCATTTGGTATTTCGTCCATTAGGGATTTCGTCCTTTCGGGCATTTGAACATCGGTATTTTGTGTTTCGATATAACGACTATCGGCATTTAAAACTTTCGGTATTTTGAATTTCGATGTTTTGGACGTCGGTATTTCAATCGTAGGTATTATGAACTTTCGGGATTATGATACGTACCCACTTAGGTATACACAAAATTAGTAGGTATACGGTATAGACTCTATAACATAAACTAATACGATCAGCGAATTCGGTCTTTATTACTAAACCATATAAACATGAAAGCTATTTTTTTTCTAAATTAGGTAAGTAGGTACCTACGCAGTTTGCCAAAATTATTCTGAGAATCCGATGCACAATTGAATTAAACGGTTAACTTTATAAAATAAGGTCTTATTTAGGTTAATATTTTCATAGAAAAGAGTACCTCGCAACTAAAAATGAACTCCATTTTGACGTCAGAAACGTTTTATTTTTCTATTCGTATTGTCTGCCTTTGTAAAAGCCGCTAGCCACCGCCAATCCGCCACTGTCACACAAAAAAGTTTTGAAGGGCACTATCTCAAAATGTATATGTCACCGTAAAATTGTCAAATACGTTATTTTGTAATATCTCTAGCGATATTGTAAAACCGGTGTGGAGGGAAGGAGGGGTCCCCCTTGCCCAACTCTCATGAAAAGATATAAAAAAAATAATAATCCATTTATTTCAGGTAACAAAGACCCATACATAAATACCTTAACCTAAATATACATACTAATAACATTTTTTGTTAGTATATATAGTAACTTAAATACTATGTTAGTTAGTACACGATGCACTTCACTTGCACGATCTTTTGTGCGTTCTCGTGGTACCATTCCTGAGAAATACCGATTATAATAACCTAACCTTAAAGCACTTTATATTCCCCTAAGCGTAGTCGACGGAGCCCGTATTTCCGAGTGCAGGGTTTAAGGCGAAAGGATACGCCAAACTACAAAATTGACCTCTCTTTGAAAGACTACTACTACTAGACCGATGGACCAAATAATATAAAAAAATACCTAATACGCATAACATAATTGACTTTAAATTTTAAGTTTAATTTTTTTATTATCTTTTATACTTTAGTCGGCAAAAAAATCGAAAATAACCTCTTTATATTTAATTAAAGCAAAAATAAGCAATAATTTGCTTACTGCTTTCAAACGACTAAAGCGATTTAAATTTTTTTTCACAACATTATAGACAATTTATTGCTTTATTAAATTTATGTTCAACATTTCACAAAATTATTAATTAAATCAATAATATCATATTATTACATTTGCGCCCGGCGTTCGCGCTCACTCAGACGCGAAAGCCGAAGCCAGTCTCATCCTAGCGTTCGCACGGAAACGCTGTGTCGTATGTTAGCGCGCCCCGCTCTATAAAATTTGCGTAAAAGAGCATACAGTGCAGATAGTACATTTCGTGCAGAAGTAAGGTTGAGGTATTTAAAATCGGACATTTCGTTTGCGCTTCGACGTTTTATATCATATATATTATATCAATGTACAAACACTATGTAAATAATTCGTTTTAGTGTATTATTAGATTTATTAGTGTACAAACTAATATTTGTAAATATATAGGTATTAAGTTTTGTTTGCAAGTGAACGCTGAGACTCTTTACTTAAAGTAGGTACTTCATTAAGTGTCATAAAAGATGCCACGCAGAAAGAAGAAAGTTGTGAATTTCTTGAATAGAGCTTTGCATATGAACGAAGTACGGTAAGTATAAAATCCTTTTCGTTAATACTATAAAAAGAAAAAAACGGGCCAAGTGCGAGTCGGACTCGCCCATAAAGGTTCCGTAGCAGCAAGTAAAATAATATAATAGTACATTTTGATACAAGTGGAGACAGTTGGTTATTGTAGTACAAGGCGGTAGCCGAGAACTGCAATAACAAATGTCCACGTGTATCAAACCACGTTTTTCAATACACTTTTGAAGAAATAAAATAAAATAATGTAAAATATTTGTGTCATGAATGTCACGAGACTATGATTTAATAGTACATTTTATAACGAGTGACAAAACGAAGCCATTATGTACCCGAGGTGGAGCGAGGGTATATTAAATTAGCGTTTAGTCTCGAGGTGCAAACTGTACTTTTCACTTCGAGTGCGAGAAAAATAGTCATTAAAACCGAACAAATTTACACTCCACTAAAATTCTGAACTGAGCAGTCAGATTTTCTTCTATCAGGTCAGTCACAGATTAACAATTTAAAACACAACACAAACTCTCAACATTCTCGCAATGAAGATGATCCACACTCCACAGATAATTATAGTAAGTACCTACATTACTGCAGCGGCTAGCAACAGAGGCATTCCACATACTTTTTCAAAATCAACGATGCACACAAACAACCATAAATTTTCCCGCGTTGAAGCGTTTATTTGTTTTTTTTCAATATACCGCTTTATATTTGCAAGCCAATTCGAAATTGAAATAAAACCTTTGACAAGTTACTCTCTTTTGTGACCATGTTTCAGAGTAAAAGATCGTTCCATTTTTAAATTACTTTTTACTCCCTAGGGAATAAACGGTCACTTTAATCCCGCTTCGTAGGGCTATAATGGCGTACTTTTAGAGCATGAGAAGTGAAAATTTTATTTTTTTCCACGTTTTGCTTTAGCTATGTTCAAAGAGAGGCAAAGGTATGAAGCCGTTATACAGCCTAATATAAAAATAAATTTCAATTTGTGTTTGAATTTAGAACACAAATAAATGTTAAGTTGTTTATAAAAGTAAATATTAGTTATAAATAATCATGTTTATCACCGATATTGAATTTATAAACACAATTTGAATATTCAAAAAATGTTATACTTAAAGAAAGACGTAGATCGCTTTTCCGAAAAAAAAAAACTTTCACTTCTGACTCTATAGTCAAGAGGTGAATGTTTTTTTTAATTATGCAATGAACCAATTCGGACTAAGTATATCTATTATCTGTGGCAATTTTACTTTCTGCACGTGTGTGGAAAAAAACATGGAAAATGCACACGTGTGAAATACACTGCATTTTGAAACTAATAGTAAAAAGAACCAGTTTTCGAGGAAGTGTATTGAAAAAGTTCTTATGGTTGGTTGTCACTTTGAAAGATAAATTGCGGTTTACGATTTATGACGTATTAAAAAAAAACTAATACTTGATCTCGTTCAAACCAATTTTCAATGGAAGTTTGCTTAGTAAGGTACCTACATCATATATTTTTTTAGTTTTATCATTCTCTTATTTTAGACGTAGGCATCCCCTAAGAAAGGATTTAGATTAATTCCACCCCTAGGGGCATAAAATAGGGGATGTAAGTTTGTATAAATCTTCTTAGATTTTCGGCTGATTGAACTGAAGATTGGAAAAAATAAAGCCGGAAAAACTATACCTAATTAATAATAATACTTCTTAACGCGAGCGAAGCCGCGGGCAAAAGCTAGTTAATTTATAAATCATTTATGGTTGATACTTCGGTATTATAAACGTAAAAATATGTCAACAAAAAGTATGAAAGTAACGATGTTGATGTTAAACATTTTGTCAATTTTATCTTCTAAAAGGAGATCAGCCCAGCCTCCATACATTGGGCCATTTTCAAAAGTAAACGTAATATTTCGATAGAGCACAACATTATAAACAGTTTTTATTATGACGCCTAAGTCGTAACTCAATTCACCGAGAAGTTATTCAACCACAAAATATCTGCGATCACAACCAGATTGGGCTGATATTTTTTTTTGTTGGCCAACTAAAATAAACGTAATAATTAAATAGAGCTTATGGATTTAAACATTTTTAACCCCCGACGCCAAATACCAATCAAATCTTCCCAAGGGGCCCCGACTGTGAGTCGTACTGTTCTGCATTAGAATTTATGATTTGTTACAGTATTTTAAACTATAGGGCTTATTTCTTTCTTTTTAGTTTTTATTTAAGTTAATTTTTTCACGTATTTTTTAAAATAAGTTTTTACGCAGTCGGGTTTTTGTTTTTCTTTAAATTATTTTTCTTTTTATTTCATACTTTTTAAATACGAATAAAAACTTAAATCATTAAGTAAGAAAATTTGCGAGAGAGATTGTTTTGTTAAACAACTTTAAATCGTTATATATTATAGCCTAAACTATTATTTAAAATGAAAAATGATAAAATGAACTTAAAGATGATTTTAAAATACCTATTCAACGACATCCCACTTGACATAGTTCATCGACTTTTATTTTTCATTTTGACAATATGGCGTCTGGTTGTCGCTGTGGTGAATTTTGATTACTGTCATGTCTTTAGTGACACTCGCAAGGTTAAGACGAATCGATTGACGTGAGCATTATCAAAATCGGCCTACGCCTTTGGTCTCTAGAACGCCACATAGAAACAAACATACATACATAGACTGATAAACACAAATTACCCTCCGTTGCGTCGCGCAGTCGGGTACAAATAGCAGACTTGAGCCCCTGATCGACAGTAGGCATTGAATTAAAGGTCACGTCCGAGCCACACTACTGCTTATCTTTTTACTGTGTCAATACAATGTCACAATCACTACTTTTGGCATTTGGTAAAGCTAATCGTAGTTTTGATTGATTATGATACAATTTGTACTAATTGGTGTTAATTGAAGCCTTTGCATTAAACGCATGTACCTAGTTTGTGCTTCGCGTTCTAAAGGGCTGCAGAGGTGGCACGGCTGGACAGTGTCGTATGGTAACGAAGGCGTGTGTGCGACATGCGACAGTGCGAGGGAGAATGGACGCGCTTCTGCGGACACGGCGACTGTCCGCGAATGTAGTACCACCCGAATTTACGACACGAACAATGTGCGATAATAGTGTACAGTTGCGGGGAAAAGTTGTGCAGTAAACTGAAATTGCTTTTATCTGTATGAAATAAGCGTGAAGTGTAACCACGCGGTCGTTACACTCACTGCTGTTCGGCTGTTACAGATATTCACGAGCGAGGGAAAATAAGCTTTGTGTGTCGGTTGGAAAAGTTTCAGACAAGTTGTCGTTACTCTCTAACGTCTTTTATTTTACGTTCGATCTACAAAAGTTTGATGAATTATGTATATTTTTATGTTGATCATATATAATGTAGGTACTTAAATAAGGAACGTTATGATAGGAACTTTGTGTAGTCCGCGCGTTCGGGATACAGGCAGGAAGCGCGCGAGCGGCCACCTGCACCGGTCCACCACTGAGGCACACGGAGGGCGCTGTGTGCTGACAGGCGACATTGTGCGCTGTGGCGGTAGTGATAGCGGTATCAGTGCCGCCGAGCGAGCGAGCACCTCGACTGCTGCCTGTCACAACTCACCCGTGTGTGTGACCTACATACATAAATAGGACCGCGTCGAGTACTGACTGAGGCCTCCCTACTACAACGT
This sequence comes from Xestia c-nigrum, assembly GCA_916618015.1. Lineage (NCBI taxonomy): Eukaryota > Metazoa > Arthropoda > Insecta > Lepidoptera > Noctuidae > Xestia > Xestia c-nigrum. The sequence goes on along the minus strand of OU745251.1, from coordinate 237,348 downwards.
GGCCCTCACATTGCTCAAGTAGCTGCTCACTTATTGGAGCTAGGGACATACGAACACAAGTAGACAACAAAACGTACAGGTGGGTACCTACTACTTGTAGTCCGTGAGAGAACTGTTTACAATTGATGTCGTACATAGAGCTGTACTGTACGCTATTCTGTGACTGTACGTAAAGTACATATAGCGTTAAGTGTATTTTACCAAGTTGTTATACACGTAACTATTAATAGTCTGACTGTCTGACGGACAGACGGACCTAAATACATGACCTGTCACCGCATGAGCTGCACGTTCCGGTGGGAACCTGCGCGTCTATAGTCTATGTCTGTGTGAGCGATCTAGTGGATTCATGCTGCTCTAGTGGTTACGTACGAGCACCTACTAAGAGCACTCAGCACCAACGAACAAGTTGACTACCAATTTTATAATATTGCTGATTGCTTCGCTACACACTGATACTTTCATTAGCGGTTTCTTGATTGAAATGTTTTCTCTCAGACATAACGCGCGTCTGGTTAATATCAATGCCTCGGCTGTAAAGGCCTCTCCATATTCCCGCGCGAAGCCGCGAACCATACGCGATCTATGAGTGTGGAATCGATTCGCATAAGTAATATATTTATCGGCTTCGCATCGTTCCCGAAACTTGTCAGTTTTTTGTCCCGCGTCCAAGGATACGCAAGCCACGAACTTAGCGCGAAAAGCGGCTTGGTTTCGCATGTGGTTCTTCTGTTGAGTGACGCTACGTTTAGCTCGTAGCCGCGATCCGCATCGCATTTTATTTCACGCTGTGATTCGCAAGTATAGAGAGACCACAGCTAGCGCACACAATGTGTAGCGCATGTGTTGCCTTACTAGGTACCTACCTATGTTTTATAGGCAGTAAGTTACACGACACCCATCTTGTGTTACAGACTTACAGTGTACCGAGTGCCAGCAGTTACACCGCGAGCTGCCCGTGCTTACCATTACACACGCTACGATTAAAAACTAACTAAATGTCTGTGTACTACAGTATATTTTAACAAAACATTATTTTTATAGAGACGGTCGAGGTACCTACAGATGAATTACTAGTTGAATAGGAGCTGACTTTGTGGCTTTGTGCGGGCGCCGGGCGCGTCGGATGGGCGTAGAGTGCGGCACAGGCGTGAGGCGGTTGTGCGACGTGCGGTACGTCCGCGAGACGCACAATAAGGGCACAGATGCGGCCTAGTATGTCGCGATACCGGAGCTATGCAGACAACTGTCGTCGTTAAACAGACGTATCTGCTTTATGATTATGACAGCTCGTTTGTTCGCTGCTCGGCGCTCGGAATGCGTTATCAACTACAATTTGAACAATGAGTTGTACAAACCTAAAGAAATGTTTACTGAGGCAATCATGCCATCACGAGTCACGACACTGTCAGCTCTCCGGCAGCATTTCTTGGAAGCACGTTTGTAATGGTAGCATTGGTAGCCGTTTGTGGGGGGCATAATCACGAATACTTACTCTATGAACAGAAACACTTGAAAAAAACTGCATTAGAATTACCCAAAATAAAAAAAATCAACACCCAAAAGTGGAAAATAACTTCACTTACGGAGGTCGGCGACTTTTTATGGTTCATTGACTTTTTGCTCTTTTTAGTTAAATAATTAGTTGTGGTGGTATCTCACACAAATCCTTGTCAAGTATCAATTTTGCATTTAAAATTAGATAGAATATGTTGACATCATGACATCGCCCACATAGACGAAACTACAGTACTTTCACAGTTTTTATGTCTTGTGACTGGGACTGTAGCTACTTTAAATGTTCATTTTGTTTCGACAATTCAAAAGTGCCTGTAACTGGCCTACTTGAAATAAATGCTTTGATTTTGATTTTGATTTTGAAAAAATTTTAATGTTTTGAGGATAAATCTAAAAATAAGTACATAATACTCATATAGGCAAAGCAACGAGCATGTTATATTCTCGATGAGGCAAAGTTAATAACAACAAATTATTAGGGACCACCGCGCAGACTTCATCTACCAAATGAAAAAAAGAATCACACCATATTTTTTACATGTGATTTAATCGATTTCTAAAAAGGAGGAGGATACCTCGTTTTAGAAGTCGATTAAAAATTAGGAAGCGCGACACTGCGCCACCGCCGCTGCAACGGAAAAATCGGCGACAACAACACACTATAATATTTACGGCAATGCTCGCCGCGACGTCTCTCCAACTGTTGACCAGGTAGGTAAATTAGACATTATTAGAGCTTAAATTTGGTCGTAAACAATTTGAGATCAGCATGTTTGATTTGATTCTCACACGATAATAATAATATATACGTAGTCGTACGATGCCGCGATGTTTTATTAGAGGCATGGAACAGAACAGTGAGGGTCGTGCTCTAGTGGACGCTAAAGCCAAATACTAATATTGATCATGTGATAAACTTGGCAATAAAATTCAAAAACGCGTTATCACATTTATTTTATAGACCGCTATTACAAATTTAAATAAAAAGATTAAGTTTCTTCGTGAGCATTCAGATTTTATGGACTCTCTAAGCCAAAGTTATGAAACTTTATGGGATAGATTACAATATATTTGAAATGGAGCCATTACATTTGATCAGCGCTGGTGTATAATAGTCGTAACTGTAGAACGTAATAACGCAGTAAGTGCACATTGTTACTGCACGCTGCAGAGCTCAGAGCGTGTGCTGTGTAGACTTCACAGTTCCGAGCTCTGCATTGTGTGGCGAGTGTTCATTTAATACTGGAGACTGGCTTCTTATTTCATATCTCCCTTTCACGTTACATAGCAGAGAAGAGCAGAGGTTCCACTCCAAGAAGTGCGCGATATACGATTGTGTTTGGATTACTAGATGCGCTAGCAGTAAGACAGCCTGCAGTGTCCACGTGCCTGACCCTGCCTGAACTTCTCATCTGGCGGCATCAGCACTTGCTCTGCGGACTGTGAGACTTCTGCTCCTTGTTGTTCAGGGAGTATCGTCTCATAATGGTTTGCGCTCCGCTCGATTACCTCTCAATACCGAATAGTTATTCAGTGTGCGAACTTTATCCTAGAGATATGTCCCCATCCGTCATCTCGTGTATTCACTAACGTTGTATGGAACACCGCACACCCGTCAGCGTGACAGCGTGACAGTGTGACACACTTGTTCAAGGGAAGTCTCCGTGCAGTCCGTGACGCGTCGATTTCTTTCAAATTCTTGTATTGGAGACAATTATCTACTTTTAGTACAAGAATGTGGAATATGACGCGTGAGCAGCGCTCTAGCGTTACCTACCGAAATAACTTGTAAGTGATGGTTGCTGGTCTCTGCTCTAAGAATAACGCTCCCGCCTCCCGCTGATGACGTCTCCTACTCTCCTCACAGCACGCGCTGTGCGTTGTGCACCTCTGTGCCGTCTGAGCAAAATTACCTCTATTCAAATGTTATTCAACTCCCATTCAATTTGAAAACCTTTGTATCGCACCAGCTCGTGTACGTATGAATATACGTTTGTATGTGCGACCGCGAGCCGTCACCGGACGGTGCGCGGAGGGACCGTGGAACGTGTTCACTGCTTTAATAATATCTAGCTCATGAAAACTCGCAATTTATAAGCCGAAAACGCCAGGCCGCGAGCCGGTCGCAGTTAAAACAGGAACCTTGCGGGAAGTTTACATGGCGCACTATTAATCGTGGGCGCACAGCTGACGCGGACCGCGGACTGCGCCTAATGAGCGTCACGTCACGTCACGTCGCGCGACTGCTTGCGTCCGGACACTATCAATAGCTTCACGTCACCGAATTAGTCGCTTTTTTAGGTAAATACCGTCAGGTGACACTAAGAGTCTGTGACAGCCACATTACTGGCAAACAGGCACCACTGTCACATACATGATTAGACAGGTAGGTAAACCAGATTGGGTAGACCTCTGATAGGTACTGCATGGATACGAACTAGAATCTATCCAACACTGTAAATTGAATGGGTTGTAACACTTGTAACTAGTACCTACCTATAAAGAACAGACACAAGATGCAATGAGAATGGGAGCGACCAGTGCATTACCTAATTCATGAGGTAGGTATACGGTCGAACAAGCTATTTGGTTACAGGTACAGTTTAACCCACAAATGACCCACATTGTAAATGTAAACCAAATAGCTTGTTCGACTGTACATAGAAAAATAAAAGTACGGAGTTTATGCTCATCATAAGTCATAACCTCAACGAATATAATTAGGTACTTGCAAATTACAGTCGCGGGCGGGCGGCGCGGCGGCGCGGCTCGCTGCGGCTGCAGGCGGAATCTCGCGACGGTTACAGAGATGCTTGGTTTACAAACAACATGGACACATAAACTCTGTGCGGCGATACGTACGCCCAACATAACGTGCCCGATTACTTATTATTACCGTTACGTACTGTTCTCTATTCTGTGACGTTACTCCACCGCGAATATTTGATCCGTCAGATTTGGTTTCAAGCCAAACTATATTGTTACGTTCTCCTCCCCACTATCATTTGTCAGTCAAGTGTCTGTCTGTAGTGTGTGTGCCCCGCCCCGCTCACCGCACACCGCGCCCCGCACCTCATGTGTAGCCAGCCTTTTTATGTAGGGACTGTGAGCACACGAAATTTCCTCCAGGTCGCTTTGACGGGAGTTACGAGTCGCTGTGACAACTTCGCGAAACGATCGTTTGAAGTTCTAGGACGTGAGCGACGAGCGCGAGCGTGGGGAGCGCCGACTGTGAGGATGTCGGCAGTCGGTACTGTGGCACTGTGGCGTGTCGCTCCACCCACTACTCACTCGATCGATAGGACTGAGCAGAGTGCTCCGAGAAAGTGGACTGGAGCCACCTACTGGGAAATGTCTGATTACGCTTGTGGAGCGATAAGTGCGGCGCGCGGCGGGTAGTTTTTTTCCGCGAAATGACGTAGGCTGTAAGTTAATTGGCAAATCAAGCTAACAGTAACGGTGCTCGGGCGACGGGGCGAGGTTGGACGAACTGACGATAAATTAGCAGCGCCTGCGCAACCCAGTCGCACCGCGCCGCGCCGCGCCTCGCCGCATCGGCCGGACCTGTACAAATGGGACGCTCGTATGATTTATGACGGCTTAGTATGCGATTTTGCTTTTAAAGCACTGGATTACTTATGTATAATTCATCATCGGTATCGCATCTGTCGGGCGACGCGCAACGCACAGGCCGGGGCCGGGGGCAGGCCTGGCAGGATGTCTTACATTGAACGTCAGTAACTGTCAGGCGGAGCGGAGCATCCATCGAGTATCCAGGAATCTAATACTTACAACAGAGAATACATACCACCGACTGCGACGACTGCGGGCGACTGTCCATCTTTGTTCTGTTTCTAAGCTATTTATTATCAGTGACCAGTGTCCCGCTGACGAGCAGTAGAGAGGTACGTTACAGAGAGCGGTTCAGGTGAGCACGTAGACTGTACACTGTCACAGTTAACTAACACTATAGAGCCTACCCGGATACCGCACTGTGCACACGTGTCAACGTGTGTATACCGCACCTCCGCGCTAAGTAAACAGCACTCCGTGGCGCGCCAATCACTGTTCCCTCAGTTAACGCGCCAATGTTAATCACGTAGATATGGCGACGTGCGCAAGTGTCGCGACCTAGAGGAGACCTCTTTCCATACGCAGTTAATGAACATATAAACAAACTAGCTGACCCACACAACTTTGTCTGCGTCACATAAGAGAGAAAAACGAAAGAAAAAAAACCCCGCTTTTGCAAAATTTTTCATTCCTGCTTCGCTCCTAATAGTTGCAGCGTGATGGTATAATAGCCTAAAGCCTTCCTCGATAAATGGACTATCCAAAACAAACATCAATACAACGCCATCTATCAAGCACATTGTGAAACTGTTGATATCATGCTACAGTAAAACCAACGATATTGTTATACATATAATATCATTGATTAAAACGCTGTATTGACACTCGACTCACAAAATGTATGTCTTATCCTAACTAATATTATAAATTCTAAAATGAGAATTTATGTTTAAAACAGCCTATGAGCAACCGAACAGGCGAACAGCCCGCTTCACAGCTCCAGATTCCCGGTCCACTCAGTCTTCCGTGTCCGGACACTTGAACAAGCACTCGCTAGCTAGCTCAGACATATTGTTACTGCATTCAGAGTGAGTTGACGCGAGGAATTTGTATTAAATATCAATATTGTTCAAATGAATGTGTTACTAACAGCGCGCAGTCTCAGCGTTGCGCCAATTAAAGCGATAGTAATGAAGCTAAATGTTTTTGTTACAGTATGTAAAGTGGGGCAAAAAGTCTACTTACAACCTTTTAGAAACGAGTTTGTTTTTTTCTCTTCGCAACCATTTATGTTGGTGCGAGTATTTAGTACTGACGACGCGCGAGTCGCGACGGAGCTGTCTTGCCCTCGTCTGCCTGGTTATAGTTAGTGCATTAAACCGAGCGCGTTACTTACATCAATATACATTATAGTAATAGGTTCAGCACGGACCTCTAAAAAGCTCTATACTCATGCCGATTTCAAGCACTCAAATTGTTTAGAATTACCATTGCTGCAGTTCAAATTAAATTGTTCGTTCACAGATGTAAGTTTCATCCCTTAATTTTATTATCAACTAGCTGACCCACGCAACTTCGTCTGCGTCACATAAGAGGGAAAAAGCTACCTACTACTCCCTACCTACTACTACCTACCTTCTACTACCTAAGTACCTACTATTACCTACTACTACCTACTACTACCTACCTACTACTACCTACCTACTACTACCTACTACTACCTACCTACTACTACCTACCTACTACTACCTACCTACTACTACTACCTACCTACCTACTACTACATTTTTTTTCATAAGAACCTTCTCCTGACAATAAAAAACACAACAAAAAAGAATCAGCCAAATCGGTCAAGCCGTTTTCATCCCTATGTCGTGACAACGGAAAACGGGTTTCATTTTTATATAATTTAATAGTTAATAGATTGCCATCATCGCAATTAACTGGGATAAACTTGATGATCTTTCTTTGGTTTATTCTTTTTCGTGTCTACTCTAGGACCATTCTCTATAGAAAACTGTGACTTGCCTCGGTCGGATGAAGCTCTAACAATACTTTCACGATAACGATATGACAGTTCTGATGTATCCCAGGCATGTGTTTATCAGCCTGTACCTACGGGTGGAAGGGACACCCACAAGAAAACGGATATCACTAAAGTACATCATTCATTGAAATTTTGCATCCATTATTAAAACTAAAAGCAGTTGTTTCCTACAAAAGTACAAAAAAGTCAAAATGTATGGAACTTGCCAGTCATTTCACATAACCGGTGCTGTGAATTGTTGCAATCAGAGCATGTCAAATGAAATTCAATGGCACATTACGTCGCGGCACTAGCGGCACGCACACGACGCCGGACGCCGCCATCCACGCCGCCCGCCATCCACGCCGCCACGCCGCGCCGGCCAAATCACTCCTCACTCGGCGCCGGGACTGGGACACGCTCGCATGTCGTCGCAGAACTACAACTCCATGCTAATGGCATACAACTAAGGTGTTGGGCGATTGATTCGGCGGCTCTGTTATTGTAATCATTTTCAGAATTCTTTACTGAAGTAATCATTTTAAGAACTAAAATTAGCAAGCACCTTGACAATTCCTTCATGTCCGCTCCTCAAAATGGATGTAGGAACGGTTCCCGTGGTACTTAAGAGCTACTCCTCATTGATTTGGCCATAAGTCAACAGGTCCGCCGCTCCCGAAAGGATCTGTCTACATGTTGGACAGACTATAAGAAGACCTATGACTCGGTGCCACATACGTGGCTCATGAGGGTGCTAACAGTTGTAAGTTGATACAACTCTTCCTGATGTCGTGTATGGTGCAATGGAAGTCAGTCCTTCGCTATCAAGGATGTCGTCAAATTCAGAGGAATACCGAGCCGACAAAGATAGAGCGAGGTATATTTCAGGGCGATAGTTTGGGACTACTTTGGTTCTGCTTAGCCTGAATCTGCCCCAGTTTCCGAAAATGGCGGTATCACATTGTACTGGGATCAATCCACAATCAGCATCACTGACAGGACCATTGTAGCCAATAGGCCTAATATAGTAATGGTGGATCGCTCAGAGCGGCGCGCAATGATTTTTGACATAACGGTCCCGAATGATTAGAACCTCGTGAAAGCTGAGACAGATAAGCAAATCAAGTATCTTGAATTGGCTCGCGAGGGACACGAGGTTGTCGACGACATGTGGGATGTGGATTTACGATCATTGTCTCGATGGTCGTATCAATCAGCCCTTGGCTTATTTGACAAGAGCCTCTATCAATATCTGAGGAGGCTCTCGTGAGGCAGCTGGATCAAAGACATGATTCAGAAAGCGGTACTCCTGGACACGGCTCGTATTGCTAGGAGGTTCCTCTCTCTGGAGCCCTGACCACCGCGCCGCGCGTAGGACTGGGACTGTATTAAGACTCGAATATCGGATCGTTTTGATTACCGGAATTGGGTTTTGATACAGTTCGGAATTCCAGAATCCGAGGATCCTTTAAACATTGTACCTATATATCTATACAAAATACATTGCATACTAATTAGTGAAGAGCTAGTATTTAATGTGGGAATAAATAAAACCACAGGTGCTAAACGCGAGTTTTATAATGCCAGAAAGTATCATAAACAACTAAAATAAACAGCATCCTACTTATCACTAATAATAGAAATTGTTTTAAGGCGACAAGAGCTAAACGCGAGTTTTATAATGCGGAATGCCTGAAAGTATATATGATTCACTGCAATAAACAAAACCAGAAAAATATATGATATTCTTCAGGATATATGCTAGTATGATAGTGTTTTGAAAACATAATACAATTAATTTTACTCGATAAAAAAAACACACGAACTTATTTCCGAAAAAATCCTATAATGCGTAAAAACCATACTAAAATACATGCGATCATTCTGATCTTTTGGCACATAATTCTACAAGCAACATATTAGCACCACAGTGTTTTATTTTTTAGTCCAATCAATAGATTTTTTGTAAATCGCATATTCTTATTCCCGAACATAACACGTGCGCGTGTGTGCGTGAACTAATGATTAAGCCTGTGCAGTGTGACTGTGCACCGACCGCCCACCACCGAGCGAGGCGAGTCACCGCCTCACCGGCAGACAGTACCGGCCGAGGCCTGTTGCGGTATGGACGTGTTGCTCTTTTCGCCGATTTATTTCCAACAAAATTGTTTATTGTTTTTCTAAAGTTTTACTTGGAAATTCATTGTTTTATATCATCTTTCAATAAATATTCTATTACTTTTTAATAAAATAGCGTAGCTACTAATAGATATCAATAAATATGGGAAATAAAAAGAAACCCAGCAAGTTGACTTCAAAACGTAAATATAAATCAAACGCCCAACATATGAACGATGTTAGAAGGTAAGTGTGTTATTAAATATTTCCTTATTAAAACTACGAATTTTGAAAACATCTAAATAAACAATGTGCAGTCAATTCGACTACCGTCAGTTTTCGTTCGCTGTAACTTGTTAAAGCAGCATGTTTTACAGACAGAGGAATTGAAAAGTAAACAACAGTGCCCTGGATCGAATCCCAGGAATCAGGATGATCCTTCTTTTTGTGACTTTGTACTTCATTTTTATTAAGTATTTTATTAGTACTGTAGATGTCATTTATGAAATACTTTTTTGATAACTTAATAAAAAAGTTTTTAAAATATTTTTACAGGAAAAAGAAAGTCGAAAATATCAAAACTGAAGTTGTTTTCGATGGGTAAGTACCTACACACTAATCACATTATCTTTAGTCTGTTAAAACATGATGAAAATTCTTCTGAAAATTGCGATAACTATCAAAGTAGGTAGGTGGAGTTTTTTAGAAAAGCTATTCAGAACTTTAATTAGAAATTCACAAATAGAACCGGAACTAATTATAATAAGTATTACAAAAAATACGGAATTAATCTATTATCTAAGACTTTTCCTAGTGAAATTTCCAAGAAAGTCAGTGCGTTCATGCTGTTGTGATGTTGTACTTTAGTGAAGTTCTTACGCGATAACGCGAAGTACCAATAGGTATGTGGTACTGCTGAAAAGGCGCGTTCAGCTTCAACGCTAGTAGACGGTAGTGTTTTTAAATATTGGAAACAGTAAGATATTGACCTCGCCGCGCCTCAAGCCGTCACTAAATATACTTTTTTCGATATCGAAATTCCGGTTAAAGGCGATTAGACGACCTAAATTAGCTATTTGTGGTGGTTCAAACTTCGTTTGAAATTCTGTTAGAATAAAGTTCTAATCAGCTTGTACCTACTACAAAGTGGTTGTTACGTCAGTCACTGCGGGCCAAATCGCGCGAAATGAGTGGTTTCGATCGATTTACAAAAAAACTGTTGATTGGATTAAAAAACTAAAACACTATCATGCTATGCCTATATTGCTTGAAGAATTATTTGCCAAACAATCAGAATTATCGCATGCATATTAGTATGTTTTTGTTTGTTTGAAAGATATTTTTAGAGATAAGTTCGTGATTAAACTTGACACAATTTAAAAGGAAACTAACTATTTTTAATTGAAAAATGTTACTATACCTTAACGAATTCCTTCTTGACAAATTTTAATAAGCTAGGCTGATTTGTTTTTTAGATTTCGTAATTATTTTGACATATATACTCTGACATTACTTATCAATTTGAATGTTATCGTATTATTTGTTAATTTATGACATTTCATTTTAAAAAGTATCCATTTTAATTTATGATAGTGTTCCATCTCTGTAATCTATTTTAATCTAAATGTTTATTATAAAAAACGAATGTATTTTAGATGTGGTTTTTTTTTATTTTTCTATTCATTTGTATGTAATATCAATTTTAAATTCTTATAATGTGAAATAGTGTATACCCTAATGGGTAGTTTTTTGAGTTACTATAACCTAACTATAAGACCGATTGTATCAACAAAAAATAAAACCGACTTCAAAAAAAAAACAAAAAAGTGAAAAATAACTTTAGCTTCTGAAGTCGGTGACCTTTGTTTCATTGCTTTAGTTTTTTTGTCACCGACTTCAGAAGCTAAAGTTATTTTTCACTTTTTTGTTTTTTTTTTTGAAGTCGGTTTTATTTTTTGCAAAAAAGTTTTTATTTTTCAATTTTTAGTGGTTCACATGTGCTTGACATACATGAAAAGTGCATACCGTTACAATTACAACAAGCCCAAACACGACTAGGGTACATTGTTTCATTATGGAGTTCCGTGACTCTTGGCTTCATCATCAGATCTGATGGTAGAATGGTTCTTATCAAACGCAAATGCTTCACTTGTTGTAGAAAATACCAAAATCGCAACACGTTTTCATATAAAATTTGAAGAGTTAACATACCTAACTGTCGAAATATGGGTATACTGTACACATCTGCGTACCCCCTCAGAGCATACAGGCGTGATGTTATGTTATGATGTTGTGTAAACAATAAACATCCAAGCGATTGCAGCAATCACGACAGATTTGCTGTCTATTATTGAAGAGTTCCGTTCCATATCTCCGAAGTTCGTGATCAGATCATGACAATATTTCTATGGGACCAACTTGGAAGTATACCCTTTCAAACTAAAAAAGAATTTTTCAAATCGGTTCAGGCGTCTTCGAGTAATCGGTGAACATACATAAAAAAAAAAAATACATACAGTCGAATAGAGAACCTCCTCCTTTTTGGAAGTCGGTTAAAAAGCACTCTAATAAATACTTTGACTTTGATTTTTTTATCGAGTCAAATTAAATGTATTATGTTTTCAAAACACTATCATACTAGCATATATCCGGTGGAACATCATATATTTTTCTGGTTTAGTTTATTATACTTTCAGGCATTATAAAACTCGCGTTTAGCTCTTGTCGCCTTAAAAAAATTTCTGAACTTAGTAGACAATTATTAATGATAGGACGCTGTTTATTTTAGTTGTTTATAATACTTTCAGGCATGAGTGCTTGAGTGTGCACGTTTAGCTCCTGTGGTCGCTTTAATGGTTTTATTTATTCCCACATTAAATACTAGCTCTTCACTAATTAGGACGCAATGTATTTTTATAGGTAGGTACAATGTTTGAAGGATCCTCGGATTCCGGAATCCCGACCTGTATCAAAACCTAATTCCGGTATTCAAAAACGATATTCGAGCCCTAGTCCAGTCCCAGTCCTACCGGCAGCGGTCAGGGCTCCAGAGAGAGGAACCTCCTAACAATACGAGCCGTGTCCAGGAGTACCGCTTTCTGAATCATGTCTTTGATCCAGCTGCCTCACGAGAGCCTCCTCAGATATTGATAGAGGCTCTTGTCAAATAAGCCAAGGGCTGATTGATACGACCATCGAGACAATGATCGTAAATCCACATCCCACATGTCGTCGACAACCTCGTGTCCCTCGCGAGCCAATTCAAGATACTTGATTTGCTTATCTGTCTCAGCTTTCACGAGGTTCTAATCATTCGGGACCGTTATGTCAAAAATCATTGCGCGCCGCTCTGAGCGATCCACCATTACTATATTAGGCCTATTGGCTACAATGGTCCTGTCAGTGATGCTGATTGTGGATTGATCCCAGTACAATGTGATACCACCATTTTCGAAAACTGTGTCGGTCATATACATACATTTCTGGTCTTGTTTATAGCAGTGAATCATATACTTTAAGTAATCATAAAACTCGCGTTTCGCTCATGTAATCGCCTTAAGTCACACCAATTTCAGTTTTACAAACTATACTGAAATATTTCGGAATTCCGGTAATTTGTTAAAGCCGGTACTTATAAGTAATTCTGGAGTTCAACCCCTAGCTCGGGCCCTGCTACCGATACCCACCGGTATCGGGAACAGGCTAGTATTTTTTAATATTTTTAAATGTTTTAATATTTTATTTTGTATATGAATCAAAATTGGAAATCATATGGTAGTGATCAATAAAGGACTAAAAATCATTCATAACTGTCCTTGTGTAAGAGTATTTCGACGCGACTTCTGCGTATGCGTGTGCGCTGGCTCACTGTAATACAGCAGTGTTACATGCGCTTGCGTCGCCGTGAATCAGCGCCGTGCTATGTATGTGTGTGCGGCTGCTTTGAACTCAGATTGAACAGCGCTAGCCGTGAGTCCGTGACCACTACATTATCGTTCATCATTATGATGAGCATTTTTCTTGTAGATGACGCAGACCTATGAATCGTATAAGAAAATGCGCTATTAACGTTGGTATGGTATCTACTGATGTGTAAACTGTAGACTCAGAATAAGCACAAAAGAAAGTTTCAGTTTCACTGCAACGAACCTTTTAGCGTTCAATTACAAATTTTCGCTGAAACTGTATTTGAGCGCCATTGCTCTTACTGCTCTTAGTGTAGAACAGATACGCCGAGCTCGTCTGCGGCTCCTAGTGATCCGTACTAGTAGCTAGCCGTGAGTACTAGGAGCCGTGTCACCTGAAGCTGAAGTCAACCGGCCGAGTGTCCGAGCGGCGCGGCATGGGCTCACGTACACGCACGTGCTCCATGGTCCACTCAACACCTACAGAAAACTAAATTCTAACTTGGTCAATGCATTGAGTGATTTCCGTTCTGCCCCCGCGCCCGCACCGCTCGTCAGTGCAGCCGGACCCATTTAACGGGTTTACAATTTTAACATTAATGAATGTCAACTTCACTAGATAATACTCATTTTAATTTACTGTGCTTAGTGTATATGGCATATATTATTTTAGCTTTACATACGAAATATGTATATTTCAGCAGCAGTTTATGAACGATTCGAAAGAGATGGCTGTTACTGTCACTGGTCACTGGTTAGTAATACAGAATACTCGTAAGTATGGCAGTATCAGAGCTATTGCGCAGTGCGTTGTGTACCGCGGAGCTTGACGGACACACAGCGATAGCTACTCATTAGTAGTACTAGTAGTACTTTCGTAAGGACTTAGGGACGCACGCGGTGCACGTAGGTACAGGTACTGCATCTCTCATTATAGACGATCATTTATTTACGCTCGCAATGTCATTGTTTTCCATAAACTGGGCTGAACGTTAGCCTCCTGCATCGCAACATCGCCACAGTGACTGTGTGACGTCACTGTACTTACAGGTACAGACGGTACAGTAATCACCTGACTCTTGACTCGTGTTTGGTAATAGCAAGGTATCGTCAACCGACCTGAGAACCTCCTGCCCAAAAAAAGAACCCTTGGATATCACAATTAAGTGATGGTCTGATGGAGTTAACTTATTTATACATTTCCCTGAAACACAAATCAATGTTGCTGAATCCCGTGAGACAACTCATGGCTGGCCGAGCACATGTGCCGTGAAACGTTTTATTTACCAAGTAAGGACGCTTTAACAATCATTCTTCTATAGAAATAGCAGTATGTTTGTGCAACGGTGAGTAATTCACGTAACGTTTCGTTCGAGGCGACCGCGAGCGACATCCCGCCATCCCGCTATCTCGACGCTTTGAGCTTCCCGTGGGAAATCACGGCGGGACTTGTTTGTGCTGTCATTAGGGACGCGTTGGCTGACAGTAGGACAACTGTCGGCCGGCGCGCCGCACAGTGCGGGAACGGTCTGCCAGGACACAGGACTGCGACGGAGATTGTCTTCAAAGTCATTCGTTGGCGTGAAATTGCGACGATGTGAAGCGATATAGGCGATGGAAGTATAAAAAAAGTAAAATTAGCTTTGACATGCCACGGCCACGCCCCACTGACCATCATTGATTCGGTTCAGGAGTCATACTGGCACGTACAAATCAGTACCTACTTAACTTATGTTTGTTCGGTAATATTTTACTACGGTGTAGAATGTGAAATCACTTACTTATCATTAGTTTAATTATTAAACAGTACCCTGTTCCAATATCCAGATACATACTACGCGATGGTCCTCAAGCCATCCATTACTATGTGTATAGGTCACCGTAAAATTGTCAAATACGTTATATTGTAATATCTCTAGCGATATTGGAAAGTCTCCAATTATTGTCAAATGGTGACATATATATGTGTCATCGTAAAATTGTCAAACACGTTATATTACAATATAACATGTGGCTCAGGTTGGCTGGACAAATCTTCAAAATAGCTCGCATTTTACTAGGTCAATAGGGCACTTTATGTGACGGCTAAACACCCTTATGTCAGAATTTGTGACGCTACAGAATCTTAGATAATTGATCGAAAACGGGTCCAGCCATCTTGAAAAACCACTTTTCGCTGGTCTCTCAATCTCGGTAACGGAAGTGATTTTGATGACTTTTTGCATATCAACGGGCGTCACATAAGTTTGTGACAGGCATCGAGCTAAAAGTTTTGTGATACGTACAGTGGTTTAGTAGAAAAATGCAAAAATCTGTGCCAGCCATCTTGAATTTACGTATAAAACTTTTGGCTGGCACTTCCGAATCTCAATAACGGTAGCGTTTTCGAATATGGTTCCTTTACTAAAACTTGGTGACGCAATGTGTGACAGTAATAACGTTTGATTTATGGCGTCACATGCAAGGGTTTACGAGAAATCAATAAAAACCTATTGTCCAGCCAACCTGAGTTCAAGCTGGCTGGACACCTGTATCTCCGCTGCTTGATGATCTACGACCTTCAAAATGTGTTCAGAATGTTGTGACAGGGGCGATAATGATAACCTGAATTTGTGACGGAGAAACTTTGCGTAGTTTCAAAGATATTGATCATTTAAATTTTCTCATACAAACACTGCAGCAGGGTTACCAATATTGTAGGTTTTATGTAGGACTAAGTATATTTTATGGTGTTTTCTTTAATGGACGAAAATCCGTGTACAGGTGATACTAATAAGAACAACTGTAGATATTTAAATCAATAGAAGACAAAAGTGTAGAAGTGACCTGGAATGGGGGTAATTTTTTAATGTTATTGATTATTTACGTACAGATATCTACTCTTTTTAGTAGGTAGGTATTGGTGTTTTTCAAGGTAAGTACATCATAGGTAGGTCACATTAACTATCTATGTACTTACATTATGGATAACTAATGCTCTAAGGTATTTAAATGAAAAAGAATGTTTGCTGTAAATAAAATCACATTTATTTATTTGTACTTATACAGCGTTTTAAATGACGACGATCAACTCCATTTGCACTTTAGTAACCCTCGCCTTATACCACAACATTGTTTTTACCACCGCCCTAAGTGTTTGAAGTGCAAATGAAGTCGGTGGTCGTCATTTGTAATATAGCTGAATATATCTAACGGCGGAGTATTCCCGTTTAAATTTTTAGAAAGAGTGACGTCAGCATTGCTGACGTCACTACTCTCGATATTATTCTCAGACATTGCAGGATAATGAAAACACCAAACAATAAAACAACACTTTATAATTTCGTACACCTTAACCTATGCACTTAATTAAATTAATAAATTAATAATAATATTACTAAGCACAGTAATTTAAAACTATAAAAACAATTTACTCACACGATCTCCTGAGTCTTCTACGCTCTACAATTTCCAGCGGCAAAATGGGCTCTCAAAAACTTTTTGACGATCCAACTAAACTCAACCAAAGAAAACAACATGGCCGATCGCGCCACCGGAACTTGCATAAATGTTTGACATTTTAAATAAACAATAATCAAACAAAGATGAATTTAATTGCTATTATAAATCGATAAATACTAACTCAATTTATAAGTAATTTTAAAACCTGAAAATGAATTTTAGCGTTCGATTTTAAATCGGATGTGTTTTTATCAAAGGTAGCAATATGGACGCCATTTTAGTTTTAATGTTATTTTATTCAAATGTTACTAAAGTTAGATAAAAACACACCGATTAATGTTTACAAATCCTAATATGAATTAACAATATGGTTTAAGTAATAAATCATTTTATGTAACTCACATCTTAATAATTACTAGTTTTTAAACTTGGTATATTGACTTTAGATGGTCAATATACCAATCCTAATTAAAATTACAAAATCAAATGAATAGACGATATTGATAAGAAAAGCTACTAAACGATTAAAGGATTTTAAAATAGATTTGATTAACCTGAATTATTTAACTAATAAGTTATTACAAACTAAAATTAATTTGACGCGTCGACACGGCCATTCTGCGAGGTGGTGCGCGCTCTGCACCAGCCCAAGGTAATCATTCTGAAATGAGAAATGTTAGGTTGTAGTCTAGCGCCTAAACACAGGCTCGCTAGCTGATAACTTGGGTCGGTACTTATAGTTGTATTTTTGGTTTTCCCAAGCATTTTATTGCTTTCAACTTTATTTTCAAGTAGCATAGCTAAACAACTTCACCAAGTCATCAGCTGCATGGAGCAATAATAATAGTTCAATTACACATTCTCAACATATTAGCGAAGAATAGAAGATACGAATGAAATAAGTTTATGTGACCATGCAACCGCATCATGCCACTACTTAATTATGATGTTATTTTAATACAGTTACTCCACGTAACACTGTATTGTTTACGTTGTCGTAGATAAGGGATGATGCTGTGGTTCTGGGCGGTACTGAACGCCGTGGTCCACAGAGGCTCTAAAGGAAATGGGTCTAGGTCGATGGTGTGGTCTGGATCATTTAGTATGATCGTGGTCCACACGGGAGAAAAATGATGATGCTGTGGTTCTGAGCGGTACTGAACGCCGTGGTCCACAGAGGCTCTAAAGGAAATGGGTCTAGGTCGATGGTGTGGTCTGGATCATTTTTAGAATGATCGTGGTCCACACGGGAGAAAAATGATGATGCTGTGGTTCTGAGCGGTACTGAACGCCGTGGTCCACAGAGGCTCTAAAGGAAATGGGTCTAGGTCGATGGTGTGGTCTGGATCATTTTTAGAATGATCGTGGTCCACACGGGAGAAAAATGATGATGCTGTGGTTCTGAGCGGTACTGAACGCCGTGGTCCACAGAGGCTCTAAAGGAAGTGGGTCTAGGTCGATGGTGTGGTCTGGATCATTTTAGCATGATCGTGGTCCACACGGGAGAAAAATGATGATGCTGTGGTTCTGAGCGGTACTGAACGCCGTGGTCCACAGAGGTTAGTAAGGAAACATGAAATAGATCTCGTATCGTATGTGAATTCATCACATGTCATATAGGCTTAGTTTAATGAAAATGAGATATTGGTTAGAAACTCAGATTTTATAAAACAAAATCGAATTTCACATTTTCTACATGGAAACATGAAACGTGGTAGTTATAACTCGTCATGAATACGAGAAATTACCAAACTCGCCAAGTAGTAGATACTGGTGAGCAGGTCATATACACTTTATAAATGTGATGGGTATGGCAAATAATTTGCTACACCCATTAAATTGTAATGTTATTGGATAGAACTCACCGAACTTATTAGGCATCCACAGGACAATCTCCTCGAGTTCGAGGTGGTAATGATGGGCTTGACGTAGGCACTTGCAATGAACGAAGCTCAGGTGTTGGAGTAATTGGCTGCGATGTTCCAGGTTGTTGCTCATTATCCTCTTCAGATTCCGTCGACACGGTTGCCTGGTCGCCAGGCTGAGGAGCTCTACGTAGTTGATCGTGAGCCACCTTACGCGGTCGTCCTCGGCCTGTGACCCTTTTCACCATGTAGCGGTCATTGTCCAACACTCTGTAGATCTCAAACGGTTCACTGTATTTCAAATCAAGGGAAGTTTGATTACGGGGGTTGTTCTTGATAAGGACGTAGTCTCCCCTTTGGAATGGTTGAAGTTTTGCTTTATTTTTATCAAAACGTTGCTTTTCGTATTGTGCTGCAGCTGTCATCTTCTCACTTACATGTTGCTCTAGTAAATCGAAATCCATTGATTCGTTATCAATGTTAACCAATTTCAGGAGCTCTGGTGGGACACAATGTTGTCGTCGTGTGAGGAGAGTGAGGGGTGCAACGCCGGTCACTCGATGTGCAGTACAATTAAATGCAAGCTGCAATGCTTCTAATGCAACTTGCCATTTCTCGGTGTTATAATTTTTAATCATGGTCAGAGAATTTTTCAACGTACCCATCACACGTTCCACCTGTCCGTTCGCTCGGCTAACTCCTGGCGCTATTGAATGGATATCAATACCAACCCGATCACAATAGACCTTGAATTCACCGAGGAACTCCCTTCCACCATCAACCACAATCTGTATAGGTGTTGCAAATAGATGTACGAGGCGTTTCAAAGCAGCAAGACTACTACTCTGGCTTTTGTCATTGGAATAGCTTAAAAGTATGTACTTTGTATATGCGTCAATTATAACGATCACATATTCATCACGTCCTTGGGTGTCTCTGGTGCCCAATTTTCCAGTGATATCCATATGGACCACTTGAAATGGTGCAGTGGGTTTTTGAATAGGATGTAGTTGTACCTGAATTGCACCAGAAGGCCCCTTCGAAGTTCTGCATATGACACAGTTTTCAACAAAGTTCCTCACCCCGGTGCTCATCTTATCAAACCAGTAAGATTGCTTCAGTTTTTGTAGAGTCTTCTCCCATCCCGGGTGATGTAACGATGTGTGGTATGAATTAATTAGACTCCACTGGAATGCTTTTGGAACTACTGTAAGTTTATACGTACCAAGTACAGTGTCTGTGCAGATCTTCTTTAGCGTGCCGTCTTCTACTTCAAAACCAGAGGTCGGGTTTTCAATGAGTGAACGCAGCTTTTCATCGCGTCGTTGTTCTATTTGGATCCATTTCATGTCGGATGTTAATGTATTTGTGCAAAACTTACCAGAGGGATTTCTGCTGAAGAAATCTGCGTGTTGCAGCCTTTCACCTTTTCTATATTCTACGTCAAAATTATAATTCTGTAGAAAAGCCCACCAGCGATGTATTCTAGGTAGCAGGTCTTTCTTGTGTTTGGATGCCTTGAGAGCATTGCAATCTGTAATAACTTTAAACTTACGTCCATACAGATACTGCCTAAAGTGTTTGATTGCTCTCACCACCGCCAATGTCTCCAGCTCATATGAGTGATAGCGGCTTTCCGCGTCAGTGGTACGTTGACTCATATAAGCGATTGGGTGCTGGCGTCCGTCGATTACCTGGACCAGTACAGCTCCGTATCCAAGACTGCTGGCGTCAGTGTAGAGTTCAATTGGTGCATCTTCCTGAAATAGAGATAACGTAGGCGCAGTAGACAAATACTGGATAATTTTGTTGCGAGCCTCATCATGTCTGCCGTTCCATTCCCATTTAGTGTCCTTTTTTGTTAACTCGTAAAGTGGCATCATAACTCGGGAAAAATTGGGAATGAAACGCCTGAAATAGCTAGCGAGGCCATTAAATTGTCTTACTTGCTTAACTGTAGTCGGTACCGGTGCCATTGTTAAAGCTTCCACTTTCCTTGGACTTGGACCAACTTGCCCATCAGTTATTATATTGCCCAAGTACTCAATGGAACGTTTAAAAAAAGCAGTTTTCTCAATATTAATTGAGAAGCCAGCACTTTGTAAAGCAATTAAAATTTGCTCTATGTTAGAGAGGCCTTCCTGAAAATCTCTACATTTTGAGAGGACGTCATCTACGTAAACTTGGCATACCTGCTTTATCAATAGCGGCATCAACGCTTTATTAATACAACGCTGGTAAACCGAGCAAGCGTTGCTTAGACCAAATGGCATGGCTAGATATTCATAAAGCCCATCGGGCGTGACAAATGCTGTCTTTTCAATTGATTCCTCTGCAACTGGAATCTGATGGAATCCAGCTGCCATATCAAAAGTAGAGAAGAAATGACCACCAGCCAGTTGATCTATTTGGTCCGAAATGATTGGTAAAGGGTAGTGGTCTCTAAGGGTATTTCTGTTCAATTCCCTGAAGTCTACACACATACGATCCTGACCATTCTTTTTTTTGACCAATATTATTGGACTCGCAAACGAAGATTTACTTTCGCGTATGATTTTATGTTCAAGTAGCTCACTTACAATATTGCGTACTTTCTCCCGTTCAACCGGACTTAACCGGTATGGTCGACGTTCCACTCGCTTAGTGGGGTCTTGTAGCCGAATTTCTAATTCACCGGTGTTCACCCTAGTCTTTGGGAACCCGCGAATAAAGACATGTTCATATTTGTTAAGCAATATTTTCAATTCAGCTACTTGATCGTCATCAGTTAAATCACAGTCCAAATTATCGAATTTATTACTATCAGATCGTATGTGGTTTATTATCGGTTGATGAAACAGTTTAGCACCCCGTGACGTCACTAATACACCAATGTTTGTATTGTCGACAAGATTTATGCCAATAATGACATCAGCACATATTTCATAATCTGCTACTACATGAAATTGAAGCTCTACTCGTAAATTGTCGATAATACATACTGTTGTTATTTTTGTTAGGGAAAGCACCGTAAATTGACCAATACCCTTTAAATAGCTAACCTCATTCGTTCTTTTTCCCGGCAATTTACCCGTCACAGACTCGCGTATTAGTGAACATTCTGCACCACTATCAAACATGGCTTGAATTTTAACGTTACCAATTTTTATTTGTATAAAAGCCAACTTATTTGCACCCACACAATTAATTTTAGATATTACTGCACGTTCACGCTTGAAACATTTATCAAATGTATGGCCTACCCTTGAACAAAATGTACACGTTGGCTTGTCTGTCTCGGCACTAAATGTCTGAGAAACCGATTTGTTTTCTTGAGGACGTGGTGGGATGCTATCAGGTTTTTTATTAAAACGACAGTCCCGTGTTTCATGGCCTGACCTTTTACATACTTGGCAAAATTTTTGCTTTTCAGAAAATCGTGGTCGCTTGTTGTTAACCGACTGAGCATTAGATGAATCTGGGTTTGGTCTTTTAATATGGCGAATAGATGAGGCCACAGAAATAAGTTCTGGGACCGATACTGCACGCGCATTTAATAATTCGATTCTCAATCGGTCATCCCCAATACAGCCAATAACCGCCTCAACCGCGTCCTCATTAGATAATTTATCTTTTGTGATGCGGCGCCAAAGTACCCAAGCTTGAGACAGAAATTGCGCAATATCATTATTAGTGTCATAATTATGCTCTCTGAATCGAAGAATGTCTCGAGAGTACCTATTTTCAGGTTCAAATGTGGTTATTAATAAATTACGCAATTCCTGCCACGTGGATGTGGAAACCAACCAATTGTCTACCCACAACCTGGCACGACCTTTTAGTAGACTTCCAACTTTCATTCTAACATCGTAATCGGTCAGGTTGTAGGTTTCCATGGCTGTACTCACGTGTTGGCACCACTCACGTATTCCTATATTGGCATCTGGATCGTATGACGGTAGAAATACATCACTAATTTTAACTTTCTCAGATTGGTTAGAAATACGATCGGTTATGCCCTTCATCACCTGCAACATCTGTGAGAAAAACTCAGTGGGTACGCCGATAGCAGAAGCAGAAATATTTTCATTGTTTGTACCAGAATGTCCGACAGAAGGGGGTAGATATCCCACTTCTGATAACGGCGGAGTATTCCCGTTTAAATTTTTAGAAAGAGTGACGTCAGCATTGCTGACGTCACTACTCTCGATATTATTCTCAGACATTGCAGGATAATGAAAACACCAAACAATAAAACAACACTTTATAATTTCGTACACCTTAACCTATGCACTTAATTAAATTAATAAATTAATAATAATATTACTAAGCACAGTAATTTAAAACTATAAAAACAATTTACTCACACGATCTCCTGAGTCTTCTACGCTCTACAATTTCCAGCGGCAAAATGGGCTCTCAAAAACTTTTTGACGATCCAACTAAACTCAACCAAAGAAAACAACATGGCCGATCGCGCCACCGGAACTTGCATAAATGTTTGACATTTTAAATAAACAATAATCAAACAAAGATGAATTTAATTGCTATTATAAATCGATAAATACTAACTCAATTTATAAGTAATTTTAAAACCTGAAAATGAATTTTAGCGTTCGATTTTAAATCGGATGTGTTTTTATCAAAGGTAGCAATATGGACGCCATTTTAGTTTTAATGTTATTTTATTCAAATGTTACTAAAGTTAGATAAAAACACACCGATTAATGTTTACAAATCCTAATATGAATTAACAATATGGTTTAAGTAATAAATCATTTTATGTAACTCACATCTTAATAATTACTAGTTTTTAAACTTGGTATATTGACTTTAGATGGTCAATATACCAATCCTAATTAAAATTACAAAATCAAATGAATAGACGATATTGATAAGAAAAGCTACTAAACGATTAAAGGATTTTAAAATAGATTTGATTAACCTGAATTATTTAACTAATAAGTTATTACAAACTAAAATTAATTTGACGCGTCGACATATCTGTGAACGGAAAGTAATACTTCCAAGAAAGCTGATGTTTGTGTCGCCATCTATTGCTTAAAGTTGGTACTACTAGGACAACTGGTCGAATCTTATCTTATTAATTTGTTGTCTTACCGCAGATTAATATTAAAAGTTGTCTTACTCTGATTAGTGATAACACTTCAAAAAGACATACACTGCAGACTGTCGAGTTTAGTTCTCATTTTCAGTTACCTAAGATAATGAACTAAACGCGAAATACAAGTGGGCTCTCTTTTGCAGCGCTGGTAGTCAAAAGTAAGTTTACGCTTTTTATTGTAGGAAAACCTTTTATTCCCACGGAGAAATCAAATACAAAGCAGGCGTGGCTGCTGCCGGCCGATTAGTATATTAAAAATAAATCCTTTATTTATGTAGAAAATATGGTCACCTCACAATATTAATGGATGTTTGTATGGGAAAATTTAAATGATCAATATCTTTGGAACTACACAAAGTTTCTCCGTCACTCGGATGTTGTCGGCAAGGCTCGTACTAACGGCCGGTTCAAAGGTGACCTCCAGCCGATCGTCAATCCAGCGCAAACACTAACCGTGCGAATACGTTGCCTTGTCGCTGATTTCCCTCCAAACCATTTTAACGGTTTTACAATTTTTTATATTTCTCTAATTGCAATACGCTATAATCAAATTATATTTTAGCTAAAAGTTAATTTAGTAGACGTCAGAAATCAGAAATCATTTATTTGCTATGTCAACATTAAATAGTAGATGTATAAATAAAACTAGTGAATGAGGGAAAAAAATAGCTATAATTATTGCCTAATAAAAAATAACACTGTGTAGGTAGCTAAAAAAAGAAACGGGTCGCGGGTACGTAAATTTCGCTGAGTTTATTCGGAGCGTTTTAAAAGGTAACCACTTCCCTGGCTGTTGTAGTGGCTGTCCGGGAAGTCGTTGAGGTGGATGACGTCACAGTGTTGGAGTTATGGTAGTGTCCGCTGTAGGGACAGCAGGATAAAAAAATAGGGGTCGAGCGTAGTCTAGTACCGGAACCCTGAAATACCGGGAAATTGGACATTTTAGAAAAAGTCCGATTTCACGTATGTGACTGCAACATCAATTCCCGTCCGGGAACGAAAGCGTCGATTAGGCGAAGTGGAACCAAAGCATGAAATAATGATCAATGATGTTGCGATCACAAGGAAAATCAGCTGATACATTTACATACATTAACCGTTAATGGTTCGAAGTACAAAGCGCAGAAAGAAATAATTGACCAACATGTGCAAAGCATGGGTCGCCCAATATGAAGTCTAAATGTGAAAAATGTCAATTAGCACAGAAGCGTTACTAAATAAATTAAATTAAAACATACAAAATCAAATGTTCAACAATAACGATCATGTAGGTAGGTACCTTAACAAGCTACGAAGAACAATTCACTACATAGTATAAAACAAAGTCGCCTTTTCTGTCCCTATATCCCTATGTGCCCTTAAATCTTTAAAACTACGCAACGGATTTTGATGTGGTTTTTTTTAATGAATAAAGTGATTCAAGAGGAAGGTTTATATGTATAATACATGCATATTATTGTAGAGAAAAGTCGAGAAATTTAAAGATTTGTAATGTGATGTCGTAACAAACATATTTTTCTGCGCTTACATTGCAAACGCTGGCTTAACCTTACGAGATGGATCAAATTTATGTACTACGGAATTGTATATCTTTAAAAGATGAATGAAAAAGTCCGCGACAGCATATGTTTATCTCCTAAGGATAACCCACAGTAACCATTTTCATCTTTTGCATATTACAAAAAAAATATGGGTTATTTACCAAGCTATTTTAAACGATACAGTATCATTCATTATCCAATTAAATACATTAGATACGTTGTGCATTTCATGTAGATCAAAATTGCACAGTTATAGCATGTGATTTAAATGAATATTTTCGAAGGTATTACAGATTTAAAAATTGCGGGACGTAGCGATTGCGGCGGTACGCGCGGCGGTTTTTTTTTTTTTTTTTTTGGTATGGGCATCTCGCATTTCAGTCTGAGAAGACTGGCTTCTGCTTAACCGGGCAATGTCCTGTGGATGCCTTGAATCTAAGGCCTCCAGCCAGGGCGAACCGCGCGGCGGGAGCGAGCCTATGTTTTTATACAACGTTCACAGTTTTTCTGTAGTGTATTTAGTATCAGCATTGTACCCGTGCGAAGCCGGGGCGGGTCGCTAGTACGTGATAAAATAAGTAAATCCCATTTTATTTACCATGTCAGGAAAATACCAACATAAACATAAAGGCATTGTGGCAAGGAACACTTAGGATCCAACAGTTAGCGAAGCGAGCTCCGGGCATGGATGTTGCGCCGTTGAGAGCGAGCGAAGCGAGCAAACTAAAACCCTTTCGCGTACAGAAATAGGTGCCGCTACGTCTACGTCAACTACGCCTTATTATAAAATAAATTGAAAAAAAAAAACCTTTTATTTCCTCATCATCTCAGCCGAAAGACGTCCACTGCTGGATATAGGCCTCCCCCAAGTGTCGCCACATTGAGCGGTCCCTTGCGACTCGCATCCACCGTATTCCCGCAACCTTCACTAGGTCATCGGTCCACCTAGTGGGAGGTCTTCCAACGCATCGTCTTCCGCTTTGCGGTCGCCACTCCAGCCCCCGTATTCACAACGCTTCGATTCGCTTCCGATTCGGGAAGTCGTATGTATATCTCGGTGGTTTTCGTAATGACAGAAGAAGACAGATATACGAGTTGTCGAATCGGAAACGAGTCGAACGTTTGTGAATACGGGGTCTGAACTTTTCGGCTCCATCGGCCATCTTTTCTGCGAGCAATGTGCCCTGCCCACTGCCACTTAAGTTTAGCAATTCTTCGGGCTACGTCGGTGACTATTGCTTCACTTTCTAACTAGTTCATATCTTACAATTTAGTTTCAATAAGAATTTTCTACAAAATGCCCATTATTATCTCAATCCTGTGCATTTTGTTTCCACCTGGGCCCAGCTGACTTTGTAATATCATCTTCTCAACGTGTCAATGGTCTTCCTCTGCTACTTTTACCTTGAGGCCCTTTCCAAAAGGTCACCTTTAAGGTCTACGCCTTATTACATTTTCATATTTACTTGACCTTGATTTTGAGGAGTTCGTGGCAAAAGAATAAAATAATAACAGCCAGTTCGTTCTTTAGATGTAGCCGCGCCAGCCAAGGTTGGTCCGTGGGTGCGTGACCGCCCATTACATACAGAGTGTCTACCATGCCTCGGCCATCGGTCGACTTTTATTTGTAGATCTTTGACAGTCGTTAAATACAGGTAGTCACAGTGGACCGAAAGTCTGACAACCAGTCTTACCAAGGAGAAGGGGATTTTGTTCGTGTGTTACTATTTTATTCACAGAGAGCATTCGTTTTTATGAATTTCCTGGTACCTATCATCGCAGAATTGCTTACAATTCCTAGGAAATACACACGTTTTCCAGGAAATGTGTTTATTAAAGAATCTTTGAAATATTAGTTTACACAATAATCCCTAAGTAGGCTCGGAATTTCAACATTTCCTAGGAATTATACAGGGTGTATTTTACCTCATCACAAAGCCGTTAACCAAGCATTCTGTATATCAAACTAAGTAACTTTACGCAAAAAATATTGCTGGGAAACAACTTTTTTTTTTGAGGTTATAAATCATGTTTTGTGGTATAACTCAATGTAACGCACTCAAAACATTGTGCGGATGGATGGATTGAATAGTACGGGGGTCGTAGAGATATTTTAAGTAAAAATAATGCGATAAAAAGTGGTATTGAAAAAAAAACTTGTCAAAAACTTGCAACTTTGACCCCCAATATCTCCGTAACTAGAAGGTTCCCAGGTATAGTGTAGAACAAAAAAATGATCAGAATGACGAGGGGAACAAGTGCCTTTCGTTTTCGTTAAGAGGTGTTTTACACCCTTTATACAATTCCCAGGTTTATAATAAAAAACTACCGCATAGTGCAGCTCTCTCAAATTGAACTCACCTTATTTATGCCAAACATGGAGCAAACAGTGGCAGTAGTGCGCATTCACAGTAACTGTATTGAACCCGTCACGAATCATAAGTGTAATACCCACTCGTATTATGTTTGTAATGCCACATTTATTTGTACGAGTATGTTGCGACTATTTCGTCGCTCCGTACAGTTAAGGCCAGGACTCTCAGAAACGACCTATTTTTAATTCAACCCTAAACAATCAAATATTCTTTGTTTTGATCAGATTAAAATATATGTTGTAGTTTGATAAACATTCTTAGTTATTCTATGGTTCAAAACACGATACTTACAACTTCACTCGATCATAAAAAATCGCGAAAACAGGGAAATTATTGATCGTTTTTCGAGTCGTACTTGAAGTAGATTCAACTTTTACATCCAAAAAACATGTCAAAAAATAGGCAATGACGTTTAGAAGAATATTCTACGGTTATTTTTCTCAAAACAGTAAAACGTTCTAACAAGAAATTATTATAAAACAAAGCGGCTTGCGCGCTTCGATTCAGTAGCCCGTCAGGCGTCACCGACGCAGGACCTGTGACGCTTTTGCTGGCTCGCTGCGTTCCCCGCTAATCGATCGAAATATAATAAGTTACATTGTTGATATTTTCCGTTTTTGTAAATCTGTCTGTAAAATAATATTGTTGTAGGTAGGTTATAATTAAACTGTATATTAGTGTAAGTTGTAATATAGGTATAGTGATTTTATTAAAATTAAAATTATGGGGAATAAAAACAGAAGAAAGAAAAAAATGTCCAGAATTGAACTGCGGAAACTTAAAAAAAAAATAAGGTATGTATTATTTTTCTACGTATTTATATCGACATAACCACCTACACATAAAAGACGACGCGACAGAGCAATATTGTTGTTGCATATAATAAGTAATTAGGTACCTACTTGCTTTCGTCACAGTACTGGCAGTAGTAGGTAGGTATCATCAATTTATAAGTATAGTAATATCAACGTAAATACAAACTAGTTGGTATTTTCGTTTTTAATATTACACTAAACAGACAATAACAGTAGAACAACTACAACAAAAAAAAATCTAATAAAACGTTTTATCTTTGCAGTTCTTCGATACCAAGATCTAAAGGCGTATTTACAAAAAAAAACACAGGCGAACAGTAAGTACCTAACTTCTAACTCGACTTTTAGTTAGAGAATTGGATTTATAATAACAACGACGCGACGCCAGTATTTGCTTCTCGCTCAGGCAAGTGGGTACTAGTAACGTAAGCGACAGACATGTAAGTACCTACTGCATCAACTCGACTCGCGTGCCTACTACTGTATACCTATTCTACAAATCATAATAACCGCCTCAATTCCTGACGTGATACGGAACCTACGCGAGCTTGTCAGTGGCGCGAGGGGTTCCACGATGTTATACTGCCTGTCCGGATAACAGCAGTCGAAGATAAGGCCGGATCCTCGGCAGCCGGTCGCCGACGTCGGCAGGCACACGCAGCTACACGTAGGTACAAGGTAGGTCGAACGCGGCATCACACAGGCTGACAGTAATCCGATTAGAAAGGTTTCTGAGAACGCTAAATGTAAGTACAACCTGTCACGCGGATGGTATAATCTATAATACCGAATTCGGAGCTTTAATCTTTAAGTAGGATTTAGGCCTGTCATTAAAATATTTTCCAACATCGTGCATTGAATAAAACTAAAACCATTTCTCAGTATTCGGCTCAGTGACCTCCCGACTCCCAAAGATGGATTTTTAGTTTTGAAAGTAAGTGAGTTTTCGGAAAGGTCTGTATTGATCTAAACACGCAATATGCTAGATAACACGGTTACAATTGATCTTGTTTGTTGGGTTAGTTGCTTTAGTAGGCGGGCACTGCGGGCAGTTTCAGGCGGAGCTCGCACGCCGAGGGACACGACCGCCCGGCACGCGGCGGCGCCCTAACCCGATATAGGTACTATCCGCCAACGCGGATGTTCTGACACCATGATACCAAAGAATAGTAAGGCCCGAATTGATATTATGTCACCGTAAAATTGTCAAACACGTTAAATTGTAATCTCTCTAGCGAGATTGTAAACTCTCAAAATATTGTCAACTGAACTTACTGCTTACAAAATAACGGACTAGCTGACCCACGCAACTTTGTCTGCGTCACATAAAACGAAAGAAAAAACAATCCCCGTTTTTGCAACATTTTTCATTCCTGCTCCGCTCCTAACGGTCGTAGCGTGATGTTATATAGCCTAGGGCGAGAGGCTCTCTCACTCTCACGTTCCGCCACCTCCTTCGCTAGCATGACTGCTTCGTAGAAGGAGGTGACGGCTTCCCATTCCGTCTCGCTCCGGACCATGGACCAGGGCCGGACGCGAGAGGTCGCCGCCGAACCGACCTTAAAACCCTGCAGACAGAAATAGGGGCCTCGCGTAGCGGGGCTCCATCGACTACGCTCTAGGCTTTTTAGGTTATATTAATTGGTACTTCTCAGGAATGGTACTTACATTATCTTTTTATGAGAGTGGTACCCTGCGGCAAGGGGGATCCCTCGTTCCGGTTTTGGGAGAGGTCGCCTCGCGGGGGGGAAACGACCGCAGCGGTACCGTTCTCGTCACTTTGTAGGTATATCAGTCAGTTCCACGCCACTGTGGCTGACATGGCCTACCTATCAGCGCCGGTGCCTACACTCAACATCAGATAAATGCTTCCTATTTACTACGCGGCTCTGCAGTTGAACAGATTTCCTTATACCGATCCGATACCGACCTTCTCTCCAAAGAGCCAATATGATAGCAGTTTAACAAACGAATTATAATATAATGATACGGTTTAAAGGGCGAGTAAAGGTCCGTGTACATGATATAATCCAATATCCAATACATATATCATGTCTGGAGGCGCACTGCCGGCACTGCACACCGGCACAGGGGCGTGGGGCTGGTGCATCGTCCACGGCCGCTCCATATTATTACAGCGCGCGGGGAGCCCGGCCGGCATCGTCGCCTCGCTACAGATAACGAACATACAATACAATGCATCAATTGTTTGCTCACTGGCGCTCGTCTTGTAGGCGAGCTGGTCTCACTCGTCAGCTAACTGGAACACGTCTAGCTGACCGGCTCGCAGCTGTTGAACATAGTACGAGGCTATCAATTCGCCTGAATGGTCAGCGATATCTTCATCAATTGTCAACCGATTTTGATGATTCTTTTGTTCTTTGAAAGAATATTATTCCGCGGTGGTCCCGTTTAAATTTGGTGAAGATCTGATGCTTATCTTCGGAGATACCTACACCATGGAATTCTTCAATAATAGACTAGAAATCTGTCGTGAATTCAATCGCTTGGATTATATTGTTTACACACAACAGTATAACATCGCGCTTATAAATATGCTCTGAAGGGGTACGCAGGTGACATGTGTGCAGTACAACCAGATTTCGACAGTTCGTTTCTATTTTATAGCCTACTAGCTTCTGCCCGCGACTTCGTTCGCATGAAGTTGTTTTGATATCGCAACGCATCGCCTGCTCAACGGAAGCTTTTTTCCTGCTTGCAACATTTCTTATTGCTGCTCCGCTCCTATTGGTCATCGCGTGATGTTATATAGCCTATACTATAGGCTATATAACATCACGCGATGGATGGGAAATCATCTAATAACTTCTTCCACTCTGGGCGGAGCGGGAGGGAGTGTCAGACACTTACTGACTCATCCCAAACCCATCCATGTTCCTACCTCGCCCTTTTTGTTCCGGAGCCGCGGTATCTCTTTCGAACAGTCCCGCAACCCCGGCAGGATAGCCTTCCTCAATAAATGAACTATCCAACGCAAAAAGATTTTTTCAATTCGAGCCGGTAGTTCCTGAGATTAGCGCGTTCAACCCAACAAACAAACAAACTCTTCTGCTTTATAATATTAATATTAGTACATATAGATGGTACGAGTACCTACTCGCTGATAATATAGCTATCCATTACTGAAAGAAAATTTCAAATGTGATGAGGTGGCAAAACTAGTCGCCGACTTCTGAACTGAAGCTAAAGTTATTTTTCACTTTTTTTGTCTTTTTAAATCGGATTTATTTTTTTACTCTTATGACGCTTTAATTTACGAAAATCCAAAAGGATCTCACAACTAAACATAGGTACTTACCAAATAAACAGATGTTATTAACTTTGTTGGTTCTGATGGTATTCAACCACCTAGGTTTATCTTTTTTTTGGACGACCAGTATGGCGCAATGGTAGTGAGGCTGCCTTACGTTTTTAGGGTCCCGGGGTCGAATCTCGGTAGGAGCAAATGTTTGTGTGATGAGTGATGACCATGGACATTAATTTGTTTCCGAGTCATGGATGTTTATATGTATGTATAAATGCAAGTATGAATTTACAAACATATAAAAAGTATATATGTAGTATATCAACTCTCCCGTATCCACGACACAAGCCTCGTTGCTTAATGTGGCACTAGATGGCGTGTGTAATGTCGAGCGATATTCATTTACTTACTTACTTTAGTTGAACCCGGAACAGCCAAGATGGGTACGTGGAGGATAATGTTGGCATCAGCAACAACCTCCTGCATGCGCGATAGCGACCTCGACCTCGACCTCGGCCGCCGCCGCTGCCGCGCCGGCGCCGGCGAGTGTGCCCGTGCAGCAGTGCGTGCGGAGCGTGCGGAGCGCGGTGCGCGGTGCGCGCTGCCGGGATCATTTAGGACTCCTCACCTTGTGCAGCTTCATTTTAAGCACATGAATAGAGCACAAATCCTATTCGTCTACGATAAATTCCCTTTCAAAAAAGTTCTGAACCATTTAAGAAGCTTCCTTATGTTCTCTTTGTGTGCGTGCCTTGTAACATAATCTCTGTTAAACAACTTTGTACATTTTCTAGTCCCAGCTCTTGTTCATGAAATTTGATATTAAGGATGAAAAAACTGAACGGAAATTGAAAAATGTCGCGTAATAATATTTGCAATGTCGACGAAATATTGTTGAGTTGGTTTTGTCGACGAACTGACAAAAAATGGCGTCCTTCCCTCCCTCCCTCCCCCCGCCGGCGCCCGGCGCCCCACACGCCGACGACGTCGCTGAGAAATTGTGAAAAAACAACAATTTAATCGACTGCGAAATATTTGGAAACCCGATGAGCGTAAAAAATCGTAGGTATTTGATAATAAACGCCTCACTGCTCTCACGATGTTTAACACCGCCAACGATATCAAACTGACTGACATTATTTTAATTTAGTGAATTAAAAATCAAGTGTTTTTATTATGTAGACAAAAAATATACACATTAAAAAACAAAAAAACGTGAAAAATTAATTTAGCTTTAGAAGTAAATCAATCAAACAAAAATTAGATTTGAATTAAGTAAAATCATAACACATTTGGTAATAAAATTAGAAACATAAATTAAAATTAAAATTACACTATGAAGTATTGTGTGTGTACATAAATAAATAAATAAAATACAATTATATTGAAATAATTGAATTGACTGGACCTTCAAAATAATGCAAATTATACTTATTGGGGCGGATAATAAAAAGATGTGTTTATTTTAATGTGTAGGTGTAGGTACTAAAAAGCCGATCACTAAATTCATACGTACAACAGCAGCGAGGGCGCCGCCGCGCCGCCGGGCGGCAGGGAAGCCACTCGTAACGTCGTCCTTCGTTCGTACATTAGAACTGTCATCACCTATCCGTCGGCAGTCGGGCAGTCCGTGAGTATTATGCGAGGGGCTCTAATGGAAACGTAGACGACTGTGCCGCTGTGCGCACGAACATCCCGACCGACCGGCGACCGGGCGACCCTCAACAGTTATGTACACTTGTTAGCAAGTCTGTGCGTTCTGATTCTAGTAGAAAGTCACAGAACATTTTGTTATTTTTAACGGACATCAAAAAGGAGGAGGTTCTCAATTCGTCGGAACCTTGTTTTTATATATGTACGGTCGAACAAGCTATTTGGTTTACAGTTTAACTCACAAACTACATTGTAAAGTGTAAACCAAATAGTTTGTTCGCCGCACATATGCCGATTATCAACCGACATGGTTCTTTTTTTGTTTGAAAGGGTATACCTACTTCCCAGGTGGTCCCATGATCATCAAGTCAGGATCTGATGATGAGATCCTGGAGTAATAGAGAGAACTCTTCAAATTTTACAGACACACTTAAAAAGATTTGGGTAGCTTTTGGAAGAGTTTTTTCTCGGAGTGGTCCCATTTCACGTTGTTGAAGATCTGATGAAGAACTTCGGAGATAGGCAACGGAACTCCTCAATAAATAATAGCAAACGGGATTGCTGAAATCACATATATATCTGTCTATCGTTTACACCAGTTCATAACATAACATCACGCCGCCGGCCGGTACGTTGTAAAGGGGTAAGCACATGTGAACCACTAAAAAGTGAAAAATAAAAACAATTTTATAATTTTTGCAAAAAATAAAACCAACTTCAAGTCAAAAAAAGGAAATCAATCAAACAAAGGTCACCGACTTACACACTCGGTTTTAATTTTGAAAAACATTTTTTTTGCTCCACATAATTATGTTTGACATCGAGCTGAAGCCAATATTATGCTATTCCCCAGAGAAGCTAATATGCATTAACTGCAGTGAGAATAGCTAACCTTTTTAAAAGTACGTCAAAATCATCTGCATATTTTTAACAAAAAAACAGGATTCCCCTCTTGTGACCGTGACTCGTGAGATTATAAGATATTAAAAGCCGACGATTGCTGATAAAGCAGAGGGGTGCGGCGCGCGGCTACAGTTCGCTTCGATATTTACTGTCCTGCTTTCTTTATTGGAGTTTACTGTTATTTATTACCATACATTAGGGCACGATGACTTTGAAGGCGCTATCCTGATCCGAGAAACATTTTGCACTAATGCTATTTCTTCGAATTTCAAAGGTTTAACCACAATCATTGAATGTGGTGGGAGTTTTTTTAAGTTTAAAAAGTCGCACTAAATATTATGCCTGCTCTAAAGGTATGCCTCGCAGTTTTAGAGGTTGTCAACTGTACAGCTAAAACATGTTTTTGAAAACATCGAGGTATACCTACTTACTTTAAAAAATCGAAGGCGAATTCTTTTCACAGCTCCTTCTTGAACTGCCCTGCCGATAGCGGCGGCCCATCCTACATAATTATCTGCTGGTGTCGGGCCGGAGGCAAGCCGAGCGGTGTCTTATTCGATGGACCTTGGCCATTAGGAGCGGTTTCGCACTACGTCCGATCCGAGTCCGAACCGTACCCGTGAACAGTACAATACAAAATCTGATGACGCCTGATCTAGTGCGTAAACTATCATAGAAATAGTTCTTCGATAACTCCGGACCTGGTTCGGATCGGATTCGGATCGGACGTACTGCGGAATCGCTCTAAGTCTGCCTTTGTACTGTTTTTACTTGTGCATAAACTACTATTGATCGAAGGCATAAAGTTATAAATAAATAATATATAATATGGTGTTAGCTGGAAAACAATAATTTAAGTACCTATGTGAAATGTTGAGCGGTGGATGTTTATCTGCAGGTATAAATTAATAGACAAAGCAGTCCATTCCAAGATTTCCAAGTCATGTTGTTATGTGAAGGGTAAGTCAGCCCAACAGATACTATATGTAGTAACAGTCACTCCGCGGCCAATCAGAATTCGCAGGACTCGATATTGAACCCAGTTTACAGTAGATATTAATAGATGGCGCTGCTGCGTGCTCGCCGCCCTAGCCCGAATAGTCCCGATGTCACGCCGCTGCCGCTCCGTCACGCGATAGCATCGGCATCGCCTCCAACCCGCAGCGTGTAAGTTCGCGTCAGTCGCGTCGTTGTCACGTCCGCGGCGCCGAGCGGGGCGGGGACCGACGAAGGCGCACAAAAAATGAAGACCCACATCTTTCCCAGAAGAACCTTACTAGGAACGAAATAGTGTTCCCGGAGATGAGCACTCGCCACTCGCCACCCGCCACATACAATCATGTACTTAATACCATAATCGTTGTGTCGTGAGCCCGAGGGGAACGCGCCGCAACCGCTCCGCTCTTCTAATATCCGGATTAAAAATTGCGGTGTTGTAAGATTAGCAAACCGCAATGATGCTCTGTGAAGACATCGTGTTTTATGATAAACTGCAATTTGACATATTGCTTGGTTCTCGCCCTTGTGCTGGCACATTCATTAGTAATAAGCAGACTTGTACAAAATGTCACAGAATGGTGTACCTACTTACAAAAGTGTTGGTACCTTTTCGAGCTAGATCATAGAAGAACACATTAAATTAGTATGCCTCCTCCCCTCCGTACCCCAAAGAATAATTGTTCCTCCGGCGGCGCTTCACACATACGTAAAGTACTCAACATCCATCTCTGTTTATTATGATTGATGATGCACTGCGTGATCCACGAGACTCGATCGTGTGGATTCGCCCTAACACCTGCACATACTGCCGGCTGGTAGTTGGTACTGCTGCGTAGTCCGGAGCGCGGGTTTTAGTCATAGTTCGGCTCGAGTACGGTAATTGACTGTCTGTTTGGGTTAGGTTTTTGCTGAGCCGATCCCGGAGCCGGCTCTAAATATGGTATAGACTAGTCACCCTCGCCACACCCGCTAGTCGCCAGGCACGTTTAGGTAGGGCCGGCCTCGAGTGAATGTGGCATGTGCCTCGGAATGGAACGATCAGGTTTACCAAGATATCGGGTTTGTTGGAATTTCCAGGTAATGGAGACGTGAGAATTGCGATATTAAAGTCGACGGTAGACGGTCAGTACTAAGCTAGTGTGTCTCAGAAAATTCCCCCTGGTAATTAGGAGTACTACCCGGTTCGTATCTCCGCTATCCCGATGACGATAGCATTAGTAAGATTTGATTCGGCATCGGGAATCCCCGATTTACAATTGGGCGTGAGGCCATGGTACAATAATATATTTATTTGACCATGCGTGAGGCGAGGAACCTGTCACGTTGAATGCGGCGCGGTGCGTCGGACACACCGGCGCACACCGGACAGGCCGTCAGCGCAAATCGCCCTCCGAGATAATGAAGAGTAACTATTAATTGGGTCGAAGCACCGCTGTCACACTGACTGATCGTTTTTGTCGTCCGTGCAAAAACTCGATCGGGTATCGATCACCGTCGGGCGGAGCGCAGCGGTGCGGAACCGCCGCCGGTCGCAGGCATATCCGCGCGACTACTTTTTTGTCAGCTGAGCGCTCCAGTGCGTGGTGCACGCGGGCCCCGACACCGCCTGACACCGCTGCCCTCCACTGTGCCCTCTCATGTCTAGCTGATGCGAGCGGAGCCGCCCCGATGGGACATGTTCACATCCGGGTCACAAAGAGCCGACCGAACCAGTCGCGGCACTGTCTTTTTATAATGAACAGCGGAGTGAATTAATCGTTTCGCGGATCAGCCAGTTTTTGCACGGTTTTTTGGGTATTAAATTGGAGTACTTAGCTGAAGTCACGTCGCGCGTCGGTCCGACCCGCGCCGCGGAATTAATTGAAATCGAAGTACTTTCTCGCTTTTGTTTTATGTGAAAAGCAGTACAATGTGGCTGAAAGTTCGCATTCACTCGAAATAATGGAGCTGGTTACATTCTAAAAATGTTAATAGCGCGAGCGCGGATGCGGGCGAGGCTCATTAGTGCGGCGGAGATATCACGGGCGCCGCGCGCCGCGACTGCGCACACTTTTTATCAGTCGAGGGCTGCTCAGAGCGGCTTCAATACATTATGAACACGAGACTGATAGCAGGGCGTGCGCTGCTGGACCTGCCAGCCGCTCTGTGTTGTGAGCTATCACCACACCAGCCCACCATCCACCTCCAGCCACCTCCAGCCCCGTGTGCTGTCTGCGACCTGTGTGCGTGTACTGAGTAACGATTGTATTACGCTAGCTTACTACGCACGAAACTATGTCACCACTTGTCTGGAGATTGTGTTCTCTTTTACACGACGTTTCATGTTATAAAGCTTACGCATTAACTTGCTACTTACTATTGTGTACAAAGTAATAAATAGTATATTTTATAACGAGGGACTAAACGAAGCCATTATATACCGCGAGGGAGGCAATGGAAGCGAGGGTATATTATATTGGCGTTTAGTCTCGAGGTGCAAAACCGTACTTTTCACTTCGAGTGCAAGAAAAATAGTCATTTAAAACGGTCAGTTTTTTCTTCTATCAGGTCAGTCACAGATTAACAATTTTAAACACAACACAAACTAGTAACATTTGCGCAATGAAGATGATCCACACTCCACAGATAATTATAGTACTAAACATTACTGCAGCGGCTAGCAACAGAGGCATTGCACATACTTTTAAAAATCAACGATGCACACAAAAAACCATAATTTTTTCTCGCGTTGAAGAGTTAATTTGTTTTTTTTTGTCAATAAAGCGCTTTGTATTTGCATGCCAATTCGAAATTTAAATAAAACCTTTGACAAGTTACTCTTTTGTGACCATGTTTCAGAGTAATTAAGATCGTTCCATTTTTAAATTACTTTGTACTCCCTAGGGAATAAACGGTCACTTTAATCCCGCTTTGTTGGGCTATAACGGCGTACTTTTAGAGCATGAGAAGTGAAATAGTATATTTTATAACGAGGGACTAAACAAAGCCATTATAATTATACCCGAGGTGGTTTGACTCCCGAGCTTGCGAGGGAGGCAATGAAAGCGAGGGTATATTAAATTGGCGTTTAGTCTCGAGGTGCAAACTGTACTTTTCACTTCGAGTTCGAGAAAAATAGTCATTTAAAACGGTCAGTTTTTTCTTCTATCAGGTCAGTCACAGATTAACAATTTTAAACACAACACAAACTAGTAACATTTGCGCAATGAAGATGATCCACACTCCACAGATAATTATAGTACTAGACATTACTGCAGCGGCTAGCAACAGAGGCATTGCACATACTTTTAAAAATCAACGATGCACACAAAAAACCATAATTTTTTCTCGCGTTGAAGAGTTAATTTGTTTTTTTTTTGTCAATAAAGCGCTTTCTATTTGCAAGCTAATTCGAAATTTAAATAAAACCTTTGATAAGTTACTCTTTTGTGACCATGTTTCAGAGTAAAAGATCGTTCCATTTTTAAATTACTTTTTATTCCTTAGGGATTAACGGTCACTTAAATCCCGCTTCGTAGGGCTATAATGGCGTACTTTTAGAGCATGAGAAGTGAAAAAATAATTAACCATCGATCAATGAACTCTACAATTATGTAAATAGATCAGCCCTTGTATTCACAAAAGCTTCGAATGAATTTCGATGTAACAAGTCGTGTCTATCTTTTTTTGGCGTGCCAAAAACGAGCGAGATAGACATACGACTTCCCGAATCGAAATCGAATCGAAGCGTTGTGCTACCTTTTCAACCGAGTTCCAAAAAGAGGAGGTTCTCAATTCGCCTGCATTTTGACGAGTTATGCGAACATAAATGTAGGGAACAGCTAATTTTTTTTTCGCGATTTCACGGTTCGTCCCATAGAAAAAGTTGTTCAAAATGATGAGTACAATGACCCCTTTTCGGGTTTAGTATAAACAAAAAATAACCTTGTATAAGTAGGAGTTAAAAATATTAATAGTAATATGATTTTTTTATAGTTTTGTCTTAATTGGATTATTATTTCAAAAACAAAGAGGACCTACTTCCAAAAAAACTAAGAGCTAAATGAGATTCGCACCTAAAGGTCTCCCCTCCACTCCACGCGGGCGCGCCGGTAGGATATCGGTGCACATACACTAAACTTAATCATAAGTAGTAGGTACCTATCTTCTTTATTACATCTATGGTACCTATAATAAATACATCAAGCAAAACCTTCAATCTTTGGTTAACCTTTTACAGTAAAAAATCAAGTTCATTTTAGAAAAAAACGTAAGTATACTTATGTCAAGAAACTTCACTATGAATGTGACTGACGAAATAGTACCTACATTGTTATCCTAGGGGTGAAAGTAACTTATTGTTACATCGGACCTACTAGAATATTCGAGATAGCAAGTGATTACAGTGTGTGTACGTTAGAAGCTCGAGAGCATTCTATTATTATTAGTTTTAAAGTTAGGTAGGTACAGACTCGCGACCTATTTATAAAAAGACATTAGAATTTCGACCGTACGCCTAGGGCATACGGTTCATATTTGTTTGTACAAGTAGCTAGTAATAATAATTACCAACCTACTATTCTTTTGTTAGTGCTTTTTATGACCCTCTAGAATATTCGTGGTTATTCTGGTGTGTCTGTTGGCGAGTATAAATACATCGCTCAGGGGCCGTATTTTTGAATCACTCGAAGTGAATCTTAAATTCGTGCACGAAAGCAAAACGTATACGAAATGAATTTCGATTGCTCCAAATTTTACGTATTTTTGAAGTAATAGAAATGAGTGGTGCCCTAAAACTCGAATCTTGTAACATTTTTCATTTCACGCAGAAAAATAAAAACCG
Organism: Xestia c-nigrum; assembly: GCA_916618015.1. Taxonomy (NCBI): domain Eukaryota; kingdom Metazoa; phylum Arthropoda; class Insecta; order Lepidoptera; family Noctuidae; genus Xestia; species Xestia c-nigrum. The sequence continues at coordinate 197,425 of OU745251.1, read as the reverse complement.
GAAAGCCATAAGTCCATACCCCGTATTCACAAACATTCGACTCGTTTCCGATTCGACAACTCGTATATCTGTCTTCTTCTGGCATTACGAAGCGAGATAAACACACGACTTTTCAAATCGGAAGCGAGTCGAATGGTTGTGAATACCTAAGGGGCCATAACTCGTTGCTTTAAAAAACCGGTAATGAGTTACGGTGGAACGGAACGTTAATTAAAAAGTTATAATGTCATTGTCTGACGTCTATCATTGGGATGTCGATTTTTTTCTTTAGTTTTCACATATTTTTCCCGGTTGTTATTTGTGGTGGATTTGTTTTTGAATTGTTAAAGAAAGTACGTAGAAAATCGAAAACGACAAAAAAAGAATCATTCAACAAATCTTCATTTGTCAGTGTCATTCTCACTCTCATTTATACTGGTAGAATATCGAAAACGAGTGGTTCGAACCACTCGTTGCAAAATTCACGGGTATGAATATTCAAAAATAGCGATTTTAGGGATTAGCATACGAATTCTGCGATTTCGTACACGATTTGGAATTCTATTGATTCAAAAATATGGCCCCAGGCCCGCGACCGTCAGTCTTGTTTTGGCTACACAACGAAGCGAATCGAAGTGGACTACAAGTGCGATATCTAAGCGAATAGTGAACAGTAGTGTATTGTAGTGTACTTGTGATTAAGTTAAAATTGTTTTGTGATTAATAAAATCATTGTTTTGTTTAACCGGTAGTACTTATTTAATTTATCTCATACCCAGCTTGTAACATTATTTAGTCCCGAGACGGCGATAGGTCGGGGGACTAAATAAGTCTTTAACCCGAAGTAAACACTGTTGTTTTTCATTACAAACACAAGGAAAATAAAAACAAAAACACGAAACCATTCGAAAAAAAAAATGAAGTTTGGATTGCCGCTTTGCCGTCTAAGTATTTTGTTTTTTTTTCTGTGGCCGGCTATTCGGCCTTTATTTTTACTATAGTCACTGAAACAATAGTAAATATTTTGCCCAAATCATTGTTATTTTAAAGAAATATTGGTAACTAAGTAAATTACTTATAACCAAGTTACTTATTAAAAAAAAACTAAATCATCCACTAGATAAAAATGTATTATCACTCATGTAATAACCTTGAGCTGGCCCTAGCGGTTTTTCAAAATATTTTCTACTTTAGAGAGAAAACAGAATAAAAATAATTTGACGCTTACTACATTTTTGTATGTGCAATATACCTACGCTGACTTCCGTCTCGCGTGACGCGAGTCAGTTGCCCTCGCTCTGTTGAGACGGGTGGTCCGTGCTACTGCTCCGCGCCGCCATTATTATTACCATTAAATTTATAAATTTTTGTTGAGTGACATGGGAAACAAGAAACATGCAACTGAAAAACGGAAAAAGCGAAAATTTAAACAGTTGAAGATTCAAATGATGGCTCATTGCCGAAGTAAAAGGCAGTAAGTTGGTAACCTATGTATTTTTTTATAGTAAACCCAAAATAAACGGAAGTTGATTTGATCGTGCATTTTTGTGCGAAGTTATTAAAATTACCGACCTACTACTGTGCTACCTACTATACTACATTGAACTTGAACCCGCCTGGCTCTGTGACGTCACTCTATCGCTATTCGCTACTGAACGCTCATGACGACCGCGGAGCGCCGCGCCGTCGCCGCGCCGCGCCGGAAGGCGGGAGAGGGGTCGCTTTCCAGCGAAATATACAGTTAATTCGTTTGGGACTATCTATTGAATAGATAATCCCAAACGAATTAACTGTGCATCCCAAACTATAGCTAGATTCTATTCTATAGTTTGGGATGTAGGTAGTGTTCAACCATGAACATACTATCGATACACGGGCCAACAACAGCATCACAGCGTCAGCATTAAGAGCGACATACATACGGTCCACGCGCCGGCAACACCAGCACACCGTCAGCACTCAGAGGTGGCCTACTGAGATCTTTGCTTCATCGGCTCGATACACACACGACACACATGCAAATAGGCATCAATGTGTATTTACCATAAAAATTGTATATAATTAAGTTAATTATTGTAATAAATTAGTCATCAAGCTGGAGTCGAGTGTGATTCATCTCCTTACTTCCTCTTACTGTGGCCAAGACACCTTTAGCCATCATCGATCCTATGAGTCTGTGGGATCGGCAGTGAGAAAACCATTTCCTGTGTACATTGCACGACGTACACAAAACCCTCTTCCTACCCAAACTCCGTCTGTTACCGTAGGTCTCCTTGTGACAGACTTCCCTCTCGCATAACCAACGTAACCTACGTTTGGTGTGGTTTGTATGGTAGGCTAGGGCGTTAGGATAACTTTTATTAGGGTGCTAGGTAGGTAATTACTATAGGGCTAGGAGAACTAGGATACTAGGTAGTTACTGTAGGGCTAGGTTTGGCATTACTTGGGCTGTAGGCACTGATCCAGGCTCAATTGTCTCAAACGTAGTCACATCGTACGCACTTGGAGTAACGGCCGTATTAAGCTGTAAGTCCCGGTGTGTACATTTTGGTCCTTCGAGCGATTTTAGGAAACCAGGGAGTTTGTTTAATCGGTACTTTAACATAGTAACGTTTATATACATAAAATTAAATAAATATAAAACGTTCTTCTTTTTATCCCGCACTAATATTGGCTGAGTAACGTATAGAGGCACTAAAAATGGACGTACAAGAGATAAACGAAGCTGTAAGAAGCCAAGAAGCAGATTACAATGAACTAAGACAAATATTCACCAATATCAAGAAAGACACAGCATCAAGAAAGACTCAAAAATATATCACGGAGAGAAAAACTCGACTCACGGAAGTGTTTACTAGAACGTCCAAAAACCATTCACGACTACAAGACCAAGATGTGTTGTGTGATCACAAATACATCACTACCAACTACTTTGGGTCGATCAAAACACTGTATACGCAGGCTATTGAATACCTGTCAAAGTGTGAGAAAAGACTACAGGTAGTAAACCAACTATATGAGCCAGAAGATTTACAACCCGAGGAGGAACGAGGCATTAGCTCACCTAAAATATTTATTCAACTATTTCGAATTAATCAGATTCAGAAAAAGTTACAGTCGGCGACTCAATTAATTACTGAAGAGAAAACAAGTTGGTACTTAGAATCTGTAATGACTACTTTGCAAAAACAATGGCAAGAAATAGAAGAAACACATGTACTCATTCTAATGGAAGATAGTACGTTGGAACACAGCTATTTTCAAGAGAATATGTTCGAGAGAACGCAAACGGAATTCGACCTTGTGATGGAAAAATTATTCGGGATGATAGGTCAAAAATCGACACACAACAATCATAAAACGTCGGTTAAGTTACCACAAATAATAATTCCAACATTCAGTGGAAGTTATGAGTCATGGAATTCCTTTTATGACTTATTCTTGAAAATAGTACACGAAGATAAATCGTTGAGTGACACAGAAAAAATGCAGTATTTAAAAACACATGTTCGAGGTGACGCCGCTAAGCTGATCAAGCATTTAACAGTGTGTGACGCAAATTACATAATTGCATGGAATTTGTTGACAAGACGATACAAAAATGAAAGACTAATCATTACTAAGCATATTGATAATATTCTAAGTATGTCGAAAATAAAGAGAAGTAATGCCGCAAACTTAAAAAATCTCCATGATACATTCAACGAAAACCTAGAAGCGCTAAAGAGTCAAAACATCGACATTTCAACTTGGGACCCTGTTTTGACAAGAATACTTAGTAGAATATGGGACTCAGAAACTGATGAAAAATACGAACATCAACTAATAGAGCCTAATAAAGTACAAGAATTTTCGGCAATGATGCAATTCTTAGAAAAAAGGTTTAAGTGTCTGGAAACTTCAAGCACTCTGAGGGAAGAAGCGTTTACTCACAGATCGCGCCATGAGTCATCAAATTCAACTACCAAACAAGTAGATCAACGTGTATGCTGGTTTTGCCAAAGTCGCGAACACAGCATTTACCAATGTGCTGGTTTTAAAACGCTATCAGTACAAGAACGCAATAACATCGTAAACGAAAAACAGAAGTGCAAAAACTGTTTGACTCATGAAACGTCGGTAAAATGTCACAGTGAGAAAAGTTGTGGATACTGTGGAAAAAGAGGTCATCATTCCTATTTACATCATCATAACAATAATGCTAATGCAAGGCACGCAAAAAGTGAGCCAAACAAGGAAGATTTGTCGACCCCGTCTACAAGTAAATCCATGAAAAAGACTGTGTCTAATATGTCTACTATTAACAAAACGAATATACCAAAAACCACACTACTAGCGACGGCCTTAATAAAAGCTCACTCGTCTGACGGGACATCGCATTTACTAAGGGTTTTATGTGATCAAGGTTCTGAGGCATCATTTTGTACAGAAGAAGTTGCCCAACTATTGGCATACCCGCGCATTAAGATACATACTGAAGTGATTGGGATTGCTGACGAAAAACCTAAAACATCGAAAAACTCTGTCAATGTCACGCTACAGCCAAGATTTCCGAGCGAATATAGGTTACCAGTCACACTTATAATACTACCAAAACTAACTGGCTGTTTACCAGAGAAAAATGTACCAGAACTAAAATCGGATTGTTTACAAAACAAACTATTTGCCGATCCTACATACTACAAAAGAGGCCCAATAGATATAATATTGGGGGCTCAAGAATATAGCAACTTACTACTAAACGGATTACACAAGATGCAAGACGGAATCATTGCTCAAAATACCGAATTTGGGTGGATTTTATCCGGCATTTGTGGCGATACGACCAATACTAATACAGTTATCAGTATGATGACACGGACTACAGAAGTTCAGCAACTAAACAAGTTTTGGGAATTAGAAGAAATTCCAGAAGAATACCAAGTAACTAACGAGGATCAGGCTTGTGAAAACTATTACCAAAAAACGACTATAAGAAATCCAGATGGGACATACACAGTGAAACTTCCATTCAAGAACCAAAGCGTAGAGTATGGGAACTCGCGCAAAAAAGCTATTGCAAGACTATTACAATTAGAACGGAAGTTCGACAAGGATGAAAACTTACGGAAAAAATACCAAGACTTTCTCAATGAGTACTTAGAAATGGGCCACATGAGGAAAGTATCTAGTACTGACTATTACCACGGAAAATATTATATACCACATCAACCAGTTATTAGAGAAGATTCACTAACTACTAAGCTACGAGTAGTATTTGATGCGTCGAGCAAGTCAAGTACTAACATAAGTCTAAACGATAATATGTTTACGGGACCAAGACTACAGCAAGAATTAGCAGTTATACTGTTACGTTGGCGTAAACACAAGATAGCATTTATGGCGGACATCGAAAAAATGTACCGATACATAAATATTAACAAAGAAGACTACACCTACCAACGAATACTATGGAGGAATTCACCGAAACATATGATCGACGAATACGAATTAACTACTGTTACGTATGGAACTGCAGCTGCCCCATACTTAGCTATTAAGACGCTACAACAACTAGCTGCAGATGAAGAAGCAAACTACCCAATAGCCAGCCAAAGAACTCTCCAGGACTTCTACGTGGACGATATTTTGTCAGGAGATACGAATGTTGAGGCAGCAAAAAAATTGCAAGAAAACTTAATAAATATGCTACGAAAAGGCGGATTCAAACTACGCAAATGGTCGTCTAACAGTGCTGAATTGTTAGAAAATATACCTAACGAAGACAAAGACGATAAAGTGACGAAAATACCGCTAGATGAAACTAGAAAATCCTTAGGGGTATTATGGTCACCGTTAGAGGATAGTTTCTGGTTTCAGATTACTATTAATGAAAATGAAAAACCAACAAAACGATTTATTTTATCGGAAATCGCTAAGATATTTGATCCTCTGGGTTGGTTAGCACCTGTCGTCATAAACATGAAACTCATGATTCAGGAACTTTGGACAAATGGCACAGAGTGGGATCAGCCCGTAGAGGAAACTATTAAAACAAGGTGGATTGAATTACAAAAACAACTTAAGACTATTGAGAAGATTTCCATCCCAAGATGGTGTCATTTTTCGAATAAATCGAGGGTCGAGCTGCATGGGTTCAGTGATGCTTCGGAAAAAGCGTACGGTGCAGTGATATACTGTCGAATACAAAATAACAACACAGTTAACGTAACCCTGTTGCAAGCTAAGTCGAAGGTAGCGCCAAAAAAGCAGAAAACTACATTACCAAAGTTGGAGTTATGTGCAGCACTATTATTAACCCAACTCATGGAAAAAGTGATTACTGGAATGGAAATGCAAATCGCGAATATTTATTGTTGGACGGACTCCATGATTACTCTCGGTTGGATCAAGGGTGAAGCTGAGCGATGGAAGACGTTCGTAGCTAATAGGGTATCTGAAATACAAAGAACATTACCAGAAGCAAAATGGAGTTATGTAAATACATTACAAAATCCAGCTGACCTAATTACAAGAGGCATTGCACCAAATAAATTACAAAACCTATCACAATGGTGGAATGGACCAGAGTGGTTAAAAAGTGATAACATGCCTAGTACGAAAACTATACCAGAGATATGTGAGGAGATTAAACGATGTTATCATATAACTATTATACCAAAAAACGAAATCTGGATAAGATTTTCAAGCTTCAAAAGGATGATACGAGTGCTATCATATTGCTACAGATTCGTGAATAAACAAGAATACAAAAAACCATTAAGTTGTAAGGAAATTAATTCAACAACTAAAAAACTCCTCCGCTTAGTGCAACAAGAAGTATTTGCTGAGGAGTACAAATCAATTAAAGCCGGACAATCATTGAAGAAAGGAAACAGGTTGTCATGCCTAGATCCGTTTATTGATAATGAGGGCTTACTGCGAGTGGGAGGAAGACTTCAAAACTCCAGTCTACCGTACGATCAAAAACACCCAATTCTGTTATCTCATGACCATCATGTAACATTAATCATAATTCGTGATGCTCATTTAACCACATTACATGGAGGTAATAGTATGACCTTGGCGTATATAAGACAGAAATATTGGATACTTGGAGGAAAGCGAGCAGTGAAAAGTAGCATTAGAAAATGTGTAAAGTGTACTAGATACAGATCATCCACCGCCTCACAAAAAATGGGCTCATTACCAAAACCAAGAGTGACGGAATCGTACCCATTCAGTCACACAGGTGTGGATTATGCTGGACCAATATCAGTGAGAACAATGAAAGGAAGGGGTCATAAATCTTACAAAGGCTACATTGCGATATTTGTTTGCTTATCCACGAAAGCAGTACATTTGGAGCTGGTAGGCGACTTATCAGCAGAAACGTTTATAGCAGCACTACGGAGGTTTATGGCACGCAGAGGACCAGTATCACACATGTATAGTGATAACGCGACGAACTTCGTAGGCACTGCCAATTACTTGTATAAAGAAATGTTAGACATAACCCAGTCTGACGACTTTCAAAACACATTGACTAATATTGGAACACAATGGCACTTTATTCCGCCATCATCTCCCCACTTCGGAGGGATTTGGGAAGCAGGAGTAAAATCTATGAAACACCATTTACGTAGAGTGATAGGAGAGCAGACACTAACTTACGAAGAAATGAGCACGTTCTTACACCAAACTGAAGCATGTTTAAACTCAAGACCATTATGTGCACTAAGTGAAGATATAAACGATAATATCGTGTTAACACCAAGTCATTTTCTAATAGGAAGAGAAGCGGTAGGGGTACCAGACCCACTATCGGAAACTAATACAGATCACATAAACAGATGGAAACAGATCCAAAAAATGAAAAAAGATTTCTGGGAAAGCTGGACTAAAGATTATTTACACCAACTTCAACAAAGGTACAAATGGAAAACTAATCAAGAAAACTTGTCGGTTGGAACTCTAGTAATTATAAAAGATGAAAAAGTTTCTCCCAGCAAATGGCCACTTGCAAAAATAAAAGAAATACATACGGGTAACGACGACTTATCCCGAGTAGTGACACTTCAAAAATCGTCAGGAACAACTCAAAAACGATCAATTCATACATTAATACCATTGCCAGTTGAAACAAAGACGTGTAGTAGTAGTAATGAAACAAAGCAGTCGATACAAACAAATACCGTTACAATCCTAAGAAAAAACAAAACTAATCAACCCAAACGATGTAATAAAATATCTAAATGGTTCACGTTGCTATTCATCATGTTACAAATATTGGGTTCAGCAAAATCGACTACAACGACATACTCTGTAAAAACGGTACCACCTGGATTTTATGTCGAAAAAATAGGAACAGCAAGCATTGACAGAGGAATATTTAGGATAGAAATAAATTATGAAAAACAACACCTAGAGCAAGACCTTGTCAAAATAAAAACAATGACGTCACAATTCAGTCAACTATGTACAAATGCAGAACAAATAACAACTTCTGGATTTTGCAAACAATTACAACACCATTTGTTAGAAGAAGCATCAAAATTTGAGCGAACTAAAGAATACTTGACAACAGTGAACCAGATTAGGAAGAAAAGGGGAATATGGGGAGAGTTACTAACTGCTGTCTTCGGAGTGAATGATGAGGTATACCGAGATATAGACACATTAAATTTAAACCAAAAAAAATTAATTGAAGCTGCCAACCATCAAACCAAATTCATGATATCAACAATCTCACAAGTAAACAAAACTGAAGAAAGAATAAAACAGAAACTTATAGGATTTCAAACTAAATTAAACCAAGTCATAGGTTACATCGAGAGTAACAACCATTGGTTCAGTGACGTCGACCACAACAGTGTAAACATACGTATTATGCAGACTTACCAATTAGCATATAATTACATGGAAGAAATCATGGATCATTACAACGGGCTATTAGAGATATACTTAACCAAGGCGACAGTATATAGTGTTTTAACACCAAAGAACGTCACTGACTTGATATCATCAGCAAACAAAAAATTACCATCTAAACTAAGAATTGTTCAACAACAGTTACTAGACACCAAGATATATGAGAACAAGACTCATATCAAAGTATACGCCTATTTTCTTATACAAGAGATAACTAAATACACTTTAATGTATGTTACACCAGTCCCAAAGATAAACTCTGACAAGTCTGCCCAAAGTATAGAAGTACCTAAAGCATACATAGGGTTAGATTACAACAACGAAATGTATTTTGACTTGAACTATGATGAGTTCAAACGATGTTTAGAATGGACCAACCATTTTATTTGCTTTCCTGGGGCCGTGAAAAACATGCAATTAAAAGAAAATTGCATTGTAAATCAACTATTCAAAAACCAGACACATACGAAATGTCCTACTAAAACATATCATTTATCTAATAAAATAATATGGAAACAACTTTACATGCCAAACACTTGGTTATTCATTGTAAGAGATCGGGTTACGACGTCAATACTTTGTGATGGACAAAGAGAAGAATTCGAGCTTCAAAATGTTGGCGTAATAAGAATCGCAGATAACTGCATTATTAAAACAACTAACAACATATTAACTGCCAAAAGAATTGTTTCAGTACCGATTGTAACATCCTACTCAAAACAAATAGACTTTCCCATAGTAGCGCACATGGTGACTAAATCCATATTAAACATTACCAAAGAAGAAGAAGTCGTAGATCACTCAAAGGAGATTTTTCAGAATCTAGTAGATCAAGAAAAAGCTTTACAAACCGAATTAGATAGTACTATTTGGAATCAAATCAGTTCTCACGCATACCTAACTAGTGCGATATCGTGTCTAATTATGTTTGTAATCTTTTTGTTTTTAGTTTGCTACGGCCCAGCAATACTGAGGTGGATTGGAGCCACGGTGCAGCGCAAGACCAGAAGGACAAGTCCCGAGCCAGCGAACCAACCAGCAAGAGAATCAAACTCGCTTGCCGCCAAAAAGACTACTACGAGAATAACAACAGGCCAACCAACTACCACAACGGGACCTATGTATAGTTTACCACATCAACATGAAACGATTGAATTATACCAACTGGAGCATAGGTCCTGAGAGGCGCCAGAATGTTCAACCATGAACATACTATCGATACACGGGCCAACAACAGCATCACAGCGTCAGCATTAAGAGCGACATACATACGGTCCACGCGCCGGCAACACCAGCACACCGTCAGCACTCAGAGGTGGCCTACTGAGATCTTTGCTTCATCGGCTCGATACACACACGACACACATGCAAATAGGCATCAATGTGTATTTACCATAAAAATTGTATATAATTAAGTTAATTATTGTAATAAATTAGTCATCAAGCTGGAGTCGAGTGTGATTCATCTCCTTACTTCCTCTTACTGTGGCCAAGACACCTTTAGCCATCATCGATCCTATGAGTCTGTGGGATCGGCAGTGAGAAAACCATTTCCTGTGTACATTGCACGACGTACACAAAACCCTCTTCCTACCCAAACTCCGTCTGTTACCGTAGGTCTCCTTGTGACAGACTTCCCTCTCGCATAACCAACGTAACCTACGTTTGGTGTGGTTTGTATGGTAGGCTAGGGCGTTAGGATAACTTTTATTAGGGTGCTAGGTAGGTAATTACTATAGGGCTAGGAGAACTAGGATACTAGGTAGTTACTGTAGGGCTAGGTTTGGCATTACTTGGGCTGTAGGCACTGATCCAGGCTCAATTGTCTCAAACGTAGTCACATCGTACGCACTTGGAGTAACGGCCGTATTAAGCTGTAAGTCCCGGTGTGTACAGGTAGGTACGTCAGTATGCATCGAAAATTCGAGTAACGTCTGTATTGCGTAGATCGAGTTGACGTCGTCGATAGTGACAATCCAGTGCCTCTAAGAAAGTGGACCGTTTCGTGCACATTGCTAACATTTGCATGTATAACGCGAGTGCAAGTTACAATTTCCACAGTTTTGACAGCTTGAATACGAAACACAGTCACTTACTAGCGTGAAAGTTGTCACTTAAGATTTTGTGGTGAGAGCATCGTGAGAGTGATCATAGAACAAAGTAATTTAAGTAATTTAATTTCATATTTATTATGAATAAAAATTACAATGGAATCTCGTATTATTTCGTTTGGGGATAAACATTTTGTGAAAAATTTACGGATTGTTACCTAAGACCATTTTTGTGTATCTGCAGCTCCCCTTACTGCCCCGTTTACCGTGTCCACCCTGTATTACCAACTACTTATACCGAGGAAAGCCGATTTTCTTGAGTTCCGCTATTTTAGGCGTATTCACTTCAAAAATCAAATTTCAAGAAAATTGAGAAATTACATTTACCTGTATTAGATTTGAAGTATTTACAGCAACTTTTAAAGGTTTCCACTTCAATGTATTTTATTCTATAGGTGTATGAAGTTAATTAATTTTAAACACAAAACCCTTTTTTTACGTCTCTGGATGATTTAAAAAAAAAATGCTGAAACAGGTATTTCTTTATTTTTAATAATAAGTATTTACTCTGAGTTTCATGAATCTAGAGCAATCTAAATTTTTTTTTTCATACAAACTTTACCCCCCATTTTCACCCCCTTTTTCCAAAATTTTCCATAATTTCTATAGCCTAAATGTTATTCTGGGTTTATTTAAATAGATTAGTGAAGTTTTCATCAAAATCCGTCCAGCAGTTTTTACGTGATGCGTGGTCAAACAAACAAAAAAACAAACAAACACGAATTTTAAAAATGGTTTTAATATGCTCAGTTACTTATTTTAAGTCACCCTGATCGGTTTTTTTTTTATCTTCAATGTACAGATTTTTTGGTCTCAACGATTTTATTATATGTATAGAAGACTGTATGCAAAACACAACACAAACTTTCGTAAACACAAACAAAACTAATGTAATGACCATTGACCACAGATAAATAATGTCGTCTAACTTGTATAACCACAATTATTTGAATGGCAGTCACTTCTGTTATGAACACAAAATACGACTGTCAATTTATTTTGGCCGGTTACTAATGTATGCGGCACTTCTTGCAGGGAATGAACGCGAAACAAATGAACGTATTCTAGAATCTCACACTCGCAAGTTAACAATTTTTTTGTCGATGCGTTTAGAATTAGCACCCATACTCTCACGTATTACGCTAGGTGGTGCTTACTCGGCGCCATACTTGCGTTAAACGATGACACGGTCGATAGTGTCGATACGTACTAAAAGTCGCACTAAGCATACAGATTCGCGGGTGTATTTTTCAGATCAGCCTAAAATTGCAGTTATTTGGTACTTTCTGTGTACCTTTATTAATACTAATATTGATTTTTCACTTAATGCAGCAAACTGTACAGTATTTTGTTTATTAAATACGTGTGCCTGCAGGTACACAAGAGGTACCAAACTACATTGTTTAGCGGTACACCCGTGGTTCTGACATCAGGATCGCCAGTGTTCCTAATTTATATCTTTGTATGGGTTTAGGTACTTACACAGATTTTCAGGAGAGTAACGTAAAGGTACACAAAAGGTACCAAATAACTGCAATAAATTTAGGCTGATCTGAAAAATACTAATTCCAGATAGGTACCATGTTAGAGCGTAGACTGTATGTTTTGAGTTTGTAGGTCTTATAAAGTGAGAAACTGCAGTAATTGACACCAGAACTATTTACTTATTAACATTATTTTACATGGAATTCAATGTTTGCACAACAATCGTTAGACGGAAGTTAGGACCGAATGAACATAAACAATAGAGACTTAAAAATAAAAGGCAGTATTGCCAGCTAATATTGTAGGATTCCTACATGCTCCCGGCCACAGGACAAGAACCTAGAGTTTATATAAAATAAAAACAACATCTTAAAACTAGAAACATACCGGTCTAGCTAGAAACATGAAATTTTTGTTACAAAACAAGTATGAAAGTCCTTATTCAATGGCCTAGGACAAAGAGATTAAATATACCTAGTATAATTTAATGTCTTTGGCCTAGGATTAGAAATAGGTTCACCAAATAAGACTTACAAATGATCATAAAAACTTAACTTCTAAAACCTTTTAAAAACTAAATAAACTCATTAGATAAGTACAATCTTTTAAATCTTTTTAAAAAAAACAAATTGTAATAAAACTCAATAAGCTTATTATCTAAGAACAAACTTTCAAAACTTAAAAACTAATTGCTTAATAAAACTAAATAAACTTATTAGCTAAGTACAATCAATGGGGAGTAGGCATATTTTACTACAACTCAACAGTTCTAACTCTGTTATCAGAACCTGGAAATACATTTGCAACTCTGCCCACCGGCCAATGAAGAGGTGAAATCTCCCTTCAAAATAACCAAAGACCCTACCTTAATATTATCTGCATTGAAGAACATTGAGATAGTGCTTCCTCCACACTTTCCAGAAATGGTGACTTTTAACAACACCATAAACTGTAGCGCTATTTTGTCAAAATTTTATTTAAACGTTCCCTTGAAGTCTAAACGTTACAATCCACCTTTATGTGTGCCATTTGCTTCAACTAATTATAGGCAGAATTCGTTCATTGTGCGTGCAAGTAGTTTAAACAAGCTTTGTAAACAGTACGATATAGTACACTAGACAGCGAATAAACCGAGCCACACGCTACCTAGGCACTTTCTCAAAAACTAAAAACCTACAATTATCAAAGTTGTACCTACAGAAAGTGCGTTTCATGGTGATTAAAATGAAAGGAAACTCATTGGGTTTAATCAATATTTCAGTGTTTATTAAGGATTTTACAAAGAAGAGTCGTTTTCCAGTCGTGACAATCATTAGTAATGGTAAAGTGAAAAAAAAATTAAAGCCAAAAACAAAGATAAAATCAAAAAAAAGTTTTTGATCAATATTCCGTATTCCCTCCCCTTGCTCGGATAACTGCCAGCATCCTTGTATTCATCGACCTTACGAGCCTGACGATAAAATCTTGAGGAATTGTATTCCACTCCTCTTCAATTGCGATTCGCAGCTCTGGAAGCCTTGTTGGAGCAGGTACCCGGGCTCGAACCCGACGTTTCAGCTCATCCCATAAGTGTTCTATCGGATTCAAGTCCGGGCTTCGAGCTGGCCAGTCCATCGTACGAATGCTGACGTCGCGTAGATACCGGGTCACCACATGAGCAACATGAGGCCGTGCGTGCATTATCATGCATCAATTGCATATCCTGTCCGATATATCCTGCGTAAGGTACCACATGGTCTGCGAGGATTTCAGTAATGTAGCGATGAGAAGTCAGTCCACGTGTACGGCCCGTCGGTTCGATGAAAACTAACGCTGTATGTGCTGTTAACGAGATGCCGCCCCAGACCATTACAGGTCCTCCTCCATAAGCAACAGTTTCCTCGATGCAACACTGAGAATAACGTTTACAGGGCGACGATATACTCTCTGACGTCGATCACTTCCACGTAGACTCACCCTGGTCTCATCAGTAAAGAGTACATTACTCCACTGCTCTAATGTACAATACCTATGCTCTCGAGCAAATTCAAGTCGTGCTCGACGGTTTGCTACCGTTAATGCTGGGCCTGTTGCAGCTCTTTTTGGGGTCAGGTTCCGTTCAGCAAGTCTCCTTCTGATGGTATCTGAACTTATCACCACTTGGCGTTCGTCACGCAGTCTTTGTTGGACTTGAACTGCGTTGAGGTGGCGATTTCGTAGAACAGTAAGGTGGATATAACGATCATATGCTGCTGATGTAGCCCTAGGTCTGCCCGAACCTGGATGGCGATCGAATGCTCCAGTCTCTAGGTATCGTCTGTAAACTCGTTGCACCGAAGATCTGCTGATTCGAAGCCTTCGAGCGACTTTACGTTGCGCAATGCCTGCTTGAAGTAATGCTACAGCTTGCTTCCTGAGTTGTTGTTTCCATTATTAATCGAAAAAAGTAGCAAAAACACACGCGTCTGAGCAAACGATGGACAAAAACTTAAGAAATGATAAGAAATATCCGACTGGCCTCATTGGAGAGAAAGAGACGCTAATTTCAAACTCTGGTAAAAACAGAGCAAATTTGTAGTCATTTTAATCACCATGAAACGCACAACATAAGTATTATATAACTGCATTCAAAACTGCCTAAGACAAAATGCATCGCACATCGCATCTGCGTGCGCTACGAGTCTACGACTACGACACTCGTAGACATCGGGGAAGTCAGCGGGCGCGGGCGCTGGGTTCGCCTATGCTCCGTGTACTCCGTCCAAACGCTCAAAATCATTCGATGCTATAATATTGCCGGGTGTGTGCGCGACTGCGTACCTATCTTTTGCTTTTACCTGACCTGGGTGTGTAGTAGTAACCGTGTGGTAGGGATAAAGTGGAGACACAGGGTTCCGATACATTTTCTTCTAACGGGCATACCTATCTCCTTCTTTATTATATCTATGGATAAATCCGTCGTTCTATTGGAAAGAACCGTATAAAAATATGAAAATCCGTTTGGTAGTTTCTGAGATTAACCCTAACAAACAGACCGTGGCATCGTGAATCGGCGCGGTGGGAGACTTTTATTAAGATGTCGTGTAGTAATGTTCGATGGAGATAATTGTGAATAAAAAAACTGTCTGTGCTACAGCAGCTAGACTACATGGTGAGTTCCCTCACGCGTCTACAATATTGTCATCTATTTCGGCTCATTGCTGTTGTTTGATTGCAGACATCGTGCTTCAACATCAACACCAGCGCAGCTCTCCTCGGGAGATATGTTGGTAGAAGTGCCGCCTGCCTCCGTGCTCGGAACCGAAGGACCAGAGTGAGTACCTCGCGTTCACACCGCCGCCGTAAGCTTCTGGCTCTGCCCGGCAGCACTGCACATGCACAGTTCACATTCTAACGTTCACACGATACATTGACACCGCCGTAAACTTCTGGCTGTGCCCGGCAGCACTGCACAGTTGCACACGCACAGTTCACATTCTAACGTTCACACGATACATTGACACCGCCGTAAACTTCTGGCTGTGCCCGGCAGCACTGCACAGTTGCACACGCACAGTTCACATTCTAACGTTCACACGATACATTGACACCGCCGTAAACTTCTGGCTGTGCCCGGCAGCACTGCACAGTTGCACACGCACAGTTCACATTCTAACGTTCACACGATACATTGACACCGCCGTAAACTTCTGGCTGTGCCCGGCAGCACTGCACAGTTGCACACGCACAGTTCACATTCTAACGTTCACACGATACATTGACACCGCCGTAAACTTCTGGCTGTGCCCGGCAGCACTGCACAGTTGCACACGCACAGTTCACATTCTAACGTTCACACGATACATTGACACCGCCGTAAACTTCTGGCTGTGCCCGGCAGCACTGCACACGCACAGTTCACATTCTAACGTTCACACGATACATTGACACCGCCGTAAACTTCTGGCTGTGCCCGGCAGCACTGCACAGTTGCACACGCACAGTTCACATTCTAACGTTCACACGATACATTGACACCGCCGTAAACTTCTGGCTGTGCCCGGCAGCACTGCATTCATAGTTTCATACCAATGATAGTAGGCTGGACTCCTGAGAAAAGTTTTCGAAGGATAGATATTATCAGAGCCAAACGAGAAAATCCTAAAATTCTTAGAGCTGTTATGTTGATCGATTGAATAACACGTCTGTTATCTTCTAGTGCTTCTCAACAGCAGCTACCATCGAAAGAGGAAGAAGTTATCGAGCCGAAGCCGCTGCCGAAGTTTCGGCGGCGCCCGCCTCCGATCCCGGCGACGATGTCGACCCGCTCTACTCTTCGAGGTACTTATAATTAAATAAATAAATATCGCTGGACATTAACACACAGCGCCATCTAGTGCCACACTAAGCAAGGCTTGTGTCGTGGACACCAGATAGTTGATATACTACATATATACTTTTTTGTTTGTAAATACATACTTATTATACATATAAACATCCATGACTCGGAAACAAATGTCCATGCTCATCACACAAACATTTCCTCCTACCGGGATTCGAACCCAGGACCCTATGAACGTAAGGCAGCCTCACTACCACTACGCCATTCGAGTCGTCAAAATGTCACCACGCCATTCTATTTAATTCCACAAGAGCCGGCGCGGCGAGGCGGGGACGTGTGTGTTACAGACGGGCTAATGAATAGAGTTTCTCAGAATGAATGCATATCGGTCGTTTACGTGAATGAACTGGCTGGCAAAGTGCGCATGTGTGTGAACTGTAGTGGTGTACGTGTACGAGCATACTCATCACATCCGCAGTGACCGAGGCTGACAAGGAGCAGCTGGCGCAGCTGGTGCGCGCGCACCCGGTGCTGTACGACATGCGCTACCTGCACTACAGAGACAAGGTGCAGACCTACTACGCCTGGAAGGACATCAGCCGCAGGATGCTGCGGACAGGTATGTTCACACTTCTCATCACTCACCTACGCACTACACACGCATGTTTGTTTATTCTATTCATTCAAATCATTACGTACTCCGTAGGCGTTACAGGTATCGGTAATGTCTCTTTTTTGCAACTATTTTGGGGTCGACTTCTAGTCTAATCGTTGTTAGAGATGTTTAGAAGACGTTACGTCTTCATCGGCATCCGATAAACACAGTACCTGCGCAGCTACGACCGACCACTCACCCGCCAAAATATCTAATGCTTAGAAATGCCCCTTTTGAAAGTCAAATTGATGAGACTTCTATGATAATGGTTCTATGTATTCGTAAATGGATTTTCAAATATTTTCAGTAACATAAAAAAAAATGTTTTAAATTTTTGTTTTATTTTAACAGAATCACAATGCATATCGATATGGAAGATTCTAAAAGAGCGTTACAAGGCAGCTTTGAGGCGGCGCAAATTAAAGATGGATCAAGGGTTCGATGTTAGACCATCAAAATATGAGGACTTTATGTCGTTTTTGAAACCTTTTTTTATAAAACCTGGAGCCGCCGCAGCCGAGCACCCATTCGAAGGCGCCGCGCCACTCCCGGACTCGCTCGACACGAGGGACTCGATGGACCCCACGCGTTCAGCATTTCCAGCACAACAACAACGGAACAATTTTGTCGAGTTTTTTAGAAATTTAGGTGAAACTGTAAAAGACTTTCCAATAGACGTAAAAAATCGTGTGAAAACCGAAGTTTTAAAAGTAGTCAGTGATGCGAGGGAGTTGGTTTTAAGCAATACTTCAGTGGAACAATTATTTGTGGTAGACGATATAAAAGAAGAACCCTTAGAATCATAAGTAATAAAAAATATTTATAATTATAGGTAAACGAGTCATAATTATTTGAACACGGAAAGGACAAGAAATTGTACCACGTCTACTACCTCCTATAGGTTAATCCTGGACGGAACCTACTCTTTATATGGTAACACAAAATACGTTGTTGGCCAAGTTTTTGAGAAGTTGTTAACTGATGTTATGCGTTTTTCATACAAATGTAATACCAAAATAATGAAAAATCAAACATATTCTTAAGGTAGGGTGTATATGTCACCGTAACATTGTCAAACACGTTATATTGTAATCTCAATAATTCGAGATGTTACAATATCGCTAGAGAGAAACACGTTAAGTATACAACATTATTTTTTGTTTACACTAAACCCGAAAAGGGGTCATTGTACTCATCATTTTGAACAACTTTTTCTATGGGACGAACCTTGAAATCGCGAAAAAAAATCAGCTGTTCCCTACATTTTGACGAGTTATGCGAACATAAATGTAGGGAACAGCAGATTTTTTTTTTGCATTACAGAATATTTATGTTCCCAAATAAATATTTTGAAAGAACAATGTTATAAAGGCGAGAGAAATAGCATATTTTATAACGAGGGACTAAAGGAAGCCATTATATACCCGAGGTGGTTTGACTCAGGCAATGAAAGCGAGGGTATATTATATTGGCGTTTAGTCTCGAGGTGCAAACTGTACTTTTCACTTCGAGTGCGAGAAAAATGGTCAACTGAACAAATTTACACTCGACAAAAATTCTGAACTGAGCAGTCAGTTTTTTCTTCTATCAGGTCAGTCACAGATTAACCATTGAAAACACAACACAAACTCTCAAAATTTTCGCAATGAAGATGATCCACACTCCACAGATATTTAGTACCTACATTACTGCAGCATATATAGCAACAGAGGCATTGCTTTTCAAAATCAACGATGCACACAAACAACAATACATTTTTCTCGCGTTGAAGAGTTCATTGGTTTTTTTTTTTCAATAAACCGCTTTCTATTTGCATGCCAATTAGAAATTTAAATAAAGTTTTATGTTGTAAACAAAAAAAGATCGTTCCATTTTTAAATTACTTTTTACTCCCTAGGGAATAAACGGTCACTTTAATCCCGCTTCGTAGGGCTATAACGGCGTACTTTTAGAGCATGAGAAGTGAAAACATATTGAACACCGTGTTTGGATCATTTGTTTTAGAATTTTTGTATTAAAGCTTAGATAGGAATAAAAAAAAAAAAATTTGCCTGAAGATTTTCCTGAAAACACAATGTTAAGTATACTTAACAAAATTCGAGGGTTAACGAATTAGATAACGTTGGGTACTACCTTATACTTAACAAATCCCAGTCAGCAATACTTATTAAACATTTTGTTTTTAAACGACGTATTATGCATGACTAATAATGGTGGTAGTAAGTGACAGTTCCTATTTAAAAAAAAAAAAGTTTTAATGACTTTACATTTAAGTCAAAATATTGTAATAAATAAGTTTTTTGCGTTTTAGTTTGACCGCTGTGTCCACTGCGGCTCTTAAACTGGTGAAGCGATTTGGATGCAATGTTTTTTATTTGAAAGTAGATTTTCTGGTGGTGGTTTTTAAACAAGCTTTATTAAAATTGGTTTAGGCGTTTGAAGACAATTGCAGTGAACACATCGACCATATTCCTCGCCATGCTCAAGGAATTGGTCGACATTATCACACTTTCTGTCATTTACAGGCCAGGGACATTTTGGTTATAAATATTGCAAACTGTGCAAAATATTTTGTATACTAAACTTAATTAAAATTGAGTGTTTTTAGCCTTATAAACACGGAACCATAGAAGAAGAAACGTCTATTTTTTATTTATTTAATGTTGAGTACTTATACTCAACGCGACCAAATTAAGGGTTCAAAGTAATGAATGATGCTGTTTCTTCTGGTGCTTTTATGTAAATATTCTAAACACTATAGTTTTGTCTCGATTCACCTCTATGCGTTTATTATCACCTAGTTTTACGGAACCAACATTTGAAGACATGTTATTAAGTAAGTACGTACAGACGTGTACTGGGCAAGCCGGCAAGCGTACCGTGGGATAAAATAGCATAGTAATGGATGCCTGCCGAGTGCCGGCTGTTTGCCTGTGTGCGAGCTGTGGGCTGTGGGAACATTCAAGGATGATTGCTGATTCTGCCAGGCGGCCAGGCGGCCAGGCTAGGAAAAACGAATAGGGAACCAGTTGTTCTATTCATACGAAAACGCTTTGAGTTGACGACATTGTGAATGTCGCGGGAAACACCTGGATTACAACTATTACAAGCGCACGGAATGTGTGTGATTCCAAAATGAAGTGAAGCTGTTGTTCAAGTATCATTACCTACTTGATTTATTAGCTTTTCTTTTACTTAGTAAAAAAATGTTGGATTATAGTTCTTACAAACTGCAGACGCGAGTAAAGAACTACTTAGTACCATACATAGGTACTAGTTCTTTACTCGCAACTGCAGTTACCTAGGTACTATCTACTCATAAAATGAGAAGTTCTTTGTTCTGCGCTCCTCTTGGTTGTACTTTGCACTAGGTACCCAGTGAGTGCGCGTAGCAGATTAGTTATTGTTATCATATTCAATGGGCCGATGGACTGCAATCTTCGTCGGTCTGTACTATAAAAAAAAATAGTCTGTAGTCGGCACGAGGCCGCCCCGCGCCGATACACCGCGCGCCGCTGCGCTCCCTCGCGCGCCTCTCCGCCGCGACGCGCGACGGCGCTATGCGTGCGAGTGAGAGGCGAGCCGCGCGCCGCTACGCGTCGCCGCGCGGCTCCCCGCTCGCCAGTGTGCCGCCGCCCGCCGCCCCGCCTGCAGAGAGCGCAACACGTCTGACGTCATCAAGTCTGTTCATGCAATACGTGAGCGTCGTGTCGTGCCACCCGTGCTCGAGTGCTCTGTGCTCGTGTGTCACGGCTTTGCGAAAAAAGGTACGGAGGTACCCCCTACCTAGTTACGTAAAGAGGAACGAAACTACGATTTGAATATTAGGTAAGTAGGTACTCATCTTAATAAATTTGACCCAAGAATAAAACAAACGGGGTGAGCTAAATAAAACCGTTTAAAAAGTAAATAGGTTTGTACCTACCTTGTTTTTTTTTTTAAATCAGACAAAAGTTAATTTTTTTTTAACTTTCACCAGTTGTCTAGATGGATGACGAAAAGTTGATAAACATGGTTCGAGAGCGAAGAGAACTGTATGACTTGAACCACCCGCTGTATGATGTGCGACCAAAGAGAGACCTCGCCTGGAAGCAGATCGGCGAAGTGTTGAAGCTCTCACGTATGTATTACACTAGCTGTGCCCGCGGCTTCGCTCATGAGACATTCGTTGGCATTATCAGGCATCATCATCATAGAAGTCTATCAGCTGTTCTATACATTTTTCGTTGGCTGCGAGTCGCACGGGCCCGGTCAAAGTGGCGACACTTGGGGGAGGTCTATGTCCGGCAGTGGACGTCTTTCGGCTGAAATGATGATACATTTTGGCGAGTTAATGCGAACATGTTGTAGGAAACAGCGTTTTTTTTGCGATTCAAGGTTTGGTCCCATAGTAAAACTTGTTCGTAAGAGGAGGAGTAGGTAGGTGTAGAAGACCGGATTAGTTGTTTTATGGCGTTTTCTTCGTGTAGGAGGATTTGAGGATTTTTATGTAAAAATGCGTGTGCTCAGGTTCGTAGTTTATTCAAAAGTGATCTATAGATAATACAAAAACTTTTATAAGAGAATGGCACAGAAAACAAAAAATGTTTAAAAGGGAATAGACAATCCGACAATCCGGTCGAAACGTCGAGATTAAATTAAAGGTAAACGATAAATACCCGTCTTCTTTAGTTTTATAATGTGTTCTGATCGTGAAAGTTTAAAAGGGAATAGACAATGTAAGGTTTCCAACATACTCCGCCCGAAGCGGCGAAGACAGGCAATGTGACTATGAACTTTATTAACACGTTCACGGACACTCCGTCGATAGGCGTAATACAGATAGATTAGGTTGTGACACCACGTCGATCGACGTTTCAATGAATTATACAAAAAACGCTACTCCGTCAGTGGACGGTTGCTTTGCGTACACTCTTAAGGAGAGCGAGATATTGTGTCACAACACGATCAATTATTATATCGCTAGTGCCATAAGGAAAGCCAAAATACAGTCGTTTTTTAGAGTTCTCCTCTCACCCCCTCCCGCGCACCCCATCGTGACAGTACATTCATCGGCGTGAGATTTTCGTACTTCAGTCGCCCAGTGCCACCGTGTGAGACATCACGTTGCGCGCGGTCGCTGACGCATCTAACATCGAGAATCGTCGTCTATAGGCGGTTGTTGCCATAATGCTACGGCCAGACTTGTAGGCGAAGATTCGTGTTCGCGTTGTCGCGATAAAAGTTCGTGTTAGTGTTACAATCAGAAATACAGGCTCTTAATAAGTCACTACAGTCGTTATATAATAAATATGAACGCTCACAAAATCAAATTAAAGAGCATATTCTTGCAACAAATGCATTGGTAGACAAAGTGGACTCGCTGACTCTCAGCAACGTTCAGTGTACTTGTCAGAGGGAATCCAGAAATGATGTCCAGTCTGAGGCAACGGAGGACCCGTGCCCAGCTGTGAGAACTCAGGGCTGTGATTCCAGCCAAGATTCAATACCTGACTTAGGTAATTCTGTCTCACCTAATAGTCTAGATTCAAATCTTTCAGTTATGTTCTCTGATAGTATTGGTAGAGGTATGGGGAAATTAATCAGTAATAGCCTGAGTTATTGTACCCAAAATTATTGTATGCCAGGGTCGACCTACAAACAGGTTATGACATCTGCAACAAAAACTGTTTGTAATCCTAATACCACCATAACTATATGTGTTGGTAATAGTTCTAAGATAAAAAAGGAAGATATCACTGACTGTGTATCAGAGTTGTTGAAGTTAAACTGTAGTAAAATAATATTGTGTGCTTTTCCCTATTTTAAAAATTTAGGTAGTAGAAAAAACAATTATATACATATGTTAAATAACCATGTACATTTTCTGGCAGGTCACTATAGTGACAGACTTATATACCTAGATATCAACACTCTTGTTGGTAAACTTAAGTCGACACGGGGTAAGGTGTATCTACCTATTAGATGTAGACACAAAATAGCTTCGCTATTAGCTTTTAATATTCACACAGACATAAATAGTATGTCTAAGTTTAGTACTATTATTAACACTGCGACCATTAGTAATTCTACTAATGTACAGGTGACTTTAAATGAATATAGCAGTAGTGCTATAAATCTTTACAGATATTGCTCAGAGGAGGATCCATCTGTCACCGTGGTGAATCCTCAATTAGGGTCTATTAGTGATAGGGTCTTGTTGTCTGAGGATGGCACGGGAGTCTCCGGCCTCACTCAAAATATTAATATGAATTTAAACTAGAAAGTGAGACAACAGAAGGTACTATTAATTCTTGCACTCAATTAGTTACTAAAAAAGGGCCTCAGCAGAACACCTTAAAAATATTCCACCAAAATATCCAAGGAATGTCTTGCAAATTATTAGAAATTGAATTGTTTTTAGAAAATAGTAAGTTTGACATTATTTGTTTTACTGAACATTGGCTAAAGGATTACTATGAGAACTATATGGTGGGTAGCTGCTTTAACCGTAAAACGATGCTTCGTGGAGGTTCCCTAATATTAATAAAAAATAGTTTTAAATATAAGCAACGTGATGACATAGTAGGTCTCTCGGTTGAACATTGCGTCGAACTGTCCTGTGTTGAGCTAGATAAGCATGTAATTGTGTGTGTGTACAGACCCCCAAACTATCAAAACTTTTCCATGTTTGAATCAATAATGGAAGATGTCCTGGCAAAACTTGCAGCCAGTAATAAATCTACAATAATTTGTGGTGATTTCAATATCAATATTTTAGAAGAAAATTCACATAGCGGTCGGTTACTAAATCTTTTTAAATCATTTGACTTGACTAACGTTTTTATTGAACCTACTAGAATCACAGCATCTTCTGCTACTTGTATAGATAATGTTTTCTGCGATTGTGATTACTTAGATAAAGCCATAGTAAATTGTTTGCCGTCCGACCATAGCGGACAAACTGTAACTTATAGGTGTAATACACCATTGCAAAAAGTACAGATTAAATTTAGCCCCATAACTTCTAGCAAATTAAATGGGTTTAATATTTCCCTACAGAACAAGTTAAGTGTTATGAGCCATGACGATATTAATATAAATCAATTGTATAATCGTTTCTTTTCAATAGTTCACACGGAATTCAACAAAACTTTTGAAAAGAAGACAAAGAGTATTTGCCCTAAATTCATATTTAGTGATTGGGCAACTAGAGGTATCAGAAAAAGTAGGGAAAGACTATTTGAGCTTTATGGCCTTAAGCCTTTTATTAACACTGAAACTTTTAACAAGTATGTTGCTAAGTATTCAAAAATTTTTAGAAATACATGCAGGGTTGCTAAAGCCCTGCACATTAGCAACAAGATCAAAACAGCAGAAAATAAAATAAAGACAGTTTGGAAAGTCATAAATAACGAGACTAACAGGAAGAAAATACGCAACACTAGCTACACATTAGATACAGCATGTGGTCCTAAAAGCTCTAATCAGGAAGTAGCTCAAGAGTTTGTAAATTTCTTTAGAGAGATACCATTAAAAACTACGGAGGCTCTTAATTCCTCTCCTGAAGTCTCAATGGGTTTATTAAAGGCGAATGTGTCTGGCTGCCTGGCTGAATTTAAATTTAAACACATTAACCCTATGGTAGTTATTAAAGCTTTCCGGCAAATAAAAATCAAACTGACCGAAGATCTATGGGGAATGTCTATCAAAGTTTGTACATCCATACTTGAGACTATAGCCCCATACTTAGCTTTAATTTTTAATCTATGTGTGGACCAAGGAGTCTTCCCTGATTTAATGAAATACAGTAAAGTCATACCTCTTTTCAAATCCGGGGACAGTAAAGATACTAACAATTATAGACCTGTGTCCGAGTTGCTAGTTTTTAGCAAGGTTTTTGAAAAAGTAATGCTTGATCAAATGCTCTATCACTTTAACACCAACAGAATCTTACATGATCAACAGTATGGTTTCACCAAGGGACGTTGTACAACTGACGCCGGTGTAACCTTATTAAAGCACATATTTACTGCGTGGGAAGAGTCCCAAGACGCTATAGGAATTTTTTGTGACCTCTCCAAAGCGTTTGATTGCGTAGACCACGACACATTACTTATGAAACTTGAGCATTACGGACTGGGTAAACTTGCACTTAGTTTGGTAAGATCATATTTAAATGATAGACAACAATATGTTCAGATAAATGGTGTCAACTCACAGGGTTTAAAAATAAAAATGGGGGTTCCACAAGGCTCAATATTGGGTCCTTTCCTTTTTCTAGTATATATAAATGATCTACCCTATTTATTGAAAAACCAACCTCAAAATATGGTGTTATTTGCTGATGACACTTCCCTGATTTTTAAGATAAATAGACGGGCACAAAATTTAGATGACGTGAATAATGCCCTACTGCAGGTCCAAAATTGGTTCACAGCAAACAATTTGGTATTAAATGAAAAAAAAACCAAATGCATAAGATTTGCTTTACCGAATGTTAAGGGTAGTGATTGTGATATATTATTGAATAATGAGAAACTTGAATTCGTAGATAAAACGGTTTTCTTGGGGATTACGCTTGATTCAAGGCTACAATGGGGTTCTCATTTAACATCTCTTGCGGGGCGGTTAAGCTCAGCAGCATATGCCATTAGAAAAATCCGTCAATTTACTGATGTAGATACCGCTAGACTGGTCTATTTTAGTTACTTCCATAGTATAATGTCTTACGGTATTTTGCTATGGGGACGAGCTGCAGATATTGAGTCTATATTTATTCTGCAGAAAAGAGCCATTAGAGCCATATATAATCTTCGTAGGCGCGATTCTCTAAGAGAGCGGTTTAAGGATATTGGCATTATGACGGTACATTGTCAATACATCTACGAAAACATAATGTACGTCAGAAAAAATTTGCATCTTTTTGGTAAAAGAGGTGACAGACATAATTACAGTACTAGAAATAGGGACCAATTAGTTCAGCCAGGCTTTAGACTCGCTAAAGTAGACTCATCTTTCATGGGGTACTGTTTGAGATGCTATAATAAAATTCCACAAAGTATTCTTGAACTGAATGAGACGAAATTTAAAACATGCATTAAACGCACACTATGTAAACAAGCATATTACAAGTTGAGCGATTATATCGCTGATAAAAATGCTTGGCTTAATGCTGGTCCTGCTCCACATGGACAGGGGCGCAAAAATTGATAGCATTAAATGGTAGATAGGCCCAGATAAATAAAAGAAGTGGACTGTATGATTAAAAGGTGTATTAAAATCTAATAGAATGAAAATAATAAAAATGCGTGCGATCGCGGTTGCGTTGTGAGGTGGTAATGGCGCGCGAGCTGAGGTCCGTCGCCGTGCCGCCCGGTCCCCTCGTCGCGCTGGTGTGTGTTGAAGTAATAGCGTTGCTGGTGACGCTGTGTGCGTAGACATATTCCCGGGCCACAATTGAGAGTCCATTGCAGCCCGGCTGATTGACTTGCTTCGTGCTCAGTCCGATGGTTTATCATCCAGCAATGGGCATATTTTGTGAAACGCTCTTCTGATTGTCCCGGTCATGGTGCGAATGTCCGCTACTCGAGCTTCTCCGTCTGGTCCGGGATAGAGCTTGACTATGCGTCCCAGTGGCCACTGCGCCACCGGCAGTGTCTCGTCCTTCACGATGACCAGCGAGCCGTCTGTGAGCGCGCCGTGTGAACGATGCCAGCGTGTCCTTTGGTGCAACTGGGAAATATATTCCTTATTAAAGCGTCTCCAAAAATGCTGACGTAGGAGTTCGACTCGTTGATGACGCGGCAGCCGAGCTGGTTCGCAGTCGGACATCTGTGGATGAGGTAGCACAGTTAGAGTACGACCAATTAAAAAATGAAAGGGTGTGAGAGCTGAAAGATCGGACGGATCGGATGAAAGAGGTGTGAGTGGCCTTGAATTAAGAATGCCTTCTATTTGGACTAGTAATGTATACATTTCCTCATATGTGAGGTGTGCCATCCCTAGTACTCTTTTGAGATGATGTTTCACTGATTTAACAGTGCTTTCCCATAGACCCCCGAAGTGGGGAGAGTATGGGGGAATAAAGTGGAATTTTACACCTTGTTCTGCAGCACTACTGTAAATTGACTCACTGTGATTTTTGAGAAAGTTGGTGATCACACGAGCTGCACCCACCAGATTTTTCCCATTGTCTGAGTAAATATTATTAGGTTTACCTCTGCGAGAAATGAACCTGTTAATTGCTGCTATGTAAGAATCTGTCGTCAGATCTGTAACCAACTCCAAATGCACAGCTTTGACTACAAAACAAACGAAAATACAAATGTAAGATTTGATAAGCACACTGCCACGCCCCTTACGGTTGTTTATCATAATTGGCCCGGCGTAGTCGACACCTACGTCACTGAATACAAAATTTGCGTGCAGTCTCTGTTCAGGTAACTGCCCCATGATAGGTGTTACAGTTTTTCCTTTATACCGTTTGCAAGTTACACATGATTGTGTAGTTTTTCTAGCTAGGTTGCGACCAGAAGTTGGCCAGAAAACTTGACGTATGTGTGACAATAGGAGTTGTGCGCCAGCGTGAAGAAGTGTGATGTGATATGTTGAGAATATGATTTTAGTTATGTGATGAGCTGGGTGGAGAAGGATAGGAAATTTTCTATCGTAATTATATGGCGATTGAGCTAACCTTCCGCCCACACGAATGAGTTGATTATCTCCTAGGAAAGGATTAAGTGAATTTAATTTATGTGTAGCAGGTAACTGTTTGTTATGTAATAATAGTTGGTATTCCTCAGAAAAGTGATCTAATTGTACTATCTTTGCTAACTGATACCTAGCTAAATTAAGTTCACTAGTTGATAAAGGCATGACGTCACCTATGCACACCAGCTGTTGGTGTTTATTTGTACTGATATTTTTGTTTGAATGTTTATGTTTGCAATGATGAACGAATCGAAGTATGTAAGCTACGATGCGTGTAAGTTTGTTAAAATTTGAGTATTTGTAAACAAATGAATTGTTATTATGTGCATCTTCGTGTGTGAGATGTGTTTGGGACCGGACTTCTGGAAGGTCAGATACGCTGAGATGTCCTGGTTGTTCAGGCCAGCTGTGTTTATCATCATTCCTTAAAAAGTTTGGTCCTGAAAACCATAAAGGTGTTTGAATTAATTGTTGTGCATTGGTACACTTTGTAATTATGTCTGCTGGATTTTGTTTTGTTGGTACATAGTACCATGACTGTGGTTCAGTATGTTTGAGAATGTCTGTGACTTTGTGTTTGACGAATGTTTGAAGTTTGTGTGTAGGTGAGTTTATCCAAGATAAAACAATTATTGAATCACTCCAATAATAACACCTGCAGTTGGTTTTATTGCGAAGTGAGTTTAAGACTTTTTTACTTAAATTAACACCGGTAAACGCGGCCATCAATTCAAGTCTCGGAACGGTAAGCGTTTTTAATGGTGCCACGCGTCCCTTGGCAGTTAACAGTTGAACATTGATATTGCCATCGGATGCGTAGGTACGTATGTATAAGCACGCACCATACGCTTGTTGTGAGGCGTCGCAAAAAATGTGTAGTTCAATGTTATCGCGCGATGAGTCATGGAATGCACGCCGAGGAATAGTTAACTGATTTATAAAAGATAACGATTCCACAAACTTCGCCCATTGTTGTTTAATTGAAACCGGTATTTCACCGTCCCAGCTGATGTTGTTTATCCAGATTTGTTGTATTATTAGTTTAGCCTCGAGTATGCAGGGGCTAATGAGACCTAATGGGTCGAAAATCTGACCAATAGTGGATAAGATTGTGCGTTTTGTGATTTGTTTTTGTGATGCTAACTCTGAATGTACTGTATATGAAATTGTATCTGTGTGTATGTTCCAAAAAATGCCTAGTGTTTTTGATGGATCGTTTGAACTAAGGTTAACTGTTGTGTTGTCTGTATCACTGAAAACTAATTTTTTTAGAACTGCGGGACTGTTAGACTGCCATTTTCTAAGTGGAAATTGATAATTTTTTAATTCGGTAAAAACTCCTTTTGCAATTTCCAATAGTACTGACTCGTCATCTGTTCCGGTCAAGAGGTCATCACAATAAAAATCATGCAAGATGATTTCGGAGACCAGTTTGTGATCATAGTTGTCTGAATGATTTTGTGACTTTTGACAATCTAGGCCTATTTGTTTGATGCATCGTGTTGCTAGGAACGGAGCTGATGCCGTGCCATATGTGACAGTGTTGAGCGTGTAAGTTTGCAGAGGTTCCGTAGGATGGTATCTCCATACGATTTGTTGTAGGTGCCGATGATGTTCCGCCACTGATATTTGACGAAACATTTTTTCTATGTCAGCTGATATTATGTACTTATGTTGACGAAAACGTATGAGTATTGAAATAAGATCGTCTTGAACGACAGGTCCTATTAACTGAATGTCGTTGAGTGATAGCTTTGTGGATGTTTTTGCGGAACCATCAAACACTGATCTGAATTTTGTGGTGGTGCTTGATTCACGTATAACTCCGTGATGAGGTAGATAGTACACAGGTGAGCGCTGTTTGTTTGTGTTAGTGCTGTGTGCACTTGATTGTATAATTGGTTTGTTGTGTTCTGAATGAATGTTTGCATTTTTATGTGAATGTTTGTTCATAGTCATGTGACCTAGTTGTATGTACTCTTTTATGAAGTTTGAGTACTGTTGTTTGTATGTTTGATCGGAATTCATGCGGTTTTCTATGGAATAAAATCGTTTTTTGGCTTGACTGAATGAATCACCCAAGCATTCCGGAGATTTTTTTAATGGAATAGTGACAACGAATCTGCCATCACTTTGTCTTTTGGTTGTTTGATTAAAAATGATCTCGCATGCATCTGAATCGCAAGGATCGTTGATTTGAGATTTAGATATGTTGTCTAGCTCCCAAAAACGTGATAACGGATCTGCGTTGTTGTTATTGAAAAAACAACTGTTTGTGTGTTTGTTGGTGCTTGTAGTACACCCAGAAACTAGCCAGCCTAATTCAGTTTCCTGTAGTGTTGGTTGTTGTTTACCTAACTGAACCTGACCACCACCAATTATTTGCCAGAATATGTCAGCACCTAGCAATAGGTCAATTGGGGCGGGTTCATTGAACTGTGGGTCGGCGAGTTTTAAATGTTTAGGTAGATTTAAACCCTGTGTATTGATGCGCATGTTTGGTAATGAGTGTGCTATGGTATCAAGTACTAAACATGACAAATTGGTTGTGAATGAATTATGTAATGATTTTATTTTTACATTTGTGCGATGAAATATGTTTGTATGTTGTTGATTTATGCCTGAAACTGAGCCGCAGATGGGTTCGAATGTGAGATTGAGTTTTGTTGCCAGGTTGGTTGTGATGTAACAGGAGGTACTTCCATTGTCCAGTAATGCTCTCGCCAAGTGTGATGTTCCATCACTGGCGATGACATGCACTATGGCAGTGGAAAGTAGAACTGATGTGTGTTGAGAACTACTGTTACTGGCGAGCGTGGTGTGCGCAGTGTCCTTGTTCGTTTCCTTGTGTAGGTGTAACATTGTGTTGTGTTTCTTTTGACAATATTTACATTCTCCGAAACGACAAGATTTCGTTTCGTGACCGGTGTGCAGGCAGTTAGCACAGAAATTGGAAAACTTGGAAACCTTTTCTATTCTCTTTTCCACTGTCATTTGTTTGAATTGTGGGCAAGCGAATAGATAATGGTGACCTTTACATAAGGGACAAGGACTGCGAGATTGTTTTTCTTTATTGTCTGATTTGGATGTTTGTGATTTTGAATCTAATTTATTGATGTTTTTAGTGTCTTCAAGATTTTGTAAAAGAATACAGCGATCATTGAGATAAGCTGTTAAATCTTGAAGTGTGGGCTTTTCTGCTGTATTATTGTTTATTGTTTCTTTCCAATATCTGAGTGTTCTGAAGTCTAATTTGGAGGTAATAATATAAGTTAACATTGTGTCTACTGTAAGTTCGCCTAAATTATTAAGTGCTCTGTAATTTTTGTTTACTGTGTCTAGTAATTGTCTGAGTGCTGTTGCGGATTCTTTTTCAATGTTTTTTATGCTGATTAATGCGTGTAGATGATTGTGTATCAGTTGAGGCGTGTTATTGTACCTGTCTGTGAGGAGTTCCCAAGCTACTCGGTAATTGTCTGATGACATTCCTAATGATTTTATCATTTCTGATGCTTCTCCTTGCAGAGATGCACGCAAATAGTGAAACTTTTGAATGTTATCTATTGATTTATTGTTGTGTATGAGTGATTCAAATGTGTCTCTGTATTCAAGCCAATTCTGATATTCCCCTGAGAAGTGTGGAAGGTCAATGGTGGGTAATTTAATGAATGCTTTAGTTGCTGATTCACCTGCAGTTGGAGTTAGTACAGACCCGTTAACGCAGGCAGTTTCATTGTCTCGCTGAAGTTTGATGGCGATTGCTAGTTGATTCTGATATTCCGTTTCAAATTGCTCCCGCTCCTTCAGTTGTTCGTCTGAAACCCCAATTATGTCGTCGATGAGGGTCTGGTTTTTATCGAACTCATTAGCAAGGGACTTGTAAGACTCTAATCGATTACTCAATTGTATTATGTCTAAATCGGACAACTGTTTTTTGGATTTTAATGATTCTATATGATTTTTAAAAACCGTGACCTTTCCTTTATGACTTGATCTCCTTTTTTTGTATGTATTGAGCTGAGGAGAATCATATTCATCGGGCTTATTAGATGTTTGGGCTTGTTTAGAATCAGTCATTACTGTAATTTAATTAAAGTAATGTAATGTAATTAATGGAAACGATACTTAAGTTGGATCGGAAGTGTGGCAGGCACAGTGTGTATGTAGTGATCACGCAACTTTACCAAATTACCCTCGGTGTGAAGTCAACTCGGTACGCTGAGAGCAAGGCGATGTAATCTGTGTGATATGAAAGAAAAAAATGTATTAGAAAACGATAGTATAATGAAAAGAAATGATTGGTGATTGGAATTGATCGTTATTCTAATAGATTGTCAAGAAAATTTAGAAAAGTAAAATGAAGGTAGGCGGTGAGTGTAATAAAAAATCTGATGCAATTATAATTGCTTATGTATGAATAATTACGTAGAAACTGTAATGGATGAATTTATGTTTGGAAATGGGAATGGATGGCAATTAAGCAAGTTGACTGAATGATTGATGACACTGAATAGATGGGTGCTTTAAAGAATGAATTGGTCGTACTCACGAAACTGTTGATACCAAACCCTTTTTTCGTCCTTTTGCGACTGATGTGGTCGACGCTGCTTGAGTGGCTGCTTCCAGATGCTGGTAGGCTGCGCTCGCTGTTGCGATGACCGCTGTTTGACCTCCTGCTGAATTCTGGACGCGTGATGGTATTTTTCGTGCTTTGCCTCTGACGTGGCCCACGCTGCTTGCGTGGCTGCTTCCAGATGCTGGTAGGCTACGCTCGCTGTTGCGATGACCGCTGTTTGACCTCCAGCTGAATGTTCTGGACGCACGATGGTGACGCAGTTTGCGACCGCGACGCGAATTATATAACTTTTACCTATTAGAAGGCTCCGAAGGACCATAGATAGGCCCAGATAAATAAAAGAAGTGGACTGTATGATTAAAAGGTGTATTAAAATCTAATAGAATGAAAATAATAAAAATGCGTGCGATCGCGGTTGCGTTGTGAGGTGGTAATGGCGCGCGAGCTGAGGTCCGTCGCCGTGCCGCCCGGTCCCCTCGTCGCGCTGGTGTGTGTTGAAGTAATAGCGTTGCTGGTGACGCTGTGTGCGTAGACAAATGGTACTGTTGGAGCTGCTGAAGATTGTACTTAACTATCTTTGCATTGTATAGATTCAATGTTAGTATTATATAATCGCATAGCCCATATTGTGTGAGTACTATGTACTAGAAAGCTATCATTCACTGGAAGCCTACGGCAGTTCTTGACTAGAATGTGCCCTGGCGGTTGAGAGTATGTCATGCTCTCTCAAATGTCTCGCTGATGGTGGCGCGTGTGTCGGATCATTTAGTTCCCTTCAAAATGGTTGAGCTGAATGGTGCTGATCCATGCGTCATGTTCGTGAACGGGCGCTGTCAGTTGTGACTGGTCATCTCTTAGTCGCCATGGGTTATTTGAATTAATTATTTAGTTTTTGAGTTGTATTTTATTTTGTTTTGCTATGGACACTTTTAACGTGCACATCTTGCTACATTGTTCTCACATAATATACCATCTCAACATGAATGATGTAACCAAGATTTTGTAACAATATTTTGATTTAAAAGAGTGTCCATGGAGTTTCTTGCCCGTTCTTCTCCATAGAGATCTACGTTAGGGAATGGGCAACTACAGTACTTTCACAGTTTTTATGTCTTGTGACTGGGACTGTAGCTACTTTAAATGTTCATTTTGTTTCGACAATTCAAAAGTGCCTGTAACTGGCCTACTTGAAATAAATGATTTGATTTTGATTTTGATTTTGATTTTGTTCGCTCTATGACGAAGTGGTTGGCCACACTTGGAAAAACCTTTCTACTGTCGCGATAATCTAGAACCTCGTGATAATTCATTTGCGGGAAAAAGTGGAAGAAGCGGTTGCGATGTATCACACGGCGGCTAACAATTATTTACTACATCTTTCCTTATCCTCTCATTATACCAATCCGTGATTAAAAAGTTCAATCAAACACGTTCAAACCTCTTATGCTGGGGCTACACTATCGCGATAACGCGAAGATTTGCGTTGTCGCGACACGTCTGGCCAAAGAATTCGTCCTATCGCGATAAACTTCGCGAATACGAATGCCCTTCGCGCCGCTGTCGGTAAATTGCCGCACATCAAAGGGTTTTGTCGCGACAAAGTTCGTGTGGTTGGCTACACTTCGCGCGCTCTAGTTGACTGCGATACTCTGAGAGGTTTGAACGTGTTTGATTGAACTTTTGATTGAACTTTTTAATCACGGATTGGAATAATGAGAGGATAAGGAAAGATGTAGTAAATAATTGTTAGCCGCCATGTGATATATCGCAACCGCTTCTTCCATGTTTTCCCGCAAATGAATTATCGCGAAGTTCTAGATTATCGCGACAGAAGAAAGGTTTTTCCAAGTGTGGCCAAACACTTCGTCATAGAGCGAACACGAACTTTTATCGCGACAACGCGAACACGAATCTTCGCCTACAAGTCTGGCCGTAGCATTAGAGTATCACAGTCAACTAGAGCGCGCGAAGTGTAGCCAACCACACGAACTTTGTCGCGACAAAATCCTTTGATGTGCGGCAATTTACCAACAGCGGCGCGAAGGGCATTCGTATTCGCGAAGTTTATCGCGATAGGACGAATTCTTTGGCCAGACGTGTCGCGACAACACAAATCTTCGCATTATCGCGATAGTGTAGCCCCAGCATTACAAACATAATAATGTTCTATTATATATGACAATCCGTCTACAGCCGTTGTATGGGAATTCGTGTGTCATATTGTATATTTTTTAATAAATCATGTGTCCGTGAACTTGTTAATAAATCTTTGAATAAATAACATTGTTATTTATCTAACCCTTTCAATATGCATATGTCACAGTAATATTGTCAAACACGTTAGATGTAATTAATCTCTCTATAAGCGAGATTGTAAACTCTAGTCTCGAGTTTACATACGGATGTAACTCTGATACGGAATAATCGCATAATCGGGACTTGGGGACCCCCGTTAGGATAGTTAGGTTCCTTCAAACCCTGCACTCGGAAACAGAAAACAGGTACTACGCTTCTTAGGGGAATACGAAATGTTTTAAGGTTAGGTTAGAATGTTACATTATCTTTTCATGAGAGTGGAACCATTGGGCAAGGGGGACCCCTGCTTCACTCCACACCGCGTGAGTTGACTACCATCGCATGCATTTCACGAATAATAATACGTTTTATTGTA
The DNA here is from genome assembly GCA_916618015.1 of Xestia c-nigrum. Classification (NCBI taxonomy): domain Eukaryota; kingdom Metazoa; phylum Arthropoda; class Insecta; order Lepidoptera; family Noctuidae; genus Xestia; species Xestia c-nigrum. The sequence continues at coordinate 162,046 of OU745251.1, read as the reverse complement.
AGCAGTAGGTATGTTCATTTGACAATATTTCGAGAGTTTACAATCTCTCTATTTATTTTACAATCTAAGTAACGTGTTTGACAATTTTATGGTGACACATACTCGTAGGTAGGTACACAAAATTCAAATATTTGGTATAGCTAGAAAATGTACCTACTGTAGATTATTGAATTTGATATTATGATGCTACAAGATATGGTCAGCAAATAAAGTTTTTTTAAATTCAAGTTACAACTGTTAGAAAACTATTACGAAAGTTACATAAACATATTGAGAAAACACGACTCAAATGCCTTTGTTTATCTGTAAACATCAATAAGAACAATACGAACGATAATTATACAATGTGAATAACTAGTAAGTACCTAAGTATATGAATGTTCAAATTGTTTTAAAACTTAACTGATACAAGACAATAACATGGTAGGTATACCTATCTATGGCAGTGTCCTATCTTTTTTTTTTTTTATTGGGACAAGCACGCCACTCACGCCCAAACCACTGTAACTCCTGAAAGCCAGAATCAACAGTGGCGACCACCAGAAAAGCGCCGAGACAATGAAGCTCGACGAAGTCCCAGAGAATGAATTTAACTGTCTTGGATCCCGCAACGAAATTAATCAGAAAGTATAGCGGAGGAGTAGGAAAGAACTGTAATTCCCACTTCCCTCCATATCAGGAGACAGAACGAAACAAGGCCAATAGGTACAAAGGGACGATTACAACTGGGATAGGCCCAGTTGCCTAGCACCACGGATAAATATTAACGTTAATGGGTCCTAAGTAGAGAGCTGTTATATTTGATTCCTATAATAGGTATGGCAAAACCACTTCCCTCCGCGCACTCGTTCGGGCTGGATGTAATTTATTTTGCTGTTGTTTTTAATTACGATTTTCGTGTTCCGTGATCGATTTTCGGCTCGTGAGTTGTTTCTAGGTGTGTGCTATTGTGCTAAGTGCTGGTATCGTAAGTTTTTTAGTGTTTTTTACGTCGGTTATTACTGGTAATTAGTTCATTTCGTTTACTTTCGGTGAGTACATTTACTTTCTTTGGTGTGTGGGTACCTCGATATAATTTTGTCGTTTGGTAATTCTGTTACTTTTCTTACGTTTTAATAGTTTGCGTGAATTACATAATTTATAATATGTTGTCCATTAATGATGACCCGCCTGACCGTGGCAGAGATGCATTCCATACACCCGGGTCGCCGACGACCTCCGCTAATATCTCGACAAAACGTTTGTTTCGCGAAATGTCACCTTCGTACATCTCGCCCGAAGATAGGTCAAAACGGCTTCACACATCCGACTAAACAAGCGCTTATGAAAGCGATTAAGCCTAGTGACGACGGATTTCAAATTGTAGGCGTTAAGAAATCCGCGAAATCTGGCGTTGTACTACGTGTCGCTAATGACAACCAAATAAAAAAATTGCAATCTGTCGAAGCTATTAGGTCCGCCGGTCTAAGACTTGAAAAACCGAAAGGCCGAAGGCCCCGTATATTAGTTAAGGACGTCCCATCCTCAATGGAAGACAATGTTTTTCTACACGCGTTATACCGTCAAAACATTAAAGATGAGTTGCCAATAAATGAGGATGATTTTATTAAGTCAACTAAAATTATTCGTCGGCGTTCCTTAGATAACGGTCGCAAGTGGATAGGTGTTGAAATCGAGTCCTCAGTACGTAAACATCTGGTGTCCACCAAAGAAAAATTATTTATTGATTGGGCGACTTGCCGTTTCATCGATGATGTCGAGGTAGTTCGTTGTCTACATTGTCAACAGTTCGGTCACGTTAGGAAACATTGCGTTAATAAATCACCTACCTGTGCTAACTGCTCCGAAGCGCATGAAACAAATAACTGCCCGCACAAGGATAACTTAAATTATATACCGACTTGCGTGGCGTGTAAACGTTTTAAAAAACCGTTTGACCATCGTTGTGGGTCTCCAGAGTGTACCACATACAAACTTAAGCTCGAACAGTTAATCCTCAACACTAACTACTAAAATAATGGATAGTTTAAATATAGGACAAATAAATCTCCACAACGATAGGGTGGCGACCTCTGAATTAGACAAATTAATTATCGATTATAACTTAGACATTGTACTTGTTCAAGAACAATACCAGAATGCACACTTACGTCACAAAGTAGTTCAACTGGACAGCAAAGCACGAGCCGGAATTTACGTGACGCGTTCTTCTAACTTTACAGTAACATCTTTGCGTAACCTCATGACGCCCCACTGTGCCGTTGCGGAAGTCTCATCAGCTTCTTTCAAAGTTTACGTTGTGAGCTGTTACTTTCAATACTCAGATCCTGTTGCTCCTCATATACATAACCTCCGTCACGTCTTGCAGTCACTCGCGGGCTGTAAAGTTATCGTTGGCGCTGATGTTAACGCGTCATCGTCTCTGTGGTATGGCAAGGTTAGGTCAACGGATTCCGACCGACGTTGTGCTGTTGAAGATTTTATTGCTGAAATGAACCTATCGATTCATAATACCCCTGATGCACCACCTACTTTTTGCAGCCTAATGGGCGAATCTTGTATTGACGTCACACTTTCTAGTGCAGACGTTCGCTTGGATAGGTGGCGTGTCTTACCAGATGCGTTTTGTAGTGATCATCGCCTGATCGTGTACGAATTTGTTCCAGTGTCTACTCAAGGTCCGACTCATATCACTGGTAATTTTAGATATAAAAGTAAAGGCGCGAACTGGGAATTCTTTGGCTCGCTGTTTGCAAGTCACGCCAAAGACTTCACTCGTGATGGGTTGTCAGCTGAAGAAAGTGCTGAAATTATGTCAGACACCTTCACTTACTGTGCTGACATCGCTATTGGTCGCGCATCTATGACCAACCTCCGTAGATGTGATTGGTGGTGTGACTACTTAATTGAACAACGTAAAAGCTATCGCCGAGCGCGTAGACATTTAAACAAGCTTAAAAAACAAAAAGTCACCGGAGACCCATATACCATTGCTTTAAATGCGTTTAGAGTTGCCAGGTCCCGCTACAGAGCATCGACTGAAAAATCTAAGGGTAATTTACTGCGAAAAATTTTAGAAAAATTAGATAAAGAAGGACCGTGGTCTCCTTTGTATCACGAGTTCAAAGCTAATCGATCGGTCGACCTAGCGTTTATCCAAAACATTAAAGTAAATAATTAACACACCACCGGTATTGAGGAAACGACCGAAGTTCTATTAAATACTCTGATACCTGATGATTCGCCGGTTAATGACAATGACTACCATCAACAGATCAGAGCGTGGGCTGCTGTGCCACCTGAATCACCAGCGTCAGACCTTCCGTCCATTGACGAATTCATTAATGTTGTCAGGAAACTGCCTCTTAAAAAATCAGCAGGTGAAGATAAAATATCTAATCGGATGATAATAGAAGCGTGTAAAACAGCGGGCGACGCCATTCTATCTGTTTTCAACCGATGTATTGCGGAAGGCGTTTTTCCTCGCGTATGGCGACGTGGCTTTATACGAATAATTCCAAAAAGTGGTGATAAGCCACCGGACGACCCTAAGTCGTACAGGCCCTTAACCCTACTACCAAATTTGGGAAAACTCCTGGAGCGCCTTATCGTTCCGCGTTTGCTACCGGACGGACCAAAGTTTCATAATAACCAATTCGGATTCACCGTGGGTAAATCTACTGTTGACGCGGCACTTTCTGTTAGAAAAATTGTTAATAACTCTGAACACAAGTACGTGGTTGGAATCTTTTTAGATATTTCCGGGGCTTTTGATAACGCTTGGTGGCCGATGCTACTACTTAAAATGAAAAATCGTGGCTGCTACAAAAACATATATAATCTTGTTCATTCATTCTTTTTAAATGGTACCGCGCAACTAAAACTCGGACATCATTCTATGTCAAAGTCCCTTACCATGGGATGTCCACAGGGCTCGGTAATCTCTCCGTATGTATGGAATATAGGTTTTGATGATTTCCTCGCGATCCCACTCCACCGGGCTGTTCATTAACCGGTTACGCGGACGACGGCCTGCTGCTCATTCAGTCAAATACCCGGGCTGGACTCGAGAATTTAGCTGACACTTGCCTACGATTAATATCTCAGTGGGGCGATCGAAACCGTCTGACCTTTGCACCGCATAAAACATTTCAACTAATTTTAAAAGGTGATCTTAAATCGTGGCCGAGCATTAAATTTAATAACGTTCCCGTGAAAAGAAAGCAGTCCGTATGCTACCTTGGACTGGTCTTAGAGAGGAATTTTTCATTCGTAGATCACATAAAAAATGTCGGTGAAAAAGCTAAAAAGAACTTTTATGCCTTAACGAGGATATCCAAATCTACGTGGGGATTGTTATTTTTAACTTTAAAGACCACCTACGTGGCTACTTACTTGGGTTGTATGTGCTACGGGGCACCTGTTTGGGCCGATAGGGCCACCATAGGAGCGGTGCGACGTAAATTGCTTCAAAGCCAGCGTTTGGCGTTGATATTCTTATGCAAAGCGTACAGGACGGTTAGTACCGAAGCTCTTCCGGTGCTTGCGGGTGTACTTCCAGTCGATCTGGAGGTGCAGCGGCGGGCTGCAATGTACTATAACGCGCGTGAGACCACGGACGCAGACTTTTTAACCGTACGTGATCGTGCTAGGATTTCTAGATTATTCAAACCACAGACCGACGTCTGGGAGGAACTTTTATCTGAATGGCAATGTAGGTGGGACAATTCCATCAAGGGCAGGCACCTCCACCAGTTCTTTCCATCCGTTCGTGAGCGGCTGGACAGGACATGGCTGGAGGTTGATCACTGTGTTGCCCAATTTCTCACGGGCCATGGCAACTTTAAGAGTAAATTATTTTCCTTCAAGCTTGTTGACTCGCCTTTTTGTCAATGTTCAACATCTGACTGCGAATATGAACAATCTGCTCATCACATTTTGTGGGAGTGTAGTCTTTGGCAAAATGAACGCAATATTATGTTGGATAGTGTACAGGTTACATCCGGAGTTATTTACTATACGGACCTAGTAGAAACTAGAGCAAACATCCGTGCGTTCAAGCGTTTTTGCCATACCTATTATTGGAATCAAATATAACAGCTCTCAACTAGGACCCATTAACGTTAATATTTATCCGTGGTGCTTGGCAACTGGGCCTATCCCAGTTGTAAACGTCCCTTTGTGCCTATTGGCCTTGTTTCGTTCTGTCTCCTGCTGATATGGAGGGAAGTGGAAATTACAGTTCTTTCCTACTCCTCCGCTATACTTTCTGATTAATTTCGTTGCGGGATCCAAGACAGTTAAATTCATTCTCTGGGACTTCGTCGAGCTTCATTGTCTCGGCGCTTTTCTGGTGGTCGCCACTGTTGATTCTGGCTTTCAGGAGTTACAGTGGTTTGGGCGTGTGTGGCGGGCTTGTCCCATAAAAAAAGGTATGGCAAAAACGCTTGAACGCACGGATGTTTGCTCTAGTTTCTACTAGGTCCGTATAGTAAATAACTCCGGATGTAACCTGTACACTATCCAACATAATAATGCGTTCATTTTGCCAAAGACTACACTCCCACAAAATGTGATGACCAGATTGTTCATATTCGCAGTCAGATGTTGAACATTGACAAAAAGGCGAGTCAACAAGCTTGAAGGAAAATAATTTACTCTTAAAGTTGCCATGGCCCGTGAGAAATTGGGCAACACAGTGATCAACCTCCAGCCATGTCCTGTCCAGCCGCTCACGAACGGATGGAAAGAACTAGTGGAGGTGTCTGCCCTTGATGGAATTGTCCCAGCTTTTTTTTTTTTTTTTTTTTTTTAGGATGGGAAATCCCACCTACATTGCCATTCAGATAAAAGTTCCTCCCAGACGTCGGTCTGTGGTTTGAATAATCTAGAAATCTTAGCACGATCACGTATGGTTAAAAAAGTCTGCGACTGTGGTCTCACGTGCGTTATAGTACATTGCACCTCAAGATCTACTGGAAGTACACCCGCAAGCACCGGAAGAGCTTCGGTACTAACCGTCCTATACGCTTTGCATAAGAATATCAACGCCAAACGCTGGCTTTGAAGCAATTTACGTCGCACCGCTCCTATGGTGGCCCTATCGGCCCAAACAGGTGCCCCGTAGCACATACAACCCAAGTAAGTAGCCGCGTAGATGGTCTTTAAAGTTAAAAATGACAATCCCCACGTAGATTTGGATATCCTCGTTAAGGAATAAAAGTTCATTTTAGCTTTTTCACCGACATTTTTTATGTGATCTACGAATGAAAAATTCCTCTAAGACCAGTCCAAGGTAGCACACGGACTGCTTTCTTTTCACGGGAACGTTATTAAATTTAATACTCGGCCACGATTTAAGATCACCTTTTAAAATTAGTTGAAAAGTTTTATGCGGTGCAAAGGTCAGACGGTTTCGATCGCCCCACTGAGATATTAATCGTAGGCAAGTGTCAGCTAAATTCTCGTGTCCAGCCCGGGTACTTGACTGAATGAGCAGCAGGCCGTCGTCCGCGTAACCGGTTAATGAACAGCCCGGTGGGAATGGGATCGCGAGGAAATCATCAAAACTGACCATCAGACATGACTTAATGTTAGTATAAATAAATATGAAAGAAGTACATAGGTAATTAACTTAAAATTATTCAGCACTAGCTGGTACCCGCGACTTCGTTCGTTCGTTGATCGAGTGGTCGCAAGCGCGACAACTAACATGAAGTCCTGGGATCGATTCCTGTCAAGCAGTGTTGAAAAAAAGTGTAAATTTCAATTGCTTAAAGTTATGATGGTGATACTTTAGAGGTCACCTTTTGAGCAAGGATATGCTTGTGATACTTTGGAGGTCACCTTTTAAGCAAGGATATGCTTGTGGTAGGTGACCTCGCTCAAGACGTGTCGACGGCACGTTCGTGTTCCACGCGCGTCTCAAAGAGATGTCAGCAAAAAGAAAGGGGTTCGCAAGGGCTGATGCCTGCCGGGGTTGCGAGACTGTTCGAAAGAGATACCGTGGCCCCGGAACATAAAAGGCGAGGAAGAAACATGGATGGCTTATAGTCAGTTAAAGTCTGAAATTCCCTCCCGCTCCGCCCAGAGTGGGAGGGAACTAAGTCATTTGATGATTTCCCATCCGAAAAAAAAGGCACTACCATTGTCATAAGCCATCACAGTGTTTATGGACGTGTATCACTTTTAAATAGCCGACGATTTCGAATTTTAATTTTATTTTTGTTTGCTGACCCAGTCATTCTTTGAAGATAGCACTTGCCTCTCACACAACCACTGTTTACTTTTATATTTACCTCTAAATTGAGAAAAAGTTCGTTCTGTAGTCACAGGGAAAATTCTTCGGAATATAGAATTTTCCCAACTGCGTCCGATTCCAGACGGCCCTCTCCCATTTCCAGTAGTTTATTCCCAAAGGCACCTGCTTCGTGATCTTTGTATAGTTGAATGCGCGTTTTGCACGTAATATGAAGTTTTTCAATACCGGACGTTTTCACAGTGGTGACACCGAGAGAGGCGTTTATTTGCATCCATAGCTGTGCCCCTCTTAATAACTGGCAGTGTCTGTCTAAAGTCGTTTGGGAGCAAAACCACGACGCCACCCGTCAGGGCCTGGTTGCCGCGGCATGCATGCGACTGCTGCCAATGCTTCAAAAGGACTCGCTCGTTTTTTGGGGTATCTTTGCTAGCTAGATTCAGGGGAAATTTGAAAACGCTGTCATGGTTGGCACAGTGGCTGAGCAAATGGCTGCTGCACTGCGGGTATCGGGTTTGATGCGCTCACCAAATAAATTTTTGTATGGCTTATAGGTTACGGTTCCGGGTCTAGCTGTTTGTGTTTGTGGGTTTTAATATTTGTGAACACACCCACGATACAGGAGAAATTTCTAGTGTGAGGTAAAACTTTTGCGGTCCTTGCGGAGTAGGGCCAGCTGATGATTCAGCACAAATGCAAATTTGGGATGGCATAGTTGGCGCAGTGGATGAGCAATTTACTGCGGCGCTGCTGATTTTTATAATTTTTTTTTTTCGTTTTAGACGTTTTTGAGTTTTATTTCGTACTGTGTAAATTGTTCAAGTTTAATTCATTAGTTTACTGATAACCTATTATTATAAGAGAGATAACTAAGTATTTTCAATGTTTATAAAAAGATTGGAACGATTTGAAATTAAAATAAACAAATTACCTAGTATTTACTTACTTACAAAAAGTGAAAACCGGGTGGGGATCGAACCACGTTAATTACTTTTGGCAATCTAACAGTACCAAAAAACAACACAAAAAGTTGACCCTTACAGCGATTTGAACTTGTGCCTCCTAATTCATAGGAAGGCCGTCATGTAATCCTCTGACAAATGGCCCAAAATAGCCGTTTTATTCTAAAACATGTTATGACAGTTGTCAAACAGTTGAAGAATGTTGTTGAATTAATGAACATAAGGCAATTTTGCTCACCCCCCTAAGTTATTAGCGTGATAATATATAGCCTTTGTGTTATTCCAGACTATAATCTATCTCTGTGCCAAATTTCATCCAGAACCGTTCAGCCGTTGTGGCGTGATTGAGTAATAAACATCCAAACTTTCGCATTTATAATAATAGTAAGATATGACAAAACATAACACCTTTTACTTTCTTAATCAATTTAAAAAGCTAAAATTAAGTAACAAAACAAAAAATCTTTTCAACGCTTGATAGTACCTATAGACAACATGCTACATTTAGATGCTTATCAAGTAGGCAAGATACTTAGAGATAAAACTAACGTATTGGAAGTGAACATACTTTAGTTCCTCAGTGGCGATGGCGTAGCGTGGGTTTATGCCGCCCGGGCACAAATTCGCCGCCCCCTCCATTTTCATTTCATTTTTAGTCATGAACGGTTGCAGAACATCAACATTATAGCCATTTTTTATTAATTTAAACTCTTCGTGTTTTTTTTTTTAACTCATAGGGGCATTCCACGTGAAGCGGCGGACAGGTCAAAAAAATTTGATGTGTCGAATTTTAGTTATTTTCGATTGAGTTATAGGTTCAAAAGAGGGCAGTCTGCGCGACCTATAAAATGGGTCCTCGCGAGTCACTCGTAGAAAAATTCAAAGAGATCGATTTACTAACTCTGCCTTCACTTTATATCTTTGAATGTATTTATATGCTCGCAAAAATCGAGGGCTTTTCAAAATTAGAAGCGACTTCCACGATAAAAATACACGCAGTAAACATGAAATTGTAATACCTAAATTCAGATTAACAAAACTAGCAAGTCATTTATTATAAACAGTATACGCTTTTATAACAAGTTGCCAAAGTCAGATAGAGAACTGAAGTTCAAAAACTATATTTAACGTGTCCTTATAAATAAGCATAATTATTATAAAATCAAAGACTACGTTGAAGACAAAGAAGTTTGGCTTTAATTCGTTCTGCGCATGCGGCTTCCCTGGTAGCTCATAAACGACACAGATTTTTGGATGTCTCGAATCTCGAACAATAATTCTCAATCTCATTTTTCTTTTGATTCAGATTTTTACATTCGTTTCCAAATCATTTTTTCTCATATTTTGTTCAGAATAGTTACAGCACTGATGACACGTACCTGCCTATTAGTTTTAGACGTCAAATAGCTCGGCTATTAGCTTTTAATTTAAACTCAGACATATGTGGTATGTCGCAGTCTTTTGTAAATAGTTCCACGGAAATTAGTAATTATACTAATTGTAATTTTACACATTTTAGCTTAGATTTAAACTAGTCAGTAAGACAATGGAAGCTACGAGTGATAATTTCGGTAAACTTATCAACTCTAAGGTATCTTCTAGCTCTCAGATAATTAGTTGTCAAAATGGGGTTAAGCAGAATTCCTTTACATTATTTCATCAGAACATTCAGGGTTTTTCTTCCAAACAATTAGAAATCGAACTATTTTTAGAAAAAACCAAGTTTGATATTATCTGTTTAACTGAACATTGGATGAAGGATTACGAAATGCAATTAAATTACGAGAATTATAGTGTGGGCAGTTGCTTTAACCGGAAGTCTAAGATGCGTGGGGGTTCATTAATCTTAGTTAAAAATTGTTTTAAATTTAAGCCTCGTAATGATATTGTCGATCTTTCGGTTGAACATAGCATAGAATTGTCTTGTGTTGAGCTAGATAAGCATGTAATAGTGTGCGTTTACAGACCCCCTAATTACCTGAACTACTCTGTCTTTGAGTCAGTAATGGAAGATGCTTTAGCAAAACTTGTAACTGGTAGTAAATTAATAATTATCTGTGGTGACTTTAATATCAATATTTTAGAGAATAATGTTAACAGCAGTAGATTTTTAAATCTCTTTAAATCATTTAATTTGTCAAATGTTTTTTCAGAACCAACCCGAATTACTACAAATACTGCTACATGTATAGATAATGTTTTTTGTTGCTGCGACTACTTAGATAAATCCATCGTAAATTACCTTCCTTCAGATCACAGCGGACAGACTGTTGCTTTCGCGTCTAATAAACAATTACAAAGAATTCAGATTCAAACTAGACAAATAACACCCAGTAATTTAGAAAAGTTTAATAATAATTTAATTAGCAAGTTAAATATACCAGGCCATATTGGAAACAATGTAAATGAATTGTATGAAGAATTATTTTCGGTAGTGCACACCGAGTTCAATAATACTTTAAAACAGAAAACTAAAACTATTGCCCCAAAGTTTATATTCAGTGACTGGGCAACACAGGGTATTAGGAAAAGTAGGGAACGATTGTTTGAGCTATACGGCCTTAAGCCTTATATCAACACAGAAACGTTTAGTAAATATGTGGCTACTTACTCGAAAATTTTTAAAAACTCTTGCAAGATAGCCAAGTCTCTTTTCATTACCCACAAGATAAAATCAGCCGATAACAAAATAAAGACGGTTTGGAAAATTATCAACAGTGAGACCAATAGATCTAAAAAAACAAGTAATGACATAACACTAGAGACCGCACATGGTCTCGTGAGCTCTAATAACGAAGTCGCTGAAGAATTTGTAAATTTCTTTACCAGTATCCCACTTAAAACTACTGAAACCTTAAATTCCTCTCCCTTGCTCTCTATGGATTTATTGAAGGCGAACGTTTCAGCCTGTTCAAATGAATTTAAATTTCATCATGTAAACCCCATAACAATCATAAAAGCTTTTAAGCAAATCAAGATCAAATTATCTGAAGATCTATGGGGTATGTCTATCAAAGCCTGTACCTCAATTGTTGAGACTGTAGCGCCGTATTTAGCCTCAATATTTAATTTGTGCGTAGATCAAGGGGTCTTCCCAGATCTAATGAAATTCAGTAAGGTAATACCGCTTTTTAAATCCGGAGACGGTAAAGACACCAACAATTATAGGCCCGTATCCGTGTTGCCGGTTTTCAGTAAGGTGTTTGAAAAGATAATGCTCAATCAGATGCTTAACCATTTTAACACCAATAAAATCTTACACGAACAGCAGTATGGTTTCACCAAAGGACGTTGTACGACTGACGCCGGTGTCACTTTATTAAAACACATTTTTACTGCATGGGAAGAGGCACAAGATGCCATAGGAATCTTCTGTGATCTCTCGAAGGCATTTGATTGCGTAAATCACGAGACCCTTATTTTGAAGCTTGAGCATTACGGTTTAGGTAAACTTGCGCTCAGTTTAGTAAAATCTTATCTGAATGATAAACAGCAGCATGTACAAGTAAAGGGTGTAAATTCGATGGGTTTAAAAGTAAAAATGGGTGTACCACAAGGTTCGATATTGGGTCCCTTCCTCTTTTTAGTATACATTAATGACCTACCCCATTTATTTAACAACCATCCGCAAATGGTGTTGTTTGCTGATGATACTTCTTTAATATTTAGGATAAACAGACGTGCCACAAATCTTGACGACGTAAATTTCGCCCTACTGCAGGTTCATAATTGGTTTACCGCTAACAATTTAGTACTAAATGGGAATAAAACTAAGTGCATAAGATTTGCTTTACCAAATGTCAAAAGTAGTGATTGTGATAGTATTGAATCAAGAGAACCTTGAATTTGTCAATAAAACGGTTTTCTTGGGAGTTACGCTCGACCACAGGCTACAATGGGGTCCTCATTTAACATCTCTTGCAGGCCGGCTGAGCTCAGCAGCGTATGCTGTTAGAAAAATCCGTCAATTTACTGATGTTGATACGGCGAGGATAGTCTATTTTAGTTATTTTCAAAGTATTATGTCATACGGTATTTTACTATGGGGACGGGCTGCAGACATCGAGTCTATTTTTATTCTGCAGAAAAGAGCCATCAGAGCCATTTATGAATTACGTAGACGCGATTCTCTAAGAGAACTGTTTAAGGAAATTAATATCATGACAGTACCTTGTCAATACATATATGAAAACATCATGTATGTTAGGAAAAATTTGCATTTATTCAGTAAAAGAGGTGACAGACACCACTATAATACTAGAAATAGGGACCAACTAGTTCAGCCAGGTTTCAGGCTTGCTAAAGTAGATTCATCTTTCATGGGGTACTGTTTAAAATGTTACAATAAAATACCTCCCCACATTCTACAACTGAATGAGGCGAAATTTAAATCTTGTGTAAAACGCACACTATGTAGGCAAGCATATTATAAGCTGGGAGATTACATTGAGGATAAAAATGCTTGGCTAAATGCTGGTCCTGCTCCGCAACCATAGCTGCATAGGTGCAAACTTATTGGACAATATTATTGTGGTAGCTGCAGAAGATTGTAAAAATATTCTTGCATTGTATAGATTCCATCTCTTAGTATTGTATAATTGCATAGCACATGTGTGAGTACCATGTACTGTAAAGCTACCATTTGCATTTAGTTATCTTTCTTTGACTTGAATATGCCTTGGTGGCTGAGAGAATGTCATGCTCGCTTAAATGTCTTGCTGACGGTGGCGGGTGGGTCGGGTCATTTAGTTCCCTTCAATATGGTTGAATTGAATGGCGCTGATCCATGCGTCATGTTCGTGAACGGGCGCTGTCAGTCGGGACTGGTCATCTCTTAGCTGCCATGGATGATCCATGGCAGCTAAGAGATGACCATGATGGATCATTTGAATTGTTTTATTTTATAAATTGTTGATTTATTTCTTTTTTTACTCTGGACGCTCTTATTCTGCACGTCTTTCTACATCGTTCTCACATATATGTACCTATAAGCTCAACATGAAAAATGTAACCAAGATTTTGTAAGAACATTTTTGATTGAAAAGAGTGTCCATGGAGTTTCTTGCCCGTTCTTCTCCATAGAGATCTACGCTAGGGAATGGGCAACTACATTCTCAAGTTATTATGCCTTGTGTCTGTGACTGTAGCCTTTTTTTTTCGTTTTATCGACATTCAAAAGTGCCGTAATGGTCTAGTTGAAATAAATGATTTGAGTTTGAGTTTGAGTTTGACAATATTTGTGCCACTTGTTTACTTTAGTTCTTTTTTAAATATTTACTTACCTTTGTATAGATGCTTTTTATCTATTATTTGTGAATGAGTGAACATTGTAGGCTTTGTAGATTCCAAGATGCTGATTAACTTTTGTTAAATATTCGTTTTGTTTTACATTTTTGTATATTAAGCAACGACCTATTGTAGGGCCTACGCTGTCCCCCCATACCGGAACACTCAAGCGCCACGGCCTGTCGTCATGAGACAGACGGATGGCGAGCTAGCCCATAGTGAGCCGTCCGCGCACGCACCTACGGTGCAGCACGGCGCGTCGCCCGCGGCGGCTGGGACGAACTTGACGAGAGGTTCTCTTCCTCTTGCGTACCGCCATCGCCTTCGCTAGCATGACTGCTTCGCAGCGCGGAGGTGACGTCTTCTTATTCCGTCTCGCTCCGGACCATGGATTGAACCAGGGTCGGACGCGAGAGCGAGCCGCCGCCGATCGACGCTACGAGGACACGGCTGCCCGTGTCCTCGTAGCGTCCGCGTGGGCGAGCACTGCCGCAGTGCTCGCCCACGCAGGGCAAACCTCCACCGTGTCCTCCGGTCGATCCTCGTTATGGAAACACCCGGGCGTTTCCTCCCGCCCGATTTGATGCAGAAACCTCCCGAAACAGCCATGTCCGGTGAGACGCGGAGGCCTGCGTCAGACGGAAGGTGAGGACGCTGTGGCGCCTCTAAAGCCACTCCTCAAAGAGGGGACTTATCGCCACTATTGTGGCGTGCCCTGCACGGGGCTGCGACAGTCGCCATCTCCATGTCGCCATGAGCTCACGCCAGAAGTCTGTCCGCTGAGCCGCGGTTTGCCGCGGCAGTGAAGTTTTTCCTCGACGTAGAGCCTCGAGGACTATCGCCTTCAGATCTCATGGCGGCAACCCGGCAAGTAGGTTCACCGCCTTGCCGGAGATCATGCGGTACCGACAGACTAGCCTTACGGCTACAACCTATTGGGGCTGGTTCAGGTAATGGGCGGCTCGCCACATCAAGAAATGCGCCCACACTGGGGCCCTCTATAGGCCCATGGACCGTACGACCCCCGCCCCCCCTACGGCAGGAGGCCTGAAGGCAGCCCCAGTCCGTTTCATCCAGTTTGGGGGCCAAACGTCTCTTTGGATACCTCAGTTGTTTTTGTCATTCATGATTTTAGCCGACCCTCGTGCTGACTTGTGGCAAGCACTTGTTTTCTCCGCCGTCACTGTCACAAAACTAGCTTGATTTCTAACAAGTCAGGAGTTCTATTTTCAGGCTACACATAGTTGGGAAAAGTCTAGGCAGATGATAATTTTAACTGTCAGGTTCGTTGTTTATTATAATTTGCTTTTGATTTCCGATTAATTTAATTGATAATTTTGATTGCAACATTCACTATGCATGTAAGTGTAAATATATGTAAGTACCTATCTAAGCTTTTTTTTACATTTTCCAAATTTATAAATTGGCGCTCCCTGACGAAGAGGTGTGCGTACGCGCAGCGGAATGTTGTTGAATTTACAGATTTTAATTATGCAGATATTTAGTGTATGACGTCGTATAATTGTGTATGGTAAATTAAAATTTGTGTACGCAACCATTGTGGAGAAATTCACCAAAAACTGATTCCGCTGGGCGAACGTTGTCCTGGCGGAACTTTTTTTAATCCATAGACTTTAGAAGAAAAGAGATGTGTCCAAAAATTAGTGTGTATTTGTGTGTAATTGTGTATGTATGAATAAAACTAGTGCATGCATAAACTTCGGAGATATTCAAGTTTCCGCTACGCGAACGTTTGGCCATTAGCTAGTTTTCATATAAAGCGCTTACATAGAGAGCTGTAGATTTTTACATACGTTGTTTTGAATTTGTTTATATTTGTTTAAAAAACAGATTTAGAAAAAAACGTAGGGCTTAAACGTTAAAAATATAAACGTAAAATACTCTTATTAGGTCTTAGTTCTTAAAGTATGCACTTTGGGGTCTAGATTTTCACGTTTATACAAACCTTGTAAGTGTCTGCAACATGCTGCCAAGTATCAATGATGTTCCGTTAGTAATTAAAGAGTTATAGGACAAATTTACCATGAATAGATCACTGTTTACAAAGCAGTCAAATATCACGACGTTCTAAATTAATTGCATGGTAAAATGTATGCCAATAATTCGTGTATTCATTCAACTATTCACATGCAAAATTTCATGTCATTAAATTCAGTAATTAAAGAAAAACAATTATAATACTGACGAAGCATCGAAAACCTACATAACCCGACCAAGTTCGGATGGCTACAAAAAAGCGGCCGTGCCATATATCTAAGAAACGTTCTTAACCTTCCAATATAGTATTTATTAATATGGTACAGTTGCGTACACAAGCGTTAGGAAAAATAAAACAATTGCATTTCTTGAATGAAAAGTATTTTTTTAATAATAACGCCACTATCTACGATAAAAACAAATCTTCAATTAACAAGTACTTCTCTATTTAAATATCCGCGTACAAAAATATTTTTAATTACCTATAATACTTAATTATGTAATTATAATAACGTTAACAAACGCTTGCAATGACAGCAATAGACTTAAATGTGTTTTAACTAAAATAGATTATGAACTAGCTTTTGCCCGCGACTTCGTTCGCATGGATGACGAAACTTAGGGTAAGTATAATATTTCGAGCTTCAATAAAAATTAAAATCACATCACATAACTAACCTATTCAGTTGTTTAGATTTGATCAACATTAGTGTAGGTGCTTATAAACTAAAACATTGGTATAAAAATACATTCAAAAAAGTAGGTGTACGAAAATAAATGACCTATAAATTATATCGAAACAACAATTGTGTTATCACCTATACCAATTCAATACCGGTATTATACTGTAAATTTTGGGATGTTACCTAAATATATTGCACGGCCGCTTTTTTGTAGCCATCCGAACTTGGTCGGGTTATGTAGGTTTCCGATGCTTCGTCAGTATTATAATTGTTTTTCTTTAATTACTGAATTTAATGACATGAAATTTTGCATGTGAATAGTTGAATGAATACACGAATTATTGACATACATTTTACCATGCAATTAATTTAGAACGTCGTGATATTTGACTACTTTGTAAACAGTGATCTATTCATGGTAAATTTGTCCTATAACTCTTTAATTACTAACGGAACATCATTGATACTTGGCAACATGTTGCAGACACTTACAAGGTTTGTATAAACGTGAAAATCTAGACCCTAAAGTGCATACTTTAAGAACTAAGACCTAATCAGCGTATTTTACGTTTATATTTTTATCTTTTAAGCCCTACGTTTTTTTCTGAAACTGTTTTTTTTTTTAATATAAACAAATTCAAAACAACGTATGTAAAAATCTACAGCTCTCTATGTAAGCGCTTTATATGAAAACTAGCTAATGGCCAAACGTTCGCGTAGCGGAAACTTGAATATCTCCGAAATTTATGCATGCACTAGTTTTATTCATACATACACAATTACACACAAATACACACTAATTTTTGGACACATCTCTTTTCTTCTAAAGTCTATGGATTAAAAAAAGTTCCGCCAGGACAACGTTCGCCCAGCGGAATCAGTTTTTGGTGAATTTCTCCACAATGGCTGCGTACACAAATTTTAATTTACCATACACAATTATACGACGTCATACACTAAATATCTGCATAATTAAAATCTTTAAATTCAACAACATTCCGCTGCGCGTACGCACACGACGAAGAGGGCGGGGCGCAGACCCGTCGCAAACAGGGCGCCGTCACGACTTTTTAACTTATATAGAAAAGACACGGACCCGTCGCAGTCAGGGCGCCGTCACGACTTTTTATGGCGCGCACTAGAAGCTTTTCCCGGCATTCAACCGTCCGATTTTGATACGATAACATGTCTTCTTCTGAAGATGACGTATTGGCACTGGTATATCTCGCTAATCTGCAGAGGGTTAGACGTTACTGGGTACATCCGGTATGGCTAAGCAATGGACAGAATAGATTTTTTTAAATAATGGAGGATCTACATTATTATCCTGATCGTTTTCAAGAAGTTTCATGATGACTCCACAATGTTTTTACATTATTATGTCCAAACCTGCCCTCCGCGCCCTTTCCGCTCCCCCGCTTGCGCCCGTGCAGGCCCGCGCCCTTCCCGCGCCTTGTCCTTTCTATATGTTTTCTAATAGGACGCCGACGAGTTAACGTCTTGACGGCGTCCTGTCTTTTCTGTAGGTATGTTTTACGTCGCGACGGCTGTATACATTTTATATGCAAGTAGATTAAACGGGCGCCGCGACTGCGACGGGTCCGTGCCTTGCGTCTGTTCTGTGTGGCCGGTGCCTTACGTATCCCGCCTGGGGCCATTGCCCCCACCGCCCCCCCATGCTACGCCACTGTAGTACCTAATTCCTTTTAGTAACCCTCGCCTACGGCTCGTGTGTTAATTCCGCCTCAAATACAATAACCAACTTTCTCCACTTATATCAAACTACATTTTTCAATACACTGTCAACAAAAAAAAAACGTAATATACCTATTTCTGTCATGAATTACTGTGAAACTATTATTTTTCCACGCTTTGAAGAATAAGCAAAGTATGAAGCCGCTAGTCAACCTAATATAAAAAATCGTTTCCTTTTATATTTTGAATTTAGAACACAAATAAATGTTAATTTGTTTATAAAACTAAATAATATTTAGTTTTATAAACAAATTAACATTTATTACTAATACACTTAAAACATTACTAGTACTTACATTTAAAACTAATATTATTAGTTTTAAATAAACATGTTTGTTTATCTACGAGTATAATATTTTATTAATTAACACAATTTGACAACCTATTAAAAAAAAAATTACACCGTAAAACCGCTTATTACTTACTGCTTTACCCAATTAAAAAAAAAGCAATCGCCTCCGACTATAGGCATTGAACCAAGACTATAGGCATTGAACCAATTTGGACTAAGTATAGTTATCTGTCGCAATTATCATTCCCGCACGTTTTTAGTGGTTCACATGTAAAGTGCAAACCGTTGCAATTACAACAAGCCCAAACACGATTAGGACGCATTGTCTCATTATGGAGTTCCGTGACTCTTGGCTTCATCATCAGATCTGATAGTAGAATGGTTCTTATCAAACGCAAATGCTTCACTTGTTGTAGAAAATACCGAAATCGCTGTACGTTATCCTTTAAAATTTGAAGAGTTCTTTCGATTTCGCTGATTCCATCATCAGATCCCGACTTGGTGGCTGTGCCCTTTCCAACAAAAAAATATTTTTTCAAATCGAATGGCAAACGACAGAGTTGTGCGCGAACAAACATAAAAAAAAGAAACAACCGAATTGAGAACCTCCCTCTTTTTTTAGAAGTCGTTTAAAACTGGTACTGTGTTCACTTTCTGATCATGTGATGTGCTGGATGTGCATGTTTGAATCCCCGCAAATACGAGTTCTTACATTTTGGTAGGAAAGCCGGAGGGGGGAATTATTCACAAATCGTTATAATTTAATTTCACAGCTCGAGACTGCAGAGACAAATGGAAGCGGATAAGAGACTGTTACAGGAGAGCACAGAAGTTACGGAGAATGAAGTCTGAGCAAGGAGCTAAAATTATTAAACGGCCAAAATATGAGCAGCAGTTGACATTCCTCAACGCACACTTGAGAGACGAAGTGCGCCACGAACCCACCTCGGCAGACAACCCCGACTCCAGCAACGACGAGAACAGCATGATCGAGGAGGCCGCCAGCCCTGCAGCCTTCGTGGACACTCTGGCGCCGGCGCCGGCCGCCGAGCCCTACGCCGCGCTCGGGGACTGCGTGTACAGCGCCCCCCTCGCGCCCCCACTGGCGCCCACGCTGGCGCCGCACCGCGACAAGCTCACGGACTTCTTCATGGGCCTGGTCGAAACTGTGAGGGATCTGCCCGAACACGTGCAGATTCAGGTGAAACGCGACGTGTTTAAAGTGGTCAGTGACGCGGAAGAAATGGCTTATAAGTCAAAGACAGAGAATCCCTTCACGAGATTTGACTTTGTTAAAGAGGAAAACGAATAAATCATATTTATTAATTCTTCTTCCTGTTACAAAGCCAACAGTGATTGTGGACTCTGATGGGTTGGATGATGAGTGAGTATGTCAAGTGAAAACACTTTGGTGCTTTTCTAGATAAAGTGTAAAATACATAATGTATCTATTATACAGTTGTGGTATGTAATATGATGTGCAAGCTTGCAGTAACAGCTTGCACATCATATACTATTCATTCATTCATTTATTATTTATTATTATACTATTTTCGACTTTAACAAACCCAGCACTAAGATTAACTAATTTATTAACATAATTATTTATTGTACACTGAAAGAACATAGAGATATAGAGGCAGACTTAATGCCAAAGGCATTCTCTACCAGTCAACCTTTGGGTGATGCAGAGACAAGCAGTGGTTGGTGTACATCTGAAAATAATTTGATTAATACTAAGGTAAACTACAAGGATATATAAAATACTATAAATATATAGATTAATACTATAAATAAATATCAAACTATATATTACTGTATGTTAAAGTAAGTATTAAGTACATATTACCTACATAAGTATTATCACATAATTATTCTCTAAAGAATCTTATTTTAATATAAGTTTCTAAACTAACGTATAAATACGTGAAATATCGGGAATTCAAAACAAATACACTGGACAGCAAATAAACCGAGCCACCCGCTACCTAGGCACTCTAATTCGATTTTCTCAAAAACAAAAACCTATAATTATCAATTCCTATAATTGTCCGTATGGTGCCGGACGTAAAGAATAGCATCATCCCATATCTTCCCGTGGGTGTCGTAAGAGGCGACTAAGGGACTTACCAGAGAATGGGCAGCAGCGTTCTCTGTGCTTTTGTGACAACCATACTGCGATCGCCAACCCGCCTGCCAAGCGTGGCGATTATGGCAAAACCCCCCAATGGACACCGCATTCAATAAATGGCCCCTAGTGCCCGGCAGCCCGTCTACCCTCGACTACGGCAGCGGTCGAGGTTATGGCGTGGCAAGGGGTGCGAAGAATCCCCGGATGGTATCCGGCTGCCAACACCAACGACTGGACCTGGCAACGTATAACACGCGCACACTCCGGACCGACGAGAAGATAGCGGAGCTCGAAGAGGAATTGAGCAGGCTGCGATGGAGTATTGTGGGATTATCTGAAGTCCGAAGAGAGGGGGAGGACACGATAATCCTAAAATCCGGCAACCTGCTTTATTTCCGAGAGGGCGATCGCCAGTCCCAGGGTGGTGTTGGGTTTATCGTCCACAAGTCCCTTGTGAACAACGTGGTGAAGATCGAGAGTGTGTCGACCAGGGTGGCGTACCTTATACTCAGAATATCCTCAAGATATTCGCTGAAGGTCATACAGGTCTACGCCCCGACCTCGGCACACCCCGACGACGAAGTGGAGACCATGTATGAGGATATCTCTAAAGCCATGCATGGTTTCAAAACTCACTTCACCGTTGTCATGGGGGACTTCAACGCGAAACTGGGCAAACGAGACGGGGATGAGCTGCAGGTGGGGCAATTTGGAGTTGGACGTCGGAACCACCGGGGCCACCAACTGGCTAGTTTTATGGAGAAGGAGGGCCTCTATATGATGAACTCCTTCTTCAAAAAGCGTGAGCACAGGAAGTGGACCTGGCAGAGCCCAGATGGTGCAACAAAAAATGAGATCGACTTCATCATGTCAACCAAGAAGCAAATGTTCAATGATGTCTCTGTGATCAATTCGGTGAAAACCGGGAGCGATCACCGCATGGTAAGAGGCACATTGAACATCAATATCAAGCTAGAAAGGTCTCGACTGATGAAGTCTACGCTCCGTCCAGCACAGATCCAAATCCAAAACCCCGAGAGCTTTCAGCTCGAACTCCAGAATCGTTTCGAGTGCCTAGGCGGCTCAGTGGACGAATATAACGATGGATTCGTGGAAACTGTTCATACGACCGGGTCTAAGTTCTTCAAGACACGTCGTACAGATCAGAAAAAGAGGTTCTCCGATCAAACTCTCGAGCTCATGAAGGAGCGGCGTGAGATGATCCTGCAGTCTTCAGATGAGGCGTCGAAATACGCTCAATAGACGGATCTCTAAATCCTTAAAGAGCGACCTCCGCCGCTTTAATACCGAGCGTATTAAAGACGCGATCGAGCGGAACAAAGGCTCTAAAGTATTTTCAAGAGATCTGGCTATTGGGCAGAGCCAGCTCACGAAACTGAAGACCGACGATGGCAGGATCTTATCCGCCAAACCGGAGCTACTGAGGGAGATCGAGAGCTTCTATGGACAGTTGGACACGTCAACCAGCAAACCCATTGTCGACCTAGCAAACGACCCAAGAGCTAGACTAACCCGACACTATACCGAAGACATCCCGGACGTCAGCCTGTACGAGATTAGGATGGCTCTGAAACAACTCAAAAACAACAAGGCACCGGGAGATGACGGAATTACTGCCGAACTCCTGAAGGCGGGTGGAAAACCGGTACTTAAAGCCCTTCAGAAGCTGTTCAATTCCGTCATACTCGAGGGGAAAACGCCACAGGCATGGTGCAGGGGTGTGGTGGTGCTCTTCTTCAAGAAGGGTGACAATGCCCGGTTGAAGAATTACAGGCCCATCTCACTTCTAAGCCACGTTTACAAGTTGTTTTCAAGAGTCATCACGAATCGTCTCGCGCGCAGGTTTGACGATTTCCAGCCACCCGAACAAGCCGGTTTCCGAAAAGGTTTTAGCACTGTGGACCACATACATACGCTTCGGCAGGTTATACAGAAGACCGAAGAGTATAACTTGCCTCTCTGCTTAGCGTTTGTGGACTACGAAAAAGCCTTTGATTCGATCGAAACCTGGGCTGTACTGCAGTCTCTCCAAGGGTGCCAAATTGACTATCGGTACATCGAGGTGTTGAAGTGTTTGTACAAAAACGCCACCATGTCAGTCCGACTTCAGGACCAAGCCTCGGAACCTATCCTTCTGCAGCGAGGTGTAAGACAGGGAGACGTCATATCTCCGAAACTGTTCACCGCTGCACTGGAGGATGTCTTCAAGGTTCTGGACTGGAGAGGGCTAGGCATCAACGTCAATGGCGAGTACATCACTCACCTTCGGTTTGCCGACGATATTGTGGTCATGGCTGAGACCATGGAGGACCTCAGTACAATGCTCGATGACCTCAGTAGAGCCTCCAAAAGAGTGGGTCTAAAAATGAACATGGACAAGACGAAGGTCATGTTGAATGCCCATGTCACACCCATTCCTATCAAGATCGGAGACTCTACACTCGAAATTGTAGACGATTATGTATACCTAGGACAAACGGTCCAGTTAGGTAGGTCTAACTTCGAGAAAGAGGTCAATCGTCGAATCCGACTCGGCTGGGCAGCGTTCGGGAAGCTGCGCGGTATCTTCTCGTCCAACTTACCGCAGTGTCTCAAGACGAAAGTCTATGACCAGTGTGTGTTGCCAGTGATTACATACGGGACCGAAACGTGGTCGCTCACAATGGGCCTTATCAAAAGGCTTAAAGTCACCCAAAGGGCAATGGAGAGGGCTATGCTCGGAGTTTCCTTGCGTGATCGAATCAGAAATGAAGACATCCGCAAGAGAACCAAGGTCACCGACGTAGCCCGAAGAATTGCTAAAGTTAAGTGGCAGTGGGCAGGGCACATTGCTCGCAGAACGGATGGCCGATGGGGCCGAAAAGTTCTGGAGTGGCGACCGCGAACCGGAAGACGATGCGTTGGAAGACCTCCCACTAGGTGGACCGATGACCTGGTGAAGGTTGCGGGAATCCGGTGGATGCGAGTAGCAAGGGACCGGTCAATGTGGCGACACTTGGGGGAGGCCTATGTCCAGCAGTGGACGTCTTTCGGCTGAGATGATGATGATGATGAGATAATTATCAAAGTTGTACCTACAGAAAGTGCGTTTCATTGTGATTAAAATGAAAGGAAACTCATTGGGTTTAATCAATATTTCAGTGTTTATTAAGGATTTTACAAAGAAGAGTCGTTTTCCAGTCGTGACAATCGTTAGTAATGATAAAGTAAAAAAAAAAATTAAAGCCAAAAACAAAGATAAAACCAAAAAAAAGTTTTTGATCAATATTCCGTATTCCCTCCCCTTGCTCGGATAACTGCCAGCATCCTTGTATTCATTGACCTTACGAGCCTGACGATAAAATCTTGAGGAATTGTATTCCACTCCCCTTCAATTGCGATTCGCAGCTCTGGAAGCCTTGTTGGAGCAGGTACCCGGACTCGAACCCGACGTTTCAGCTCATCCCATAAGTGTTCTATCGGATTCAAGTCCGGGCTTCGAGCTGGCCAGTCCATCGTACGAATGCTGACGTCGCGTAGATACTGGGTCACCACATGAGGCCGTGCATTATCATGCATCAATTGCATATCCTGTCCGATATATCCTGCGTAAGGTACCACATGGTAAGTCCACGTGTACGGCCCGTCGGTTCGATGAAAACTAACGCTGTATGTGCTGTTAACGAGATGCCGCCCCAGACCATTACAAATCCTCCTCCATAAGCAACAGTTTCCTCGATGCAACACTGAGAATTACGTTCTCCAGGGCGACGATATACTTTCTGACGTCGATCACTTCCATGTAGACTCACCCTGGTCTCATCAGTGAAGAGTACATTACTCCACTGCTCTAATGTACAATACCTATGCTCTCGAGCAAATTCAAGTCGTGCTCGACGGTATGCTACCGTTAATGCTAGGCCTGTTGCAGCTCTTTTTGGGGTCAGGTTCCGTTCAGCAAGTCTCCTTCTGACGGTATCTGAACTTATGACCACTTGGCGTTCGTCACGCAGACTTTGTTGGACTTGAACTGCGTTGAGGTGGCGATTTCGCAGAACAGTACGGTGGATATAACGATTATCTGCTGCTGATGTAGCCCTAGGTCTGCCCGTACCTGGACGGCGATCGAATGCTCCAGTCTCTAGGTATCGTCTGTAAACTCGTTGCACCGAAGATCTGCTGATTCGAAGCCTTCGAGCGACTTCACGTTGCGCAATGCCTGCTAGAAGTAATGCTACAGCTTGAGCTGCTTCCTGAGGTGTTGTATTGTATCCATTATTAATCGAAAGAAGTAGCAAAAACACACGCGTCTGAGCAAACGATGGACAAAAACTAAAGAAATGATAAGAAATATCCCACTAGCCTCATTGTAGACAAAAAGAACGGTAATTTCAAACTCTGGTGAAAACAGAGCAAATCGTTAGCATTGTGTTTGTTGCTTGATTACAATGTGAGTTGACGGTACTTTCGAATTAATTTGTAGTCGTTTTAATCACCATGAAATGCACTTTTTGTAGGTATAAATTTGATAGTTGTAAGTTTTATACTTTTTGAGAAAATAGAATCAGAGTTCCTAGGTAGCGGGTGGCTCGGTTTACTTGCTGACCAGTGTAGTTGTTGAAAATTGCTATTTTAATTTATTGTTAATTTTAATTTAATTTTATGATAATTATCGAAGCATTTACTAAATTTATTTCGACTTCTAAATAAATCAAACTACAAAAGTAAGTTTCTTGACGAAATAGTACATTTTGATACAAGCAGGCGAGGGTGTTTTTGAACCGAGAACTGCAATAATAAATGTCCACGTGTATAATACTACGTTTTTCAATACACTTTTGAAGAAATCAAATAAAAGAATTTAAAATATTTTTTTTTCCGCACTTTGCTTTCGCCAGGTTGAGGGAGAGGCAAAGGTATGAAGCCGTTATACAGCCTAATAAATACATACAATCAATACAATTATATCTTATATATAAAAAAAAATTAATTTAGAAAACAAATAAATGTTAATTTGTTTATAAAAGTAAATACTAGTTTAAAATAATCGTGTTTATGTATGACTAGCTTCTGCCAGCGGCTTCGCCCGCGTGAAGTTTGATTATTGTCCCATGGAATCTTACTGCCGGAATAAAAAGTATCCTATGTTTTAATCCAGGTTATAAACTATCTGTGTGCAAAATTTCATCCAAATCCGTTCAGTAGTTGTCGCGTGAAAGCGCAACAAACAAACTTACATTCACATTTATTCTCCGAACTGCTAAGCTATCGGGAGTTACACGTGTTATTGTGAGTCAACTATAAAAGATAAACATATGCTGTCTTGGGATATTTTTTATATAATTTTATGTGGAATATTTCCGTTATACATGATTTCTATGTAGCTTTAACCATTAAGGCTGCACACGCGACGGAAGCTAAAAAAACCAAGTAACTTCTCCCGTTTTCCCAACATTTCCTTTCACTGCTCTGCTCCTATTAATGGTAGCGTGATGAAAAGTATACTATTACCTGCTCAGGAGTATGTAGAATAATTGTACCAAGTTTCGTTAAAATCCGTCGAGTAGTTTTTTTTTCTATAAATAACATACAGACAGACAGACAGACAGAAAGACAGACAGACAGACAGACAAAAATTTTACTGATTGCATTTTTGGCATCAGTATCGATCACTAATCACCCCCCGATAGTTATTTTGTAAATATATTTCATGTACAGAATTGACCTCTCTACAGATTTATTATAAGTATAGATATTGAATTTATAAACACAATTTGAATATTCATAAAATGTTTACAAAGAAAGACGAAGATCGCTTTTCCGAAATTAAAAAAAAAAACATTCACCTTTTGACTCTTTAATAGTCAGAGGTGATTTTTTTTTTTTAAATTAAGTTTGCCAAAGAGCAATGGAACGCAGCATTTTGGGTGTCAAAAGACAAGATAGGGTTCGAAACACCACGCTGCGTTCCAAAACGGGCATAGTGGACGTTGGCATGAAGGCTGCTAAGCTAAAATGGGATTGGGCGGGTCACGTCAGTCGCATGCGCGATGACCGCTGGGCAAAGGTCTCCACACGATGGTTGCCGGAAGACGGACAGCGTCGCCGAGGCCGACCCAGGAAAAGGTGGCGAGACGATTTAGACGCGCATCACGAGGGTTGGTCCGAGGCGGCACAGGAAAAAAGCACATGGAAGGAATTGGGGGAGGCCTTTGCCCAGCAGTGGGACAGTACAGGCTAATAAAAAAAAAAAAAAAAAAAAAAAAAAAATGCATTGGACGAATTTCTCTGCACATGTGTGGAAAAAACATGAAAAATGCACCCGTGTGAAATACACTGCATTTTGAACCTAATTGTAGTGCAAAAAGAACCATTTTTCGAGCAAGTGTATTGAAAAATATATTCTGCAACTCACTCTTCGTCTTTCAATACTTACTATGTTCTGAACATTGAAATATGATACCGAGAATTTCGTTTAGTTCCACAAAAGAATAAGCACGAGATTGTAAACAAAATGTTTTTAACCTAATAACTTAGATTTAAGTTTCATAATAGAATAAATATTTTTGTACTGATGACTTTTTATTTTCAAGCAATTTTTTTTTGTTAAGTATTTTAAACCTTTCTTCGACGAAAGTTTTGCAATGATTATTAAACTTTACGTTTTTAAGCTGTAAGTAGTTGTCAATATTATGAAACTTTTTTCTGTGAAATGTAGATGTTTACGTGTACGCGTGTGTGCAAACGTGGCCACTTGAGCATGTGCTTGAGCGACGTATATTTGTTACCTACAAAAAATACATGATCTAATGAATAACTATTAAGACTTTTCAGTTTAGGTTCCTAAACTGCATCGCTCAAACTCGTACCATGACGTCCAATACGCTCAGCGACATTTGGATCGTTAATAGTTGAATGAATGATCGTAGTTTGTGGCTGAACCGCGTTTGAAACGTTTTTTTTTTAAAAAGAGATAACGCTATCAGTATCAAATAACTTAGTTTCGGGCACATATTCTAGTGACAGATTAATGGACAGACGGAAATACAGACAGACGGAGCAGCAGACGTACATACAGATGGACATACAAACAGATGGACAGACATACAGACGGACAGACAAGACAGACAGACAGACGGACAGACAGATGAACAGACAGACAGACAGACATATGGTCAGAGATAGACGGACAGACAGACAGACAGATGGACAGACAAACGGACAGACAGACAGATGGGCAGACAAACGGACAGACAGACAGATGGGCAGACATGGTCAGACGGACAGACAAAGGTTGGTTTTTGTAAAATTCCACTAAAATAGCACAAACATTTTTTTCGCCAATAATTCATCAAGCGTTTCAGTTTATGTTAGAGAAATAGTAACTTTTATTGAATCGTTTATTTTGACAGTTGAGCGTTTCAGTTGAGCTGCTATAAGGACGTCATGGTACCAAGCAAGTACAAATTGAATGAATGAAACCAAAACTTACGACTCAGTTTGTGTTGAATCGCTGTCAGATGGCATGGCCTAAAATTGAATCGTTAAACTGACGTCATACTCATAGTACGAATAAGACTAACAGTTCAGTTTATGTCTTAAAGTGGATCGCGTTAAGAGCTCGTGGTAGACCTCCTGAACATGGAGCACTTCCGACGTTTGGCTCCCAGGCTGGAACGGACCGGGGCTGCCTTCAGGCGGCTCCTGCCCAACCTTGGGGGCCAAACGCCTCCTGCCGCAGGCTCTACGCGGGGGTCGTGCGGTCCATAGCCCTTTACGGGGCCCCAGTGTGGGCGTGTTCATTGAGGCGGCGAGCCGCCCATTACCTGAACACGCCCCAAAAAGTGGTGGCCGTAATCCGTGGGTACCGCACGATCTCCCGCGAGGCGGAGGGCCTGCTTGACGGATTGCCGCCATGGGATCTGGAGGCGATAATCCTCGCGCGCCTGCACGACTGGCGCGCGGAGGCACTACGCCGGGGGAAACTCCGCTGCCGCGGCAAATTGCGGCTCAGCGGACAGACCTCCGGCGCGATCTCATGGCGACATGGAGAGAGCGACTGTCGCAACCCCGTGCAGGGCACGCCACGATAGTGGCGGTAAGTCCCCTCTTTGAGGAGTGGCTAGAGAGGCGCCACGGCGTCCTCACCTTCCGCCTGACGCAGGTCCTCACCGGACACGGATGTTTCGGGAGGTACCTGCACCGAATCGGAAGGGAGGAAACGCCTGGGTGTCTCAACTGCGAGGATCGACCGGAGGACACGGTGGAGCACACGTAGAAGTCTGCCCTGCGGCGGCGACCTCTCGCGTACGGCCCTGGTTCAATCCATGGTCCGGAGCGAGACGGAATGAGAAGCCGTCACCTTCTTCTGCGAAGCAGTCATGCTAGCGAAGGAGGTGGCCAAACGAGGAGGGAGAGAGCCTCTGTTCCCGCCGCCACGGGAGACGCACCGGGCGTCGGGGGCCACGTGGTGGCTACCGGCCACCGTAGATGCGGGCCTGTGGACGGTTGGCTATAGGCTAGCTAGCCGTCCGTCCCTTCTACGACGACGACAGGCCGTGTCGACGCGTTCGTGTTCCACGCGCGCCTCATGAGATGTCAGCATAAGGGGAGGGCCGAAGCCTGTCGGGAGGAAGGAACATGGCACCGGCCACACAGAACGCAAGGCACGGACCCATCGCAGTCGCGGCGCCCGTTTAATCTACTTGCATATAAAATGTATACAGCCGTCGCGACGTAAAACATACAGAAAAGACGGGACGCCGTCACGACGTTAACTCGTCGGCGTCCTATTGGAAAACATATAGAAAGGACAAGGCGCGGGAAGGGCCCGGGCCTGCACGGGCGCAAGCGGGGGAGCGCGGAGGGCCTCCATTAATTAAAAAAATCTATTCTGTCCATTGCTTAGCCATACCGGATGTACCCAGTAACGTCTAACCCTCTGCAGATTAGCGAGATATACCAGTGCCAATACGTCATCTTCAGAAGAAGACATGTTATCGTATCAAAATCGGACGGTTGAATGCCGGGAAAAGCTTCTAGTGCGCGCCATAAAAAGTCGTGACGGCGCCCTGTTTGCGACGGGTCCGCGCCCCGCCCTCGTCTTGCGTCTTTTCTGTCTGGCCGTTGGCTAAGGTATCAGTACACTTGCACGGATTTTTTATGGGTGTCGTTTTTATGGTTTTCGGGGTCGTTGATTACGAAAACGAGTTCAGATTGGAAATCCAAGATGGCGTCTTCAGCGTTTTCGTTATCAGCGACCCTGAAAACTGAAAACGACAACCAAGACGAAAAAACCTGGTCGCCATCTTGGATTTTCATTTTGTCCTCATTTTCGTTATTATCAGTGACCCTGTCACGCAAGGTTCCTTTCGCGCAGAAGTCTATTCGCGCTGAACTCCATGCGCGCATATAATGTCTTTTCGCGTAGGTGGATGCCCACAAGAAGTTTCCTTCGCGAAAAAATCCTAGATCCTAATTTTAAGATGCACAATAATTTATTTATTTTTTTAATTGACGTTCAGTAAGTTAGAATTGTGTTAAAAACGAAAATACAAAAGTTAAAACAATAAATTTTTAAATTAATTTCGTAGGGTACGTTTGCTTGATTTCTTATTTTTTTGGGTTGTGCGCTTTGTTGTGTATGTTCCTCATCATATCTCATTTTGGATGTATTATACGAGACTCAAGCGATACCAGATTTGCGACAGATTTGTAGAAGGGACAGTATCGCTAATATATCGACATCGGGATGAAAGTCGGAGCAATGACCTCTATTTCCATCTTAACTGGCACCAACTATAGCTAGCCGTCCGTCCGACGACATGACGACAGGCTGAGTCGACGGCGCGTTCGTGTTCCACGCGCGCCGAGCAAGAGATATCAGCATTAGAGGGGGAGGAGGGGCCCGCAAGGGCCGAAGCCTGCCGGGGTTGCGGGCCTGTTCAAAAGAGATACCGCGGACCCGGAACATAAAGGGCGAGGAAGGAACATGGATGGGTTTTAGTCAGTAAAAGTTTGACACTCCCTCCCGCTCCGCCCAGAGTGGGAGAAGTCATTTGATGATTTCCCATCGTAAAAAAAAAGGTACGTATCTTTTCTTTACCGTGTAACATAGCCTGTACAGGGTATAAGGACAGCTCCAATAGCTGATAAGAGTGAACTCAGTATATCATACTAAAATGACCAGTACAAATATTTCAGAAAAGTTATGGGAGTCAAATAAAGATTTGTTTTATTTCCTCACATGTAATGTATCGTTACCGTGCCAAGGCGTACGTAGCCAACGGCAAGCGCAACGACGAGTTCTATGACAGGAAGTGAACTACATTATATTTACATCATGCAAATTAGACGACTTATTACAATGTTCGCGGACGAAGTCGTGTGCGAAGAAGAGGAGCTCGTGGCTAAGTAATAACAGCCGCTCGGGTTGATCTTTAGGTTAAGCCGTACTTGCCTAGGTTGGTCTGTGGATGGGTGATCACCCTTACATACAGTATCCTCCGTGCCTCGGAAGGCACGTTAAGCTGTTGGTTTCGGCTGTCATTTGTCCATCTTTGACAGTCGTTACAGGTAGTCAGTGGCCCAAAAAGTCTGACAACCAGTCTTACCAAGTGGTATCGTATTTCCCAGTATTTACTGGGTTGTGGAGCTCAGATAGGCAGTCGCTCCATGTAAAATACTGGTATTCAGCTTCATCCGGTTAGACTGGAAGACGACCCCAAAGTAGTTGGGAAAAGGCTAGGCAGATGATAGTGAAGACGCGGGCGCAGTGCTAGTTGTTAGATATAGCCTGATTCATCTATACAATATCGGCCTGGGCCCGATGCCTGATCATCATACTTTGTTGCATAAGTAACAAGCCTTAATAATTTAGTACTTAGTGGAAATAAATTTAAAAAAAATGTTCCATTTAAACTACAATTTTTACTCTACAACAAATAATAATATGTAGTTTCACAAACTAAACAACCAAACCTATGGTAGTGTGCCACGATACCATCATGATACACACTCGAGAAAATAATCTAAATGTTCTTCACAAACACAACACATTCGTCTCATCGGTAGTAGCAACATTTTAATATTATTGTCTATTTGGAACTTCGCAGGAGGTGTATGACACGCTGGCGGGACTAGCGCGCGTCGCCGGCGGGCCCGGGGAGCGCGGCCTCCTTGTGCGGCTCGAGATCGGCCGGCTCGTGCTTGTCGCTGCCGGCGGCGTCCATGGCGGCGGCCATTTCGTCGTCATCGTCCTTGCCGTACAGGTCGGGGTAGTGCGACATGCACTCCTGCATCACGCTAAACTTCTCGTAGCAGTCGCTGCCCTTGGGATCTGCATCACTGAAACATTAATAGCTTGCTTTTCAGATTATTCATCGTTACTTGCAAATATAAAAGAATCTTTAAATCTCTTATTTGAATATTTGTGTTATTTACAAAGTCTATATATAGACTAATATATAAAATAATAAAAAAATATTATATGTAAATCCATATTTAAGTTTCACTCCAGCAATAGTGTGCCCAAAAAAAAAAAAATAATCAAAGCATTTATTTCCAGTAGGCCAAAATTAAATGTTGCTACAGTCCCAGTCACAAGACATAAAAACTGTGAAAGTACTGTAGTTGCCCATTCCCTAGCGTAGATCTCTATGGAGAAGAACAGGCAAGAAACTCCATGGACACTCCTTTAAATCAGAATTTTGTTACAAAATCTTGGTTACATCATTCATGTTGAAATGGTATATTATTATTCGTATTGAACAATGTAGCAAGATGTGCACGTTAAAAGTGTCCAGAACACTTTTAACGTGCACATCTTGCTCCATTGCACAAAAAACAAAATAATATGTTCATATAAGCCACGGCAACTAAGAGATGAACTGTCACAACTGACAGCGCCAACTCATGAACATGAGGCATGGATCAGCACCATACAGCTCAACCATTCTGAAGGGAACTAAATGGTCCGACACACGTGCCACCATCAGCAAGACATTTGAGTGGGCATGACATACTCTCAATGGCCAGGGCACATTCAAGTCAAGAACTGCCGTAGGTTTCCAGTAGTGAATGATAGCTTATTAGTACATAGTACTCACACAATATGGGCAATGCTATTATATAATACTAAAATTGAATCTATTCAATGCAAAGATAGTTAAGTACGATCTTCAGCAGCTCCAACAATACCATTTAATGCAATCAATTTTTGCGCCCCTGTCCTTGTGGAGTAGGACCAGCATTAAGCCAAGCATTTATATCAGCGATATAATCACTCCATTCTTATGTTGCGCTTGGATAGGGAATGATGGACCTGTGCTGTTTATTTTTAAGGCTGCTGTGTTACTTTGGTATTATACAATATTTTACTGCATTACAAAACTCAAATTGTCAATGTAGGTCACAAGGCTGCAAAGCTCAAACAGAACTGGCCTGGACTGGACTGGCCACATTTGTCGCATGGGGGAGGAGCCATGATGTGGCATAGGGTGAATCACACTTTCTTGAAGAAACTGATTCACTCTAATTGTAATGGTATCATTAATATAATGGATACGCACCTGTAATGGAAGCAAGAGAAGGCTTCTCTGAATTGTGAACCGCATGGGCCGGTAGCCATGCCACCCAGACACGGACAGGCCCAGTTGATGGAGCCATCTGCCAGAATGAGTCCAGGTGTAGGGTCTGGCTCAGGCAGGCTCACCTTGCTGGGTGTAGCCAACTCTTCCCGAGTAGCAACAATCACTACATCCTTACCATCCAGCCCTGATGATAGTACTGAACGGGTCCCCATCTCTGTACACAAACACCCATATTTGTAGCTATCATCATTATTCATCATGTAGGAGAATAATGGCACCACAACCACAGTCATTCTGTATGAACGAGGTGGGAATGCAAACAAGTAATTTTAGAAACCGTTGATGGACGGAGGTTTGTCACACCTTAAAAAGTTAGGTGGATACTCATCCGCATTTACAGAGTGTACATCAATATCATAACGGTAACGGCGAGTTTGCGATCTTACTGCGCGAGCGGGCGAACGGTGTAACGAGAGTTTCAGAGCAGTCCCTGCAGCGCGGGCGCAAGGTTCGAGACGCGTAGCTCGGCGCTGCTCAGCGCCAGCGCGGCTCGCACGCGGCGCAGCTGCCCGGCGCGCACGCGGACCAGCGCGCGACCTCGCTCTGCCACCAGCACGTCCACGCACAGAGAGCTGGCGCCGCACTCGCCGAACACACTTTTTGTCGCTTCTTCAATGGCACTACGCACTGACAGCCGGTTCAACTCCACACTACACCTGAATGCAAATATTTACAACACAGTCATTACCTGTTTAGGGTTTGGTCTTCGCTTGAGCTTGTTTATTACGCAATGTTATACTAATGTTACTCACGTTAACTCTAAGTATAAATATCGCGAGCACATCAAAATATTAGATAAGAAAACCACTACAGATATCGTTAGACACGTCTTAAAATTACGATTTCCCAAAGCTGATGTGGGTGGAACTTTATAATCAGATTAAGTTATAAACTAATAATTATTTTAGAAAACTTGGGGATGTAAGGTTAATATATTTTGGCAAGAGTTAATTTAGAATTTGAGGTTAGCTGTCAGCTGTCAGACATGCTTGTCATGTAACTGTAGGCATGGGCAAAAAATATCGAAATGTCGATATTTTCCATTTAATTATCAATTGCTATCGTGGACATTCTTAATTCTTTTAAACGCGATAAATCGATGTTTGATATTTATTTTAGAGCATCAAATTCGATTTTTTCTAAACGCAGCTTTGGTTTCTTGTCAATATCTGATTAAATTGTATAATTATATTAATAATTATTTAGGCTCAAGCATCAATAAAATACAATTTTCATTTATTCTTTTTTACGAAGTTTGAATGCTTTTGGGAATATGTCTGGTTTACCTTCTATAAGGCCAAGACATCGAAACCCCCCCAACAGCTAACTCTCACATTCTATTCTTGCTCTCATAACCCTAACTCTCAAACTGCGTGCTGTTCGTGCATTGCGATTGAGCGTACACAATCCATGAAATATTTAGAAATTACTGTAGTTGAGAACTTATGTTTTAAACCACAAATACACTCACTATCCGGCAGGGTATGGAAACTTATCTACATCATGAAAAACTACGTGACTGTATACCACTCCTGTATTGCGTACTGTTTACGTCGGTCTCTGCCAGTCCGTTCTCCAGCATGGCATCTCTGTCTGGGGCGGCTCAGGTAAGGCCACATTTATTAAAGACGAGAAAGCTCAAAGAGCGGTCATTAAAGCAATGCTCAAGAAACCATTACTTTATTCAACAGACAATCTCTATAAGGATTTTCCGGTCCTCCATGTCTGACAGCTTTTAATCCTAAATGCAGTACTACAAACACACAAAAAAATTAAATCAAGGCCAGACTACACAGAGATAATCTCTAAACGTACATTTAGCATACCCATCCCTCAAGCAAACTCTCTTATGTCGAGACGCTCTCCAAATTATCTGTATCCACACATATACAATGAAACTGTCAAGAACTGCAACATAATAGATTTCAAAACATCCATGTGTAAAAAGATCATAAAGAACTGGCTCCTCCTTTCTGTTTCGTCGTAGGAGAGTCGACAAATCATCTATAAATAAATAAATACTACATACACTAACCGATAGCACTCCTAATCTCACTCTGATCACACACACACATGCACACAAATCTAAGTTGAATCTGGTTTGAATGTGTATTGTTACCATTGTTTTTAATTACTTTTAATAATATTTTTCTTGTTCTTACTTTAATTTACAAATTTTATCCGTAATTTTATATTAATAATCGTCGTGTACTTCCGAATAAATTAATGAGGTGCAACTCTGATCCCCAAGATACAGACTAGCGTCTAGTTTGGGGATCACCGTTGAACATGATAAATATGTACTTGATTATTAATAAATAATTTGAAATAATTAAGTTGAATCGTCCAAAAACGGACGGTATATCGATATTTTTCACTTGATAAATTTCGATATATTTTTTTCACTTGCCCATCCCAAGTCACAGGTCTTTTGTAGTGTTGCCACCTTGGTTTTCGAAAAAGGACAGTCGGACAAGCTAGAACGAGCTAGATTTAGCAAATTTTCAAAAGAGGTAGAAAGGGCTAAAAAATAAATACAAATGCAAAGGGTTAAAAATTTGAAACGTGACTATTGTGTCTACTTCGCTGACAGTTAATGAATTAAAATGTTGTTCACTACTGTAAGACGTGTGTAGTTATTACATAATTATAATCATCAAAATCATCAATACAGCCTTACATTAACTATTTTTTCAAGATTGTGTTAAAAAAACCCTGAGATTTTTTTTAGTAAATAAAGTAAGTATATTATAATGTTGTAGATTTTCTAAATGAAAAGAACTTTTCTATTGCAATTGAATAATGTAAATTAGTAAATTGTTATTTCGTGATTTCTGTATTGGTATTTATTGTTTTTTTTAATAGTTTTGATTTAATTTGTATTTTAACGTTTAAGTAAGTTCCTCTTTGAAATGTTTCTTTGTTAAACCTATTTCTGTAATTTATTTTACAAATGCGTTCTTATTTACAATTTGCTAAAATGAACTAAACTAACTAACTTAAACTAAAATCTTAAAAAATGGCGTCAAAAAACTCCTCCTCTACGCTGTCAACTGGTAATGTCCCCAAGAGACTGGCAGAATTACCACGCTGAATGGAAACGCTAAGCCTTTGACCAAGGTAAAAGCCAGCCCTAGGGTCACGGGAAGTGTCAACTAAGCGTTTTGAAATTTCCTTAAAAAGACTGAGCACTCGGACCCCACGGTCCTAGAGTTTCAACCCCAAACGGCTCGAAAATATAGTTACCAATAAGGTTACTATATTTACGCCACTTGAGGTTCTCCGCAGCCGCAGCGGCAGCCCCTGCACAGCACGATGAACTAGGAAGATGGGAAGGCGCAAGAGTATCGACACATGTAGCGTCCCACACTAGAGGCCTACCCATCTTCAATGGAAACAAAGACATACCGTCCGGTCTCTTGCCATCGTCCCGTGCCAAACCGTTGGGTTCTAATAAAGCTGGAACACCGACGGTAACAAGAGATCGGCGGATGATGTCATTCAAGTTTGCGTGCCGCGCAAATCGGCCCGCACTTCGGCTGCATGACAGGCCGTGGTGTCCGAGGCTGTTGACAACTTCACCACAGTGACAGCGGTGTAAATATTTGGGCTCGGTATTCACTTGGTTTTAGTAGGTAAATGCAGGGATTATAGAGATTTATAATAAAACATTTTGTATCGTCCAATTCGTGTATTTTTATTCTTGGAGAGTGGCGTTGACGGCTGACATTGACATTTTGTCCAGATAAAGAAAAATATAATGTTACGTTCCGTTTCTTAACATCCTCCACACCGAGAAAGAAGTATACAAAATCAAATTACAATCATGTATCGGAACGTACATTCATCTTATAGTAACACATGAATCTATGATAATAACATGATACATTTAAAAACACTATTACAACCAATGTCAACAATTTTCGATATTTAAAGTATCATTGACATATTTAAAAAAATCTAATGACATAAAATAACGTTTTAATTCAAGCACAATAATAGTTATTCCAGTTTGCATCTGAGGAACATAGTAACACCCGTTACGAATCATTTTTAATATTATTCTACATAACTATACAATGGTATCATTCCTTAATCAAATC
The DNA here is from genome assembly GCA_916618015.1 of Xestia c-nigrum. Taxonomy (NCBI): domain Eukaryota; kingdom Metazoa; phylum Arthropoda; class Insecta; order Lepidoptera; family Noctuidae; genus Xestia; species Xestia c-nigrum. The sequence goes on along the minus strand of OU745251.1, from coordinate 124,928 downwards.
AACACTTACGTAGTTATTATTTATATATAATATCTAGTATATAAGTTACATATCACCAAAACCAATATGACAGACAAATAAGACATTTTCTTATAGAACAATTAAACAAAAAATCAGGGTGGGCATTCACAAAGTGTTATATGCCTAGTGGTTAATCAAACATATAAAATTAAAGTTATATTTTATACTTACTTGGCATTTTTATTATTCTTCCACGCCTTGTTGCCTGAACTGCATTCTCTGTATTGGTTGGCTTGTTGTAGGTTGGCTCTGCAGCAACTTTCTCATTGACTATTGTGCTGCTAGGATTTAAAACTATGTAATATTTCTTACCGATCGAGTTATTATTTCTCATATCCAGTTCTCGCCTCCCTTCCACCTCAAAAGAAGAAAGTTCCATTTGGTATAATCGTTGAAATGGTCGGATTTTGAATCCAGAAGCGGTCTTTACCTTGGCAGTTCTATCTACTCCATCCTTTCCTGTATAAATTTGTGTGACCAAGCCAAGTGGCCATTTTACTCGTCTTTCTTCAGACTCTACTAAAACTACGTCTCCTACCTTGATACCTCCGTTTTTCTCTCTGCCTCTTTGTATCAGTTCAGTTAGATACTCGTCTTTAAATCGCGTGCGGAGTTCTTCTCGGAGTCTAGAAGAGTCCTAGTCGGAGTCGAGAGTATTAGAAATTGAATTGTTTTTAGAAAATAGTAAGTTTGACATTATTTGTTTTACTGAACATTGGCTAAAGGATTACCAAATGCTTATTAATTATGAAAACTATATGGTGGGTAGCTGCTTTAACCGTAAAACTATGCTTCGTGGAGGTTCCCTAATATTAATAAAAAATAGTTTTAAATATAAGCAACGTAATGACATAGTAGGTCTCTCGGTTGAACATTGTGTCGAACTGTCCTGTGTTGAGCTAGATAAGCATATAATTGTGTGTGTGTACAGACCCCCAAACTATCAAAACTTTTCCATATTTGAATCTATAATGGAAGATGTCCTGGCAAAACTTGCAGCCAGTAATAAATATAAAATAATTTGTGGTGATTTCAATATCAATATTTTAGAAGAAAATTCAAATAGCAGTCGGTTATTAAATCTTTTTAAGTCATTTGACTTGACTAACGTGTTTATTGAACCCACTAGAATCACAACTTCTTCTGCTACTTGTATAGATAATGTTTTCTGCGATTGTGATTACTTAGATAAAGCCATAATAAATTGTTTGCCGTCTGACCATAGCGGACAAACTGTAACTTTTAGGTGTAAAACTCCAATGCAAAAAGTTCAGATTAAATTTAGACCTATAACTTCTTGCAAATTAAAGAGGTATAATACTTCCCTACAGAACAAGTTAAGTGTAATGAGCCAAGAGGATATTAATATAAATCAATTGTATGATCGTTTCTTTTCATTAGTTCACACGGAATTCAACAAAACTTTTGAAAAGAAGACAAAGAGTATTTGCCCTAAGTTTATATTTAGTGATTGGGCAACTAGAGGTATCAGAAAAAGTAGGGAAAGGCTATTTGAGCTTTACAGCCTTAAGCCTTTTATAAACACTGAAACTTTTAGCAAGTATGTTGCTACGTATTCAAAGATTTTTAGAAATACTTGCAAGGTTGCTAAAGCCCTGCACATTAGCAACAAGATCAAAACAGCGGAAAATAAAATAAAGACCGTTTGGAAAGTTATAAATAACGAGACCAACAGAAAGAAAATACGTAATAATACTTTTACATTAGATACAGCATGTGGTCTTAAAAGCTCTAATCAGGAAGTAGCTCAAGAATTTGTTAATTTTTTTACCGAAATACCAATAAAAACTACGGAGGCTCTTAATTCCTCACCTGAAGCCTCAATTGGCTTATTAAAGGCGAATGTGTCTGGCTGCCTGGCTGAATTTAAATTTAAACACATTAACCCCATGACAGTTATTAAAGCTTTCCGGCAAATTAAAATCAAACTGACTGAAGATTTATGGGGAATGTCTATCAAAGTTTGCACATCTATACTTGAGACCATAGCCCCGTACTTAGCTTTAATTTTTAATTTATGTGTAGACCAAGGAGTTTTCCCTGATTTAATGAAATACAGTAAAGTCATACCTCTTTTCAAATCCGGGGACAGTAAAGATGCCAATAATTATAGACCTGTATCTGTGTTACCAGTTTTTAGCAAGGTTTTTGAAAAAGTAATGCTTAATCAAATGCTCTATCATTTTAACACCAACAGAATCTTCCATGATCAACAGTATGGTTTCACCAAGGGACGTTGTACAACTGACGCCGGTGTAACCCTATTAAAGCACATATTTGCTGCGTGGGAAGAGTCCCAAGACGCATTAGGAATTTTCTGTGACCTCTCCAAAGCTTTCGATTGCGTAAATCACGACACATTGCTTTTGAAACTGGAGCATTACGGACTGGGTAAACTTGCACTTAGCCTGCTAGAATCTTATTTGAGCGATAGAAAACAACATGTTCAAATAAACGGTGTTAATTCAAAGGGTTTGAATGTAAAAATGGGGGTTCCGCAAGGCTCAATATTGGGTCCTTTCCTTTTTCTAGTCTATATAAATGATCTACCCTATTTGTTGAAACACCAATCTCAAAATATGGTGTTGTTTGCTGATGACACTTCTCTAATTTTTAAGATAAATAGACGGGCCAACAATCTAGATGACGTGAATGATGCCCTACTTCAGGTCCAAAATTGGTTCACAGCAAACAATTTGGTATTAAATGAAAAAAAAACTAAATGCATAAGATTTTCATTACCGAATGTTAAAAGTAGTGATTGTGAGATAATATTGAATAAAGAGAAACTCGAATTCGTAGATAAAACGGTTTTCCTGGGGCTTACGCTTGATTCAAGGCTACAATGGGGTTCTCATTTAACATCTCTTGCGGGGCGCTTAAGTTCAGCAGCATATGCCATTAGAAAAATCCGTCAATTCACTGATGTGGATACCGCTAGACTGGTCTATTTTAGTTACTTCCATAGTATAATGTCTTACGGTATTTTGCTATGGGGACGGGCTGCTGATATTGAGTCTATATTTATTCTGCAGAAAAGAGCCATCAGAGCCATATACAATCTTCGTAGGCGCGATTCTCTAAGGGAACTATTTAAGGATATTGGCATCATGACGGTTCATTGCCAATACATCTACGAAAACATAATGTACGTCAGAAAAAATCTGCATCTTTTCGGTAAAAGAGGCGACAGACACAATTACAGTACTAGAAATAGGGACCAACTAGTTCAGCCAGGCTTTAGACTCGCTAAAGTAGACTCATCTTTCATGGGGTACTGTTTGAGATGCTATAATAAAATTCCACAAAGTATTCTTGAACTGAATGAGACGAAATTTAAAACATGTATTAAACGCACATTATGTAAGCAAGCATATTACAAGTTGAGCGATTATATCGCTGATAAAAATGCTTGGCTCAATGCTGGTCCTGCTCCACAAGGACAGGGGCGCAAAACATGATAGCATTAAATGGTATTGTTGGAGCTGCTGAAGATTGTACAACTATCTTTGCATTGTATAGATTCAATGTTAGTATTATATAATAGCATAGCCCATATTGTGTGAGTACTATGTACTAGAAAGCTATCATTCACTGGAAACCTACTTTAGTTTTGACTTGAATGTGCCCTGGCGGTTGAGAGTATGTCATGCTCACTCAAATGTCTCGCTGATGGTGGCGCGTGTGTCGGATCATTTAGCTCCCTTCAAAGTGGTTGAGCTGAATGGTGCTGATCCATGCGTCATGTTCGTGAACGGGTGCTGTCAGTTGTGACTGGTCATCTCTTAGTTGCCATGGCTTATTTGAATGAATTATTTTGTTTTTACTATGGACACTTTTAACATGCACATCTTGCTACATTGTTCTCACATAATCTACCATCTCAAAATGAATGATGTAACCAAGATTTTGTAACAATATTTTGATTTAAAAGAGTGTCCATGGAGTTTCTTGCCCGTTCTTCTCCATAGAGATCTACGCTAGGGAATGGGCAACTACAGTACTTTCACAGTTTTTATGTCTTGTGACTGGGACTGTAGCTACTTTAAATGTTCATCTTTGTTTCGACAATTCAAAAGTGCCTGTTATTGGCCTACTTGAAATAAATGCTTTGATTTTGATTTTGATTTTGATTTTGAAGTCTCTGGAGATGTCTTAGCCGTTGGTTCATACTTGTAGTGTCTATTATATCAAAATCGGTTACCTGTGATTGCGGTAAAGAATGCAAGAAGCATGAAGGTCGCAGTGGTTCTAGCGCGTTGGAGTCGTCAGCTTCGACATATGTGAGCGGCCGGTCATTCACCACAGCCTCGCAATCGCAGAGCAGGGTTTCCATCTCTTCATAAGAGACAGAAGTCATACCTAAAACACGTCTTAATAAATTCTTAACGATTTTAATCATGCGCTCGAAAAATCCTCCCCACCATGCTGCTGTAGGTGCGTTCAGCTTCCATTTTATGCGCATTATAGTAGACACGCGTTGCACTTCGTTCCAGTCTATGGTGGAGAGTAGATTCTTGGTTCCAGTAAAATTAGTGCCATTATCCGTTATTATCAATCTCGGGCGGCCTCGCCTGGAGATGAATCTGCGAAATGTTCGGATGAAAGCTTCAGTTGAGAGCGATTGTGTTAATTCAAGATGTATGCAGCGGTAAACAGCACAGCAATAAATTACAATCCAGCTTTTGACATCACCACGCAGGTATATCGGTCCGGCCAGGTCTACTCCCGTTACTTCGAACGTCGCCATCGGTTGGATTCGCTCTATTGGTAATGGTGCTGCAGATGCTTGAGTAGGTTTCGCTCTGTGTCTTTTACAAATCATGCATTTATCTATGACTGACTTAACCAGTTTTCTTATGCCAATAATCCAGAATCGCTTCCTTATGTCTGTAATCATCATGTTGGTGCCAGCATGGAGAAGTTGTGTGTGTCGCTGCTCTACGAGTCTTCGTATGATGATACTTGATGCAGGTAGCACAGCTGGAGTTTTAAAATCTTCTGGAAAGTCTGCAAGTATGATTTTTGTTTTCAATCTCAATATTTCATCTTTATCATGGAATGTAGTTAGTTTTCCTGTATGCTTTTGTATATAGTCTTTATTTTCTGCTTGTACCATTTTTATCATTTTCTTTTCAGCTTCCTCATATTCTTCGTACATCGATTCTCCTTTTCTCTCGTCTTTGTTGTGAGTATTATAGATGAATCGTAACATCCATGCCATCATTCTTATTAGTTTGGAATATTTTGAGAAATATGTCAAAACATGTGATAAACCTTCATCACAGCATGTATTTACACATACTGATTTTTTCAGTTCTTTGCAGGCTTCTCTTTCGTCCACCACCAGTGTAGACTGCGGCCAGAGTTCGGGACGTTGGCGTAGCCACGGCGGGCCTTCCCACCACTTGATTTTCAGCAGTTGATGAGTGTTGCAGCCTCTGGATGGTAGATCTGCCCAGTTCTCAAAGCCTGGAATGTGATGCCAATCACTGACTTTAGTATTTTGACGGATTTCCTTGATACGATTTCCTACATAGGTATTCCAAACCAATTCTCTCTTAATCCAGCATAGTGTTACTCCTGAATCGCTCCAACAATATTCTTTACAATCATTCAATTTTAGTTTGTCTCTGATGCCCATAACTAATCGTGAGCCGATAAGAGCTGCAAGCAGTTCCAGCCTTGGTATAGTTATCTTCTCAGGTGGTGATATTTTCGACTTGGCAGTTATTAAACGGACAACTACATTACCTTTGCTGTCTTCAGTCCTGAGAAATACGCAGGCGGCATACCCGTTTTTACTGGCGTCACAAAACATGTGGAGGCTCGTATTGGTGCAGTCCTGCAGTGGTTCAGGAGACAGACGCCTTGGTATTCTGCAATTTTCCAACAAATGCACATTATCATACCATTCATAAAACTGAGATTCAATATGAGAGGGTAGCTCTTCATCCCATGCCAATTTTTTGTTCCATATTTCTTGAAGTATTAATCTTGGTACAATTGTTATAGGGCATAGAATTCCCACGGGATCAAATATTCTTTGTGTCAAGGATAATATGTTTCTTTTATTTAATTTACCTATCTAGCACCTATCAAGAGACCTATATCTGTACATTTGTTTGTGTCTGTCAGCTTAATTTGGTTTTTGTTTAACAATTCAGAGATATACTTATTACTCATATTAACTTTGGGTACATTATTGCAAATAGTTGTTTGGCCTAAGGCCGTCATATCAAATTTGAATAATTTATCTGAACTTTGAACTTGTAGATCATGGACATTATACGTTTTAAAAGATACAGTATTACCTCCAAACAGTGAGTGTGTAAGGCCTTCAGTACTCGCTGGTGTCACATTGAGTTTCTTCATGATATCTTCCTTAACATATGAGCGTTGTGAGCCACTATCGAATAGTGCTCTGACTGTCAAAGCTTTGTTTCCATGGCAGATATTCACGGTGACAGTTTGTAGCAGGGTGGTTGCAGGTGTAGCAGACTGACTTGCATAATTTTGTACTGCATTTGTGGGGTTTTCAGGTTTTGCTTCATTTGATTTCTGTCCACAGGTACATAGCACAGGTGAGTGTTTTTGGCCACATATGTAACATTTTATATAACTTCTGCATGTTTTTGCATGATGGCCGATCTTTAGGCATAAAGCACATGCTTTTTTCTTTTTCAAATATTCTCGCCTATCCTCTATGGTCATCTTTGCAATTTTGAAACATTCGATGCTTGAGTGTCCCTTATCGCACCAAATGCATTTTATCTCTTTTTGTTTTTTCATTTCTGTATTCGCTGTGAGACATGCAGCTGTCGGTTCAGGATTTTTTGAGTTGACACTAAAATCGTTTGCGAGTGCGATTCTTTGATTTGCTTCGACTTCTTTCTTTAAAAATTGTAATAAGTTTGATAGTTCATCGCCATCTTCTGATTTTTGTCTCTCCCAGATTTGTAAGATGTCTGTTGGTAGGGCTGACTCAACAATAGGCAGAAGGAATGGTGAAAACTTATCACTTGTCACTTTTAGTATCTCTAATGATCTAAGATGACTGGAAATGTTGTCATAAAGTGACATTAAATCAAAGTTGTCTTTTTTGAGTATCAGTGTGAGCAGTTCGCGTACATAAACTTGTATCAACAAATCTTCTCTAGCATATCTGGCCTTCAATTCTTTTACACATGTGTTATAACTCTGGCTTGCTACGGGGAAATTTTCAACAAACTTTTTCACATCGGTGCCCTCTAACATGCTTTGGCTTAAGAATTGTAATTTGTCGCACTCCTCGATGTATGGATCGCTGTCTATTTTCTTAAATTGCCCCCAGAAGGTTAACCAATTCTTAATGCTCCCGTCAAACTTTTTAATTTCAAGTGTCGGCAGTTTGACTTTATTGGTCTTTGTAGTGTCGTCGTTCGTATTTAGAAATGATGTGTACATTGTGTTGAGAAGACTCCATCGAGCATGATATTTTGATGTATCATTCAGCTCTTTTTCGAGCATGTCCTCGTCAAAGGGGTCCATCGAGATTATAACCTCTTTTATGTCGTTATCATATATTGTGAGTTGATCGTATATGTCTTTAACGACTTTATGGCCTGCCCGGAGCTCATCAAGTTTATTTATGTCCTTTTTACATTAATTTAATAATGACTCCATCACATTAGCGGACTTGGTAAAATGTCGGCGCGTGACCGTTCTCACCTTGCATTTTGTGTCCAATTTTTCACCGCCCATCTTTAAAATTTATGCAGGGTCGCCACGTTGTAAATATTTGGGCTCGGTATTCACTTGGTTTTAGTAGGTAAATGCAGGGATTATAGAGATTTATAATAAAACATTTTGTATCGTCCAATTCGTGTATTTTTATTCTTGGAGAGTGGCGTTGACGGCTGACATTGACATTTTGTCCAGATAAAGAAAAATATAGACCTATAACTTCTAGTAAATTAAATAGGTACAATATTTCCCTACAGAACAAGTTAAGTGTTATGAGCCATGACGATATTAATATAAATCAATTCTATGATCATTTCTTTTCAATTGTTCACACTGAATTCAATAAAAATTTTGAAAAGAAGACTAAAAGCATTTGCCCTAAATTTATATTTAGTGATTGGGCAACTAGAGGTATCAGAAAAAGTAGGGAAACACTATTTGAGCTTTATGGCCTTAAGCCTTATGTAAACACTGAAATTTTTAACAACTATGTTGCTCAGTATTCAAAAATTTTTAGAAATTCATGCAAGGTTGCCAAAGCCCTGCACATCAGCAACAAGATTAAAACAGCAGAAAATAAAATTAAGACAGTTTGGAAAGTCATAAATAGCGAGACTAACAGGAAGAAAGTACGTAATACTAGCTATACATTAGATACCGTATGTGGTCCTAAAAGCTCCAATCAGGAAGTAGCTCAGGAATTTGTAAATTTCTTCACCAATATACCGTTAAAAACTACGGAGGCTCTAAATTCCTCTTCTGAAGTCTCAATTGGTTTATTAAAAGCGAATGTATCTGGATGCCAGGCTGAATTTAAATTTAAACATATAAACCCGATGACGGTTATTAAAGCTTTCCGGCAAATAAAAATCAAACTGACCGAAGATCTATGGGGAATGTCTATCAAAGTTTGTACTTCCATACTTGAGACGATTCAATTCAATTCAATTCAATTCTTTATTGCATATCACATGTGTTTAACAAGATCTTATCATTTGAATAAAGTTCACATGGACCCTGTCGGGCACAACAATTTATAGTATTTGACAGTAAGTAGCATTTAAAAAAACATAAATATTTAAAAATTTGTAAGTCCGAATATGTAAATAATGTCAATGGATAAAATAAAAGACGAAATTGAGAATAAAAATCGAATAAAAAATAAAATAAAATAAAAAATTATAGTCGAATAAGTACATCTTGTCATAAAAATAATAGTCGAAAATACAATCATGTTAATAAGATGATAACCAAGATAAAATGTCAATCAAATAATATTAAATTCAAATCAAATCTTGTCAATAAAATAAAATTAAAGTCAAATCAAGTCATGACACTAAAAATAATGATAATCAAAATACAGTTTTGTCAAAAACGCTAATAAACAAAAACAAAATGTCAATAAAATAGAATAAAATTAAAATCAAATACATCATGTCATTAAAATAATAATCAGAATAAAATCATATTAAAAAGATGAGAGGTCAAATAAGTAATGTCAATAATATAAAAAGCAAAAATCAATAAATAAGTAAAGGTATTAAAGGTCAATTCATTTTGAAGTCGTCATTAAAAAAATCATTCAATGAGTAATAGCAATTTTGAATTAATAGGTTTCTGACTCGTTTTATGAATATTTTGTCGTTCTCTTCCATTCTGATGTCGTTTGGAATCTTGTTATATATTTTGATTGATGTGACGTAGGGGCTAGTGCTGTGTAATTTCAACTTTGATTGGGGTAGTACGAGCGTGTTTTCGAATTTTGAACGCGGTGCATATCGGCGAGGTTGGTCAGAAATTTTAATGAAGAAGTTTGGATACTGTCTCACAAATTTACAAATTTCTAAAATATAAATCGATGTCAAAGTTAGAATGTTCAGTTTCTTAAAATGCGGCCTACAACTCTCGTCATTTTCGATATGGACCAATATCCTAACACATTTTTTTTGCAAGATAAACAACTCATCTAAATCAACACTATTTCCCCAAAGAATTATGCCATAAGTAAGCCATGCGTATGCGTAAGCGTAGTAAGTGGAAAGGGCAGTTTTTAGGTCTGTTGATTTCTTTAGCTCACGTAGTCCATATATAAAACTAGATAGCTTTGATTTAATTTTTTGAATGTGAGCTTTCCACGTCATATGAATGTCTAAGTCCAGACCCAATAAGGTAAAAGTATCAACACATTCCACTTTGACTCCTTCAAAAGTAAAATTGATATTTAGAGGTTTTTTCTGATATGGTCTAAATTGCATTATTTTTGTTTTTAAGAAGTTTATTTCTAAGTTATGGTCTTTCATCCAATTTTGTATATTTATCATAATATTATTTAATGTGTCATGTAGGCGTTGAGAGTCATTACAGGATGTTAATATTGAAATGTCATCGGCGAACAGAACGCACGATTCCGTTATAATTTTGGGGAGATCGTTCACATAAATCAAGAATAATAAGCACCCCGCCACACTACCTTGAGGAATTGAATTTTTAACAAGAAGCGCATTTGAACGTACTCGGCTGAGTTCCCCAGTTTTATGATCCCAATGGTCAATTTCTACGAATTGTTCACGATTTTGCAGGTAGGATGAGAACCATTTATGAGTTAATCCTCTAACACCGATTCCGTATAGTTTGTCAAGTAGAATATTGTATAGTACCTTATCATAAGCCTTTGTCATGTCAAGTAAGATTCCAATCGCGTATTTTTTGCTATTTAAAATGTCCAATATTTTCTGTGTAAATTTATATGTTGCTAAAATTGTGGATCTTTTTTTCCGAAAACCATTTTGAGATTCATCGAAAATATTAAATTTTTCGCAGAAATTATAAACACGTTTGCACATTGCTTTCTCAAAGATTTTGGATGATGTCGGTAGTAGTGCAATCGGACGGTAATTATTTGGGTCTGACTTCGAGTTTTTCTTGTGAACAGGCTTTATAATTGATTTTTTTAACGCGTCTGGGAATATTCCTTCAGAAAATGATTGGTAGATTAGTAGGTAAAATGGTAATGTCAGTTCGTCAGCACACGATTTTATTAATATAGGGGGTAAGTCATCTAATCCGTGGCTATATTTGCCTTTAAGATGTTTAATTATGTTATTTATTTCTTGCGGTGTGGGTGGATGTAAAAACATAGTATTATCAGTCGATCGGAGCACAGGCCGGCCGCGTGGTTCTGTGTCCCCACTATGCCGTGTTTGTCCTACTGATGCAAAAAAATCATTGAATGAGTTAGAAACTTGTTTTGGGTCGGACGTAAGTTTATCATGGATTGTCAAATTAATGTTTTGTTGTGTCTTGATTACTTTTTTATTAGTACGCTCTTTAATTATTTTCCACATCGATTTTGTTTTATTGGTTGAGTTTCTGATTTCTTTAATAAATTGTAATTTTTTTGATTTATTGACTATCTGTTTTAAAGATTTTTCGTATATTTTATAATGTCTTGTTAATACATGATTATTAGAGTATGAAGTTAGAATTCTTAACAAGCGTTTATTTTTACATGAAATTTTAATGCCTCTTGTCAACCAATCCTTTCGTTTGTTTTGATTTAGTTTGATTATTTTAATGGGTATACAGTTATTTAATATTTTGAGTAAAAGTGTCTCAAATGAATTGTAATTCTCATCCATGGTTTTATTCGAGCTTATTATTAGGTTCCAGTCAATGTTTTTTATTGCAAGTTTAAATTTGTTAATATTGGTTAAATTAAAAATTCGTTTTTTTGTTTTCCATTCTTTACATTTAGTCGGCATGGCGTCTAGTTTTTTTAAGTTTACGATGGTTCCTTTATGATCAGAAAAACCATAATCGTGTACCTGTGCAATTATTAATTCCGACACAAAATTTATAAAAACTAAATCAAGGCAGGTTGAAGTGGTTTCTGTCACGCGTGTTGGTTTTGTAATACATTGTATGAAGTTATATTCTAGCATTAAGTTTAGTAGTGTTTTGGTTTGTAAGTTATTTTCCAGAATATTTACATTGAAGTCACCTCCGAATATGATTTTATTTTTATTATATTTCTTTAGTAGAAGTTCTAAAATTAGAGTTAACTGTTTATAAAATACATCAGGTTGTCTATTGTTCCAATATAAAGTTATAATTATTGTTTTAAGTTTAGGCAATTCAATGGCACATACTTCTATTATGTATTCTACCGACTTATCCATAATATCCTTACGCTCAATAAATTCCAAGTCTTCTCGCAATAGTATGCATACACCACCGCCTTCGTAGTTCTGTCGACAGTATGACGTAGCGAGGATGTATCCATTAATGTTAATTAAATCTTTCTTTCCTTGTGATAACCAAGTTTCCGACAAGCAAAGTGCCTGGTAGTTTCCGTTGTTTTCGTCGAGAAATGCTTCTAATAGGTGTAATTTATTATTAATACTTTGCATATTTTGAAATAATAGTGTTATGTCAATATCTTGAGTGGCGAAAGGTGCGATTTTCACTCGTTCTTGTCCTTGGGTGGTTGGTGTCGTGTTCGTTTATGTGGCTAGTGCTTTCGTTATACATGTTGTTTTTTTGTGAATTAATTGAATGGATATCAGTTTCCTTTGTTTCGGAGTTTAGTGTTGTCGTTTCGGTGTGTTCTTCCCGTCGGCCGTCTACTATTAATTGGTTGTTTTTAATGATCGCGTGGTGTCCCCGTTGTCTTGCTAATCGTAGTTTTTCGTGCAAAGTCTTATAAAGTTTTAAAGCTAAGTATCGATAGCTCCATACTTAGCTTTAATTTTTAATTTGTGCGTAGACCAAGGAGTTTTCCCTGATTTAATGAAATACAGTAAAGTCATACCGCTTTTCAAATCCGGGGATAGTAAAGATACTAATAATTATAGACCTGTATCCGTGTTGCCAGTTTTTAGTAAAGTGTTCGAAAAGATAATGCTTAATCAAATGCTCAATCATTTCAACACCAACAGAATCTTACACGATCAACAGTATGGCTTCACCAAGGGACGTTGTACAACTGACGCCGGTGTAACCTTATTAAAGCACATATTCATGGCGTGGGAAGAGTCCCAAGACGCAGTAGGAATATTTTGTGACCTCTCCAAAGCATTTGATTGTGTAAATCACGAAACATTGCTTTTGAAACTTGAGCATTACGGACTAGGTAAACTTGCACTTAGTTTGGTAAAATCTTATTTAAGTGATAGACTGCAATACGTTCAAATAAATGGTGTTAATTCACAGGGCTTGAAAGTAAAAATGGGGGTTCCGCAAGGCTCAATATTGGGTCCTTTCCTCTTTTTAGTATATATAAATGATCTACCCTATTTACTGAAAAACCAACCTCAAAATATGGTATTATTTGCCGATGACACTTCCTTAATTTTTAAGATAAATAGACGAGCCCAAAATCTAAATGACGTGAATAATGCCTTACTTGAAGTCCATAATTGGTTCACAGCAAACAACTTGGTATTAAATGAAAAAAAAAACGAAATGCATAAGATTTGCTTTACCGAATGTTAAAAGTAGTGATTGTGAGATAATATTGAATAAAGAAAAACTCGAATCCGTAGATAAAACGGTTTTCCTGGGGCTTACGCTTGATTCAAGGCTTCAATGGGGTTCTCATTTAACATCTCTTGCGGGGCGCTTAAGTTCAGCAGCTTATGCCATTAGAAAAATCCGTCAATTCACTGATGTAGATACCGCTAGGCTAGTCTATTTTAGTTACTTCCACAGCATAATGTCTTACGGCATTTTGCTGTGGGGACGGGCTGCTGATATTGAGTCTATATTTATTCTGCAGAAAAGAGCCATCAGAGCCATATACAATCTTCGTAGGCGCGATTCTCTAAGGGAACTGTTTAAGGAAATTAACATCATGACTGTATATTGTCAATACATCTACGAAAACATAATGTATGTCAGAAAAAATCTGCATCTTTTTGGTAAAAGAGGTGACAGACACAATTACAGTACTAGAAATAGAGACCAATTAGTTCAGCCTGGCTTCAGACTCGCTAAAGTAGACTCGTCTTTCATGGGGTACTGTTTGAAATGCTATAATAAAATTCCACAAAGCATTCTTGAACTAAATGAAACCAAATTTAAAACTTGCATTAAACGCACACTGTGTAAGCAAGCATATTACAAATTGGACGATTATATCGCTGATAAAAATGCTTGGCTCAATGCCGGTCCTGCTCCACAAGGACAGGGACGCATAAATGGATAGCATTAAATGGTATTGTTGGAGCTGCTGAAGATTGTACAACTATATTTGCATTGTATAAATTCAATATCTTTAGTATTATATAACCTCATATGACATATCCCATATTGTGTGAGTGCCATGTACTAGAATGCTATCATTCTCTGGAAACCTACGTTTTTATTTTTATTTTTTGACTTGGATGTGCCCTGGCGGTTAAGAGTATGTCATGCTCACTCAAATGTCCCGCTGATGGTGGCGCGTGTGTCGGGTCATTTAGTTCCCTTCAAAATGGTTGAGTTGAATGGTGCTGATACATGCGTCATGTTCGTGAACGGGCGCTGTCGGTTGGGACTGGTCAGCTCTTGGTTGCCACGGCTTTTGTTTTTATTTTTTAATTAATTATTTTACTTTTGAATTGTTTTGTTAGTTTTAAACTATGGACACTTTTATCGTGCACATCTTGCTACATTGTTCTCACATAATGCACCATCTCAACAGGAATGATGTTGTAACGGACGACGAGCCCTTCACAAAATGTAACCCTAGTATAAGTAGTTTTTAGGAAAATAACGGGGACCTCTATGTCTGTCTACCCCCGAACTATTATATACTAAAAGGCCTTAAGCCTTACGCAATGATTTGCGATGTTGCATCAGCTTTTGTGGAGGGGATATTGGTCAAGTCAGTACTTGTCCAAAGGGAGATATTACGCAATAAGTTAAACTATTGCATCAGCTAATGGGAAAGTCCATTTTCACGGGCTATGATTGATTAAAGGTCCCAGAAAGACGCAATAGTGCCCCCACAACTTGCAATGACGTAATAATCTATGTAAGGGGAACCGATTATTTAATCGATAATCGAGTCAAATAAGAACAAATAGAAACATGTAATAACTTCATTCAACCAGTGAATTCAGGAGAAGTCTTCAAGAAGACAAGGAAGAGCTCCATATCAGACAGATTGTCAAAGATATAAAGTAGATTCATAGTTGTTATCAGTTACCCAGTGTCGTAACAAGTTATTAATAAGTAAATGAGTCCCACGTTCCCCACGTCGTAATACGTTATGTACATTCCTTATGTAACAGGAACATTTAACAGTGTAAACTCTTGTGCCCCGCTTCAAATATAAGCTATTTTCGATCTCTAATATACAATAAAAGTGTTAAAGCATCCGCCTCTTTAATTCAATACAGTCCACCCCAACATTTGGTCCATTCGAGCCGGATATATGGACAGTGGAGACCAAGCTTAACATTTGGTCCATTCGAGACGGGTAAGCAGTGAAGTTCCAACATTTGGTCCTTCAGATCCAGTTAAATAGCGAAAAGTGCCGGTATAATACATAGCGCGTAATAAAGTGTTATAAGCGGGCACATAAAACTGTAAGTACTGAACGAAATTAACTTTATATATATCGTGCGTAAATAAAGTTCCGTGATAGGAAAAGTGATATTCTGTGTGCCAAAATCGCGATCATAAGTGCGCGGTAAAAGAGGGTAAGCAGAATAACAGGATTCATAAGCGATATTCTGTATTAAATCGCGATCATAAGTGCGCGGTAAAAAAGGGTAAGCAGAATAACAGGATTCATAAGCGATATTCTGTGTATTAAATCGCAATCATAGTGCGCGTTAATAAAGGGGTAAGCAGAATAGTGGGACTCATAAGTGAATATTAAAAAGTAAATTGACTCGATTCGCGTTGTGGAATGAAATACTAACGGATATATTGTTATAAAACATATAAAAGTGACAGTGTTGTGAATACGTGAATAAATAGTTACGCGTCATATACAAGCGCGCGTTATATTATATAACATAGCGCACGCCCGTTGATAACGTATTGCCGCCGTGACTAGATATAGTGCCGTATGGTACATAGAGCCGTCGTAAGTTATAGTGCCGTCACAAGTATATAGTGCCGTCACAAGTATGTAATAGTGCCGTCGCGGTAAATAGAGGAATAGTCGTGATATAATAAAAGCGTCGAAGTGCAGCTAAGTGAAACGTCGTAGTGGACGAATCTGGTGAAGTCCAAAACCACAGGATAGGACTGTCGCGCATCTTTCTCCCCGCTTAAAGTCAACCTGTAGCGTACCATCTCGGACAATGGTGGTCACCCGAAGCCAGGGTGATGCTGCAGAAGCTGAGGACCGGAGGCGGGCCCTGCAGGAGAGGGCAGACGAGCATAGAGAGGCAGTTCTACGCCAGGAAGCGGAACGGATTCGAAGAGAGAGACTACGGAGGATTTCAATAAACCCACCCTTGTCACCGGCAGTGACAAGTGAGCAAAACATTATATCTTCACGACCAACTACCGCGCCCCTTACGACAGCAGACACGACCTTAGCAGGACCATCGTCAGGACTTCTTTTGAGTGAAGAACAGGAACAAAGGACGAGGTCACCCACCCGATCGGTGAGGTCACATAGGTCACAGAGGTCACAGAAGTCACAAAGGTCAACCAACAGTATTACAACGCGCATAAGGCTAGCCGAGTTGGAAGCAGCAGAGAAGCTTGCAGCCATCGCCCGGAAGAAGTCTCTCGACCTGGAAGAGGACCTGGTCAAGAAAAGATTAGCCGCCCAAGTATCTGTCCTAGAGGATGAACAGGACAGCCTGCAGGATGAGCCCCTCATCACTCAGGAGGAAAGCCATCACAGTAAAGTGGATGAATGGCTTCAAACGAACCCCCTCAGATCACGGGGGGAGGGGGACCGAGGACCCCCCCGGGAGGACCCAAGGCATATTAAGTTCGACTTGCCACGGGGAAGGTCGCCGACATCGACGAAGCACAGAAACAGCATCGATAACTTGGCAACGACCTTAGAAAGGATGGCAAGACCCCGATTACGGCATACGGATTTACCGGTGTTCTCCGGTAGTGTGAACGAGTGGCTGCCGTTTAGGGCGGCCGTGAACGACACTACCAACATGTACAGTATATCGCCTGCTGAGAACATACAGCGATTAAGGAGCTGTCTCAAGGGAGAGGCAAGGGAGGCGGTTTCCGGCCTCCTACATACTGCCACTGATCCAGAGGCCATCATGAGGACACTCGAGCAATGCTTCGGACGACCAGAGGCACTCATCGCTCGCGCCATCGAAGAAATGAAGAAGATGACGAAGCCCATGGCATCAGCCTCGGACTTAAACAACTTCGCCATCAAGGTGCAAAACGCGGTATGCGTGATCAAAGCAGTCGACCGAGGAGGATACCTACACAACCCAGTACTGACTGGCGAAGTGCTGGACAGGTTGAGCCAACATATGAAGTCGAAATGGTGCGACTTCGCCTTCGAGAACGACGACAAAACGGAGCCGGAGATAGTTATGCTGTCTCGTTTCCTGATGCGGGAAGCGGATAGGGCGTTACGATACGCCTACGCCCCGCCCACTGGCGCCGCGCCCGCCAACCAGAAGAAGGAAACCAGACAACCAGTGACAGCAAAGAAGAGAGCTACCCCCGTCTACACAGCCGTCGAGAGCCAAGAAGAAAAAGGTCGGTGTCCTAACTGTAAACAAGATCACGTACTACATAAGTGTCCCAAATACAAGGAGATGAGCGTCAAGAAGCGATGGGAGTATGTCAGAGCCAACGGCATATGTTTTAGATGTGTCGAAAGTAAACATGGGCGATATAGATGTAAGGCGAAGCCGTGCGGCTTAGGCCAATGCCGCCGGCCTCATCACGCCTCCCTCCACGAAGAGAGGGAAGGCACCAAGGAAGAAGTGACGACCGTGAAGGTTACCGCAGAGCCCAGCAAGGAAGAAGCGGTGCTGTCGGTGGCGACCAAGTTCGCGGCCGACCAGAAGAAGGTACTGCTGAAGATGTGCCCCATCATAGTCACCGGGTCACGGGGGGAGGTAATGACGTACGCATTGTTCGATGAAGGAGCGACCGTCACCCTCATTGATCAAGACCTGGCGACCAGAATAGGAGCTGAAGGGACCTCACGCCCGCTACACATACGCGGCGTGAACATGTCTTCGGAAGTGCAGGAGAGCAGAGCGGTACGGGTGCAGGTTAGGAGCATCCGGAAAGACGGTCAGTCACACGAGCTTCGAGCAAGGACCATCAAGGACTTGAGGCTCCACCAACAATCCATCCCATACAACCTGCTGAATCACAAGCACCTGCGAGACCTGCCCAGAGAGGAAGTCTGTTACGAGCAAGCTCGTCCAGGACTCTTGGTGGGCACAGACCATTGGGAGTGCATAGTGACCAGGGAACTACGAGTCGGTGGCCGCGATCAGCCAGCCGCCTCACGAACGGAGTTGGGATGGGTGGTGCACGGAACAGCACCACGAAGCGTTATCACGCAAAAAGAAGACATACTGCACGTCATCGAGACCGGGAGAGGAGACGAGCAACTGCACGATCTAGTCGAAGCACACTTCAAAATAGAAGCCTTGGGCGTCGCGTGAACGAAGCGGACCAGCGGGCGACGACCATCGTGAAAAGGACGATCAAGAAGATCGACGAAGGCTACGAGGTGGGGCTGCCGTGGCGGACTGACAACGTGGTCATGCCACCAAGCTACGGAGCAGCGCTGAGACGACTGAAGAAGATCGAACAGAAAATGGATGCGTCACCGGACTTTGCCGTGCAGTACGCCACACAGGTCAAGAACCTGTTGGACAAAGGATACGCGATGCCATGCGACGGAACAGAAAAGGATAGCCCCGTCTGCTGGTACCTGCCTCACTTCGCTGTACAGAATCCAAACAAGCCTGGGAAACAGCGACTAGTCTTCGACGCGGCGGCAACGAGCTACGGAAAATGTCTCAACGACGAGTTACTGGAAGGTCCAGACCTACTGCAATCCCTGCCGGGCATAGTATTCCGGTTCCGAGAGCGGGCAGTGGCGGTCACCGCAGACATACAGGAGATGTTCCTGCGGGTGAGAATAAGGCAGCAAGACCAACCAGCTCAGCAGTTCCTGTGGAGAGACCAAAACAGGACGTCGGCCCCGCGTCACTACAAGATGAGAAGCATGATCTTCGGAGCAGCCAGTTCCCCGTATATGGCTCATTACGTCCGGGATTACAACGCGGAGCTTCACGGCAGAGAGTATCCCAGGGCCTTAGAGGCCATAACCAAGAACCATTACATGGACGACTTGGTGGCAAGTTACAGCGATCCAGAGGAGGCGTGGAAGACAGTTAATGAAACAAGAAAGGTGCACGCGACCGCCGGCTTCACGCTGCGAGGTTGGAGCTCCAGCGACGCGACGGTTTTGCGCGACGTGCCCCAGACACTCCACGCCACCGCCCCGACACAACTAGGAGGGGAGCAACCTGAGAGCAAGATACTCGGGCTGTACTGGAACGCAGAACGAGACGAACTCGGGTTTAATACATCCATGAACCGAGTGCCGTCTGAAGTAAGAGAACGAACTCGTGCTCCCACCAAGAGGGAGGCACTGAGCGCAGTGATGTCCATCTACGACCCGCTAGGACTGCTGAGTCACTTCACAGTACGAGCGAAGATAGTACTCCAGAGTCTATGGCGCCTACAAACAACGTGGGACACGCCCATTCCGGAGGAAGAGAACGAGCTCTTCGCGGCCTGGCTAGGTCAATTGGAGGAAGTAAACAGACTGCGGCTACCCAGGTGCTACCTTAAGAAGAAAACACAGCGCAACGAACTGCACGTGCTGTGCGACGCAAGCGAACAAGCGTACGCGACGGTAGCATACTGGAGAGCAACAAACAAGGATGGGACCATCGACGTCGTGCTGGTCGCGGCCAAGGCAAAAGTAGCACCGCGGCGAGCCCAGACAATACCACGTCTGGAGCTGCAGGCAGCGGTGATAGGAGCCCGACTCGCCGACACCATCAAGAAGGAACACCGCATCGAGGTCAACAGTACGACTTATTGGTCGGACTCCTCTACGGTGATCCACTGGATCCATCACGACATGAAGAGGTACACGCCGTTCGTCGCGCACAGACTCGGAGAAATCGCCGAGCTCACCAGCAAAGAAGAATGGCGCTGGGTGCCCACGGAGCACAACGTGGCGGACGACGCTACCCGACTCACCAATGCGCCGATCTGCGCAACCGACCGCTGGTTCCGCGGGCCGGGTTTCCTCCGTCTATTGGAGGAGGACTGGCCCGGGACGCCGGCGTCGGAAGAAAACGAAGAGGAGGTCCTGCACATTGCGCCGGCCCCTGAACGAGACAGCTGGCTGCCCGATCCTGCCCGCTTCTCCAAGTACGAGACGCTGGTGCGCGCTGCTGCGCGCGTGCTCGCATTTATTGATGCGTGCCGCCGCGTCTCGCCTCGACTCGAACATCGGCACATTGAACGCGCCGAAAGGGAGCTCCTGCTGAAAGCACAGCAGGACAGCTTCGCCGAAGAGTGGAAGAGAATCCAGTCTGCTCGCCCCGTCCCCAGGACGAGTCGGCTGTACAGACTGGACCCCGTATTGGAAGACGGCCTATTACGCGTGCGAGGACGAATTGAAGCCTCTAGCGCGCCTGTGGAGGCCAAGCGACCTA
The DNA here is from genome assembly GCA_916618015.1 of Xestia c-nigrum. Lineage (NCBI taxonomy): Eukaryota > Metazoa > Arthropoda > Insecta > Lepidoptera > Noctuidae > Xestia > Xestia c-nigrum. Next base: position 104,466 of record OU745251.1, on the reverse strand, counting down.
TCATTTTGGATGGTCGCCACCGAGTGAGTAAGTTAATTGTAATGCGCGAGCATTGCGCCGCTGGGCATGCCAACAGGGAACGAGTTACCAACGACTTACGGCAACGCTATTGGATCATCCACCTGCGACCCACGGTGCGAGCCATTGAAAAGGCCTGCGCATACTGCCGGAGACTGCGAGCAACGCCGCAGCCGCCGGCCACGGGAGACCTGCCACGCGCCCGCCTGGACCCCTTCCATCGCCCGTTCACCAACTGTGGTGTGGACTATTTCGGGCCCATGATGGTTAAGGTGGGCCGGCGCCGAGAGAAGCGATGGGGCGCACTGTTTACGTGCCTCACCTCCCGCGCCGTGCATCTTGAGCTCGTCGCAACATTGTCAACAGACTCAGCCATTATGGCGCTGAGAAGGATGGCTGCGCGCCGCGGCTGGCCGCGGCTCATGTATTCCGATAACGGAACTAATTTCAGAGGAGCAGATCAAGAACTGCGAGCGGCTTATGCGGAGTGGGCACCGGCACTGCAAGAAGAGGGACTACTGCACCGAATGGAGTGGCGGTTCATCCCTCCCGGCGCACCCAATCAGGGCGGTGCGTGGGAACGGCTGGTACGCTCCGTAAAGACTGCCCTCGCTGCAACTCTGCGCGAAAGGGCGCCTGCTGAAGAGGTGCTGCTGACTCTGCTTACCGAAGCAGAGTTCGCCATTAACGCACGCCCTCTGACTCACGTTAGCGTGAACCCCACCGATCCGGAGGCCCTCACCCCCAACCACTTTTTGTTGGGATCCTCCACGGGCCTACCCTCAACAGGGCCTTGTGACGAGGCCGACCGACGTGCTTGGCGGGCCAGCCAGGCCCTTGCCGATCACTTTTGGCGACGCTGGCTGCGGGAGTATCTCCCTACGCTGGTACCCCGCGGCGAGCCGCAGAGCAAACGCCAACCGCCGGAGATCGGCGACGTCGTCATCATCGCCGACAGCACCCTGCCACGAAACGTGTGGCCACTGGGAGTCGTCGAGAACATCTACCCGGGACCTGACGGCGGCATCAGAGTAGTCGACGTGAGAACGAGGACCGGCGTCTTCAAGCGTCCGGTCAGCAAGCTCGTCGTTCTACAAAAGGAAGAGAAGGCTGCGCAGGCTACGCCGGGGGGAGAGATGTAACGGACGACGAGCCCTTCACAAAATGTAACCCTAGTATAAGTAGTTTTTAGGAAAATAACGGGGACCTCTATGTCTGTCTACCCCCGAACTATTATATACTAAAAGGCCTTAAGCCTTACGCAATGATTTGCGATGTTGCATCAGCTTTTGTGGAGGGGATATTGGTCAAGTCAGTACTTGTCCAAAGGGAGATATTACGCAATAAGTTAAACTATTGCATCAGCTAATGGGAAAGTCCATTTTCACGGGCTATGATTGATTAAAGGTCCCAGAAAGACGCAATAGTGCCCCCACAACTTGCAATGACGTAATAATCTATGTAAGGGGAACCGATTATTTAATCGATAATCGAGTCAAATAAGAACAAATAGAAACATGTAATAACTTCATTCAACCAGTGAATTCAGGAGAAGTCTTCAAGAAGACAAGGAAGAGCTCCATATCAGACAGATTGTCAAAGATATAAAGTAGATTCATAGTTGTTATCAGTTACCCAGTGTCGTAACAAGTTATTAATAAGTAAATGAGTCCCACGTTCCCCACGTCGTAATACGTTATGTACATTCCTTATGTAACAGGAACATTTAACAGTGTAAACTCTTGTGCCCCGCTTCAAATATAAGCTATTTTCGATCTCTAATATACAATAAAAGTGTTAAAGCATCCGCCTCTTTAATTCAATACAGTCCACCCCAACAGATGTAATGTAACCAAGATTTTGTAACAACATTATGATTTAAAAGAGTGTCCATGGAGTTTCTTGCCCGTTCTTCTCCATAGAGATCTACGCTAGGGAATGGGCAACTACAGTACTTTCACAGTTTTTATGTCTTGTGACTGGGACTGTAGCTACATTTAATTATCATCTTTGTTTCGACAATTCAAAAGCGCCTGTAACTGGCCTACTTGAAATAAATGCTTTGATTTTGATTTTGATTTTATAATGTTACGTTCCGTTTCTTAACAAGCGGTGAGGAGAACAACATGGAGCGCCTAGGCGTAGAGCAACAGCGAGGCGGAAAGTGGTGTCGTCGAGCAATGTGCCAGTGTTCGACGAAGGTAGTGCATGAAGCCAAAGACCCGACTCCCATTCACCCACAGCCAGCAGGCGCGCACGCTCAGCAGTAGTAGCAGACGTGTTCAGTAGATTGATCTGAACTACTCTGCAGAGCGGCTCGTCCCACCGTCTCTGGGAAAATGGGTAATCGGGTTCTTCAGAGTTCGGGCAAGCGAGTTTCCAAGCGTTTATACCCTCGGCGAAGCACGGCACATCAAAATCAACCAGTGTGGAAGCCAGGATTTTCCTGATTAATTTCTCAGTGCCATGAACCGAGGAAATAAAAGCCGGTTAACTAATACTACAAATTTTGCGGACGCCGAGCCCTCCCATACGAATGGGTAGAGTAGCTTGGGTCCAGGCCCGGTCGTCCAAAGCCACATTTAAAATGGATGATAAAGAATTTCTTATGATTAGATCGATTTTGTCTAAAAGATGAGTGTGCTTCCATAAAGGAGAAGCACGTAAGAAATATGTTAATTTAGGGCCGAAACAGCAATAACGGATGATGGTGATGGCCGAATGCATGTTAATTTGGAGCAACCTTTCCGAAATATCATTATAATTTTGAATTTTTTCCTCGATGAAATCGGGAAAGGAGTTTCCGAAAATTGGAGACCCAAGGAGACGAAGAGAACTTTTGTCAATAATTTTGATGTTAGGAGCTACTGCGTTAAATTAAGGAATTGTCAATTGTCGGTCGGTATGGTCCGCTACAAACAGTTCACATTTTGCAAGGTTTAGGTCAAGGCCAATGAAATGAAGATTATTTTTCAAGAAAATTAAATCATTTAAAACTGTATCTACATCGCCGCCCAAGGTTCCATCATCAAGATACCAAACGTTAAATTTTAAATTTAGCTGCTGAACAATAGGGTGAATAGCTAAGCTAAAAAACACTGGCCCGAGGGGGTCACCTTGTTGACAGCCAACAGCAGATTCCAGAAGGTTGTGACGAAAATGTAATTTAGACGGGTGTCTGTAGCACTGCCAAAGAAAACTATAAATTTGAGGTAATTCTTTTTTAATTTCTGTTAACAAGGTGTCCCTATTAACTGAATTGAAGGCATTCTTAATATCAACCTTCAGGATGACCTCACCTTTGCCAGAATTTAGGTAGGTTGACAAAGCGTGTACGGCAGCCTCGCAGCCCCCTTTGGAACCATAAGCTAGCTGCAGGGGCTGAAATTTTTCCGAAACAGTCTCACCATAAAATTTACAGCAAATCTTGGCTGCCATACGACGGTAAGTAGTCCCCACGGCAATGGGACGAATATCGCATCCCTCTTGCGCAGGGCACATAAATTGGCCCCGTACAAGACGTCGATGACGGCCTCGTTCACCTTGCCGGAGAGTATAAGGTTAATCAGAGCCGTAAGCTCCCTCAAGAGCAACTCACCGGCTTCCCCTGCGCCTGAACAAATTAGGTCCTTCAAGTGCTGAGGACTTAGGCCGTCAAGGCCACCGGCAGAGCCACTCCGGAAGGAGCAAACGGCTGTGACCACCTCTCGACCTGTAATGGTGAGGGAGTGAATATCCGAATCAGGAGGGTCGGGAAAAGAAAGGCCATCCGCGGGGGCAGGGTGTTTGGTCTTCAGAGCTGCGAGTGTTTCTGGAGAACACGGTGCCACCACATCGCTACTGAAGAGAATCCTGGCTGCACCGCTAATGTCACCTTCCCCTAACTTAGATTCAACCAGATGTGATATACCTCTCGAAGAGGTATATCCCTGTGATATATTAGGAACAAAATTTTGAGACAGGGTCTGAGGTGGATGCATTGGGAAGTTTGTATACTTTCCCAATATGCACGTTCAGACCCCGCTTACCTTTAAAAAACCGTGCCTGAGTACAAAGCGGGCATCTCTCCAGGGTGTTAAGCGATGTTGAAGGTTGATTTGCACTGTTGTCCACCAAATCACTGCCGCTGATACTCATATACGCCAGTTACAAAATATACTTAACTTTAAAATAATTTTATTAAACTAAAAACAAAAAAAAAAAAAAATTATAATATAAATAAAAACCACTTAAAAGTCTATTAAAACACTGGAATCGTGCTCCGGGCCTCGGGCGGCAGAAACAAAACGCAGCCCCGGCGACCGTTGCTGGTACACGGGGCCTGCCTTTTCGCGAGTTGTATCTTCGTACAGATGTCTACGAGCTCCCAGTAGTAGCCGCGCACAGTCGCACTGCCGTCCCGGGGCGCAGCTGCGCCGGTCAAGCTGGCATTTTGCTCAGCCCTGGCCAGCCCCGGCAACCGATGTCGGGAGACGGGCGTCCCGTTGAAATTTCACTCCAAAGAATTGTACTTATGAGGATTATTATTTATATGATCTATTTGGTGTATTGTGGTCTTAAATACTGTACGATTTCTTGTTTTGTGGCATTGAAAGGCTGTTATTTATTAAATTAAAAATTGACACCGGAAAAATTTGTCTCGTCAGTTTGACAACCCATTTGTCAATTTGTATTGATTGATTTTGATTGTTTTGATTTAATTTATATTTATTGATTTTAATTGTTTTGATTTGATTTAATTTCATATTTATACAACATTATATTTAGTATATGCGAAACCTGAATAATTATAGTTTGTTCAGAATCAGTAAATGAATCGATTCCAATAATTTTTACACCATGTTATATTTTGTCCCAAAATTATTTAAAAAAGGTTACGAGTTGGACACCTATCCGCGATCATACGAGCACAACAAAGGTTACGGCAGGTCATAGCGATCAGCTGACTACGTACGCGGCGCACAGGCAGCGGGGCACACCGGCACACAACGGGGCGGGGAACACCACCCCTACCCTTCAGTCGTCCGGTTGCAATAGTCGCACGCGCCCGTGTTACGCTTGCGCTTAGCGACACAACGCGATACGCGAAATATTTTTAAACGGTTTTTTTGTGTGTATCTTTTAAGTGATCGTGAAAATGACGTTTTCCTACTCAAACGTCCAGTACACCGAAATGGTGCGCACACTAGCAGTCTCTGGTGATATGATAACGTATCCCTTGCAGTGCGGCGATACCCAACTCGGCATCAGAGTGTCGTGGAACATTATGCTTTCCGCCACTCAACGATCAAGGGACTATGCCACTATGGTACCTTTCGGCCTCCGACAGCCGTTGATAGAGGAGTGACACGCATTCCTACCACGCAAAACCACCGCTCGTCTGTGCATAACGCAAAGAGGGGTACATTTTGAACAATTATTAAGATAGGTACGTAAGTCTGAGTGATTCAAACCCATTGTAAATAGTGATTCAAAGACATTGTAAATAGTGATTTCGTAAATTATTGTAAATAGTGATGATTAACATTTTTAAATACGCCAAGATGGTTAATTGTAGAAAGTAATTATTTGTACCTAGAGCCTGCAAAGTGGTCAAGTAATGCGATGTTTTTCATCTACTTTAAACTTTAAGTGGTTGTCGTAAGTTGCAAGAAATCGCATTGACTACATCTTATCCCTTACGGCTGCATTTAAGAATAAAGTAACAATAACAATATCTACCTACACTTAACCATTACGAAAGTCCAAAGCCTGAAAGTGTGATGGAAAATGTTATCACCAGTTAATTACAATAAATTTGCCGTACGGTTAGGCACTAGTAGTTAGGTACTTTAGTACCAAATTATTATCAATGAACGTGCGACTGTCGAAGCTTGAGCGAACGGCCCGCGGCGGCATCGAGGCGCCCGCGCCGAGATGCGCCGCGCCGCGCCGCGCGGAAACATGGTGAGCATACTTTTGAACGGACAACCATGTAACTTAATAAACGGTTTTATGTTAAACATACATTGCAATGTTTAAAATAAATGTACTAAAAACCAAAAAATAATAAAATAGATACAGTCGTGGGAATTATAAACATATGCATAGACTAGACTAAAATAAAACCGTGGGGCACGTCAATTGTCTACAATCGTTGATTAAAATTGGGAATCAAACGAGCTTACCTGTTAAGCGAAGTCTTGATTCTAATTTTATGAGTGGCAATCTGAAAAATAATTATTTAACATGGTAGTATTCCTTAATCTACATTAACACACCGCGAAATTTAGAGGATCAAAAAAAAGAATATTTTTTAGTCCTGCAATATTCGTGTACTTCCCCGTTTTGACGCATGTCAGGCACGTCACTTATTTTAGAGATCACAATATTGGGAACAATCTCTGTGTACAGAGTAGTTCCAAATACCTAGATTCACTGTTTTCCTGAAAGGTTAAAATTGAATTAGGTAGACTAATTATTGCAGCTTTGGGGCTATTAACTATATTATAGTGGTGGGTGGGTAATTATTTTTCAGATTGCCACTCATAAAATTAGAATCAAGACTTCGCTTAACAGGTAAGCTCGTTTGATTCCCAATTTTACTTCGTGGCAATCTTTCAAATAATTATTTAACATGGTAGATGTTTAGAGCTGGCTGCAATAATTAATTATGTAACTGATTAAAATGCAAATAATCCTGAGTTGATTTATGAAATAGACTTACGACCTTACGACCTTCTTCTATATTATGTATAGGAATGTAATAGCTTTAATACTATAATTTTAAGAATATATAATAAATATATTAAGTTTTGATATGGTAACTTTGGCAACTTATATATAATCAACATTATGTCTAGCTTAGTTGATGCCAGCTCTGGTTTGAGCTGTTGTTTGGGTTGTATTGTGAGGGGAACCAGTTATGAAGTTTAGGTACCACTTACACTGAAATGTGACAACCTTACAAATATTAGGGCTTGATATATCCTAATAACTGTTTTATAGTTCCAATGGGTTAAATATAGAGCTAAGAAAACAATAATTAACGTCTTTGTTTTCAAAATTTTGTTCATACTACCAAGCTATGATGAGTTTAATTATACTTTTGATTCATTCTATTGAGGCAATGATGGTCTCAGATTTCTTAGTAGTAATTTCATTATTTGAAATCCAGTTACAGTGTTAGTACCTGTTTAATGGGTGTGTTTGCAAAAGGCTCTTAATTAATTAGTGTTGAATTGATAGTATGTACTTTCAAAAGAAGTCGCTGGAATTATGTTTATTTATTCACTCAAGGGCCTTTTGTGAAAACACTTGCACCAGAAGAGTGCTACCAAGGTAAGTATAGAGCTCCATAGATGTACTGTCTCAAATGATAACTGCATAAATTAAAGAATATAATGCAGCAATTTGAATTAGAGATACAATGTCCAACTATTGTTCAATAGTAGATAAGCTTCTCTGTTTAAAACATTGTTTCCAATTAATGTTACCTTCAATTGATCACAAAACAGTAATCTTTTCACTTCATCACTATAGAATAAAACTGATTTAATTAGTACCTAGTAGCTCTTACTATCAATAAAGCGTTAAAACTAAGGAGTTAACTCCTTACTGGTTGAACCGAATTTGAGATGTAGTCAATTGACTCGAAGAAGGATGAGTGAGCTATTTTTTCCCAAACTGTTTGTTTATTTATGTTTTTAGAAACTGATTTCTGGCTAATCTCGTTCATCTGTACATTAATATTATTATGTTTTCCCAAGCACCATGTAATGGAGCAACAATTTTTACCATTTCATATATGTCAAAGAAAAAATGTAATACTTAGAGATCTTGGCTCAATGGTAAATATTTGCTATGTTGCTGTGGGTTTAGGCAAAGCTGGCTCCACCATCTTGAGTTGTCAGTATAATTTTCCCAAACTATTTTAAATGTTACATGATTCCCTGACAATGTCTTTCAAGGGTCTCTGCAGTCAAAAACCTAGTCATTGCTTGACAAGCTAAGAGCAAACTGAATTGAATGCTCCTGGTTTTCTAATCTTGATAATTATTCAAATCTTTGCAATTAGTGGATACCTATGTATGTTGTCTGTATTCAAGCAGCATTATGTGTTTTGCTAAATTGCTGTAATGTACTGTCAATTGCTATGAATTTGAGTTGGATTTTATGATCTCTACATGAAATGTAAGGCATTCCCGTTTGTCTCTGCACTCCTATGTACCTCCCCCCTTGTTTCAGTTCAGTGGAAAGCTAATAAAGCCAATAGGTATTCCAATTGGCAGTGAAAATGAAAGAAATTTTTAGTTAAAATTCCTCTTTATGAGATGATGATATAATGTAAATCTCACGATATGACTACCCATCTTTTTGTAGTGAGTTTTTTGGTTGTGATTTTTGTTCTAAGTTCTCAACAAGGTCCATTGTCAGGTAACTACAGCTGATTATGGGGTCAACGCCCGGAACCAGTGAACAATGAAATTATGTTTTAGTACAGTCTGGATAATAAGCAGTCAAAGTAAAGAGAACATTGTTTCTATTAAGGTATATGTCAGGGATAATATGATTAGAGGCAATTAATTATTATGGGGTTTGAGTGATTTTCAAATCTTATGCAATGCAGAAAAAAGCTATCTGGTCTTGGAAATCTTTCCAAAACATACTATTTGACTTAACGGGGTATAAATGAATTACATAATTAATAGACCCATGATTTATCATTGTACCTGCAGATTGCTAGGTAAATCAATGAGTTACTAATGGAGATGTTATTTTAGATTAGATCTATAATCCTCCTAATATCATAATGATCATAAGAATATTTTCTTAGTTCTAAGATGAGGTTGGGGTTTAACGGTGGAAATAAATTTGCAATTTGTTTTGTAGCTAAACCGGGTTTAGTTCTTAATGCCATACATTGACAGGTTGTTAAGAACTTCAAACTTTGTAAGTCTTTATCCTTTTTTCTCTCAATACTAATAGTTTTGAGTATTGGGGTATTACAGTGCACAGATTTGATGACAAATGGTTTCTTGAACTATTAATCAGATCATTATTGTATTATGGTGTATAATTTGGTTTATTCATTACGGTACCATCCTTAATATGTGCTCTTTTGGAGCTACTGACTTAACACTCCACTACCTATCTTAAAATGTTAAGTTTTTGACAGGGTGCTTCAATAACATCATACTTGATGTCGCAGCTTGCACACATAGTGTGAATATAACATGCTGTAAATATCTCGTATTTAGGCATGAAGATATAAATGTCCATTAAGTAGTTGCTGCAAGATTAAAATGGCAAGTCATAACTATGTAGTTTACATTAGTTATATAAATAATAAATATATGTATGTGGAACATTAATTTAAAACCAATCTATACATATAATACTTGATGTAGAAGCTAAATGAATTATGTGGGCTTAACATACTGTAAGTATCTTGTACTTATTGTGTTCAGTGTTAAAAGATTCTTGTTAACGGGCTATTTTTATTGGTGTTTTAATTATGCTGGACACAAACAGGTTAATTGATCTTCTTCTTACTGTTGTTGGCACAACAATATATTTGACCCAAAACTTAGCTACTTCTTGGTGTTGTTGATGGTATGAATCTCTTTGGCTGTGCATGTATTAGTTATTTGGAAATATATGTACATAAGCTATGAATACAACTACATCTTTAACCAGCTGGTGTATTTCTTGAAAGAAAATGTTATTTTACTGAAGATCTTGTATAAAATATAATTTAATCAAAAAATAAATAACATTGATTTAATCTCGAGGTTGGCCAATGCCAACAAACAAACAACAAATTCCTTCGAGCCATTCACCGTTCATAAGTGCCTTCTTTCCTGACATATGTATGATAGTGGTCATTGTTGTCAACAATAACATTCTAATTTGTGTTTAGAACATCTCAATACTTTGGTTGAGTAGGTTCCCCTTAAGTTTAGTCGTGGAACAGGAATCTGTAATAGGTGTCTAAAACATTTCTTAACAACTGTTTTGCCATAGAACTATGTGAAAAAAGAGTCTTGCTCTATTATTTGAATGAAAAGTGTTATGCTTAAATGTTAATATTATTTCATAGCTGAAAGATACAATTTTAAGTTTGTGACATGGTCACAGGGTGCTTCGATAACATCATACTTGATGTTGAAGTTTGTACACATAGTGTGAATATAACATGCTGTAAATATCTCGTATTTAGGCATGAAGATATAAATGCCCATTAAATAGTCGCTGCAATATTATAATGGCAAATCTGGCATAACTACCTACATAGTTTACGTTAGTTGTATGTATGTGGAGCATTAATTTATAGCCAATTCATTTAATTATAAGTACTTGATGTAGACTCAAAATCCATTATGTGGGTTAAACATTCTGTAAGTATCTCGTACTTATGGATGAATGTAGTCCTGACAAATGTATGTCAGCCAGCAACTTAACTCACTCTCCAGGTAGCAAAGAATGATCCCGGGTTCACTGCGAGAGGCAGGATGCATTTTCAAGGTTACACAGGAAAAGCATGGTCGTCTCGCGACCTGCTTGTTTATAGATGAATAGCATAACGTTGCATGTACTTGACCAATATCATGAAAATGGGACTTACCATTGGCTGTTCAATAACTTTGACCACATGAGATGTTACTGGTCTTGAAAATAGGCCTTACCTGCCTTTGGCTGCCATGCCAGTTAGATTTTCAGTGTTAGAATTGTTCAGAAACAAAACTAAGAATATCTCGTATTTCGCACTGATATACCATCCAGTTAGTAACCTCAGATGAGGTGTTACTGGAGTGTCGCGCACCCACTGGAGGAAAAAAGCTTTAACAAGCTTACGGCACACATTTTCAGTGTTTGTGACCACCTTAGCACTTCGATGAGCGCTGTGGATATCGCGTATCCGGAGGTCAGTTAAAATCGGGCATTCTCACACCTTAAGGTTGTGGGGCCTCAAGGGTTACATGATCCAAATTGTTGTCAGGGATACACGCTTATTCCTACTCCGTCTGTGATGTTCTGTTGGTTGTTGTCGATTAATTTTACTCTTATCTCCTTCCAGTTCACATCGTGGTCGGCGATAGGCATAACTTGCTCGTGTTTCTGTGTCTCGGATTTACGATTTTCACTAACGATGCACATAATACACTCACTGTTACGCGACATTTTGTTATTTTGGTAAAATGTTATTTAAAATTAGTTTTAAATGAGTAATTTGCCGAGGAAGAACTTCTTAGTGCGGTATTATTAACGCGCGAAGAAAGAAAGTGACGTGCCTGACATGCGTCAAAACGGGGAAGTACACGAATATTGCAGGACTAAAAAATATTCTTTTTTTTGATCCTCTAAATTTCGCGGTGTGTTAATGTAGATTAAGGAATACTACCATGTTAAATAATTATTTGAAAGATTGCCACGAAGTAAAATGTTTGTTTTGTAATGTTACACTATAATTAGGCAGTTGTTCAACCGACAACGATGGACGTGTGATAAGAAGGGCTAGAATGTGGAAACAAGCTAGCAAGCTCGATTATAAGCGAGTTTTAGGGTTTCATAGTGGTGAGCGAGTAGTACTTTTATCATATGTTTTGTCGATTAAAGACAAACTACGAGCAGTGAAACGATTCCTCGCCAGCCAGCAGTGTGAATGTCCAACGATAAACTAGTTGAAACATCTCTTTTATTTACATGGAGTGTATAACTATTGGAATTTCCATGAGCAAGAAAATAGTAAGTAATTTCCTCACCGTCTGCGGGCCAACTGCCTAACGACGAATTAAACGATTCTTCTATCGCACATTGAGTCGATAATTTGTAGACAATTGACGTGCCCCACGGTCTTATTTTAGTATAGTCTGTGCATATGTTTATAATTCCCACGACTGTATGTATTTTATTATTTTTTGGTTTTTAGTACATTTATCTTAAACATTGCAATGTATGTTTAACATAAAACCGTTTAACTTAAAAAGTTTTTTTACCTATTTTTATTTTCTAGTTTTTATTTCGCATTCTGTTTAATTCATTTAGTGCTTCATTATTGCAAGGTTTCTTTAACTGGGTGGTGTACCGCTAACGACGTATAATTTTTAGCCACCCTAACGCCACACAGTCCTCAATATGATACAAAATCTTGACTTGGGTGGTGGATTCAGGCTGGATTAATCAGATACCTAAATTACAGATTCAATTTCTAAATTTAAATCTTATTATTATAGGTACGCCATTTAGTGGCTGCGCCCATCTTAAATATTGAGGTTGTATAGTGCACTGTATTCTTCTTGTCAAGCCCTTTTATTTGATACCCATATTGGTGGAATTGATAAAAAATTGTTATCAGCCATTTGGTAGTGGCGGCCATCTTAGATTTCAATTTTGCATAGTAAATTGTATTCTACTGGTTGAGCACTTTCATTTAATACCCATATTGATGGGATTGATAAAACCTACGTTATCCGCCATTTTGTAGCGGCCGCTATCTTGGATTTATAATGATAATGAATAAACACAATTGTATTGTCACCAAAATCCAAAGTGTATACAAAATTTCAGATTAATCGGTTGACAGGAAGAGGGTGAAATTTGAATTACTAAATTTGACCCAAGAATAAATAAAACAAACGGGGTGAGCTAAATAAAACCGTTTAAAAACCGTTTAATAATTGTTATAGTATATAATAAGATACTATTTATTATTAAGTTTAGTTCTTTTATTTCTATAAAATGTGCACACAGTAATCCATTTTCAGTTGTACATCCTGTGTTCCAGGGTTACCACAGACAAAACCAAAATCTTACAGATAATTAAAGATAACACAGAACATCCTCTCTGTTTTATCAAATTAATGAGTTTATGTGAATACAATCAATCAATACTTATCTATTTATTACTAAGTTTTATAATCACTTTTTACATGCCTTTAATCTTAATTAACACAAAATCAATTATTATTAGAAAATTTAGAAATAGTTTAATTACCATAATTAGTTAAGTTATACATATAATATGATAGAAACACATTTAATCCAGTGTGTAGTCATTGAACCTTACTGGTAAACATCTTGATCTTACAGGTCTAGTGCTATGACTTTGACTCGAAATTGGCTCAGCTGTATCAAGGCTAGTATCTGTATTTGGAATCACATTATTATCCAAAATTAGTTCACAACCATAATCAGTATTATCATACATAACAGATTTATTTTTATTTGCATCATTATTTTCAAAATTATCTATTATACCAGTTTTCTTCTTTTCTTTATTTTTGTTTGTAATTTCCTCATTTTCCTTTAATACCCCTTTAAATGGTTTTATATGTGTTAAGTCGCGCCTATATATTACCCCATCGACATTCACTTTATATGACCTTTCGTTAACTTTTTCTACAACAAATCCTAATTTCCATGTGTTTGTGTGTTCGGGACTTAGTTGTACCGCCACATTCTGACCGATATATAAAGAAAAGGGTTGTTTACATTTTTTATCATAGTAACATTTACTTTTGTCTCTTTTAGCTTTAATTCTTTTTGGAATGTCAGTCATCAATACAGGAATGAGTTGCTCTGTTACATATGGCATTAAAGTCCTAGTTTTTCTAGATAGAAACTTTTGTGCAGGACTACAATCATCTCCGGCACTTGGTACATTTCTCTGGTGTAACAGAGATATCCAAAAATCTTCACCGGCCTCATATGATTTAAGAATAAGTTTCTTTGCAGATTTTACTGTAGCTTCAGCAATTCCATTAGATTGAGGATAATGTGGCGAAGAGGTGACATGGATAAAATCCCATTCTTCAGCAAACATAGAAAATTCTCTGTTAACAAAATTAGTAGCTCCGTCTGTACATATTTTTTGTGGTATACCATATCTTGCAAAATTCTTTTTACATATATTAACAACTTCACTAGAAGATAAATTTTTTAGTTTATCAATTTCATAAAAGTTTGAGTAATGGTCAGCAGTAATAAGGAAATTAAGAGACTGTGAATTTAGTTTTACATTGAACACATCCATAGAGATATACTGAAAGGGATACATTGGTATGTCATGAGATAACATTGGGAATCTAGTTAGGGATGGTGAATATTTTATGCAAATTTTACATTTTTCTACAAAGTTTTTTATATCTTCAGACATGCCTGGCCAAAAAATATTTTGCTTAGCTAATTTAATTGAACTAGCAACGCCACTGTGACTTTTATGAATTTTTGGCAACATGTAGTTTCTCATGCACCTGGGAATTAAAATCTGATCATTTTTAAATATTATGTCTTCCTGAATAGACAGATCAGAGGCAAATTTATAGAACCATCTCAGGTTTTCAGGCATATCTGAAATATAATCTGGAAATCCGTTTACAATATATTTTTTGAGCTCTCGACACTCTGGATCATTCTCCACTTCTTTCTTTATGCTTTCTATTATCTTGTTTGAGACCTTCAGATATTTTGCTGAAGAATGTTTACTAATAATCTCAAAAATTTGTTTAGCATTATTAAAAGAATGAGAGTCATCCTGTATTGGAGTAGGGGCTCTAGAAAGTGCATCTGCTACAAAGTTATTTTTTCCACTTATATATTCTATTTTTAAATCATATCTCTGAAGGATCATTAACATAAGTTGCAATCTTTTTGGAGCTTCTACTAGTGGTTTCTTGAAAATATTTATCAAAGGTTTATGATCTGTTTTTATAATGGTATTAGTATTTGCAGTTATATATTGACTGAATCTTGAGCAAGCGAAAACCACAGCTAACATTTCTTTTTCAATTTGGGCATACCTTTTTTCTGTACTGGTTAAAGTTCTAGAAGCAAAGGCTACAACCTCATTATTTTGATAAAGAGCTGCTCCAAGCCCCATACTACTGGCATCGCATTCTACTATTAAAGGTTTATTCATGTCATAATACTTAAGGGTTGGTAAACTGCTTAAAGATGAAATAATCTCATCAAATTCTAATTGTTCCTTTTCTGTCCATTGCCATATAGCATTTTTCTTTGTTAATTCTCGTAAAGAAGTGACTTTTAAACTTAAGTTTTTAATAAATTTACTCAGATAAGTTACCATTCCTAGTAGTCTTAATACATCTTTGGAGTTTGTAGGTATTGCAATATTCTTGATAGCTGTGATTTTCTCTTCATCAACCTTCAGCCCAGTATCAGTCAACATATGTCCATAAAATTTCACTGATTTCTGTAATAAATTTAATTTATCTTTATTAAGCTTGCAATTATTTTCTCTGAGTCTTATTAAAAGGTTTTCTAAGTTAATGTTATGGTTTTTTACTGCATCCTCGGTTGTATCACCTACCCCATATATTAAAATATCGTCAGCCATTACTTCAATACCCTTAAGACCATGTAGTGTTGATAATAACTTTTGTTGGAATATTTCTGGCGCAGAAGAAATACCAAAGGGGAGCCTTAACCACCTATACCTACCAAATGGAGTCCAAAAGGTAGTAAGCTTACTACTCCTTTCGTTTAGCCTAACATGCCAAAATCCTTTTAATGCATCCACTGTGCTAAAAACTTTAGCTTTTCCAAGTTCTGGTAAAACCTCTTCTAGCGTTGTAAATTGAAAATGTGGTCTTTTAAGAGCTTTATTCAATGGGATAGGGTCTAAGCAGATACGGAACTTTTTGCCTTTACGAACAATTAATATATTATTAACCCAATCAGTATGAGACTCCTCTTTAACAATAATATTATCTTTTACTAACCTGTCCAGTTCGTCTTTAAGAGGTGCTCGGAGAGCCATAGGCACACGACGTGCCGGCTGAATGCGAGGTGGAACATTTTCATCAAGTTCCAGATCAACAATTCCTGGTAACTCGCCATAACCTTCAAAAACATCCGAGTACTTGCTTATAATATTTTGTGCTTCCATGGCCCTGGCATTGCCCACTGATACTGCATTACAGTATTTTATTAAACCTAAGGCAACACAAGCAGATTCTGATAATAGAGGTTGATGACTGACATTCACAACATGAAAGTTTATAACATACTTTTTATTTTTATGTATACATTCGACATCAGTCACACCTAATGTTTCTATGTCTGTTTCATTAAAACATTTTAATTTTAAATCAGTAGGACACAAATGTTTCAAGTTGTCTTTTTTACAGAGGTTTTTGTATTGCTCAGCACCTATAACACAAACATGAGCTCCAGTATCTAACGTACAGTAGACATTCAACCAGGCGTTACTAAACTTCAAGTAGAGTTCCACTTCTTTGTGGCCGGAGTGTCGATTAGTCCTGATCTTGGAAATGTATGTGCTGTTGTCGCTGACTTCTTCTTCTGAGTCTTCTGTATGCAACTCTTTCACCATTTTTGTTTTTTTACAAACATTTTTGGAATGATTTCTACCTTGGCAGTTTTCACATTTTTTTCCCCAAGCAGGACAAATTTTCTTTTTGAATATATGCTTCTCACCACAAAACTTGCACAGTAAAGGTTTGCTGTCAACTTTGGTCTGTTTTTTGTCCAGTTTGTGAATCTTTGCAAAAACTTGTTCGGAACACAGATTCTGAAGTTGTGCAGTTGTTGCTTCAGCAGATTTACAAATCTTAATAGTTTGGGTAAGATCCAGTTGATCTATACGTAATAATTCTTTTTTAATTTCTGGATTTCTAATGCCTACCACAATTCTGTCTCGTAGAACCTCATCAATTATAATATTGCTATATTCGCAAGTTTTCATTAATTTTCTTAACTCCAGTATATAAGTATCTATGTCTTCGCCCTCTGCTTGTGATCTTTGGTTGAACATGTATCGGCTATAGATGACGTTGTGTTTCTTCCTTAATTTTTCTTCAAGCTTCTCAAATATTTTAGCCTCACTTTTCATGTCTTTATCGTCTAGGCCAAAGTGCATGTATTTCTTCATGGCAGCATGGCCTATCGCATTAATAAGAAGTGTAGGTCTTTGTTCTTCCTTCAGACCTGTGGCTGTAGCATAATTTAACCACGTGGTCTTGAAAAAATCTAGAGCTTCTCCCGGATCCCCCGAATCTACATCGAGAGGCGCCGGCCATGGAATGTGAATACGCGATTGTTGAGTCCCTTGTTGCATTTGCAACTGTGACTGCATTAATTTCAGCAGTTCACATTGTTTCCGAACAACTTCGGTTAACTCCGCCATTTCTTCTTTGGAAGCCATCATAAGACCTTAGAATTTATTTTCTGAGCTTTGATTCTAGTACTTCTGACACCATGTTATAGTATATAATAAGATACTATTTATTATTAAGTTTAGTTCTTTTATTTCTATAAAATGTGCACACAGTAATCCATTTTCAGTTGTACATCCTGTGTTCCAGGGTTACCACAGACAAAACCAAAATCTTACAGATAATTAAAGATAACACAGAACAATAATAATAATAAAACGGGGTGAGCTAAATAAAACCGTTTAATAATAATAATAAATTAAAAATAAAAAAGGAGATAAACTACTGGTCATCTTCCCCTTACTACTAATATGGTTATCTCTCCCGGATACCTCAGGAGAGATGGGCAATCGAGAGTTTTAATTTTTATTATTTTATTTGATCAAAGAAGAACGGTCACGTCCCATATAAAAAAAACCCAGATCCGACAGAAAAGTGACATATCTCAGTTTTTTTGTTATTATTTATATAATCATATTATATAGTTTTTATATTCGAAATCAATGGCTAACACCAAAATATTGCCTTATGTTTTTGTTCAGGGTTTACACTAAAAAAATACAAAATGCCTACTTATCTACACAATTCGTAATGTATGTAACTAAATGACGATAAATAGTTATGGGATGTATCCAGGAGACCTGGAGATACAGCTGTATTATATAATTTTTGTACTCCTAGTATAACATTCAACTTACGATTTTTTTTTTAAGGTGGTTTAAAATCATCTAATGACATCTCTCGCCCTTGGGTGGAGTGAGAGGGCGTGTCAGACTCTTACTGAATAAAAAAAAAAATTAAAAAAAATTAAAATAACTTGAAATACGAACATACGGGATGTAATATAACTACTTAGTTTTCTACGTCATTTAGTTACATATATTTACAAATTGTGTAGATACGTAGGCATTTTGTACTTTTTTAGTGTAAAGCCTGAACAAAAACATAAGGCAATATTTTGGTGTTAGCCATTGATTTCGAATACTAAAACTATATAATATGATTATATAAATAATAACAAAAAAACTAAGGTATGTTACTTTTCTGTCGGGTCTGGGTTTTTTTTGCCTGTTCTTCAAATAATTACTTTTTGTGGTAGGTAGGTAGGTAGGTAGGTAGGTAGGTAGGTAGGTAGGTAGGTAGGTAGGTAGGTAGGTAGGTAGGTAGGTAGGTAGGTAGGTAGGTAGGTAGGTAGGTAGGTAGGTAGGTAGGTAGGTAGGTAGGTAGGTAGGTAGGTAGGTAGGTAGGTAGGTAGGTAGGTAGGTAGGTAGGTAGGTAGGTAGGTAGGTAGGTAGGTAGGTAGGTAGGTAGGTAGGTAGGTAGGTAGGTAGGTAGGTAGGTAGGTAGGTAGGTAGGTAGGTAGGTAGGTAGGTAGGTAGGTAGGTAGGTAGGTAGGTAGGTAGGTAGGTAGGTAGGTAGGTAGGTAGGTAGGTAGGTAGGTAGGTAGGTAGGTAGGTAGGTAGGTAGGTAGGTAGGTAGGTAGGTTTTTTTTTTTTTTTTTTTTGTTTGGGCAGGAGTGGGAAATCCCCACGGACACCTCGACTATCCCACAGGAATTTCTCTTGTGAGACAGTCGAGGTAGTGCCGGACTCGAACCGGCTAAAAACCACTCCTGCCTAGCCAGTGTCCCTCTGACATTATCAGAGCCCTTTTCTGCCGATTTTAATTCTTGTATAACAACCTGGATGTTAGAAGGCCGATGAGACCAAACTCTTTTGTCTGGTGATACTTAAAATTTTTACATTCATGTATTTCCCTCCATTTTATACGCTTTTACTATTTTCCTAAATGTTTTGTTTTTAACTACAGCAACGCCTAATTTTCTCTATGTAAGCATATTATTTTGTAATTTTATTATTCCAAATGTTGACTTTAATTTTAAACATAATTTACTCGTCACTAACCCTTATAATTTATGCCCCACTTTGAATTTTCCCTTTTACAATATCTGCGAAATATACTCAATATATACGTAAATATCATACCTGGACGACAGACAAACAGTGTTCTGCACGGTTCGACACAACTTAACGATTCCACCAGAGTTGGCCCACGGTTCAGCATAATTTTAGCCAGCTTCCCAAGAAAGTGACTACAATTAGGTTCCTCCATTGAGCCAACCCTGGTGGCTCGCTCAATGCATCTGCTATCTGGTTGTGTCGAAGTGTTCTTTCTGTGCTTTGAAGTGGGCGCATCGACGACTTTAGCAATAAGCTATCATTGCTCTCGCGAATGCGTCCCACTTCTTACGCACCGGGCAATCGTCGCTGAATGCATTGTGCCGGTGCTCCCCCAGCTTGGCTCTGGTGCAGTTAACACACACCGCTGCTTCGCCGATCTGTTTTTCTGGGCAGTCTGCCCTGACGTGTGGCCCACCACAGTGACTACACAGATCGGCGGGCTCCGTGCACAGGCGTTTGCCGTGCCCGTATGCCAAGCAACGGGTGCACTGCACCAGAGGCGTCTGGTCTTCGACGCGCACTCTCTGGAGGTCAATCCGAAGCTTGCCTCCTTCGAGTGCCCTCTTCCAGATAACTGGGGTCACACTCAGCACAATGCTATTCACGTGTGGGTTTCGTGACTTTTTACGGAATTTAATTGACATTTTGAGTTCCCCGTCCCCGAGGCCATCAAAGATCTCCCGGTTCTGGTTCTTAAGGGCTCTCAGTACTTCCTCGTCACTGTGCACTGATAGCACGTCCCTAAGAACCAGAAGTGGGTTTCGATTTTTGACTTCCTCGACGACGAGGTTCTCCCCGGCCTTCTCCAGTCGCTCCTTCAATTTCCTCCTCTCATCCGTCGTTGCGCACCCCATTATTACTTTCTGATCTTTGGCCTTTCGTACTCTCTCTACACGCACCCAGCCCTCCTTCGCGTCCACTGCTTTCCTCACTCTTTCGAGGATTTCGGCCCCCGTATCCGTCTCCTGTGTTGAGGTGACAACCACGGAATGCAGCGTCGTTCGCTCCAGGGCTTGCGCCCCGGTGTGGCACTTACTGACGGCTGCTACATTCGCGTAGGTTGTCTCCCCCACACTTTCCTTGCTGGTCAGACTGTCTCGGAGCCTGTCAAGTTTCTCGGAGTTGTCTTTCAACTCCGAGATGTGCTCCTTTATGGTCTTTAGGAGCTCAGTCTGGCCAGCAAGAACCTACAAAGAAGTTGGATGGGGACCGAAATCAGCAGTGGGCGCGGGTTCCGGTACGGCAGTGGGTGCGGCAGGGGCCTTGTCCCGCTCGGACTCTTTCACTAGCTCATAAAGCCTGTTTATGGCTTGGAGCACGGCAGTCTTTATTTCGGCCTTGAGGTTGCGAGAGTTGCCCAGATTAAGCTTGGCCTTATTTAGGCAAGCTCTCGCCTCCTCAGTGCGGCTGCGGCACTTTGCCTCAGGCTTTATGAGCGGTCTTGAGGCGTCAATAGCGGCTCGGCGCGTCCCCGGAGTGGCAGGGCCTCCCTGTGACGCAGAAGGAGTCTCGTCTCCGAAGGAGATTCTCCTCCTCGCGGCCACAGACGAGGGCACCGCTTCCTCCGCCGATCGCGGCGAGCCACTAGAGCCTGGAGCCCTCACGGTGCTGGATGGGGTGCGGAACATCATACAACTTTTTGGAGCAGGTATTGCTAGAGTCGAACCCTGTAAAGAGGGGAACTAAACAACAATATCTGCTCGAGAGAAGTGACTTAAAAGGTTGTCACTGGACTTAATTGTGTCCCTGTAAAGGGGGGTACACAAAAAATTACAATATTAAAATCAATTAAAAATAAATACAATATTGAATATTAATTATTAATAATGTCACAACTTGTGTCCAAATACGGTAAAAACAAAGTTAAAAATCCCTAAAAACTAATAAAAATCCCTTACAAGAGCAAATCCGACAAAATGCCAAAAATTAAATTTTGCCGAAAATCCCACGTCTACCTTCCTATAACCCAGAGGGCGGGTGGGTGGGCAAAATTTTTTCGAGCTAGGGGCGCGTGCGAGGTGTCCAGAGACGCGTCTCCGCGCGGGCTAGCGAATTATGGAATAAAACTTGTTAGGTGCCGAACAAAAATTTTGAGTTTTGGTCAAAAAACCAGTTTTCGAACGAAAAAATTTGGATTTTCACCCCACTACCTGGAGACCGGGACACTGAACGCGGACCAGAATTCAGGGAAGAAGGGTGAGGACTATTGCAACTATAATCTAATTTAAAATGTGAAGGAAAATTTGGAAAAACAATTAATTTTGAGGATTTTCTCTGAAAATAAGGGATGAAGTCCAGACGCGCGTGTAAAGTGCGCGCGTTATGGTCAATACGTAGGCGGTGGCCTAGTTAAGTCTAAAAACACTGAAAACAGATTGAAAATCGCACGTCTGGAATAGAAAATATCGACGTTTTCGTTTTTGACTAGCTCCCTTTTTTTTTTTTTTTTTTTTTTTTTAAGGATGGGAAATCATCAAATGACCCCCCCCACTCTGGGCGGAGCGGGAGGGAGTGTCAGACTCTTACTGACTAAAAACCATCCATGTTCCTTCCTCGCCTTTTATGTTCCGGGGCCGCGGTATCTCTTTCGAACAGGCCCGCAACCCCGGCAGGCTTCGGCCCTTGCGGGCCCCTCTCTTTTTGCTGACACTCTTTGAGGCGCGCGTGGAACACGAACGCGCCGTCGACACGGCCTGTCGTCGTCGTTAGACGGCCGGACGGCCAGCTATTGCCCATAGCCAGCCGTCCACAGGCCCGCATCTACGGTGGCCGGTAGCCACCACGTGGCCCCCGACGCCCGTTGCGTCTCCCGCGGCGGCCGGGAAGAGAGGATCTCTCCCTCTCTCGTTCCGCCACCTCCTTCGCTAGCATAACTGCTTCGCAGAAGGAGGCGACGGCTTCCCATTCCGTCTCGCTCCGGACCATGGATTGAACCAGTGCCGGACGCGAGAGGTCGCCGCCGCCGATCGCCGCCACGAGGACACGGCGGAGCTCCGCCCACGCAGGGCAGACTTCCACCGTGTGCTCCACCGTGTCCTCCGGTCGATCCTCGCAGTGGAGACACCCGGGCGATTCCTCCCGCCCGATTCGGTGCAGGTACCTCCCGAAACATCCGTGTCCGGTGAGGACCTGCGTCAGGCGGAAGGTGAGGACGCCGTGGCGCCTCTCTAGCCACTCCTCAAAGAGGGGACTTACCGCCACTATCGTGGCGTGCCCTGCACGGGGTTGCGACAGTCGCTCTCTCCATGTCGCCATGAGATCGCGCCGGAGGTCAGTCCGCTGAGCAGCAATTTGCCGCGGCAGCGGAGTTTCCCCCCGGCGTAGTACCTCCGCGCGCCACTCATGCAGGCGCGCGAGGACTATCGCCTCCAGATCCCACGGCGGCAATCCGGCAAGCAGGCCCGCCGCCTCGCGAGAGATCGTGCGGTACCCACGGACCATCTTAACGGCCACCACTTTTTGGGGCGCGTTCAAATGGTGAGCGGCTCGCCGCTTCAACGAACGCGCCCACACTGGGGCCCCGTAGAGGGCCATGGACCGCACGACTCCCGCGTAGAGCCTGCGGCAGGAGGCGTTCGGCCCCCCAAGGTTGGGCAGGAGCCGCCTGAAGGCAGCCCCTGTCCGTTCCAGCCTGGGGGCCAAACGTCGGAAATGCTCCACGAAGTTCCACCGGCTGTCGAGGACGAGTCCTAGGTACTTCAACGTCGACTCGACGCCGATGGAACTAGCTAGCTCCCTAAGGTGGATTTTGGTACTTACAGAGATTTATGAAAATAACTATTTTTTAGAAAAATGTATGTTTTATTCGGGCTAGGGGCGCGGGCGAGGTGTCCAGAGACGCGTCTCCGCGCGGGCTAGCGAATTATGGAATAAAACTTGTTAGGTGCCGAACAAAAATTTTGAGTTTTGGTCAAAAAACCAGTTTTCGAACGAAAAAATTTGGATTTTCACCCCACTACCTGGAGACCGGGACACTGAACGCGGACCAGAATTCAGGGAAGAAGGGTGAGGACTATTGCAACTATAATCTAATTTAAAATGTGAAGGAAAATTTGGAAAAACAATTAATTTTGAGGATTTTCTCTGAAAATAAGGGATGAAGTCCAGACGCGCGTGTAAAGTGCGCGCGTTATGGTCAATACGTAGGCGGTGGCCTAGTTAAGTCTAAAAACACTGAAAACAGATTGAAAATCGCACGTCTGGAATAGAAAATATCGACTAGGTAGGTAGGTTAGGTTAGGTTAGGTTAGGTTGGGGTGCGGCAGAATTCCTCCACGTTTGTCTGGCGGCTGCTGGTCCCTCTCGATACGTCTGGAGGAAAGAGCAGCTGCTGGGCTGGTGCACCCTGGGCGCGACAGTATCCTTCCTCGAGGAATGAGAAGAAATTCTCATCCCTTGGGAAATGATACTGTCACGGCTAATATTCTGGGGAGGGGTCACATCGTTCGTCGTGCGATGACGTGCGGGTCTATCGTGCGGGGTTCGATGTGCATTGGGGAGGATTTCGTCATGTACCGTGCGATAGCTCGCGGGCTTATTTCACGGTACGTGATTGATGATTCACTCCTCGATGTTTTCGGGGAGTGAATCAGGGCGGGGTTTTTTCGTCGTGTACCGTGCGATGGCTCACGGAACGGGGTCATCGGACGGTACATGATTAGTGATTCACTTCCTGAAGTTCTCGGGAAGTGAATCAGGGGTGGAGATCTTCCTTCATCTTTGGTCACGGCATTCGTCGCTCTCTGGTACGCGTCTGCCCATCAGACGTGACTGTGAGCGTGACGAATCGCCGTGATACAGGATCAAGGGAGAGGGGAGGGAATATGTATATGTATTTATTTTATATATGTATTCATGTATCTGTTAGTATGTATATGTTTATACATTTATATAGACGACGAAGTAGGGAGATAGGGACCACACCCTTAAAAGGAACAGCAAAAAAAAAAATGAACAAGACGCATTGTAAAAAACTACCCCAGGGCGGTACCAGCTGCTCAGCAGCTGGAGAATCCGCCACGATCCACGGATCGTCAAGCCCCCCGTATTCTGGGGAGGGCACCAATCGTCTTCCGCTTGCAAATTGCAACCAGAGCCGAGGAGGCTCAACAAGGTCACGGTCTTTTGAAGACCTGATCTCTTTTTCACCGCGCAGCGCGCTTGATGCAGTGTCGGACTCCGGCGCTGCGTTACTAAAGACGGGAGCTGAGGCTCCAGAACCACGAGTGGTTCTCGAACGAGTATGTGTGTTGACGCAAGAAGACGACACACCGCAGCCAATTGCGGCCGCTCGCTCCAAATTTTGGGGGAAGCGGCCGCGTGACTGTGGGTCGGATGCGGGCTCGGTGGGTTTGTCCTCGAGTGAAGAAAACCTACCAGCCCCCAAGGTGTCGACACCACGGAGAGGTAGAGGACGCGGAATAAATTCCGGAATAACACCGGTAGCGTCACGCAACTCCCGGGGCCGGTTCCTAAAGCCCCCCGATACGCCGGCTAGCGATTCCGACGGGGCTATGCAGGTAGAGCAAGGTGATGCCTCCATAGCATTAGTTAGCACCCGGGCGGAGCTCAATGCCGCGAGGCGAGAGGGCCGGAAGGCCATTGCGACTGACGAGGTCGCCGAGTTGGCCCGCCGGGCAAGAGAAAGGCGGTCGCATACCAACACGGCTCCTGAAGGCTTGACGGCAGAGGCCCTCAGCCGTCAGGTTTTGGACGGCGTGGACGTCGTCCTGAAGGTGGCCACGAAATCAGGCAACCTGAAGGGGACGTTCACGCGGGCCCTGAAGGAGGCGGCGACCGGTATCAAGGAGGCGATGGACGTCCTACTTGACCGGACGACTTCGGAGGAGACGGTGAAGCTACGAGAGGAGAATCACCGTCTCCATACGAGGATGGAGGAGCTTCAGCGGGAGGTCAGTGCCCTGAGGGCAGACTTCAGCCGGCAGCAGGGAGCGACGTCTATGGACAGTCGTGCCCTGCCACAGAACGGGTCTTTGGGGGAAGACCAGTTCAACCGGCTGTTGAACATAATGACCGCCCGCTTCGACAGCCTAGAGCCCAGGCTCAATCCCCCTATCAGGCTTCGTCCTCCACTGGCGGCAGACATGCGGAGACAGGAGGTGGAGCCCGCACCAGAAGTGGCTGGGCCAACGTGGGCCCAAGTGGCTAAAGCACCACCTGCACCTTCGCCAGCGGCTAAAAAATCCACGCAGGCGCCGAAGAAGCCCACGCAGGCGCCGAAGAAGCCCACAGAGGGAGGCGAAAAGGCAGGGAAGGGTACAAAAAAACCCGCTGAGGGGAGCAGCTCGTCCCCTGAACAAAAAGAGGGGGACTGGAAGACGGCCGAAAGCCGCAAAAAGAGGCGGAAGAGGGGTCGCAAGGCCAAGAACGCACCGGGCTCCAAGGGGCAAGCCCCGAGAATCCGCGTCCCTCGCTCTGAGGCTGTGGTGATAACACTTCAGCCGGAAGCCAAGGAGCGGGGAGTGACCTACCAGAAGGTACTGGCGGAAGCAAGGGGCAAACTGGTCTTCGCCGATTTCGGCACCCCAGACGGCTTCCGTTTTAGAACGGCTGCCACGGGGGCCAAAATGTTTGAGTTGGCGGGGACCAACTGTGTCGAGAGGGCGGACACTCTAGCTGCAAAGCTGAGGGACGTCCTCAACCCCGAGGAGGCCCGGGTGTCCAGGCCCATTAAGACGGCTGAGGTTCGCGTCGATGAGCTGGACGTCTCCTTGACCCCAGAAGAGGTGGTGGCGGCCATAGCCCGGAGCGGCGGATGCGCGCCGGAAAATGTGCGGGCGGGCGAGATCCGCGTAAACGCTGGCGGGGTTGGCACCATCTGGGTGCGGTGTCCGGTGGCTGCGGCCAAGCAGGTCGCCGACGCGGGCCGTCTACTGGTGGGCTGGGTGTCAGTGAGGGTAAAACTCCTGGCACCCCGGGCTATGCAGTGTTTCCGGTGCCTGGAGAAAGGGCACGTCCGAGCACAGTGCACCTGCGAAACAGACCGCAGCGATCTCTGTTATCGCTGCGGTCAGCCTGGCCATAAGGCGGCCCAGTGCTCCGCGGAGCCAAACTGCAGTCTGTGTACAGCTGCAGGAAAGTCCGCGGGGCACAGATTAGGCGGCAACGCTTGCGGCGCGCCCAGAAAGCGCAGCAAGCGTTGGACCAAGGCTGCGGGGGCCGCACCCCCTAGCACCTCTGAGGCCGACTCCCGGCCAGTTGTGGGACGAACCGAAGAAATGGAGTGTTAGTGATGGCACTCCATTTCCTTCAGGCGAATATCAACCACTGCACCAGAGCTCAGGATCTCTTGGTCCTGAGCATGGCGCAGTGGTCGATAAATGTGGCGGTGGTCGCTGAGCCGTATTTTATCCCCCCCCGGGAAAACTGGGCAGGGGATCTGGACGGCCTGGTGGCCATCATCGGCGCGACTCTTGTCGACGTATCCCGGGGTCACGGTTGGGTTGCCGCCCTTGTGAACGGGATCGTCACGATCGGGGCATACTTTTCGCCCAACAGGAGTCTCGCCGAATTCGAGAGTTTCCTTGTCGAGTTGGGGGCCGTCGTCGGCCGGTCTCACCCTCGGCCCATTCTGCTTCTCGGTGATCTGAACGCCAAATCTGGGGCGTGGGGATCCCCGGTCACAGACCCGAGAGGTGATGCGCTAGAGGAGTGGGCCATTACGACGGGCCTGGCCGTCTTAAATCGGGGCTCGGCCTTCACGTGTGTGCGACAGCGGGGCGGGTCCATAGTGGACGTGTCGTTCGCTAGCCCCGCTGTTGTGCACCGTGTTCGTGATTGGCACGTGGAAGCGGAGGTGGAGACGCTATCGGACCACCGATACATACGCTTCGACGTCTCCGCCCAAACCGCTGGAGGTCGTAGTCAATCGGCCCCCCGGAGAGACGGCCCGCGTTGGGCTCTGAAACGCCTCGACAAGGAGGCTCTCGAGGAAGCCACCATCGTCCTGGCCTGGGTTCGGGAGTCGGCTACCGTCGGTCCCGTCGACGTCGAACAGGAGGCGCAGTGGTTTGGTGACGCGATGACGCAAATTTGCGACGCGTCCATGCCACGCGTCTCCCCTCTGTCCGCAAGGCGCCGCGTGTACTGGTGGTGCATCGAGGTCGAGCAGCTGCGCGTCGCATGCGCAGACGCCAGACGCCCGTACACGCGATGTCGGAGGAGACGTCGCCGGGATCCCGACGAAGAAGCCGCGCTGTATGAGGTGTACCGCGCGGCGAAGGAGGCTCTGTGGCTGGCCATCGGCGAGTCGAAGACGCGCTCCAGGGAGGAGCTGCTCGCGACCCTAGACGGGGATCCGTGGGGGCGCCCATACCGTACGGTCCGAGGGAAACTTCGGCCATGGGCCCCCCCGCTGACGGAAGGTCTCGAGCCGCAGTTCCTGGAGCGAGTGGTCTCGGCTCTCTTTCCTGAGAGAGCCGAGCAGGAGCCACCGCCGATGGCTCCGCTCACAGCTGCAGAGCCGGAAGCGGAGGAGAACGAAACCGTCCCAGAGGTGACACAGGCGGAGATGAGCGCGGCCGTGATGCGGCTCCGGGCAAAAAACACTGCTCCGGGGCCCGACGGAGTGCCTGGCCGCGCTCTAGTCCTCGCCCTGAAAGAACTGGAGCCCCCACTGCAGGGACTCTTCTCGGCATGCCTTGAGCAGGGCCATTTCCCTAACAGGTGGAAAGCCGGTCGACTGGTCCTGCTCAAGAAGGCGGGGCGCCCGGCGGATTCGTCGTCCGCTTATCGGCCCATAGTGCTGCTGGACGAGGCGGGCAAGTTGTTCGAGCGAGTAATCGCAGACCGCCTCGTCAGCCACTTGTGCACAGTGGGGCCGAACCTGGACGACAGCCAGTTTGGCTTCCGATGTGGGCGCTCTAC
This sequence comes from Xestia c-nigrum, assembly GCA_916618015.1. Classification (NCBI taxonomy): domain Eukaryota; kingdom Metazoa; phylum Arthropoda; class Insecta; order Lepidoptera; family Noctuidae; genus Xestia; species Xestia c-nigrum. The sequence continues at coordinate 76,424 of OU745251.1, read as the reverse complement.
CATCGACGCCATCAGGAGAGTAAGAGTCCTGGCGGAGGAAGCGGTTTCCCAGGGTGGGGTGGTGCTGGCGGTGTCTCTGGACATCTCCAACGCGTTCAACACCCTGCCCTGGAGTTGCATTAGGGAGGCCCTGCGATACCATAGGGTGCCTTCCTACCTCCGCAACATTGTGGGGGCGTATCTTTCGGGGAGGTGTGTCACCTACATGGGACGCGACGGCATAGGCCGTCGCGAGATGTCGTGCGGTGTTCCACAGGGCTCGGTTCTGGGCCCACCCCTGTGGAACATCGGATACGACTGGGTTTTGCGGTGCGAGCTCCCGCCGGGAGTGAACCTGACGTGTTATGCGGACGACACGCTGGTCACGGCCCGGGGGAGCTCGTACAGGGAAGCAGCGTTGCTGGCTACGGCTGCGGTCTCACAGGTGGTGAGCCGCATACGGCGCCTGGGCCTGGAGGTGGCCCTCAACAAGTCGGAGGCCATCGCTTTTCATGGCCCCCGACGGGCACCGCCGTTGGGATCACACATTGTGGTCGGGGGGGTCCGGATCGCTGTCGAGTCAACCATGAAATATCTCGGATTGGTGCTCGACAGCCGTTGGGACTTCGGCCCCCACTTTCAGCGGCTGGTGCCCAAGTTGATGGGCGCGGCGGGCGCGCTATCAACGCTGCTTCCCAATCTGGGGGGCCCGAGCTCCGCCTGCAGGCGGTTGTACGTGGGGATCGTGCGATCGATGGCCCTATATGGGGCCCCGATATGGGCGACCGACCTGACGGCCCGCACTATCGCAGTCCTGCGCAGACCACAGAGAGCGATGGCCGTCAGGGTCGTACGGGGATATCGCACGATCTCCTACGAGGCGGCTTGCGTACTGGCCGGATCCCCGCCATGGGACCTGGAGGCGAAGACCCTCGCGACACAGTACCAGTGGCGCGAGGAGGCCGAACATCGGGGCGAGAGGCTGGTGCAGCGACAGATTACGCTGTACCGGTCTCAGCTCCGACAGGTCATGGTGGCGGAATGGCGGGGGAGGCTAGACCTCCCCACCGCCGGCCTCAACACTATCGAGGCGATCCGGCCAGTGCTCGACGACTGGCTCGGGAGGAAGCACGGCTCTCTGACGTTCCGGGCGACACAGGTACTCTCGGGGCACGGCTGCTTCGGGAAGTACCTGTCTCGCTTAAGCAGGGAGCCGGACGCCCGGTGCCATCACTGCGTCCATTGTTCGGAGGATACGGCGCGGCATACGCTGGCCGAGTGTGCCGCTTTCGATGAGCCGCGCCGTGCCCTCGTTGCAGAGGTAGGAGGAGACCTGTCGCTGCCGGCCGTCGTTCGCTCGATGGTCGGCAGCGCAGAGTCCTGGGACGCGGTGATGTCCTTCTGCGAGACCGTCATGTCGCAGAAGGAAGCTGCGGAAAGGGAAAGGGAGATGACCAGCTCCCGCCCATCCCGCAGCAGACGCACCGGGCGTCGGCAGAGGGCTGACAACGCCCTCTTCCGGCCCCCCTAAATTGGTCCAGGGGCGGCGGATTCGGGGACATCCGTCGCCCCCCATCACACTGGACCCGAGACGGCGGCGCGTTGTGTTCCACGCGCGCCTCTCATAGACGTAGCGGGGGGAGTTTTACACCTCACTCCCCCCGGGACGAGGCCCGTAGGTCAAGCGGGCCAGCACTAGTCCGGGGCAGCGGAAGTCGCATCAGATCCCGTTGCCCCCTGACGCAAGTGTGCGAGGGAACACCGGTGTGGTTTTAGTCAGTACGAGTCTGACAGACCCCTTCGCTCTCCCCAGGGCGGAGGACATCCATAGAGGATTTCCACATCGTAAAAAAAAAAAAAAAAAAAAAAAAGGTTAGGTTGGGGGACCACCCCACAGAGCTTGCGTCCACGTCGCGTCCCCTGGAAACGGCCCAGTTCTGACCACCGTAACGGAGTGGCAGACTGGGTACGGCCAAAGTGCTCTGTGCTCTCGTAGCTTCTTACTATTGCCTTGCGAACTACGAAATTGCGGATACCATGTCTAAACTTACGCGTAGCGCCTCCGGGCGACTTTTAAAAACCAAAGGCCCTTCTCAGGGCCAACCCAAAGGCCCTTCTCAGGGCCAACCCAAAGCCAAAGGCCCTTCTCAGGGCCAACCAAAAGGCCCTTCTCAGGGCCACCCAAAAGGCCCTTCTCAGGGCCAATCCGACGCTCCGGCGTCTGAAGCTAGCCGCGCGCCTTCTGCGGCCGGCTTTCTTGCGGACGAGTCGTCCGATAACGACTCGCTATTCGGTGTGTCGGACGCGAGCGGCTCTCGGTCGCGGAAGCGTGTCCATCTGAGTGGTGGATCCGAGGGTTCCCAAGCCTCTGGGTCGAAGGCAAAAAAGCCGACGACCGTGGCTGCGGACACCCATAACGTTGGGCTCGCGGACGCCCAACGCCAGTTGGACCTCTCCCGGCGAGCGCAGCTCCAACAAGAGCTGGAGGAGAAGGTTGCCGCCAAAGAGAAGCGGGCGCACGTCGCCAGGGCCAAGTCCGGGTACGGTGCGTCCCGCGTCCTGTACGCGGACCACTCTCTCGCCGAGCTGGAGAGAATGGCGGAGGAGGACGAGGAGGAGATTGTGGAGGTCGCCTCTAAGTCCTCCAACCTAAAGGGGACCTTTCAAAAGGCCCTCAAGAGCCGGGCCGCGAGCTTGCGCGGTGTCGTCGAGGAGTTGGTCCGTCGCAAGACCACCGACGAGACGCGGCAACTGCAGGCGAAGGTGGATCGCCTGCAGTTGGAGGTCAGCCAGCTTCACCAGAAGCTGGCTGAAGCCACGGCCCAGCCGCATCAGGCCCGGACGAGCCCTGCGGCAGAAGGCCCATCCTCCAACCTTGAGGATATCATCCGCAAGGTTGTGATGGAGGAGAGGGCCTTCACAAGGGCCTGCTTAGCGGGCATCGAGGACCGGCTCTTGCCGGAGAAACGCCTCCGACCGCCGCTTGCGGCGGATAAGAGGCAGCCGAGCGAGCCGGGGCCGTCCACCTCCCAGGTGGAAGACACCACACTCCCTGCCACCACCCCGTCCAACGAGTGGACGCAAGTGGTCCGTAAGGGAAAGGGCAGGGGCAAAAAGTCGGCGAAGGCCGTACCTGCCGTCCCCGCCACCACCGCTCCCAGTCGGTCGCAGACGACCGACAAGGGAAAGGGGAAGGGGAGAGGGAGGGGAAAGCTGGTGCCCCCAAAAACCGCGGCCGTCGTGGTGACACTCACCGCGGAGGCTGCGGAGCGGGGGGAGACATACGCGTCCGTATTAGTACGGGCGCGTGCCAATGCCGATCCCACCCAGCTGGGGATCGGCAGCGTGTCTTGCCGGCGGACACAAGCCGGGGCTCGAATTTTCGAGTTCCCGGGGGCCGAGGGGAGTGCCCACGCGGACCTCTTCGCAGCAAAGCTGCAGGAGGTCATCGCAGACTCGGCCAAGGTGGCCCGACCGGTCAAGACGGCGGCCTTTGAGGTGACGGAGCTCGACGACTCCGTCACTAAAGAGGAGGTAGTGGCGGCGGTCGCAGCGATAGGGGGTTGTGGCGCCGCGGCGGTACAAGGCCGGGACATAAGGCCCGGCCGTGGCGGCATGGGCACCATTCGCCTCGAGTGCCCAATCGCCGCTGCCAAAGCCGTCCTTGCCAAGGGACGGCTCGCAGTTGGGTACAGCTCGGGTGCGGTTCGGGCACTCGAGGACCAGCCTCTGCGGTGTTTCCGGTGCTTCGGCATCGGACACACCCGGCCCATGTGTCCGTCCTCGGTAGACAGGACGGACACGTGCTACCGCTGCGGCAAGAACGGCCACAAAGCCGTATCTTGTGAGGCCGCCACGCCACACTGCGCGGTGTGTGCCGCCAGTGGCCGCCTGGCAGGCCATGTCATGAAGGGGAGGAACTGCAATCCTCCCCCTAAGCGTGGCAAAGCACTGGCACCGACCAGGCTTGCTGCTGCTGCCGCTATCCCCGTCGTTCCTGCGGCGGCTGCGGAGGGGGGTGCGATGTCCGACTGATGGATAGGGTCGAACATCGCATTCTCCAGGCGAACGCCAACCACTGCAGGGCAGCCCAGGATCTGCTGATGCAGACCATGGCTGAGTGGTTGGTGGACTTGGCGGTGGTCGCCGAACCCTACTCGGTCCCTGGCCGTTGGCTGGGCGACCGGGACGGCTTGGTGGCGTTGGTGGCGCGGTCTTCCACAGACTCCCCTCCCCTCTCGCTCTTAGAGAGGGGACCGGGATACGTGGCCGCCGCCTGGGGAGACATGGCCCTGGTGGGGGTCTATTTCTCCCCAAACCGCCCTCTCTCGGACTTTGAGGATTTCCTCGAGATCCTCACCGCAGTCAAAGGGAGGGCGGCGCCATGCCAAGTTCTGGTGTTGGGCGACCTGAACGCCAAGTCGACGGCCTGGGGCAACGCGGCCGCAGGTTGCAACGTCCGGGGACGCGCCGTCGAGTTTTGGGCGGCCTCAAGCGGTGTGTCCCTCCTCAACAGGGGGGCGGTCCACACGTGTGTGCGGCAACAGGGTGGGTCGGTGGTGGACGTGTCGTTTGCCACCCCCGCGCTGGCCGCCCGCGTCGTCAACTGGCGGGTAGAGATGGTGGAGACGTTGTCGGACCACCGATATGTGCGGTTCGACATCTCCACCCAGCAGGGCGGGAGGGGGATGACCCGCGCTGGGCAATCTCCCTTCCCACGGTGGGCACTCACCCGCCTGGACCGGGAGGCAGCCAAGGAGGCGGCCTTCCTCCAGGACTGGCTGTCGCCCCCTGTCGAGGGCCTGGACGTAGACGCCGCTGCGGTCCAGCTCAGAGGGTCCCTGACCGAGGTGTGCAACTCCAGCATGCCCCGGTCTCGCCGTCCGCCTCCCCGTCGTGCCGTCTATTGGTGGACGGAGGAGCTGGAGGGACTCCGGGCCACCTGCGTGGCGGCCAGAAGGGCCTACACGCGGAGCCGACGTCGCAGCGCCCGAAACCGGGACCGGGCAGAAGAGGACCGCCTATACGCCTCTTACCGAGAGGCGACGACGGTCCTCAAGTCTGCAATGGGGGCTGCTCAAGACTCGGCGAGGGCCGAGATGCTGGAGGGTCTCGACAGGGATCCCTATGGGAGACCATATAAGGCGGCGCGGAACCAGTTACGCCCTTATGGTCCCCCACTGTCGGAGACCCTCGATCCAGCGTTGCTGGATGGGGTGGTTCGGTCCCTGTTTCCGCGCAGGACCGACTTCACCCCACCAACGATGGATCCCCCGCAGAGTGCGGCTTTGCCGGAGGAGGAGGACGTCCCCCCGGTGACGGTGGCGGAGTTATACGGGGGGGTTCTCAGCCTCCGCGCAAAAAAGACGGCCCCCGGACCAGACGGCGTCCCCGCAAGGGTGCTGGCGATCGCCGCCTCCGGCATGGAGGACAGGTTTCGGGACCTCTTCAGCGCGTGCTTTACGGCTGGGAGGTTCCCGAAACTGTGGAAGGAGGGGCAGTTATGCCTCCTCCGAAAGGAAGGCCGCCCGGTGGACTCCCCCTCGGCATACCGGCCCATCGTCCTGCTCGATGAGGTCGGTAAATTGTTCGAGGGGATTGTCGCCTCCCGGCTTGATAGCCATTTGCGGGGGGTAGGGCCGGATCTGTCAGATGCCCAATTCGGCTTCCGTCGAGGGCGTTCGACGATCGACGCGCTGGCCCTGCTCAAGGGCCAGGTGAAGGAGGCGGTGGAGGCGGGGGACGGAGTGCTGGCGGTGTCATTCGACATTGCCAACGCCTTCAACTCCGTCCCCCACTCGACAATATTGGAGGCGCTCCGATATCACGGAGTGCCCCAATACCTGCGGGACCTCCTGGCCAGCTACTTGGAGGACAGAGAAGTCCTCCTTGTTGACAAGACGGCCACCATTAGGCGGTACGGCGCAGAGTCCGGTGTTCCGCAGGGGTCGGTGCTTGGCCCCCCCTTGTGGAACATCGGGTTCAACTGGCTCCTGCGCGGAGCCCTCCTCCAGGGCACGAGTGTCATCTGTTATGCGGATGACACTCTCCTCACTGCCCGGGGGAGGAATTTCGCGGACGCGGCCTGTCTGGCCTCGGCTGGCGGATCCTTGGTTGCAGAGAGGATCCGCCGCCTGGGATTGAAGGTGGCGCTGCACAAGACCGAGGCCGTGTTCTTTCGCGGGCCTCGGCAGCGCTGCCCTCCCGACGCCCACATAATTGTGGAGGGCGTCAGGATAGGGGTCCAGCCCCAGATGAAGTATCTGGGGCTGGTGCTAGACGACAGGTGGCGCTTCGGCCCGCATTTCAGCGGGCTGTCGACGCGCCTGCTCAAGGCCGCGGACGCCCTCTCGTGGCTCCTGCCGAACCTGGGGGGGCCCAAGGCGAAATGCCGGCGCCTGTATGCCGGCATCTTGCGGAGCATGGCCCTATATGGGGCCCCAATCTGGGCGGACTCCCTCCACAGGAGGGAGAATGCGACGGCCATCCGCAGGCCCCAAAGGGCCATTGCACAGCGGGTGGCGAGGGCCTACCGCTCGGTGGGCTTTTCGGCGGCATGCGCTCTGGCTGGCACCCCGCCTTGGGAGTTGGAGGCATGGGTGCTTGCCAGAGTGTACGAGTGGACGGCGCGCCGGAAGGCTCTCGGGGAGCGCCCCGTCGCCGAAGAGCGGGAGGCCGTGCGGCGGGAGGCGAGGGACGCTATCGTCCTTCACTGGACAGAGGACCTCGCCACCGCCACCTTTGGCCGCCGGACGTTAGACGCGCTCGGTCCGGTTCTGCGGAGCTGGCTCGAGCGGTCCCACGGTTTCCTCTCGTTCCGTCTGGTGCAGGTGTTATCCGGCCATGGTTGTTTCGGATCGCACCTGCACCGGATCGGGAGGGAGGAGACCCCGGCGTGCCACGACTGCGGCGCGCCGGAGGACACGGCGCAGCACACCCTGGAGGTGTGCCCGGCTTGGTCCGAGTTGCGCCGCGGTCTGACCGTGGTGGTTGGACAGGACCTCTCGCTTCCCGGCGTCGTCAACGCCATGCTGGGGAGCGAGGAGGCCTGGGCAGCGGTCGCCTCCTTTTGCGAGGACGTAATCTCGCAAAAGGAGGAGGCGGAGCGCGTGCGGGAGGACGACCCTCTCGCTGCGCCGCTCCGCAGACGAAGAAGGGGTCGGAGACGGCAGCGCCCTCTCCCTCCTCATGGTGGCGACGGGCGGGCGACAGGCACGGGGGTGCCTTCGCCCGCATTGCACCCGTCACCACCTCCGTCAGTCATTCCCGGGTCCCTGTGAGGGGCCCACCATGAAAGGCAATCGTCGGCGGAGGACTGGACGTAAAGGCTATGCCAGTTTCCCAGTCCCCCGCCACTTGGACGAAGCGGGAATGTCGCTGGGTCGTTTTAGTGGGTATACCGGGTCAGACCGGGGAGTCCCACATACCCCTCTCATCCCCCGATGGGAGGGTATGCGTAATGCATTTTTTCCCAGCGTCAAAAAAAAAAAAAAAAAAAAAAAAAAAAAAAAAAAAAAAAAAAAAAAAAAAAAGGTTAGGTTAGGTTAGGTTAGGTTGGGGGACCACCCCACAGTGCTTGCGTCCACGTCGCGTCCCCTGGAAACGGCCCAGTTCTGACCACCGTAACGGAGTGGCAGACTGGGTACGGCCAAAGTGCACTGTGCTCTCGTAGCGATTTTATCCTTGACTTGCGAACTACGAACTGACGGAGACTATGTCTAAACTCACGCGTAGCGCCTCCGGGCGACTTTTAAAAACCAAAGGCCCTTCTCAGGGCCAACCCAAAGGCCCTTCTCAGGGCCAACCCAAACCCAAAGGTCCTTCTCAGGGCCAACCAAAAGGCCCTTCTCAGGGCCAACCAAAAGGCCCTTCTCAGGGCCACTCCGACGCTCCGGCGTCTGAAGCTAGCCGCGCGCCTTCTGCGGCAGGCTTTCTGGCGGACGAGTCGTCCGATAACGACTCACTACTTGGTGTGTCGGACGCGAGCGGCTCTCGGTCGCGGAAGCGTGTCCACCTAAGTGGTGGATCCGAGGGTTCCGTAGCCTCTGGGTCGAAGGCAAAAAAGCCGACGACCGTGGCCGCGGATACCCACAACGTTGGGCTCGCGGACGCCCAACGCCAGCTGGACCTCTCCCGGCGAGCGCAGCTCCAGCAAGAGCTGGAGGAGAAGGTTGCCGCCAAAGAGAAGCGGGCGCACGCCACCCGGGCCAAATCCGGGTACGGTGCGTCCCGCGTCCTGTACGCGGACCACTCTCTCGCCGAGCTTGAGAGAATGGCGGAGGAGGACGAGGAGGAGATCGTGGAGGTCGCCTCTAAGTCCTCAAACCTAAAGGGCACATTTCAAAAGGCCCTCAAGAGCCGGGCCGCGAGCTTGCGCGGTGTCGTCGCAGAGCTGGTCCGACGAAAGACCACCGACGAGACGCGGCAACTGCAGGCGAAAGTGGATCGCTTGCAATCGGAGGTCAGCCAGCTTCATCGGAAGCTGGCTGAAACCACTGCCCAGCCGCAACAGGCCCGGACGAGCCCTGCGGCAGAAGGCCCATCCTCCAACCTTGAGGATATCATCCGCAAGGTTGTAATGGAGGAGAGGGCCTTCACAAGGGCCTGCTTAGCGGGCATCGAGGACCGGCTCTTGCCGGAGAAACGCCTCCGACCGCCGCTTGCGGCGGATAAGAGGCAGCCGAGCGAGCCGGGGCTGTCCACCTCCCAGGTGGAAAACACCACACTCCCTGCTACCACCCCGTCCAACGAGTGGACGCAAGTGGTCCGTAAGGGAAAGGGCAGGGGCAAAAAGTCGGCGAAGGCCGTACCTGCCGTCCCCGCCACCACCGCTCCCAGTCGGTCGCAGACGACCGACAAGGGAAAGGGGAAGGGGAGAGGGAAGGGAAAGCTGGTGCCCCCAAAAACCGCAGCCGTCGTGGTGACACTCACCGCGGAGGCTGCGGAGCGAGGGGAGACATACGCGTCCGTATTAGTACGGGCGCGTGCCAATGCCGATCCCACCCAGCTGGGGATCGGCAGCGTGTCTTGCCGGCGGACACAAGCCGGGGCTCGAATTTTCGAGTTCCCGGGGGCCGAGGGGAGTGCCCATGCGGACCTCTTCGCAGCAAAGCTGCAGGAGGTCATCGCAGACTCGGCCAAGGTGGCCCGACCGGTCAAGACGGCGGCCTTTGAGGTGACGGAGCTCGACGACTCCGTCACTAAAGAGGAGGTAGTGGCGGCGGTCGCAGCGATAGGGGGTTGTAGCGCCGCGGCGGTACAAGGCCGGGACATAAGGCCCGGCCGTGGCGGCATGGGCACCATTCGCCTCGAGTGCCCAATCGCCGCTGCCAAAGCCGTCCTTGCCAAGGGACGGCTCGCAGTTGGGTACAGCTCGGGTGCGGTTCGGGCACTCGAGGACCAGCCTCTGCGGTGTTTCCGGTGCTTCGGCATCGGACACACCCGGCCCATGTGTCCGTCCTCGGTAGACAGGACGGACACGTGCTACCGCTGCGGCAAGAACGGCCACAAAGCCGTATCTTGCGAGGCCGCCACGCCACACTGCGCGGTGTGTGCCGCCAGTGGCCGCCTGGCAGGCCATGTCATGAAGGGGAGGAACTGCAATCCTCCCCCTAAGCGTGGCAAAGCACTGGCACCGACCAGGCTTGCTGCTGCTGCCGCTATCCCCGTCGTTCCTGCGGCGGTTGCGGAGGGGGGTGCGATGTCCGACTGATGGATAGGGTCGAACATCGCATCCTCCAGGCGAACGCCAACCACTGCAGGGCAGCCCAGGATCTGCTGATGCAGACCATGGCTGAGTGGTTGGTGGACTTGGCGGTGGTCGCCGAACCTTACTCGGTCCCTGGCCGTTGGCTAGGCGACCGGGACGGCTTGGTGGCGTTGGTGGCGCGGTCTTCCACGGACTCTCCTCCCCTCTCGCTCTTAGAGAGGGGACCGGGATACGTGGCCGCCGCCTGGGGAGACATGGCCCTGGTGGGGGTCTATTTCTCCCCAAACCGCCCTCTCTCGGACAGCTTGGTCCGAGTTGCGCCGCGGTCTGACCGCGGTAATCGGACCAGACCTTTCGCTTCCCGGCGTCGTCAACGCCATGCTGGGGAGCGAGGAGGCCTGGGCAGCGGTCGCCTCCTTTTGCGAGGACGTAATCTCGCAAAAGGAGGAGGCGGAGCGCGTGCGGGAGGACGACCCTCTCGCTGCGCCGCTCCGCAGACGAAAAAGGGGTCGGAGAAGGCACCGTCCTCTCCCTCCTCATGGTGGCGACGGGCGGGTGACAGGCACGGGGGTGCCTTCGCCCGCATTGCACCCGTCACCACCTTCGTCAGTCATTCCCGGGCCCATGTGAGGGGCCCGCCATGAAGGGCAATCGTCGGCGGAGGACTGGACGTAAAGGCTATGCCGGTTTCCCAGTCCCCCGCCACTTGGACGAAGCGGGAATGTCGCTGGGTCGTTTTAGTGGGTATACCGGGTCAGACCGGGGAGTCCCACATACCCCTCTCATCCCCCGATGGGACGGCATCCGCGCTCAGCCGGCTGCTGCCGAACCTAGGGGGACCGAACGTCGTTTGCCGACGGCTTTACACGGGTGTGATCCGCTCGATGGCGCTCTACGGGGCCCCGGTGTGGGCGGGGTCCCTGTCTGCTCAAAATAAGGCTCTTCTGCGAAGACCGCAAAGAGTCATGGCAGTCAGGGTCGTACGCGGATACCGCACTGTATCTGCGGAAGCGGCGTGTGCCCTCGCGGGCACGCCCCCGTGGGACCTGGAGGCACAGGTGCTCGCCGAGGTCTACTGGCGTGGCGCGGACTTGCAGGCCGAGAGTGGTAGACGCCCACCGCCTGAGCTGGTCACGAGGTGGCGTAGAGAGGCCCAGGCCCAAACCCTGCGGATTTGGAAGGTTAGGCTGGAGACGCCCAGTGCAGGTCACTGGACAGTGGGGGCTATCCAGCCGATCCTGGAGGAATGGGTGCAGAGGCGACACGGGACGTTGTCCTTCCGCCTGGTGCAGGTTTTGTCGGGGCATGGCTGCTTTGGCAAATACCTGCACAAAGTGGCTAGACGGGAGGCGACTCCCGTGTGTCACCAGTGCGGCTGCAGCGAAGATACGGCGCTCCACACCCTCGAGCATTGTCCTGCTTGGGTGGTGCAGCGCCGTGCTCTCGCAGCAGCAATCGGGGCAGACCTCTCCTTGCCAACCGTGGCCAGGGCCATGATCGACAGCAGGGGGTCATGGGAGGCGGTGGCGTCCTTTTGCGAGGATGTCATCTCGCAAAAGGAAGCGGCGGAGCGCGTCAGGGAGGAAGACTCCCTCGCTGACGCGATTCGCCGCAGGAGGACAGGGCGGCGGAGAAGGCGCCATGGCGACCTGATACCGCCCTAGGAGGTGCCAGCGGGCGATGGAGCGGGGAATCTATCGTCGTCGCGTTGCACGGCCCTCACGAGTGGAGGCGATGTCTCAGGTGAGCCCGGACATCGCCAAAGGAGTTGGTGCCCGGAGACGGGCTGCGCTGGTTGGGTCGCGAACGTCATGCGTAGCAGTTCTCGCGGCCCATCCGCAAAGGCGACAGTAGGCTCACGGCGGTGTTTTTTAGTGGGTGCAAGCCCCACATAACCACACCATCTCCCCGGACGGTGCGGTATGCGTCAGGCATTTTTCACCGCTTAATAAAAAAAAAAAAAAAAAAAAAGGTTAGGTTTCGGGCGACGCAGGTACTGTCGGGGCATGGTTGCTTCGGGAAGTACCTGTGTCGCATAAACAGGGAGCCGGACGCTCGGTGTCATCACTGCGTCCACTGTCTGGAGGACACGGCGCGGCATACGCTGGCAGAGTGTGCCGCATGGGAGGAGCCGCGCCGTGCCCTCGTGACAGAAGTGGGAACCGATCTGTCGTTGCCGGCCGTCGCTCGCGCGATGGTCGGGAGCGCGGAGTCGTGGGATGCGGTGATCTCCTTCTGTGAAACGGTCATCTCACAGAAGGAGGCTGCGGAGAGGTTGAGAGAGGTGGAGAGCACTCTCCCGACCCGCAGCAGACGAACCGGGCGTCGGCGGAGGGCGGACAACGCCCTCTTCCAGCCCCCCTGAACGGGTCCAGAGGGACGGCGGACTTGGGGAGGTCCGCCGCCCCGCCGAATAACTGGACCCGAGGCGGTGGCGCGTAGTGTTCCGCGCGCGCCCCTACATGACGTCGCGGGAGGAGTACACCTCACTCCCCCCGCAGACCTGAGGAGGCCCGCAGTGGCGGGCCGGCACTAGCCGGGGATCGTGGAAGGCGCACTAGTTCCCATGATCCCCGGTGCAAGTGTGGGAAGGGAACACCGGGGTGGTTTTTAGTCAGTATGAGTCTGACAGACCCCTTCGCTCTCCCCAGGGCGGAGGACATCCATCGAGGATTTTCCACCCCGGCAACAAAAAAAAAAAAAAAAAAAAAAAAAAAAAAAAAAAAAAAAAAAAGGTTAGGTTAGGTTAGGTTAGGTTAGGTTAGGTTGGGGGACCACCCCACAGAGCTTGCGTCCACGTCGCGTCCCCTGGAAACGGCCCAGTTCTGACCACCGTAACGGAGTGGCAGACTGGGTACGGCCAAAGTGCTCTGTGCTCTCGTAGCGATTTTATTCTTGACTTGCGAACTGCGAACTGTTGGCGACTATGTCGAAACTCACGCGTAGCGCCTCCGGGCGAATTTTAAAGACCAAAGGCCCTTCTCAGGGCCAACCCAAAGGCCCTTCTCAGGGCCAACCCAAAACCAAAGGCCCTTCTCAGGGCCAACCAAAAGGCCCTTCTCAGGGCCACTCCGACGCTCCGGCGTCTGAAGCTAGCCGCGCGCCTTCTGCGGCAGGCTTTCTGGCGGACGAGTCGTCCGACAACGACTCGCTATTTGGTGTGTCGGATGCGAGCGGCTCTCGTTCGCGGAAGCGTGTCCACCTGAGTGGTGGATCCGAGGGTTCCGTAGCCTCTGGGTCGAAGGCTAAAAAGCCGACGACCGTGGCCGCGGATACCCATAACGTTGGGCTCGCGGACGCCCAACGCCAGTTGGACTTCTCCCGGCGAGCGCAGCTCCAGCAAGAGCTGGAGGAGAAGGTTGCCGCCAAGGAAAAGCGGGCACACGTCGCCCGGGCCAAGTCCGGGTACGGTGCGTCTCGCGTCTTGTACGCGGACCACTCTCTCGCCGAGCTGGAGAGAATGGCGGAGGAGGACGAGGAGGAGATTGTGGAGGTCGCCTCTAAGTCCTCCAACCTAAAGGGGACCTTTCAAAAGGCCCTCAAGAGCCGGGCCGCGAGCTTGCGCGGTGTCGTCGCGGAGTTGGTCCGTCGCAAAACCACCGACGAGACGCGGCAACTGCAGGCGAAGGTGGATCGCCTGCAGTTGGAGGTCAGCCAGCTTCACCAGAAGCTGGCTGAAGCCACGGCCCAGCCGCATCAGGCCCGGACGAGCCCTGCGGCAGAAGGCCCATCCTCCAACCTTGAGGATATCATCCGCAAGGTTGTGATGGAGGAGAGGGCCTTCACAAGGGCCTGCTTAGCGGGCATCGAGGACCGGCTCTTGCCGGAGAAATGCCTCCGACCGCCGCTTGCGGCGGATAAGAGGCAGCCGAGCGAGCCGGGGCCGTCCACCTCCCAGGTGGAAGACACCACACTCCCTGCCACCACCCCGTCCAACGAGTGGACGCAAGTGGTCCGTAAGGGAAAGGGCAGGGGCAAAAAGTCGGCGAAGGCCGTACCTGCCGTCCCCGCCACCACCGCTCCCAGTCGGTCGCAGACGACCGACAAGGGAAAGGGGAAGGGGAGAGGGAGGGGAAAGCTGGTGCCCCCAAAAACCGCGGCCGTCGTGGTGACACTCACCGCGGAGGCTGCGGAGCGAGGGGAGACATACGCGTCCGTATTAGTACGGGCGCGTGCAAATGCCGATCCCACCCAGCTGGGGATCGGCAGCGTGTCTTGCCGGCGGACACAAGCCGGGGCTCGAATTTTCGAGTTCCCGGGGGCCGACGGGAGTGCCCATGCGGACCTCTTCGCAGCAAAGCTGCAGGAGGTCATCGCAGACTCGGCCAAGGTGGCCCGACCGGTCAAGACGGCGGCCTTTGAGGTGACGGAGCTCGACGACTCCGTCACTAAAGAGGAGGTAGTGGCGGCGGTCGCAGCGATAGGGGGTTGTGGCGCCGCGGCGGTACAAGGCCGGGACATAAGGCCCGGCCGTGGCGGCATGGGCACCATTCGCCTCGAGTGCCCAATCGCCGCTGCCAAAGCCGTCCTTGCCAAGGGGCGGCTCGCAGTAGGGTACAGCTCGGGTGCGGTTCGGGCACTCGAGGACCAGCCTCTGCGGTGTTTCCGGTGCTTCGGCATCGGACACACCCGGCCCATGTGTCCGTCCTCGGTAGACAGGACGGACACGTGCTACCGCTGCGGCAAGAACGGCCACAAAGCCGTATCTTGTGAGGCCGCCACGCCACACTGCGCGGTGTGTGCCGCCAGTGGCCGCCTGGCAGGCCATGTCATGAAGGGGAGGAACTGCAATCCTCCCCCTAAGCGTGGCAAAGCACTGGCACCGACCAGGCTTGCTGCTGCTGCCGCTATCCCCGTCGTTCCTGCGGCGGCTGCGGAGGGGGGTGCGATGTCCGACTGATGGATAGGGTCGAACATCGCATTCTCCAGGCGAACGCCAACCACTGCAGGGCAGCCCAGGATCTGCTGATGCAGACCATGGCTGAGTGGTTGGTGGACTTGGCGGTGGTCGCCGAACCCTACTCGGTCCCTGGCCGTTGGCTGGGCGACCGGGACGGCTTGGTGGCGTTGGTGGCGCGGTCTTCCACAGACTCCCCTCCCCTCTCGCTCTTAGAGAGGGGACCGGGATACGTGGCCGCCGCCTGGGGAGACATGGCCCTGGTGGGGGTCTATTTCTCCCCAAACCGCCCTCTCTCGGACTTTGAGGATTTCCTCGAGATCCTCACCGCAGTCAAAGGGAGGGCGGCGCCACGCCAAGTTCTCGTGTTGGGCGACCTGAACGCCAAGTCGATGGCCTGGGGCAACCCGGCCGCAGGTTGTAACGTCCGGGGACGCGCCGTCGAGTTTTGGGCGGCCTCAAGCGGTGTGTCCCTCCTCAACAGGGGGGCGGTCCACACGTGTGTGCGGCAACAGGGTGGGTCGGTGGTGGACGTGTCGTTTGCCACCCCCGCGCTGGCCGCCCGCGTCGTCAACTGGCGGGTAGAGATGGTGGAGACGTTGTCGGACCACCGATATGTGCGGTTCGACATCTCCACCCAGCAGGGCGGGAGGGGGATGGCCCGCGCTGGGCAATCTCCCTTCCCGCGGTGGGCACTCACCCGCCTGGACCGGGAGGCTGCCAAGGAGGCTGCCTTCCTCCAGGACTGGCTGTCGCCCCCTGTCGAGGGCCTGGTCGTAGACGCCGCTGCGGTCCAGCTCAGAGGGTCCCTGACCGAGGTGTGCAACTCCAGCATGCCCCGGTCTCGCCGTCCGCCTCCCCGTCGTGCCGTCTATTGGTGGACGGAGGAGCTGGAGGGACTCCGGGCCATCTGCGTGGCGGCAAGAAGGGCCTACACGCGGAGCCGACGTCGCAGCGCCCAAAACCGAGACCGGGCAGAAGAGGACCGTCTATACGCCTCTTACCGAGAGGCGACGACGGTCCTCAAGTCTGCAATGGGTGCTGCACAGGACTCGGCGAGGGCCGAGATGCTGGAGGGTCTCGACAGGGACCCCTATGGGAGACCATATAAGGCGGCGCGGAACCAGCTACGCCCTTATGGTCCCCCACTGTCGGAGACCCTCGATCTAGCGTTGTTGGATGGGGTGGTCCGGTCCCTGTTTCCGCGCAGGACCGACTTCACCCCACCAACGATGGATCCCCCGCAAGGGGCGACTTCGCCGGAGGAGGAGGACGTCCCCCCGGTGACGGCGGCGGAGTTGTACGCGGGGGTTCTCGGCCTCCGCGTCAAGAAGACGGCTCCTGGACCGGACGGCGTCCCCGCACGGGTGCTGGCGATTGCTGCCTCCGGCATGGAGGACAGGTTCCGGGACCTCTTCAGCGCGTGCTTTACGGCTGGGAGGTTCCCGAAACTGTGGAAGGAGGGGCAGTTATGCCTTCTCCGAAAGGAGGGCCGCCCGATGGACTCCCCCTCGGCATACCGGCCCATCGTCCTGCTCGATGAGGTCGGTAAATTGTTCGAGGGGATTGTCGCCTCCCGGCTTGATTTCCATTTGCGGGGGGTAGGGCCGGATCTGTCGGACGCCCAATTCGGCTTCCGTCGAGGGCGTTCGACGATCGACGCGCTGGCCCTGCTCAAGGGCCAGGTGAAGGAAGCGGTGGAGGCGGGGGACGGAGTGCTGGCGGTGTCATTCGACATTGCCAACGCCTTCAACTCCGTCCCCCACTCGACGATATTGGAGGCGCTCCGATATCACGGAGTGCCCCAATACCTGCGGGACCTCCTGGCCAGCTACTTGGAGGACAGAGAGGTCCTCCTAGTTGACAAGACGGCCACCATTAGGCGGTACGGCGCAGAGTCCGGTGTTCCGCAGGGGTCGGTGCTTGGCCCCCCCTTGTGGAACATCGGGTTCAACTGGCTCCTGCGCGGAGCCCTCCTCCAGGGCACGAGTGTCATCTGCTATGCGGATGACACTCTCCTCACTGCCCGGGGGAGGAATTTCGCGGACGCGGCCTGTCTGGCCTCGGCTGGCGGATCCTTGGTTGCAGAGAGGATCCGCCGCCTGGGATTGAAGGTGGCGCTGCACAAGACCGAGGCCGTGTTCTTTCGCGGGCCTCGGCAGCGCTGCCCTCCCGACGCCCACATAATTGTGGAGGGCGTCAGGATAGGGGTCCAGCCCCAGATGAAGTATCTGGGGCTGGTGCTAGACGACAGGTGGCGCTTCGGCCCGCATTTCAGCGGGCTGTCGACGCGCCTGCTCAAGGCCGCGGACGCCCTCTCGTGGCTCCTGCCGAACCTGGGGGGGCCCAAGGCGAAATGCCGGCGCCTGTATGCCGGCATCTTGCGGAGCATGGCCCTATATGGGGCCCCAATCTGGGCGGACTCCCTCCACAGGAGGGAGAATGCGACGGCCATCCACAGGCCCCAAAGGGCCATTGCACAGCGGGTGGCGAGGGCCTACCGCTCGGTGGGCTTTTCGGCGGCATGCGCCCTGGCTGGCACCCCGCCTTGGGAGTTGGAGGCATGGGTGCTCGCCAGAGTGTACGAGTGGACGGCGCGCCGGAAGGCTCTCGGGGAGCGCCCCGTCGCCGAAGAGCGGGAGGCCGTGCGGCGGGAGGCGAGGGACGCTATCGTCCTTCACTGGACAGAGGACCTCGCCACCGCCACCTTTGGCCGCCGGACGTTGGACGCGCTCGGTCCGGTTCTGCGGAGCTGGCTCGAGCGGTCCCACGGTTTCCTCTCGTTTCGTCTGGTGCAGGTGTTGTCCGGCCATGGTTGTTTCGGATCGCACCTGCACCGGATCGGGAGGGAGGAGACCCCGGCGTGCCACGACTGCGGCGCGCCGGAAGACACGGCGCAGCACACCCTCGAGGTGTGCCCGGCTTGGTCCGAGCTGCGCCGCGGTCTGACCGCGGTGGTTGGACAGGACCTCTCGCTTCCCGGCGTCGTCAACGCCATGCTGGGGAGCGAGGAGGCCTGGGCAGCGGTCGCCTCCTTTTGCGAGGACGTAATCTCGCAAAAGGAGGAGGCGGAGCGCGTGCGGGAGGACGACCCTCTCGCTGCGCCGCTCCGCAGACGAAGAAGGGGTCGGAGACGGCAACGCCCTCTCCCTCCTCGTGGTGGCGACGGGCGGGCGACAGGCACGGGGGTGCCTTCGCCCGCATTGCACCCGTCACCACCTCCGTCAGTCATTCCCGGGTCCCTGTGAGGGGCCCGCCATGAAGGGCGATCGTCGGCGGAGGACTGGACGTAAAGGCTATGCCGGTTTCCCAGTCCCCCGCCACTTGGACGAAGCGGGAATGTCGCTGGGTCGTTTTAGTGGGTATACCGGGTCAGACCGGGGAGTCCCACATACCCCTCTCATCCCCCGATGGGAGGGTATGCGTAATGCATTTTTTCCCAGCGTCAAAAAAAAAAAAAAAAAAAAAAAAAAAAAAAAAAAAAAAAGGTTAGGTTAGGTTAGGTTAGGTTAGGTTAGGTTAGGTTTTTTTTTTTTTTTTTTTTTTTTTTTTTTTTTTTTTTTTTTTTTTTTTTTTTTTTTAAACCACTCCTGCCTAGCCAGTGTCCCTCTGACATTATCAGAGACCTTGTTTACTCTGATAACACTTGTTTGCGACTTGTTGGTGATAGGCCGAAGAGACCACGCTCTATTAAATTTGTCTTTTTTCATGTTTTTATTTCTACATTTTTACTAAGAATATTACACTATATTTAAGTTAAATTTTGTTTTATTACATCTGGTTATTTTTCTATTTATTTATAAACACATATTTAATACAACTATAAAAAAAAACTACAATTTTTAATTCTGTTTTAAAACAAATTATTTTGAAGAAGTTCTGTTTGATGCCATCTATACCCTTTTCTGCGATTGCGTTCTTGATTTCCATTTCTTTTTATGTTTTTTTTTTTTTCGTCTTTTTTATATATTTTATTTTATACTGATATGGAGGATATATTATACTCAAAATATATTAACATATCGGTTTGTCTGACCATTACCACTTTTAGTCTACCGAATTTAGCAAACGTAACACAGCTTAGCGATTTCACTAGGATTGACTCCTGGTCCAGTTTAACTGCAGTCACTTTCGCATGAAAGTGGCTCCAGTTTACGTTCTCCATAGAGCCAACCCCAGTGGTTAGCTCTATACGTCTGCATTCCGGTTGCATCGGGATTGAAATCAATGAAAACGTGGAAGTGGGCGCACCGACAACTTTAGCAATACGCTACGGTTGCTCGCGCGAATGCGTCCCACTTCCTACGTATCGGGCAATCGCTACTGAATGCATTGTGCTGGTGCTCCCCAAGCTCGGCTCTGGTGCAGTTAATGCACACCGCTGCTTCTCCGGTCTGTTTGACTGGGCAGTCCAACCGAAGGTGTGGACCGCCGCAGTGGCTACAGAGGTCGGCTGGCTCCGTGCACAGGCGTTTGCCGTGTCCGTATGCCAGACAGCGGGTACACTGCACCAGAGGCGTCTGGTCTTCGACGCGCACTCGCTGGAGGTCAATACGCAGTTTGCCCCCTTCGAGTGCCCGCCTCCAGATTGCAGGGGTTACACTCAGCACAATGCTATTCGTATGCGGGTTTCGACACTTTTTCCTGAATTTAACAGACATTTTGAGTTCCTCGTCCCCGAGGCCGTGAAACACCTCCCGGTTCTGGTTCTTAAGGGCTCTAAGCACCTCTTCGTCACTGTGCACTAAAAGCACGTCCCTAAGAACCAGAAGCGGGTCACGGTTCTTCACCGCCTCGACGACGAGGTTCTCTCCGGCCGATTCAAGTCGCTTCTTCAATTTTTCCCTCTCCTCCTTCGTCACACACCCCATGATGACCTTTTGGTCCTTTGCCTTTCGGACCCTCTCTACTCGCACCCAGCCCTCCTTCGCATCCACTGCTTTTCGCACTCTTTCGAGGACTTCGGCCCCCGTATCCATCTCATTTGTGGAAGAGACAACTACGGAGTGCAGCGTCGTTCGCTCCGGGGCCTGAGCCCCGGTTTGGGTTTTGCTGACGGCCGCTACACCCGCGTAAGTGGTCTCCGCCACACTTCCTCTGCTTTCCAGACTGTCTCGGAGCTTTTCCACCCTCTCGGTGTTCTCCTTTACAATCGAGATGTGTTCCTTGAGGGTGGTAATGAGCTCTGTCTGGCTCGCGAGACACTCAGAAATGGACAGGGGACAGAAGTCAGCAGTGGGCGCGGGTTCCGGTACGGCTACAGGTGCGGTAGAGGCCTTGTCGCGCTCGGACTCCTTGACCAGCTCATAAAGCCTGTTTATGGCTTCGAGCACCGCAGTCTTTATCTCGGCCTTGAGGTTGCGAGAGTTGCCCAAATTAAGCTTTGCCTTATTTAGGCAAGCTCTCGCTTCCTCAATCCGACTGCGGCACTTCGCCTCAGGCTTTTTGAGCGGCCTTGGGGCATCAATAGCAGCTCGGCGCGTCCCCGGAGTGGCAGGGCCCCCCTGTGACGCAGAAGGAGTCTCGTCTCCGAAGGAGATTCTCCTCCTCGCGGCCACAGGCGAAGGCACCACTTTCTCCGCCGATCGCGGCGAGCCGCTAGAGCCTGGAGCCCTCACGGTGCTAGATGGGGTGCGGAACATCGTAAAATCTTTGGGAGCAGGTATTGTCAGAACAGAACCCTGTAAAGAGGGGGACGGGACAACAATATCTGCTCGAGAGGAGAGGTTCAGAGGGAACACTGGTACTTATGTGACCCTGTAAAGGGGGGAACACAATAAGTAGAAAATAAATACAATCAAATAAAAGTGTAAAAATAAAAGTCAATAATTATAGTCGCCCCTTTAAGGTACGACTGTCACCACAATAACTTAACAATAAAATAAAAATCCTAAAATAAAATTATTTACAGTTGGTCAAAATGGTATAAAAACGAGCTATCCCTAGAAAATCCCTATCTACAGGCCAAGAATGAAGTAAGGAAGCAAAATTCCAAAAATAAATTTTTGCCAAAAATCCCACGTCTACCTTCCTATAGACCAGAGGGCGGGTGGGTGGGCAAAATTTTTTCGAGCTAGGGGCGCGTGCGAGGTGTCCAGAGACGCGTCTCCGCGTGGGCTAGCGAATTATGGAATAAAACTTGTTATGTGCCGAACAAAAATTTTAACTTTTGGTCAAAAAACCAGTTTTCGAAAGAAAAAATTTGGATTTTCACCCCACTACCTGGAGACCGGGACACTGAACGCGGACCAGAATTCAGGGAAGAAGGGTGAGCACTATTGCAACTATAATCTAATTTAAAATGTGAGGGAAAATTTGGAAAAACAATTAATTTTGAGGATTTTCTCCGAAAATAAGGGATGAAGTCCAGACGCGCGTGTAAAGTGCGCGCGTTATGGTCAATACGTAGGCGGTGGCCTAGTTAAGTCTGAAAACACTGAAAACAGATTGAAAATCGCACGTCTGGAATAGAAAATATCGACGTTTTCGTTTTTGACTGGTTCCCTTAGGTGGATTTTGGTACTTAGAGAAATGTATGAAAATAACTATTTTTTAGAAAAATGTATGTTTTATTCGAGCTAGGGGCGCGGGCGAGGTGTCCAGAGACGCGCCTCCGCGCGGGCTAGCGAATTACGGAATAAAACTTGTTATGTGCCGAACAAAAATTTTGAGTTTTGGTCAAAAAACCAGTTTTCGAAAGAAAAAATTTGGATTTTCACCCCACTACCTGGAGACCGGGACACTGAACGCGGACCAGAATTCAGGGAAGAAGGGTGAGCACTATTGCAACTATAATCTAATTTAAAATGTGAGGGAAAATTTGGAAAAACAATTAATTTTGAGGATTTTCTCCGAAAATAAGGGATGAAGTCCAGACGCGCGTGTAAAGTGCGCGCGTTATGGTCAATACGTAGGCGGTGGCCTAGTTAAGTCTGAAAACACTGAAAACAGATTGAAAATCGCACGTCTGGAATAGAAAATATCGACGGTTAGGTTAGGTTCCCTCTTCCAGCCCCCCTGAACGGGTCCAGAGGGACGGCGGACTTGGGGAGGTCCGCCGCCCCGCCGAATAACTGGACCCGAGGCGGTGGCGCGTAGTGTTCCGCGCGCGCCCCTACATGACGTCGCGGGAGGAGTACACCTCACTCCCCCCGCAGACCTGAGGAGGCCCGCAGTGGCGGGCCGGCACTAGCCGGGGATCGTGGAAGGCGCACTAGTTCCCATGATCCCCGGTGCAAGTGTGGGAAGGGAACACCGGGGTGGTTTTTAGTCAGTACGAGTCTGACAGACCCCTCCGCTCTCCCCAGGGCGGAGGACATCCATCGAGGATTTTCCACCCCGGCAACAAAAAAAAAAAATAAAAGGTTAGGTTAGGTTAGGTTAGGTTAGGTTGGGGGACCACCCCACAGTGCTTGCGTCCACGTCGCGTCCCCTGGAAACGGCCCAGTTCTGACCACCGTAACGGAGTGGCAGACTGGGTACGGCCAAAGTGCACTGTGCTCTCGTAGCTTCTTACTGCTTGCCTTGCGAACTACGATTGTCGAACGAAATGTCAAAACCTACGCGTAGCGCCTCCGGGCGATTTTTAAAAACCAAAGGCCCTTCTCAGGGCCAACCCAAAGGCCCTTCTCAGGGCCAACCCAAACCCAAAGGTCCTTCTCAGGGCCAACCAAAAGGCCCTTCTCAGGGCCACTCCGACGCTCCGGCGTCTGAAGCTAGCCGCGCGCCTTCTGCGGCAGGCTTTCTGGCGGACGAGTCGTCCGATAACGACTCGCTACTTGGTGTGTCGGACGCGAGCGGCTCTCGGTCGCGGAAGCGTGTCCACCTGAGTGGTGGATCCGAGGGATCCGTAGCCTCTGGGTCGAAGGCAAAAAAGCCGACGACCGTGGCCGCGGATACCCACAACGTTGGGCTCGCGGACGCCCAACGCCAGTTGGACCTCTCCCGGCGAGCGCAGCTCCAGCAAGAGCTGGAGGAGAAAGTGGCCGCCAAAGAGAAGCGGGCGCACGCCGCCCGGGCTAAATCCGGGTACGGTGCGTCCCGCGTCCTGTACGCGGACCACTCTCTCGCCGAGCTTGAGAGGATGGCGGAGGAGGACGAGGAGGAGATCGTGGAGGTCGCCTCTAAGTCCTCAAACCTAAAGGGGACCTTCCAAAAGGCCCTCAAGAGCCGGGCCGCGAGCTTGCGCGGTGTCGTGACGGAGCTGGTCCGTCGGAAGACCACCGACGAGACGCGGCAACTGCAGGCGAAGGTGGATCGCCTGCAGTTGGAGGTCAGCCAGCTTCATCAAAAGCTGGCTGACGCCACGGGCCAGCCGCAACAGGCCCGGACGAGCCCTGCGGCAGAAGGCCCATCCTCCAACCTTGAGGATATCATCCGCAAGGTTGTGATGGAGGAGAGGGCCTTCACAAGGGCCTGCTTGGCGGGCATCGAGGACCGGCTCTTGCCGGAGAAACGCCTCCGACCACCGCTTGCGGCGGACAAGAGGCAGCCGAGTGAGCCGGGGCCGTCCTCCTCCCAGGTGGAAGACACCCAACTCCCTGCCACCACCCCGTCCAACGAGTGGACGCAAGTGGTCCGCAAGGGAAAGGGCAGGGGCAAGAAGTCGGCGAAGGCCGCACCTGCCGTCCCCGCCACCACCGCTCCCAGTCGGTCGCAGACGACCGGCAAGGGAAAGGCGAAAGGAAAGGGGAAGCTAGTCCCCCCGAAAACTGCTGCCGTCGTGGTGACGCTCACCGCGGAGGCGGCGGAGCGAGGGGAGACGTACGCGTCCGTTTTGGTGCGGGCGCGTGCGAATGCCGATCCCACCCAATTGGGTATCGGCAGCGTCTCTTGCCGGCGGACACAAGCCGGGGCTCGAATTTTCGAGTTCCCGGGGGCCGAGGGGAGTGCTCACGCTGACCTGTTTGCAGCCAAGCTGCAAGAGTTCATCGCGGACTCGGCGAAGGTGGCCCGACCGGTGAAGACAGCGGCCATTGAGGTGACGGAGCTCGACGACTCCGTCACCAAGGAGGAGGTGGTTGCGGCGGTCGCAGCGGTAGGGGGCTGTGACGCCGCGGCGGTCCAAGGCCGGGACATAAGACCCGGACGCGGCGGCATGGGCACCATTCGCCTCGAGTGCCCAATCGCCGCTGCAAAAGCCGTCCTTGCCAAGGGACGGCTCGCGGTTGGGTTCAGCTTTGGTGCGGTTCGGGCACTCGAGGACCAGCCTCTGCGGTGTTTCCGGTGCTTCGGCATCGGACACACCCGGCCCATGTGTCCGTCCTCGGTAGACAGGACGGACACGTGCTACCGCTGCGGCAAGAACGGCCACAAAGCCGTCTCTTGTGAGGCCGCCACACCACACTGCGCAGTGTGTGCCGCCAGTGGCCGTCTGGCAGGCCACGTCATGAAGGGGAGGAAGTGCAATCCTCCCCCTAAGCGTGGCAAAGCGCTGGCACCGGCCAGGCCTGCTGCTGCTGCCGCTGACTCCGTCGTTCCTGCGACGGCTGCGGAGGGGGGTGCGATGTCCGACTGATGGATAGGGTCGAACATCGCATCCTCCAGGCGAACGCCAACCACTGCAGGGCAGCCCAGGATCTGCTGATGCAGACCATGGCTGAGTGGTTGGTGGACTTGGCGGTGGTTGCCGAACCTTACTCGGTCCCTGGCCGTTGGCTGGGCGACCGGGACGGCTTGGTGGCGTTGGTGGCGCGGTCTTCCACAGACTCCCCTCCCCTCTCGCTCTTAGAGAGGGGACCGGGATACGTGGCCGCCGCCTGGGGAGACATGGCCCTGGTGGGGGTCTATTTCTCCCCAAACCGCCCTCTCTCGGACTTTGAGGATTTCCTCGAGATCCTCACCGCAGTCAAAGGGAGGGCGGCGCCACGCCAAGTTCTGGTGTTGGGCGACCTGAACGCCAAGTCGACGGCCTGGGGCAACCCGGCCGCAGGTTGCAATGTCCGGGGACGCGCCGTCGAGTTTTGGGCGGCCTCAAGCGGTGTGTCCCTCCTCAACAGGGGGGCGGTCCACACGTGTGTGCGGCAACAGGGTGGGTCAGTGGTGGACGTGTCGTTTGCCACCCCCACGCTAGCCGCCCGCGTCGTCAACTGGCGGGTAGAGATGGTGGAGACGTTGTCGGACCACCGATATGTGCGGTTCGACATCTCCACCCAGCAGGGCGGGAGGGGGATGGCCCGCGCTGGGCAATCTCCCTTCCCGCGGTGGGCACTCACCCGCCTGGACCGGGAGGCAGCCAAGGAGGCGGCCTTCCTCCAGGATTGGCTGTCGCCCCCTGTCGAGGGCCTGGACGTAGACGCCGCTGCGGTCCAGCTCAGAGGGTCCCTGACCGAGGTGTGCAACTCCAGCATGCCCCGGTCTCGCCGTCCGCCTCCCCGTCGTGCCGTCTATTGGTGGACGGAGGAGCTGGAGGGACTCCGGGCCACCTGCGTGGCGGCCAGAAGGGCCTACACGCGGAGCCGACGTCGCAGCGCCCAAAACCGAGACCGGGCAGAAGAGGACCGCCTATACGCCTCTTACCGAGAGGCGATGACGGTCCTCAAGTCTGTAATGGGTGCTGCACAGGACTCGGCGAGGGCCGAGATGCTGGAGGGTCTCGACAGGGACCCCTATGGGAGACCATATAAGGCGGCGCGGAACCAGCTACGCCCCTATGGTCCCCCACTGTCGGAGACCCTCGAGCCAGCGTTGCTGGATGGGGTGGTCCGGTCCCTGTTTCCGCGCAGGACCGACTTCACCCCACCAACGATGGATCCCCCGCAAGGGGCGACTTTGCCGGAGGAGGAGGACGTCCCCCCGGTGACGGCGGCGGAGTTGTACGCGGGGGTTCTCGGCCTCCGCGTCAAGAAGACGGCCCCTGGACCGGACGGCGTCCCCGCACGGGTGCTGGCGATTGCTGCCTCCGGCATGGAGGACAGGTTTCGGGACCTCTTCAGCGCGTGCTTTACGGCTGGGAGGTTCCCGAAACTGTGGAAGGAGGGGCAGCTTTGCCTCCTCCGAAAAGCGGGACGCCCGGTGGACTCCCCCTCGGCATACCGGCCCGTCGTCCTGCTCGATGAGGTCGGTAAGTTGTTCGAGGGGATTGTCGCCTCCCGGCTTGACAGCCACTTGCGGGGGGTAGGGCCGGATCTGTCGGACGCCCAATTCGGCTTCCGTCGAGGGCGTTCGACGATCGACGCGCTGGCATTACTCAAAGGCCAGGTGAAGGAGGCGGTAGAGGCGGGGGACGGAGTGCTGGCGGTGTCATTCGACATTGCCAACGCCTTCAACTCCGTCCCCCACTCGACGATATTGGAGGCGCTCCGATATCACGGAGTGCCCCAATACCTGCGGGACCTCCTGGCCAGCTACTTGGAGGACCGAGAGGTCCTCCTCGTGGACAAGACGGCCACCGTGAGGCGGTACGGCGCAGAGTCCGGTGTTCCGCAGGGGTCGGTGCTGGGGCCTCCCCTGTGGAACATCGGGTTCAACTGGCTCTTGCGGGGAGCCCTCCTCCAGGGCACGAGTGTCATCTGTTACGCGGATGACACTCTCCTCACTGCCCGGGGGAGGAACTTTGCAGACGCGGCCTGTCTGGCCTCGGCTGGCGGATCCTTGGTTGCAGAGAGGATCCGCCGCCTGGGATTGAAGGTGGCGCTGCACAAGACCGAGGCCGTGTTCTTTCGCGGGCCTCGGCAGCGCTGCCCTCCCGACGCCCACATAATTGTGGAGGGCGTTAGGATAGGGGTCCAGCCCCAGATGAAGTATTTGGGGCTGGTGCTGGACGACAGGTGGCGCTTCGGCCCACATTTCAGCGGGCTGTCGACGCGCCTGTTGAAGGCCGCTGACGCCCTCTCGTGGCTCCTCCCGAACCTGGGGGGGCCCAAGGCGAAATGCCGGCGCCTCTATGCTGGCATTTTGAGAAGTATGGCCCTTTACGGGGCCCCCATCTGGGCGGACTCCCTCCACAGGAGGGAGAATGCGACTGCCATCCGCAGGCCCCAAAGAGCCATTGCACAGCGGGTGGCAAGGGCCTACCGCTCGGTAGGCTTCTCGGCGGCATGCGCTCTGGCTGGCACCCCTCCTTGGGAGTTGGAGGCTTGGGTGCTCGCCAGAGTGTACGAGTGGACGGCGCGCCGGAAGGCTCTCGGGGAGCGCCCCGTCGCCGAAGAGCGGGAGGCCGTGCGGCGGGAGGCGAGGGACGCTATCGTCCTTCACTGGACAGAGGACCTCGCCACCGCCACCTTTGGCCGCCGGACGTTGGACGCGCTCGGTCCGGTTCTGCGGAGCTGGCTCGAGCGGTCCCACGGTTTCCTCTCGTTCCGTCTGGTGCAGGTGTTGTCCGGCCATGGTTGTTTCGGATCGCACCTGCACCGGATCGGGAGGGAGGAGACCCCGGCGTGCCACGACTGCGGCGCGCCGGAGGACACGGCGCAGCACACCCTCGAGGTGTGCCCGGCTTGGTCCGAGCTGCGCCGCGGTCTGACCGCGGTGGTTGGACAGGACCTCTCGCTTCCCGGCGTCGTCAACGCCATGCTGGGGAGCGAGGAGGCCTGGGCAGCGGTCGCCTCCTTTTGCGAGGACGTAATCTCGCAAAAGGAGGAGGCGGAGCGCGTGCGGGAGGACGACCCTCTCGCTGCGCCGCTCCGCAGACGAAGAAGGGGTCGGAGACGGCAACGCCCTCTCCCTCCTCATGGTGGCGACGGGCGGGCGACAGGCACGGGGGTGCCTTCGCCCGCATTGCACCCGTCACCACCTCCGTCAGTCATTCCCGGGTCCCTATGAGGGGCCCGCCATGAAGGGCGATCGTCGGCGGAGGACTGGACGTAAAGGCTATGCCGGTTTCCCAGTCCCCCGCCACTTGGACGAAGCGGGAATGTCGCTGGGTCGTTTTAGTGGGTATACCGGGTCAGACCGGGGAGTCCCACATACCCCTCTCATCCCCCGATGGGAGGGTATGCGTAATGCATTTTTTCCCAGCGTCAAAAAAAAAAAAAAAAAAAAAAAAAAAAAAAAAAAAAAAAAAAAAAAAAAAAAAAAGGTTAGGTTAGGTTATCCTCCCCCTAAGCGTGGCAAGGCGCAGGCGCCGACCAGGCCTGCTGCTGCCGCTGCTGCCGCTAACTCCGTCGTTCCTGCGACGGCTGCGGAGGGGGGTGCGATGTCCGACTGATGGATAGGGTCGAACATCGCATCCTCCAGGCGAACGCCAACCACTGCAGGGCAGCCCAGGATCTGCTGATGCAGACCATGGCTGAGTGGTTGGTGGACTTGGCGGTGGTCGCCGAACCTTACTCGGTCCCTGGCCGTTGGCTGGGCGACCGGGACGGCTTGGTGGCGTTGGTGGCGCGGTCTTCCACAGACTCCCCTCCCCTCTCGCTCTTAGAGAGGGGACCGGGATACGTGGCCGCCGCCTGGGGGGACATGGCCCTGGTAGGGGTCTATTTCTCCCCAAACCGCCCTCTCTCAGACTTTGAGGATTTCCTCGAGATTTTCACCGCAGTCAAAGGGAGGGCGGCGCCACGCCAAGTTCTGGTGTTGGGCGACCTGAACGCCAAGTCGACGGCCTGGGGCAACCCGGCCGCAGGTTGCAACGTCCGGGGACGCGCCGTCGAGTTTTGGGCGGCCTCAAGCGGTGTGTCCCTCCTCAACAGGGGGGCGGTCCACACGTGTGTGCGGCAACAGGGTGGGTCGGTGGTGGACGTGTCGTTTGCCACTCCCGCGCTGGCCGCCCGCGTCGTCAACTGGCGGGTAGAGATGGTGGAGACGTTGTCGGACCACCGATATGTGCGGTTCGACATCTCCACCCAGCAGGGCGGGAGGGGGATGGCCCGCGCTGGGCAATCTCCCTTCCCGCGGTGGGCACTCACCCGCCTGGACCGGGAGGCAGCCAAGGAGGCGGCCTTCCTCCAGGACTGGCTGTCGCCCCCTGTCGAGGTCCTGGACGTAGACGCCGCTGCAGTCCAGCTCAGAGGGTCCCTGACCGTGGTGTGCAACTCCAGCATGCCTCGGTCTCGCCGTCCGCCTCCCCGTCGCGCCGTCTATTGGTGGACGGAGGAGCTGGAGGGACTCCGGGCCACCTGCGTGGCGGCCAGAAGAGCCTACACGCGTAGCCGACGGCGCAGCGCCCGAAACCAGGACCGGGCAGAAGAGGACCGCCTATACGCCTCTTACCGAGGGGCGACGGCGGTCCTTAAGTCTGCAATGGGGGCTGCTCAAGACTCGGCGAGGGCCGAGATGCTGGAGGGTCTCGACAGGGACCCCTATGGGAGACCATATAAGGCGGCGCGGAACCAGCTACGCCCTTATGGTCCCCCACTGTCGGAGACCCTCGATCCAGCGTTGCTGGATGGGATGGTCCGGTCCCTGTTTCCGCGCAGGACAGACTTCACCCCACCAACGATGGATCCCCCGCAAGGGGCGGCTTCGCCGGAGGAGGAGGATGTCCCCGCGGTGACTGTGGCGGAGTTATACGCGGGGCTTCTCAGCCTCCGCGCAAAAAAGACGGCCCCCGGGCCAGACGGCGTCCCCGCACGGGTGCTGGCGATCGCCGCCTCCGGCATGGAGGACAGGTTTCGGGACCTCTTCAGCGCGTGCTTTACGGCTGGGAGGTTCCCGAAACTGTGGAAGGAGGGGCAGCTATGCCTCCTCCGAAAGGAGGGCCGCCCGGTGGACTCCCCCCTCGGCATACCGGCCCATCGTCCTGCTCGATGAGGTCGGTAAATTGTTCGAGGGGATTGTCGCCTCCCGGCTTGAAAGCCATTTGCGGGGGGTAGGGCCGGATCTGTCGGACGCCCAATTCGGCTTCCGTCGAGGGCGTTCGACGATCGACGCGCTGGCCCTACTCAAGGGTCAGGTGAAGGAGGCGGTGGAGGCGGGGGACGGAGTGCTGGCGGTGTCATTCGACATTGCCAACGCCTTCAACTCCGTCCCCCACTCGACGATATTGGAGGCGCTCCGATATCACGGAGTGCCCCAATACTTGCGGGACCTCTTGGCGAGCTACCTGGAGGACCGAGAAGTCCTCCTGGTGGACAAGACGGCCACAGTGAGGCGGTACGGCGCAGAGTCCGGTGTTCCGCAGGGGTCGGTGCTTGGCCCTCCCTTGTGGAACATCGGGTTCAACTGGCTCCTGCGCGGAGCCCTCCTCCAGGGCACGAGTGTCATCTGCTACGCGGATGACACTCTCCTCACTGCCCGGGGGAGGAACTTTGCGGACGCGGCCTGTCTGGCCTCAGCTGGCGGATCCTTGGTTGCAGAGAGGATCCGCCGCCTGGGATTGAAGGTGGCGCTGCACAAGACCGAGGCCGTGTTCTTTCGCGGGCCTCGGCAGCGCTGCCCTCCCGACGCCCACATAATTGTGGAGGGCGTCAGGATAGGGGTCCAGCCCCAGATGAAGTATCTGGGGCTGGTGCTAGACGACAGGTGGCGCTTCGGCCCGCATTTCAGCGGGCTGTCGACGCGCCTGCTGAAGGCCGCTGATGCCCTCTCGTGGCTCCTCCCGAACCTGGGGGGGCCCAAGGCGAAATGCCGGCGCCTCTATGCCGGCATCTTGCGGAGCATGGCCCTTTACGGGGCCCCCATCTGGGCGGACTCCCTCCACAGGAGGGAGAATGCGACGGCCATCCGCAGGCCCCAAAGGGCCATTGCACAGCGGGTGGCGAGGGCCTACCGCTCGGTGGGCTTTTCGGCGGCATGCGCTCTGGCTGGCACCCCTCCTTGGGAGTTGGAGGCTTGGGTGCTCGCCAGGGTATACGATTGGACGGCGCGCCGGAAGGCTCTCGGGGAGCGCCCCGTCGCCGAAGAGCGGGAGGCCGTGCGGCGGGAGGCGAGGGACGCTATCGTCCTTCACTGGACAGAGGACCTCGCCACCGCCACCTTTGGCCGCCGGACGTTGGACGCGCTCGGTCCGGTTCTGCGGAGCTGGCTCGAGCGGTCCCACGGTTTCCTCTCGTTCCGTCTGGTGCAGGTGTTATCCGGCCATGGTTGTTTCGGATCGCACCTGCACCGGATCGGGAGGGAGGAGACCCCGGCGTGCCACGACTGCGGCGCGCCGGAGGACACGGCGCAGCACACCCTGGAGGTGTGCCCAGCGTGGTCCGAGTTGCGCTGCGGTCTGACCGCGGTAATCGGATCGGACCTCTCGCTTCCCGGCGTCGTCAACGCCATGCTGGGGAGCGAGGAGGCCTGGGCAGCGGTCGCCTCCTTTTGCGAGGACGTAATCTCGCAAAAGGAGGAGGCGGAGCGCGTGCGGGAGGACGACCCTCTCGCTGCGCCGCTCCGCAGACGAAGAAGGGGTCGGAGACGGCAACGCCCTCTCCCTCCTCATGGTGGCGACGGGCGGGCGACAGGCACGGGGGTGCCTTCGCCCGCATTGCACCCGTCACCACCTCCGTCAGTCATTCCCGGGTCCCTGTGAGGGGCCCGCCATGAAGGGCAATCGTCGGCGGAGGACTGGACGTAAAGGCTATGCCGGTTTCCCAGTCCCCCGCCACTTGGACGAAGCGGGAATGTCGCTGGGTCGTTTTAGTGGGTATACCGGGTCAGACCGGGGAGTCCCACATACCCCTCTCATCCCCCGATGGGAGGGTATGCGTAATGCATTTTTTCCCAGCGTCAAAAAAAAAAAAAAAAAAAAAAAAAAAAAATGTTAGGTTAGGTTAGGTTAGGTTTGGGGGGGGGGACCACCCCACAGTGCTTGCGTCCACGTCGCGTCCCCTGGAAACGGCCCAGTTCTGACCACCGTAACGGAGTGGCAGACTGGGTACGGCCAAAGTGCACTGTGCTCTCGTAGCGATTTTATCCTTGACTTGCGAACTGCGAACTGACGGAGACTATGTCTAAACTCACGCGTAGCGCCTCCGGGCGAATTTTAAAGACCAAAGGCCCTTCTCAGGGCCAACCCAAAGGCCCTTCTCAGGGCCAACCCAAAGCCAAAGGCCCTTCTCAGGGCCAACCAAAAGGCCCTTCTCAGGGCCACTCCGACGCTCCGGCGTCTGAACCTAGCCGCGCGCCTTCTGCGGCAGGCTTTCTGGCGGATGAGTCGTCCGACAACGACTCGCTATTTGGTGTGTCGGACGCGAGCGGCTCTCGGTCGCGGAAGCGTGTCCACCTGAGTGGTGGATCCGAGGGTTCCCAGGCCTCGGGTTCGAAGGCTAAAAAGCCAACGACCAAGGCTGCGGATACCCACAACGTTGGGCTCGCGGACGCCCAACGCAAGTTGGACCTGGCCCGGCGAGAACAACTCCAGCAAGAGCTGGAGGAGAAGGTTGACGCCAAGGAGAAGCGGGCTCACGTCGCCCGGGCCAAGTCCGGGTACGGTGCGTCCCGCGTCCTGTACGCGGACCACTCTCTCGCCGAGCTGGAGAGGATGGCGGAGGAGGACGAGGAGGAGATCGTGGAGGTCGCCTCTAAGTCCTCAAACCTAAAGGGGACCTTCCAGAAGGCCCTCAAGTGCCGGGCCGCGAGTATGCGCGGTGTCGTCTCGGAGCTGGTCCGTCGCAAGACCACCGACGAGACGAGGCAACTGCAGGCGAAGGTAGATCGCCTGCAGTTGGAGGTCAGCCAGCTTCACCAGAAGCTGGCTGAAGCCACGGCCCAGCCGCATCAGGCCCGGACGAGCCCTGCGGCAGAAGGCCCATCCTCCAACCTTGAGGATATAATCCGCAAGGTTGTGATGGAGGAGAGGGCCTTCACAAGGGCCTGCTTAGCGGGCATCGAGGACCGGCTCTTGCCGGAGAAACGCCTCCGACCGCCGCTTGCGGCGGACATGAGGCAGCCGAGCGAGCCGGGGCCGTCCACCTCCCAGGTGGAAGACACTCAACTCCCTGCCACCACTCCGTCCAACGATTGGACGGAAGTGGTCCGTAAGAAGAAGGGCAGGGGTAAGAAGTCGGCAAAGGCCGTACCTGCCGTCCCCGCCACCACCGCTCCCAGTCGGTCGCAGACGACCGGCAAGGGAAAGGTGAAAGGTAAGGGAAAGCGGAAGCTGGTCCCCCCGAAAACTGCTGCTGTCGTGGTGACGCTCACCGCGGAGGCGGCGGAGCGAGGGGAGACGTACGCGTCCGTTTTGGTGCGGGCGCGTGCCAATGCCGATCCCACCCAATTGGGTATCGGCAGCGTCTCTTGCCGGCGGACACAAGCCGGGGCTCGAATTTTCGAGTTCCCGGGGGCCGAGGGGAGTGCCCATGCGGACCTCTTCGCAGCAAAGCTGCAGGAGGTCATCGCAGACTCGGCCAAGGTGGCCCGACCGGTCAAGACGGCGGCCTTTGAGGTGACGGAGCTCGATGACACCGTCACTAAAGAGGAGGTAGTGGCGGCGGTCGCAGCGATAGGGGGTTGTGGCGCTGTGGCGGTACAAGGCCGGGACATAAGGCCCGGCCGTGGCGGCATGGGCACCATTCGCCTCGAGTGCCCAATCGCCGCTGCCAAAGCCGTCCTTGCCAAGGGACGGCTCGCAGTTGGGTTCAGCTCGGGTGCGGTTCGGGCACTCGAGGACCAGCCTCTGCGGTGTTTCCGGTGCTTCGGCATCGGACACACCCGGCCCATGTGTCCGTCCTCGGTAGACAGGACGGACACGTGCTACCGCTGCGGCAAGAACGGCCACAAAGCCGTATCTTGTGAGGCCGCCACGCCACACTGCGCGGTGTGTGCCGCCAGTGGCCGCCTGGCAGGCCATGTCATGAAGGGGAGGAACTGCAATCCTCCCCCTAAGCGTGGCAAAGCACTGGCACCGACCAGGCTTGCTGCTGCTGCCGCTATCCCCGTCGTTCCTGCGGCGGCTGCGGAGGGGGGTGCGATGTCCGACTGATGGATAGGGTCGAACATCGCATTCTCCAGGCGAACGCCAACCACTGCAGGGCAGCCCAGGATCTGCTGATGCAGACCATGGCTGAGTGGTTGGTGGACTTGGCGGTGGTCGCCGAACCCTACTCGGTCCCTGGCCGTTGGCTGGGCGACCGGGACGGCTTGGTGGCGTTGGTGGCGCGGTCTTCCACAGACTCCCCTCCCCTCTCGCTCTTAGAGAGGGGACCGGGATACGTGGCCGCCGCCTGGGGAGACATGGCCCTGGTGGGGGTCTATTTCTCCCCAAACCGCCCTCTCTCGGACTTTGAGGACTTCCTCGAGATCCTCACCGCAGTCAAAGGGAGGGCGGCGCCACGCCAAGTTCTGGTGTTGGGCGACCTGAACGCCAAGTCGACGGCCTGGGGCAACCCGGCCGCAGGTTGCAACGTCCGGGGACGCGCCGTCGAGTTTTGGGCGGCCTCAAGCGGTGTGTCCCTCCTCAACCAATAAACAAATAATTGAGTTTCAGAAACAAAGAGAATGTACTCAGATTAGGGAAACAGATCATCTATATAATCAATTATTAAATTCCAATTGCAACCCACATTCTTTAACAACAATAGATCTTACTGAAGATTCTATTCTGAAATATAATTGTAGCAGTTATAAAGTTAGCCAAAATAAAATAAAAAAATATGCTAAACTTAATAGAATAATAAAGAAATGCAGTAAATTTAAAAAACAACAAAAACATAGTTCTAACATCAATAAAATAAGAAAAGAACGTGTTTTTCTCATTAAAAAGTTAAACAATTATCAAATTAAATTAGAGGATAGTAAACATTTTTATGAAATAGATACTCAAAACTTACAGTCTGAGATTCAAACATTAGAGCATCAACTTCAATCATGTTATTCCATGTATGTGAAATCGCAAAAACAAATAAAGGAACATATCCTAGCTACAAACGAATTAGTCAATAAGGATAATAGTAATGCAGACAGTGAAGACATGATGACCTTCAATAACACCCAATGTACATCACAAAGGGAATCCAGCCCCGACACTTTCTTGCCTGAGGTAACAGAGGACTCGACCCGGTTGGGCAGTGTTCCGGGTTGTATCCCCATTCTAGATTCACCACACATTGACCAAGGTTCATCAGTGGTAGGACAAACAGAATTTAGTTCTCCCCCTTGTTGTAGTACACATTGTGGTTGCTTTATTATGTTTTCTGATAGTTTAGGGAAAGGCTTGGGAAAATTAGTTAGTAATAATCTGAGTCATTCTACTCAAAATTATTGTACACCTCAGGCTTCATACAACCAGATAATGGCATCCATAACTCGGAAGGAATTCGATCCTAATGATATTGTAACTATATTTGTTGGTAATAGTTTGAACGTAAAAATTGATGAAATCACTGACAATGTCACTCAACTGTTGAAACTAAATTGTAAGAAAATCATTCTGTGTGCCTTTCCATATTTTGAAAAGTTATCAAGCAGGCAAAATCATTATATTCATAGTCTTAACAATCACATGTGTTTACTAGTAAGTCACTATTGTGACAAGTTGACGTTTTTCGACACTAACAGTTTCGTCCAGAAACTGAAGTCAACGAGGAATAATGCGTACCTGCCTATTAGTTTTAGACGTCAAATAGCTCGGCTATTAGCTTTTAATTTAAACTCAGACATATGTGGTATGTCGCAGTCTTTTGTAAATAGTTCCACGGAAATTAGTAATTATACTAATTGTAATTATACACATTTTAGCTTAGATTTAAACTAGTCAGTAAGACAATGGAAGGTACGAATGATAATTTAGGCAAACTTGTCAACTCTAAGGTATCTTCTAGCTCTCAGTTAATTAATTGTCAAAAAGGGGTTAAGCAGAATTCCTTTACATTATTTCATCAGAATATTCAGGGTTTTTCTTCCAAACAATTAGAAATCGAACTATTTTTAGAAAAAACCAAATTTGATATTATCTGTCTATCTGAACATTGGATGAAGGATTACGAAATGCAATTTAATTACGAGAATTATAGTGTGGGCAGCTGCTTTAACCGGAAGTCTAAGATGCGTGGGGGTTCATTAATCTTAGTTAAAAATTGTGTTAAATTTAAGCCTCGTAATGATATTGTGGATCTTTCGGTTGAACATAGCATAGAATTGTCTTGTGTTGAGCTAGATAAGCATGTAATAGTGTGCGTTTACAGACCCCCTAATTACCTGAATTACTCTATCTTTGAGTCAGTAATGGAAGATACTTTGGCAAAACTTGTAACTGGTAGTAAACTAATAATTATCTGTGGTGACTTTAATATCAATATTTTAGAGAATAATGTAAACAGCAGTAGATTTTTAAATCTCTTTAAATCATTTAATTTGACAAATGTTTTTTCAGAACCAACCCGAATTACTACAAATACTGCTACATGTATTGATAATGTTTTTTGTGGCTGCGACTACTTGGATAAATCCATCGTAAATTACCTTCCTTCAGATCACAGCGGACAGACTGTTGCTTTCGCGTATAATAAACATTTACAAAGAATCCAGATTCAAACTAGACAAATAACACCCAGCAGTTTAGAAAAGTTTAATAATAATTTAATTAGCAAGTTAAATATACCAGGCCATATTGGAAACAACGTAAATGAATTGTATGAAGAATTCTTTTCGGTAGTGCACACCGAGTTCAATAATACTTTAAAACAGAAAACTAAGACTATTGGCCCAAAGTTCATTTTCAGTGACTGGGCAACACAGGGTATTAGGAAAAGTAGGGAACGATTGTTTGAGCTGTACGGCCTTAAGCCTTATATCAACACAGAAACTTTTAGTAAATATGTGGCTACTTACTCGAAAATTTTTAAAAACTCTTGCAAGATAGCCAAGTCTCTTTTCATTAGCAATAAAATAAAATCAGCCGATAACAAAATCAAGACGGTTTGGAAAATTATCAACAGTGAGACTAATAGATCTAAAAAACCAAGTAATGACATAACACTAGAGACCTCACATGGTCTCGTGAGCTCTAATAATGAAATCGCTCAAGAATTTGTAAAGTTCTTTACCAGTATCCCACTTAAAACTACTGAAACCTTAAATTCCTCTCCCTTGCTCTCTATGGATTTATTGAAGGCGAACGTTTCAGCCTGTTCAAATGAATTTAAATTTCATCATGTAAACCCCATGACAATAATAAAAGCTTTTAAGCAAATCAAGATCAAATTAACCGAAGATCTATGGGGTATGTCTATCAAAGCTTGTACCTCAATTGTTGAGACTGTAGCGCCGTATTTAGCCTCAATATTTAATTTGTGCGTGGATCAAGGGGTCTTCCCGGATCTAATGAAATTCAGTAAGGTAATACCACTTTTTAAATCCGGGGACACTAAAGACACCAACAATTATAGGCCCGTATCCGTGTTGCCGGTTTTAGCAAGGTGTTTGAAAAGATAATGCTCAATCAGATGCTTAACCATTTTAACACCAATAAAATCTTACACGAACATCAGTATGGTTTCACCAAAGGACGTTGTACGACTGACGCCGGTGTCACTTTATTAAAACACATTTTTACTGCGTGGGAAGAGGCACAAGATGCCATAGGAATCTTCTGTGACCTCTCGAAGGCATTTGATTGCGTAAATCACGAAACCCTGATTTTGAAGCTTGAGCATTACGGTTTAGGTAAACTTGCGCTTAGTTTAGTAAATTCATATCTTAATGATAGACAGCAGCATGTACAAGTAAAGGGTGTAGATTCGATGGGTTTAAAAGTAAAAATGGGTGTACCACAAGGTTCGATATTGGGTCCCTTCCTCTTTTTAGTATACATTAATGACCTACCCCATTTATTTAACAACCATCCGCAAATGGTGTTGTTTGCTGATGATACTTCTTTAATATTTAGGATAAACAGACGTGCCACAAATCTTGACGACGTAAATAGCGCCCTACTGCAGGTTCATAACTGGTTTACCGCTAATAATTTAGTACTAAATGGGAAAAAAACTAAGTGCATAAGATTTGCTTTACCAAATGTCAAAAGTAGTGATTGTGACATAGTATTGAATCAAGAGAAACTTGAATTTGTCAATAAAACGGTTTTCTTGGGAATTACGCTCGACCACAGGCTACAATGGGGTCCTCATTTAACATCTCTTGCAGGCCGACTGAGCTCAGCAGCGTATGCTGTTAGAAAAATCCGTCAATATACTGATGTTGATACGGCGAGGATAGTCTATTTTAGTTATTTTCATAGTATTATGTCATACGGTATTTTACTATGGGGACGGGCTGCAGACATCGAGTCTATTTTTATTCTGCAGAAAAGAGCCATCAGAGCCATATATGAATTACGTAGACGCGATTCTCTAAAAGAATTGTTTAAGGAAATTAATATCATGACAGTACCTTGTCAATACATCTATGAAAACATTATAATAATAAATTCATTTATTTTCAGGTAAATAACACCCATTGCCAAATAATAATAAACATCAAATAAAGCCAATTATCATCACAATAAAATAAAATTAAAACAAAACTCAATCAATTATAAATAAATTAAATCAAAAACATAAATAAATCAAATAAATCATATACAATCCAGAATCTAAGTCAATAAATAAAAATAAAAAATCAAATCAAATCAAAAACATATTAAATCAAATTAATCATATAAAATCCAGAATCTAAGTCAATAAATAAAAATAAAAATCAAATCAAATCAAAAACATATTAAATCAAATTAATCATATAAAATCCAGAATCTAAGTCAATAACTATAAATTAAATTAAGTCAAAACAAATTAAATCCAATAAGTCAAAATCTAATTAATTTTACATTTGATTTGATAGATCAGCTTTTTTTTTTTTTTTTTTTCTTTTTACCTGCCCCAGGCCCGATATATGGGTGCATGTAAAGCCTGCCAGTGCTGCATGAAAGGTCCGTCCGACCTGTTAGCAACAACGGTAAGAAGACTGTTGCCGCTGCTCCGCACTCTACTCGCTATCGAGGTTGCCCTCTTGCGCATGCTGGCATAAAAACAGTCAATGCGAACGCTTGCGAACATTCCCGATGCGCTGCAGAAACGAGGCAGCCGCAGCAGCGCCCTCAATGCGTTATTATATTGAACGCGGAGAGCGCTGTAGGATTTCTGCGAATATGACACCCACAGACTACTCGTATAAAAAGATGTGCAGAAGGCTCGAAACAAGGTGATCTTCACACCCTTGGAGCTACGAGCAAACCTGCGGGCAATCATATTCGCCCTCACCGACAGCGCCCTCCTTTCTCGCTCAATATCAGCGTCGTCCTTCAGGTCGGACGTCACAATATGGCCCAGATACTTAAAAGTATGTACCCGCTCCAAGGACACCCCACATAGCCTTACTGGTGGGACCTCTGCCGGACACTTAGAACCCGCTTTGAAAACCATAAGCTCGCTCTTTCTGACGTTATATCTTAGGCCATGTGAGCGAGCGTATGCTTCGCAAATGCTCACCAGTTCTCTGAGTCCACCTATTGAAGCGCTCAGCAGCACCATATCATCAGCGTAGCTTATGTTGTTAAAACAAACATCATCAATATGGCATCCAACATGGCGGCTGCTGAGCCCCTCAACAAGTCCATCAATATACAGATTGAAGAGCATTGGTGAGCTCAACCCCCCCTGCCTCACTCCGCACTCCAACCTGTACGAGTCCGACAAAGCTCCCGACCATCTAACATTATTGACCTGGTTTCCGTACCAGTGCTGGAAGATTCTGACAACTTCAGGCGCAACTCGCCTATCGAGCAACTTTCTCCACAGCACTTTGTACGAGACCAGGTCAAAAGCCCTGGACAGATCGAGGAAGCAGGCGTAAACAGGCGTGCTCCGGTCTGTGTAATATCTGACAGCATGCTTTAAGCTGCTTTTGCTTTATGTACGTTAGGAAAAATCTGCATTTATTCAGTAAAAGAGGTGACAGACACCACTATAATACTAGAAATAGGGACCAACTAGTTCAGCCAGGTTTCAGGCTTGCTAAAGTGGATTCATCTTTCATGGGGTACTGTTTAAAATGTTATAATAAAATACCTCCCCACATTCTACAACTGAATGAGACGAAATTTAAATCTTGTGTAAAACGCACACTATGTAGGCAAGCATATTATAAGCTGGGGGATTACATTGAGGATAAAAATGCTTGGCTAAATGCTGGTCCTGCTCCGCAACCATAGGTGCAACCTTATTGGACAACTATTGTGGTAGCTGCAGAAGATTGTAAAAGTATTCTTGCATTGTATAGAGTCCATCTCTTAGTATTGTATAATTGCATAGCACATGTGTGAGTACCATGTACTGTAAAGCTTCCATTTGCATTTAGTTATCTTTCATTGACTTGAATATGCCTTGGTGGCTGAGAGAATGTCATGCTCGCTTAAATGTCTTGCTGATGGTGGCGGGTGAGTCGGGTCATTTAGTTCCCTTCAATATGGTTGAATTGAATGGCGCTGATTCATGCGTCATGTTCGTGAACGGGCGCTGTCAGTCGGGACTGGTCATCTCTTAGCTGCCATGGATCATTTGAATTGCTTTATTTTAAATTGTTGATTTATTTTTTTACTCTGGACGCTCTTATTGTGCACGTCTTTCTACATTGTTCTCACATATATCTATAATCTCAACATGAAAGATGTAACCAAGATTTTGTAACAACATTTTTGATTGAAAAGAGTGTCCATGGAGTTTCTTGCCCGTTCTTCTCCATAGAGATCTACGCTAGGGAATGGGCATCTACAGTACTTTCGCAAGTTATTATGCCTTGTGTCTGTGACTGTAGCTTTGATTTTTCTTTCAATTTTTTGACATTCAAAAGTGCCGTAATGGTCTAGTTGAAATAAATGATTTGAGTTTGAGTTTGAGTTTTGAGTTTGAGTTCAACAGGGGGGCGGTCCACACGTGTGTGCGGCAACAGGGTGGGTCGGTGGTGGACGTGTCGTTTGCCACCCCCGCGCTGGCCGCCCGCGTCGTCAACTGGCGGGTAGAGATGGTGGAGACGTTGTCGGACCACCGATATGTGCGGTTCCACATCTCCACCCAGCAGGGCGGGAGGGGGATGGCCCGCGCTGGGCAATCACCCTTCCCGCGGTGGGCACTTACCCGCCTGGACCGGGAGGCAGCCAAGGAGGCGGCCTTCCTCCAGGACTGGCTGTCGCCCCCTGTCGAGGTGCTGGACGTAGACGCCGCTGCGGTCCAGCTCAGAGGGTCCCTGACCGAGGTGTGCAACTCCAGCATGCCTCGGTCTCGCCGTCCGCCTCCCCGTCGCGCCGTCTATTGGTGGACGGAGGAGCTGGAGGGGCTCCGGGCCACCTGCGTGGCGGCCAGAAGGGCCTACACGCGGAGCCGACGTCGCAGCGCCCAAAACCGAGACCGGGCAGAAGAGGACCGCCTATACGCCTCTTACCGAGAGGCGACGACGGTCCTCAAGTCTGCAATGGGTGCTGCACAGGACTCGGCGAGGGCCGAGATGCTGGAGGGTCTCGACAGGGACCCCTATGGGAGACCATATAAGGCGGCGCGGAACCAGCTCCGCCCCTATGGTCCCCCACTGTCGGAGACCCTCGATCCAGCGTTACTGGATGGGGTGGTCCGGTCCCTGTTTCCGCGCAGGACCGACTTCACCCCACCAACGATGGATCCCCCACAAGCGACGGCTTCGCCGGAGGAGGAGGATGTCCCCGCGGTGACTGTGGCGGAGTTATACGCGGGGGTTCTCAGCCTCCGCGCAAAAAAGACGGCCCCCGGACCAGACGGCGTCCCCGCACGGGTGCTGGCGATTGCCGCCTCCGGCATGGAGGACAGGTTTCGGGACCTCTTCAGCGCGTGCTTTACGGCTGGGAGGTTCCCGAAACTGTGGAAGGAGGGGCAGCTATGCCTCCTCCGAAAGGAGGGCCGCCCAGTGGACTCCCCCTCGGCATACCGGCCCATCGTCCTGCTCGATGAGGTCGGTAAATTGTTCGAGGGGATTGTCGCCTCCCGGCTTGAAAGCCATTTGCGGGGGGTAGGGCCGGATCTGTCGGACGCCCAATTCGGCTTCCGTCGAGGGCGTTCGACGATCGACGCGCTGGCCCTGCTCAAGGGTCAAGTGAAGGAGGCGGTGGAGGCGGGGGACGGAGTGCTGGCGGTGTCATTCGACATTGCCAACGCCTTCAACTCCGTCCCCCACTCGACGATATTGGAGGCGCTCCGATATCACGGAGTGCCCCAATACCTGCGGGACCTCCTGGCCAGCTACTTGGAGGACAGAGAGGTCCTCCTAGTTGACAAGACGGCCACCATTAGGCGGTACGGCGCAGAGTCCGGTGTTCCGCAGGGGTCGGTGCTTGGCCCCCCCTTGTGGAACATCGGGTTCAACTGGCTCCTGCGCGGAGCCCTCCTCCAGGGCACGAGTGTCATCTGCTATGCGGATGACACTCTCCTCACTGCCCGGGGGAGGAATTTCGCGGACGCGGCCTGTCTGGCCTCGGCTGGCGGATCCTTGGTTGCAGAGAGGATCCGCCGCCTAGGATTGAAGGTGGCGCTGCACAAGACCGAGGCCGTGTTCTTTCGCGGGCCTCGGCAGCGCTGCCCTCCCGACGCCCACATAATTGTTGAGGGCGTCAGGATAGGGGTCCAGCCCCAGATGAAGTATCTGGGGCTGGTGCTAGACGACAGGTGGCGCTTCGGCCCGCATTTCAGCGGGCTGTCGACGCGCCTGCTCAAGGCCGCTGACGCCCTCTCGTGGCTCTCGAAGGCAAAAAAGCCGACGACCGTGGCCGCGGATACCCACAACGTTGGGCTCGCGGACGCCCAACGCCAGTTGGACCTCTCCCGGCGAGCGCAGCTCCAGCAAGAGCTGGAGGAGAAAGTGGCCGCCAAAGAGAAGCGGGCGCACGCAGCCCGGGCTAAATCCGGGTACGGTGCGTCCCGCGTCCTGTACGCGGACCACTCTCTCGCCGAGCTTGAGAGGATGGCGGAGGAGGACGAGGAGGAGATCGTGGAGGTCGCCTCTAAGTCCTCAAACCTAAAGGGGACCTTCCAAAAGGCCCTCAAGAGCCGGGCCGCGAGCTTGCGCGGTGTCGTGACGGAGCTGGTCCGTCGGAAGACCACCGACGAGACGCGGCAACTGCAGGCGAAGGTGGATCGCCTGCAGTTGGAGGTCAGCCAGCTTCATCAAAAGCTGGCTGACGCCACGGGCCAGCCGCAACAGGCCCGGACGAGCCCTGCGGCAGAAGGCCCATCCTCCAACCTTGAGGATATCATCCGCAAGGTTGTGATGGAGGAGAGGGCCTTCACAAGGGCCTGCTTGGCGGGCATCGAGGACCACCGCTTGCGGCGGACAAGAGGCAGCCGAGTGAGCCGGGGCCGTCCTCCTCCCAAGTGGAAGACACCCAACTCCCTGCCACCACCCCGTCCAACGAGTGGACGCAAGTGGTCCGCAAGGGAAAGGGCAGGGGCAAGAAGTCGGCGAAGGCCGCACCTGCCGTCCCCGCCACCACCGCTCCCAGTCGGTCGCAGACGACCGGCAAGGTAAAGGCGAAAGGAAAGGGGAAGCTAGTCCCCCCGAAAACTGCTGCCGTCGTGGTGACGCTCACCGCGGAGGCGGCGGAGCGAGGGGAGACGTACGCGTCCGTTTTGGTGCGGGCGCGTGCCAATGCCGATCCCACCCAATTGGGTATCGGCAGCGTCTCTTGCCGGCGGACACAAGCCGGGGCTCGAATTTTCGAGTTCCCGGGGGCCGAGGGGAGTGCTCACGCTGACCTGTTTGCAGCCAAGCTGCAAGAGGTCATCGCGGACTCGGCGAAGGTGGCCCGACCGGTGAAGACAGCGGCCATTGAGGTGACGGAGCTCGACGACTCCGTCACCAAGGAGGAGGTGGTTGCGGCGGTCGCAGCGGTAGGGGGCTGCGACGCCGCGGCGGTCCAAGGCCGGGACATAAGACCCGGACGCGGCGGCATGGGCACCATTCGCCTCGAGTGCCCAATCGCCGCTGCAAAAGCCGTCCTTGCCAAGGGACGGCTCGCGGTTGGGTTCAGCTTTGGTGCGGTTCGGGCACTCGAGGACCAGCCTCTGCGGTGTTTCCGGTGCTTCGGCATCGGACACACCCGGCCCATGTGTCCGTCCTCGGTAGACAGGACGGACACGTGCTACCGCTGCGGCAAGAACGGCCACAAAGCCGT
Source organism: Xestia c-nigrum (assembly GCA_916618015.1). Classification (NCBI taxonomy): domain Eukaryota; kingdom Metazoa; phylum Arthropoda; class Insecta; order Lepidoptera; family Noctuidae; genus Xestia; species Xestia c-nigrum. Next base: position 32,852 of record OU745251.1, on the reverse strand, counting down.
CTCTTGTGAGGCCGCCACACCACACTGCGCAGTGTGTGCCGCCAGTGGCCGTCTGGCAGGCCACGTCATGAAGGGGAGGAAGTGCAATCCTCCCCCTAAGCGTGGCAAAGCGCTGGCACCGGCCAGGCCTGCTGCTGCTGCCGCTGAGTCCGTCGTTCCTGCGACGGCTGCGGAGGGGGGTGCGATGTCCGACTGATGGATAGGGTCGAACATCGCATCCTCCAGGCGAACGCCAACCACTGCAGGGCAGCCCAGGATCTGCTGATGCAGACCATGGCTGAGTGGTTGGTGGACTTGGCGGTGGTCGCCGAACCTTACTCGGTCCCTGGCCGTTGGCTGGGCGACCGGGACGGCTTGGTGGCGTTGGTGGCGCGGTCTTCCACAGACTCCCCTCCCCTCTCGCTCTTAGAGAGGGGACCGGGATACGTGGCCGCCGCCTGGGGAGACATGGCCCTGGTGGGGGTCTATTTCTCCCCAAACCGCCCTCTCTCGGACTTTGAGGATTTCCTCGAGATCCTCACCGCAGTCAAAGGGAGGGCGGCGCCACGCCAAGTTCTGGTGTTGGGCGACCTGAACGCCAAGTCGACGGCCTGGGGCAACCCGGCCGCAGGTTGCAATGTCCGGGGACGCGCCGTCGAGTTTTGGGCGGCCTCAAGCGGTGTGTCCCTCCTCAACAGGGGGGCGGTCCACACGTGTGTGCGGCAACAGGGTGGGTCAGTGGTGGACGTGTCGTTTGCCACCCCCACGCTAGCCGCCCGCGTCGTCAACTGGCGGGTAGAGATGGTGGAGACGTTGTCGGACCACCGATATGTGCGGTTCGACATCTCCACCCAGCAGGGCGGGAGGGGGATGGCCCGCGCTGGGCAATCTCCCTTCCCGCGGTGGGCACTCACCCGCCTGGACCGGGAGGCAGCCAAGGAGGCGGCCTTCCTCCAGGATTGGCTGTCGCCCCCTGTCGAGGGCCTGGACGTAGACGCCGCTGCGGTCCAGCTCAGAGGGTCCCTGACCGAGGTGTGCAACTCCAGCATGCCCCGGTCTCGCCGTCCGCCTCCCCGTCGTGCCGTCTATTGGTGGACGGAGGAGCTGGAGGGACTCCGGGCCACCTGCGTGGCGGCCAGAAGGGCCTACACGCGGAGCCGACGTCGCAGCGCCCAAAACCGAGACCGGGCAGAAGAGGACCGCCTATACGCCTCTTACCGAGAGGCGATGACGGTCCTCAAGTCTGTAATGGGTGCTGCACAGGACTCGGCGAGGGCCGAGATGCTGGAGGGTCTCGACAGGGACCCCTATGGGAGACCATATAAGGCGGCGCGGAACCAGCTACGCCCCTATGGTCCCCCACTGTCGGAGACCCTCGAGCCAGCGTTGCTGGATGGGGTGGTCCGGTCCCTGTTTCCGCGCAGGACCGACTTCACCCCACCAACGATGGATCCCCCGCAAGGGGCGACTTTGCCGGAGGAGGAGGACGTCCCCCCGGTGACGGCGGCGGAGTTGTACGCGGGGGTTCTCGGCCTCCGCGTCAAGAAGACGGCCCCTGGACCGGACGGCGTCCCCGCACGGGTGCTGGCGATTGCTGCCTCCGGCATGGAGGACAGGTTTCGGGACCTCTTCAGCGCGTGCTTTACGGCTGGGAGGTTCCCGAAACTGTGGAAGGAGGGGCAGCTTTGCCTCCTCCGAAAAGCGGGACGCCCGGTGGACTCCCCCTCGGCATACCGGCCCGTCGTCCTGCTCGATGAGGTCGGTAAGTTGTTCGAGGGGATTGTCGCCTCCCGGCTTGACAGCCACTTGCGGGGGGTAGGGCCGGATCTGTCGGACGCCCAATTCGGCTTCCGTCGAGGGCGTTCGACGATCGACGCGCTGGCATTACTCAAAGGCCAGGTGAAGGAGGCGGTAGAGGCGGGGGACGGAGTGCTGGCGGTGTCATTCGACATTGCCAACGCCTTCAACTCCGTCCCCCACTCGACGATATTGGAGGCGCTCCGATATCACGGAGTGCCCCAATACCTGCGGGACCTCCTGGCCAGCTACTTGGAGGACCGAGAGGTCCTCCTCGTGGACAAGACGGCCACCGTGAGGCGGTACGGCGCAGAGTCCGGTGTTCCGCAGGGGTCGGTGCTGGGGCCTCCCCTGTGGAACATCGGGTTCAACTGGCTCTTGCGGGGAGCCCTCCTCCAGGGCACGAGTGTCATCTGTTACGCGGATGACACTCTCCTCACTGCCCGGGGGAGGAACTTTGCAGACGCGGCCTGTCTGGCCTCGGCTGGCGGATCCTTGGTTGCAGAGAGGATCCGCCGCCTGGGATTGAAGGTGGCGCTGCACAAGACCGAGGCCGTGTTCTTTCGCGGGCCTCGGCAGCGCTGCCCTCCCGACGCCCACATAATTGTGGAGGGCGTTAGGATAGGGGTCCAGCCCCAGATGAAGTATTTGGGGCTGGTGCTGGACGACAGGTGGCGCTTCGGCCCACATTTCAGCGGGCTGTCGACGCGCCTGTTGAAGGCCGCTGACGCCCTCTCGTGGCTCCTCCCGAACCTGGGGGGGCCCAAGGCGAAATGCCGGCGCCTCTATGCTGGCATTTTGAGAAGTATGGCCCTTTACGGGGCCCCCATCTGGGCGGACTCCCTCCACAGGAGGGAGAATGCGACTGCCATCCGCAGGCCCCAAAGAGCCATTGCACAGCGGGTGGCAAGGGCCTACCGCTCGGTAGGCTTCTCGGCGGCATGCGCTCTGGCTGGCACCCCTCCTTGGGAGTTGGAGGCTTGGGTGCTCGCCAGAGTGTACGAGTGGACGGCGCGCCGGAAGGCTCTCGGGGAGCGCCCCGTCGCCGAAGAGCGGGAGGCCGTGCGGCGGGAGGCGAGGGACGCTATCGTCCTTCACTGGACAGAGGACCTCGCCACCGCCACCTTTGGCCGCCGGACGTTGGACGCGCTCGGTCCGGTTCTGCGGAGCTGGCTCGAGCGGTCCCACGGTTTCCTCTCGTTCCGTCTGGTGCAGGTGTTGTCCGGCCATGGTTGTTTCGGATCGCACCTGCACCGGATCGGGAGGGAGGAGACCCCGGCGTGCCACGACTGCGGCGCGCCGGAGGACACGGCGCAGCACACCCTCGAGGTGTGCCCGGCTTGGTCCGAGCTGCGCCGCGGTCTGACCGCGGTGGTTGGACAGGACCTCTCGCTTCCCGGCGTCGTCAACGCCATGCTGGGGAGCGAGGAGGCCTGGGCAGCGGTCGCCTCCTTTTGCGAGGACGTAATCTCGCAAAAGGAGGAGGCGGAGCGCGTGCGGGAGGACGACCCTCTCGCTGCGCCGCTCCGCAGACGAAGAAGGGGTCGGAGACGGCAACGCCCTCTCCCTCCTCATGGTGGCGACGGGCGGGCGACAGGCACGGGGGTGCCTTCGCCCGCATTGCACCCGTCACCACCTCCGTCAGTCATTCCCGGGTCCCTATGAGGGGCCCGCCATGAAGGGCGATCGTCGGCGGAGGACTGGACGTAAAGGCTATGCCGGTTTCCCAGTCCCCCGCCACTTGGACGAAGCGGGAATGTCGCTGGGTCGTTTTAGTGGGTATACCGGGTCAGACCGGGGAGTCCCACATACCCCTCTCATCCCCCGATGGGAGGGTATGCGTAATGCATTTTTTCCCAGCGTCAAAAAAAAAAAAAAAAAAAAAAAAAAAAAAAAAAAAAAAGGTTAGGTTAGGTTAGGTTAGGTTATCCTCCCCCTAAGCGTGGCAAGGCGCAGGCGCCGACCAGGCCTGCTGCTGCCGCTGCTGCCGCTAACTCCGTCGTTCCTGCGACGGCTGCGGAGGGGGGTGCGATGTCCGACTGATGGATAGGGTCGAACATCGCATCCTCCAGGCGAACGCCAACCACTGCAGGGCAGCCCAGGATCTGCTGATGCAGACCATGGCTGAGTGGTTGGTGGACTTGGCGGTGGTCGCCGAACCTTACTCGGTCCCTGGCCGTTGGCTGGGCGACCGGGACGGCTTGGTGGCGTTGGTGGCGCGGTCTTCCACAGACTCCCCTCCCCTCTCGCTCTTAGAGAGGGGACCGGGATACGTGGCCGCCGCCTGGGGGGACATGGCCCTGGTAGGGGTCTATTTCTCCCCAAACCGCCCTCTCTCAGACTTTGAGGATTTCCTCGAGATTTTCACCGCAGTCAAAGGGAGGGCGGCGCCACGCCAAGTTCTGGTGTTGGGCGACCTGAACGCCAAGTCGACGGCCTGGGGCAACCCGGCCGCAGGTTGCAACGTCCGGGGACGCGCCGTCGAGTTTTGGGCGGCCTCAAGCGGTGTGTCCCTCCTCAACAGGGGGGCGGTCCACACGTGTGTGCGGCAACAGGGTGGGTCGGTGGTGGACGTGTCGTTTGCCACTCCCGCGCTGGCCGCCCGCGTCGTCAACTGGCGGGTAGAGATGGTGGAGACGTTGTCGGACCACCGATATGTGCGGTTCGACATCTCCACCCAGCAGGGCGGGAGGGGGATGGCCCGCGCTGGGCAATCTCCCTTCCCGCGGTGGGCACTCACCCGCCTGGACCGGGAGGCAGCCAAGGAGGCGGCCTTCCTCCAGGACTGGCTGTCGCCCCCTGTCGAGGTCCTGGACGTAGACGCCGCTGCAGTCCAGCTCAGAGGGTCCCTGACCGTGGTGTGCAACTCCAGCATGCCTCGGTCTCGCCGTCCGCCTCCCCGTCGCGCCGTCTATTGGTGGACGGAGGAGCTGGAGGGACTCCGGGCCACCTGCGTGGCGGCCAGAAGAGCCTACACGCGTAGCCGACGGCGCAGCGCCCGAAACCGGGACCGGGCAGAAGAGGACCGCCTATACGCCTCTTACCGAGGGGCGACGGCGGTCCTTAAGTCTGCAATGGGGGCTGCTCAAGACTCGGCGAGGGCCGAGATGCTGGAGGGTCTCGACAGGGACCCCTATGGGAGACCATATAAGGCGGCGCGGAACCAGCTACGCCCTTATGGTCCCCCACTGTCGGAGACCCTCGATCCAGCGTTGCTGGATGGGATGGTCCGGTCCCTGTTTCCGCGCAGGACAGACTTCACCCCACCAACGATGGATCCCCCGCAAGGGGCGGCTTCGCCGGAGGAGGAGGATGTCCCCGCGGTGACTGTGGCGGAGTTATACGCGGGGCTTCTCAGCCTCCGCGCAAAAAAGACGGCCCCCGGGCCAGACGGCGTCCCCGCACGGGTGCTGGCGATCGCCGCCTCCGGCATGGAGGACAGGTTTCGGGACCTCTTCAGCGCGTGCTTTACGGCTGGGAGGTTCCCGAAACTGTGGAAGGAGGGGCAGCTATGCCTCCTCCGAAAGGAGGGCCGCCCGGTGGACTCCCCCCTCGGCATACCGGCCCATCGTCCTGCTCGATGAGGTCGGTAAATTGTTCGAGGGGATTGTCGCCTCCCGGCTTGAAAGCCATTTGCGGGGGGTAGGGCCGGATCTGTCGGACGCCCAATTCGGCTTCCGTCGAGGGCGTTCGACGATCGACGCGCTGGCCCTACTCAAGGGTCAGGTGAAGGAGGCGGTGGAGGCGGGGGACGGAGTGCTGGCGGTGTCATTCGACATTGCCAACGCCTTCAACTCCGTCCCCCACTCGACGATATTGGAGGCGCTCCGATATCACGGAGTGCCCCAATACTTGCGGGACCTCTTGGCGAGCTACCTGGAGGACCGAGAAGTCCTCCTGGTGGACAAGACGGCCACAGTGAGGCGGTACGGCGCAGAGTCCGGTGTTCCGCAGGGGTCGGTGCTTGGCCCTCCCTTGTGGAACATCGGGTTCAAGTGGCTCCTGCGCGGAGCCCTCCTCCAGGGCACGAGTGTCATCTGCTACGCGGATGACACTCTCCTCACTGCCCGGGGGAGGAACTTTGCGGACGCGGCCTGTCTGGCCTCAGCTGGCGGATCCTTGGTTGCAGAGAGGATCCGCCGCCTGGGATTGAAGGTGGCGCTGCACAAGACCGAGGCCGTGTTCTTTCGCGGGCCTCGGCAGCGCTGCCCTCCCGACGCCCACATAATTGTGGAGGGCGTCAGGATAGGGGTCCAGCCCCAGATGAAGTATCTGGGGCTGGTGCTAGACGACAGGTGGCGCTTCGGCCCGCATTTCAGCGGGCTGTCGACGCGCCTGCTGAAGGCCGCTGATGCCCTCTCGTGGCTCCTCCCGAACCTGGGGGGGCCCAAGGCGAAATGCCGGCGCCTCTATGCCGGCATCTTGCGGAGCATGGCCCTTTACGGGGCCCCCATCTGGGCGGACTCCCTCCACAGGAGGGAGAATGCGACTGCCATCCGCAGGCCTCAACGGGCCATTGCACAGCGGGTGGCGAGGGCCTACCGCTCGGTGGGCTTTTCGGCGGCATGCGCTCTGGCTGGCACCCCTCCTTGGGAGTTGGAGGCTTGGGTGCTCGCCAGAGTGTACGAGTGCGAGGACGAGGCGAGGGACGCTATCGTCCTTCACTGGACAGAGGACCTCGCCACCGCCACCTTTGGCCGCCGGACGTTGGACGCGCTCGGTCCGGTTCTGCGGAGCTGGCTCGAGCGGTCCCACGGTTTCCTCTCGTTCCGTCTGGTGCAGGTGTTATCCGGCCATGGTTGTTTCGGATCGCACCTGCACCGGATCGGGAGGGAGGAGACCCCGGCGTGCCACGACTGCGGCGCGCCGGAGGACACGGCGCAGCACACCCTGGAGGTGTGCCCGGCTTGGTCCGAGTTGCGCCGCGGTCTGACCGCGGTAATCGGACCGGACCTCTCGCTTCCCGGCGTCGTCAACGCCATGCTGGGGAGCGAGGAGGCCTGGGCAGCGGTCGCCTCCTTTTGCGAGGACGTAATCTCGCAAAAGGAGGAGGCGGAGCGCGTGCGGGAGGACGACCCTCTCGCTGCGCCGCTCCGCAGACGAAGAAGGGGTCGGAGACGGCAACGCCCTCTCCCTCCTCATGGTGGCGACGGGCGGGCGACAGGCACGGGGGTGCCTTCGCCCGCATTGCACCCGTCACCACCTCCGTCAGTCATTCCCGGGTCCCTATGAGGGGCCCGCCATGAAGGGCGATCGTCGGCGGAGGACTGGACGTAAAGGCTATGCCGGTTTCCCAGTCCCCCGCCACTTGGACGAAGCGGGAATGTCGCTGGGTCGTTTTAGTGGGTATACCGGGTCAGACCGGGGAGTCCCACATACCCCTCTCATCCCCCGATGGGAGGGTATGCGTAATGCATTTTTTCCCAGCGTCAAAAAAAAAAAAAAAAAAAAAAAAAAAAAAAAAAAAAAAAAAAAAGGTTAGGTTGGGGTAACCTAACCTAACCCCAACCTAACCTAACCTTTTTTTTTTTTTTTTTTTTTTTTTTTTTTTTTTTTTTTTTTAGGTTAGGTTGGGGTGCCAACCACTGCAGGGCAGCCCAGGATCTGCTGATGCAGACCATGGCTGAGTGGTTGGTAGACTTGGCGGTGGTCGCCGAACCTTACTCGGTCCCTGGCCGTTGGCTAGGCGACCGGGACGGCTTGGTGGCGTTGGTGGCGCGGTCTTCCACGGACTCTCCTCCCCTCTCGCTCTTAGAGAGGGGACCGGGATACGTGGCCGCCGCCTGGGGAGACATGGCCCTGGTGGGGGTCTATTTCTCCCCAAACCGCCCTCTCTCGGACAGGTCCGAGTTACGCCGCGGTCTGACCGCGGTAATCGGACCAGACCTTTCGCTTCCCGGCGTCGTCAACGCCATGCTGGGGAGCGAGGAGGCCTGGGCAGCGGTCGCCTCCTTTTGCGAGGACGTAATCTCGCAAAAGGAGGAGGCGGAGCGCGTGCGGGAGGACGACCCTCTCGCTGCGCCGCTCCGCAGACGAAGAAGGGGTCGGAGACGGCAACGCCCTCTCCCTCCTCATGGTGGCGACGGGCGGGCGACAGGCACGGGGGTGCCTTCGCCCGCATTGCACCCGTCACCACCTCCGTCAGTCATTCCCGGGTCCCTATGAGGGGCCCGCCATGAAGGGCGATCGTCGGCGGAGGACTGGACGTAAAGGCTATGCCGGTTTCCCAGTCCCCCGCCACTTGGACGAAGCGGGAATGTCGCTGGGTCGTTTTAGTGGGTATACCGGGTCAGACCGGGGAGTCCCACATACCCCTCTCATCCCCCGATGGGAGGGTATGCGTAATGCATTTTTTCCCAGCGTCAAAAAAAAAAAAAAAAAAAAAAAAAAAAAAAAGGTTAGGTTGGGGTGCGGCAGAATTCCTCCACGTTTGTCTGGCGGCTGCTGGTCCCTCTCGATACGTCTGGAGGAAAGAGCAGCTGCTGGGCTGGTGCACCCTGGGCGCGACAGTATCCTTCCTCGAGGAATGAGAAGAAATTCTCATCCCTTGGGAAATGATACTGTCACGGCTAATATTCTGGGGAGGGGTCACATCGTTCGTCGTGCGATGACGTGCGGGTCTATCGTGCGGGGTTCGATGTGCATAGGGGAGGATTTCGTCATGTTCCGTGCGATGGCTTGTGGGCTTATCGCACGGTACGTGATTGATGATTCACTCCTCGAAGTTTTCGGGGAGTAAATCAGGGGGGGGGTTTTCATCGTGTACCGTGCGATGGCTCACAGAGTGGGCTTATCGGACGGTACGTGATTTGTGATTCACCCCTCGAAGTTTTCGGGGAGTGAATCAGGGTGGAGTTTTTCGTCGTGTACCGTGCGATGGCTCACAGAAAGGGCTCATCGGACGGCACGTGATAAGTGATTCACTCGTCGAAGTTCTCGGGGAGTTAATCAGGGGTGGCGTCCCTCCTTCATCTTGGATCACGGCATTCGTCGCCCTCTGGTACGCATCTGCACATCAGACGTGACTATGAGCGTGGCGAATCGTCGTGATAAATGATCAAGGGGGAGGGGAGAATTTATTATGTGTATGTATATATATTAATATGTTTATAAGTATATGTTTATGTATTTATTTAGACGAAGTAGGGAGTCAGGGACCGCACCCTTCAAAGGAACAAAAAATGGTAAAAAAAACGAGTTGCAAAGAAGTACCCCAGGGCGGTACCAGCTGCTCAGCAGTTGGAGAATCCGCCACGGTCCACGGATCGTCAAGCCCCCCGTATTCTGGGGAGGGCACCAACCGTTTTCCACTTGCCAATGGCAACAAGAGCCGAGGAGGCTCAACAAGATCACGGTCATTCGAAGACCTGATCTCTTTTAAACCGCGACACGCGGCCGACGCGGTGTCGGAATCTGGCACTGCGTCACTAAGGCTGGGAGCAGAAGCTCCAGCACGAGGAGGGACCACAGAACCACGAGTGGTTCTCGAACGGGTGAGTGTGTTGTCGGAAGCTGATGACACACCGCAACCAGCTGCGGCAGCTCAGTCCAAGTTTTGGAGGAAGCGGCCGCGTGACGGTGGGTCGGATGCGGGCTCGGTGGGTTTGTCTTCTAGTGAGGAGAACCTGCCGGCCCCCAAAGTGTCGACAACAAGAAGGGGCAGAGGTCGCGGGATACCATCCGGAACGAGCTCTCCGGCAGCAGCACCACGCGATTCCCGGGGCCGCTTTCTAAAGCCCCCCGAAACGCCGGCGAGCGATTCCGACGGGGTAACAATGCAGGTTGATCAAGGTGATCCCTCTATTACATTGGTAGCCACGAAGGCGGAGCTCAATGCCGCAAGGCGGGAGGGCCGGAAAGCCATCGCGACCGATGAGGTCGCTGAAATGGCTCGTCAGGCAAGAGAAAGGCGGTCGCAGACCGCAACAGCTCCCGCGGGCTTGACTGCAGAAGCTCTTAGCCGTCAGGTTCTAGACGGCGTGGACGTCGTCCTGAAGGTGGCCACAAAATCGGGCAACCTTAAGGGCACGTTCACGCGAGCCCTAAAAGAGGCGGCGACTGCGATCAAGGAGGCGATGGACGTCCTCCTTGAAAGAACGACCTCGGAGGAGACGGTGAAGCTGCAGGAGGAGAATTACCGTCTCCATACGAGGATGGAGGAGCTCCAGCAGGAGGTCAGTGCCCTGAGGGCGGACTTCAGCCGGCAGCAGGGTGTGCCGACAACGGCCAGTCCTACCCTGCCACAGAACGGGTCTTTGGGGGAAGACCAGTTCAGCCGGCTGCTGAATATAATGACCGCCCGCTTCGACAGCCTAGAGCCCAGACTCAACCCCCCTGTCAGGCTTCGTCCGCCGCTGGCGGCCGATACACGGAGGAAAGAGGTGGAACCCGCACCAGCAGCGGCTGGGCCGACGTGGGCACAGGTGGCCAAAGCGCCACCTGCGCCAAAAAAGCCGTCACCCGTGCCCAACAAGGCCACGCAGAAGCCCAAGAAACCCACAGAGGGGGCAAAGGCAGGGTCGGGGGCCACAAATCCCACTGAGGAGAGCGGCTCGTCCCCCAAAGACCGCGAAGGATGGAAGACGGCCGAAAGCCGTAAAAAGAAGCGAAAGAAGGGAAAGGCCAAGAAAGCGCAGGGCACCAAGGGGCAGGCCCCCAGGATCCGCATCCCTCGCTCCGAGGCTGTAGTAATTACGCTGCAGCCGGAAGCCAAGGAGAGGGGGATTACGTACCAGAAGGTACTGGCGGAGGCGAGGGGCAAGCTGGTGTTCGCCGATTTTGGCACTCCGGACGGCTTCCGTTTTAAAACGGCGGCAACGGGAGCCAAAATGTTTGAGTTGGCGGGGACCAGCTGTGCCGAGAGGGCGGATTCTCTAGCTGCAAAGCTGAGGGACGTCCTCAACCCTGAGGAGGCCCGGGTGTCCAGACCCATGAAGACGGCTGAGGTTCGCGTCGATGAGCTGGACGACACCTTGACCCCAGAGGACGTGGTGGCGGCCATAGCCCGGAGCGGCGGATGCCACCCGGAAAATGTGCGGGCGGGCGAGATCCGCGTAAACGCTGGCGGGTTTGGCACCATCTGGGTGCGGTGTCCGGTGGCTGCGGCCAAGCAGGTCGCCGACGCGGGCCGTCTACTGGTGGGCTGGGTGTCAGCGAGGGTAAAACTCCTGACACCCCGGGCCATGCAGTGTTACCGGTGCCTGGAGAAAGGGCACGTACGGGCACTCTGCACCTGCGACACCGACCGCAGCGATTTATGTTATCGCTGTGGTCGGCCTGGCCATAAGGCGGCCCAGTGCTCCGCGGAGCCAAACTGCAGTCTGTGTACAGCTGCAGGAAAGTCCGCGGGGCACAGAATAGGCGGCAACGCTTGCGGCGCGCCCAGAAAGCGCAACAAGCGTTGGACCAAGGCTGCGGGGGCCGCACCCCCTAGCACCTCTGAGGCCGACTCCCGGCCAGTTGTGGGACGAACCGAGGAAATGGAGTGTTAGTAATGGCACTTCATTTCCTTCAGGCGAATATCAACCACTGTACCAGAGCTCAGGATCTCTTGGTCCTGAGCATGGCGCAGTGGTCGATAAACGTGGCGGTGGTCGCTGAGCCGTATTTTGTCCCTCCCCGGGACAACTGGGCAGGGGATCTGGACGGCCTGGTGGCCATCATCGGTGCGACTCTTGTCGACGTATCCCGGGGTCACGGTTGGGTTGCCGCCCTTGTGAACGGGATCGTCACGGTCGGGGCATATTTTTCGCCCAACAGGAGTCTCGCCGATTTCGAGAGTTTCCTTGTCGAGTTGGGAGCCGTCGTCGGCCGGTCTCACCCTCGGCCCATACTGCTTCTCGGTGATCTGAACGCCAAATCTGCGGCGTGGGGATCCCCGGTCACTGACCCGAGAGGCGATGCGCTAGAGGACTGGGCCATTACGACGGGCCTGGCCGTCTTAAATCGGGGTTCGGCCTACACGTGTGTGCGACAACGGGGCGGGTCTATAGTGGACGTCTCGTTCGCTAGCCCCGCTGTTGTGCACCGTGTTCGTGATTGGCACGTGGAAGCGGAGGTGGAGACGCTATCGGACCACCGATACATACGTTTCGACGTCTCCACCCAAACCGCTGGAGGTCGTAGCCAATCGGCCCCCCAGAGAGACGGCCCGCGTTGGGCTCTGAAACGCCTCGACAAAGAGGCTCTCGAGGAAGCCACCATCGTCCTGGCCTGGGTTCGGGAGTCGGCTACCGTCGGTCCCGTCGACGTCGAACAGGAGGCGCAGTGGTTTGGTGACGCGATGACGCAAATTTGCGACGCGTCCATGCCACGCGTCTCCCCTCTGTCCGCAAGGCGCCGCGTGTACTGGTGGTCCATCGAGGTCGAGCGGCTGCGCGTCGCATGCGCAGACGCCAGACGCCCGTACACGCGATGTCGGAGGAGACGTCGCCGGGATCCCGACGAAGAAGCCGCGCTGTATGAGGTGTACCGCGCGGCAAAGGAGGCTCTGTGGCTGGCCATCGGTGAGTCGAAGACGCGCTCCAGGGAGGAGCTGCTCGCGACCCTAGACGGGGATCCGTGGGGGCGCCCATACCGTACGGTCCGAGGGAAACTTCGGCCATGGGCCCCCCCGCTGACGGAAGGTCTCGAGCCGCAGTTCCTGGAGCAAGTGGTCTCGGCTCTCTTTCCTGAGAGAGCCGAGCATGAGCCACCGCAGATGGCTCAACTTACAGCTGCAGAGCCGGAAGAAGAGGAGAATGAAACCGTCCCAGAGGTGACACAGGCGGAGATGAGCGCGGCCACGATGCGGCTCCGGGCAAAAAACACTGCTCCGGGGCCCGACGGAGTGCCTGGCCGCGCTCTAGTCCTCGCCCTGAAAGAGCTGGAGCCCCCACTGAGGGGACTCTTCTCGGCGTGCCTTGAGCAGGGCCATTTCCCTAACAGGTGGAAAGCTGGTCGACTGGTCCTGCTCAAGAAGGCGGGGCGCCCGGCGGATTCGTCGTCCGCTTATCGGCCCATAGTGCTGCTGGACGAGGCGGGCAAGTTGTTCGAGCGAGTAATCGCAGACCGCCTCGTCAGCCACCTGTGCACAGTGGGGCCGAACCTGGACGACAGTCAGTTTGGCTTCCGGTGTGGGCGCTCTACCATCGACGCCATCAGGAGAGTAAGAGTCCTGGCGGAGGAAGCGGTTTCCCAGGGTGGGGTGGTGCTGGCGGTGTCCCTGGACATCTCCAACGCGTTCAACACCCTGCCCTGGAGTTGCATTAGGGAGGCCCTGCGATACCATAGGGTGCCTTCCTACCTCCGCAACATCGTGGGGGCGTATCTTTCGGGGAGGTGTGTCACCTACATGGGACGCGACGGCATAGGCCGTCGCGAGATGTCGTGCGGTGTTCCACAGGGCTCGGTTCTGGGCCCACCCCTGTGGAACATCGGATACGACTGGGTTTTGCGGTGCGAGCTCCCGCCGGGAGTGAACCTGACGTGTTATGCGGACGACACGCTGGTCACGGCCCGGGGGAGCTCGTACAGGGAAGCAGCGTTGCTGGCTACGGCTGCGGTCTCACAGGTGGTGAGCCGCATACGGCGCCTGGGCCTGGAGGTGGCCCTCAACAAGTCGGAGGCCATCGCTTTTCATGGCCCCCGACGGGCACCGCCGTTGGGATTACACATTGTGGTCGGGGGGGTCCGGATCGCTGTCGAGTCAACCATGAAATATCTCGGATTGGTGCTCGACAGCCGTTGGGACTTCGGCCCCCACTTTCAGCGGCTGGTGCCCAAGTTGATGGGCGCGGCGGGCGCGCTATCAACGCTGCTTCCCAATCTGGGGGGCCCGAGCTCCGCCTGCAGGCGGTTGTACGTGGGGATCGTGCGATCGATGGCCCTTTATGGGGCCCCGATATGGGCGACCGACCTGACGGCCCGCACTATCGCAGTCCTGCGCAGACCGCAGAGAGCGATGGCCGTCAGGGTCGTACGGGGATATCGCACGATCTCCTACGAGGCGGCTTGCGTACTGGCCGGATCCCCGCCATGGGACCTGGAGGCGAAGACCCTCGCGACACTGTACCAGTGGCGCGAGGAGGCCGAACATCGGGGCGAGAGGCTGGTGCAGCGACAGATTACGCTGTACCGGTCTCAGCTCCGACAGGTCATGGTGGCGGAATGGCGGGGGAGGCTAGACCTCCCCACCGCCGGCCTCAACACTATCGAGGCGATCCGGCCAGTACTCGACGACTGGCTCGGGAGGAAGCACGGCTCTCTGACGTTCCGGGCGACACAGGTACTCTCGGGGCACGGCTGCTTCGGGAAGTACCTGTCTCGCTTAAGCAGGGAGCCGGACGCCCGGTGCCATCACTGCGTCCATTGTTCGGAGGATACGGCGCGGCATACGCTGGCCGAGTGTGCCGCTTTCGATGAGCCGCGCCGTGCCCTCGTTGCAGAGGTAGGAGGAGACCTGTCGCTGCCGGCCGTCGTTCGCTCGATGGTCGGCAGCGCAGAGTCCTGGGACGCGGTGATGTCCTTCTGCGAGACCGTCATGTCGCAGAAGGAAGCTGCGGAAAGGGAAAGGGAGATGACCAGCTCCCGCCCATCCCGCAGCAGACGCACCGGGCGTCGGCAGAGGGCTGACAACGCCCTCTTCCGGCCCCCCTAAATTGGTCCAGGGGCGGCGGATTCGGGGACATCCGTCGCCCCCCATCACACTGGACCCGAGACGGCGGCGCGTTGTGTTCCACGCGTGCCTCTCATAGACGTAGCGGGGGGAGTTTTACACCTCACTCCCCCCGGGACGAGGCCCGTAGGTCAAGCGGGCCAGCACTAGTCCGGGGCAGCGGAAGTCGCATCAGATCCCGTTGCCCCCTGACGCAAGTGTGCGAGGGAACACCGGTGTGGTTTTAGTCAGTACGAGTCTGACAGACCCCTTCGCTCTCCCCAGGGCGGAGGACATCCATTGAGGATTTCCACATCGTGAAAAAAAAAAAAAAAAAAAAAAAAAAAAAAAGGTTAGGTTAGGTTTTTTTTTTTTTTTTTTTTTTTTTTTTTTTGTTTTGGCAGGAGTGGGAAATCCCCGCGGACACCTCGACTATCGCACAGGAATTTCTCTTGTGCAACAGTCGAGGTAGTGCCGGACTCGAACCGGCTAAAACCACACTCCTGCCCCACCAGTGTCCCTCTGACATAGATCAGAGCCCTTTTCCGCAAATGTTTTGTCTTGTATGGCGACTTGGTGTTTAGAAGGCCGATGAGACCACACTCTTTTATCTGTGCTTATTCCTATATTTATTTCTATTTTCTTACCCTTAAACTTGATATATTATATTTTGTTACTTTCATTTTATTTTGTTTAATTTAACTAACTATTTAACTATATAATTCTGTTTGCAACTGCAATAACTCTTGATCTTAAATGTTTTCTCTATTTATACTATATTTCACCATTACTTTACTTACTATACTATGTCTAGAATAATTCTTAGTTTTTGCTGTATTTACTTTTGTCCCTAACCCTTATATTCATGCTCCTTAAACTTTTCTGCACTTACGTGTTTCTTTTAATTCTGGTTTGTGATATTTGTTCTATATACTCAGTATATATATCAAAATCATTCCCAATTACAAAACGCATAGTGCAGTGAGCAGAGTTTTGAACCAGGTTCGACACAACATAACGATTCCACCAGAGTTGGCCCACGGTTCAGCATAATTTTAGACAGCTTCTCAAGAAAGTGACTACAATTATCTTTCTCCATTGAGCCAACCCTGGTGGTTCGCTCAATGCATCTGCTATCTGGTTGTGTCGAAGGGTTCTCTTTGTGCTTTGAAGTGGGCGCATCGACGACTTTAGCAATAAGCTATCGTTGCTCTCGCGAATGCGTCCCACTTCTTTCGCACCGGGCATTCGTCGCTGAATGCATTGTGCCGGTGCTCCCCCAGCTTGGCTCTGGTGCAGTTAACACACACCGCTGCTTCGCCGATCTGTTTTTCTGGGCAGTCTGCCCTGACGTGTGGCCCACCACAGTGGCTACACAGATCGGCTGGCTCCGTGCACAGGCGTTTGCCGTGCCCGTATGCCAAGCAACGGGTGCACTGCACCAGAGGCGTCTGGTCCTCGACGCGCACTCTCTGGAGGTCAATCCGGAGCTTGCCTCCTTCGAGTGCCCTCTTCCAGATGACTGGGGTGACACTCAGCACAATGCTATTCACGTGTGGGTTTCGAGACTTCTTGCGGAATTTCACACACATTTTGAGTTCCCCGTCACCGAGGCCGTCAAAGATCTCCCGGTTCTGGTTCTTAAGGGCTCTCAGTACTTCTTCGTCACTGTGCACTGATAGCACGTCCCTAAGAACCAGAAGCGGGTCCCGATTCTTGACTTCCTCGACGACGAGGTTCTCTCCGGCCTTCTCTAGTCGCTCTTTTAGTTTTTTCCTCTCTTCCGTCGTTGCGCACCCCATAATTACTTTCTGATCTTTGGCCTTTCTTACTCTCTCTACACGCACCCAGCCCTCCTTCGCGTCCACTGCTTTTCTCACTCTTTCGAGGATTTCGGCGCCCGTGTCCGTCTCCTGTGTTGAGGTGACAACCACGGAGTGCAGCGTCGTTCGCTCCAGGGCTTGCGCCCCGGTGTGGCACTTACTGACGGCCGCTACATTCGCGTAGGTTGTCTCCCCCACACATTCTTTGCTGGCCAGACTGTCTCGGAGCCTGTCAAGTTTCTCGGAGTTGTCTTTCAACTCCGAGATGTGCTCCTTTATGGTCTTCAGGAGCTCAGTCTGGCCAGCAAGAACCTCCAAGGAAGTTGGATGGGGACCGAAATCAGCAGTGGGCGCGGGTTCCGGTACGGCAGTGGGTGCGGCAGGGGCCTTGTCCCGCTCGGACTCCTTGACCAGCTCATAGAGTCTGTTTATGGCTTCAAGCACCGCAGTCTTTATCGCGGCCTTGAGGTTGCGAGAGTTGCCCAGATTAAGCTTGGCCTTATTTAGGCAAGCTCTCGCCTCCTCGGTGCGACTGCGGCACTTAGCCTCAGGCTTTATGAGCGGTCTTGAGGCGTCGATGGCGGCTCGGCGCGTCCCCGGAGTGGCAGGGCCCCCCTGTGACGCAGAAGGAGTCTCGTCTCCGAAGGAGATTCTCCTCCTCGCGGCCACAGACGTAGGCACCGCTTCCTCCGCCGATCGCGGCGAGCCACCAGAGCCTGGAGCCCTAACGGTGCTGGATGGGGTGCGGAACATATTCAATTTAAAAAGCAGGTGTTATCAGAAATGACTCCTGTAAAGAGGGAGTCAGAACGATCTACTCGAGAGAAGAGATTTTTGCGGTTGGACACTGGACTTATATGTGTCCCTGTAAAGGGGGGTACACACTAACAATAAAATAAAAATAATCACCTTAACATTAAATACAATATTAAATAATTAAAAATTATGTCAAAACTTTTGTGAGCCTTGCAGACTCGGTCAAATACGTTAAAAATCCCAAAAAATCAATAAAAATCCCTTACAAGACTAAATACAACTAAAATCCGAAAAATAAAATTTTGCCTAAAATCCCCACGTCTACCTTCCTATAGACCAGAGGGCGGGTGGGTGGGCAAAATTTTTTCGAGCTAGGGGCGCGTGCGAGGTGTCCAGAGACGCGTCTCCGCGCGGGCTAGCGAATTACGGAATAAAACTTGTTATGTGCCGAACAAAAATTTTGACTTTTGGTCAAAAAACCAGTTTTCGAAAGAAAAAATTTGGATTTTCACCCCACTACCTGGAGACCGGGACACTGAACGCGGACCAGAATTCAGGGAAGAAGGGTGAGCACTATTGCAACTATAATCTAATTTAAAACGTGAAGGAAAATTTGGAAAAACAATTAATTTTGAGGATTTTCTCCGAAAATAAGGGATGAAGTCCAGACGCGCGTGTAAAGTGCGCGCGTTATGGTCAATACGTAGGCGGTGGCCTAGTTAGGTCTGAAAACACTGAAAACAGACTGAAAATCGCACGTCTGGAATAGAAAATATCGACGTTTTCGTTTTTGACTAGCTCCCTTAGGTGGATTTTGGTACTTATAGAAATGTATGAAAATAACTATTTTTTAGAAAAATGTATGTTTTATTCGGGCTAGGGGCGCGGGCGAGGTGTCCAGAGACGCGTCTCCGCGCGGGCTAGCGAATTATGGAATAAAACTTGTTATGTGCCGAACAAAAATTTTGACTTTTGGTCAAAAAACCAGTTTTCGAAAGAAAAAATTTGGATTTTCACCCCACTACCTGGAGACCGGGACACTGAACGCGGACCAGAATTCAGGGAAGAAGGGTGAGCACTATTGCAACTATAATCTAATTTAAAACGTGAAGGAAAATTTGGAAAAACAATT
Source organism: Xestia c-nigrum (assembly GCA_916618015.1). Lineage (NCBI taxonomy): Eukaryota > Metazoa > Arthropoda > Insecta > Lepidoptera > Noctuidae > Xestia > Xestia c-nigrum. The sequence goes on along the minus strand of OU745251.1, from coordinate 14,731 downwards.
AATTTTGAGGATTTTCTCCGAAAATAAGGGATGAAGTCCAGACGCGCGTGTAAAGTGCGCGCGTTATGGTCAATACGTAGGCGGTGGCCTAGTTAGGTCTGAAAACACTGAAAACAGACTGAAAATCGCACGTCTGGAATAGAAAATATCGACGTTTTCGTTTTTGACTAGCTCCCTTTTTTTTTTTTTTTTTTTTTAAGGATGGGAAATCATCAAATGACCCCCCCCACTCTGGGCGGAGCGGGAGGGAGTGTCAGACTCTTACTGACTAAAAACCATCCATGTTCCTTCCTCGCCTTTTATGTTCCGGGGCCGCGGTATCTCTTTCGAACAGGCCCGCAACCCCGGCAGGCTTCGGCCCTTGCGGGCCCCTCTCTTTTTGCTGACACTCTTTGAGGCGCGCGTGGAACACGAACGCGCCGTCGACACGGCCTGTCGTCGTCGTTAGACGGCCGGACGGCCAGCTATTGCCCATAGCCAGCCGTCCACAGGCCCGCATCTACGGTGGCCGGTAGCCACCACGTGGCCCCCGACGCCCGTTGCGTCTCCCGCGGCGGCCGGGAAGAGAGGATCTCTCCCTCTCTCGTTCCGCCACCTCCTTCGCTAGCATGACTGCTTCGCAGAAGGAGGCGACGGCTTCCCATTCCGTCTCGCTCCGGACCATGGATTGAACCAGGGCCGGACGCGAGAGGTCGCCGCCGCCGATCGCCGCCACGAGGACACGGCGGAGCTCCGCCCACGCAGGGCAGACTTCCACCGTGTGCTCCACCGTGTCCTCCGGTCGATCCTCGCAGTGGAGACACCCGGGCGATTCCTCCCGCCCGATTCGGTGCAGGTACCTCCCGAAACATCCGTGTCCGGTGAGGACCTGCGTCAGGCGGAAGGTGAGGACGCCGTGGCGCCTCTCCAGCCACTCCTCAAAGAGGGGACTTACCGCCACTATCGTGGCGTGCCCTGCACGGGGTTGCGACAGTCGCTCTCTCCATGTCGCCATGAGATCGCGCCGGAGGTCAGTCCGCTGAGCGGCAATTTGCCGCGGCAGCGGAGTTTCCCCCCGGCGTAGTACCTCCGCACGCCACTCATGTAGGCGCGCGAGGACTATCGCCTCCAGATCCCACGGCGGCAATCCGGCAAGCAGGCCCGCCGCCTCGCGAGAGATCGTGCGGTACCCACGGACCATCTTTACGGCCACCACTTTTTGGGGCGCGTTCAAATGGTGAGCGGCTCGCCGCTTCAACGAACGCGCCCACACTGGGGCCCCGTAGAGGGCCATGGACCGCACGACTCCCGCGTAGAGCCTGCGGCAGGAGGCGTTCGGCCCCCCAAGGTTGGGCAGGAGCCGCCTGAAGGCAGCCCCTGTCCGTTCCAGCCTGGGGGCCAAACGTCGGAAATGCTCCACGAAGTTCCACCGGCTGTCGAGGACGAGTCCTAGGTACTTCAACGTCGACTCGACGCCGATGGATACCCCTCCTACCGTCAGTGTGGATCCCGACGGTGGCGCATTCCGAGGCCCATGAAAGCACATGGCCTCAGACTTGTGCAGCGCCACCTCGAGACCCAGTTGCCGGATCCTCTCTACGACTATCGCAACCCCGCGTGTCATATTGTCGGCCGCCGCCTCGTGCGACCTCCCATGTGCCAGCACCAGGGTGTCGTCTGCGTAGCAGATGACGCTGACACCGCTGGGGAGGTCCGCACGCAGCACCCAGTCGTAACCGATGTTCCACAGGGGCGGTCCCAGAACCGATCCCTGTGGGACACCGCACGACATCTCTCGCCGGTTCCAATCTCCGCAGCGACTGGGGTAGATGACGGCCCTGTCCGTCAAATAGTCCCCGACCACACGACGGAGGTAGGTCGGCACCCGGTGATACCGGAGTGCCTCCCTGATGCAGCTCCAGGGCAGGGAGTTGAAAGCGTTGGCGATGTCGAGAGACACCGCCAAAACAACCTCGCCCCGGGATATCGCATCCCCCGTCGTGAGGGTTCTCACGCGCATGATCGCGTCCACTGTAGAGCGCCCCTTGCGGAAACCAAACTGGTTCTCCGCAAGATTCGGCCCCATCCCCTCAAGGTGCTCGGCGAGGCGGTTTGCAATGACTCTCTCAAAGAGCTTGCCCACCTCGTCGAGCAACACAATGGGCCGAAATGCGGACGGAGAGTCCGCAGGGCGCCCCGGCTTCTGGATGAGGACCAGTTTCCCCGTCTTCCAACGAAGCGGGAACTGGCCTCTCTCCAAACATGCGCTTAAGAACCCCTTCAGTCGGGGCCCGAGAGCCTCCGCATCCGAGGCCAGGACCCAGGCTTTGCCAGGCAAGCCATCGGGTCCCGGGGCGGTATTTTTGGCCTTGAGCCTACCTACCGCCACTCTCAGGTCTACCCCAGTCACTTCCGGAGTGTCGTCGTCGTCGCTTGGGTCCGACACCGCAGGTGGCGGAGCCATAGGCGGGGGCGGATGTTCCCCCCGCGAGGGGAACAGAGCGCTCACCACGTCCTCCACGAGGTCGGGCCGGAGACTCTGCGTCAGCGGGGGGGCCCAGGTGCGGAGTTTATTCCGCACCATCTTGTAAGGGCGCCCCCACGGATCTCTGTCGAGAGTCTCCAGCATCTCCGAGCGGGCCAGTTCCCTGGCCCGCAGGACAGCCTCCCGGAGGGCGGTCTTCGCCGCTCTGTATCCCTCGTACAGCTCCGCCTCAATGGCTTCCGCATCCGGCGGGCGGATGCGGAGCCTGCGATGCCTGGCGTACAGGCGCCGCGCTTCGACACACGCCTCCCTCAGGGACGTTATTTCGCGCGACCACCAGTACACCTGGCGTCGGGCGCTTCCTGGCCGGACCCGGGGCATTGCCACGTCACATATGTCGGACATGGCCCCCTGGAACCACTCTGCCTCAGTGTTAACGTCGGCAGGCCTGTCCGGTGATGTCACCCAGGCCTGCACGATCGAGGCTTCCAGGAGGAGCTCCCGGTCCAGCTGCTTCAGCGCCCAACGCGGACCACTCGGGGCCTGTTGGACCGGCGCGCTCGAGGACTGGGTGGAGACTTCAAACCGGATGTACCGGTGGTCGGAATGTGTCTCCACCCCCTCCATGACACGCCAGTCGATTGACTAGCTCCCTTAGGTGGATTTTGGTACTTATAGAAATGTATGAAAATAACTATTTTTTAGAAAAATGTATGTTTTATTCGGGCTAGGGGCGCGGGCGAGGTGTCCAGAGACGCGTCTCCGCGCGGGCTAGCGAATTATGGAATAAAACTTGTTATGTGCCGAACAAAAATTTTGACTTTTGGTCAAAAAACCAGTTTTCGAAAGAAAAAATTTGGATTTTCACCCCACTACCTGGAGACCGGGACACTGAACGCGGACCAGAATTCAGGGAAGAAGGGTGAGCACTATTGCAACTATAATCTAATTTAAAACGTGAAGGAAAATTTGGAAAAACAATTAATTTTGAGGATTTTCTCCGAAAATAAGGGATGAAGTCCAGACGCGCGTGTAAAGTGCGCGCGTTATGGTCAATACGTAGGCGGTGGCCTAGTTAGGTCTGAAAACACTGAAAACAGACTGAAAATCGCACGTCTGGAATAGAAAATATCGACGTTTTCGTTTTTGACTAGCTCCCTTAGGTGGATTTTGGTACTTATAGAAATGTATGAAAATAACTATTTTTTAGAAAAATGTATGTTTTATTCGGGCTAGGGGCGCGGGCGAGGTGTCCAGAGACGCGTCTCCGCGCGGGCTAGCGAATTATGGAATAAAACTTGTTATGTGCCGAACAAAAATTTTGACTTTTGGTCAAAAAACCAGTTTTCGAAAGAAAAAATTTGGATTTTCACCCCACTACCTGGAGACCGGGACACTGAACGCGGACCAGAATTCAGGGAAGAAGGGTGAGCACTATTGCAACTATAATCTAATTTAAAACGTGAAGGAAAATTTGGAAAAACAATTAATTTTGAGGATTTTCTCCGAAAATAAGGGATGAAGTCCAGACGCGCGTGTAAAGTGCGCGCGTTATGGTCAATACGTAGGCGGTGGCCTAGTTAGGTCTGAAAACACTGAAAACAGACTGAAAATCGCACGTCTGGAATAGAAAATATCGACGTTTTCGTTTTTGACTAGCTCCCTTAGGTGGATTTTGGTACTTATAGAAATGTATGAAAATAACTATTTTTTAGAAAAATGTATGTTTTATTCGGGCTAGGGGCGCGGGCGAGGTGTCCAGAGACGCGTCTCCGCGCGGGCTAGCGAATTATGGAATAAAACTTGTTATGTGCCGAACAAAAATTTTGACTTTTGGTCAAAAAACCAGTTTTCGAAAGAAAAAATTTGGATTTTCACCCCACTACCTGGAGACCGGGACACTGAACGCGGACCAGAATTCAGGGAAGAAGGGTGAGCACTATTGCAACTATAATCTAATTTAAAACGTGAAGGAAAATTTGGAAAAACAATTAATTTTGAGGATTTTCTCCGAAAATAAGGGATGAAGTCCAGACGCGCGTGTAAAGTGCGCGCGTTATGGTCAATACGTAGGCGGTGGCCTAGTTAGGTCTGAAAACACTGAAAACAGACTGAAAATCGCACGTCTGGAATAGAAAATATCGACGTTTTCGTTTTTGACTAGCTCCCTTAGGTGGATTTTGGTACTTATAGAAATGTATGAAAATAACTATTTTTTAGAAAAATGTATGTTTTATTCGGGCTAGGGGCGCGGGCGAGGTGTCCAGAGACGCGTCTCCGCGCGGGCTAGCGAATTATGGAATAAAACTTGTTATGTGCCGAACAAAAATTTTGACTTTTGGTCAAAAAACCAGTTTTCGAAAGAAAAAATTTGGATTTTCACCCCACTACCTGGAGACCGGGACACTGAACGCGGACCAGAATTCAGGGAAGTAGGGTGAGCACTATTGCAACTATAATCTAATTTAAAACGTGAAGGAAAATTTGGAAAAACAATTAATTTTGAGGATTTTCTCCGAAAATAAGGGATGAAGTCCAGACGCGCGTGTAAAGTGCGCGCGTTATGGTCAATACGTAGGCGGTGGCCTAGTTAGGTCTGAAAACACTGAAAACAGACTGAAAATCGCACGTCTGGAATAGAAAATATCGACGTTTTCGTTTTTGACTAGCTCCCTTAGGTGGATTTTGGTACTTATAGAAATGTATGAAAATAACTATTTTTTAGAAAAATGTATGTTTTATTCGGGCTAGGGGCGCGGGCGAGGTGTCCAGAGACGCGTCTCCGCGCGGGCTAGCGAATTATGGAATAAAACTTGTTATGTGCCGAACAAAAATTTTGACTTTTGGTCAAAAAACCAGTTTTCGAAAGAAAAAATTTGGATTTTCACCCCACTACCTGGAGACCGGGACACTGAACGCGGACCAGAATTCAGGGAAGAAGGGTGAGCACTATTGCAACTATAATCTAATTTAAAACGTGAAGGAAAAGGAGAATGGGCACATTGGGACCACCCTCCAATAGCAATAGGATGTATGTCATTGGATAGGTATTTTTAATTGGAACAACTATTATTATGACAGCTTTGTTGTTACAACTGTCCGTTCAAAGTTATAAAACTTTTTATTTATTTAAAAAAATATTAAATAAAAAACTATTTTCTACGTTTTTACTTTTTCATACCTACCCGTGTACGTCTGTCTTGATTAAACACTGTGCTTTGGGCCGCGTTCAGGTAGACACGGTGAGCCCAAAAACGCCTGAATAACCGAAGGGCAGATTTTCAACGGCTGGAAGCTAATCTAATAGAAAACTTCCCAAGGCTCACTGAAGACCAAATAATAGTATTAGCCTTGGGTACATACCAGTTAAAACTGGCGCGAAGCTATTGCAGCGAGCATCTTCAAAATGGTTTATACATAATAGAAACATATAGAGAAAATGGGTTAGATGATCTGCCTGATTACGGTATTCAGGAAAATGTGTGGCTTTTGCGTGGACGCATTCAATCACGTCATGTGAGACAAAGGACGTATTATTGCTATATTTTAATAAATAACAATCCAAATGAAGATAACAACATAGTACAACATTATTGTACATGCATATCGGGACGGCGAACGATGGGCACATGTGCACACATTATATCAATAATCTGGTATTTAGGGTATGCGATTCAAGAAGGATTTACTGCACCAGCAATGTTCTTGAATGATGTTATTATAGATAACCCATAGAACACGTCGATGTGTGTAACGTAATAATAAATAATTAATGAATTATTAACGGTGTTATTATTTTCTCCTCAAAAATATTTTAATATTTTTATCTTTAAATCTGAACTTATAAGTCTTATAACTCTGAACGGACAATTGTAACAACAAAGTTGTCATAACAATTGTTGTTCCAATTGAAAAGACCTATCCAACGATATATATCTCATTGCTATTGGAAGGTGGTCCCAGGTTTCATACATTTTTGCCCATTCTCCTTTGGAAAAACAATTAATTTTGAGGATTTTCTCCGAAAATAAGGGATGAAGTCCAGACGCGCGTGTAAAGTGCGCGCGTTATGGTCAATACGTAGGCGGTGGCCTAGTTAGGTCTGAAAACACTGAAAACAGACTGAAAATCGCACGTCTGGAATAGAAAATATCGACGTTTTCGTTTTTGACTAGCTCCCTTAGGTGGATTTTGGTACTTATAGAAATGTATGAAAATAACTATTTTTTAGAAAAATGTATGTTTTATTCGGGCTAGGGGCGCGGGCGAGGTGTCCAGAGACGCGTCTCCGCGCGGGCTAGCGAATTATGGAATAAAACTTGTTATGTGCCGAACAAAAATTTTGACTTTTGGTCAAAAAACCAGTTTTCGAAAGAAAAAATTTGGATTTTCACCCCACTACCTGGAGACCGGGACACTGAACGCGGACCAGAATTCAGGGAAGAAGGGTGAGCACTATTGCAACTATAATCTAATTTAAAACGTGAAGGAAAATTTGGAAAAACAATTAATTTTGAGGATTTTCTCCGAAAATAAGGGATGAAGTCCAGACGCGCGTGTAAAGTGCGCGCGTTATGGTCAATACGTAGGCGGTGGCCTAGTTAGGTCTGAAAACACTGAAAACAGACTGAAAATCGCACGTCTGGAATAGAAAATATCGACGTTTTCGTTTTTGACTAGCTCCCTTAGGTGGATTTTGGTACTTATAGAAATGTATGAAAATAACTATTTTTTAGAAAAATGTATGTTTTATTCGGGCTAGGGGCGCGGGCGAGGTGTCCAGAGACGCGTCTCCGCGCGGGCTAGCGAATTATGGAATAAAACTTGTTATGTGCCGAACAAAAATTTTGACTTTTGGTCAAAAAACCAGTTTTCGAAAGAAAAAATTTGGATTTTCACCCCACTACCTGGAGACCGGGACACTGAACGCGGACCAGAATTCAGGGAAGAAGGGTGAGCACTATTGCAACTATAATCTAATTTAAAACGTGAAGGAAAATTTGGAAAAACAATTAATTTTGAGGATTTTCTCCGAAAATAAGGGATGAAGTCCAGACGCGCGTGTAAAGTGCGCGCGTTATGGTCAATACGTAGGCGGTGGCCTAGTTAGGTCTGAAAACACTGAAAACAGACTGAAAATCGCACGTCTGGAATAGAAAATATCGACGTTTTCGTTTTTGACTAGCTCCCTTAGGTGGATTTTGGTACTTATAGAAATGTATGAAAATAACTATTTTTTAGAAAAATGTATGTTTTATTCGGGCTAGGGGCGCGGGCGAGGTGTCCAGAGACGCGTCTCCGCGCGGGCTAGCGAATTATGGAATAAAACTTGTTATGTGCCGAACAAAAATTTTGACTTTTGGTCAAAAAACCAGTTTTCGAAAGAAAAAATTTGGATTTTCACCCCACTACCTGGAGACCGGGACACTGAACGCGGACCAGAATTCAGGGAAGAAGGGTGAGCACTATTGCAACTATAATCTAATTTAAAACGTGAAGGAAAATTTGGAAAAACAATTAATTTTGAGGATTTTCTCCGAAAATAAGGGATGAAGTCCAGACGCGCGTGTAAAGTGCGCGCGTTATGGTCAATACGTAGGCGGTGGCCTAGTTAGGTCTGAAAACACTGAAAACAGACTGAAAATCGCACGTCTGGAATAGAAAATATCGACGTTTTCGTTTTTGACTAGCTCCCTTAGGTGGATTTTGGTACTTATAGAAATGTATGAAAATAACTATTTTTTAGAAAAATGTATGTTTTATTCGGGCTAGGGGCGCGGGCGAGGTGTCCAGAGACGCGTCTCCGCGCGGGCTAGCGAATTATGGAATAAAACTTGTTATGTGCCGAACAAAAATTTTGACTTTTGGTCAAAAAACCAGTTTTCGAAAGAAAAAATTTGGATTTTCACCCCACTACCTGGAGACCGGGACACTGAACGCGGACCAGAATTCAGGGAAGAAGGGTGAGCACTATTGCAACTATAATCTAATTTAAAACGTGAAGGAAAATTTGGAAAAACAATTAATTTTGAGGATTTTCTCCGAAAATAAGGGATGAAGTCCAGACGCGCGTGTAAAGTGCGCGCGTTATGGTCAATACGTAGGCGGTGGCCTAGTTAGGTCTGAAAACACTGAAAACAGACTGAAAATCGCACGTCTGGAATAGAAAATATCGACGTTTTCGTTTTTGACTAGCTCCCTTAGGTGGATTTTGGTACTTATAGAAATGTATGAAAATAACTATTTTTTAGAAAAATGTATGTTTTATTCGGGCTAGGGGCGCGGGCGAGGTGTCCAGAGACGCGTCTCCGCGCGGGCTAGCGAATTATGGAATAAAACTTGTTATGTGCCGAACAAAAATTTTGACTTTTGGTCAAAAAACCAGTTTTCGAAAGAAAAAAATTGGATTTTCACCCCACTACCTGGAGACCGGGACACTGAACGCGGACCAGAATTCAGGGAAGAAGGGTGAGCACTATTGCAACTATAATCTAATTTAAAACGTGAAGGAAAATTTGGAAAAACAATTAATTTTGAGGATTTTCTCCGAAAATAAGGGATGAAGTCCAGACGCGCGTGTAAAGTGCGCGCGTTATGGTCAATACGTAGGCGGTGGCCTAGTTAGGTCTGAAAACACTGAAAACAGACTGAAAATCGCACGTCTGGAATAGAAAATATCGACGTTTTCGTTTTTGACTAGCTCCCTTAGGTGGATTTTGGTACTTATAGAAATGTATGAAAATAACTATTTTTTAGAAAAATGTATGTTTTATTCGGGCTAGGGGCGCGGGCGAGGTGTCCAGAGACGCGTCTCCGCGCGGGCTAGCGAATTATGGAATAAAACTTGTTATGTGCCGAACAAAAATTTTGACTTTTGGTCAAAAAACCAGTTTTCGAAAGAAAAAATTTGGATTTTCACCCCACTACCTGGAGACCGGGACACTGAACGCGGACCAGAATTCAGGGAAGAAGGGTGAGCACTATTGCAACTATAATCTAATTTAAAACGTGAAGGAAAATTTGGAAAAACAATTAATTTTGAGGATTTTCTCCGAAAATAAGGGATGAAGTCCAGACGCGCGTGTAAAGTGCGCGCGTTATGGTCAATACGTAGGCGGTGGCCTAGTTAGGTCTGAAAACACTGAAAACAGACTGAAAATCGCACGTCTGGAATAGAAAATATCGACGTTTTCGTTTTTGACTAGCTCCCTTAGGTGGATTTTGGTACTTATAGAAATGTATGAAAATAACTATTTTTTAGAAAAATGTATGTTTTATTCGGGCTAGGGGCGCGGGCGAGGTGTCCAGAGACGCGTCTCCGCGCGGGCTAGCGAATTATGGAATAAAACTTGTTATGTGCCGAACAAAAATTTTGACTTTTGGTCAAAAAACCAGTTTTCGAAAGAAAAAATTTGGATTTTCACCCCACTACCTGGAGACCGGGACACTGAACGCGGACCAGAATTCAGGGAAGAAGGGTGAGCACTATTGCAACTATAATCTAATTTAAAACGTGAAGGAAAATTTGGAAAAACAATTAATTTTGAGGATTTTCTCCGAAAATAAGGGATGAAGTCCAGACGCGCGTGTAAAGTGCGCGCGTTATGGTCAATACGTAGGCGGTGGCCTAGTTAGGTCTGAAAACACTGAAAACAGACTGAAAATCGCACGTCTGGAATAGAAAATATCGACGTTTTCGTTTTTGACTAGCTCCCTTTTTTTTTTTTTTTTTTTTTAAGGATGGGAAATCATCAAATGACCCCCCCCACTCTGGGCGGAGCGGGAGGGAGTGTCAGACTCTTACTGACTAAAAACCATCCATGTTCCTTCCTCGCCTTTTATGTTCCGGGGCCGCGGTATCTCTTTCGAACAGGCCCGCAACCCCGGCAGGCTTCGGCCCTTGCGGGCCCCTCTCTTTTTGCTGACACTCTTTGAGGCGCGCGTGGAACACGAACGCGCCGTCGACACGGCCTGTCGTCGTCGTTAGACGGCCGGACGGCCAGCTATTGCCCATAGCCAGCCGTCCACAGGCCCGCATCTACGGTGGCCGGTAGCCACCACGTGGCCCCCGACGCCCGTTGCGTCTCCCGCGGCGGCCGGGAAGAGAGGATCTCTCCCTCTCTCGTTCCGCCACCTCCTTCGCTAGCATGACTGCTTCGCAGAAGGAGGCGACGGCTTCCCATTCCGTCTCGCTCCGGACCATGGATTGAACCAGGGCCGGACGCGAGAGGTCGCCGCCGCCGATCGCCGCCACGAGGACACGGCGGAGCTCCGCCCACGCAGGGCAGACTTCCACCGTGTGCTCCACCGTGTCCTCCGGTCGATCCTCGCAGTGGAGACACCCGGGCGATTCCTCCCGCCCGATTCGGTGCAGGTACCTCCCGAAACATCCGTGTCCGGTGAGGACCTGCGTCAGGCGGAAGGTGAGGACGCCGTGGCGCCTCTCCAGCCACTCCTCAAAGAGGGGACTTACCGCCACTATCGTGGCGTGCCCTGCACGGGGTTGCGACAGTCGCTCTCTCCATGTCGCCATGAGATCGCGCCGGAGGTCAGTCCGCTGAGCGGCAATTTGCCGCGGCAGCGGAGTTTCCCCCCGGCGTAGTACCTCCGCACGCCACTCATGTAGGCGCGCGAGGACTATCGCCTCCAGATCCCACGGCGGCAATCCGGCAAGCAGGCCCGCCGCCTCGCGAGAGATCGTGCGGTACCCACGGACCATCTTTACGGCCACCACTTTTTGGGGCGCGTTCAAATGGTGAGCGGCTCGCCGCTTCAACGAACGCGCCCACACTGGGGCCCCCGTAGAGGGCCATGGACCGCACGACTCCCGCGTAGAGCCTGCGGCAGGAGGCGTTCGGCCCCCCAAGGTTGGGCAGGAGCCGCCTGAAGGCAGCCCCTGTCCGTTCCAGCCTGGGGGCCAAACGTCGGAAATGCTCCACGAAGTTCCACCGGCTGTCGAGGACGAGTCCTAGGTACTTCAACGTCGACTCGACGCCGATGGATACCCCTCCTACCGTCAGTGTGGATCCCGACGGTGGCGCATTCCGAGGCCCATGAAAGCACATGGCCTCAGACTTGTGCAGCGCCACCTCGAGACCCAGTTGCCGGATCCTCTCTACGACTATCGCAACCCCGCGTGTCATATTGTCGGCCGCCGCCTCGTGCGACCTCCCATGTGCCAGCACCAGGGTGTCGTCTGCGTAGCAGATGACGCTGACACCGCTGGGGAGGTCCGCACGCAGCACCCAGTCGTAACCGATGTTCCACAGGGGCGGTCCCAGAACCGATCCCTGTGGGACACCGCACGACATCTCTCGCCGGTTCCAATCTCCGCAGCGACTGGGGTAGATGACGGCCCTGTCCGTCAAATAGTCCCCGACCACACGACGGAGGTAGGTCGGCACCCGGTGATACCGGAGTGCCTCCCTGATGCAGCTCCAGGGCAGGGAGTTGAAAGCGTTGGCGATGTCGAGAGACACCGCCAAAACAACCTCGCCCCGGGATATCGCATCCCCCGTCGTGAGGGTTCTCACGCGCATGATCGCGTCCACTGTAGAGCGCCCCTTGCGGAAACCAAACTGGTTCTCCGCAAGATTCGGCCCCATCCCCTCAAGGTGCTCGGCGAGGCGGTTTGCAATGACTCTCTCAAAGAGCTTGCCCACCTCGTCGAGCAACACAATGGGCCGAAATGCGGACGGAGAGTCCGCAGGGCGCCCCGGCTTCTGGATGAGGACCAGTTTCCCCGTCTTCCAACGAAGCGGGAACTGGCCTCTCTCCAAACATGCGCTTAAGAACCCCTTCAGTCGGGGCCCGAGAGCCTCCGCATCCGAGGCCAGGACCCAGGCTTTGCCAGGCAAGCCATCGGGTCCCGGGGCGGTATTTTTGGCCTTGAGCCTACCTACCGCCACTCTCAGGTCTACCCCAGTCACTTCCGGAGTGTCGTCGTCGTCGCTTGGGTCCGACACCGCAGGTGGCGGAGCCATAGGCGGGGGCGGATGTTCCCCCCGCGAGGGGAACAGAGCGCTCACCACGTCCTCCACGAGGTCGGGCCGGAGACTCTGCGTCAGCGGGGGGGCCCAGGTGCGGAGTTTATTCCGCACCATCTTGTAAGGGCGCCCCCACGGATCTCTGTCGAGAGTCTCCAGCATCTCCGAGCGGGCCAGTTCCCTGGCCCGCAGGACAGCCTCCCGGAGGGCGGTCTTCGCCGCTCTGTATCCCTCGTACAGCTCCGCCTCAATGGCTTCCGCATCCGGCGGGCGGATGCGGAGCCTGCGATGCCTGGCGTACAGGCGCCGCGCCTCGACACACGCCTCCCTCAGGGACGTTATTTCGCGCGACCACCAGTACACCTGGCGTCGGGCGCTTCCTGGCCGGACCCGGGGCATTGCCACGTCACATATGTCGGACATGGCCCCCTGGAACCACTCTGCCTCAGTGTTAACGTCGGCAGGCCTGTCCGGTGATGTCACCCAGGCCTGCACGATCGAGGCTTCCAGGAGGAGCTCCCGGTCCAGCTGCTTCAGCGCCCAACGCGGACCACTCGGGGCCTGTTGGACCGGCGCGCTCGAGGACTGGGTGGAGACTTCAAACCGGATGTACCGGTGGTCGGAATGTGTCTCCACCCCCTCCATGACACGCCAGTCGATTGACTAGCTCCCTTAGGTGGATTTTGGTACTTATAGAAATGTATGAAAATAACTATTTTTTAGAAAAATGTATGTTTTATTCGGGCTAGGGGCGCGGGCGAGGTGTCCAGAGACGCGTCTCCGCGCGGGCTAGCGAATTATGGAATAAAACTTGTTATGTGCCGAACAAAAATTTTGACTTTTGGTCAAAAACCAGTTTTCGAAAGAAAAAATTTGGATTTTCACCCCACTACCTGGAGACCGGGACACTGAACGCGGACCAGAATTCAGGGAAGAAGGGTGAGCACTATTGCAACTATAATCTAATTTAAAACGTGAAGGAAAATTTGGAAAAACAATTAATTTTGAGGATTTTCTCCGAAAATAAGGGATGAAGTCCAGACGCGCGTGTAAAGTGCGCGCGTTATGGTCAATACGTAGGCGGTGGCCTAGTTAGGTCTGAAAACACTGAAAACAGACGGAAAATCGCACGTCTGGAATAGAAAATATCGACGTTTTCGTTTTTGACTAGCTCCCTTAGGTGGATTTTGGTACTTATAGAAATGTATGAAAATAACTATTTTTTAGAAAAATGTATGTTTTATTCGGGCTAGGGGCGCGGGCGAGGTGTCCAGAGACGCGTCTCCGCGCGGGCTAGCGAATTATGGAATAAAACTTGTTATGTGCCGAACAAAAATTTTGACTTTTGGTCAAAAAACCAGTTTTCGAAAGAAAAAATTTGGATTTTCACCCCACTACCTGGAGACCGGGACACTGAACGCGGACCAGAATTCAGGGAAGAAGGGTGAGCACTATTGCAACTATAATCTAATTTAAAACGTGAAGGAAAATTTGGAAAAACAATTAATTTTGAGGATTTTCTCCGAAAATAAGGGATGAAGTCCAGACGCGCGTGTAAAGTGCGCGCGTTATGGTCAATACGTAGGCGGTGGCCTAGTTAGGTCTGAAAACACTGAAAACAGACTGAAAATCGCACGTCTGGAATAGAAAATATCGACGTTTCGTTTTTGACTAGCTCCCTTAGGTGGATTTTGGTACTTATAGAAATGTATGAAAATAACTATTTTTTAGAAAAATGTATGTTTTATTCGGGCTAGGGGCGCGGGCGAGGTGTCCAGAGACGCGTCTCCGCGCGGGCTAGCGAATTATGGAATAAAACTTGTTATGTGCCGAACAAAAATTTTGACTTTTGGTCAAAAAACCAGTTTTCGAAAGAAAAAATTTGGATTTTCACCCCACTACCTGGAGACCGGGACACTGAACGCGGACCAGAATTCAGGGAAGAAGGGTGAGCACTATTGCAACTATAATCTAATTTAAAACGTGAAGGAAAATTTGGAAAAACAATTAATTTTGAGGATTTTCTCCGAAAATAAGGGATGAAGTCCAGACGCGCGTGTAAAGTGCGCGCGTTATGGTCAATACGTAGGCGGTGGCCTAGTTAGGTCTGAAAACACTGAAAACAGACTGAAAATCGCACGTCTGGAATAGAAAATATCGACGTTTTCGTTTTTGACTAGCTCCCTTAGGTGGATTTTGGTACTTATAGAAATGTATGAAAATAACTATTTTTTAGAAAAATGTATGTTTTATTCGGGCTAGGGGCGCGGGCGAGGTGTCC